>CM037075.1:18877298-20345797 GCA_020882685.1 Aphelinus atriplicis | reverse complement strand
TGTAATAAATATCTTTGGTCGCTTACAAGCTCGAGGTATTGACAAGACATTTTGAAGAATGGCGAGAGAGATTCAAGATAAATCCCCAGACTCGAGGGATAAAGAGACTCGAAGCTCGTTACTTTCCATTTTTCAATATCGAAAAAGCGCGTCGAGAGGAACACGTCCGATGGAAGAGGTGATACATCGTGATGAACGAACAAGAGAGATAGTAGGGAAGCTTTTATTGTGGAGCACTGTCCCTAAAGAAAACTTCAATTTCCGAAAAAGGCACGGAGATGTGTCCGCAGAGCGCGAAGATCCAAAAGAGACCAGAGAGAAGCCTAAAAGCTAGACACTTGATGAGAAACTAGTCCATAAAAAGCCCCCGTCGCCTCGAACGTATTGCAAAAACCCGAGTGCCATCGGTGCAATTGTACCAGTACCTCCCATTAAATTCATCTTGCCCGTCCGCTCCGCGATAACCCCCCAAATTAAACAGACGAACCGCTTGGCCGTCTCGCGAATCATATCAAACCATTGGGTCAGCGAGCTGGAACAGTCAAATTCGCTCGCAGCAGATTGGCTTTCGTTTCGCTCGCGTCTCTCTCTCTCTCTCTCTCTCTCTCTCTCTCTCTCTCGGGTAATTCCCCAGCGCAGATAAAAAACGGTGCGTGTGCGCGCTGGGAAAGAACGATCGCCCGAGCGGACCAAGTAATGCAGAGTCCGAGCGAGCTCGAGCGCGGAGAAGAAAATTGGCGATATCGGAGGGGCAGGCTACCGCCTCGCGCTGCACTTTTCTGATGCTGGTCAGCTCGCGAGTAATAACAGGGTGCGCGCACGCCCGGCTAAACAAACATACACGCCCATGCTGCTCGGAGGAAACGCTCGGGCCTCCTGCCCCGCGGAGTCGGTCCCGCCGCTATGCACGAACGAATATACCGAGACTCGAGAGGGAACGCAACGTACAATATAACTCCGCGCGCGCGCGGCTATCCACGGGTTTCGCTCAAATCTGCAGCCAGATGTAGTATTATGTTGCGGTTCAGTTTTCGACGAGCTAGCGGTGGGTAGACTTTTTTTTGTGCTACTCGGAACTCCTTATCTATCGCGTGTTCTGTTCGCGCTGACACTGCATCAACGGCCCGTGCGAAGAGTGGCAAATTTTCAAAATTAGGTCGACCCAAAGCTCCCGTATACAGTCCGGCACTTGGATTCACCCTAGAAAAATCAAGATTCCTTCTTCAAAGCAGTTTTCAGAAGATGATATGACCTGTCAAGAACAATACGATAGAACGGCTTTTGAGAAAAAAAAAATATGTTAAGGACCATCGATACGACCTTCGTCGAGATCGTATCACTCGAACTCATTCGTTCGGTCTGGAGCAAGAAACATTTTTATAGTAAAATTACGCCGACCTGAGAATTTCGAGGCGTTCCCCAAATTATATCGTCGTTGAAATAAACAATCCAACGAGCTGCTGACATCCGGCAATTTTTCAATGTTTGCTCATCGATCGGCGGGACGAGTCATCGTCGCGAAAAAAAAGGGACGAGCGCGTTCATTAAAAATTATAATCGACGCATGCATCAGCTGCGAAAATCGTGGAGATGCCGGACAAGAGAGTAGAAACACGTAGGGAGGAGAGAAGAAGAGGAACAAGCGGCACGCTCGGGCCCAATCAATTACCCAGCGTCATAAAAATCCATCGGGAGCAGCAAAGCGTATGCGTGTATAGGTATACATATACACACACGCGCGCGCAGGTACATGGCGAGCCGCGCGCTCGTGTCGAAAGCAATAACAAGCCGAACGAATGAGGCGGATTTTCGCGTCCGTCAAAACATACGTGACTTTTATCCCGCCAACGGGTTTTATTTTCCCTGAGCCCTCACGTTTATATACCTGGAGCGGAGTCTGCGCAGGAGAAGTGCGCGCTGCACGCATACAAAAAAAAAGTCGTGTGCGGTTGTGGACTCATGTCGAGGAGGTAGTAACGTCCTTTTACGACCGAGCCAGCTCCCGGGCGTGCTACTCTAAAACATTTTGCGTTGGACGATTCTGATTACACGTGTACTGATAATGCGCAATATTTGCAAGAATATCGATTGTGCTTCTGTGTATTCTGAGGGCTGTAAATATTTCTCTTTTACCAATTCTCTCGTTGGGATAAAAATCATGAATATCCACTCGGTGAACACGACGCATGTGAAGAAACAAAAATTTGGAAAGCTTGACCCAATTTCTGCAATGATTTGGAGAACTGAGAATAGATTGAAAATGAAAAGTAGTGCACGTTTGATGTTTTATTCAATTCTAACAATACAGTTTGAAACAGTGTGATTCTAAAGTACCGACGAGTGACTTAAATTCGTAATCAGAGCTTTCGTCTTCAAGCCTTCCTGGAGTAGAGCGTAATTTCCTTACTTGCGTCTGGCTGTGGATTAAAAGAAAATCCAAATTATAATCCACACTTTAATGGTGAATGGGGAAACCCAACGCAAAAACTACATTTGGTTCATCGCAACATTCTCATGCAGATTCCGAATATATTTTTTAGAACTAATATATCAAGAGGTAGTAAGTTCAATTTGTATGAAATAATATTGATGCTTGAATTAATCCACGGAGAATAGCTAACTGCAACGTTTACATGTTGGGTGTATGATGTGCATGATGATAAAATTCAGGAATAGGAATTATTACAACCTTTTTTAAGTTAGATAGTACGAGTTCAACCACCGAACCAATATAGAAAAAGAAGCTATATCTCTTCTGATATTTTTTCACCCACCTCCTGCGCCACCACCTGCTCTACCTCCAACACCTCCTCCAACATTGAAGCTGAAGCCAGCGCCCATGCCAGCGCCAGCCTCGCCACCACCACCAGCCCCACCCCCGGGTGCAGGTATTTGCTGTGAAATGAAAGAATACCATTAAGATTTTCTCGCTATTTTATACCAGGATCATCCATACGTAAAGCACAAGAGTAATTGTTCACGAAATAATCAGGAATATTGAGAATTCCTATAGTCGTATGATGATTTTATCCTCACTGACAATAAAACTTTCAAGTTTTCACAACTAACCGATTAGAACATCCCATTTTATTGGAATAAACAAGGGTTGAATATAATTTTTTACATACGCAATTCACGGAAACAACGGAGTAATTGCTTCCTTCGATCTGGGTTTTATTACATTCTCCGCGTACCTAAAGAAGAATGCAAAACATTTTCAATGCGGAATCACCTGTGATTGCGAGAACCACGACCAATATATTTATCGATTCCCGCACTGTACATGTAATCAAATTTTAAAATATATAATCCAGCATTTTAGTGAACAGTCACTCTCAGAGCTCTATGAGCAAACGTACTCCACAATGTTATCAATTATCAATGTCTGTAAAAGTATAAAAAGCTCAAGTACTCACCGCCATGGCGCAAGCCAGGACGATCGCAACGACGAGAGCAAGGAAGACGGATTTCATGTTGACCGAGTGGATCAACCGAATGATTTCCAACTGTACGCTTCGCTTATTTATACTGTCAAACATCCAGAGACTGCTCTCATTATAGATAATGAAGAAAATTGCCGAGAAATTCATAGAATTTTCTGCCACAAAAGAACATTTTGCTCACACGTAGGACTTATCTAAAATCAGATAAAAGTAGATAATTTGTTTGCTCTTCTTTTCGGATGTAGAAGACATTATTGTTCAGATGTGCGTGCATGCTGCAATTAAATAAAAAAATTAACTCACGACTTACACGCCATACAAGTAATAACTGCAGAGTTTTCGTGACATATCATTCTTATGTAATAAGTAAAAATAAGAATTATGCGGAAAAAATGCTGCCAAGTGAAATATTAATATGCTTTCTCAAACAGTTTCTGTGAATTACAAATTCTTCAAAATAAACCTCCCATTGAATTCCTTTCCGTCTTTACATCAGTCGCTAGAGAAATCAACATATTTTGCAAAAGATGTATACAGCGGTTGCTGGGAATATGGAACATTTTGAAGATTAGAAAATATTTATTGTTAGAATCATTGTCAGCGGACTTGATACTGATCAGCGTTGCTGATCCTCTCAGCAACGCTTGCCATAGAGAATAATAAAAATTCTGTGTTGTTTGCCGTTGAAATTTTTAGAAATGGATCTTACATAAATTTCGCGCTTCCCTTTGTCTGATAGTCTAATAGTCTGATCAAACTCGAATAAAAGATTGAGTGAAGATATCATTGATCGAGTCAATTCAGCTAATGAATGTATTCTCAATGACATATCTGAACAATATACAAAAAGTTCCATTTCAGATTTTATTTCTATAGAAAGTACCATTTCAGATTTACTACTATAAGAAGTGCCATCTCAGGAGAAATTCTATTCCTCCGAGTTTTTCCGACTTCGGGGATGATGTGGTATGCGCGTGTCTGTATGTGCATGTGTGCACGTATGCACGTCTGAATATGACAACTTGATTCACGTCGAGACGTGATACTCCGGAAGTGAACTATTTACATCACATATTTTTTCATCGATAATTTTTGATGAAAATTGGTATGATAGGGTTTTTGGGTTGCTGATTATGAATCCGGCCCAAGATTTCAAAAATTCAATTTACAACATCCAAAATGGCGGACAGAAAATTAGAAAAGTTACTTGATTTTAATGAAATTTGACATACACAGGTTTTGCGGGTTGCTAATTATGAATCCGGCCTCAGATTTTCAAAATTCTAAAGCCTCTAAGATTGCCGAACGAAAATTTGAAAAGATACTGGATTTTGACGAAATTTGGTATACAGGTCACTGATTACGAATCCGGCCTCAGAATTTCAAAATTCAAATAAGAACCTCCAAGGTTGCCAAATGAAAATTTTAATGGATACTAAATTGTAATAAAAATTGGTAGAAACTGTTATGTAATAAAATAAACGTATGTGTGTGTGTAGTAAAATGGAAGAATATAATTGCAAAGTGACACCACAGTTTCCGGGTCCTATATTTTAACCAAACTTGTTTTGATGTGCTCAATACCACATACTTATCGACACATTCCAGCCTTTGTTGGAAAAGCCATAAACCTGCGTTAGATATACATACGTACGTACGTACATACAGACATTTTTAGGATTCCATTTTTTGTCACGTAGAAAGTTCGCTTCTCCTTTCGAAGTTCGTCACAAAGCTTTCTCTTTGAGAAAGCAAAAGAGTAATTTCGATTGGAAAAAGTATGCTTCTGATTACGCTTGTTTGAACACTGCACAATTTAAATAGTTAGATGTAGCTGGATAAACTTCCCCTTCGATGATAGCTTCTTAACTCAAGTATTAACCAGTATTGGCTCTATCCTGAATGAAAAAATAAATCCATATGGAAATCAGAAAAAGATGGAATATAGCTATTTCGTGTCAAGAGCGTAAACTGTAACCTACTGTAACTTACCAGGTGATCAAATACTGCTGCTGAGGATTTCATTCATTAATGGGACATGGGACATCCATGGTGCGAATTATTATTTTATGCACTTGAGCGCGTATATAGATATTTTACGGTAGAAAAAAAGATTATGACCTGGCGAAAGCGAGTGCTGAAAAATACATATATATATGAAAGGAGGTGCACACGGAACTTTTTGCAGGTGGAAGAAAATATTTTTTTTCCTCTGAACACCAGGCCTAAAATCGTTGTTTTATTCTCAAGGAACAAAAATAGTTTTTTTCTAACTTAGAGCTCGAAGTTTGTCTTTTTTTCATGGTTCAGGGTGCACAAAGTACCTTATTCTTTCACCATGCCAAAACATAATGCCTCCAAGTACTATCCTGCACTTATAGTGCGAAAAAGCAGCGTGAAGAAGTAAAAGATATTCGACAGATGAAATGATCGCGCAAGAACCAATCAAGACAACGAGAGAAATTGATTGATTGAGTTTATTTAGAGAAAAAGAGAGAGGGGGGTCATCCGCCTCCACCCCTGGCCCCCACCGGGGCTGCGCCCCTAAATCCACGCCTCTTTCTTCTCCTGTTCATACGCATGCGCTTGTCGTTCGCTCGTTATACTCGGGTGGCAAATACGCATAGATATTATCCATTGCCAATCATCAAACTTTTCACACATCATTACGAAAAATAGTTTATGCAACTCGTGCGCGCGTAGGAGAATTCAACACTCATGTTGTCACCCTTGCTACGCTTAAGAGCCAAATTCCAGTAATGCTGGATTCACCTATATACTTTGCACATTTATCATTTGTCAATTATTTCATATTTGTATGTAAGGTAACTGCAGATAATGCGCCAACCCCGTAAGGGTTTTTCGCGAATTTGACTTTGATAGACTTGGAACTTTGAAATTCTGCGAACAATATCCCCAAGAAACCATACCCAAAGTTATTATTCGACCACTTTAACTTATTAGAAATCGGAATTTAAAAAAAAAACGCAAAAGAACCAAATGTAGTACACGTGCAGTCAATTTGGCACGGTTTTTTAATCATTTGTTACATCATATATAGGCCTACAGGGACGATCAAATTGGCGTGGAATAAACTCTCAATCATGTTCCCATCAACCCTTTAGCGCCCAAACGGCCGCTCGACGGCAGTTTTTTTGAGCGATAGATTTCATATGGTTATAATGGTTCAAAAAATTTGGGAAGAACATTTTCTCGTGCAAAATTTTGTCAGCTTCCCGATTCCGTTACTTTTATCTCGATTAAATAAATGCCCTCATTATTATAAACAATTGATTGCAAAAAAACACAAAATTTCGAGTCGAAATTTTGTTTTGTGTCAACCGTAAAACATAGAAACCGGTCGCAACGAACCCCGGGAAGTAAATTTCGAGCGTCCATGGACCTTAAACTAAAAGTTGTCATAGTTGTAATTGTTCAAATTTATTTTTGGAAGACCCAAAATGGCGGCCGACCGAAAAAATTGTAGCTTTCAACTTGGAATTGTTTTCCTCGAAAACTATGGGTCAAATCAGAAAAATCTTAGGAACAAAAAAGTCTTAGGATCACCTGAAGAACACTCTTGAATTTTTTCAGAATTTTTTGATGAAATTTTTCAAAATTTTGATTCTTCAAATTCTCAAAAAAACGCAAATTGCTTAAAAACTTCTGAAAAAATTTGAGAATATTCTTTGAGTAATTTGAGAACTTCTTTGTTCCTATAAATTTTTCGATTTGATCTATAGTTTTTGAGAAAAAAATAATGAAATTATTTTTTAGAAATTTTTCCGTGAGTTTCTTAGCCGGCAAATCGAAAAATTTATAAGAACAAAAACGTTTTAAAATTACTCAAAGAATATTCTCAAATTTTTTCAGAAGTTTTTAAGCAATTTGCGTTTTTTTGAGAATTTGAAGAATCAAAATTTTGAAAAATTTCATCAAAAAATTCTGAAAAAATTCAAGAGTGTTCTTCAGGTGATTCTAAGACTTTTTTATTCCTAAGATTTTTCTGATTTGACCCATAGTTTTTGAGAAAAACAATTCGAAATTGAAAGCTACAATTTTTTCGGTCGGCCGCCATTTTCGGTCTTCCAAAAATAAATTTGGACAATTACAACTATGCCAACTTTTAATTTAAGGTCCATGGGCGCTCGAAATTCACTTCCCGGGGTTCGTTGCGACCGGTTTCTATGTTTTACGGTTGATACAAAACAAAATTTCGACTCGAAATTTTGTGTTTTTTTGCAATCAATTGTTTATAACAATGAGGGCGTTTATTTAATCGAGATAAAAGTAACGGAATCGGGAAGCTGACAAAATTTTGCACGAGAAAATGTTCTTCCCAAATTTTTTGAACCATTATAACCATATGAAATCTATCGCTCAAAAAAACGGCCGTCGAGCGGCCGTTTGGGCGCCAATGGGTTAACATTCATACAAAACTTTTGGAATTCAACTCAAAAATACATATCTAAATCATCATAATAAATCTATAAAAATATTCAACGATTTTATTCAGTCTTTTCATTCATAAACGCATGAGGGGCCACATTGGCTTCACTTATTTTTGATGCGAAAAAGAGCAATATGAGTAGGACTAGAAATAGTTTGGGGAAAACTGATGCGACCAATCGAAAGATGAGATGTTTTCACATAAAAAAGAGAAATGACACTTTGCGAGATAATAGTATATTATGTAATTAGTGCGTGAAATTTTGAAGACGTGTGTGGACGAGTACACGAGTGGCCGGCGAAGCCGGCGACGAGTGTTACACGTTCACACAAGTGATTGAAAATGAACAAACCGGTTGGATACGATATTCTATGTTACGAGTGCTCGTGGAAAGAGCATTAGCAGCAGCGTACGTGAATAGTATATTATGCACCCGAGCGAGGTTAGGCGATTTCGGCACGTAAAACGTTTGCGCACGCAAGTTTGCGCGTGCCGAAATAGCCTAGATGAGCGAGATGCATATACTATTTTTCGTCCCAGCGGCAGTAAAGTGCCTACTTTGCGTCCTGGCGTTTGCAAAGAATGGCACTTTTCTGCCGCGGGGTACGAAAAATAGTATATGCACCTCGCTCATCTAGGCTATTTCGGCACGCGCAAACTTGCAATCCTCGCTGCGCTCGGATCGCAAACGTTTTTCGTGCCGAAATCGCCTAACCTCGCTCGGGTGCATAATATACTATTTCGTACCCCGCGGCAGAAAAGTGCAATTCTTTGCAAACGCCAGGACGCAAAGTAGGCACTTTTCTGCCGCGGGGTACGAAAAATAGTATATGCACCTCGCTCATCTAATAGATTTCGGCACGCGCAAACTTGCGTGCGCAAACGTTTTTCGTGCCGAAATCGCCTAACCTCGCTCGGGTGCATAATATACTATTATGCACGTAAAATAAAAATGTATATGCATGTAAAATAAAAATTATTTACACCTGATTTTGCTTTCTCAAAGAGAAAGCTTTGTAATGGGGCAAAAATCGACCCACCGAATCAGACCTCGGGACCTCGATTTTCGTAATCTACGGGTCGAAAAACATGGAATCTATTCCTCAGATTAGGTCAAGCTAGGTCAAAACACTATAAGTTTATTCTGACGAGATAAAAACTTGAATGCCATTAACTTTAGTATCACAGAGTACTAAAAAATGATGGAAGTAAATTCGGACGGAAGTAAATTTTGACGGAGTACTGAAGTGAGAAGCTTTTCGGGATTACAACATGCCATTAAAAATGATAATTCAATGTAATAATTTTCATTTTTATGTGCACATCATCGACTATAAGATAAATTCTACACATCATTCATTATTTATTCATACAACAAAACAAATGTTCAGTTGTACGTTGTATTATTGTTGTCGGGTTCATATCGAAGAGGTCTCTTCACGAGCCATCTCCTGGGCGCTGCAGTCTTGAATGTTTTGTATTTTCCGATTCTACGGATTACAGATGTATACTAATAATGGCACAACTATTGATGAATTCAGGTTTGTGTTGTTTATGAAACAAATTATTTCATTTAGAATTTAGAATTTAAAGAGAGAGAGAGGGGGGGGTGGAAATGATAAACCGAAGGTAGTGCAAATTTTATGTTTTATTTAACCATAACAATACAATTTAGAATGGTGCGGATTTTAAAGTACCGACGAGTGACTTGAATTCGTAATCAGGGCTTTGGTCTTCAAGCCTTCCTGCAGTAGGGCGTCATTTCCTTACTTGCGTCCGGCTGTGGATTAGAAGAAAATCCAAATTATAGTCCATACCTCAATGATAAATGAGAAAATTCAACGCGAAAACCACATTTTGTTTATCTGCAACATCCTTGTTTTATCTACGTATAATGGCTATCAAAATAGCCTTTTATTAAAATAACTGCAACGTTTACATGTTGGATGAATGTTCTGCATGATGTACAGGATGATAAAATTCACGAATAGGCATTATAACAACCTTTCTTAAGTTTGTTATTTCAAGTTCAAATGCCGAATCAATATAGAAGAAGAAGCTCTATCTCTTCTGATTTTTTTTTACTCACCTCCTGCGCCACCACCACCTCCAACATGTCCTCCCATTCCAAAGCCCATGCCAGCGCCAGCGCCACCACCAGCCCCAGCCCCGGGTACAGGCGGTGCAGGTGGCATTTGCTGTGAAATGAAAGAATACCATTAAGATTTTCTCCTCATTTTATACCAGGATCATCCATACGTAAAAGCACGAGAGTAATTGTTCACGAAATAATGAGGAACATTGAAAATCCCTATAGTCATACGATGTATCTTCATTGATGAATGATATTTCTATTTCGATTTCATCCTTACTGATAATGAAATTTTCAAGTTATCACAACTAACCGATTAGAACATCCCATTTTATTGGAATAAACAAGGGTTGCATATCATTTTTTACATACGCAATTCACGGAAACAACGGAGTAATTGCTTCCTTCGATCTGGGTTTTATTACATTCTCCGCGTACCTAAAGAAGAATGCAAAACATTTTCAATGCGGAATCACCTGTGATTGCGAGAACCACGACCGATATATTTATCGATTCCCGCACTGTACATGAAATCAAATTTTAAAATATATAATCCAGCATTTTAGTGAACAGTCACTCTCAAAGCTCTATGATCAAACGTACTCCACAATGTTATCAATTTGCTATGACTGTAAAAGTATAAAAAGCTCAAGTACTCACCGCCATGGCGCAAGCCAGCACGATCGCAACGACGAGAGCAAGGAAGACGGATTTCATGTTGACTGAGAGGATCAACTGCGAATGATTTCCAACTGTACGCTTCGCCTATTTATACTGTCAAACATCCAGAGACTGCTCTTATTGTAGATAATGAAGAAAATTGCCGAGAAATTCATAGAATTTTCTGCTACAAAAAAACATTTCGCTCACATATGTATAAAACTTATCTAAAATCATAATACCGTAGATAATTTGTTTGCTCTTCTTTTCGCTCGTGAGAAATATTATTCTGCAGTTACGACTACGTGCGATGTTTGATAAAAAATTGAATTCTACTGAGGTATACTTAAAATGATTCCTGTGACATCTGAACATCATGTAACAAAATTCTGCCAGTAAGAACAATTTCATGTACATGGTGCGGAAAGAGACCAAATCATTCGTCGTGTCTATCAAGTGCATCGACTAATTGCTGCCGACATAACATCACTCGCGCTTTTATCAGCACTGTGCAATCATTTCAATTGTAATTTCAAAAGTTGCTTTTGAGGATCTCCGGAACACTGCTGTGGCTTTGAAAAACAAAATGAAATTAGTGAGTCATTCATATGAGAATCGCAGAGGCAAACCAAGCGAGGATTCCACAGTCCAACTGTGAAGTTCGGCGAGAGGTGTCGTGTTAACTGCAAGCTTTTATGGAGGGTGATTGTTTTTACACCCTCCATTCTCCAGAGATCGCAACAAATACGAATTTCATTCATCGAGAGTACCTTTGACATATTGGAAACTCGTTTGAAATAACTCAGTTCGAGAGTACTTGTATATTGTTCCAAAAATCGATTCCACCATTTGTTTCGGTTGTATTTCTTTCTCGTTACCGGCATCCACCAGCTCTGGTTCGTTCTCCAAAGACCCGCGACGATTTACATTTGATTCGAGACGGTAATTTTTTTCCAAATCAAAACAAACTCTCGGGGACACACGCAGAAAAGCGAGTCCCCTGAAAAGAGAGGAATTTTATTGGCGAGACGGACCGTCCAAATTCATTAAGACGTGCATTCATCTCGCTCGAAACGTCTTGGCACAGTCGTCCAAAAAGCCAAACAAAAAGTCCAAACTGCCCACGCGTATCTCCTTGCAAGGCTCGGAGCCACGTAAAAGATCTACCATCCACGGCAATTAAATGAATGAGCTTACGGGGAATCATGAATCCCCGGTAGATAAATTCTCTTGGCCGTTCATTTCTCATGTCCCCTCGCTTAGCATATACGCGTTTCTTGTGCCCCAGGAGGAGGGACGGGGGAGGGGGACAAAGCAGCAGCAGCAGCAGCAGCAGCAGCAGCTAGAGGATATCAGGTGTCGCAGGCCGCAAAAACACGCGAATTCGACGCCTCGTAAGGCAACAGCCGAAATCGCGAGCGAACTACTCGGCGCACTTTTTATTTCTTTCGGCTGAAGAAGATTGCGTTTCGCCGTGGCCTGCGCGCCGGGGTGGTCCCTCTATCCCCTCGCGATCTTCTCTCGATCTACCTTTGCTCTCTGCTGCCTTAGATCGGCCCTCGCTCCTTTTTCTTCCTGGTCTTACATGATCATCGCTGTTTTCGGAAGTATTTGCATGCTTGACGTATCGTTCGGATGCTTCGGGACGGGTGTCGCATGGGAGTGTAAGTATTTGAAGGTTTGTCAACGTGTCGTGTATGTATGTATGCATATGATATCGAATATTAGGATCTAAAATATGTATTTTTCGGAAGAAATTGAAACGCTGATCTTGGGAACTGTTTTCCAAACGGGGTCTTGTTTTTCTCTCGCCGACTCGAGCAATAGCTTTTCATGAATAGCATTCAATGACTTGCTTTCCAAACGACTTTTCAAAACTGTCAACCTAGTTTTATCAAAAACGCGCTCTAGTTTTCTTCCTGGTGTATTTTGAGCTCATGCATCCGCGTGAAGAGTTTTCGGTTTTTCATAATACCACTCCATTTGAATCAGCCCCTCATTCATCCGGTTTAACGAGCACACGCTCCGAGTTTTCAAACGATGTAATGTTGATCGTCTCCGTTGGAAAAATGAGAATTTCTTATTCGCTTGGTAGGCGGTTTATTGGACTCCTCTTTTATGGCTCTCAACGCGCAAAGTTCCATATATGTTCCAGCGCAATTCTCACGGTTTTGTAGAGTCATGCACTTTTTCAGCCCAAAAAAATCTTCTTGCTGAAAATTGAGTATGTACGATATCGAATTACAGATATTTTACGTTTTCGAGATGTTTTCCAATAAGTTGCATCAAAATAGGATACTCTAATCAATTAATTTTTCCATCATATGTGACTCAATTCAGAAAATTCTATATGATATTGACACATCGATCGTAGTGTAATATTTCGAGTACCTCAAGATATATATGTGAATCATTATATATTTTAACTTTTGTACACAGAGGCGAATCTGTGGAAATCGTTTGATCTTCCTGAACTTTCGATCACAGGTCAAAATCTGTTCGTTACTTGCCTGGTAACCATTGTTGACAATGGTAATTGTGTTGAAGCTCATTTCCAGTACTTTTGAGGACAAAGGACACAAAATTTTCATATTCCCTATAACTACTGTTATTAATATCCCTAGCGATCATTGTTCATATAAAACAGCCAGTTCTACGGAGCTATGGTCAATTAGTTTGAGGTCCAGCTGTCGATGGCGAAAGGCATCTCTCATTGGCCATATTTTTTTCACACAGCTTCTTTGAGAAAGCATACTGTTGATATGGTTGGCAGCGGCTTTTAAAAAACAATTCTAATCATATTAGACTACAATAGTAATCAGGGCCCCAGGGGCACAGTAGTAAAAATGCCATAATATCTAAAAGTAGTTTAATGTTATATTTTTCTATTTTTTCTATTTGATAATTGGATGCTGCTTTAATACAGAATTATGGTTTTCGGTTGCCCCGTTCATTATAAATTATATACAAATTCAGAAAGTTCATGAAACTTTGCACAACATGTGTATTGTTGATATGTAGATCATATCGTCTAATGGTATAATCTCCATATATACAGCGCTCTTCCCATCGAGCTTCAATCTGATATGCAAGAAAGATCTTATTAAACTTATTCACTTATGCAAAGTCACGTCGTTATAATGAACTTGAGACACCGACCATCGTCAGGCGCTAGAACAGCTACGTTCAAGCCAAGCTTCAATCAGGTTTTTATTTAATATACAAGTCTACACAGTGTATACGTTAATTATTACGTTCCATATATTATGCTCACTAGAGTAAATATTTCATCGAATAATTCTATCCCGGGACTGATCATTTTGATAACTCGACCATAATTTGCTATCATATGAAAAAAATCTTTTATTCATTTCTATTACCTCTATAATAATTTGTATGTGTAGATGTATAATTCTAATATCCTAATATCTATATCATCATTATTATAATGTAATATATTGGTCGAGTTAAAGTATCGGCATTGGTAATTTGAATGAAAGATACATCGAAGTATATAACAAATATCATACTACGATGCAGTATAATGAAATGGAAAATAACGACACGTAAGAATAATTGTATGTATAGATGTCTACGGCATTTCAATAAGTATATTTCTGCCATCCTGTAGCTGGCTGCAGCAGCATCGGCAACCGTCCGAGGCATGTACATCGAGAACACGCTCGGCCGCGACGAGCAAATTATATACCGTACCGATACTCGAGCGTATCACCGAAATCCATCTTTTCGTCCGAAACACACAGACGAAAATGAATAAAGCGCGGAATCAAGGGAGAAGAGAAAAAAGAGCGTACAATATTGAACAGGATCTTGGGATGCATTGGCCGGGCTGAAGGAGGGACGCGAGGTTCGCGCACACTGCAGCCCGTATACACACACACAGACATCTCGTGAGCGTCTCGTCGGCCGTCACGCGAACGAGAGCCAGCGCGCACTCGGGATCGCGGATGATGAGTCTCGGCTCTCCGGCTGGTTTGTGGGCACAGCCTCTCGCGCAGCCCGCAATTATGATAATAGCCGCGCGCGAGCCCGAGTCTCGTTAGGCCAGTTCGTTTTCTCTCTCTCCCTCTTTCCATCCCCTTGTTGCACTCTTTGCTGCTTTGTCATCGGTGCCCAGGCCAGTTTACCCCGCGCCGCCGCCGCCGAGCGAATAATAACGCATGCATAATATGCCCCGCGAGGATTGATAAGGGCCAGTCAGCGCTGAGCAAACAATGACGGGCTCTTATATTACGAGCGAGTGCAGTTCGAGCTGCACCGCTTGTCGAGTAATATGGGCCTGGCCCCCGGACGGGGATCGCTCTCGCTCGCAGCTACTTACGCCCGCCGGACGTAATGAGCTTTTATTACGATCTGGATCGTCGCTCGCAGTCCGCTTGCTCATTTGCAATTAGCCGGGGATGGCTTGTTCGGAACCTCAGGTAGCTCGGCAGTTTTTGGCCCCGCTGCAACTCGTCCCCTCGTTCCTCTCCCCGAGTGCGTAAATTGAAATGCCTCCCGACAACATACATATTACTAATCTCCGGTCCGTCGGACCGACGAATGTGGAAAAGATTCACTAATTCAATTGCGATTTCTCAATTTCATTTTATTCACAGATTGTGCGCTGTTACATTGATTGTACCGTATCGTTATGGAAAAAATTCCTTAATCATGTTTGTCACAGGATATTTATCATAGTTAGGTAACAGGACCCAATCCAACACTCTACTCAATGTGGTACTTTTCTCAGATTTTGTATTTCCTGTGCTTTCTAGGCACCATGTAGCCATTAGGTTGTTTACGGACCTGCTCTTTTTGTTTCTTTTCTTATTTCACTCGGCTAAATTAATCACAATTATCAAATGTAGTCACTGTAATTCGTTTACATGTGACTACTCTATCTTATGTAAAAACTCTGGCCTTCATGTGATTGTGAATCGAAAATGAATCAATATTTAAGAAATGAACGTCAAGTTTTTAGGGACATGTTGTAGTGATTTTGATATGTATTTGAAGGTTAGATGTCAAAAGCTTTTAATAAATATCTGGAAACACATTTTGAATGGGTTAAAATGATGCGTCCAAATATGCAGTTGAATGAATTTTCTCTACGTCTGTATACGTTCATCAGCGAAACTCCTATATATATTGATGCATTGATAAATTTAAATATATAACTATGAATTAATGAGACGCAAGTGTTATATACAAAAAGAAATATAGATGTACTTCAAGTAAAAACTTTGCTTTTCATATATGAATACAAAGAATGTTTTCCTGCACACCCGAATATATGAATGATCGCGAATTATTTTTCACGTTTAAAACGCTGTCTCGGTGCTCTACATAACTGTGAGCATTTTCAAAGATCATCAAGATCACCTACATGGAATCGGAGTCAAGTATTCCGCATTCGTCAATTTTACCAAAACTCCGATAAATCCGAGAGAAGAACGTTTTTCCCTCGTAATCGGACATCACGAGGGCCACGATTGCTGCGCATAAAACGCCGAGTCTCCCTAAGCCGCGCGCACCCTCTCGTACCTCCATACGGGGCCTAGCTTGAATGAAAATTCCCACCACGGTTGAGAATCCAACGCTTGACACGCTTCCCGCGCCTGGAATTAACGCGTACGTGGAAAAACAAGCCGCGAGCCTCGTCGTCGCCGATTCAAATTTTCTCAAAAGCCGTTCCAAATCCAAAGGAAAATTTCCGCCTCCTTCACTTTCGAAAAACAGCTCGCGCGATGGGGAGAAATAAAAAAGAGCCGCGCGTAGTTTAAAGCTCGGCACACGAGCTTGCATTAATCGTCTCGCGACCCGGTTTTTTCTCATCCGCGGGCCGGGCAAGAGAAAGAGAGTATAACGCGCGTAATAGCGGTGGCTTCGCGGCGGCGGCTTTTCAAAAAGCTTCACCGCAGATATCGGCCGAGTTGCCGCGCTGATAAGCATTGTGTGAACAGGCTCTTTACGATACATGTTTGTACGCGACGGGGCCCCTTTTTTGTCGGGAGAGACGCGTTTATGGGCCGGATCGCGACTTGTTTGCCGGAGGGATGCGCTAGCGCGCGATTACGAGCTTCCCCCCTCCCGCGCCGAGTAGCCGCGGTATAATAAGATGAGTCAAGTGGAGATTAGAGAGAGGAAGAGAGTGCAGCGGGGATGGTTTGTTTGCCGGTTGGGAGGTGCGTATAATGCTTTACTTGCCCGCGCACACATACACTTAATACACTCGTGTACGGGATGGGATGAAATTCGTATATCAAAGATTGCTATTTATTTTTCGAATGGAACAACGCTGGCACGCGTGTATGTATATTTCAACGAGGCACTCGTAGAATCATCCATTTTATCCAGATTCCACGCGAATCAGCGTAACGAGGCTGGAAGACGGACTTTGGAAGTGAAAACGAAGACTCGTCGTCGAGTGCTCGGCTCTATCGAGATCAAAGTTCAGCCGAGACGTGAAAGAAACGCAATCAAAGCCGAAAAAAATTCACGCTCTCGCGGAGTGAGTGCACCTCGCGCGCCTTCTTCAAGCTTTGAATCGGAACGACGACCTTTGAAAACTCGAATTGCCCGTAAAAATCAAAGCTCGCGTAAAAGTCTGCTACTGCGATGTGTGTGCCTGACTCACATCGTCACGTACAACGTATATCTATAGCAACGCGGTGCGTAATACGCACTGAGAAATCTGGTCGCGCAAAAGTGTTTCGGCAAGTATAGAAGCCCTCGGCTCGTTTGTACCGCGAGCTCGAATTCGCGCGTGCAACGTACGCACATAAAGCGCGGGCAAATCTGCATCTCCGCTCAGCTGTTATCTGCGCCGCTCGCGCATGTATAGCACGCGCACGACGCACACGTGCCCGCTGTAAAGTCGGCGCGCGGGATTAGGCCCGACAAAGAGGCCCGCGGAGCAACGCGAGCCAGCGTACGGAGAGTCCCGGAACTGATTTGACGATTGATGCGAGCGATCCGACGTATATAAGTATAGCAGCGTTGCGACCGTCTCTTGCGAATATCGCGAGGGCGCCTATGTGTATAAGAGAAAGCGCACGTGCATCGCGAGCGGCCAGCTGCTGGTGGTATATTGTTTGTTTGGGCCTCGGTATAGGCTGTGTCGAGCGCGGCCAGGAAATAGGCCGTGTAATTGGCATTGTGTAGCGATGATACGCCCCGGCTATTCTGAGCGCATTACCGAGCCGTGCGATGAGAAAAGAAGCTTTCCCGGGAACGACGGATACACAAGTTAATCAGGCGAATTTAATATCGAGGTTGACGGGTCATTAAATCGATGCTTCGCTATTCACTCTAGATCGTCGATGCGAGATAGAAGTGAGTTTGCTTTCAAAATGTTTATCCGTGCGTCGCGGCTGTGTCCCGCGAATACTTTTGTACATGCAACATGCCTTGAGTCTCGTGATTTTCACAAGTAAATAAATCCTACGAGAATGAATTGCACTCGCATACGGGCAATGCAGCTGCACGTAGACGGCAACGAGCCTCCGCGCGGCAGAATATAAACTTTCGAGCGCGTGGCATGTATTTACTCGAGCGAGCGGGTTTCCGGAGAGGCCGCGGTGAAAACAGGCTGATTTCTCAATTATTGCCGGGGCAAAGTAAACGGAAAACTAATCCGGCGCAGATTGGAAACGGGGAAGGAGAAGTAGAAAAAAAAACGCGAGCACGTGATGCAAGCCGCGATAAGCAACTCGAGGGTAATGCAGAAAGGAGACTCCGTGTGCCATTACACGGCGGGCACAACCAATCAAGCACGCATAACGAGGTAAGTCGGCTCGCCCCGTTACTGCTCATTGCACCGTAATTGCGCGCCGCCGGTAATAATCGTCCGAAAATAAACGCGACGCGGCCGTTTTATTGCACGAAGCTTATCCACCTGCGTAAAACAATAATCGAGTCATTAAACTTAACGCTTGAATTAGACCTTTACCGTATGTGTGTAATGCGCATCGTGTAATATACAAGCTCGATGACCGATCAGTCGCGAAGGCTGAAATAAATGTGGACGCGTGGCGAGTATATTTCACACGGCATGGAGAATGGTATAACCTCGTGATTTCCGAAGAAAATATCACGGGCTACGAATACGAATCGGTGCAGACGCGCGCCCCGAAACTCGCACGCATCTTCGAATTCGAACCGACGATCGCGCGACGCACGCTGAATTAATCATCCCCGAGCAAATTATTATTCCATCTCGGCTGTGGAAACATCGTTGCACGCCCATAAAACTATCGGCGAACAGAAGCACGCGATGTGCAAACAGCAGAGCAAACGAGCTGCGGAGAGAGAGAGGAGGCGAAATTGCTTCTCTCTCTCTCTCGGTATGGAGAG
The DNA here is from genome assembly GCA_020882685.1 of Aphelinus atriplicis. Lineage (NCBI taxonomy): Eukaryota > Metazoa > Arthropoda > Insecta > Hymenoptera > Aphelinidae > Aphelinus > Aphelinus atriplicis. The sequence goes on along the minus strand of CM037075.1, from coordinate 20,326,794 downwards.
GCTCGAAGAAAACGGCGGACGCGCATGCAAATCGAAAATGAAAGTCAGCTCTAAGGTGAGTAATCCTCGCTGTGTATATATGCCAGCTCTCAAAGGGGCTCTCTGTGCTGCAGCGGGAGTAAAAAAAGCGAGCTCGCGGCCCCTTATCTCGCGCGCAGATAACTCCTCGAACAAAGGGTCGCTCGCCCACCCGAGAAAACCCGCGGCGCACACAGCTATATGCTCTCTCTCACGCGCGTGGATATATACAACGCGCGGATTATCGAAATTATTTACGAGACCCGTGTCGTGCGAGGAACAAACAAGCGGGACAAGCGAGAAGTGCCGGGCCGCGCGATTTAATTAAGCATCGACCTTTTGCGGAACTCCCGTCCCGGCTGTAATAAGCGGCCTCGCGACAGCCTTCGTCCTATGCGGGTGGGGAAAAAAAAAACGATAGTGGAGAAGGATTTTCCCTACGTGACTTGGATTTTTTTCGGACGAAACGAGAAAAAGAAAAAAGCCGTCGCGCTGGATACATATAATATCTCGGTTCTCGTTGTGATTTTCATCGATCCCGGTTTCTCGGGGGTGTCCCTGAGAAATTACATCTTCGAACACGCTCGTGTCATACTTACTCTGCATACCGTATCGTTTTCCGACGAGGAAATTGTAATCGCGCCGTGTGAGCAGTTTCATCCGCGAAGTTATACGCGTTTACATAACTCGGATATATTTCTATCTCGACGTGGGGCGAGATTAAAGAATCCCTCGGGATGAAAATCATAAATTGGCCGCGCGCTATATATATATTGTCGCGACGACAAGTCATCGATCACTCGTTCGATGGGAATTCCTCGAGTAAGCTGTTATTACCAATCCGCGAGAGCTCGGCCTCCCCTGAGAGCCTCGGTCAAATAATTCATTCCGGCCGAGATTGCCGTTGGCGATAAAAGTGTACCGCGCCGCAGCGACGAAATAAACCAACATCAGCGCGCGCGGGCAAATTCAAATTGCCGATGCGCTTGGCACATCTAATCGCGCGGAAAAGCTGGCCGATCGAGAGCTCTATGAGACTCTGGCGCTGTATGGGTTGACTGTATGGACATACCCAATATTCGCGCGTCCCCGTAATCTCGCTTGCATTTATGAATGCAAACCGACGCGGGGAAAAGGACGGAGGAAAAAGGAAAAAAGAAGAGGAGAGAGAGAGAGAAAGGGAGGGAGAGGCTCGCGCTCGGATTGTTAACAGCCGCGGAGAGGGATAGAGGAAAGGAGCGACTCGCGCGCAACACTCTCCGCAGCCACTCGGTTTCATAGCCCTTTTATGCTTCGCCTCCACTTGCGCAGCGGTATTGTTACTTTTCATTCTATCCTTTCTACCTCTGTGGGTCTCCTCTGCGAATTCAGTGCTGGGCCGAGTTGGATTAGCTTCGCATGATCGAGCCTTAGTCTAGAATAGTCGAGAGACTAATCAGTACAGCGTGACTCTCAGCGACGATAACCGAGCGTCATCGACATCCCATTTAGACTCGGCTGAAGACTTTGACGAGGCTGTCGCGCGGGGAATGCCAGCTCACATGCATATGATGCCGCGCGCGCGCAAGTCGGAATAAGAATTGCGCCTGCACGAGGGCAACGCTCTTGCGACGTGTGCGCGCGCTGTACAGAATACATATATATATATATATATAGGCGCGGAGCGAGGGGCGACTCGGGCAAGTCCGGTCGGCGTCGGCCGGCGCATGCGCCCCGCGGCTGGCGTGTCGGCCACGGCTGTGCCGCCTGCGCTGCTCGACAGTCCGCCCAAGTCCGCCGATGGCGGCCGCGGCACAAGCGTTCGCCCGCTCCGCGAGCCAACTCGTCGTGCAGCCGCGCGCGTAGCAGCAGTTACTTACACACACGTCCTCGCCGGAGAGCCCAGCGTCCTCCTCGTCAGCCCAACCCCATCAGGGAGATATGCGAGCCCGAGCCGGGCCGGGTCGAGCGTCGTGAGCACCGGAGCAAAGCAGCAGCGGCGAGCGCCGCGCAGCCAGCCCGAGATATGTTGTTGTTGTGGGGCCTCGTCGCGGCGGCCCTTCTCGCGCCGGCCGCCGGCTTCTTCAACCTGTTCCTCAGCCAGGCCGAGGTCCGCAAGCTACTCGGTGAGTCTCCAAGCCTCTTTTTTCCCCCCTTTCTTTCATTCCCACCGTGTAAAAGTACACCTTACCCGCGCGACGACCTATCCTATGCACATGCACATCTGCTGCCGCCGTATGTGCTTATATATATATATATACGCAACGTACGTCCCGCGAGTCAATCATATGAATACGCTTGTGCAGCGTTATCGCTTTCACTCGACAATGCTCGCGTCGAGCGAACAATGCGCGCGTGTAACGGGCTGCTTCCCTCCTAGCCGCAACCGTGTGGTCGAATCAACAGCTGATTTTTCCGGGGCCGGATTTTCGACCGTGGGCGCGAGCGCAGTGGAATGCCGCGCGTTTGTCGGCTTTGGTCATCGACTCCTCCTTCTCCTCCTCCCCGGGGGAAACGATTCGTAAATCACCCGAAAAGCGGAGAACCTCACGAGGGAAAAATTCCGAGCGCCGCGACAGAGTTGAGAAAGTTTATCCACCGGCTCGGCCGGAAGCGATAACACGCGTGTTTCCGATACATCAAAACTCGACAGTTGAGTGCTCCAAAGGATATTTGGTCCTGTAGCATCTGTATGATAACAACTCGGTCCAGTTTGATCTCGGTCTAAAGCGTCTAGTATCACACGTGCGCAATAAGCAAACAGCGGATATGCGGCGAAAGTCCCGATCGGCAGCATATTTAGTCGATCCCACGATTAACGCCATAAAGATCTACGCCATCTCCGAAAACCGCGTTTCCTTCTTACGGCTTTCCACTCGCTGCAGCGGGAAAACCACGCCGAGTCCGTACGTCAGAGACGGCGTGTATGTGTATATATATAATGGGGGGCGAGTGTCCACCCGCCAATATACAAGCGAGCCGCGAGGAATTCGAATTAACGGCCGCGCGCACCTTGTCTCGAGCGATCGAATTAATCGGCGCGCATATGTACGCTCGCTGCCTGATGTTTGTTCTGCAATTACCCCGAGGCCCGTCGCCGGCCTTTGCGCGCGTGCCGCGGTGTAAAGCTTCCGTGGAAGTGAGCTCCCGGCGCGCGTCGTTTTTTGCCGAGCGAGTAATATAGATCGGCGGCGAGCGTCAATCGAAATCGATGTACATCGCGGCACGCGCGCACATGTCCGACGTTGCTCTCGATCGCCGCGTACTTGTGTGTATGTAGTTTGACAGTTTTTTCGCGATCGCGTGCTGCGGATATTTGAGAGTCTTGCGCGCGGCTATGGGTCCTCCCCGTGATTGTTGTACGCATTCTATTCCATCGGGTATGTCCTGCCCGTCATGTGATTGATCCACATTCTGTGTTTACCGGGAAGACTCGAATCAAAGCGATACGCTCGCTTTCGAGAACTTGTTCCGAGCCGCTCATTATTTCTCTCGTACTATGTGTATTTGTACGCTGTAACCGATCTCGGGAATGTCGTATAGTTATTGTCGATGAATTGAGATCGATAGCAATTGCGCCCGAGGAATTTATCGTCTCGAGGCAAACCCCGTCGTGTGAGCCCGGGACGAGCCAGCTTTTGCCCGACTTTTTATCAAAGTCGGCCCGGTACGCGACTCGAGCTACGATGGGCAACCGAAATTTCACCGCGACGTCCCGATCAAAGCCAAGGATTGCTGTTACTTTTACGCCAAAGTGTCCTCGAGTTTTACTGATACGTAGCCCCGTAAAATCCGCGCTACAGACTGCCCGTCCCGCGTTTACAGTTAGGCCGTTAATTTTCACCGGCAACTTCTCTCCGAGCCCCTCTCTCACTGTACACAAGCAATTTAATTTTCAATATCCACAAACGCCGCGCGCATCATCGGATTCGTATCGACAATGGCGAATGATATATTCACCAGGCGAACATATATTTGCCAAGTGAATCGTACATATTGTACTCGCATCGAGAAAATGGTCCAGAGCCATAAACACGTAGTCAACTATAGATCGAGTCCGGGCAAGCTAATCTTGTTTGCCGTTCGAGAATAGGGTCCGAACACACACAGGCTCTGGGAGCGCATATCCGCATCTGGGTGTCTGCCGCCCCCACCCATCCTCTCTCCGCTCGCACCACTCCCTAATCAACGCTGCGCCGTCGCGCTGCACCAAAAGAAACGCCGGCTGCAGCGATAAAGTCCCCGAGCAAACGCATACACGAGCACGCGCGTCCCCATACTCGGCACACGCCCTGAATTTACGGCTTTGCGCGCTCGTGGGCGGCTGTTTATTTACCGTCCCGATATAAATGAACCGACCGCGTGGGGGCGCGGGACACAATGCGCGTATTGTACGGGGAGGATCGGCTAGAAAGAGGCTGCGCCCGAGGAAAAAACATTCGCTCCGACTTTCCACGGGGCAGCAGCCGCCACGGCGACTTTTCTTTCCCTGTTGGCGGGGGGATGGTGACCGCTGGAATTCGTTCCTTTGGCGACGCGCCGTCGAGCGTAAGAGATGTGGAGCGGCGATAAGGAGCTATACGCGCGAGGAATCAACCCACCTCAATGCCGGCCCAGCCCTTTTCTCCGAGACGGATGGATTTTTCACAAAACCGCGCCCGGAAGAAAAGACAGACCGGAGCGGATGAGCCGCTCTGGCGCGCGCGTTCGCTCGGTCGGTCGCGCCCGCGCGCGCCAATCTCGTTATGTGGCTAGCGAATGAATGGGCAAGGGTGGGGAAGGCACCGGGGGATATATATAATATAACCGGATCGCCGAAGGGGGAAAATAAAGCGCGCGCGCGCGCGAGAGCGGCTTTCGGTAGCGGTCGTATACGCCTCGGACTCGATTAATTGCCAGCGCACGAGGCTCGTGACCAAGTTGTTTTCGCGCATATACACGCGAGGCTGCCGCCGCCGCTCCGAGCAAAACGACGCTCCCCCGCGCCTATATGTATAAGCGGATTAAAGGACGAGCTGATCTCTCTCGCGCGCGCGCACCTTCGTTTGAACGCCTTGCTCCACTCTGACGTTTTCTCTCTGCCTCTCGCTCCGTCTCGTTCGCTATATACAGCCAACTCTGTATGGGTATATATGTATGATGGTTCCCTTTATATCGGAGCCTGCCGCGGCGTATACGTATATATACGCTCTCGCTTCTTCGTGTTTGGAATAGCCGTCCACTTTTTATTTTGCGCCACGCACTCTTAAAATTGTTTCCACTCGTGAATTCGCGTTTATCTCTATATACCGTCTTGTTTGCGGTATTTCGAGCCGCGTAAAACCCGAAGACTCAGCACTCAGATACGAGAGCTCTCTTTTGTAGATGGGACTCGACGCACGGTCGTAACGCTATAGATTGGAGACGCTCGTTCGGCTCGGCGCGAGAGTCTGTTTTCAAATTCTTGAAAAGAAACGAGAAACGATAGTCGCGCAAGCGCGTTATAGCGATCTTTTCACCGATTCAAAAGACGCATTTGTTCCGCTGTGTCCGCGTTTCGGTAACGCGTTTCTAGTTTCATTTGGTCGTGCCCATAACGAGGATAACGATGCATTCGATCGTAGTTAACGGATTTCCCGACTAGTTAAACCATCGAGCAATCAACCGAGGCAGATGATAGCTCAAGCGACATAACTTTTCACCTTTCGGTATATATATGGATAAATATATCGAGTCGGATCTAAATTGGCGATCGTGGGTAACGCAACACCGGCAACCCTTCTCTCATTTCAGACCGAGAGGAGGATGGTACTCGATCGATTCGTCTCTCGCTCCTCGCGCGGATCCTCGAGCGGTTCAATAAACCTCTCTCGCGCGCGTCCGCGTTATAAGAAAAGCGTGAAGGCAAACAATGACTGCGCTGCTCGTTGCCCGCGGCATAACTTTACGTGTGCATATGGGACGTTCCACGTCAAGTGAGCATGGTCAAAATTTTGTTCGCAATTCTGCATTGTCAAATTGATTGGTATCCATCCCCAGAATACTCAAAAATTTTTTCAGATTTTTAGGTGCATGTATGTGGAAGTTAGTCTATGCACTCAGAACCTGAATTATTCAAAATTTAACTTTTTTCTCAATTTTGAGAGCCCAAATAATCTTGTATATGTGTGAAAATGAAAAAAAGTTGTGAACAAAAATTATGCTGAATACTACAGAGATTATAAAAAAAAATTGTTTGACACCAGAATCCTCCATCCGGATAGGCTACTCTATTAATTAAACATGTTTCAACCAGTTTGGCTATGTTCGCCCACTTATTTTTGACCTTTCTAGTTATACGTACAAACCTTTGTTCGATAGCTTGAAAATGGTCTCATACATTTTTTGGAGAAATTCCAATATCTCCTGCAATTAATTGTTTAAATCTGCAATATCAGCATCCCCTTCTTGTTAGTTTCAACATATCAGGTCCACGATGGAGCTCACAGTGAGGATATCATGCCTTTGGGTCATCAATCTCAGCCAAACTCTACAGATATGTTCCCTGACACTGGATCAAGCTACCGGTAGAGTTTGGAGTTCCAGCGCTGCCTTGTTATAGAGCTTTTTATGACTTTAGACTGAGGCAGCTATATATAGATATACATATCTGCCTTGATTTGTCTAAAATTCACATAATTTTCATAATTTCATCAAGAAAATGATGTGTTTCACCTTGTTTGGTACTATGAATGAATATTAACTTATGGTTTCACTTATATTGTGTGAACAGCTCTTGACAGGGGGTCTCAAATCACATGCAAAGTTATTTACACATGAAATTATAAACATTAACCAGGAATGTAATTTGAGACAACCGGTCACTAGCTTTTCCAACCTTAGCCTTGCAGTTCACACAATATGAGTCAATTACATGAGTTAATATTTATTCATAGTACCAAACAAAGTGAAATACATCAAATTCTTGATGAAATTATGAAAATTATGTGAATTTTAGACAAATCAAGGCGGATATGTATATCTATATATAGCTGCCTCAGTCTAAAGTCATGAAAAGTTCTATAACAAGGCAGCGCTGGAACTCCAAACTCTACCGGTAGCTTGATCCAGTGTCAGGGAACATATCTGTAGAGTTTGGCTGAGATTGATGACCCGAAGGCATGATATCCTCACTGTGAGCTTCATCGTGGACCTGATATGTTGAAACTAACAAGAAAGGGACTGTGATATTGCAGATTTAAACAATTAATTGCAGGAGATATTGGAATTTCTCCAAAAAATGTATGAGACCATTTTCAAGCTATCGAACAAAGGTTTGTACGTATAACTAGAAAGGTCAAAAATAAGTGGGCGAACATAGCCAAACTGGTTGAAACATGTTTAATTAATAGAGTAGCCTATCCGGATGGAGGATTCTGGTGTCAAACAATTTTTTTTTATAATCTTTGTAGTATTCAGCATAATTTTTGTTCACAACTTTTTTTCATTTTCACACATATACAAGATTATTTGGGCTCTCAAAATTGAGAAAAAAGTTAAATTTTGAATAATTCAGGTTCTGAGTGCATAGACTAACTTCCACATACATGCACCTAAAAATCTGAAAAAATTTTTGAGTATTCTGGGGATGGATACCAATCAATTTGACAATGCAGAATTGCGAACAAAATTTTGACCATGCTCACTTGACGTGGAACGTCCCATATATATACACGTACCCACCGAGAGAGGCCAGAGAACGCGGAGATAAAAAAGCCTATATGTGGACGCTGAGCCGGGATGAAAAGGCCGCTCGCGAGGGAACGGAAAGAGAGAGAAAAAAAACACGCGAGTTTCTCCTCCGATTTGCATGACTGCTGTGCTGCAGCGCGCGCGAGAGTACAATTACGCGAGGAATCAGCTCCTGTCCGCCCGTTGAATTTCAATATGCGCGCGCGGTGCAGCTCCTCGAGTAATACGCGTATAGACGCTGCCGTTGTAATTGAAATGTGTCTGTCGCTGCGCGGCTTTCCACCGGAATCGTTAATTACATCGGCTACCTTCGCGGCAAAGCTGCTTTACCATTTAGTAGGCACACGGTAATTTTTTTTCCACCACCGCCGCGGTTTGAGTGCGTATACGTGTGTGTGAGCGACGACGACGACGCGCAGTTTCGAAAAGGCCAACGCTGTTTGAAAAGCCGCGTGTGTCGGTGCGACGAGACACCCGTGTGTGTGTATGTGTGTTTCGCAACGCGAAACTCTCGTGACTCGGAGCTTTCGCAAAATTAATCAGCCCGCATCGGAGAGCTCGCTCGTAAAGAACCGGCGGGCGGACGGGGGACTCGAGAGTCTCGTAAAAAAAACTCCCGGGCGATTACTCAAAAAAATTACCCAAATGAATTTCTCGAAATGCTCTTCCCCGGTCGGTTGTTGCGCGCGCCCAAGCTCTCCGCGTGGCCATATAACACGGGCATAACGAGGTCCTTGTTATACGAGGCGAACCGGCTCTCCGCGCGGCTCTCTCCTCTCTCTCTCTCTCTCGCGCTCGCTCGCTCTCTAGTTTGTTTAGACACCGAATAATCGACAGTCACTTCTCCCTATACCTCCTCCTCCCCCTCGTCGATATATATCCTGCACGGGCTGCAGCGCGCGCGCGACCTGAAAAAGGAGCAGCGGGCAGCAGCTTGGGTTACGGAGATGCTCTCTCTCTTCCTCTCTTTCTCTCCCTGTACGTCCCTCGTCTCCCGTCTCTTCCCGGAACGCGCAGAACTGCTTTGTGCACGTGGCTTTTGGTATACGCGCGCGAGGCAGAGGGAGAACCGCAGCATCGTGAAACGCGAGGTGTCGAGGGTCAGAGGGCGAACGTTTATGTATACTTATACGCGTCGCTGGGCTTTTTGTCCGGCTGCCAGATGCTGATTGATCGTTGGCCCAGCGGCTTTCGATTATTACATTCACATATATTCGTTGCGTGCACGCGCGCTTATTCGCCAGCTCGGACGCTCCGAGTTTTCGTCTATGGGATCTTCTGGGAACGTCATGCGTGTATGTCTTTTACGTTTTCTAAACACGCGCGTCTTGGAGAATCGAAAATAGACGATTCTCCGGTACGTATCACTCTATCGTTCGGGCCTATTTTTATTCTTGGCCGTATACTCGCGCGTTTTCAAAAATTTTGTCCTCGCGCCAACAGATAGCAGTGTGTATATACACGTTGTATCGAGCTCCCGACACCCCGTGTAATTCTAAATATATACGCGAAGAGACCCCATTATCGGTGACAAACCCTTTCCGTCTCGAATTTCGAGTGACACCTCTCGTCAGCGTGCAATCAATACGCCGGAGAAATCCCCACGTCTCTCTCTCTCTCTCTCGAGCGCGCGCGAGCGCCTGTATATCGCGTTACCGCGTTTCACACTTGTTGTCGCTCCCACCCCCCTCCTCCCCCGCAAAGAAAGCTTTTAACGCGAATCCACAAAAGAGCAGCTACTACACCACTTCGAGGAATGCAACTCGATTCGTCTCGCGAGTGTGTGTGTGCAGAAGCAAAAAACGCGAAAATAAGAGTCCGCTGATGCATTTCCGTCCGCGGAGGATCTACGGAGGTATATATGTATAGGTGTATGCGCAGAGGCATCCGAGCGTAAGAAGTTGAGAGTCTCCAGGTGGTCCTCGGACGGAGAGCGCCGTAATTGAAACAGCGCGAGTCCGAAGCATTTATCGTCAACTGGAGTAAGAGGACCGAGCCGTTTCGACAGTAGCATTGTGTATATATGAATGGAGACCAAACAGGATTTGCAGCAATTTTTTTTCTTCTCTCCTCCTAACGGAGATTAATGAAACGCGCCATCGTACCGATATATACGTGCGCGATTTTCGATCAGTCTCTATTGGAGTTTTTCAAACCGAATGATAAGTCACGATCGTCGAGTGGCTATTTCAATCTGCCTTTTCAAATCAATCACGTTCTTACTGCGAGAGTTTCAAAGGCGCCTTTTGTAGACTTTGCAGATGTGCAATATACGTTACGAATGTAACAACAGCTGGATTCCACGGGCTCTTTTTTTTACCCCTAAAACCATCAGAACAGCGTTTCCGCGGCTACTCCGGCCGAGCGCGTCGTTGAATTCCGTTTCGCGCGAGCGTGCATTCAGCGAAATTGCGGTCTCACCGCTTGGCTCGCGGGCACCAAGATGCAAAAACTTTTCCCTCTCTGAAAATCGTCTTTCCACAGTCGGTGGGTAAAAAGCTCGCGCACCGCACTCCTAAGCCGAGAACAGCCTAAAGGCTGCGAGCAGAAGGAAACCAGTTATCTCGCGCGCGAGCATCGCTGTCGGGGAGGGGAAAGTGGAAGAAAAAAAAAAGGGTCAGGTACGAGCTGTTTTCAGAGTGTATTTCTCCCTGTGGGCTCTGAGGATCCACCGGTTATATCGAGGTCGGCCCTGTCAAAACATCGCGATGCCAATTTCCCGCAGCGGAGATACTGCCCGCGCGACTCGGAGGAGGGAAATCGGCCGAGACCTTGGGATGTTATGCCGTTGTGTCCGGCCGGCTCTGGAGATCTTGATGCGTTTCCTGCGAGAGTTTGTAACGCGAGCCTCTGGCCGTGCGGCCTCGGACTGAGCCGATTAGTTCGAAAATCCGTTTTTCCACGTGTTGTTGTGCTTTTCAAATGGGTTCGCGAGAAGGAACAATTCCTTGGGAATCGTAAATTACTAGCGCGACTTGCGCGATTCAAATAGCTTCGCAGGTCATTTCAATGGAAATGGACAGATGAATAGAGCGCTCTTTTGTGAAACGTTATTATCATACCAGTCAGATGGACAAACGAGAAATTGAACGAGAGAAAGGGAAAATTATTCCACGGGCATTATTGCATCGCATAATTCACGAGGCAGCGAAATTTTCATTGAGAACAATTTATTCCTTTGAGAATAACGACAAAGAAATTTCCTCGGCGCGGCGAAAAATATTCAAAAGCCGGTGATACACTCTGGAAACGGTTCCTCCCGTCCTCTCTCTCCCACTCTCCTCTATATCCCCCCTCGTACGACGCTCCACACCTTGTAGCCAGACGCAACACTCGGTCCCAACCGCGCAACTGGGCCTTTTGCATCGTCAGGCCCTCGTTGGTTCTTTTTTTCCTCTCTCGCTCTCTCTCTCTCTTCGAGGGGCTGCGCGCACGAAAGCAGGTGGAGAGCCAACTCACGCTCGCACACACGCACACGAGTTTCAAAAGCAGCAAGAGCAGCAGCCAGTCTAAAAACACGACGCGCCCAGCGGACAGCGATACACGAAAATTAAATATTTATCTCTCATTTGAATTTCCAGCTGTCCCCTGCGTGTGTTTTTTTGTTTGGACACTCGGTCGGACTGCGAGATGAGTCGCGTGAAAAGTCCGCAGATTGACGAGCGTTGATTTTTTTCTTCTTTTTTTTTTCTCAACCTGAAACCTACGTATGCGAGTACAAATGCTTGTGTTTGAGCTGCGGAGCAAATATTGACGCCTAGCGCGAACTAGTAATCATGCGTTCAGAGAAATGACGAGTTTTTTTTTCGAGGCTGCTTGAGGTAGTTAGCAAGTGCTAGTGGGACTGGCAGCTCGTTAGGCCCATGCTAATTTGATTTGGACCCCGATGTACATTTCAGTGATTTAAAAAAAAAAATAATGGATTAACTGGATATGATTTGACCCAGAGTGTATAGTTTCGAAATTCAATATGTATTGTAGCATGTTTATAAAATATCAAACGCGAGACATTTTTCATTCAAATTTATCATCCTGCCCTGGTAGTGATTTCTAAATTGAATTCAAAAATGTCCCCGAACGGATAAGATCTGTGAGCTCCGACTAATTCCAACTTTTCCTCGTTCCGACATGACAGTTTCGCCAATTAATGGGCCGAACCACAAGGACGCGGATTATGAAAGAGAAAAAAAAAGCGACGCGGTGCTTGTCGGAGGGATATTTTGAAAGGTCGCGATAACGAAAATGATAGATTGAGAAAGGGGTATGGGTAGGTTCGGTCCAGCTGCGACCGCAGCATAGCAGCGGTCAGGACACGCTCGGAGCCATCGATCAGGATGTCTCCGAGCGCTCGCGGCCGCTGATCTGTCAGGCCAAGACTCGCCATTAATTATATTCGACTCTCGCGCTCTCTTCGGTTTGCAATATCGCCCTTTCGAACGTAAGCACTTCGCTGCAGCTCGAGAGGAGGATGGGTGTCGTTCGCATTGTTCTGTTGCGGTTTGAAAAGCCGTTTCTGCTTTACGCTTGTTATTTCGTTTCCTCGACGGAGAATGACTTTCTGCGGGATAATTTTGCGATTCTGTTAGTATGTTGATCGAGCTTGTGTTTTCACTTGCAATGATGGCGAAATATGGAAATGGTATTTTCTGTGCGGCAAACATTTCACTGTCTACACTGTTTCTCAACCTGACGTGTGCGTCTTTATCATCTGTCTGTCGGTAATCAAACATATATCGTTACTTCAAATCGAGACACTTGATAAACCGTTCCACCTTTGATCGCAGTCCAGTGGAAAAATAAATTGGTTCCGGGTGAATTCTCGAAAAAATTCTCCGTTAAATAAACCTTGAGTTTTCGAATCTTGTGGAATACGTTTCTCTTGAAAATATACATTATTTGGAAAAATACCCAAAGGCTCGTATCGCGAATGCTCTGTAATCGGTGATAATATGCTCTCCTTGATTTACGGCTTCCGAATTCCAAATCTTCAAACTAGCAGCATCATCAGCTCACAATCGAACTCTTCCAACCGCATAACTGTTTGACGACTGCATTAACCGTTCTAAAGCGTATCATGAACTCGGGTACTCGACTCCACGGCTAATTCCAGGGCACAAATCTGTCGCGCGCAGAACAGCCTCGTCAGCGAAAACACTTACTCTCTCATTACCTCGAGCGGCTCACCCGAGAAAATCCTTGCATTTTTCCTCGACACCGTAATTTTCACTCAATAAAAGCTTGTGCTAAATCACTCGGTTCTCCTCTCCCTCCCCTCTCTCTCTCTCGCTCGAATCCGCGAAAGCCAGCTCGGTCTTTCGTTTTATCGCGCGAGAGCCGAGCGTATTAATAAGAGCCAGGGTCCGAGAGAGCGAGAGACGAGAGTGAGAAACACGAGCAAACCAAGAGAATCGAGTCCGCAGCTACGGGTGGGAAGGGAAAAATAAAGGATCTCTCTCTCTCTTGCGCTCGCGCGCGCTCGCCTGCTCGGCCACAGAAAGAACGATTACGCGGGAGAAAGAGAAGCGGCATAAATCCAGAGGCGAAGCGCAGCCATGGGCTGCTGCTCCATCAATCTCGCGCGCTCTCCTCGTTAAGAAATGTATATGCGCCCTCGCGCTCTCTCACTCTCGTATACACACGTGTATATATAAGGGGGACAACGAGCGCGAGGAAAAAATGAATTCGCGTGCGTGCGCGCGCGCTCGAGCCCCCCGCGGCTCTCTCCTCGGCACTGCAACCCTGCCCCCTTCCCCCCCGAGATTTTTTCGCGCGTTCCAAAATACGAGACGCGCGCGCCGATATAATACAGGAGGAGGCGAACACCTCCTCTCTTCCACGTGTTATTTATGTGCTCGCGTGGCCTCTTTTCACTCGCTATATTTACATTATATATATGCATATGATACTTCCTTTGACCGCGAGAATTTTTATTGTAGTATAGATTGAAAGGAAAAGAAAAACGTCAAAGCGACCCGTACGGGGACGTGGGTGTCCACTAATTGGTGAATACCAAATGCGTCGGCTCTGCGAGTTAGAATGAATTTGCATGTCTCGCGGTGAGAATTTCGAGGGACGGACCCGAAAACGAGTCTGGGAAAGAAAAAAAAAAACAGTCAACCCGGGGGGCACATGACTCGTGCATTTTATACGTACAGCACTCGTGGCTATTTCTACGGAGAGTATAAACAAGAAGCAACGTCAGCTCTCGACGTTGGATCTCAACGGTACAGCTAACCGTAAAGCCGCCGGGTTGCAGACGCGCGGCGTAGCCTCCGAAACTGGTCGTTTTCAACCCTATACGACCGACCCGTTAATGGATCGCGAATTAGATCTGCCCGTTGCGATCGAACTGGCAAAATGAAATTGGCTCGAGTGTGTCGTTTGTTCCGGGTCTGCCGCGAGAGAGAGAGCAGCGACCCCTGGCTATCAGGAATTCACCCCGGATATATGCGTCCCCGGGAGTACTCGAGCATTCCGATTCCCCCTTTCTCTATCTCGCTCGCTCTCTTCGGCTCTCTCGTCCGCTTTTCAGCTCCGCTGCTGTCACTCTCCGTGACTTCCTTGGGACTATTTCACGTATATCTATGCTCCTTCATGAAAATCGAGTCGAGACGGCTTTCCTCGACCGCCCCGGAGATTCCGTTTGAATGATGGACGGCAAAGGGTATAGATGAACGTTGCCGATAACTTTTTCCTCTACCCGGACTACTCACCTGTGAAAAATGCGTGTATTCCGAGCAAGTGGATATCAATTAATAGACCCAACTTGATTTCTCAATAGTAAAAACGGTCATGTGAAGATTGAAGATTTGCTGTTTTATTCACTTCGAACTTTGTCGTTAATATTCGATTGAGAGGTCAGTTGTAAATGATTCGTGAATCAGCACCAACTAACTATTACATGTCTCTGATGCGTTAGGCTACAAAAATGATTCCCCACTTCGAGTACATGTTGCAACTGGAATTGATTAAAATTTACTCAAATTAAATGAAGCTTATCATAAAAATCTACGCTCCTGAATGAACGTGGAATTTTAAGCAACAACATTTTAAGTATCTGCAATATGTATATAAATACGTGTTATGAATTAACACATTGTTGGTCGAATCGATTGTTACCTTGACGCGTTTATTCCCTCGAATAAACGACAAATAAGAGAATGGAGTTTGAAGAGAATGAAAAAGAAGCGGCCAGGAACAGGAGCCGAACAACGCCGTCGTTATTCTCCGGCTGCGTGTCGTGGCTCGAAATCGATTGCTCGCGCAGAGCCACGAGACTCGAATAATTTAGACAGTACGGGGTGTACGCGTCTGGCCTCCCGACATCGCTCAGCCGTCTGCATCGCGCGGCGCATGTATATATATATACATACGCGTCCGCTCGCACATATCACCCTGAAAAATCTCTTAATACGAGCGGCCGCAGTGACAGCATCTTAACGAGCATCTCGGGGATTTCGGGTGCCGGACGGGGCCGTCCAAAGGTGCAGCTCGTGGGATTTTACGAGGATCGTTCGATTCCGCTCCGTTCGCGCGCGACCGCGCTGCTCCTTTTGGAGAGAGGCTGCAGCGACGGCGGGGCGACGGTTTATTAATCGCCCGCGCGCGGATGCGCTCACCTCGTTGCATTTTGATTAATGACTTTTTATTGCGTCGGTGGCTGTTTACTCGCGGCGAGTTTTAATTAGTCGCGCACGCGCGCCTTCTCTCTTTATCTGCTCGCCTCCTCCTCCTCTCGGATCCTCCTTTTTCGGATCGCTCGTACCAGCGTGTGATTCTCCGGCGCCTTATCTCGTTTGTGTCAAACACCAATTACTTTCCGAATGAGTTAGTGCGAATGCGCGCTCGGTTTAATGCGGGTCGTTATGCAAAAGTTATGTTTATATATAGCCCAGACGCAGATTTATTGCTTTTGTACCGATTTTTCTCTTTCGCGGCTCTCTATAATGCTTTATTTGCGCGTGAGAATTCGAAACTCACGGATCGAAGTCGGCGTTGAGTGAGAGCTAACGTTCGAAATAACACCAACGATAATATTATCTTCCTCAAACTTCGGCAACGTATGGTCAGATCAGCGAGTACGATTTCCAATAGCATACGGGGGGAAACAAATTATGAATATCGTCGAGTGCACCTTGTCCCGTTTTTACGCGCGATCAATTTGAAATTCCCGGGACAGCTGTCCAATTTCGAGTGGCAGCTTGACAACGAAGTTTCCTTAAGGTAAACTCACTTATAGGCACACACGGCTCGTCCTCAAATTTCGAAACGGAATCTCATTAAAGACGTAGGCGAGGAGGAACAATTCATTTCCACACAATCATGCCAAAAAACAAGCGACGGTCTGCCCCTTGAGTTCTATACAACAGCTGCTTCGAGCGAGGAGCCGTTTGCACGAGGACTTTCGAGAGCCTCGTGTTGGGCCGCCGTCCTTACACGGCGTGAGTCGACAAGAAAATTCAGCGTAGCTGCCTGGGAGAAGAGACAAGATCCCGTCCTTACTTAGAGCTGCTTGTCCAAAAATCATCGAGTACACCCTCGACACGGTCGAGTGTAAACTTTCGGGAACAAAATGTTGATCGTCCTTCGTGCAATGTATACAAAAGTCGTGAGAAAATCGAGTTAGCTTTTGACGGCAACTCACAGAGTTACGGTTCAGTCAATGAAATCAATTTATTTATGTCAAATTGTACGCCTCACGAATTAACTGATACTCCCCGTAGATAATAAGCGCGTGATATATATACAAAATTAAAATCTCAGAACTTCCGTCTGAGCCGTAATAATGAACTTTCTCATGAATTAATGTCTGCCTTCCCGTTCTCGACTCCATAAAACGAAAGTATATAATAGCTCGTTAAAAGATAAGAGATATACTATATAGTGGACTCTCGTCTATCCTCCGGAACCTCCCCACCAGTAAATTGCAGTGCAGTATTGCACTTGTCAGTAGCATTTCAATGCATCGTCAAGTACAAATGCAATGAGAAATCTCATGGATTAAGATTTATATCTGACGTTTACAGTGCAATTTTATTGAATATTTCCCTAACAACGTATTCGTTTTCTCTCTGTTTCAGGTGAGTCACAAGTTGAATTGCACGCTCGAGTCTTCTTGGTAATAGCGTAAGTCCGATGGAACATTTGTAAAACGCGTATGGCGCTTACACAGGTGTACACAGTTTGGCAAGTCTACTTTTTCATTGCTCAAAATACACGGAAATGCGGAGTTGGCAGACATATGGGTGTACAACAGGTCTAGCCGATACGCGCACGCGGCGATCGGCATCGTTGGCACGTTTTAAAATTCCCGGTAGCCGGATCGGTGTCCAGACTCCACGATCACCATAAGCGTTACGCAGCGACGCATCTTGAATTTTCCACCGCAGGAGCAACCAGTTGCGTAACGGCTCTCGGGGAGAGGAAGTGAGTAGCCATGTGCTATGCAGCGGAAAGAAGGCCGATCGAGCCACTTGGAAGTCCGCCTCTCCTCGGGGAGCTCAAAACCCACACAAACACGCGCGCGCACGCAACGTGCTGCACACTTGTGGTGGAAGAGAGACGAAAAACAGGAATCGTATCGGCGGATCGGGGCCGCGAGGGAGCAGAGACGCGCGCGGCCGTGTTCCGAGATAAAGATATTCCGCTGATGTGTGAAAAACACGGGTGGGGAACGAAAGGAAAGGAAAGGAGAGAGAGAGAGAGGCAAAAAAGACGCGCGAGATTGCGCGAGCAAAGTGACATCCTTTTTATTCCGTTTGCCAGCGCGGATCCGAAGTCGCTCTCAGATCGAGCTCGATAAGGGAGATAAAAAAAAGGGAAAAGAGAAGAAACGAACAGGTGAAGCCGCGGCGAGAGAGAGAGAGAGATGTGGATACAAATTTTAACGTCCCGCGCGCGAGCTAAGATACGAGCGAATGTTGCGTGAGGATATGGCATCTTATTGGGCGATTAGATACGCGCGAAGACCTAGAAGTGTTGGTCCGCCGTGTTTCGGATTTCATTTTTGTGATGTATGGAAAACACATCTTGGCTGTTCAATTTGCATCGACCATATCGACGCGAGAAACCCAACTCTTCTGGACCGCGGGTGGTGATCTCGATTTTGTATCAGTTTATAAGGGGGACCATATGTTTGGCTGAAATTAGATCGCTGTGCGTAGGTGAGATATCCTATTCCCGCGCCAGGGGCGTCGCGTGGAGGATACGTCCTGCAGCCGCGGGCGCGGATAAAGTCCGTTACTTCGATCGGGCAGACCAAGCCGAAGGCGCTCACCTTCGCGAAAAACCCATAAAGCGAGCGCGTCAGTCAAAATGCCAACAAAAATGAGCCTTTAATGGGACTTTCTCGGAATCAAAAAGTCGGCCGGACAACACAACAGTAAGCTGCAGCCGAGATCATCAAATTCGATAGTTTACGGGACGTGAAAGAGCGAGCTTCCACAACAGCAAAACAACTCTGTGGGGTTGTGAGCCGTGTGTGTGCGTGTGGATCGTGGAGGCTCGGGTCTAGCGCGGACGAAACGACTTTCGTGGAGATATAGAAGGAGGAAAAAAGTCGAGCCTGCTGGGCTGCTTAAAATTCGATCTCTCGGACAGGGACACAGATGGCGGCTGGTCCCCCGCTGCTCGTGAGCCGGCTCAGGTGAGTTCATAGGTTGATGAATCGCTTGGGACGAGCAGACTCCCTTCCTCTCTCTCTCTTTCCTTACTCCGCGGGGCGCGACACGATCTCCACAGCCGGAGACACTCGCGGCGAATGAGATATGGCGTCATTGGAGACGAGATAAAGTGTTTTATGCAGAACAGCGTAATATGAATATTCGACTTGTCTTGCGGGCAGAAAGGAGAGAATGGCGCTTTGACTTGAAAACAAATCAACAAATTGGTATCCATGAAGAAAGATGAAACATCGTTGTTGGTTCACGGACCGAAGTTTTCGAGGCATTTATTCTTGAGAAGCTTATTTTCGATTGAACCATTACAGCAAAGGGCACTCGTTAAAGAGTCCATTAGTGAAGCAAACAGAATTTATAAAATTGACCGTTCCAGCGTTAAGCTGGAATTGAGGACAATCAGACCAATTGTGTCGTGCATGCAAATGTCGTCTCGCGCGTTCGCACGAGCCTCTCTCGCGTGTAGTGGCGGAATATCTCCTCGGCGTTCCCACAAGATGCGCCCACACGTTGCGAATACAGTTGAGAAGTCAATGCGAAGCGGAGAGCCGCGCGCAGGAAAGTTTTCTCCCGCGCCATATACATATATATACACGGTATAAGACACCTATACAGAGGCCCTCCGCGTCGCTTGCCAGCGCGTCAGAGACCCACGGGGTGCAACAAAGCGCCTGTCGCGCGCGACACAATGCGCCCGCGTTCACATTTTCCTCTCGCGCCTGCTGGTCCCTGTATACACACACGCATACTCCGGTGGGTCCTTTTCTCTCCACGGGCCCGGGGACACTTTACCTGTTTGCTGTTTACGTTCCGAGGTGAGAAGCGTACATTGAGCCGGCCCCGGCGATCCTGGAAGTGTACACCGACGCTGTCCGGGGGGGAGAGAGGCTGGCTTTTGGAATTTGAAAATAATGTGACCTTGCTACCGGGTGGGTAAACAGAGGGGTGGCCCGCCAGACAGCGATACCCCCGTAGGATTTACCGAGTTTTGCTTGTTTCCGGTTGGAAAGTGACAATTCTGGGGCTCAGCCTTATGTACTTTTTCTCTTTCATCTTAAGTTACTGGCCATTTCTCGGCTCGAGTATTTTCCAAATTATTTGGCTGGCTTCGTCTCACCGGGGTGTATCGAGACCTGCGCCACTCGCTCTTTCCAAGCTCGCGACAAACGTCTACCAATAGAGGCGACAGACGTTTGTCGAGTCATGAGTAAATATGTAAAACTTGTGCCAAAGGAATATTCGCACAGAAGTTGCGCGGGGGTATTGCTGGTCTGGTAATTACGGGACAAGTCGTTTTTATTCAAATCTCGATCCAAGCAGATTTAAATACAGAAGTATGAAGTATAGAGTACAATAATATCGGAAATTTTAATGTTTTGAAGAATTGAAGAATCTGTAATTTTTACTTTAGGGTACCGGTAAATTACTGGGGAACTATGGGGAATCCCCCCCCCCTCTGTCTGCCAAATTCGCTTGTCGGAGACAGGATGTTTCTCACTTCAAAAGAGAATTCTGTTCTTGAACATTCAAAAAGAAAATGTTTAATGAAAAGGAATATGTAAGGGGCTGCTCGGAGCTGAGTGTGTTCCAATTTAATTATTCCCTTTTTTTATTTTTCATAACACGTTCTTCGCTTTGAATCTTTCTATCATCTAAAGTTTGGTTTGCTTAGCCTATTTTTCGGTAAAATAAGAATCTCAAATCTTGCACACGTACTTATTGCTGATCTGTATACACATAAATACATATACTGTTCATTCATAAAATCAATAAAAATTTACGAATGTCTTCGGGGAAACGAAACGCCTCTTTACATGACTTTTTGTGATACCAAAGAACAGTCTGGGACAGCAAAATCCAAGAGCCACCAACCTTGATATACTTTCCTAGTTATAGACATTCGCATAGAAGGGTATTTGAATAAAAAATGATTTGAAACTTGGCTGCCGTACATATTCCACCCCTCTAACGATACCGAAAACTTTGCTAAGTCCGTACAGCGTCTCATTAAGAGCAAACGGAACGAACACGAACGGAAGCTGCAGAAACACGCGTCACTTTGCGTGCTTGTTCGAGCAGCCCTGTTAAAAACCCGTTTGGAGGGTCGCGCGACATCTGAAAAGGAGCTGAAAAAAGTGCGACGCGCAACGAGGCTGGGAGAAAAACCAACAGTAGTAGGCAGCCGCGTGTATTATGCACGGCTCTCTCGCTCTCCAACTCGTCAAAGTTGTCCGTTTGCCCAAGGAGCTCCTCTAGCTGTGTTAACTAACGTCGGGACACTCGTGCGCACCTTTGCCGAGAGATAATTGGCGCGACTCTAGTGTTTGCCCGACCCCAATCGCGGCGAAAAGAGAATATTCTAATTGACGCGCGCGCGCGTAGTCAATCGACGTCTAATAAAAGATAGACGCAGTGAAGTCGACGTCTCTTGCATCCGAGCGCGCCCGCGACGCCCTACATAAAACAGACAGGCCTCGTTTCCGAGTGGCGCGGTCGCGCGGAACAGGTTCCAGCCACGGAGGCAGCGGGGAGAAGGAGAAAAATAAAATAAGCCACGAGGCCCGGCCGGACGTGGATTTATCGCAACGGAGGAGACACCCGAGCGCCATGTACTGCGGGGCTCGCGCGCCGGGGCCATTCGTCAATCCGACTGCCGAATTCCTCGCGACCCATATGTCCGAACGGCTCAATCAGCGTCGCGCATCTGTCGCGAACTCGGGCCCGGCCGTTCGATTGTCGCGGTAATCATGCCACCGACGACACGGGAATTACTTACGCGCGGGGACAACAGAGCCACGAGCGTGACAAAGCGTGGAGAACGACGGACAAGGTATATACACCAGCGAAGCGGCAGCTGCACGCCCCGGTTGATGGACAGATACGGGCCCGCGCGCGACATTGCACTTTCGTCGTTTTGATCGGAGATAACAGAACAGACGCGGCATTTACACGCCCACGTATCGGATTAATAGGCCTGCCCCGACGGAGCGTTCGGTATATATTGGATTCGAGGGACGATGATATTTGTCCTAATTAATTTGGCGCCGAAACACCGCGCGCGGGGTCTCGAGAACACATCCATTCCCCGAAAGAGATGTTTGCTTTGATCGCGAGCCCGGGGCTGGTTAGAGACGCGCGGGATTTTCGTCCAAATAGCGTTTTGCGAATGGCTGATTCCTAATGAACCGCGAGCTTCGGTCCGCTCGTATTATCTCTCGAACGGGAAAATCTTTGTTATTCCAAATGCGCCCGCGAGATTCAACGAGTCGAATCGAATCGTTTAACTCGAGGATCACGTTCGTATATAAAGGCCGCTTGTAGTCGCTGAGAAAATATTTCCTTTGTCGAGTAACGATTTTTAGCCGCGGCCAGACGCGAAGCCGAAAGCCAGAAACAATATTATTCTAGCCATACAATCTGGCGAGTCTTTCTGTTCGAGTCTATTTGTACGGGGGGGGGGGGGACTGCGTCTGCTACTTCTGGCGCACAATTTGTTTGGAATGTACGGCCGATTCCGGGAGCTGTTTCACAACCATAAGAACTGTTCCGTTCAACTGTTACTAACGTTAATTATCATGGGATTTTCTAGCCCGCCCGCCCGGTTTTGAGCGAAGTTGCGCAACATTTTCTTACACCATTTATTCGCAATAACTCGGAATGTTATGCATAGTATATAATTGAATTGGTCGCGTTCTGAATAAACCAATGTTCAGATTCACGTCCAAGAATATTTCTGTAGTATTTGATTTGATTCCCATGCGAGTTTTGTTAGTGATCATCGGGTACGAATTCCAATAAAATCTCTGATAATGAAAGAACCTATACATATCGGGCTAGTATCACTTGAAGGATCAATACATATTCGAAGGATTCAAACTCAACAAAAAAGAAGAACTGCTCCGTCCCACGGATTTGTCGAGCCCGCGCGCAGTTTCTTCACAATCCACGTCACTTCTCATAACGATCTCTCCCAATCCTATATACCTATCGTCACTGTATCGCCCCATTCTCTCTCGCGCGCGCGCGAGCCTCGGCCGGCATAACAGCCCCCCAAATAATAGAAACGGCAATATCGCTTAGCCGAGTACACGTCGGCACAAAAGCCGGGAGAGCAGAGTTTATACGTGTGTGTGTGTGTGTGTGTGTGTGTGTGTGTGTGTGTGTGTGTGTGTGTGTGTGTATAGAGAAAGAGAGACAGAGGGGAGGGTGGGGTAGAAAAAACTCGTGACACTCGAAAAATTTTTCGACAGCAGGTTCACGCGTGCGACTCCATTGTGACGGGGCGTCGGTACGCGTAAATCCAATCTTCGCGGGCGCGCGCGCGCGCGTGCGTGCTCGCATGTGTGCATTATACACTTGGTCTTTTGTGGCCACGCGAGGGGAGGGGGAGAGGATCTCGTTATACGCGAGAGCGCAACAAGCTGGTCGTGTTCGCGCAACCGAGGTGTTGGATTTCTGACCCAAAGCCCCGGGTATAGGTGTGTGCGTGTGCGCGCGCGTGTGTATATACACGTATATACGCACAAGCGCGCGCGCCAACCAGCCGGGCCTTACCGGTTTTTCTCTCGCTTTCGATCCTGTTCGCTGTCTCTTTCCGATTTATTCCGAAAGGGGCTAGCTCGTGTCTCTCGCGCTTTTTTCTTTTGGCTCCTTTTACACTCGCTATACGTCGCTTCGTCGAAAGAGAATATCTATTCGTAAAATTTGTCCCGACGCCCTTTAACTTTCATTTGGGAACGTTTCATATGGAGATTGCGATCGTTTAGTTTCATTATATTTATGCTCACCCGGCGCGACATATCTTCGCTTAACGTATTTTGGAAATTAATTTTAGATTTTACGATTCTACATTTTAGTGTCGCGTTTGTGTCTTTTCGAGATATTCATTGTTAACCGTGTTGTGTTATGAAATTAATGCATGTCCTGATAGTTTTAGTTATGTTTATGTATTATTGAGAATCGAGAGATTGTCTTAAAATTATGAATGATGCCTCGAAAGAGGAATAAAAAATAGTTTGAAGTAGGTATGAGATCAATACAATTATATTCTGACGACCTTGAGAATTTTCGCGATGGAATCCCGCTATTTTTCCGTCACTCACTTCAAGAAGAGATATTGAGAATCGATAGAGACTATTGAATTCAAACACTGAAACGTGTGATAAGTACTTTCACAAAACCTTCTATTTCGATCGAAAAAAAAGTTTTTAGTTGAAATCTTACATTTAGTTACTTAAAACTACTTTGAAATACTTTGAACCCTTTGAACTAGTGAATTAGTTTCAATTTATTTACGCGTAATGTAATTTGCGTGTGATTTTTCAGTATACTTCCAAATCACGCGTACGAATAAAAACGTATAATACGAAGGTGGGTAAAAGATCGGTCCGCGACGATTGTGAGCCTAAGCAGAATGAAATTTAGCGGAAAGCGAGGTCTGTTTTGTGCTGGAAGCCGCAAGCAAGCCCTCACACAACCAGCAACAAATTATAATCCAATCCATCTCTCGTATTTTGAGGCGGCCCGAGTCCCCGGCTCGACCGGTTAATCCGTCTCCCTTTCAACTCTCCTGCGATTTGCATCTGTCTCATTCTCCTGTTGCGGCTCTGTCTCTCTCCTTTTTGCTTTATGCTCCTTATTCTCGGGCGGCAGCGCCGCTGCCGGAATCCGCTCCGCTCGTCAGCCCGGCTCAATGGCTTATTTTGACAGCGGGGGACACGTTGTACGCTCGCGCCCTGCGAAATTTCGCAGCGGCTGTTTCACGCCTCGGTTTTTGGGGGCGCGAAATAAAACGCGCGGCAGCAGACGCGCCTTTTCTCACACCATTTGTCCACGGTTTGATTCCTCCTTTTTTTCCTCCCCCCGACCCCGGCGATCGTTGCGCTTTGTGCGCCGAGGATTTCGGGGGAGGTTTGCGTTGCCCGCGACTTTTCCCATTCTGCCGGGATCCGGCCAGGCCGGAGGCGTGATTCCTCCCAGTGTTGCGCCTGTGACGGCCAAAGCTATTTCACCACCGCTCGGTGTTGTTCCGGAGCTCAACGCGGCGGCAATAAGGAATATACCGGATGGAGATTGATTCCGCCGGCATCTTTCGCACCTCGGGTTCTACTTTTGATTTTTTTTCATCCCTCATCGGATGACAAAGGAGCACAATACACACCGGAACGTCGGGTTCGGCGCGATATCGTTCAATGCGGCGACTAACGTTGTTGACACTCTCGCGTCATACGCGTAACGCGCGCCAACGAGATTCACGACGCGCCTCCGACACGCGAAATGAATCCGCCGTGGCCCGGGTGCGTACGACGACGATTAAAGAAGCCTCCTCAAAGGGGTGTCTCGTCCAGTCAAGCCCGCCCGGCCCTCCCAAGGAATCCCCTCATCCTCGCACGCAGCTCAAAGGGCTCGGCTCCACCTTTCAGACAGCCAGACTCGCTCTGTCCTGGCCCCCGCTTAATTAAAAGCTAAAGCTCGAGCGCTAACTGCCGCGAAAAAAAATCCACGGGCGCGGGCGCGAGAAGTAGAAAACGCCCTAGCAACGAGTTCAAAGTCCGCTCTCTCGGGCGCGCGCGCGGCTAGAGAGAGAGAGGGAAAGAGCACACAACTTGCCTGGGCCTTTGCTTTGATGTCCTCGAGTGCCGATCCTCGAGCGGCACGTGTTTCTGGGCACAATGCGTGTTTTTCCCTCGCCCAGCCTGTATACATCAAAGGCGGCTGCTGCTGCGGGGCGGCAAGCTCAGGGGGCAGCTAGACCCCACCCTCCCTCTCCCTCTCTCTCTACTCACTCTGTTTTCGGATTGATTAAAGACATGCTTTTTTCCATGCTACCGCGGCGCGCGGACGACGACGCCGACTGGTGCAGCAGCTGCGCGCGCGAGTGGCAATTTTTCCTCGGCACACGTAATCCACCTAGCGTGTGCCTCTTTCTCCCGCGGCTTTGTGCATCGCTTATTACCCGCGCAGCTAGTGTACACACGCGCGCCCCTTCAGCTCGCGGCGACGGGCTTTTCAGGAGCCGCGGCTTCGCGGTGGCGATTTTCAACCTCGCCCCTGTATTCGTCCATTATATATACAACTCGAGCGGATGGTTAGCGACTTGGTGCGTCGTCGATCACGCGGGTGTACAACACGCGGCGTTCGAGGATATCGGCAATTATACGGGCCAAGCTTGCCAATATATATGCAGCCGCGTGTGGAGGAGCAACGGAGGGCGCGCGCGCGTCTCATTAAATTAACGAGTGGCGCAAGAACAAGACTGATCCCCGTGTCGTGGACTATAGTCTCTCTCTCCCGGATCACCCGGGCCCCCCTCATGTTTTATTCGGCGTCACGCGATCTCGTGGCGCGCCGCTAACGAACGGCTATCGACGAGGCATCGGGTGCCGCCGCCGCCGCCGCTCGAGCCGGGGCACACAGCTGTTAATTGCGCCCTATCGCCGTGGCGCGATCGACTCGCTCGCGGGTCGCGCGCGCGCGCGCAGTTCCGTGTCGTCGCCCGTGTGTGCCCTTTTTAACCCGCGCAGTCTCTCCCTCCTTGTTAACGTCGTGCTTCTTTTTCGGCGCTCCCGTTGGCGTATGGTAGCTGGTCCGCGCGTGAAATTAACGATTTTGCCGACCGGGTAATTACCGGTTTCGGAGGCTGGTTATACTCGGCTCCTTACACGGCCGACTCGACGCGGCCTGTCAGAAATCTATTTGGCGTAGGTAGAGAGATAGAGAGACAGCCCGAGGATGAGTCGACTCGTAATCATCGTATTTAAAAATTAGCCCGGCTGTATACGGGCGTGTTTGTTTTTCGGCCGAGTTCTCGGCTGCCGCACCCCGGCCGCGTGGGTGGCTGGCCATCCCATTAAATCTCCTTCTCTCACAGCTAAAGGCTGTCTCGCTCGTTTGGCATTCGGTGTGGTTGTGAATTTTCGCCCTATCCCGCCGTCGCGCGCGATGAGTGAAAAACGATCAGCGATTCGAGCGGGGTCGTTTTGAGAGTTGGACAAACGCTCGATTCGCGTCGTATACATCTCTCCGCAGTTCACAAACACGCTTCTCTCTCTCGCGCGCGGTGTATCCGATGAGTATCTGTCGTGCTTTTATCGTTAGGCGATATCTCGCTAGCGAACCACACGAGAGTCCCCCGCAGCGCAGCAGCAGCAGCAATATCGCGACGAAATAAAACGCAGTGTCACCATAAATCCGGCGTCACGAGTCGCAAAAGCGAAAGAAACGAAAGAGAAAAAAAGGGGTAAAAATAAAAAGACGAGGACCCCCTTAAAAGCGACAGGGTCGCGCGCACCATGTCCGGCTGTGGTAAACAAACTCACGCTGCTAACAGAGCCGGGGGATCGCATGAGGGTTCCGGCGTAACGACGTCACGCGAGGAGCTGGATCCTGCGCGCCAGAGGACAGAGGGCACGATATCGGCTCAACGGCAGCGTCCGCGTCCGAAAGCAGCATCAGCGGCGGCGGCGGCAGCAGCAGCAGCGCGCGGGCTCGGGCTCGGGCAAAAAGATCGGGAATAAAGGAGCGCTCGCGCATAAGTATAGGTGTGCGAGGGCCAGTGCGGGGTCGCGTGGATATCTGATGCAGAAAACCGGTAAGAGAGAGAGACGGCGGACGAGGAACAACCGATCCTCATCCCGGCGAAAGCAAATACACAGAGGAGAGGAGAGGAGCAAGAGAGAGAGAGAGGGAGAAGAGGGGAGTCGGTGCATTGTCTTCCGGTGACTTAAAAATTCACTCGTGCCTTGTTAACCGGCCTATCAGATAGGAGGGGAGGAGGAGAAGGACACGCGGAGAGATAGGACGCAGATAAAGACAGAGACGGAGAATAGCTGGGCTCTCTCTCTCCCTCGTTCGCTCGCTCGCGCGCGCAGCAGCAGCAGCACGAAATTTTCGCCGGGCGAGAGAGAGAGAGAGAGAGGGAGAGCGAACGAGCGAGCGAGCGAGCTCCTCTTATTTTCTCTCTCTTTCTCGTTCGCTATCTTGAGCCGAGCCGCGCGCGCAGCCTCGGGCAGCTGACCCGACCATAGAAAGAGAGACGGAGACGGAGGATTTATACAAGGCATCGGCTACCGGACTGACCACGAGAGAGCGAGAGAGAGAGACAGAGAAAGTGTGGGAGAGAGATCGGCAAAAGCGACCAGACGAGAGAGCGTTGAAAATTTAAACGATCGTGTGCGGATCCTTTTTGGCTCTGCTGAACTTTGCAAAAATCTTCAGAATTCAGTGTCGCGCGCGATTGTTTCCCGTTAAGTCATCGTTTGAGTCGTGTAAGTAAACTTGAGGATTGTAAACTTGGAGCATCGCAAGACATCGAACGAAGGAAGAATAATTCGGTTGAGAAAGTATTTTATTATGCCTATTTGTCTTACTATCGAACGATCTCTCTCGTGCCTCTGTAACAACGAGAACTCTGAGTCATTTGTTCGTCGACCTCGGGATAAATCGTTACGCTGCTCCATCGTTGAAATCCACCAGCAGCGTTCAAAAGTCTGAAGAACGCTTAGCACGGCACGCGGTTTCACCGTGCTTGAGATATCTCTGCCCGTTCCAACCAAATCTGCGGCGGGTAAAAAGCAGCGCGGGAGTATATAAGCCTGGTTGGCGAAGCATTCGAATGAGCTGCGGCTGGTCGCGGCGACTCGGAGCCAAAGGTGAGAGGGAATCGGCCGGAGGATATCGCTCCTCGCGGCTCCGACTCGCCTCGCACGGCAGCTGCCAGCGGGGGAAATAACACGCGATTCTGCAGCGCGAGAGCTGATTCACGATCGCCGCGTCCCCGCCCGATCCGCGCGCCCGATTATATATTTGTTTATATTCGCTGGCGCGCTGCGGGGCTCGCTCGTCCTTTTTCCCCTTGGCTCCCCGTGGCATCACACGTGCGCGCAAGCGCGGATTCATCATATCTTATCGGTCATCTCACGCGCACGCGCGTGCACCCCGCGATTCGCTCGCCTCTCGATATATCGGCGAGCTCCATCGCCCGCGCGAGTACCAGCTTTCGGTTTAATGTTTGCTCTGCGATTCCGTATCGAGGGCTACGTGCTCTCCGCGCCGATACATTTCTGCCCTATGCCGGCCAGTCGCGTTTTATAATATCCACTCCCCGCGATAGCGATACGATCGATCCCGGTCTCGAGGAATTTGAAAAATCACGTCCGGTCCCCGGTTATTGTTGCAGCCAAGACAACAGACGCGACGCCAACGAGCGTCTGTATATGTTGCGGGGGAGGCTTGTCTAAAAATAATGTCGCGCGCGACGAGCGGCCAACGGCCCGTGGACCGAGTTGAAATTCAGCGGTGTATACTGATTTGGAGTCACGTATTAGGTCGCGATCAGTCGATCGATGGCCTCCATCTACCCGGAGATAGTAGTCGCTCCGCGCGCGACTGATGTACGAGATGTACTTGACATGCCGAAAGAAGCGGCTTTCTCCAGCGCAACAATAGCTTCGTCTATAATGAGTCGTGCCACTTTCGGTACTTTGATACCTAAATCAGCCGCGTGCCTTGATAAATACGTGTTATTGTCGGGAGCGATGAGCGCGCTTATATACACAATGAGTTGCTCAACCGATCCGTCATTTTTACCAAACGCTTGATTGAAAGTTATTGCGTAACTCGCCCAAGAGTTACGAGCACATATATTGTCTTCATTTTTCCGAGTATGCGGAATGAATGAGGCTCCTAATGAATATTTATAAGACGAGGGGGAGAAGCGCATATATAGTATTGTGAAAGTGCCACTGAGTTATGAGAATTGTTTTGATTTATTCGCTCTCCAGTCGCGGAGCTCGCTTAATAATTCAATTAACAGTTCGGATAAAATGGTAAATCATCCGTTTGCTATGAGATTCATTGTTCAGTTATTCAATGTGATTTTGACATTTCCCGTCTCGGCTGCGCGCGCTTGCATCGCAATTCCTTGAAGGCATTGAATGTTTCAGTGCATCTTCAAGATTATTACGAATCTTGCGTTCTGAGCGCAAAATTTTTATGGGTGCTTCCAATGCAATGCATCGAATTGAATAAACTCAGTTATTGCACAATGAAATATTTGATGATGAATAATCAACAAACTTTGTTTGCGACGTTGACGGTCCATGGCACACCGATTAACTGTTGTTTGATACTGTGATCGATAAAAAGAAAAAAATCCCAAACTTTGCTCTCAACGTAACTCAGTGGGCACATAAAAAATGTCCTTGAGCCCGTGTGATATACACAACGACTCACGAAAAACCTGAAATTAATAATTTCTCGTGTATCGGTGAAGAGCGCGGTATAATAAATAAGCCCCTAGAGCAACGGTTCCGTGGAGCGTATATGTGTATATACAGTAGGCAAAAATATACTATCGCCTACGTCGTAACCGATCCCCAGTACATAAAACATCGTAGCAAGTCAGCGCGCGCGGTGGCGGGAGCGCGACAACGAGCCCAACTTCATAAAGCACGCGAAAACCGGTATGGATTTACAATCGCATTAAAAGTCTCAGCCTCTCCGCTTCTCTCGCTCTCTCCTCTCTTCCTCTTAATAAAACGCCAAGCAAATTAACGAGCGCTCGATAACGATCTCCCGAGTGCGACTACATGGCGATTTAGAGGTTAGAAGGAGCTGGAACGCCAGTTGAGAGTCTAAAATGTGTGTGTGTGTGTGTGTGTGTGTGTGTGTGTGTGTGTGTGTGTGTGTGTATATATATAGGTATTGTGTGGCTCTGTTGTCCCGCGTCGTGCAGGATCTAATACATGCGAGGATTAAGGAGCCGGACAGCAGCGCTTGTGATTCTCTGTAGGTGGTTGATTGGGTCCCTGTCGTGTTGTCTTGCGCGCAGACCCTTTTCTATCTTCAATCTGCTCGAGACGAGCAAAAAACGACAAATTGTTTCATATTGTTCGAAAATTCTGTGGGACGTGTACAAGAGCGCATTCTCCCTGAGTTTTTGATCAGGAAATAAATAATTCAGTAAATTCATCTGTATGTTTGTGTAATGCAGGGACGACGTTTTGACAATTTTTTTATTGTTCAGTCGATAACCTTCTTCTCTCGTATGAGATTGCGGGTCGCCGATGAAAGATTATAAAAAGAATCGTGTTCAATGGATATGATCAAAATAAATTTGATATTTATTATGCAAGATGCAAGATTTAAAAATCACTGAAAAAACGAAGATGAGGAGTTTGGTTTTCCTCATAAGCAAATAATGAGTATTGGCATGTAGAGAAAGCAAGGTATATTTCTTCGGTAGTAGAAAGAAGAAAAAAAATGCCGACTTTCAAATGAAACAGCCGATAGAACAAATAACGGAGGAACAAATGGACGCGCGGCAAACGTGTATTTCCAATTGGAAATCACTCCGGCGGCGGGAGAGAGAATCGTGTAAAGCAGCCATTCCCGGATCCGCATGCCATATCCTATCGTGAATAAGCGTCGTTCTCGGGCTCGTAACATCCCTCATTACTCACGAGGCGGAACGCGCGGCATCCGGCGGCGATGCTCAACTCTTGGTGCGCAAATCGAAATATGATCGTGATCGAGAGCGATTTGCCTCGGCCAAACTAGTCGAGCGTTTTCACTCGGCGCCAATCGATAATCGATTTTCCGCCAAGGGTGTGAAACCCGCTCGAAATCGTGATTCCCCGGGTGAATTCGTTGGCAATTCGTTGGGCTGGGACTCGAGACTCGTCGCGAACAGTTTACGCTCGGAGATGGCTTTCGGAATTTTCCTATCTGTTGGCTATGATTGGTGGAAAATCGTCGCCAGCTCGGATGCCATTTCTAGCGGCAAAATTCGCGGGTAGATTGAAAATTTGTCTAACCGTGAGAAATAGCTTTCCCGGCCGGTGACTCGAGGTACATCTCGCATCGTGTGTCAACGCACACGTATCGAATGTATTTTTCCCAATATCGCATCCAAATGAAACTTCTGCTCGAGAAAACCTACAACCCCAGGGATATTCTCCTTCCGGCAGAAGACTGTATACTTTTCTAAAAAAAAACCGTTTGTTCCCAGTCTGGTAATAAATTTTCTTTGTTACAGGTTTGAGAGCGGAATTGTTCTACGTGAGGGAAGGTGTGATCAACGAGTATGCCATGAAGTTTGTCGTGCCGGTGCCAGCTCAAGTCCACAAGCTGCACTTCACGTGGGAAAATCTTGCCGGCAGGCCGGTAAGTTTTGCCTCTACCACCAATCGAGCAAGTTCTATTCCCGAGTTTTCTGAGCGCGCGCGTCACGCTAGCAAAATTATTTAACAAGTTCTTCTCTCGCGAATGTACTTCCCTACTTCTCCTCGTTCCGCGCGATGTTTGTGCAGTTGCGGGATTTACGAGACTTTACGCCCGCGAGGCGTTCCGTGAGATTCATCTTCTTTCATACAATAGCGAACAAACAGAGAACAAACAATTCGCAGGGACAAAAACGTCACGTGACAAACGAGTGTAAACGGAATTCAATAACTCGGAAGGATGAAAAATCTCCAACACAAATACCTTACCCTCCGTCGGAATGTCCAACGAGTGTTTTTTTTCCCGCTGTACCAAACAATTCGAACTATCAAATTATGGCTCGCGGCCGGCGATTAAACGTCTCGCGGCGCGGTGGAGCTAGCCCGTGCGCGGCAAATAGTAATTACAGTATAAGCAGATTATAAGCCGAAGCGCGAGCGCTTGCTTATGTTAATATTGGAACTTGGCTACCCGCGGCACAGCCTGGCTCTATATACGCGCGCGCATCATATTGAAAACCGCCAACTGATTATTCGAGAGCCCGTCGGCGCAACGAACGGCCAACTCGGAGAATGGAAAATGGCCAGAGGAGGGGGGGAGGGGGCAGGTGAAAAAAAAACAAAGAAGCTCTTTCCTCTCGGCGCGCGCGTAATTTTCCAGCCGTAAAAAGGGCGGAGTGTGGCGCGAGCGCGAATGACGTTCCAATTTGGGATTTCACGCTCGTAAACGGGAGGCTCCCGGCGCGCGCGCGCGAGCTCGCGAGATTATTTGCCAGTGTTGTTTTTGCGCCCAGCCTGCAGCAGCCGGTCATCGTACCCGCGCGCTCGCGCTGCGCAGGTGAGAGAGAGAGAGAGGGCCGTTGCTGCGCTCGCCGCAGCCACCGCCGCCGCGGCCGGTAGCCCTTGAAAACGGAGGAGGGAGCGTCGGCCCTGATATCGAGAGAGCGCCAAATGGCTGAGAGCCGCTTTGAAGCGCGACGTGGAATTAATGTAGAGTGGCCACTGAGCGAGAGAGATTGAGTGTGTGTGTGTCTGTGTACTGACGTCGCTTTTCGAGAGGAATAGCAGATCTTTGATCTGCAGCAAAGTGGAAAGTCTGCAGAAAAAAATTAATTGATCTCTGTAGTGTAGAGTGACCTAGTGTCTGTTGGGAATTTTTCGCCGATGCAGATTAAAATATATATCGTTCGTCGGACAATTCCTCGATTCTAATAAACAGAGTAAAGTTTTATCCTTTGATAATATTTTGACCAATTTCCCGGGAGGTCAATAAAAGAAAAAGTACCTACTTGTCGAAACATTTTATAGATGTCGCTTATCGAATTTCCTATCGAGTACAGGTCCGCGATATCTTCCTTACACATTCGTAATCCAGTGGCCCAACGCTATATACCGACTCTTTTATCAACCTACCTCGCACTCCGCGCTCCGATAACTCCAATGCTCGGGCGTTCGCGAATCCGTATATGCATACCGAGAACCAGTTCGCATCAAGTATTCATCGACACTTCATTTCCCCCCCCCCTCCCCAACTGAAAAAACGGCCCTCCCTATCAATACGCGATTAATCCACGTTGCATCAATATGCTAATGCGCGCCCCCCCAATAGACGTTGGTCGCATTCGTTGCGCGCGCGGCAAAAAGTCGCCGCACGATTGACTCGTCGCGTGCGCGCGCGCTTACCCGCGAGCAAAAAAGGCGGCTGGGGGGGAGAAGGACCGGTCGGGCGGGTTTTCGGCAGGGCATCCGTCACCCGGCTAAGGTCCATCCGTCAGTGGGTTGCGCGTAATGCGCGACAAATTGCGCGCGCGCGCGCGCCACGATCCGCTGATTCATGAGCTGCTACTTTTTGCGGCCGCGCGTGCGATTGAATTGTGTCGAGTTGCTGCGCGCGCGTTTTTCCCCCGTTCAAGCGGACCATTGAATTATTCAACCTGCGAGTACGTCGTTACTTCATTAGTGATCGAAGGGGGGATATTGACTGCCGTGGCCTGGTCGTCTTGAAGTTACGCAGATCCTTACAGCGAGCCTTTCATGCGTCGACATCGTAATGTTCTTGCGAGTTGACTCGACCGAGCGAAGTCTAATATGTAGTTTCATACTCTCGCGGGTTTTGATGTTCCGCGTCTGGTATTTTTTCAATAACGAGATAAAAAGTCCATGGGTTCGAGCTCTTAACAATTTGTGCGTGAATATGTGCTCATTATGATTAACCGAGATGAATAAAAATAAATACCTTACCGGATAAATTGTGCACTAAGAGTGAAGCACGGGGAAGTGCTTTCGTTTTAGAAATACCATTAATGATACATTCCTAAAATCACACTCGGTTGCGAGCCATCATCGCTATAACGAGCTAGTTGAATTTCCGAACAGTCGATGAATAACCCATCGGGCACTAAATCATAACCTCTCGTAAATATCCGTTAAACTCGGCAAGAAAGTTAACAAGACGCTAATTTGCAAGAGGAAGAGAGAAAGAGAGAGAGAGAGTGGAGCGAGGTTGAAATAAAGCTCGTGTCGGACATTAATTTCCCAATTAGCAACTCCGACCGGCCAAGACACACACCGAACGGAACACAGCCAGAGCCACTCTCTCTCCCGCGATCACATTAAAACAGACTTCTTTGCACTCGAGTTCTCGCGCGTGAACAGGAGAACGAGTAATGCGAAACGCGAGAAAGAGAGAGACGGATAGGTAGATTCTCTGGTCGGAGGCATGAGCGGAAATATCGATCTCCGTTGAGCTCGTTAAGTACTTCAAAAGACTCGGTGCAGGCTTATCTGCATGCGCGGTTGAGTTATGCGGGGCGCCTTTTATCGACGTCGGCAAGCCGATATGAAGTGTCGAGTTTGCGGAAACGCATGTTGCACGAGCTCGTTGTGATGAAGCGCTTGGAAACCGCGCCTGAGTTGCGTGTGCAGCGCGCCCGAATTAATCAAAACAGTTGCTTCCACAAATATGCCGATAAAATTATACAATCGCCATCTCTCTGTTGAAATTGCATATTCAATTAGACGGCAAGAGTCTTCGATGAATTTAGATTTTATTCCGTGAATGCAATCATTTCACTCATATCCATGCATTAAATGCGCGATGACCTGCTGAGCGAAGTCCAGTGTATAAACGTGATTTAATTGCTTCCTGCAGATTATTAATTGGCAACTCTTTCGGGTAAACAATTTTCATTGATTTTTCTTGAATTTAATATCAATTTCATCTGTATCGCGAATAAAAATTTTTATTTCGCCGTGAATATTTATCATCGAATGTGAATACAATTTTCAAATTTTATATAAGTGATAGATAGATGAGTATAGATAAACAGAACTATACGGTCGATACACAATATTTTGAAAATGTAATCAATACGCGGGAAGAGATATGAATGATGCTTTTCGATCAGTTATACAGTAAATGCTAGTCGGCACGATCTATTCTCGCTCCTATTCAATGAATCTATGCATCAATTTTAATTAAGAGAATTATTGAAACGCACTGCAATAGTACCCGTTCGGTAAATTTACGCACTAGTTTCTATAAACTTTTTCTCTAGACGCGCTCATTGCAGCCGGAATACGCTAATCCTTCGGATACGAACAAGATAAATCTTTTTCTGCTCGCTGAATCTGTCCGAATGACTTTTTTCTCCGCATCGCGAATGTGTATATATATATATAGCAACAACGAATCAACCGTCCGCGTACGGCATTCGAGCGGAATCAACAATTCAATAGCTGAACGACACTAACATGAGCGGGCTGCCATAAAAATGCCTCGCGCGCCAGGATCAAATAAATAAATCACGGAGCTGCGGGCTCGGTAACAAGGCTCGGACACGCGGCGCGCATCCTCAAGCGCGTTCGACAGCTCGTTGCCGATCGCTCGCGGCTCCGCCCATCTCTTCTCTCTCCTCTTCCTCCTGCTCTTCTTCTTCTTCGTCCGCGCACGTTTCTTCGATTGCTTTTTTTCCCCTCTCTCCTCTCCCCCCGCCTCCCTCGAGGCTCCCGCTGCAAAAATGCCCTTCCGGGAGAGTCGGCGCGGAATGGAAATTCAATCGCGACGTTGTATTTGATCCGCGCGTTTCTCGTATACTGATTCGCGGATTTTTCCAAGGGCCCATATAACGCGTCGGTCGTTGCGTGAAAATAAATGATGCACGCGGCGGCGCGTATTTACGACGAGCTTCGGCGTATTAGTGTGTGTATGTATAACTGGTCTCTGCTTCCCGTCTCAACGACGACGCGCTCGCGACCGATTCTATACTTGCACGTATATAGAAAGTATGAATTTAACTTCGTGGAAACATATACTCCGCGCTTCCCGCGAAGGGACTCATCAAAGAATGGGTATGTGGCTGCAAAGAAACGGTTCCTCCGCAATCTCGCTATATTTTATTTAATGATTGGGAAACATATACGAATAATTCATACGTACTGGAGTATTGAAAGATGCGCGAAAGGGTAATTGCAGAGTATACAGGAGGCAGGAGTGAAACCCGCGCGGTGTGCAGAGAGGAGCGATGGGCCGTTCTCGGATGGGTCGAGTTGGTTACAGAAAAAATTTGCATAACTCTCGTGAACAGTTATCCCGTCAATACATCAGCGAGATAAGGAAACGTGGTTTTTGTATACTTTACACGCTAAACGCTGTTTCTCCCAGTACGGGAATCATGCAAATTACAAAATTACCCATGATAATAACGCGAACAACGTGAAAATCGTTTCATTTTGGATACGATAATAACATACCTCGATCTCGTACTCTTCCTCTCTCTTTCTTGGTTTCTCAAACAAAAAGAAACGACGGGAATTGATTTTTCGCTGAATCCTCATTTAATTCAATGTTCGAGGTCTCGTGTATTTTAATTTGGAAACGGTTAGGAAAAGCGGTCCGAACCCGCTATGCGACTCTAAATCTGAAATAGTAAAAAAGTACTATTTAGTATAGTAAAAATTACACAACATTGATATGAAAATAGAGTAGATGTTGACTGCGAGAAATAGTTTATTCGCAACTCTGATGGATTGTGCTTGGTTGAATTGCAGCTGCCGTACACGGTGTTCGTGGACATCAGCAACCCGCTGGCGCTGTCGAGCTCGCTGAACATCTCGGACGCGGGCGAGATCCCGGTCGGGGGCCTGCAGACCTGGGCCTTGGCGCTGCACTGCGGCCCGTACGACGCCGAGGTCGACCTCGCGCTCCGGATAAACGTCTCGCTGTCGAGGCGCAACGCCACCAGCCTCGAGTTCAAGCGCAAGAAGATCTGCCTGAAGGAGAAGAGCTACTTCCCCGGGCCGGAGGAGGTGTCGGTCGCCGCCTCCGGCACCACCACCGGCGGCCAGGTGTTCTACGCGGCCGTCGGCTGCGCCGCCGCCTTCATCGCCGCCATATGCGTCCTCGTGCTCGCCTACTACGTCAGGGACAAGAAGGCCCGCAGGCACAGGGAGCCACTGCAGTCAGTATACACTACTCTCATATATCGCGCTGCTGCTGCTTTTGTTTTTTCTCGCCTGTACACGCGTGCAACATCTCGAGCTGATGCTTCTTTGATAAAATCTCTCACTCTCGCAATGTCGACCGAGAGAACGAGTTTTCCTTCTAGCGGCCAACTCTCGTCCCGTGGATTCAATTTGTATAATCTAACGGCCGGATGAGACGCGATCTTTCGAGCTGATACCGAAAACATATTCTTCCATCCGCCGAGTGGATGTTTTCTTTGTTGAAAGGAGAAAAAATGACGAAAAGTCTCGTCGATCGCGTAAATTCAAAAGCGAAAGTATCCAGTGTCTACGGGGATAAATGATTTTGGACTACTAGTCGGATGGATTCAACTATAGCCGTGTCGGCTTCGTCGATCCACGAATTATCGAACGTAAACTGGAGCTGCCTAAAAATAGAGGCTCGCTTATGTGGCAGCTCTCGCGCAGCAGGACACCGCAGCGCCGTTCATCGGAGCAATTAGTCCGCTCGCGGCCCCATAATCCCCGCCGCAGAGCAAACAGTCGTGCGCTGTGTGTGCGCGCCGGGGAAAAAGTTCGCAGACCCACGAGTCAGCGGAACGCGAACAAACAAACAGAAGCCGCGGCGCGAAAGTCCAGACGCGTTACGATAGCAAACTATCGCATCTGAACAAACGTAGTCTCGAGGCGCACGAATTCACGAGTTTTTTTTTCCCCCCATTTCGCCCACAGGGAGTCGCGGGGTCTCGGCTCGGCGTGCAGCGTTGAACGGGGCACGGGAATAGGACCGGCGCAGACCTTCCTGTCCCCGGACACCCCGCCGCCCGCTTCGGCCGCCTCCGTGTCCACCTACAGGAGGCTCGACGAGCGCTCAAACAGGGAGCTGTACGACCGCATCCAGGAGATCACCATTCAGAGGTAAGATTTCGATTTTCACTCGGTTTCCCGCTCTCTCGCGAAGCTCTCCCGAGCATTACTTCACGGGGAAAATTCTACGTGGTTGTTTTCGTCGAGTTTCGAAATTGCGGGAGACACTACGGGTTCAAATTCCTCGTGCCGGCTAGCTGTATCTTCCGTGATTTACATCGAATCAAAGAACAAACAAACACGTGTTAATTTTGGGAGGTTAGCAGAAATAACCAAGTATAATGTTTCACGCGAGTTCCCCAAGCACGAGCTCATAACAATGCAGTGAATGAACGAGAATCTTCTTTTCTTTCCTCCGATGTATAGTACCTTTGATTATTGCGAAAAACCTTTATACAGATGAGTCTATAACGAGTCACACTCGACTAAGAAACGTCCCGTCTGTTGGAACTAGAAAAACAAGAGCAGAATCACTTGGGCTTGTACTTTTTCATGGCTTGTGGCTCTGAATATGCATGATTGTTCACCTTTGAA
The DNA here is from genome assembly GCA_020882685.1 of Aphelinus atriplicis. NCBI lineage: Eukaryota > Metazoa > Arthropoda > Insecta > Hymenoptera > Aphelinidae > Aphelinus > Aphelinus atriplicis. The sequence continues at coordinate 20,288,327 of CM037075.1, read as the reverse complement.
TAGACCGACTCACTGTGCTGCTGCTCGTTTCAGTGCGCACTCGACTCGTTTAGCTTTTTTTTCTCCATCCGACTTTCCTAAGTAAACGGTCGGTTAATTGCCAAAATTCGAACGTAGAATCTCTCGAGCATATATATACAAGAGCTTTCGATCTCGAAGAGTTCGTCGGTGGCTATTCTAAAAACTTGCTTTTGTATGGAATCAAAGTGTAATTGACTACGCATGGGAGATCGATTTTTTCTCCCACTTGAAACTTTTTGAAAAAAAAAAATTGCGGACATGGCTGGTTAGCTTTGCGATGGAGAAAGAACCCTTGAAATGCACATGACTCATGTTTCACAGAAGAAAATAGCACTATATATTCTCAGGTTTGCTATCCCTTTGCAATTTAATTTTTCTCCGCCTCGAGCTCGCATGGAGAATTTTAATTGCTGCTTTCCACTACAAAGTGCAGTTCGCGTTATTAGATTAATTGAGGCGGTCCTCTTTTCTCTCTTAGTCGAAACAAAGAACTTGGGTCGAGTGTCTTTGTGAATGAAGCTAAAAAAACGAGGGAAGCTGCCTCATTTTAAATTTTATGAAATTCAATTCGATAGCGAAGCGTAGAATAAAATGCCCGAAGGAAGCAGGAGACCTAAATTTTATTAGCTCATAGTAATTGCAGGTCGCCGTTTTCGCAACGAGTGTGCAATTTAAATTGACTGCAATTTAATGTAATATAGTTCGAGTGGTACATGAATAACTACACTTGACACTCGAAGTTTCACGAACTTAATGAAGATGTAGACTTTCGGCGTTGAGTTTATATTTTAAATGTTCGTAGCATGACTAAAGTTAGGAAGCAAGATTTAACGAGCGGAAACACTCTAATCTAAGTTGAAAATCTCAAATGCTACTCGTGTGAATACAGAGCGAATGCATTTTAACATTCAAATTATATATTTGCATAAGCTGATATATTCATAAGAGTAGCTCATAAACCACGAGGTTGTAAATTAAAAGGTAATTTAAACATGAAGCCTCGCTGAATTGAAAAGCAACCTCTATTCAGGTCAATTGTGATCATTTCGCGAGTTAAAATTACAAGCTTTCGATGAGCTTTGGAAAAAAAAAATATATTCGGTACTCCTCGCGAATGTACTTAGTTTCCATTGCTCAAAATAAAACGGGTGCAATCGAGAGTCCAGCTTTCAGAGCCGAACGACGTTTGATCTTCGATTTGTCGATAGCAGGAAGGAAAAACGTTTCGTTCACTGCACGGCAGAGAAGCTCCTGCTTTTCCACAAAACTGCAACTGCGCGCTCAAAGGATGTAACAGCTTTGAATCAATTTCTCTTCTTCCGCCGAGGCGCAAAGTCAAATGCTTTGTCGGGGAAAAAGAGAGTTTTGTTCGCCGCGCGAGACTTTTACCATCTCGTTTAGACGAGATCTCAGCTGAGTCAAAGCTAATTGAGACGTTGAGAGTAGCTTTTGCTTTGTGCCGAATGTTTTTCAAAGTGAATTCTAGTTGGTCCTTGGTTAATTGAGGAAACACGGCGCGTTTGTAGTTCGAAGTTGGTACTTTTTTACTCGAAAAATATCGTGGAAATTTGGTTTCTCAAAGACCTTCTCTAGCTTTGAAGTTTGACAAAGCCGTAAGTTCATTGGGGAATAGAACGAATAGAAATACAGTTTTAAAATTTAAAATTTTAAAATGTCACATCAATTCGAGCATGTAACTCGGTTGAACGTTCGCGATTCACCCGCTGTCCGATTGAAAGGCTCATCGCCACCAAGTGTAACACGTTTGACGTTTACTTTCAGATGCCGGGTGCGACTGCTGAGCATTGAACTGGAGGGTACCTTCGGCCGAGTATACCGAGGCAGCTACCACGAGGAGGGCGCTACAACCCCGAAGGACGTTCTCGTCAAGACCGCCGCTGAACACGCGTCCCAAGCTCAGGTTGGTGCTCTTCGCTATAATTCGTTTTGCTTATTTATCCATACGTTCCTCAAAGCTGAAACGCATCAATCTATCGGTTTGTTTTTAAGAGGGATGAAGAGGGGTTACTTTGAACAGAGCGATCGTACTTGCACTGATTTTCTTATCTGGGGAACCGCGATATAAAGACAACGAGATTTGTCCTAGCCTAGGGCAATTCTGAACCACTTTTGAATCAAGATCTTCGAACTGTAGAAGCCATCCTTAATCAAAAGTGCAGATTATAAGCTTTCCAAATATCACAGGTGGAAATCCGGTTCACTTTGAAATTTGTTCAGAATACGTTCTTGATCGAAACGTACCGTTGATTCATCAGATTGATAGCAAAATTATAGTGACTCCATATAGTTGGAATGACAAACGGTGGAAAACCGACTAAACCAAACATATTGTAAAACGATTTTGATTGTCCGATTGTTCAGATGGCGTTGCTGCTGCGCGAGGGTCTGTCGCTGTACGGACTAAACCACCCGGGTTTGCTGCCGGTGGTGGGGGTTTCGGTGGAGGAGCGGGGCGCCCCTTTCCTCCTCTACCCGCACACCGGCTACAAGAACCTGAAGAGGTTCCTGCTGCGCTGTAAGCTCAGCAGTGACGGCCCGGCCCGCGCCCTCACCACCCAGGAAGTCGTCCAGATGGCCCTGCAGGCCGCCAAGGCCGCGCAGTACCTGCACCGCAAGCGACTCGTACACCGGGACCTCGCCGCAAGGAACTGCGTGTGAGTATCTTGGTTTTGCATGATTTTTTCATCGTCTACTCCCATTCAAGAATTATTTTGGGAAGAAATTTTTTATGCTGAACGGGATTCCTGGTTGAAGTTAGGTCGGATGAACGGATATGGGCAACGATTTGTTCTCCAGCCATAGCTTCGAATCATTTGATATGACTATTTAATTGAAAAAAAAAGACGAATATTATCCGTTGAATAGAAAATTATATCGATTGATTCGAAGCCGGGTGCAGGTCGAATTATTGCCCATCTTTGATGTCAAGTACGGAATTCGATTTTATCTACTGAAAGAAACACGACTCGTATGATTCAGATAGTATTATTTGAAGGGACTATTCATGGAAACTCAAATTGAATATCCATGAAAAAAATCAACGCAGCAAGAAAAGAGTGTCTGTTTTGTACTTTTCTAATGAATGTCTCGATGAAATTTCAGGATCGACGATGATCTCCGGCTGCAGATAACGGATAACGCACTCTCGCGTGATCTATTCCCGCAGGACTATTACTGCTTGGGCGATAACGAAAATCGCCCGATAAAGTGGCTGGCGATTGAGAGTCTCTTGAATAAATCGTTCAGCACAGCCTCGGACGTGGTGAGTATTGGTCTTTTCTCCCGCCCTCCACGACGCTCCTTCCGCCCTGACTCATTTTTGTATAAATATTGAGCTTCTGTTGGCACGAATAAGCTACTCGATACGATAAGAGTATTTGCTCAAGTATGCGACAGTAAACGAACTATCTCTTTCTTATCGGCTTTATAAGATCGTTAGGCGAAACCTAAGACAATCGAGTCACTGTTTACTCGAGATTTTCTTTTGCTCCGAGTAATCGTCCAACCCGGTGTGGTTAATAATATTTTAGTCGTCTCTTCCTTCGTGGATTGATAACGTTCTATAGAGTATCTATATACTTGAGTGTTTTATTTGTATTCGATTTCATTCATCTTCAATTAGCTCGCACATTATTCGCGAGAGAGGAAGTCAAAAAAGTCAATATATTATTTCAATCAATTGTAATTTATACCACTTTGATTTTTACATCCTTGAACTTTTAATAAAATCGACAAGTATAAATACTTTGACTATAATTACTGTACTCGATAAATACTTGATGCATAATTTGTTCACGTGTTTCTTTGAAAACTTGAAACGACAACATGTCCTATCGAGAAAAGGACTCTCTCAAAACTTGACAATTTCTAATGGATAATATTTTTAACTTTCAGTGGTCATTCGGCGTGTTTCTGTGGGAGCTGACAACCCTAGGCCAGCAACCATACGTCGAAGTGGACCCGTTCGAGATGGCGTCGTATCTGAGGGACGGTTACCGGCTGGCTCAGCCAGTCAACTGTCCAGACGAGCTGTTCGCGGTGATGGCGTATTGCTGGGCCATGTCGCCGGACGAGCGACCCACCTTCAGCCAATTAATCGTCTGCCTGCAGGAGTTCCACGCCCAGCTCACCAAATACGTCTAAGAGCTTCAGCGAAGTGAATTCGGTGTGTTTTTGTGTAAATATGTTTTGAGAAACAGCCTGAGTTCTGACTCTTTATTGACTGTTGAGTTCTCGATTTTCTCATTGTGTATAAACTTTTATTCTTAGTTTGTAAGTTGAAGTGAACCGGAAGAACGATCGTTTCCAAGTCATATTGTAGTAAGTTTGGATGTGGAACTTTGAATGTTTTTGTTTATTTTTAAATCGAAATTTACTTTTAGCACACTGAATCTACGTGTGAGCGAATTGATTCGTTAAATGATGCTTCAGCTTACGAGAAGTGGTTTCATATTAATCAATCACAAAAATCAAAAGATAAACGTTTTATATCTTTAACCAAGAAGAGATTCTATGATTCGAAAACTGAGATGTTTCAGTGACTTTGAATCTTCGATGCAAACAAGAGCTTAAATAATAGTTGAAATGTTATTGAATAGTGATGAATAATAATGTCGAAGAAACATACTGTAATTTCGAGAAGATTGTTGAAGTTTTTAGAAAGAAGATTTTTAATATATATATACATACATATATATATACGCTAAGGACAGTGTCATTTAAATTTCAGTCGCTTCCGCTAATCATTTGGATAAAAATTATGGAGTGAAATTGAAATACCCTTGCAGGTGTTTTGTAAATATTTGTTGTACGATTCGGCTCATCTGCCATTAACGAGATTAAGCATTTCTTAGTGTCTAAGATTTTGAGATTCTTTATTATCATTTTTATATTTTAATTCTGTTGAATTTTATATGTAAAATCGACATGACGTCCCCAGGGGGCGTTGATCTCATTTACGAATGAAAGCAGCTAAGAAAGAAGTACTATACGTTATGGCTTCGCCCGCGTTGACATCAATCAGAACTTGAAATTCGAGCGTGCCAACTTTTCCCTCATGTATTTTTGTACATACCTATAGTTTAAGAATCGATCGCCACTGTCTATAGGCCAATAAGTCTGGGCAATCTCCAAGTCTGTATGAAAGCAGTCGTGGCCTACTACACGACTGCGACAATGTCTACGCGGTTTTCCCCGCTCGTTCGGGCTCGGAGTTGCCCAGTGTAAAACGAGCAAGGAAACGCCGTAATTAATCGTACTCCCGTAGATCAGTGTAAACGGCACGAGCATCTTGGCAGTGCCAACCCCGACCTTGCCAGTTCTTTGCACTCCTCGCTTTGGACATACGCCACATGGAGATTGTCACATCCGATCGCACTGTATAAATAACGACGCGCTAGCCTAAAAATACTGTACAGAGACAAATAAACGATAGGCATTAAGCCGTGAAGCGAGAGCTGTTGAAATGAATCTGCATCCGTCCCACCTCGAAGCTCCCCTTATAAATTCCGGCTGGCGTCGTTGCCGTGACGCTTACACGAAAACACGTAGGACATTCGGCGAACGCGGGGCAGAATTAACGACGACGTCTTGTTTGGGATGAGTAACGACGAGGTCGAGCCGCCCCGGACGACGAGCCGCTACGGTCACACTTGTCGTGTCGCAGCGACGGCTAACTGCGATACCAGAGAGCGCCATCCAATTAAACTGCATTACTCGAATGAGCGGAAGCATTCTCCCTGTTTTGTTTCGGCCTTTTCGCCCGGCAGCTCCGCCCTTTTTCCTTCTCACCGACGCGCTGCTGATGATGGAGTGATGCTCGCGAGCTCCGTCGACTTTTCGAATTGGCATTTATTTTTAGACACCGAAAGCTGGCTCGTTTATGGTCTCGAGCCTATATACAGCCAGCCCATCGATCTAGGTTGAATAAAGAATATGCAAATCATCTATGGGGAAATAGTTCAACTGTTGATCTTTTGGAAGCAGTCGGGACGTTGAAAACGACCGAGACGCGAATGGTCCATACATATACTGATCTATTATGCGAAAGCAATTTGTCCCGCGCATCAGATGCGCGCTACTATACGGTAATTAAACACGGGCCGCGCAGTCGCGCGGTGTGTTTGCTCGCACATCCAGCGGAGAAACACCGGGAGCACGTCCCTCTCGGCGGCTCCTGCGAACACAAGTCTCCAGACAGAATAAATATTAGCGCGCCGGCTGCTGCATTAGGCGATCATCGCTACCTCACAACGAACGAGGGATAAAAAGCGGCGGCGGTGGCGGCTACGCACACACGCGTTCGTCACGGCCCATTAGAGGGCCAGAGTCGCTTCCTCTTTTCGCGCATTATGTGTATCCGCGCGGGCTGCGCGGCACAATGGGCCTCGGTCGCTCTCGCACAATGGGCTTTTTTCCCGCGCGCTCGCGGAGCCGCTGCGGCCGGGCGCACAATGCCGCCAACAGCCGGCTCAACGGTGTTTTCGCCCACTCGTCGTTTTTCTGCCGATTGTAAAACCGGCGCATGTTATTTATGAGCCGTGCCCCTGCGCGCGCACGAGTGCGAGAGTTAATTAAGCGTTCAGGAAGTGCGCGAGCCGATGTGCTCGCGTGATAATCGATTGCCAGACGCGACCGACTGATCCCTCCGACGGGGGGGGGGGATATCCTATACGTGTACATGTCGGAGCAGCAAAGTTTTGGAAATTATACGGTGTGACTTCAGTACGAATATCGTTGTGGGTAGGATTATTTAATGGAAACATTTTCCACGAGGTGCTATTCCCTCCTTATTGCATTATAGCAGGGAGAAAAGTCCAAAACAGAATATGTATTCCTGAAAATTAAAAGAGTTACAAACAGCTCGCTGTCGCAACAACGAATTCATGATAAAAAGGTCACAATGATTCGTTTGTGTAGGAATTTTTAACAACCCTCTGATTTTCATGAAATCGAAAGTCATCCTTGGCATTTATTAAAAATCCTTAAATCCTTAAATTTATTGAAAATTTATTTCTAAGCAATAAATGCCAGTTTATCCATGAGTGTCGTGCGCTCTCGTTCCGACTGGATTTTCCCACGAATTCACGGCACAAGACATATAGTATCTCGTAGATCCTCCGGAATCCCCTGCGAAAACCCAACTCCGAAATTTCCTCCTGGCAACAAGCCAATTATCCGCGGCTGGCGCGCAGCTTCTCGCCGAGTCGCATAGCGCGCGCACGCGAAAACCGAAGCTGCTCTCGAGCACAATATACAATTAAGCCGTTGTCGGCGCAGCGGCAAAAATAAAAGAAAAGCCTCTCGCGGCTGCTGATTTGCATCGCGCAGCCTTCGGCCCGCGCCGGGCGGCTCTATAATACCGCGCGCGCGAGTCGATTGATCCCCCGCCTCCTCCTCCAACGACGCGACACTTTCCTACACGCGCGCGCGCGCCGCTGATCCGTATGCGCATATATACATGCTGGCGGCGCGCCTGATTGACGGCTGGGTTTTCCCCGCGCGCGGACGTGTGTGTTTAATCGGCTCCGAGTGGGGGGAATCGATCTCCGAACAATTACTGCGCGGCGATGCTCGTCTCGCCGACTCGAAGGATTATTATTACTAGCACTGCGGAATCGTTGCGCGCTCGCGTATATAACGATGAGCTCTCGGGTATAGGGTGCAGTCGGTCGGCTGATTCGAGAGTACGGGTGTATCCCCGGTTGCATGCGCACAGGCCGACGGCAATCGTCTGGGAAAGTTTTTATTCGATTCAACTTTCAAGTTGATTTTCGAGTATTCCCCGGGGTGGATTCTCGTTGCTGTATCAATAGCTTCGAGGAGAGTTTAATAATTGAAGTTTGATCACCGACGCTGCTTGGATGTGATGTTTTTTACGGTGTGAAGGCGAGGAGAAAAAAACGAGCTTACTTCCAACTCTTTCCAATAGGATTTTCCACAAGGCAAATAAAATTAAAAAGTTTGTCCTTTCCAATTACCCGTGCACAAACAATATTTGTTCAACTTTATTTATAAAGCATGCGCTCGAGTACACTAATCAATTACGGAGGATCCTTGGGTTATTTTTTCTCTATAAGAGTCGCTCCCTTTGAGTTACAGGCTGAATAAGAATAGTAATGATGGTGAGAGAAATTTAAAATTTTCAAGTGATCTCACAACTGCCGATATTCCGCGGCCTATGGGTTCCAAGAAGTGACGGTTACAAGGAAATAGTCATGTTGTTCCCGTTCCTTTCCGTAAAATATCCTTATGTGCTTGAATAGTTATTCTAAATCAAAAAGAGCTACTATAAATAGTGAAGCACATCATGTCTCAGGCATTTTTCACCTTTTCCTCAGACTGACGTCACTGAATTTATCATATTGAATTCATGAAAACAAGAATCTTTTTTCTCGCAAGTTTTTTCAAAAATTGTTTTCTTCTCGTTTTATAATTTCTTTAATTATGAAAATCATGGAATTCATCAAATCAAAATAGGTTTTTAACTTGGGTAGAGAGTTCTATTCAACAGAGTCGGCTTCTTTAATGCCTCATTTTAGAATACAACGAGGAATACAATATACCAAGTTTCGGCAAGGTCCGCCACTCGAAGGCCGTAGTTTCCCAATGTGAGATTTAAAATTAGAATAGATACTGAATGGTTCTTCGTTCGACTGTTAGAAACGAATAAAAGTGTGGCTCCGGTCAAACTGGATTTTGATAAGCATATAATATTACCGAACGTAAATGAGCAGCCTGCAGGAATCACAAAGCTGATCTTTTAATCCATGGAATATTAAAAGAAGAGGTGACATCTCACATGAGAAACGTTTTATCTCATTTTTTTATCTGGGCAAAAACAAAGCCGGTACTATTCTTTTGTAGATTGTAAGATACACCATCTATTTTATTTTAAAATGAATCATTTCTAGAATAGCCCTATGAATACTCAAATGGCTAACTCTGCTACTCCAAGAATAGGATTGCACAACCGTTTCGGGGGATGGACGATTAATTATTTGATGACATTTATCCAGAAAACAGTTCTCCTCTCACTCCCCTATGATTAAACTACTCTCTTTTTTTGACTTTTCGTAAATATACACATAATGGCGCACCGTAGAACGGATATTCCAACAATAGATGTACATGGCAAAATACCTCCTATATACAATGACAACAATTATTGAAGAATCGTTATTCTTAAGAATCAGCATGAGAAAAAATCAAATTTTCATGGAATGATTGGGTATTCAAATCTCTCAATCGGTTGTATGCCGTCTTAAATTTTTCAAAAAAGTCATCTTCGTATACTTCCCAAATTGCTTGGAGTCACGATCCTTGTTACGATCACGAGAAAACAACGTCAACGCGATCAGAAATTCTCGTTAGCGAGGATCCTCGTTATCCACCGCGTCGCAAACTAGTATAAGACCCGGGACGATCTTCGGAATAAATCCAGTACTGTTCGATTCGTTTTTCGAGCATCGAGCGACGGGTCGAAAAGATGTTTCCAAAAATCGTCGGCCTACTGGCTATCGCCTGCTCGGTCCTGGCGGCCGAGTTCACGCTCAAATTGGAGGCTGACAGCGCGGAAATGGATTCGAGCTTGAGCACCGATTCGATTTCGAACTCTGTCGCAGACTCGACGACTTCCAGCAGTCGAGACGGGGAATTGACGAATGCCGAGGCTGGCACTCCGGGCACTAACCACATGGTCTTCGCCAACGTAATGGATCGTTGATTATTAGTATACTACTGTATTTTAACTCATTTCGTGGTGAAAATCAATTCTCTCGAATTTAAAATGGGATGTAGATTGGAACAAAGAATATATGTCTTCCGTTTTTTTTTCTTGGCTCTCAACTTTTGGAGAAATTTCTTTTTTCCAAAATTATCCTCTGCAGATTTACTTGAAATAATTTGAAAAGACATCTATTCACGTAAATAGCTAGTCCTTCTGAAAATATATAAAAGTGATGTGGTTTCATAAAATATTGAGATTGATATAGCAAGGGAAGACGGAGCTAATTCGAACGTCTGTTAAAATCAATTCGAGTGCTACGGGCGATTCTCAGCAGAAAGTTCTTTCCAATGAGATATAATATAATATTACAAGTACTCGACTTTATTGATCAATACGGGAGTGTCACAAGAACCAATCCTATTATATAGATTTGAAAGGATCGCACCTATTTTAATTTAAGCTGCTTTAACAGTAGTTCGTATTGATCAGCAAAGGATGTTTCTCTATGGCGAGCGATAGAATACGAAAATTCACGAACAAAATGAATTAGCTTTGGTCTCCACTACTATTTCTCAATCGATCCAATAAATCATCAAATTAACCATGGCTTCATCGATTCTCAATTAACATCAACTTTCATCGCGAATTTCCCGCCAAAATATCTTACGGCCGCGTGAGATTTTCCCAACCGACTCGAACGAAGTACACCAAAGAGAACTGCAGCATGATGAAAATCGCAGGAGGGCCTGGTGCTGGTGCCGATGTCAGCGAGCAACGAGCTGCACTTGAGCGTCGACCGGACATCCGGCAGTCGTCCCGGAGTCGACAACGTCCGGCTGAGCGTGTCGTCGAGTGGCGCCAACGGCTTCCAGATCCTCGACCCGATAGACAGGCTGCGCGACAGCCTCGACGAGGTGCCCGTGCGCTTGCCTTTCGACCCGCGCACGCTACCCCAGAACCAAATCGTCGACAACACGATACGGGTACGTGTTCCGCATCGCCATCTTCCGACCATTTGATCGTCAAAATTTCACTGTATAGATCATCTTACTTTTTTCCATCCCGCGTAGCGCAGACGATAAGAGTATACCACAAATGATCTTGGAGATTTTTTGACGAATACAATTATTACCGCGATGGTTTACCATTGTATAACTAAGAATTAGAAAAAGTATTATTCATCAATACAATTGGAATGATCTCAGTGTACGAGATGGAATGTTTGCTCATTGCCCCATAGGCGAACTCTTGTAATATTATGGATTATAATCGATTAAAGATATTTTTTCGCAAGAATAAAAAATATGCTGTTACATTCTCGATAGGCGTGCATTTATTTCAATTTTATGATCGAGAAGATATAGCTTAATTACGAATCATCCAATTGTTCTCGCTTACTGATTTATCCATATGGGATTAACTGATAAAGGAAAAATAAGTAATAGTAGTCTTGGTAATTCTCGTACTTGGACGCGAGTATTATATGAGCACGCAAAACACCGTGTATACGATCATTAGTGCACTATCAGAGATAATCAAATTAGCCATTTACGTAACTCCTTTCAGTGAATGCACGTCAACAATTGTTAGAACTTCACTTTTTCATCTATGAACATACCTATACAAAAACATCACATCTCAAATCAATCGATCGATCAGTTTGATTTTGATAATATTTTTATTACAATGCAGTTTAGTCATTCGAGTAGAATGAACCTAGAGTAATCGTACAAAAGTGTGATCGAGTCAATTTTAAAATAGTCGACATCGCGATTTATCATATAGGTTTTTAAAAGTGAAAACGCCATGTTTTTCTGTTCCTATAAAATTACCTATCCAGTATAGACTTTGATTAACGATGTATAATCAATGGCTCTCGTTACATGGAAACTCATTTGGCTAACTGATACGCGCAAGCTCGTGCAGAAAACAAAATACAACGTACAAAAAGTTTATAAACGATATACAGACACTAATAGCTGCTCAAACGCGTTTGAGAATTTATTACTCTTTAATTTGAGAACATCCACGCGCGCGCTCGCTCGCTCGCTGAATAATCGTCAATTCTGACAATCCTGATTGATTCACCTATAATAGTATGACGCGCGGGATTCCCCAATCGTTTGGCATTGTAAATTTAAATACTGATTGTTTCTATTGACTCGAGGTAATAACATTTCTTGGACATTGAAATCTCGTATTCAAATCTAATCAATAGAAATATCGAAAATCTATCGTTCCGCAGTAATACCGATCGTATCGTGATTTTTCCAAACATCATTCGTCAGTCGATCGAATCGACATAGCTCGCAAAATTGCCAACTGAGAAAATTGATTCCCAGCAGCTAATGGCTATCAAGAACTCAGTGGACGAGCTTGCGAAGAGGGTACTTCCCAACCCACACGTAGGATTGCAACACGTGCTCGAGGATCGTCTGTGAGTCTCCGAAGCCGATCGACGGAGAAAAGAAAATTAGAGTATGACTATATATTCAATAAATGTAATTTTAAGCGTATAATGTTGAGCAGCCTCGCGAGAGCGACTCCTTACATCTATAATCATCTTAGCTTACTGTAACATAGATAGAGAGAGAGATTGTGCAGTTCAAGGGTCATGGACTGTCTTGTAAGAGACCTTGCCGTTGTCGTTCACGCCGACGGTCGCAGATTTTTGGTTGATCGTTTTTCCATTCGGCCCGGTTGCGGAGCTGGAGCTGGAGCTGCTGAAAACACCGTAGCTTCCACCTGAAGGCGGTGGAATTTCCTCGCCGAAACGCGAGAAGATCCCTGGTCCGGCCTGTATGGATTATAAAAATATGTTTATTAATAATTTTAGGTTGGATTTCTGGAATTCATAACAATCTGTTGACAATCTCTAATTGTTTTGGGTAATTGAAGTGTTCGTGTGAGGTTGGAATGTAAAATCTAATCTGGATAATAAATTATTACATTATACAGCTGTACTATGCTTCCGTGTTTCTTGTAATTTACAGAAAATAAAAAGTGTATATTCTTTTATATTCATTTCAATTCCTTTACCACATATTTCAGAAATAATCCTACATAAGTATATCTTACCGGACTTATTTGACCGCTTTGGAATCCTCCTTTCGGACCAATATTGGCACTAGCGAACGCAGATTGTGGTCCACCATAGTTTGATGGAGTGCCAGCACCAAAGTTACTGTCTACGCGATTACTCTGGTCCCAAATGCTGTTGTTGATAAATGTATTTCACATAAGTTTTCTGAGATTTTCTATGAGCGTCTTATATGAAGTCTGATGTGATCCAATGAGAGATACGTGATACAGACTCAATTATTCTATTGTTGTCTTTTTGTATCCAGACATGAATTAATTCATTGATTCATGATAAATAAATAAAGCATGGGAACCAATCGGGGTTTTGATGGATCAGTTAAGATGGATGAACTAACAGAATGACCCGCATAAGGTATGGAATATATGGCTAGGTTCTATAATTCAATGCGGGGAAAATTCTTCCATATTAAAGAACAATAGTAAGTGGAATAATAATTAGCTCGTATTTTTTTCTTTTTTCGTTTACTCAAAAATTAAGGAAACACGCAGCTCGATGAATATTCACACGTCACTGAAAAAATACGCCCTAACTATTTTTTTTTTCAGTACATATAACGTATAGGAAAAAACTAGGCTGTTGTGAATAATTGCTCGGTGAGTATATGTTGGGAGGATACTAGTTCTTCCCTGAAAGATGATAAGCGATGGCGATAGGCAAGGAAAACGTACTGCTGAATCGATAAACGCTCTGAGCGCATGCATGCATATGTGTCGACGAAAGCTTTGAAGAATACAGTGCCCATCACCTATTGTTACTCTTAGTTTTATTCGTAGAAGGAAAAGAAACGGCGGCAGAGCTTTTGGAGCCGCCGAAGCCAGAACGAGAGTCGAACTGCGTAGCGGAGGACGCGGAATTGCTGGAGCTTTGAGTGTTCACTTGGACTTGGGCATTGGGGTCGACCTGACCCCGGTCGTTGGTGATAAAAGCACCGCCCGACGCAAACGTGCCACCGCTTCACAGAAATTAATCGTAGTAAAGAGCCATCACCGCCAACTACCCGCGGGCATTAATCAGCAGCAGCAGCATATGTATATATATACTCACGCCTGCTGCTGAGCTGCAATCTGGGCCTGGATCTGCTGCTGGAACGCCGCCTGCTGGGCCTGGAGGGCGGCAAAGTACTGCTGGAACATGGTCTGGAAGTCGACGGGTGCGAAAGGGGCGCCGTACGACGGCATCGAGTTGGCGAACTGCCCAGGCGCGTAGGACCCGGCACCGCTACCCGAGTAGCCTGGTCCGGTGAAAGCGTAGTTTGGTGCGATTGACGGGTAAACGGGAACGCCTGCGCAATTGGACAAACGTGCTTTTAATCGGTTCACCCATTCGGTTGAATGTACGTGGATTATTCACATCGACTTTTCGCAGGATCTATTTACAATTGTAAATGCGATTCGTAGTCTGTTCTTGTTAGACAAATGTTTATACATGTAATCTACAATGGCGAAGTGTTATTATATGGTTTACTAATTACTAGGTTTATACTTATGTATGGTGTACATATACGTTAAAATAGTTGATGTTACAGGGTTTTATCTGTGTTAGAAATACAATTGTAATCGTTCAAAGTTCACACAATATTAGTCACACTGCTACTCTACATTACCCTTCCACATACAACTAACTACCGAGGCGTATAATTCCGAAGCACCTTCCTGTCCCGAATCTCTTCAGTGACGAGCTTCGATTGTCCATGTAAAAACTCGCGTACCTTAATTTCAACATACACACACACATTCGATCCCCAATGTTACACACTCTAACAGTCGTTTTCACGCAACAATCGTACTGATCAATTAGTACGCCCCACATAATGGTGTATATATACGAAGCACGTTAAACAACGGACAGAGACTACAGCTGCAACAGGTGGACACATGAAGTTGCCTCAGTCCGTGAGTAAAAAGGCTCGTGGTTGCCGTTGCTCCTCCAGCGCTATCCTACCTGAGGGTCCGTTCACTTCGATTCCAACCGACTCGTCGTCGCCGAAGCTTCCCCTGCTGCCGATGAAGGAGCCCGGCTGCAGAGGTCCGCCCGGGCCCGAGCCGGCCGAGGCGCTGGCGCTCTGCGACGCGAACCCGGGGCCCGTCTGCGAGCTCGTGCTGATCTGCAGGCCTGGTCCGCTCTGCGAGCTCGAGCTGAACTGGACCGGGGAGCCTCCGGGGAACGGACCGGAACTCGGGCCGCTCTGTACTCCCCCGGGGTACGTCGAGGTGGCGACGGTGGCGCCGTTGCCGCCGGCCGACGCGCTGGCCGAGGCGAAGCCGCCCACCTGCGAGTCGCTGAAAGCTGGCCCGGACGGGTGAGGATAGAAGTAAGGACCGGGAGCCGGCGGCGCGAACATGGGCGGAGGTGCGAAAGCCGGCGGCGTGAGATCGCTACGCTCGGGGTAGTAAGGCATCGGTGGTAGAAGATTCGAGGCTGGCTTCCTCGGGCCCGCGTCCTCCTCGTCGTCGAGCGGCCTCTTGTGCTTCTTCGGCGGCTTGAGCTTCGAGTCCGGGGACTTCAACGTCGACGCCTCCTCCTGGTCGTCGGCGTCTTCCACGATCGGCTCGCTCGTCGAGCCGTCCTCCCAGGCCTCGGAGCTGCTGGGCCTGTCCTCGCCACCCTTGCCGGGCCTCGAGTCCCTGCCTTCCCCGTCGTCATCGTCCGACTGGGCCGACTCGGTCGACTCGTACGTCGTCGAGTCGGCTTCGCCGCTTTCGGTGCTCGACTCGCTAACGTCTCGCTTGATCAGAGCTCGCGCCTCGCTCTGGTCATCCTTGAATGTTTCGACCACCGATTTGCCTTAGCCAGCGGAAAATGCAAAAAACAAGCGTTTTCGAATGAGTGTGATGCGATGGGTCGGCCGTGATTTGGGCCTTTTTTCGTGTGAATATGTATGAGCTACGATTTGTCGTGTATTCGTTTTTACGTGATCGTGTTATACTCTTGTTACGGTGGCGTGCGTGTGGAGCTATGAGTCTACGTCGATGCGTTGATGGAGTGTTTCGAAATGCTCGGGGGATCAATGCACGGCCGGCTATTGTCAATTCTTGTCTTTCTAAATCTACTGATAGTGTTGTGTAGAAATATTATTAATAGCAGCTTTTGAATTTATGCATAACTATGAGTGCGAGTCCACTTGGGTTGTCCTCAAGTGTGTATATGATCAATCGATTGGAGCGAGAGTACCTCCTAGTCGGTATTTTTGAATTATCTGCATTGTTGAATGAAGGTTCACGAAGAACACCAAATTAATGAAAACAAAACTTGAAAGTCGTCTCATCAATGACCATGGAATCTGATTTTCTATGATCGCGTCTGATCATGGAAAAGTCTTTTTTTAATTCAGATTGAAGTTACTTAAATTCACTGTAATTATTTTTCAACATCAAGAAATAATCAGATTATTCTATTATTCAGTTGAAACTTTCTGAAATAGTTTTCAGCTATGCAAATAATCTTAGTTACAGTCAAGAAGTCTTATTTTTATGTAAATTGTTTCTAAAAATTTAAACAATGAAGTAAGATTGAATCACCTCAAATCTACTGAGACTGATAACTATAAATAATGTTATAGAGTACCAGGAGAGAGTTCAAAAAGTTTTGGTAAATTGAAAATCGACTAATGATCTGTATTTTGGTGAAATCATGTTTCAATTAAGCATAGGCAGTTGGTCAATGCATACAATATGTATTTTCCACAATAAAGCACCTTTAAACTAGGTAAAATTTTGTTTTATCCAATTTTGAGTATAGTAATTCAAATAGGAATCGAATTTTTTGCCCAGCCTCCAATCCACAGGGAATCTCTATCGCGTAATTTTCGCCCATGAATGGAACGTTAGGTAGCGGCACACATTTTTCAAATGAAGAACAGCATCACCCGAAAATCTTCGGCACCCAAAAATTTCCGAATGTATACAAAGGTTGGATGAGCAACGTACGCGGACTGCGCAAAGTATCGCGCGCGCGCGAACGGAAAAAGGAAGAGCCGGCTTTTGCGGTGCGTCGAGTGTCAAGGTGAGTGCTCGGAAAGGTCGACGTTGTGCGCGCCTTCGAACACTCGTGCCTGAGACTCCGCGAGAAACTTATTATTTGCTCGGCACGTCCCGCCCGCGGACATAGGATTTTTTTTCTGCGTCCATTAGGTGAATCAGTCCGGGATAAGAATCGCGGCGCTAACGAATTCCTCCCGGTCTCGTTATATATACACACGGCAGATGAGTTTCATTGAACGCGAGTTGAAACTTTTTTTATTCAAATATATATCAGGGCTACGCTCGTATGGCAAAGATATCTGTTTTCAGAATCGGTTTATGCAACGGCTTCGCGTTTAATTGTAAGACGCTCGCAGACTAAATTGCAATTATCCAATTTACTTTATTGACGTGGCAATGGAAAGATTATCCGCGATGCAAGGATGCAACAATTTCTTCCGTTCGAATGAATATGCGCAGAAGGACTCTCGTTGTTAACCGATTCGTCGAAAGTTTTCACGGACTCTTGTAGTAAACAAATCGAGGCTTCTTTCTTCAATGTTTTCGTGGTAGGAATATTAAACTACTTCGATAATCACAATTTAATTTGGAAAAAAATGTCAGAACTCATGTTGCATGTGCTGTTTCAATCCTCACTTGAGTCAACCTTGAAGTTCATTGTTTTCATTTATTAGTTAGCTTATCGATAACACTAATTTTTTTCACAAATTCAATGATGAATGTTGGTTCAAGACAATATTGAGAATAGACTCTGCTACAAATTCATCATCGTGCCAAAATATCAATGAGCATTTGATATTTTTACAAAGTATTCTCTAGCTTCGCGTATACAGCATAGCCACTCGACTGCCAAGTGGTTCAGAACTGGCCGAAACAATGGCACGCCTCGCTAGTTTGATTTGATAAATAAAATTCACTTCCTCCTATAGGATTCACCTTACCGCAGAGCTCGAGTGGCAAAAACTCGTTCGGCCGAACGTGCCGCGCTTGCCAGATTAAAAATGCTCCTTAAAACACTCACTTGTGGCCAGTTGGGTGCCGAGGAGGAGGACCAGCGCGAGCCAGACGCACGGGGTGTTGGGCAGCATTTTCTCTCGGCTTGGCTTTTCTCACACACTCACAAGTATTTATCTCGCGCCGAAGATAGGCACGAGCGAGGTGCTTTGGAGCTTCGCACCGGAGTGACTAAGTTGGCGCGTTCCGCGATCATCTTATATAGCTACCGAGCTCCTCCTCTTCGGGCCGCGCGCGCGAAGCCGACGAGCGAAAAAATAAACGGTACCGCCACGTGCGTTCGCCCGACGAACAATGCCGCTCCGGAGGTTACCGGAAAACGACAGCGAAGAAGGGACGACACTCGAGGATATTCCTTTAGGCCTGCTCGGGGAAGCCCTGGGCCGGAGGACAAGATGCAGTCGATGCTGCTTCGCGTGGGTGACGGGTTACAGTGAGTTACTGATAGACCCTCTTATCTTTATACGTGGTCTTTTCTCAATAGAATGGGTTGGCCTTTGCTCGGGTTCTTAAAAATTTTCTGAGATAATTAATCTAGAGTCATTGTCTTAAGGCAGTCTGTCCAAGAATTTTATCAGCGTAATCATTGTAAATTATTGAAAAACAATTAAACTTGTCGCGAATTCTTCACTAGAAATATGCAGGTTGGTTACATGGTGTTTGAAATTAACATAGAAATACAAATACAATACTTGATTGGTTCCTTCAGTAAACTCAGAATCATCAGTATAACGCCTATTATAACTTATAGAAGTTTTTGCTGCTCCAAATTTTCATAAAGTATATATATTGTTCTTATAATCGTCGACTTATTTTTAGTCATAAACTCACAATCCTCACTTAATTGATACTCAATAGCTTGACAACAAGCTCACTCTAGAGCCATGGAACTAACAAAAGAATTTTTCGAATTTGAGAAGTAACGTTTCCTGTTTATGTTTATTCATGGTATGTTTTGTTTATGTGTTTCACCAGTCTGACGTGCGCGGGAAGACTTTTCTCATTCTTGAGTAAAATAGGACGAAAGTGTTGGCGAAGCCTATTTTCTATGCTACTTCGCAAATCGCATTTCTCGCCCATGTTGTATGAAAGACATTTTACACTCACAATATTTTCCAGTTTCATCACACATTCCTAATAATGCAGTTTATATAGTTAAATCGGAGGTTCTGATGTTTTTTCTCTGAAATGGTTCGCATTTTTCATGAAAACTCTGGTGAAAAATTATTGTTATACGAGCATTCGGAGAAATATCACAAATTCCCTTGATTGATCCAATGATCTATTGAACCCCAGTTTTGTGCCAAACAATGTATGTTGAAGATGCCAGACAATGTATATCAATATCAATATTTAGAGATAAATGACTCGCGAAAGAGAGATGCGTAAGCACTGACCTCCCCCAAGATCATTGCCAAGGCCTCAACAATAAACATCTCCTCTCATTCTTTGTTATACTTTTTTCCTCCATTCATATAGCGATCGGCGCGAATCAATAGGCGCTATGCTAAGTCAGCTCGGAGTTGGGCCATGTCGAGATGAAGATAGAGAAATTGAGAGTCATTGAAGTAAATTCTATTCGAGGAAGTGCAACTCGCACAGCGTCACAAATTTCCCGGCTTTGCCCATTGTTTGACCTTACCCATTATTTTTACGTTGGCTGGGATGCTTGTATACGCACCAACGGGTCATCGATTAACTATGACGATGTCCGCGTCGATGATTAATCGTAAGATTGCTGAAGTTTTGGAAAAACCAACTTGCCTCAATTCTAACACTGCATCACCTCGTGGATGATTGATTCAATATTACAACTCGCATCCGAAATCAGCTCGAGAGATTGACCAGTGACATCACGCCAATGAGTTATTGAATTCTCAAAAATACCTCGACCTAAATGCGTATCCCGAAAATAAAAAATTAATGACGTCATAATTCTATCATCAGGTATTGTTCGGTATATTTTTCATGTTCTGATACGTCCGAGCGTATAGAATATTCGATGGATCATCGACGGGAGATTATATAGGCTTAGCTTATCCTTCAAAAGGCGCACAACGCTTCACCTGTCCTGCAGGACAAACCGGCTCGAATTCAATCGTCGATGAAAAAGTACTGGTTTATCGAACTGACCATTGTCAGTTAAAGAAGGCAGTAAGGTCAAAAAAACTTCCGTTAACAAATCAACTCGTTCGATGGGGCTATTTTTTTTTACCGGGTGGCGTGAGTCAATCGCAAAAAACCATAGCGGTTCCAGCGATTATATATACATGGGTGCGTACATTGATAATAACAAGGCCCGTACAGTCGGCAATGCAAAAGCCGCGAAAAACGAATTTGCGATAACGGGGCCGATAAGCTGCCGGACGCTTTGCTCGTGAAAATTATTTTGGGCATTTTTCGCTGTTACATTGCGAAAGTAAGGAATAAAAGATGAGAATGAATTCAACCCATATTACTGAATTATAGAAATTGGACATTTGTTTTTCTTCTACGTTGCAGACTTTCAGGATATCTGATTTTGAGAGATCACGAAGAAGCACATTTCCGTGCTTACGAATAATACAAATAGTAGCGCTCACTTCTTGTGCGAAGAAATTTAACGCCTTTCACATTGTACCGAATAATTCGATTACGATTTCCGATGAAATCATCACTATATGGATATAATGCGTCTCATCCGCAAGCAACTGTTGCGCACTTCGTCGGTAAACAGAAAGTTAACGCTATTCATCACACTCCGAGTCTATACTGACAATCGAGGACATTAAAAGCCCACTCATATCCTCTTTACTTGCATCGCAAGATCTTATCGCGGGTTATCCAATCGACAAGGAAAAAAGCTCCGATCAACCGGTACAAAATACATACTGCAGGAATTCCCATTTCTTCGTCCCCGAGGGGCGTCAATCATCATCTCTGATTCTTGAGAAAAGCCAGCTCTGCGACTGCGGAGAGCTTCTGTTTCGGGATTCTCGCGGTTTATCAGCCGCTGAAAATCTCGAGACGATATATCCTCGTGAGACATTGCCCGAGGCGCGAGTCGACCAATCGGGTCGTTGATCCTCGGCCGTCGCGCTTATACAACCGAGAGTTGATGCGCACACGTGAGCTACCGAGAGGAATTCGAAGGGATATGGGTTGTTCTGGTGACGGGTCAGTGGGCATTTCGACTGTAGACACAAAACGCGTTTGTTTGTTTTGATAGCGAGCATTGCCCCACGCCGAGTGCTTTTGAATCGAAATACTATTCGGTGGTATTTTTCGTGAATATGTTTTTTTCCCCGCCGTCTGATACACTCGGTCTCCTTGGTTTCGAATGGGATTCGGACTTTTTAACTAGGATCGACGGAAACTCTGGCGGACACTGTAACTACAGTTTTTTCAAGGTTACACGCGTGTGTACAGCATCCTGAGTCTTGGGCGGAGATGTAAATTAGCCTAGCGTACAATACACACGGAGCATGAGTTCAACGCTCCGCGTGACTCATACGCGGAACGTCTAATTTTTTATGGAAACATTCAGTTTTCTTAACTGTACATCCATTTTGACTACTCGCAGAGGAATGTTTCTATGAAACTATTATTATTTCAATACAAATCAAACGCAATCCATCTTTTGTTTGTCATATCGATCGTATTCCGAAATGTTCTGCGGGATCTATTCCCATGAGAAAATCGTGGACGAAAGAAACGAAAAAGTTTACACCTTAACAACGGTTGCTAGAGAAATAAACAACGGATTTTGCTGAAAATTGAACTCGGCCGAGATTTTTCCGCGACCAACCTGTGCGTGCAAAATTTCAAAAAGATCGGACCATTCCTTCGAGAGTTATCGTGAACGAAAAAAAAAAACGGGACGCACACACACACACATACATACATACATACATACAGACACTTTTGGGTTTCCATGTTTTTTGACCCGTAGATTACGAAAATCGAGGTCCCGAGGTCCGATTCGGTGGTTCGATTTTTGCTCCATTACAAAGCTTTCTCTTTGAGAAAGCAAAAAATGACGAAAACGAGGAATAACGTCCCCGCAGTCGCTGAAACCCCGGGATATTTTATTCTCGTTTCAAAATTCCAAGCTCGAAAGCTGATAAAGATCCAACGACTTCATAGCGCGTCTTGTCCAGCAACGAACGAGCAAGCTCAGCCCTTCGAGGCACCCGTGCAAAGCGACAATTTGAATGGCGAGCCGGGGAAATAATGACCGGCACGGCGAGTGTATAAGCGAGGCGCACATCCGAGAGCCCTCAGCGCTCGCGTCATCCATTATGGTGGTGTACCACACGGCAACAGGCTCGAGCTACTTTTCCTCCACTTAACCGTACATCGCCTGTTTTTTTTTTTTGGTTTTGTTGTCGAGGAAGTCTCGAGAAGCCGGCGGTTGTTCGAAGAAGAAAAACCAGTGTAGTGACGGATAGAACGCGCGACTGGGTGCGCGCGCCCGTCCAACGACTCCCGCGGGACGGAAGGGTATAAATAGGTGGTGCGACGGGCACCACCGTCAAACGGGACTCACCTGTCGAGCGCGAGACGTCGAGGCCACTGCGATAAGACTCGAGGGAAGATGTCTAGGAACGTTGTGATTTCTCTGCTGGTGTTGTGTGTCGTGTTTACCTGTGCGCTGAGTGAGTAGATTCCGAGGCCGCTTGGTCCGGGCCTCGAATGGCCTTTGTATTCAGCCAGGGGCTTTTACCGTGTTTGCATCGTTAGATTTCGGTTTTATTTGGTTGCCGACCATGCCACGAATGATACGTGTATAATGACTTGATACTGGCTCAATAATCACTGGGTTGATTCATACGAAATTTGGGTTACTATATTTTTCAATTTTAATTTGTAAGTGTTAGACTCACTGATGTTTACAGACTAGCACTTGATGGTTTCAACACGTATTAAATATGAATAACGTCAATGTAATTTTAACTGATCAGTAAATAGTGGAATTGCCAAGTCGATTTGGAGTCTGAAATGTATATATATAAATGCGTCAGTCCTGTTACAATTTAAAATACAGTAGATTCAGCAAGTACTGTTTGTTTGTTTTGAAAATGAATTCCCAAGCTGACAAGGTATATTGACATAAAATATAAAAACATTTCACATCATGAGAAATGAATATTCTTGACTTGTTATCCGATTTGTACCACGAGTTATTACATTCAAGTTAAACTAATTTCAATAGTCATATTGTTTCAATTAATCAATTACAATCCATTTCAAAGTAATCTTATCCAACAGTGTTCTACGTTTTTCTTTATATTCACTCATTTTCGTTATTTCAGGCACTCCCACGACGGAACCTGAACAAATCGTCAGATTACCAGGTGAATACCGCCAGAAGAGAACGTTCGGCTTCAGGCTGTTCCCATCGAGCGATTGGACCCGCTACCACCAGACATGGAGATTCCCCAGCTTCACGTCTATGTCCGGCATAAGCGTATATGAGAATGAAGACTCGGTACATGAGTCTCTGAGGAAGAGGATTGCTGCTTTGGAAACCGGACAAAAACGTATTGTCGCTTACCTTCAGAAGCTCATGGGTAAGCTAAACATTGATTTTTAAGATGTAATATTTCCTATAATCTGTACAAAGTATATTGCATCACCTGCTCGCTTGTGTACCTCCTTGATTCTTTCATTACTTCACGAAGGTACAATTTCGTATGATATATACCGATCAGCAAATAAATGTTTTGTTTTTCCGTTCGATCACAGCCGAGAAGGATTCGGGACTGTGCAATGACGACAGAGGCACCGCCGACTTGGATAAAACCACCAACGATCAGAGCGAAAGCAGTACCGACCCCAAGCCCGTCGCCAACGAAAGTAATAGCACCAGTGACAGTAAGCCAGCCGACAGCAGCAACGAACCGAACCCCGCAAGTCCCAACCCGGATCGCAGCTCGGAAACCAGCAAAACCAACTCCAGCAGCAGCGACGACGTGACTCCGACCACATCCATCACGACTAGCATCATCATTGAGCCGAGTACCCAGAGCAGCATCGCGAAGCAGCCGATCAGCGAGGACCTGCAGCCACCTCCGGCCTCGTCGACCCTTGGACCGCAAGTGGAGATCGACGTGCGCCAACTCAAGGACGCGCAGTCGAGCACCGAGCGGCCGTCCACGCCCCAGCCGAGCATCAACAACAACGACGACGACGACGACGACGACGGCGTCAAGGTCGAGCTGGAGGAGGCGTCGAGCGAGCTGCCGGTCGCCGACGTATCCGTCGAAAACAACGACGTAATGAAAGTCTGACGGACCACACGTGGCCGCGCTGCCGATTCTCGTATATGACTCAAGGCTGATCTTTTTCTTCTAACTCGTAGATATGTATAGACTTTCATTTGTCAACGCAGCGCCCGCGCGTCTAATTGTACATTTATTAGGAATCCAATTCTGACATCCGTTCGTGTGTTGACACGTGATTTTTAGAGACTTTTATTTATATTCTGATATACACTGTCCGACGACTTGTTTTGTGTTCGTTATAGAGCCGTAATTTGGCGAATTTAATTCTTTTAAACTGTATATGCCTGCAAATGACTGATTATAATTAGGAATACATGTGAACATAACTTTAATAAAAGTGCATTTTTTTAAAGAATAAAGATGTTTTGATAAAAAGGCGATAGCACGATTATCCGCCGTTTGATGAACCGTTTATCCCTAAAGGTCTCTCGTCCGTTGAAGATTAATACAAGTGTCATCTTTCCATGAACATACATGATTGGAAGAAAGTCTGCTGCAGTCGTTGGGTAAGAAACCGAACGATCATCCGTCAGCTTTATGAGAGATAAAAATATCCTTCGACAGCCTTTGATGACCTGCACTGACTTATCCTTCGATTTAATATTGATTATAATAAGCCGCCGGCTAGTCCATATACAGCACTCCCAAGAATCAAAAATTCTATCTATCAGAATAATAGCGATCTGACACACACACACGCTCACTTAACATGCGTAGAAATAATCATGTTTGATCTGCACGACCCACCGAGCCCCCTCACCTTGTGTCAATAGATGGAAATGCTAATTCCCTCATATCTTTCTCCAACCCGTAATAGCCAATTTCAATCTACAGACAGCGAAAGAGAGAGAGAGAGAGAGTGAGAGAGAGAGAGAGAGAGAGAGAAAAAAAAATAGCGAGTATTATCCTCGAAATTGATCATCCGGTTCCCGTGGCGGCAAGGCAGTCGTGGGTGTGATCGTCAGCGGAGCCCCGTAGAACGAGGCACGTTGCTCAAGCGGATAACCTTAGCCCAGTCAGCCGCGGGATTTCTCAAGGTTGGCTCTGTGCGTAAACTCGCGGTTTTCCCGACCGGCAACTATTGCGATGCACCGAGAGTTCACATGCGGGAGTCATCGATGGGGTGCAATACGAGCGAAGGAAAGAGAGAGGGGGAGAAAGAGAAAGAGAGAAAAAGAGAGAGAAAGAGAGAAACAAGATCGGAGATGGTGCGTGTTTGCAGGCAACGAAGTGGGACGGATTGCGCATGACAATTAACAAGCTAAGGTCAATCGGGCCTCTTTAAAAAAGGGACACGCGGCTCGCCGATGTCATAACGCTCTCAGACATGCTGCCGATCGTCTTAGCTGCCTGCCTCGTGCTCGCGCAGTTCGCGAATTGCGGTGAGTCCTCAAGACCCGCGATATCGATAGTGATTTGTATATGTGGTGTTAGTGATATTGTACCTGTGGGAGAAAGGGTGGAATCACTTGGTGGGAGTGAAGGGTGATCTTCTGATTTGTGGAGACGTTCTGTAAAATTAAGTGTGCCTGCTTATCGGTATGTCATTTGCTGATTCGAGTTTTGAATATCGGTGGGATGGATTCGCGTGGCTTGGCCATCGTTCATAACGATTTTTCAAGCTACGTGAGTAAGCGATGTATTGAGCAACGGCATTTTCATGAGCGTTAATTTTATTTACTAGTTGTGTGAGTTCATCAAAATGTGCATGGAGAAAATGATCATCATTACAAACATGATGAGAACCAGCGTTTGTGCAAGTTTCAAAAGAGCATTAGTTGTGTTTCAATGAATTCGAACATTTTTTTCATTCAAAATTAATTTTTTTAAGCTTCTAGTTGACAAAAATCTAACTCAAACCTTTGTCGACAGCTTCCAATTGCTAACAATCCAGTCGTTTTCCAAGTTTCTCTCGCGAAAGGATAGAACAGTACTCTCTAAACTAAAGACAGTGGAAATAACTGATAAAAATTAGTAAAATTTAATTAATTTCTACTATTATTCATCGGTTATATACAGATCGGATACTAATTTCTACAGATGAATAGTAGTGTTTTACTGTATTTTTACACGGCATATTTTTCAATATAGTTTGTTCAAATCTGTCACCTCCCACATTTTGATATTCGATGTCAATGAATTCCATGTACATTACTTATCAATTAGCATCTCGATGAAGTATACCGTAGACATACTGAGTTTCCAAAGTTTAGTATTCCAATGCCGAAGAAAAACATTATTTGCTAATTTTCAGGGATAGTTTTTCCGAATGATTTTGCACGTGATGAAATCCCATATGAATCGTAGCACTAGTCAAACAATGTTATCCTATCGTATTCGTTAATATACAACTGACTCGCTCTATAGGTTTGCTTTGAATACAGTCATCTTATCTTGGATTACATGTTTTTTATTTGATCAATACTTTCAAGCAATTATAGTACTAAGGATAAAGCATAAAAATAATTAATATTCATAATTATAATATATATACATAAATGGACCGAATGATAATGGTAATTATATTTTGAATAACATTTTTATTTAATCTTTGTACTAATTTCATAGATATCACAGAATAGGTTATGAATATGTTTTCGTTTAATGGTTCGAATGAAAAACAAATTAATAAATAAATAATACACAGCAAGTCTAAACAACAATTAATGATAGCTCGCATTATACACAACGAAAATAGTCAGCCTCTGAATAACATATACTTAAAAAAATACATTGAAATCACAGAAACAAAAGACTTTTTTTTCTCTTGCCACAATTCTTCAATCAAGGGCACGTCTTCAATGAAAAAGATTCTAAATTGCAGAGAATGCCTAGATTCATTCTCATTCGTACGTTGTCGTAACGATCGACCAAAACTACTACATCCACAATGAGAAATGAGCTGTACAGTACTCGGAATAATTCATCTAGCACAATCGTACGGCATGTGAAAACTCCTGTCGGTCATGTAACATTTCCACCACTGATCAAATGTAAAAAGGTCACCTTATTCAACTCTCACGCTTGAGAAAAATCGTCATGATAATACGCTAGATCAATGTTAGAGAAGCACACGCAGCTCCTCCACCTGACAACGATATCCAGTATAGTTATACACGCTCGATGCAAACGAGAGCTGCAGCGGGTGCGAAAACGAGGTGTCGCACCGAGAATCTCGTCGAAATATCGAGTCGGAAACCGGTTCGGCGAGACCGGTGACGTCAGCAGGCACTTGAGCGAGTGTGTATATGTTTGCGTGTGAGTGTGAGTTCGTTAGTGTGTGTGTGTGTGTGTGCGTACGCACGCGAGCGGGACCGAAGGCCTCATACTCTATCTCTGTTCCCCCGTAACAATGCCAAGGAAGGATCCGCTTAATCCGTGGCTTCGGGGCGCGATATTGTTGTACAGCGACAGCCTTGGAATTGATCGGTTGCGAGGGTAGGAGATCTGACATGGCTAAGTCCCGCTCGATGTACTCAGCTGCTTATGTGTATGATATGATAAAAATGACAAATGATTGGTTCAGGGTTGATTGGATTTTCATCGTTTAACCAATTTTAATGGTTAAAAAGCAGTAAAATAAAAGGGAGTCCTGGTCGGATCAGTTTCTACGCCAAACGAAATAACGTAACTGTACCTACTGTGCCGACCCCTAAGGGTTTTTCGCGAATTCGACTATGGTAAAATTGAAATTCGAAAATTAAATGAGTGGTATCTTGAAGACTAGCTAAAGCAGAATGTCAATAAACTAAAGTAACTCAAAAGGATCATTACAGCCTCTATACGCCTACAGGGTCGATTAAATTGGCATTGAAATGAACTCGAAATCATGTTTCCATAGATAATTATTGAAAACTTTTGAAACCCAACCGAAAATAAGTATATCAATCATTACAACATGTCTATCAAAATTTGACGTTCATTTCTTAAATGTTAATCAATTCTCCATCCGCTCAGTCTTTTGATTCACCAATCAAAAGATGAGATGTTTTTACATAAGATAGAGTAGTTACGTGAGAAGAAATGAGAATGATTAGACTTGATTATTGTAATTAAGTTAGCAGAGTGAAACTGTTGTAAAAGATTAGTGATAAGGGCTAAATGAGCGAGGAAGAAAGGAGAAACTTTATTTTAATACGAAATCCGCGAAAATGTTAAGTTGAAGAATTAATGAGCTGAACGTACCTTCTACAGACGTCAGCTCGTCGGAGGAGCGGTTGCGGAACACGCCACCAGAACTGACACAAGCTGGCCAGCCAGAGCCCCGATTTCTGCCCTTCTCGGCGAGCTTCTCCCTGAGTGCAGGTGGCAATAATGCCCACAGTTTCAGCATCGCAGGAGGCCCCGACGGTATAGGCCTCGCCCAGAGTACCAGCCACACAAGTTCTGCCAATGATGGTAGACCAGGGTGAGTATGACACGATTATCAACCGACAGATCTTTTTGACTGGCGATTATTTTGAACCTCTTTTTTATCGCTGTGTTAATCGCATCTTGGAGCGTTGGAAAAACTGGCATCTAAATATTGTATACGTGTGAGATTGTGAAAATTGTACAACTCAGCTTATAAGTCCATTGGAAGATTGATCTCATACATCAACAATCACATGTCGAACTCGTTGACAATTTTCACGTATTTAAGTCAGGCAAACTCTATATATTTGAGTTTGCTATGAAGTTATGCATCTAGTGATCATACTTTTGTATGAATTGGTTCATATTAAGCCAACTTTATGAGTAATTAATAACCTGGAGTTAGAATTTGAGCCAACCCGTCGATAGCTGTTCAAACCTTAGCCAAGCTGTTAACATTCAGTAAACGTTTATACAATATAAGTGGGTTTCATGAGTAAATATTCATGGATAATACTGAGAATGTGAACCATAACATTTTCTTGTTAATATTAGAAAAATTATGGGAAATTCATGTACCGTCTATTATGCGTGTAAATGGTAAATCTTGATATTACCAATTTTCTTGCATATATTGGTTTACGATGGACAATCAAATAATCTGCCCACTCTGGGACTACTCTGGATACTTTGGTAACATAATAAGCTAACATTTAGTGAGTATAGTATCCTGACCCGGGTGATCGAAAACAATTTTTGTTTAATTTAGAGTACTGAAGTACTCACGATGGCCATACGATCACCTATGATATTGGACATATTTCTTTTTTAAAAAAATTTTGATCACTTTTATAAAGAATTATTATCACTTTTATGCTCAAACGTCATTCAATGGGTGTAAATTGAGATCAAAGTAAGCCATAACATATCAAATATTGGGAAATTAGCAACTTTGGGCACCTGGCAGCATGGATTATGGGGCCCAAAAAAATCTGAAGAAAATTTAAGAGACACCATAGAATGTTAGAAAAAATTTTCTGAGTTTTCGATTTTTCTTCTCTCACTTGACAGGACACAATAGTATTGAAAGTTATTTGAGAAAAATAAATTTGGGTGGATGGAAATGAAGACGAAAAGTTCCATTATTGAGTAACATTTATTTCTAGATGAATAAACAATATTCACGCTATATCGATAGATACTACATGAGATATTTCATTACAATACTATATACATTTGTTATTTCAAGTTTAGCTGACATATATTATTATTAATTATCAACTTATCAACACAACTCCAATGTGATGAATCTAAAACTTATAAATAAGTATGTGGTGAGATTCTGGCGCACATATTACGGTGATTTCAGGACCTGAAAGAGATTAAGGAAAAATTCATTAAGATTTCATCGAAAATAATGCATTGAGTTGTGTAATTGTCGTTATAGTATTGAATTCAATATTATCTTGAGCGAATGAATTCGATTGCTTTCTACAATTGATAGGTTCACAAATCACAGCCATATTGTCGATCGGAAATCAGCTTAGAATATTTTAAAAGTTTTTTTCTCTTTATTTTCGATATTTTCAAAGATGTTATGATAATATTCATACTCGTAAAGGGATTGAGAATGAACAATACAGTCATTCCTTATTAAGTTAGAAAATTCTTTTATTTACCTTGGTAACGTCACCTCATCTGGGATACTTCGCGCCAATGAGAGTGTGTGTAATTCTATGCCTATGATACCTGAGAATCCGGTTGTCGTTTTATAGTACATTCCTACACCACTCAATGGCATTGGTGGATCTGTTACCGCACTAGACAGGTCTATGAACGGCACCAACATTTTATCAGCTGTATTTTTTGACCTATCAAACCTTACATCGGCGTTGTATCTTTTAATGATATTGAATGGTTCAGTTGCAAGATTGGAGCTCTGTGTTTTGAACAATTCCTGTATTGGTTCAGAGTAACGCAAATTCATATCCGTTACACTCTTCCTGAAACACAATTGTTCAAAGTGATAACCCAATACGTGAAGGAAGGCAAAAAAGCAAAAGATGCAATAGAACGATAGCATACACGTGAATAAGTCGACCATTCGATTTCTCCGGTGTTACGAAGGAATCAGCCTCGATGAATTTATTGACGACTTCGACAGGGTGGTCAGCTGGAGGTATGACAGGAGAACCATATGCCTGCAGAATGAACCGATCAGTTATAATCTCCTTCAATGCCAACCCGCTCAATACAATCGGGTATTTTCCATCAAGAATATCATGGAAATCTTGTGCCCATAATGAAAATTCTGTGCTCCCCAGTCTAAATCCAGTTCTACGAGGATTAGCTATGGATGAGCTATCTTTCCATTGTAGTGTAGAAGCATCAATAGTACCATTATCCAATAATTTTCCTTGTTGAATTTCAATACAAAGTTCGACTGCGCTCTTTCCACCCACATCGATAAAAAGTTTCCTTGCAAAGCGGGCTCCTGTTACAACCCTTTAATGACAGACGAGAAGATGCTTCATTAATTCATTCAAACAAATTAAGAAACTGTCAATTGGAGAAAAGAGTATATTTTACAAAAAATTTGTAATTCACAATATCTGTCATTTGAATTATTAGTTATCGAATTTATTTACTAATTCCAGATTGATCAATATT
The DNA here is from genome assembly GCA_020882685.1 of Aphelinus atriplicis. Lineage (NCBI taxonomy): Eukaryota > Metazoa > Arthropoda > Insecta > Hymenoptera > Aphelinidae > Aphelinus > Aphelinus atriplicis. The sequence goes on along the minus strand of CM037075.1, from coordinate 20,257,172 downwards.
AAAGAAAATTGTAGTATTTGAAACTACTATGTTTGATGTACAGTTTATTTTACGCATTTAAACTGATTATCTTCTTTACTATAAATATATAGTAAGCAAATATCAGAGTAAAATGCTCGGTGTTGGTGTAACCAAATTTATCACTTAAATAACTGACATCGATTTGCGTACGTCTGCTTTGACTGGTTCCAAATTGATATAAATTCTTCCGTCACCTTTGATTCCGTCATTCAGAGATGTCCATTTTTGGTTTACCTCAAATGGGTTTATTGGGCTACACGTCCAAACAGCTCTGGATGATTTTTGCAGAGCAGATTTGAAAGCTGCGTTGATTTTATTTTCTGTTCTGATTAATTCAGTATCCATAAGAGTCTTTATCGAATTGAATCCATCTATAAAAGTATTCATTCATTAAATACATTCCTATGTTGTTGCAATTAGATTGTGAAAAATCGATTATAGGGGAAAGAGAGGTGGATAGACAGGTTTTTAACAAATTTAATTTCTCCTACATGAAAACTTAAATTGAGGCAGTACTGACTGTCTAAAAGTAGTCAGTATAGACTCTATAATAGGTCTCTATCTCTAGTAAAGGCTAATAATACGGATAGTGAAATTTGCTAATACCGTTTATTATGTAAATTCTAGTAAAGTTTACTATACTAAAGCACTATAGTAAACTATACTAGAGTAATAAACTTTACCAGTAACTTAACTACACTATACAAACTACACTGTAAAGTACTATACAAGTAGAATGTCTTATTAATCGAATAATGAATGTTGTTTTTTGTAGTGACAATTACTATGTTTTGAATAGTAAGGTTTACTAATAAGACTTAGTTGTCCTCGTATGGCGCTAGAAAACCTATAAGTAAAAATCCAGTAACCATTACCATACTTTTCTCTCAGTGCACGCGCTCAGGTCAATGTACTTAATATACTATGATATTCTATTTTATGGTGGATCAATGGCTAGTCTCAACAGTATTTATTTAAAATTTCAGACTCTTTTAAATTATTCGTTAGTAACAAACTCACCGTTAGTGGAGTTATACTTCTGATAGATATCATATGCAAAGAGCACTACCGTGTTAGCGATCACTTCAGTGTTCCTGATCGCTTCGTAAGTTTCGTATAATATCACGTTCATTGATTTATTCGTGTTACACAATGCTGTGAAGTCCTGAAATATTGACAAAAATATTATCAACGATTATCCAAATTATACATAGAATTATTCATTTGAATTGTTTGAAGCTCTAAAGATAATCATTTGAAAATATGTTTATGATTCAATAAGGATACAACCAAATAGGGATAATGCGGATCGGCATCGTGAATCAGAACCGATTATAACACTTCAAAAACCTCATAATTCGAACCAATGCCATAATTACATACTATATAGTAAACTATTTCTGACTCATACAATACAATAAGAGGCGTGCAACAACACTTTCTGTCTACAGTTTATATTCGTTTCAATTGCATTATTTAGCTGATTTTCTGACAAAAATCTGACTGCATATTCGTAACCAGCGCCCTCAAAAACTCCTATTTTACAAGTTTGGTACAAAAAAAGCCAATATTTGCCCAAAATAGATTTACGTGTATACTCCCAAACCCCTCGCTAATTCATTGGGAACTTTTTATATGGAAAAATATTTCAAAGTATCACTTTTGGACAATCTTCAATGCCGGCCGCCTGAAGTTTAATATACGTGCAATACATGTTTTTTAAATGTAAATGTTATACCTGTAAGTGGCTCAGCATCAGCGGCAAAACAGTTGGCGCTCCATTTTCGAAACTGTTGATGACTATGAAGAACATCAAAGCTCCGACATTTACCATAGCAACTGTTTACGTCCTTAGCAACCGTTACTATGCAGTGGAAGAAATGAGTTAGAGGTTCATTTTGCTTTTTCAAAGAGTGGTGATTAATGCAAGTTGAGGTTCAATTGCAATACTTTGAGAAAGCATACTGCTAAGGCACTTGGCAGCGGTTTTTTTCTTATACAAAGCCTTTTTGCTTTCTCAAAGAGAAAGCTTTGTAATGGGGCAAAAATCGACCCACCGAATCAGACCTCGGGACCTCGATTTTCGTGATCTACGGGTCGAAAAACATGGAAATTCAAAAGTGTCTGTATGTATGTATGTGTGTGTGTGTGTGTGTGTGTGTGTGTGTGTGTGTGTGTGCGTCCCGTTTTTTTTCGTCCACGATAACTCTCGAAGGAATGGTCCGATCGTCTTGAAATTTTGCACACAGGTTAATCGCGGCAAAATCTCGGGCGAGTTCAATTTTCAGCGAAATCCGTTGTTTATTTCCTTAGCAACCGTTGTTAAGGTGTCTATTTTTTCGTTTCTTTCGTCCACGATAACTCCCGAAGGAATGATCCGATCGTCTTGAAATTTTGCACACCGGTTAGTTGTGACAAGATCTAGTCCGAGTTAAATATTCAGCAAAATCCGTTGGTTATTTCGCTAGCAACCGTTCCTAACGTGTTTTCTCACAAATCCTTATGAGTGCTCATTGGGGCAAGCCGGAAAATCAGTTTTAAGTCACACTCGATGGCCAAGGACACTGAATTGTTGTATTTGCTCCATAGCAACGGTTGTTTACCTCCCTAGCAACAGTTACGAAGGTTGGAAATCATTAATTTATGACCCATTTCCATCATTTTCGACGGCAAAGGACACAAAAATCTTCCCAATTAGCTCCTTAGCAACCGTTGTTCACCGCCCTAGCAACCGTTGCTAAGGGGGAAAAAAATTGATGTAAGTTTCGTTTCCAGTATTTTCAACGTACTATAGAGAAAATTGGGAAAATTTGGTGTCTTTTGCCGTCGAAAATGATCAAAATAGATTTTGAATTGATCATTTCCAACCTCAGCCGTCGAAAATGATCAAAAACGGACTTAAGGGCAGGGCGGATCGATTTTGACCGCTATTAAACCGTATGACAGTCACAAGATGAATTGATCGAAAAATTATGCAGGTCCAAATGTCTCGCATCGTGTAGAACCTAGAACCGTTTGCTTTGTTGCATTTGATCAAATAATAAGAGAGCCCGGGCAGACATCAACACTCGCAACATAGTTTGGTCAATTGAAAAAGAACGACACTTTACACAGTCACAAAGATACGAATTGAATTGATTAAATAATTTTTTTGTAATTTTTGAAAAATAGATGATAGTATCTACGGTAGTGGAAAGGTGAAAATACAGGTTTGGGAAGCGTTTGTCGGTGATATTGAAGCCTCTTTGAGAAAGCATACTGCTAAGGCACTTGGCAGCGGTTTTTGGAAAGCATACTGTTAGTGCAGTTAATAGCGGTTTTTTCTTGTTTCTTCTTTCTTTTCTTGGTTTATAGAAAAATATAGAGAAATCTTTCACCGTCTACAAATTTCAGTAAAAATCTTTTCTTTTCATTTTTCTCTTTCAGTTTCTCAGCAAGTCAGTCATCGGCATTGGCTGCTGGATTGAATGGCATCTCATCATCCGATTCAAGCTCGTTTGCTACTAACCATCCGGTATTCGGATCAAATTCTCACGCGAACGCCAATTCATTTTCTCTGGGCCAAGCGACAGCTTCGTCGCACGGTGACGTCATCAATGGGCAGGCAGTCGCAGGTGCTCAGTCGTCAGTTGGCTCAACTCACTCACAATCGTCGTCGGGAGTACACGGCCTTGACCAACTGCGACCAGAAGGATCGGAATGGTCCAGCGCACCACCCGTCTATGCCAACGGCAACAGAGGTGTGTTAGATTTTAATTTTTCTTCAATAAATTTTCAGAAATGTCTGCAGGAACTCAGTTACGACAGAATGTGAGAAAAAAATTATTGTAATAAAGTATGCGGAAATTAGGAATAGTGCGATTAGAATCCACTCAAATTGACGAACGGTGGATAAATGTTCCTCAGGGTTTAGGGACATAGGGTTGAAAATTGTTTACATGTTAAGATTGAAGGCATAATATCACAAAGATACTTGAAAATGTTCAGTTTTAGAAAGCTGTTTTAAAACTTTATTCTTCCATAATAACGTATGGATAGTCAGATAAGAGTAACTATTTGTGCGATTATAAGCTCCATCTTGCCAGGATGATAATGATGCATGATATTATTCATAACACGTTGTTATTGGTTATCATTATAAAGGGTAAATAGAAGCCCACCTCAAGCATGACCAACAGTATGGAAATGTATAATTTTTCACGTGATATAGACTATTGATAAAGTTTATACGAGTACACATCAAATTCTATTGAAAGAATTCTAAAATAGATTTCTTGTCAAAACATTTTCTTTTTCAGAAAAATTGTATTTGATCAACGGTCAATATATTGAAACTTGCTTAAGATCAGTAGTATTAATAGAGGAGCTTGGAACCACTACCGTGTATTTCCTGTTCCAAAACTTTGAAAAGTTATTTTTGATTGTCATGAAGTGAATATTCACTATTTTTATACGCAGCTGTGTACTTTCGTACAATCTTTTAGATTTTTTTTAGATTCGATTACGTCAGTTATGAATATCGAATGGAGAGAGAAGTAATCAATGTCATGAGATGTCGTCACTTTTCAGTTTTTTAAAATAGTTGTACCGTTCGAATAATGCCAATTATCTCAAACTTTGTCCTGGAGTAGGTCCTATTTCGTGGGCCAGAGAAGTCCCCAGTAGATTGATAACGAGTCTTATCTATTTTTTTCATAGATTGTGAATTAGTTGGTAAAAGTCTGTAGAAGTGGTACAATTTGTTTAAAATACAATTGTTTAAACAATTAAGAAAATAGCATTTTTCGTCCCAGCGGCAGTAAAGTGCCTATTTTGCGTCCTGGCGTTTGCAAAGAATGGCACTTTTCTGCCCCGGGGTACGAAAAATAGTATATGCACCTCGCTCGTCTAGGCTAACTCGCTGCGCTCGGATCGCAAATTCGCAAACTTTTTTCGTGCCGAAATCGCCTAACCTCGCTCGGGTGCATAATATACTATTATTTGCTCGAACAATTTCTCAATATTGATCTTATTTCAAAAAGAAAAGTTTAATTGCTTTGAAAACATTTTTTTTATATGTTTTGTTCGAAAAACAATTCCTAATATTTTTTTTGTAAAATCCATCGTTTCCGAGAAAAAAATAATTAAATTTTGAAAAATCGTGATTTATACAATTTCTATGCCATTTCACAATAATACTTTGCAATGTTCTGGAACGGGGTCTTAAGCGCAGCTAAATTAAACTAGTTGAAGGTGAAAAATCGGATTCAGGTCAAAATACATAGAAAATGATAAGTCTCATTTTAATATCTGGTTACTCTTAAGCCCAAACCCTGTTTCAAAATTGCAAAAATCAATATTTCAAAATCTAAGATTTTTTCACCTTGAAACAATGCCTTGAAAAGAAAAAGTTTTATTTATTTTTTCGGAAATAGTAGCGAAAAAGTATAGTTCTTTCGCATAGAAAGAGTTTTCTAAAATGTTGACTTCAATTCGCAATACCTCGTTGAATTATTAATATTTATTATTCAAATTTTGATACAATCGTCCTTAGCCTATCTCTCGATGTATAGGACCAGTCCAGAAAGTAAAAAATGTTTTATAGCTAAATGGTGGAGTCTTCTCAATATTTTCTCAAATACTCATGTGTTTTTCTCGAATATATTTGCATAGCATCATTAGACTTCAATAACTGATGAAATTCTCAGGAAAGTTTCAAATATATTCAAGTACAATGGTTGAATCAAGACTTCATGCTAACTTGATTCGGAAGTTCAATTCACCATTGCATTAAGCAAGACGCTTGTTTATAACCAATGTGTAATGTAACAGGTGACTATTACTACAACTCGAATCGCAAACCAACTTTAACGGTCAGTGTGAGTGACGATCGTGGGCGATACGGTAACGGGCCATCCAGTGGCTGGTACCCCGCACCAGAGGACCCCAGGGAGAGCTGGAGACGACCAGACTACTGCAACCACTACAACGGCTGGTACAGGGATCCTCGGTGTAGAAGCCCCAAGGTGACAGTTACCAAGCCCGGCTACAGGCCCACCAATCAGAGGCCGTACTACGAAAGCTACGAGAACCGAAGGGACCCACGTGGCAATGTCGGCAAGCTCCATATATCACCTGTTCAACCTGACTTTTCCACGCAATCCGGCCCTGGTGGTCTATTGATCGACCAATTATCTTCTCAGCCGAATCATGGGTGAGAAAATGCGGGAGTTTGAGAACTATCTCTTTCATACACGAAAAGATTGTGTTATATCGATAACAATTTCAGCAACCGACGACCAGCGTCGCTGACGATAAGTCGAGTGGAAACCAGCGCAAATAGCCAGGCACATGCAGTCCAGCATGGCCCCAGTGGTTTGCAGGTCATCCCTAGCGCGGGTTCGACCTCGGTTAGCTCGAACTCCGGGAGCTCGGCCCACGGTACCAGCATCTCCTCGTCTTCAGGTGGCAGCTACTCGGGTGCGAACAAATCAGTCGTCATTTTCCCGGGCCCTAGTCAACACGATCAAATTATTCCCAAGGAGTTCGTGAGGAGCTCAAAAAATCTTGAGAAGAAGGAAGACGGATTTATTGATGAATTAATCACTGATATCACTGATGCTGTGTACGATATTTTTGACAACTGATTGTATTGAGCACACGTTTCGAACGATCGATAAAATTAAGAGAGAACGCGACGGTAGAGTGGCAGATCAGACAAGACGTTCTTGCATGGTTATTTCACAAATATGTATATACTATTTTGTAAGGTTCTAAATAGGTGTGAATGTTAGAGTGACTGATCCTGATTTGGCTTGTACCATTAGGGAATCTTTTCTTTTGTACAATAGATTTTTAAAAACTATACAGAGCATTATATGAAATATGTTCAGTAATCCAAAATTAAATTCATGATGAAAAAAGAAACAATAAAATATAATGTCTATAGTGCTCCAACTAGAAGCTAATCATTGAAAAAATGTTTTTTTTTTTCATGAGCCGTGCATTTGTACGTAGACAGGGCACATGCCTACCTCAACCCTTCCATACGTCGTTTCGGGAAAAAATACGTATGATTTGTGAAGGTTATGTATTCTTAGTGATTGAAGACGAGAAAAAATTCTGTAGTTGAGTCGAGGATTCATTTATAAATATAATTTATTTATAAAGTACATTTTTGTTTTCAATATTTGTTGCACAATCATTCTTCATCGTGATTACTTTTTACGTATTGTATTATGATGAATTCCAAACTCACAAACAATTCTCACGATGATGTAGAATAAAATTATATCCGAAATAAGATATTGAAAAATCTTGGCATGTAGTTTACGGCGGCTAGTTATTGCTGCTGAAAAAAAATCCATAAGATGAGAATTTGTTGAGATTCCATCGAAAATAACGTATTGAACAATGATATTAATAATGAAATCTTGCATTCATGTCTGAATTTGAGAGAAAATTGAGCAATTGAATTGATTCTTTTTAACAATCTACACGTTGATCTTTTGAGTGGTATATTTGGCTAAGAAATAAAAAGAATTTAATAGAACGATTTAAAAAAATTGTGTACTAAAAACTTTGATTTCCCATCGTACGATAATTGACTCGATCAATTAGTAAGAACCAATCGATCAGAGTTTTTTTTTACAGAAGCCAGTTGCATGCGTAATCTTTTTGTGTAATCTATAGAAACGTACCAGATGTTTCAAGTTCAAACGAAAAAATGTATTATAAAGGATTTAAATTCTATTTGGATTCTACTTCAATGCATAACGAAGTGCGCTATTGTAAACAACTGTTATCTCTTTTCTCCGCTTTTCCGACAGCATCAATTACTTTCTCGAATTCAATTGCCCCCTCTTCCAGCGCACCCACGTAAATACCACGCGATTTTCATAGATTTTTACTAAAGATTCGATATCAATTAATGATTATTTAGAAGTGATTCTATCGCTCGTTTTCGACTTGTTCGAAATCTTCATTTGAATTTGAGCACTCGTAACGCTTCAACCGGTTGAAAGCCAGATAAAAAAAAATATGACGATTCACTCTATTAATTTATAGAAACTATAAATAGATAGAACTATTATACGAGAATCTTCTTTCACAGAAATCAAGAACGAACAATAGAATGACCCCTGATAAATTAAAGGCATTGTTTTATTTACCTCAGTAATACTGCATTTGGAATGTTTGTCTCAAAAGAAAGAGTAAATAATTCTATGCCTGCATATCCTGCATAACCATCCAACGTTTTATAGTAGAATCCTGCGCCACTCATTGGCATTGGTGGATCAGTCACTACCGCAGTCAGGTCTAGGAATGGTACCAACACATTTTTATTTTTCAATTTCTGGAACCTTACCCATTTTGTAGATCTCTGAATGGTATCGTCTGGCCCTGGTGCTTCATCAGAGCTCAACTTCGAATGCAATTCATTTATTGAGAGTGATTTTCTATGCACATCTATTGCGGTTTCACTGTAAGACGAACAGTGAAAATCAAGAATAATATACGAACAAAAATAGAGAGAAACAATGGAAATAGGTTGATAACATACATTCGAGTATACCGTCCGTTGTTTTCCGGCACCACAAAGCTACGTGCTTCGATGAACTTGCTGGAAACTTGGATAGGGCCGACAGTTGGAAGGATAAGAGGAGAACCAAATATTTGCACACCAAATCTTCCAGACAGGACCTCCATCAGTCCAAGCCCAGTCAAGACAATGGGGTTCTTTTGATCAAACATGTTGTGAAAATCTCTTGCCCAGAACGCGAATTCTGAACTCTTCGATTGAAATAAGACTCTTTTAGGCGCAGCTGTGGATATATTATTTTTCCACTCAAGTGTTGCAGCATCAATAGTACCATTATCAAGTATTTTTCCTTGTTGTATTTCAATGAAAATTTCAACTTCCTGAGATTTAACAACTCTTCTATTGAAACGTGCTCCTGTAATGACCCTTTAATACAAAAATGAATGATAATTATTTTATTAAATTCAAAAAACAACATATTTTTTCTCTCTGTACAGGTGATATTGAATTGACTATTTGAAATGAGTTCACTTACATCGTTCTTTGTACGTCCGAATATACTGGATCTATATTGATATAAATTTTCGCACCATCAGTCGGATAATAAAGAGATGTCCAAGTTTTATGTTCCTCGTTATTGGTTTTTTTTTCACACGTCCAAATTGCTCTGGATGATTTTTGTAGAGCATCTTTGAAAGCTGCGTTCATTACATTCTCTTTTCTGACCATCTCCGTATCTAGAAGATTCTTTGTCACATCTAATTCTGAAAAATTATTCATTCATTAAATATAATTACAATTGAATGATCAGTTGCATTGTTTCGTTGCAAAAAATTATTCTAATCGCGACGGAATATCCTTGTATGAATATAAAAGTGCTCGCCTGAGTTCATGAAGACATTGATACCTACGTCTGAGTTTACTTCAGCCAATGAAGAGCGTGGAGCGTGTATTTATGTAATAATAAGCAAGATGCTTAAAAAAAACTATGCCACGTAGCCCTACCAAATAGGCAATAATTCGTTTTCTGCTTTATATATACGTGCGTATTTATCATTTGGATGGAGAGGCTCAAATGGTTATGAGCAATCCAGGAGCAAAGAGCGAGAGAGATTTCGTACGAGAGGTCACTTACAGTGTCGACGGACGTCCGGGATATTGTTGTGAGTTTCTGCGGGGTCACTCGGTATATGAAACTAGCTGGCTAGGTCATTAAAAAAAAACGCCAGGGTGGGCCGACGGGTACGGAAATGTATAGGTCGATTGCGGGTGCGTGAAGTTCGCACTCGTGTTTCATGGGAATATTACTATACCAATCCGTCAGCTCACGGTCTAATTGGGCCTGCTTCGACTGAAAGGTACCACGCGTGGTCCTACATTTACGTATATTCGTTTTTTCTCTTCAATAAAAGAATTTCAATCAATCAATGAATCGCTCTCTAGCTCTCTCGCAAAATTGGAAAATTCGGTTCGCAGAATTTCAGTTTCATTACACGAAAATAAAGCCAGTTTTTGATGATTTGAATAGTTTAGGTCAGAAAAGATAGATCTCCTTTGGTTAGAGATTAGGGTATAGTCAGTTTCAGTCAGCTTTTACAACTATTTACTGTAAGTTAAGGAGTTTTGAAGCTTTTTCTGAAGCTGAATAAAATTTGAATGTAGGTTCTGAAAAACCACACATTAAAATAATCCATGAGTACGTGAAAAGTATAATTGTCATGGAAATAAAAAAAAATAATTAAAAGATAAATTTCAAACGTGGGAATGTAGCTAGTCTTTAAAATTATTCATTAATAATAAACTTACCCGTAGAGGGTTCAGACGTCTTCAAAATGTCATATGCGATGAACGCTATCGTATAAGCGGTCACTTCAGTGTTTCTGATGGCTTTGTAGATGTCATATATCATCATGTTCATGGATTTTTTCTTGTTGCACATGTTTGAGAAATCCTGAAATATCACCAATAATTCCATATTAGCAGAAATCGTTAGAAGTCGACACAGCATTCAAATTTGTTGTACTTTGAAACATGTTCACGATTCAATAAACATACTCTAAGAGAAATTTGATTTGGAAATCCTACTATACCGTATAGGAAAGAAAAATATAGTAAATCATACTATATTTTTCTTTCCTATTTGAAATTCACTATATTACAAGGAATTTCACTATCCCTTTATAGTAAAATTCGGTGCAGAATATCTTTACACAAAATATAGTGTCTATATCTATTTTTTCGTAAAATTTTTCTAGTATGCAGTATATTTTACAAATATATAGTAAATAATCATATATAGGCATAGTTACTGGCATCATTAACTTTTGTATATAGTAGGATTCGCCATACACGTATGGTTGTCGTCTTTTTCCTTTATATAATATAGTAGAAATATATTAGGGTTTACCAGATTTTTTCTCAGTGTATACTTCATAGTGTTAGGAAATTAACACAATGTGCGTACACAGTTATGAATCAGTTATGATGCTCAGGGCAATCTCCCAATTAATTTTCAAGACTTAGGCTACTTGTATACGTATGTTATACCCATTTATTCAATAAAAATCTTTTACCTGTGAAAGGCTCAATGTCAGCTCTAAGATTCCTTCATTACTAGTTGACGGGCTTGCTTTTATGTGACTTTGGATGTCTCCAATGATTTTATTAATTTTGGATGTACTCGATTGCAGAATAGAACTTGCGTAGATTTTCACAGCAGTAACATTCTTATGTTTCTGGTTTACTTTTTGGTGGCTTAAAGATGTATAGAATTCATTTTCCATTTCTGATATTGATCTAGAAATAGCATCTATTTTATCTGCGAGTAACTGTCGGTCGATTGAACTTTCCATCAATTTTAGGATTTTTTTCGAATTTTCGAATGTTTTATCGCTAAGACTTAGAACCCGTTCCAATTCAGGCCCCAATTTTTTCACATATTTTTCTATTTCTTCTTCAGGGGATGGTATATCATTCAATGTATTATAAACAATTCCTGCAATTTCAAAAGCAGGCTGAACTTTGCCGATAGCATCTAATAGCCTGCCAACTTTCTTTGTTACACCTTTCCGAGTGAGTTCGCACTGATATTGTGCCGATAGTAGACAAATTAATGCTACTAGAAAGAACGGCCGGATCATTTTTGTAAGAGAATTCTGATATTCTGTAAATAAGAAGCAGTGTTTAAATTTCATGGGAAAACCATCAATGTATTATCAAATTAAAAAAAAAACATTCATAATTCATCTCACGTCTTCGAAATTTTGAACATTCGAAAGAAATGTCGCGGGTTTCTTTAAAGTACTAGAAGAGCAGGTTAAGATTTTTAATGTATTTGTAATTGTTTAGAGCGCGCTCACTCTTCAATTCTCCGACCAATCATATGAATAATCCGAATATAAATGATTAGTTTGGCACTTTGCACGTTTGAATCGAATCCACAGCTCATGGACTTCTTTTGAAACTCATTACAAATGACTTATTATCATTACTTACATCATATCTGACCATATGTGAGATAGAGTCATTTTTTTAATGAAAAGTGCCGGCGAAGTATATGCATCTAGAGGTGGAAAACCTCTAAATTTGCTAGTTGGGTCCGCAATCAATGATTTTTATTGCAAGTCCAAAAAGCATAAATTACCAATACCAGATTTTCATATTCAACTTATGTAATAATTCTTAGAGTGAGAAACAAAAACATTTTCAAGAGAAATAGAAGACAAAGTAAATTTACATATTTCGAATAGTTCTGTCAAGGATTGGTCATACATTTTTCATAACCTTTAATGAAATTAAAAGAAAAGTCGGGGAAAATGCGTAAGTTTTGCTTCCAACATTTTTCTGTGCCTTTTTAAAGTTTATCAATGTTTGAAGCCCATAGGATCAAGATTTCCAAGTATAGATTCTCAGGGTTCTACTGTATATTCTTATATACCAAAATTTGAACTTTGTTAAAATGTCATTGAAAAAACCGCTGTCAAGTGCCTTAGCAGTATGCTTTCTCAAAGAGGCTTCAACATCACCCACAAACGCGTCTCAAACCTGTATTTTCACCATTCCACTAGCGTAGATACTATCATTTATTTTTCAAAGATTACAAAAAAATTATTTAATCAGTTCAATTCGTATTTTTGTGACTGTGTAAAATGTCGTTCTTTTTCAATTGACCAAACTTTCTCGCGAGTGTTGATGTCTGCCCGGGCTCTCTTATTATTTGATCAAATGCAACAAAACAAACGGTTCTAGGTTCTACACGATGCGAGACATTTGGACCTGCATAATTTTTCGATCAATCCATCTTATGACTGTCATACGGTTTAATGGCGGTCAAAATCGATCCGGTCCGTATTTAGCATACTTGAAGACTCATTTTGATCATTTTCGAGGGCAAAAGACACCAAATTTCCCCAATTTTCTCTATAGCACGTTGAAAATACTGGAAACGAAACGTACATGAATTTTTTTCCCCTTAGCAACGGTTGCTAAGGAGCTAATTGGGAAGATTTTGTGTCCTTTGCCGTCAAAAATGATGGAAATAGGTCATTAATTAATAATTTCCAACCTTCGTAACGGTTGCTAGGGATGTAAACAACGGTTGCTATGGAGAAAATAGAACAATTCAGTGTCCTTGGCCATCGAGTGTGACTTAAACTGATTTTCCGGCTTGCCCCAATGAGCACTCATAAGGATTTGTGGAAAAACACGTTAGGAACGGTTGCTAAGGAAATAACCAACGGATTTTGCTGAAAATTGATCTTGGGCTAGATCTTGCCACAACTAACCGGTGTGCAAAATTTCAAGACGATCGGACCATTCCTTCGAGAGTTATCATGGATGGGAGAAACGAAAAAATAGACACCTTAACAACGGTTGCTAAGGAAATAAACAACGGATTTCGCTGAAAATTGAACTCGCCCGAGATTTTGCCACGATTAACCTGTGTGCAAAATTTCAAGACGATCGGACCATTCCTTCGAGAGTTATCGTGGACGAAAAAAAAACGGGACGCACACACACACACACACACACACACACACACACACACACACACACACACACACACACACACACACACACACACACACACACACACACACACACACACACACACACATACATACAGACACTTTTGGATTTCCATGTTTTTCGACCCGTAGATCACGAAAATCGAGGTCCCGAGGTCTGATTCGGTGGGTCGATTTTTGCCCCATTACAAAGCTTTCTCTTTGAGAAAGCAAAAATGAATCGTGGCAACAAAACTTACTGTTCTTTTGCTTTCTTAAAGAGAAAGCTTTGTAATGGGGCAAAAATCGACCCACCGAATCAGACCTCGGGACCTCGATTTTCGTGATCTACGGGTCGAAAAACATGGAAATCCAAAAGTGTCTGTATGTATGTATGTGCGTGTGTGTGTGTGTGTGTGTGTGTGTGTGTGTGTGTGTGCGTCCCGTTTTTTTTCGTCCACGATAACTCTCGAAGGAATGGTCCGATCGTCCTGAAATTTTGCACACAGGTTAATCGCGGCAAAATCTCGGGCGAGTTCAATTTTCAGCGAAATCCGTTGTTTATTTCCTTAGCAACCGTTGTTAAGGTGTCTATTTTTTCGTTTCTTTCGTCCACGATAACTCCCGAAGGAATGATCCGATCGTCTTGAAATTTTGCACACCGGTTAGTTGTGACAAGATCTAGTCCGAGTTAAATTTTCAGCAAAATCCGTTGGTTATTTCCCTAGCAACCGTTCCTAACGTGTTTTCTCACAAATCCTTATGAGTGCTCATTGGGACAAGCCGGAAAATCAGTTTTAAGTCACACTCGATGGCCAAGGACACTGAATTGTTGTATTTGCTCCATAGCAACGGTTGTTTACCTCCCTAGCAACAGTTACGAAGGTTGGAAATCATTAATTTATGACCCATTTCCATCATTTTCGACGGCAAAGGACACAAAATCTTCCCAATTAGCTCCTTAGCAACCGTTGTTTACCGCCCTAGCAACCGTTGCTAAGGGGAAGAAAAATTCATGTAAGTTTCGTTTCCAGTATTTTCAACGTGCTATAGATAAAATTGGGAAAATTTGGTGTCTTTTGCCGTCGAAAATGATCAAAATAGATTTTGAATTGATCATTTCCAACCTCAGCCACCGAAAATGATCAAAATGAGTCTTCAAGTTTGCTAAATACAGACTTAAGGGCAGGATGGATCGATTTTAACCACCATTAAACCGTATGACAGTCACAAGATGAATTGATCGAAAAATTAAGCAGGTCCAAATGTCTCGCATCGTGTATAACCTAGAACCGTTTGCTTTGTTGCATTTGATCAAATAATAAGAGAGCCCGGGCAGACATCAACAGTCGCGACAAAGTTTGGTCAATTGAAAAAGAACGACACTTTACACAGTCACGAAGATACGAATTGAACTGATTAAATAATATTTTTGTAATTTTTGAAAAATAAATGATAGTATCTACGCTAGTGGAATGGTGAAAATACAGGTTTGGGATGCGTTTGTGGGTGATGTTGAAGCCTCTTTGAGAAAGCATACTGCTAAGGCACTTGGCAGCGGTTTTTGTCATTCTTCCTGATACACTCATCCAATTTTGAAACATATCCATCCTCAAATTATTCCCACGTTATTTTCATTTAACATGAAATTACAAACCATGAAAATCAGATACCTACTAAAAGAGTACATAATTAGGCAATTTATAAAAGCCTCATCAGAGAATTTTAACTACTTTCGATACCAAAATACATAGGAGACGTATAAAACAACGTCAAACAACGTCGAATTCGAGAGCTTGATTTTTGCTCCTTCAAAAATCATTTTCTTAGAGAAAGCAAAATATCACTCAAAAAAGAGTTTGGTATGAAGAATCGAATGAAATCAAATACATCTGTGTTTGCTTCTATACAGTTATTGATGAAATACTCTCAAGTCAAACTCGACGCTCTTGTTATAGTTTCTAAATAATCAAGGTTTTGTTTGCTTCTTTTCTCGGTGAAGAATAAGCTCGTTTTCAAACGTTTAGATGCCATCAAATGTAAACATCTAAAATTATATAAATTGTGAACATTATCAGCATTGTGAGTCAGTACTGAAGCTGTGGAAACAGCAGTCTTTTAACTTCAGTGGAGTCTGGTGAGTTGTTCATTTTTTAATAATACTAGGGGGGTTACCCCCTTGCTCGCTTCGCTCGCCAACCCCCCCCCCCTCGTGTGTTCTTTGAAAGTCAATAATTTCAATGATAAGTGTAGTAATAATTAAATAAAATTTACATTGAAATCAATAAAACTTGAAACTTGAAACTTCGATTTTGATCAATTGAAAAGAATACTAAACGAACGATTCGAATCAAAATAAAAGCTTAATCTCATCTATGTTCATGTTAAACGTTTGTTTATTCAGTTTCAGGTTAAAAGTGTCATGTGTCAGATCATATTTTTTCGGTTTAGGTTTTTCGCGTGTTTCATTTCAGATTTTTGGTAAGATTTCGAGAAATATTGCAACGGTTGCTAGACACGTAAACAATGGTTTCTATGTGTGAAATGGAAATTTTGTATCCTGTGCAGTTAAAAATACTGGAAACGAAACTCACGTGAATTATTTTTGCCCTTAGCAAAAGTTGCTAGGGTGTTAAACAACGGTTGCTGAGGAGCTAATAGGGTGGATTTGTATTTTGTGTCCTTTGCCATCAAAAATGATGGAAACGGGTCATAAATTGTTCATTTCCAACCTTTGTAACGGTTGTTAATGAGCAAATATAACAATTCAGTGTCCTTGGCCATCGAGTGTGACTTAAAACAAATTTTCCGGCTTCCGAAGCAACGGTCGCTAGGGATGTAAACAAAAGGTTGTTTCGATGAATAAGTGGATTAAAAAGACTTATGCAAAATAATATTTAGCCCTTTTCTTCTTCTGCAGCAACGGTTGCTAGACACGTGAACAATGGTTGCTATGAGTAAAACGGAGATTTTCTATCTTGTGCAGTTGAAAATACTGGAAACGAAACTACGTGAATTTATCTTCCCCTTAGCAACGGTTGCTAGGGCGGTAAAAAAAGGTTGCTGAGGAGCTACCTTTGCCATCGAAAATGATGGAAACGGGTCATAAATGGATCATTTCCAACCTTCGTAACGGTTGGTAAGGAGGTAAACAACGGTTGCTATGGAGCAAATACAACAATTCAGTGTCCTTGGCCATCGAGTGTGACTTAAAACTGATTTTCCGGCTTCCAAAACAACGGTTGCTAGGGATGTAAACAAACGCTTGTTTCGATGAATAAGTAGATTAAAAAGACTTATGCAAAATAATATTTAGCCCTTTTCTTCTTCTGCAGCAACGGTTGCTAGACACGTGAACAATGGTTGCTATGAGTAAAACGGAGATTTTCTATCTTGTGCAGTTGAAAATACTGGAAACGAAACTACGTGAATTTATCTTTCCCTTAGCAACGGTTGCTAGGGCGGTAAAAAAAGGTTACTGAGGAGCTACCTTTGCCATCGAAAATGATGGAAACGGGTCATAAATGGATCATTTCCAACCTTCGTAACGGTTGGTAAGGAGGTAAACAACGGTTGCTATGGAGCAAATACAACAATTCAGTGTGCTTGGCCATCGAGTGTGACTTAAAACTGATTTCCCGGCTTCCGAAGCAACGGTTGCTAGGGATGTAGACAAACGGTTGCCAACGATATCAACAGTGGTTGCTATGGGAAATGTCTTATCGATTATCATTGACTTTAATGGTCCCAATGAGCACTTAAATGGGGATTCGTGAGAAACTAGCTACAACAAACGCGCTGCGCGCGATCTATACATGTGTGCGTTTCAAAATCATATTTCAATTATTGTTTCCACGATTCTTGACCAGAATAGTTTTGACGTATATCTCAATTCATTTCATGATGTAAATTTCTAAAAGCTAAATGAATAACCGAACCCTACATTCCTATGATCCGTGTAAAAACTATATAAGTATTAGAAAGAACCATCGAGCACTGACATCAATTTCTATTTAAATAATCCTGAGTTATCGACCCTTGAGCTCGCAAGACGATTTCAGATTTTTAACACTAAACGATCCATCAAACCACATAACACATAAAACTTGCAAATCAGACATCTTAACCTAACAGAGTTATCCTATCCGGCAACTGTTGAAAACTAAAAGGTAGCCTAAAATATCCACGTACCATCAAATTCACATACCTACAATTATAGTTTTGAAAATAAATTGTCGAAACTTATGACAGCATCGCGAACGAAACTGACTATCCTAACCTATATATACATCTCACACTATATCTATATACACCCCACTACAAATCACGTGGTTAGATCTACACCAATCATATCACGAGTTAATGCCATCACTCTAGAGGCCATCACTTTTCATATGAGGAACACGTTAGTATCGGTTGCTAGGGAAATAACCAAGAACTTGTGACGTTGCATCGGCCTGCAACGGCCATTGGGGGGAAAACGTCCCGACACAAAACGTGGTTCGAAAAGGGGTGGACGCCAGGCAGCTATTGCCAAGTTAGAATAATTAGGCTTAGACCGAACACTGGGAAAATAATCATGTAACCAATGGTGGCCCGCATGAGACCCGCTGCAAAGGGGGGTGTACCGGGTGAGGCGGCCGAGCCTCAACAATCGTATGCCAGGGGAGTGGGAGGGTCAGGCGTGCCCGACTTCACCTGGGGAGCCTCTCCGGGGAGGGCCGCCCCCTACCCCTCGCGTCTGTGAGCCATAACGGTTACCCGTCGGCCCACTAGACGAACTTACTATAATTTCCAGGGAAATACTGCTGCTGCTGCTCCAAAATCCAGTGAAGTATAATTTGGTCAGTATATATACATCAGATGAATAATAATAGTAACATTATAAGGGGGAAACAGGAGGAACACCAGTACAGGGAAGTAAGTACGAATTCAAAGTAATCATATTCAACAACGAATTTATTCCATTAAACTTGACAAAATCAAATATCGGTTTGACTCAAGCACTACTACTTTAACAAGAACAATTACTACGCGGACCCGACGCCGGTTCGATCCCTGAGCGTCAGCTCGCCCGCCATTTCCTGACGAGCGTTGCTTTGCCCACGGAGAAGTCTCGGCGCGACCGATTATCGCGTTCCCGACGCGACCGAAAATTCCGCACGCGTCCCGGAGGCCTTCCCGAGCCAGAACATCGGCCTAATAATTGTTCATATTACCGTAAACGATGTATTCTCTGCACTCAATACTGGGAAAGAAAATACTAAAGTCGACTATCGACACTGTACTAACAAACGATGCAAGTGAAAGAATCACGAACTGCTCTGTACAACAACTGCTGCAAGAATGGCGGAGGAATCGCCTCGCGGCGCCTTCCTCCCGGCCCTTTTCCCTCGAAAATTCGCGGAAGCCAATTAGCATAATCCGCGAACCGCCAAAATGCTCGCGGGACCAATGAGGAAAATTCCTGGAACCGCGCAATTATGTAAATCTCCCCATTGGTCGACCGCACTCGCACGCCCCCTATTATTATCGGCCGAGCGGGACCATTCAAATAATCTCGGCTAATTACATATGTACAATAACTCAACAATCCATCTAATGTCGTTAAGTCTACGTTAACTCGGGCTATTTACAATAAATAATCGTTTACAGTGAATAATTAACCAGACGCACGCAACTGCGCACGCCTCAGGTCTCTGCGCATGTACAACTCCTATATAATCATTTTAAACTTCGCGCGGCCCCGCGCCTGCGCGCCTTAGTCCACGCGCCGCATATAGACGCTGCGCGCTCGCCTTTACCCTCTCCGCGCCTCGTTCCCCCGCCGCCGCGCGCGCGCTAGTCCCACCGAGCCGCCTCTCTTCTGCTGCGACCGCATGGCCAGTAATAAAGATGGCCGCTCGCTCGCCCTCGTCACGGAACCGGCGCCCGCGTGCGCCCGCGCATTCTCGACCTCGAAGCTCCTCGCCTGGAGCTTCGGGGGGTAACCGCGAGTGCCCGCGTCCATGTTTCGGGGCCGGGGCCGGGGCGCTCGGGTCGCCCTCCGGCCCACAACATCATGGCGGCGCGCAGGCTGCCCCCTCTCCAGAGCCATCCGGGGAACATCGTCACCGGGACGACTCCCCAGGGCCCTGGGGTGGCTGCCTGCTGTTCGCCCCTTTATTGTGAAGTGCCTCTGCTGATGTGTGTGTGTTTTCCAGGGCCGCCGCCAAGGACTGCTGCCAGCACCGCCAGCTCCAACTCCTCCCAGGACAATCCAGCAGCAACCAGGGTCCAGCCGTCACCGGAGCACCTCAACAAAAGGAGGAAAGGGTTAGTGGTCAGCTCAGGGGCTCGAGCTGACCACCAAGGACCGATAACCCCAACAGCGAGTCCCCCAGAAGGTCTGGACGATGGGCGAGCCCCATCGTCCACAGGTAAACACTATCCCATTATACCTTGGGAGTGTTCTTTTATTAATTAATATATTTATGTTGCAGGGCTGGGCGGAGGAGGACCTGTTGACCACAGAGTCCTCCTCCTACGGAAGCGCCTACGCGCCACACCACCTCGCGAGCGCGAGTGGGAGATTGAAGCAGTATCTCGCACGCACGCGTGCGTGCGCGCGGTTATGACTGTCAGTGACGTTATAATATATGTGGTCACGATACGTCGTTAGCAGTCAAGATGCGAAATGCAAATTGCGAAGGATAAACAAATAATTGTACGATTGTTGTTCTGCGAGTCTTATTGATTTTTTGGAGTGATTAGACGTTTGTTTTCATCTCGCAGTAGAGGTCAATGTATGTAAGAACTGATGAAAAGTAAAATACAGATAAATTGTTACACTGTGATAATATATTTTTCATTTTATAGATGGCAGAGAAAAATGATAACCTCTTTGAAGAAATCAAAAAGCTTTTTATGAAAGATTACAGCTATAAAATGATCTTACAGAGACTCCAACAAAAATGCAGCATATGTATTTCAGAAAGAACGCTGTCAAGAATCTTGAAATTTCATAAATTTAAACGTAAGAATATTGATGAAAGTGATATTGGAGATGTCAGTGCTGCAATAATTTTAGAATTAGAAGGAAGTGGCTTCAACTTAGGATACAGAGCAATGTGGAAGAGGTTGAGAAATGTTTATCAGCTAAATGTAAAACAGAAAACAGTTATGAAATTACTAAAGCTCATTGATCCAGAGGGAGTGGAAGCTCGAGCTAGGCACAAGTTGAAAAGAAGACTTTATAAAGTAAATGGCCCCAATTTTCTGTGGCACGCTGATGGCCATGATAAACTAAATAGGTATGGCTTTACTTTTTATGGGTTTATAGATGGATTTTCAAGAAAAATACTGTCACTTCAAGTATCTGCATCAAACAAAGATCCTGCAGTGATAGCATATCATTACTTGAAATTGATTAAAAAAAACCGCTGCCAAGTGCCTTAGCAGTATGCTTTCTCAAAGTATTGCAATTGAACCTCAACTTGCATTAATCACCACTCTTTGAGAAAGCAAAATGAACCTCTAACTCATTTCCTCCACTCCATAGTAACGGTTGCTATGGTAAATGTCGGAGCTTCGATGTTCTCACTTCTTAGTCACCAACAGCTCCAAAAATGGACTTCAAACTGACTTTTCCCACTCCATAGTAACGGTTGCTAAGGACGTAAACAACGGTTGCTATGGTAAATGTCGGAGCTTCGATGTTCTCACTTCTTAGTCACCAACAGTTCCAAAAATGGACTTCAAACTGACTTTTCCCACTCCATAGTAACGGTTGCTAAGGACGTAAAC
Organism: Aphelinus atriplicis; assembly: GCA_020882685.1. NCBI lineage: Eukaryota > Metazoa > Arthropoda > Insecta > Hymenoptera > Aphelinidae > Aphelinus > Aphelinus atriplicis. Next base: position 20,235,839 of record CM037075.1, on the reverse strand, counting down.
AACGGTTGCTATGGTAATTGTCGGAGCTTCGACGTTATTACTTCTTAGTCATCAACAGTTCCGAAAATGGACCTCCAACTGACTTTTCACACTCCATAGTAACGGTTGCTAAGGACGTAAACAACGGTTGCTATGGTAAATGTCGGAGCTTCGACGTTATCACTTCTTAGTCATCAACAGTTCCGAAAATGGACCTACAACTGACTTTTCACACTCCATAGTAACGGTTGCTAAGGACGTAAACAACGGTTGCTATGGTAAATGTCGGAGCTTCGATGTTCTTACTTCTTAGTCATCAACAGTTCCAAAAATGAACCTCCAACTGACTTTTCCCATTCCCTAGTTACGGTTGCAAGCGATATAAACACCGGTTGCTAGAGACATCAACAATGGTTTATACGGGAAAGGTCTCTTTGATTGTTATAGAATCCCATAAATATACAAACCCAAATGATCATTTATCATGAATTATATGGGAACTTATCGAAAACACGCTAGCAACGGTTGCCATGGAATCAAACAACGGATGTTGCTGAACACCGAACTCGGTTCACATCTGCCGGAGACCGACCTGTGTGCAAAATTTCAGGACGATCGGACCATTCCTTCGAAAATTAACGTACGACAAAAAAAAGTCAGTCTGAAGCTGAATTTTATATCTCCATAGCAACGGTTGCTAGGAGAATAAACAATGGTTGTTCCAAAATGAATGTCTTATCGATTCTCATCGATCGTCGAAAGAATTGGAGACCCATCGTGCATTGATGATGATTTTCGGAGCTTTTATCAAAAACACGTTAGCAACGGTTGCTAGAGAAATAAACAACGGAATTGGCTGAACCTGAACACCGAACTCTGTTCACATCTTCCGGACACCGACCTGTGTGCAAAATTTCAGAACGATCGGACGATTCATTCGAAAGTTATCGTACGCCAAAAAAAGGTCAGTCTGAAGCTGAATTTCGAACTCCTAAACTGTGTGCAAAATTTCAAGAAGATCAGACGATTTCTTCGAGAGCTATCGCGAACCAAAAGCAGCTAGACATTTTTGGAATGCCATGTTTTTCGGGATTACAAAAATCGACGTCAAACATCGTCAAATTCGAGAGCTCGATTCTTGCTCCGTCACAAATCATTTTCTTTTAGAAAGCAAAATATCACTTAGTAAAAGCGTTTGGTATGGAGAATCGACCGAGATTTTGCGGCGACTAACCTGTGTGCAAAATTTCAGGACGATCGGACAATTCCTTCGAGAGTTATCGTACGACAAAAAAGTGCACGTACGTACGTACATACATACAGACATTTTTGGATTTCCATGTTTTTCGACCCGTAGATTACGAAAATCGAGGTCCCGAAGTCCGATTCGGTGGGTCGATTTTTACCCCGTTACAAAGCTTTCTCTTTGAGAAAGCAAAAAGGATTCTTGCCAAGGCTAATTCGTACTGACCATGGAACAGAGGTGGTTATCATGGAAGATATGCACAAAATTCTGCGATGGAAGCACAATGATTGTTTAGCTGGAGACAACAGTTTCTTAAAAGGCAGTAGCACACATAATCAAAGAATAGAATCATTTTGGCGACAGTTCCGTCAACGGTTTGAAGATTTCTACATTATTTTATTCAGAAATATGGAAAAAGAAAAATTACGGATGTCAACAATCTAATGCACATACATTGCTTGCGTTATTGTTTTGGACATTTGATTCAGGAAGATATTTTGTTCCTAAAGAGAGAGTGGAATGAGCACACAATCCGGAAACAGAATTTTGACAATATACATGCAGGAAAACCTAATGAACTGTACTATTGTCCTAACAAAGTTGGAGCTACTGACCATAGAGTATCGTTGAAAATAGATCACGTGGAAATTCTGTTGATCGATTATGCAAAAAAACCTACATTAGTATCACAAGATTTTGTAGAATTAGTCACTTTGTTGTCTTTAAATTGTACTCCATCATCTGCTGAAGAAGCTTATGAACTATATTTAGATATAACAGATTCCATTAATAAAAATATGTAAAAAATAACAGATTTTATGAAAGTGTAAAAACAAATCTTGTAAGTATTCCTGTGTAGTAATAGGCACTGTAACAGTGATTGGATGTATTGTACATACATGAGGCAATGTCAGCCGGCAGATTCATGTAATCAACACTGAATAAAACACTTGTTTTTTGTAGTTACATAGTTGTTTATTACCTTCAACTTTTATGCATTATTTAATAAAACATTCTTTGTTGAAACCTTTTTAACTTATGGATAGTTATAACATAATAAACGTTTTTCAAACTGTCAAATATTGAACAATAATACTTTATCATAAACAAATCTTGAGAACTAGTAATCAAGGCACACTTCCCACATTAATTTATAATGTTCTGAACTAATTAAGTTTGTCAAATCTCCATTGCAGGATACAATATATTAGTTAACGATACCTGAATGACTAGTTATATTTAAATTCCTTATCTCTTTATCAATAGTCGTGTTTTAGGGCATACGTTTGTCTCACACTCATTGTACTGATACCCAAAACTGTGGCAACCAGTAGGTTTTTGAGAATTTTGCAAGACTTGCATTATACTAATCTTATTTGAACTGCATCTTGTATAGACTTGCGAGAATACATCTTGGAAAAATACAAATAATCATATTCTACACTTAATTCTAAAATAAGTATCGAAAACCCATTTTCAACATCACACTAGTTATATTTAAATTCCTCATCTCATTATCAATAGTCGTGTTTTAGGGCAACGTTTTTTATCGTCAATATTGAGAGGGAATCCTTTTTTAACCTCTGGATCAAAAATTATTTCATGCAAAGAATGTCCCTGAACATACTCCATGACAATGTGGAATTGTGTCATACTGCAGCTTATTGCCATGATGTTAACAATATTAGGATGCCTTATTTTTTCCAATAACACAATTTCTCTCAGTAAATGGATGTCGTCTTTCCCACTTTGCACAGTTTTGATAGCGACTGGACATTCACGGAATTTTCCTTTCATTACTTTTCCTTGAGATCCTCTGCCGAGTATAATATTTGAGTATTTTAATTCACTTTCTTTAATTACTGGAATGTTAGTTTTTAAATTCTGGAGTTTCACAGTAGTGGCAAATGTTTCCCAGCAATTTGAGTCGAATTCTGACTCATTCTCATCACTATTTTCATGTTTCCATAATACTCTTCGTGTACAATTTTTGGGAATACTCTTACTTGTTGAAGAATCTTTTTTACTCAACAGAGAATAAGCTGGAGACTCTATAGAGCAGTTTTCCAAGCTCTGCACTGTGACAGAATTTTCCAAATTTGTGTGAATAGATTTCTTTTTTTGAAGTTCCAAATCCAGTGATCCAATATTATCTAATTGTTTTAAGACGTTCTCATTACTGTCGGTTGATGATCTGCATGTTTTTTTCAATGACATTTTTGCAATAGGTCCTTCTTCATTTGCCACAGTTCCTGTGAAGGGTTTGTAGGTAGTGTACAAGGTGAGATTCAAAGCACCATTTGTTTTGTTTCTCAGCTTTGCACAATACTCCCAAAAAGTAACTTCTTCACCAAAATCTGTAATGATGACTCCATTCGCTGTTCCTAATTCTATATATGAATTCCTGAAATAGCTGCTGTTTTCATTTTTCATGTAGCTTTTGACGATACAATCTTTTGCCTCATCCAATGTATAGTCTTTCCTTCCGTTCATAGCTATTTTTACTTTTGGCGCTAAACTTGAGCCTAAATGGTGAAATGGAAAATCCTCATCGATTCGGTGTTTCCAAGTTATGTGTAGAATTCTTTTTTGATACTGGAGATCCTTCAATGTTTGAAGGATCTTCACTACTTTCTGAAGCCTTCAGCTGCTTTTTATTCAAGATTCTCTGCCCCGACATCTATAAATGAATAAGCATATTACATAACAATTAATGAATAATAATGATCATAACAATTAGTATATTTATTCATATAAGCCATACCTTTTTAAATGTACTCTGTTCTAAGCTACCATTTTTAGGGCCATATATTTTGTCGAATATGTCTGAGAATCTCTTCCGTTTGGCAGAGGGTAATCCATCTAAAACATTATTATTTGTAAATAATTACAATAATTACTGTTTGAATATGTATATATGTACCTACCGACAGACTGATTGAAATTATACGTATCAACATCTGACTCAAAATATATATAATTTTCATCTGTTTCAAGAATATATTCTTGATCTTCCTTGAAATAACTTAAATAACCTCCAGCGCCAAAATTGTCGGTGAGGGTTGTTTTTTTTATCATCAAATTTTTGATGATAATACGCATTGATTTATCATTGTGATTGATGATTATGGTCTTAGCCATAGTATCAGCCATCTGTGGATTGAAAATTGAAAAATAAGGTTAAGTACTTATGTGTAATCTGGTTGTCACCGTTGACAAAATGATTGATTAATTTGTACCCTTTTACTTTTCATTAGTTCTTACATACATTGACTTCTACTGTGAGATGAAACCAAACGTCTAATTACTCCAGAAAATCAATAAGACTCGCAGAACAACAATCGTACAATCATTTGTTTATCCTTCGCAATTAGCATTTCGCATCTTGACTGCTAACGACGTATCGTGACCACATATATTATAACGTCACTGACAGTCATAACCGCGCGCACGCACGCGTGCGTGCGAGATACTGCTTCAATCTCCCACTCGCGCTCGCGAGGTGGTGTGGCGAGTAGGCGCTTCCGTATCCTCCAGAGCGTCAAGAGCTCTGCCCACAACATTCTGGGGGAGTAAATTAGTGAGTAGGCGGGTAGGTAGGCTAGAGGGGAGAACTCAGGCTCTCGTCAACAGAGCCTGGGCTCTCCCCGTCACAAACTTTCGCTAAAAATTGAACTCGGCCTAGATTTTGCCGCGACTAACCTGTGTGCAAAATTTCAAGAAAATCGGACCAATCCTTCGAGAGTTGGGGGTGGCAAAAGGGGGTGGAAAAAAGGGGTGCAAGAAAGGGGTGCAAGAAAGGGGAGTAAGAAAGGGGTGCAAGAAAGGGGTGCAAAAAAGGGGTGCAGAAAAGGGGTGCAAGAAAGGGGTGCAAAAAAGGGGTGTAAAAAAAGGGTGGAGAAATTTGACGGCGGCGGCGGCGGCGGTCTGGCTTTTAATATAGAGAGATTATCTTCAAACTACTGTTATTTTCCTGAAACGCTTTGAATAAAATATAGATTTTCGCATCCATGATTACAGATTTATATCTTATCGCTCATTTGTATTTAAAAAAACGTTATTATACCGTTGACCAATCGCTCTTTTCGTATTTAACTCGAAAAGAACAAATCAGACATAAGAACTGTAAATGTTATAGACACGTGCCCCTGAATGAGTCAAATACGGTAGTTTTCATAAGTTCTGGATTTCGGAACTTTCAGTTTTGGAAAGATTGAAAATTTAGAAGACATAGGATATAATATTTAAAGTCTTCTTGTACAGAAAACGGACTGCGACTAAGAATATTCTTTTTCTTAGAAGAAAGTACTACAAGTTATAAAATCTGGAGCCGCGGTACTTCAGCCAATCACAAGCAAGTGCTTTCAGAACCACGAAGTTTTAAAATCTCTGCGTTTCTATTCCTTGATATTAAGACTCAAATTTCCATCCATTTCACTTACCATCCACTGATGCGAAATCATATATATCTTATATATTATGATGATGTATTACGAAGGCTTTTAATTTTTCAATCTCATGATTCACTGATGAATTTTATCCGAAATTCAAATAATAATTTTCATTTTCAGAGCATCAGAATTCACTTGCAAAAATGATCAGGCAGATATTTTGCATATCATTGATTTGTTTACTATCATCACAAAATCAATGTCTAGACATTGGGAAATCCAAAACCAAAGTATCGATGGAGGACATTTCACAGATTTTTAAAGGTTTCAGCAACGTTCAGTCTGCATTCGATCTTGCACAACTAGTCTATAAAAAAATGAAAAATATACCAACTGAAGGTCAAAAAACTGACGAATATTTGCACAAACTATCAGCTGATTTACAGAATGTTATGACCCTCAACGTTCAAATATTTGATAATTCAAAAGAAATCCTAAGATTGATGAGAAGTGGACCCGAACGAAATTTACTCACAATAAAAATGAATGTCATCACTACTCTAATGTCAAGAATGAGGCGTTACTTTGATTCATATTTAGATCACAAGAATGAGTTAACAGTAAGGAAATACGTAACTCCTGCTGTGAAATCATTCGTAGATATCCTTTTAGACCGGCACACTTCCAAAGTGATTCAAGTCTTAGGGAGTATCCAAGATCAGATCGGGGTACACAATGGTAATGAGTATAAAACAGGTGTTTTGCCGCTGATGCTGAACCACTTACAGGTATAACATTCATTTAAAAAACATGTATTGCACGCATATTAAAATTCACATACTGTTATATATACGTATTGTTCATAAATAAGGAATTCATGCAATTTGTTTTAGTTACATCATGTTCTATCCATCATGTAACGCTCTATACATTGCATTCTTATTGAATCATAAACATATTTTCAAATGAATAATTCTATGTACAATTTGAATAATCGTTGATAATATTTTTGTCAATGTTTCAGGACTTCACAGCATTGTGTAACACGAATAAATCAATGAACATGATATCATACGAAACTTACGAAGCGATCAGGAACACTGAAGTGATCGCTAACACGGTAGTGCTCTTTGCATATGATATCTATCAGAAGTCTAACTCCGCTAACGGTGAGTTTGTTTCTAACGAATAATTTAAAAGAGTCTGAAATTTTAAATAAACACTGTTGAAACGAGCTATTGATCCACCATAAAATAGAATATCATAGTATATCAAGTACATTATAGACCCGAGCGCGTGCACTAAGAGAAAAGTATAGTAATGCGGTTATTGGATTTTTATAAGGTTTCCAAGCGCTATACGAAGACAACTAAGTCACATTAGTGGACTTTACTATCCAAAACGTAGCAATCATCACTAGAAAAAACAACATTCATTATTAGATTAATAGGACATTCTACTTGTTTAGTACTTTACTAGTAAAGTTTACTACTTTAGTATAGTAAAATTTTACTAGAATTTACTCACTAGGAGACCACTTGGGATGTGGGTCACCAATCTTGACCAAAATTTTTTTGGTGTTTACTTATGGCAAGAATAGAGTGTATCCAAAGTTTTAGGGTCCAACGCTCCCAAACTTCCAAGATATTAATTTATGTATTTTAGTTAAAAACGCTGGTCTCGTCCCAAAAGACAATATGTCATCTGAGACGTATTTCCCTCACTGCACTACACTTTCATTGTTCTCACTGAACACCCCATCACATTTTATCCTGAAAAACCGCTGCCAAGTGCCTCAGCAGTATGCTTTCTCAAAGTATTGCAATTGAACCTCAATTTGCATTAATCACCACTCTTTGAGAAAGCAAAATGAACCTTTAACTTATTTCCTCCACTCCATAGTAACGGTTGCTATGGTAAATATCCGAGCTTCGGTGTTCTTACTTCTTAGTCGTCAACAGTTCCGAAAATGGACCTCTAACTGACTTTTCCCACTCCATAGTAACGGTTGCTAAGGACGTAAACAACGGTTGCTATGGTAAATGTCGGAGCTTCGATGTTCTTACTTCTTAGTCACCAACAGTTTCAAAAATGGACTTCAAACTGACTTTTCCCACTCCATAGTAACGGTTGCTAAGGACGTAAACAACGGTTGCTATGGTAAATGTCGGAGCTTCGACGTTATTACTTCTTAGTCATCAACAGTTCCGAAAATGGACCTCCAACTGATTTTTCACACTCCATAGTAACGGTTGCTAAGGACGTAAACAACGGTTGCTATGGTAAATGTCGGAGCTTCGATGTTCTTACTTCTTAGTCATCAACAGTTCCAAAAATGAACCTCCAACTGACTTTTCCCATTCCCTAGTTACGGTTGCAAGCGATATAAACACCGGTTGCTAGAGACATCAACAATGGTTTATACGGGAAAGGTCTCTTTGATTGTTATAGAATCCCATAAATATACAAACCCAAATGATCATTTATCATGAATTATATGGGAACTTATCGAAAACACGCTAGCAACGGTTGCCATGGAATCAAACAACGGATTTTGCTGAACACCGAACTCGGTTCACATCTGCCGGAGACCGACCTGTGTGCAAAATTTCAGGACGATCGGACCATTCCTTCGAAAATTAACGTACGACAAAAAAAGTCAGTCTGAAGCTGAATTTTGTATCTCCATAGCAACGGTTGCTAGGAGAATAAACAATGGTTGTTCCAAAATGAATGTCTTATCGATTCTCATCGATCGTCGTCGAAAGAATTGGAGACCCATCGTGCATTGATGATGATTTTCGGAGCTTTTATCAAAAACACGTTAGCAACGGTTGCTAGAGAAATAAACAACGGAATTGGCTGAAAATTGAACTCGACCGAGATTTTGCGGCGACTAACCTGTGTGCAAAATTTCAGGACGATCGGATAATTCCTTCGAGAGTTATCGTACGACAAAAAAAAGTGCACGTACGTACATACGTACGTACGTACGTACGTACGTACGTACATACATACAGACATTTTCGGATTTCCATGTTTTTCGACCCGTAGATTACGAAAATCGAGGTCCCGAAGTCCGATTCGGTGGGTCGATTTTTACCCCGTTACAAAGCTTTCTCTTTGAGAAAGCAAAACATATAGATAGAGTAAATAACGTGTATACTCAACAACTCTTACTTCCATGTCTTACTCACATAGAGTAAAACGTGAAATATATGAAAAAATCAATGCTAATCGACTTTTCACTCAGTGCTTGGATACTGAAGCAATAACAATATATGTGTGTTATAGTATGATATTGGTCGACACATGTTCAGAATTGAAGTTTCCATGAATAAAAATGAAGTCTGACACTGAATTGTTGTCTTATGATACTACATTTGTGGTCTGTGTGCTTATATACATGTTGTTATTGTTTCAGTAACCAAGCACAGCATGAAAAGTCGATTAGCGTTGATTTTTTCACATATTTCATGTTTTACTCTATGTGAGTAAGACGTGGAAGTCAGATTTGTTGAGTATACTCGTTATTTACTCCTTTTATATGTTTTTCAGGATAAAATGTGATGTGGTATTCAAGTTATAGCAGTGAAAGTGTAGTGCAGTGAGGGAAATACGTCTCAGATGACATATTGTCTTTTGGGACGAGACCAGCGTTTTTAACTAAAATACATAAATTAATATCTTGGAAGTTTGGGAGCGTTGGACCCTAAAACTTTGGATACACTCTATTCTTGCCATAAGTAAACACCAAAAAAATGTTGGTCAAGATTGGTGACCCACATCCCAAGTGGTCTCCTAGTCAGTAAACGGTATTAGCAAACTTCACTATCCGTATTATCAGCCTTTACTAGAGATAGAGTACTCTGAGTTAGAAATGCAGTAATGGTAACTAGTTTTCCCTCTACTAAGTTTGGTTAGTAAATTTCCATAACTCGATTTTTCTCAGTATGTAATCGTTTTTCGGCACAAAGACTGATATTGTCTCAATTTTAGTTTTCATGTAGGAGAAATTAAACTTGTTAAAAACCTGCCTATCCACCTCTCTTTCCCCTATAATCGATTTTTCACAATCTAATTGCAACAACATAGGAATGTATTTGATTAAAGAATACTTTTATAGATGGATTCAATTCGACAAAGACTCTTATGGATACTGAATTAATCAGGACAGAAAATAAGATAAACGCAGCTTTCAAATCTGCTCTGCAAAAATCATCCAGAGCTGTTTGGACGTGTAGTCCAATAAACCCATATGAGGTAAACCAAAAATGGACATCTCTGAATGACGGAATCAAAGGTGACGGAAGAATTTATATCAATTTAGAACCAGTCAAAGCAGACGTAAGCAAATCAATGTAAGTCATTTAAGTGATAAATTTGGTTACACCTACACTGAGCATTTTACTCTGATATTTGCTTACTAAATATTTATAGTCAAGAAGATAATCAGTTTGAATGCGTAAAATAAACTGTACATCAAACATAGTAGTTTTAAATACTGCAATTTTCTCTAATATTGATCAATCTGGAATTAGTAAATAAACTTGATAAGTAATATTTCAAATGACAGACATTGTGAACTATAAATTTTTTGTCTACAAACATTTTTTGTAAAATATATTCTTTTCTCCAATTGACAGTTTCTTAATTTGTTTGAATGAATTAATGGAGCATCTTCTCGTCTGTCATTAAAGGGTTGTAACAGGAGCCCGCTTTGCAAGGAAACTTTTTATCGATGTGGGTGGAAAGAGCGCAGTCGAACTTTGTATTGAAATTCAACAAGGAAAATTATTGGATAATGGTACTATTGATGCTTCTACACTTCAATGGAAAGATAGCTCATCCATAGCTAATCCTCGTAGAACTGGATTTAGACTGGGGAGCACAGAATTTTCATTATGGGCACAAGATTTCCATGATATTCTTGATGGAAAATACCCGATTGTATTGAGCGGGTTGGCATTGAAGGAGATTATAACTGATCGGTTCATTCTGCAGGCATATGGTTCTCATGTCATACCTCCAGCTGACCACCCTGTCGAAGTCGTCAATAAATTCATCGAGGCTGATTCCTTCGTAACACCGGAGAAATCAAATAATGGTCGACTTATTCACGTGTATGCTATCGTTCTATTGCATCTTTTGCTTTTTTGCCTTCCTTTACGTAATGGGTTATCATTTTGAACAATTGTGTTTCAGGAAGAGTGTAACGGATATGAATTTGCGTTACTCTGAACCAATACAGGAATTGTTCAAAACACAGAGCTCCAATCTTGCAACTGAACCATTCAATATCATTAAAAGATACAACGCCGATGTAAGGTTTGATAGGTCAAAAAATACAGCTGATAAAATGTTGGTGCCGTTCATAGACCTGTCTAGTGCGGTAACAGATCCACCAATGCCATTGAGTGGTGTAGGAATGTACTATAAAACGACAACCGGATTCTCAGGTATCATAGGCATAGAATTACACACACTCTCATTGGCGCGAAGTATCCCAGATGAGGTGACATTACCAAGGTGAATCAAAGAATTTTTTAAATTTATCAAAAATGACTGTATTGTTCATTCTCAATCCCTTTACGAGTATAAAGATAATCATAATATTTTTGAAAATAACAAAAATAAAGAAAAAACTACTTGTCATACGATCGTGCGTAAGGATGACTGGTGAATAGATTCGGTCGAGGGAATCACTATACAGCGGAAAGTACTTTTTCAAACATAACTTTCATTTTTGATGAATTCCTGTAAATTCGTATTCTCTACTCTAAGTTTTTGATGAAAATATTAACCTATAAATAATTATAGAAAGCAATCAAGTTCATTCGCTCAAGATAATATTGAATTCAATACTATAACGACAATTACACAACTCAATGCATTATTTTCGATGAAATCTTAATGAATTTTTTCTTAATCTCTTTCAGGGTCTGAAATCACCGTAATATGTGCGCCAGAATCTCATCAAATATTCATTCATAAGTTTTGGATTCATCACATTTAAGTTGTGTTGATAAAATGATAATTAATAAAAAGATTTGTCAGCAAAACTTGAAATTATAAATGTATATAGTATTGTAATGAAATATCTGTTGTAGTATCTATTGATACAACGTGAATATTGTTTATTCATTTAAAAATAATTGTTACTCAAAATGGGATTTTTCGTCTTCATTTTCATACACCCAAATTTATTTTTCTCAAATAATTCCAAATAAGGTAACTGGAGACAATGCGCATCCCCCTAAAGGTTTTTCGCGAATGAGACTACGGTAAACTTGAAATTTTCAAATTCTGCGAACTGCATCCTGAAGACTAGCTCAATATCTATCAGAAATCATCTTTATAGTGATCCTCCGGCTATTTAAATCTATTAAGAATGTCAATTTAAAAGGAAACGCAAAAGGGCCAAGTTGGCTACACGTGCAGTCAATTTGGCACGATTCCTTATTAATTTGTTACACCCCACATACGCCTACAGGGACGATCAAATTGTCATCTAAATAACTCTCAATCATGTTTCCATTGACTTTTATTCAAAACTTTTGACGTTCAACTCAAAAATACATATCTAAATCATCGTAATATGTCTATAAAAACTTGAAATTTATTTCTTAAATATTCAACCATTTTACTCAGTCTTTTAGTTTATAATCACATATTGAGAATCACATTTGGAAAAAGACCAGTTTCAACAAGTAGAAGAATTTCAATTCATAATAGGAATAATAAATGATAATTTTGAATTTCTGCTCGGAGAAACCGTCTTGAGCTCACTTGAATTTCATCAAAACCAATTATATTGATAGTTTGGAAAAATAATGTGACCAATCGAAAGATGAGGTTTTTTGCATGAAATTGTGTAGCCATATTTGAAAAAAAAATTTAATATACTAATTTGGTAGAGGAAACTTACAGTGCGACATTAAAAATTGCAAAATAAAATAGATAGTTCATTGGTGTTCAATTTCAAAGAGTTCTAAAAACGGTTGGTTGGAGTGAAAAATAACCGGTACTCTAACGCCTGGGATCGATCATCTTGTTTCAATACTAAAACGTGATCCGAACGCCTTTATGCGCCGCTAGAACGGTTAAAACGCTCAAAATAGGATATATCAAAAATCGTATCGAATTGGCTTCACCGTTTTTTTGTTGCGAAAAGGAGCATTTTGAGTAGGAAGTAGGAAAATAGTTTTGAGAAAACTGATGTGACCAATTGAAAGATGGGATGTTATTACACAAAGAGAGCAATGATACTTTGAGAGATAAAAATTTTTTACACCTAATTTTTTAAGTTGAGTGTGAATAGTGAATTAAGAAAAGGGTGAAAAATCAGTAAGTGAAACTTCAAAGTATTGTAGGAGAGTGGTTTTTTAAGGGTTAAATACGTGGGAAGGTGCCAAAAATTTTCTTTTAATACCCCCAACATGATCCGAAGGCTCAGAGAGCACCGGTGATACGAAATCTGACAAACGTGCCAAATTACTTGCAGTTACTGCAGACGCCAGGATGCAAAGTTGGCACTTTGCTACAACTGAGACGAAATAGTACAATGGGCAACTTTCTGCGTTCGTTACACACCATTGCCCAAGGAGTTCGTGAGGAGCTCAAAAAATCTTGTGGAGAAGGAAGACGGATTTATTGGTGAATTAATCAATGATATCATTGATGCTGTGTTATTATATCTCAACTATTTCAAGTGCTTAATCTAACGGTATCAACACATTTGAGAATTGTGAATCGCTGGGAAAGCTATAGTTTAAAAAGGCTGATAACAATTCAATACGCACATGTTATCATAGAGTTTTACTTAGAACTCGATAGTTTCTTTTATGTATAGAACATCAATGAAAACTATCGGGTATTGTTATGCGTATCCCAAGATGAAAATCAGACATTTTAGTGAGAAGTTAAAGACCTAAACGAAGGACTTACATGTTATACTCATGGATATCACAAATAAACTTTCCAATCCTTTGGATGACATTTTCCATGTGAATCATTTTTTTTTTAATTTTCTAGTTTTGAGTATTCTAAACAACGATAAATTACATAAAATCGGCCTAATTGGTAGATTTACTCATATATATTGACGTTGATAAGATCCTTTGTATAGTTCTAAATAATATTATTCTAACATTATTCTTAGGAAATAGTCTATATACGTCTCAATTTGACGAAATAAGTGGATTAATAAATTATAAAGCTTATTTCGGTGCACCGTCTACTTACCTGTTATTCGATTTACGTCGGTTTTCCCAAAAGCTTTGTTGGGTCCTTATACCTGGCCATTGGAGGGTCGTTTACCTACAGCCCTTTATTCTCATATTTTTACTCCTTCCCATCAATAGAGATTTGAAATGTAGCTCAATTTATTTAAATAGGTAACTCCCAAAATCCGTTCTACCAATCACGTAGCATTTCCTACCAACTATTCTTCCTATAAAATTTGACGTTTGTTACCTTCAGCGTCAGGAGAACCAGTTAAAATCTGAACGTCGAGCAGAGAATTACAACTCTTATTCTGTTCGCAGGATTAGGTGTTTGGAATATACATTTCAGCAAGACCCGAAGATTGGAAGTTGCGTAAATAAAGATAGTAAGATTTTTTACTCACACTGTATTGAAGACTCCTTGAAAATTATTGATAACATCTTTTTTTTCTCTCATAAAATTACGATTCTGTAAAATTGAATGATACGCGAATCAAAATTGAACGTCACGCACGATGAACCTTATGTAATTAGTACGGACTTTTTAGCTGGAAGTTTCCCAAGAAACTGATGGAATTCGAACCGTCATATTACAGAGTTTCAACAAATTTCACGATATAAGTTAACAGGATTCTTATTATATTCATTAAAAGTATCAACAAAACAATTTCACGTGACTTACAATAAGCAACTAATTCGATTACAAATGGAGATTTTGCGGATGGTTCTTCACCGGAAAATCCCGATTCATTGCATTTATATCCAAATCTTCTTTGCTTTCGGGCCGCCGATAAGTTTATAACACACACTATAATCTCGCGGGTTGAGAAACAAAAACAAGAGCGAGCGAGCAGTCGTAGGCCGCGCGGGGCTGGATGTATCTAACCACCTTTTATCCGCCGTACAATTAAAAAGCGACTCTCCAGAACGGAGTTGTTTAAAATTATATAAAAAAAATTAACCCCGGGCAAAATAAGATGGTAAGAGCCGCGGCGAGGGTCTCGTGGCGGCGGGGGGCGCTCGACTCGTCGTCGGTTGGACGTTTGCGCACTCAGTGCGGCGGCGACCACCATATTGCGTAAGTGTAGCGGGGCCGGTGCACGCGGCTGCAGTCCACGGGTGCAGCATACGCGAGATGCTCAGCTACGGCCGCGTCGTCGGTCGACTGGCCCGGCTGACCAGACACGCAGCCCAGCCGACCTCCAACTTCAACCGCGAACGCATCGGTCAGTGTCCATGTCTTGCTCGTTACACGTACTTGTCGCCGGTCTGCTAACGAGCTGGTCCGCTCAGCCGGCTCATCCCTCCTTGTTCTCCACTCGCCGGGAGTTCACAACCTTCGGCACAAC
Source organism: Aphelinus atriplicis (assembly GCA_020882685.1). Classification (NCBI taxonomy): domain Eukaryota; kingdom Metazoa; phylum Arthropoda; class Insecta; order Hymenoptera; family Aphelinidae; genus Aphelinus; species Aphelinus atriplicis. The sequence goes on along the minus strand of CM037075.1, from coordinate 20,220,649 downwards.
CTTCGGCTCGTCTTCCTCAGGGTCGACGAGCCGTTGGATCCCAGCCGTGACTCATCTCCGCCTGACCGACAATTATTTAGATATTGTTTTAGATCGGTGTGACATAACCTCAGCTCCCTCGCGTGCCGTTTCCTCGCGCATTGTACAGCTATATCGGTGATTATTGCCAAACTTTGCCTCCTCGAACGTGTCGTTTCCGTCATGATATGATCATTTGGCCTATCAACACACGCGTGCAATACGATTGTTTCGGTGCTTCACTTAGTTATTGATGTATGATCTTTCATTCACCAACTTTTGCATCATTCATTGTTATATTTCATAATTTTCCAGTACTGGTATTATTGTATTATTGAATGTATGAATCTGATCCTAATAAAAATTGCTTGGTATAAATGGATATGAAATGTTTACAGAATTAAATTGTTGATTCTTGTTCATTTGAACTTTTGACAGGGAAATTTTGTGTGCAGTCAAATAAGTTGTCATTTCTGACAACAAATAAAATGATCTATTCTTTAGTAGTAAATCATTATGTGAATTGGTTTTCATGTTCAATATGATGTAAACCCATGTGTTGAACTCTTTCTCTTGTAGATTTCACAGTAATAGGCTGCCTTAGGTATAGTACAAGAAATAAAAAGGACAAAACTGGCAAAACAATCAAGGTGGAAGAATGTGTTGCGAAATCAAAATCATTCAAAAGAGTGCCACCCTTGCCACCACCTCCGCCACCACCTCCACCACATGCATCAGCACCCCCAGGACCACCCCCACTGGATTTGAGGCCACGTTGTGAAGACCAGAATTACAATTGTCCTCCCTGTCCTGTTAATCAAACAGGCTCTGGAGGCCCTGGAGAAGACCCAGGATTCAAATACTGGAAACAACTGATTGCCGCGTTAATCTTAGCTGGAGTTTCAGCATATGCAGTGAGTACTTTTCTTGTTGTGTTTCTAATTGTAATACTTGGAGTTTAATAAACTCAATTTAACTACATTCTCTTTCTTTCTTTGTAAATCTGACATCTTCTATTTTCTTATGTACAATAGTATGTGGAATGGTTTATGGGAGAGGGAGATGAACCAGTTACAAAAAGTGAGTTTATCTAGAGTAATGCTCTTGTGCATATAAGAACTATGAATTTGATATAACTTTCAATTTACAGAAACCCCAACATCTAACAAAAAGCACCCACCAAAATCTGATCCCAAAGAATCAAGTGGAATTCCAGCAGATGTGCCATACTTGTTAATAGGAGGTGGCACTGCTGCATTTGCAGCATTCCGTTCTATTAAAGCTGGTGATCCAACAGCAAAGGTACAGATTTTGTTATCTTTGATCATTAGTAAATATTTTTTGTAATACAATCCAAAACCATTTGCTTAATATCAACATTTTTTAGGTTCTTGTAATAACAAATGAAAATGATATACCTTACATGAGACCTCCATTGTCAAAAGAACTATGGTATAACAGAGATGAAAAAATGACAGACAAATTAATGTTCAAACAATGGAATGGCGCAAAGAGAAGGTATATTCGTTATCTAAATCAGTATATTAATCCCCAATATTTCAATGTAATAAATAAGAGCCACAATATCATTCATCACTCATGAAATTTTCGTTCCCAGTTTATTCTATGAGCCACCTGAATTTTTTTTAAATATAAATGCTTTTGGAGCATCAGAAAATGGAGGTGTGTCAGTTGCTAAAGGATGGGAAGTTAAAAAGATCGACGCGGTTAATAAAACTGCTTATTTGGATGATGATTATGCTATCCACTATGAAAAATGTCTCATCGCTACTGGTAGGTATCTCTTTACATTATTCTTAAATATATATAGATACTAGGTTTACAGTTCCTACATGACTAAATTCATAATGGTTTTAATAGGTGCATCGCCAAAGAATTTACCCGTATTTGAGTCAGCAGATCCAAGAATTAAAGAAAAAATTATACCATTTAGGACAAAAGAAGATTTTATAGAATTGGCAGAAAACTTAAAAAAAGATACTGTTAAGAATATCGTTGTTATTGGAGGAGGCTTCTTAGGATCCGAATTATCTACATCCTTAGCTAGGAACTGTGAGTTTGAGAATCTAATTTACAAATCTTGTGTTTTTTCTGATTCATTCTTACTAACAACTTTGAACCCACAGTAACACATGAAAGTCAAAAAGTTTACCAAGTTTATAAAGAAAAATATATAATGTCACAAGTATTACCTGAATATTTATGTAAATGGGTCACAAACAAATCAAAATCTGAAGGAGTAAAATGTATTCCTGATGTAGAAGTTCATGATGTTGCTTGGGATAACGGAAGATTAAATCTAACATTCACAGATGGCTCAACTGTGAGTAAATTTATTTTTACTAAATTATAGATTCATTATCTATTATTCATCTATAATAAAAAAAAATACTTTTAAACGTGTACCTCTAACAGATAGTTGCTGATCAAATCCTAGTAGCAATTGGTGTCGAAGCAAATACGCAATTTGCTAAAGAATCTAATTTAGAAATAGATTCTGAACAAGGTGGCTTCCTAGTCAATGCTGAATTGGAAGCTAGAAGCAATCTGTGGGTAGCAGGAGATGCTGCTTGTTTTTACGACGTAAAACTCGGCAGGAGAAGAATTGAACATCATGATCACGCAGTGATTTCGGGAAAATTAGCCGGAGAAAATATGACGGGCGCAAGAAAACCTTATACACATCAATCGATGTTTTGGTCTGATCTTGGCCCACAAGTCGGATTTGAAGCCATAGGTATTATCGACTCTTCTCTTGAAACTTTTGCAGTTTATGCCAAAGAGGAACAAACCTCAGATTCTGAATCTGAAAAACCTGACGAGGAAGCTAGCGAGAAGGTATAATTATAATTTTAATACTATTCAATAATATAATCAATACTATTAAAATAATTTTTATGACAATTCTTTGAAGTGATATATTATTAATTGGAAAATTTTTTGCAGGAGAGCACAGATAAAGATCAAGAAAAAGAACAAAAAGAAGGTGAAGAAAAAGTCGAGTCTGACTCGAATAGTGTTGAAAAAGAAGTATCCGAAGAAGAAGTAAAATCTGAGATTGTAGAAGATTATGGTAAAGGCGTCATTTTTTACTTACGAGAAGATGTCGTTGTTGGCATTGTCCTATGGAATATTTTCAACCGCATATCTATTGCTAGACAGGTAAATTATAAATTGAACATTGGTTGCTTTCGAAGAGTTTGAGGAAAATTATATTTTTATTTTTCAAAAATGAATACTTTTATGCATTAACGAAACCTTAATTTTTAGATTCTTGAAAGAGGAGCGACGAAAGAAGAATTGCATGAGGTAGCTAAATTGTTTCAAATTCATGAAGATTGAGAAGCTAATGTTTCTAACAGATATAGATTATTGTTTTGTATATACGCGGATGTGAAGATGTTTTGGGGTGTTTTTGATCACGTTGAACGAGGTAACTAGAGTTTGAGCCACTGTCTTTATATCTCAATCTTCATTCCGATCAACGATGAACTCTTGGTGAAATTTCAAGATGTTTCAATCGTCGAAAGTACGAAATACAAGTTGCATTTATCATAGCTGCTAATCTTGGCGTTTGTGAATTTTAGCAGGTAAATAAAAACGACAATAGCTGGATCATAAAAATATATTTGATTTGCATTAGATAGCTTTAAACAAATTATGTACGAGTCACTTTTATAACGTATCTTTCATAATGTGTTATAAATAATTATGTACATGGATTTTTCACCAGTGTTAATATTTTATCGTATAATTATATCTATTACGGTTTTCGCGTTTTTCCGCATTGTACCATTTGTTTCTTTCTTGATTTTCTAGTAAAAGTTATATATAGACAACTGTACAAAACATTAATTTCCACTATCAATCTATATAAAGTTGAGATGATGTTTTTACATGGATCTTTTGTTTCTTGAACCGTCGGTTCATTTTTAATTCGTTGTACTTGGATTATCTGGGAAACTGAGTTTTCGTTGTGTTAGCGGTGGAAGTACTTTCCCTCCATGTCTTTTCCCTAAACGATCCATGAATCCAATTTGACTGTGACATCTATAATCTTCAAGAATCTTAAAAAACATTTATAGAAATTAATTATTTTTTTTCTTTTAATTCTGTTTTGTTGGCTAATATTCTTAGAGCATACCGTAGCTTCTGGCCACATTTTCTTATTCATGATGTTTTTCATCATACTATCTTCGCAGTGATTCAACAAAGAGGCGCAATAATATATTACATAATCTGGTGGGTGCAAAATGCATATGGCAAAATAATGCAAAATTTCACTCCATGGAAGAATACCCAAAAAACATTGAGAGAGTAGTCTGTCGCAGATCATCCACCAATCGATTCCACACTCCCTCTAAAGTAAACAATAGCAATGTCACATTAACTTTGGAATCCTTTCACAATACAATGATTTTCCACTTAAGACGGTTAACAAACCGTTCGAATAAAAAGTGCTTTACGATTATTCGAAACTGCATATGATTCATTACCAAAGATTTAATTTATAAGGAAAAAATCGCTAATAATCACCTGTCTAGATAGAACTTACTTTTAATGCAAACTTGATTGTGGGAAACTCGAGAGTGATTATAGTTTCAAGAAGATGTGCAGATAATAGTTTTGTAGAAGCTTCTTCATCGTTATTTTCATCGACGAGTTGCCCCAAAGCAGGCCACATTAACATCGCCGATGGAAATCTCAAAATTTGCGATATAAACGTCTTGGACCTAAATTCGTAAGAAAAAAAAAACAAAATCATAGCTCAATTCAAAAGCATAGCTTGTGGACATTTCGTAGGTCAGTGATGAAAAAAAGACTTCTGAGTCAAAAAGTAACAATGTTACGATTGTGACGACTAAGTTTTCAACCTGAGACCTATCTAGCCAATGATGAAATTTGGTTAGCTCGAGTTTTTCGTAAGGTAACTGTTGAGTACATTTCATTAACGCTCTTTGTACAGCCATTTCATTCATCGGTATATTTGATGGTGTCTTCATCATTACGAATACACCGATGATTATTGATTGGTGTCTTTGATACGTTAAGGAATCGATACTCCAGTATCTTGAACGGAGGATTCGCGGCCAACTGAGGCAATGTCGATTTTTCCAACAATATTCAAACGAATCGAAAAATAGAAGCATACTATAATTCATTACTTACATGTTTATATCGCCATTACATATTAGGAAAACGGTGGCTAGGAACCAGTCAAAACCTTCAAAGTTTGTAGACTTTTTATAATTTATAAAGTCATATGACAACTGAATAAAAAATTTCAAATCCATCTTGGCCTGCTCGTCGTTATTGTCTAGTATCCCATATATTTTGCTGTAGTGTATAACTAGTTCGAAGCCACGTTTCTCTTCTGGAAGCCAAAGATCGTCGTTGTGTTGCAAATCCGGGTCCCACTTGAAATGATCTGTCCACTCGACTGTTGGAACTGCTTGTTCCATTTGCTCTAATAAATCTAGTAATACAGAACTCTAAAGAGAAAAAACGCAAACATCCGTCAGTCTTATCGAGATCGGAATTGAACGACTAGAAATTCCATAGCGCACAAATTAAGTCAGCTCAACTAAATGATAATTGGTGTTTTTCGATACTAGTGCAAGACACGTATAGTTTCCCAACGAGAATCGCTCTTTGCACGCGAGTCGGGGAATTAATGTAAAATTTGTCAAAGCAACTGAGAAAAAATGACGTTCTGACTCGGGCTATGATTGCCCTATGCGGGACAAAACAAAATTTGCGCAGGCTTTGATTTATTCAAGTGAGCGCGAGAGGGTATAATACCTTGATGAAGCCAGGCGAGGCTTTGTGTGCCCTGCGGGTCTGGATGACCCAGTACTCGTCCCTGAGCCCGGGGCCGCTGTCGCTCAGCCAGTTGACGAGCTCCGAGTTGGAGGCAGCCCTCGGGCACTGGTCCTCGGGGAAGCTGTCCGTCGGCGGTGGCAGGCTCGCGAACAGCTTCGTCTCCTCGGGCTCGAGCTCGGGCTCGGCGCTGCGCCTCATCCGCAGGTACCAGCCGTCCAGCAGCAGCGAGTGGCGCAGCAGGCTGCTCTCGTCCACCACGAACCCAGCCGTCGGCTCCAGCTTCGACTCGTTCACAAATTGCCCGTAGCTTTGGAACTCCAGCATCTTGTTCTGCGCAAGTGTATCGTTGGGGTGGTCCAGTCTGTGCTTCGTTATATATATGTGCATCGGCTTTGCAACACGGGAAATTGTGCGAATTTACCTCGAAATCCAATTGTTCCTTTAGATAAATGTAAACGTCGAGATTCCAGAGTACGACTTTGAGCGAGAGCAATCCGAGATGGTGGTACGGCGAGTCGACGTTCGAAAAGTGTTGGAACAGATCGTTGAGATTTTTAAGGTACTCGCTTTCCTCCTCCAGCTCCTCTTTGTCATCTTCGTTCTCGGTAGCCATGAAGGCTATGAAGCCTAAACAAATCGAATAATTGAATTATCAAAATCGCACTGCAGCTTTACCCGTTCAATGCAAAAGTGGAGAGGATTATCCTCGACGGATTTCGCTGTCCACTTTTTTCTCGATTCTCGTATTGCCACGTGGATTCATTTACAATTCGTGTTCAAAGAGAATATAGCCAGGACGTGCAGGAAAACTTGAACGTCGGCGTTCTCCCAGGGTTCGTAAAATTTTTGCGGATCCTCCAAAATTTTGCTCAGCTCGACTAGCAGCGTCGACAAAACGTGAGGTGCTAGATTCGCCAAAATTTCCGTACCTCGCGACAAGAAGCCGGAATTCGATACGAAACTAACTATATTGTAGGCACTCCACGAAGCCCGAACTGGAACTATCGATCCACGAATCAATTCTTCGAAGACCAATGGCTCATTCGAAAGCATCTGAAGGCCCAGCGGTATAGACACAATGTGCAATAGCATTGCTTTTACTGCCCTGAAAAAGTCGAAAGAAATATTTAAGTTTGCCATCTCAATGTCGATCTTTTGTTTGCAGATTCCACGCGCACAGTTGAAGATCGAGGACTCGAGGTTTTTTATTTCCCTTCGAATCAGCGAATCGAAACGACAATTGCTAAACAGTCAATGGAACTTACTTGTCGAGACGCTGAGTTTTATTCTCATTTTCCACGTAATATTTATCTATTTTACTGTACATATAGGTGAGGCTAGGATAAAATTTCTCCCTGACTGTTTCTTCGACGATGTAAAAAATTTCGTGAAGTTCGAAGAGCTTCCCGATGAATTTGAACAAATTGGCGACGTGTTCGATCCCGATTACGGCGATGGGCTGCCTCAGGATATTGGAGGCGTGAGTCAAAATCGTCACGACCGGGTACTTCGGATCTTTCTTGTCGAGCGATGCCGAACCAACTCTGTACTCGTTCAAAAGAAACGTCGGGCCATCCGCGGTGTCCAACATGTGCGTCAGAACATCCAGGGTGTGAGGCCACATTTTGATTTCGGACTGCACCAACGGGCTGATGGACGCCTGATAAAACCTGGCGTCATACAGTACGACTGGTCTCCTCAATAACCCGTACAATGCGCCTCTGATTGTCTCGTAAACGCTGATCGTCGACGACGAGGCTAAAACGTTCAGTGCGTCCAAGAGCGAGATGAAAAAGTCGGGTATGGAGAAAGAGTCCTCGGTCAGCGTCTCGGAGAGCAGAGACCTGCCCGTGGCGTAGCTGCACAGCTGGGCCAGCAGGTTGAGGCAGTGGAGAAAAGTGAACGTCTCGACGGAGTCCCCGGAGACAAATACGTCGGTTGGTTCGTCGCTGACAGCCACCGCAACTCGTGTCGGCGGGCTCTCCAGGCCCTTTTTCACGTAGCTCACAATGTCTTGTAGTAGGCTCGGCGACTTGGATATGGCAGTGCACAGAGTCCTCCTCGTGATCAAGCTGTGCATCCACTTCTTGCTCCAACCAGCCTGGGGCTCGATTATCGAGACGATGTGCAGGGTGTTGAGCTGCTTCTTCTGGGACACGTTCATGATGGAGTGCGAGCACGAAAACGAGACGAACTCGTCGATCATATCCTCGACAGGCTTGTCGGTGGTCCTGATGCTCTTGATGATTTCTTCGTGGTGATCCAGCACCAGTTTCGTCACCCGGAACAGCTTCTCGTGGAGGAAAATCTTGAAATTCACACCTGTCACGAGGGTAGGCAGCGTGTCGGAGAGCTTCTTCGATTGATAAAGCTCGGCAAAGGCGTTCAGTAGGTTGGTGTAAGCGTCGGAGAAGTGAGGGAAGCTCAATAGCTTGGCGTGAAGCAGTAGGCTCGCGTCGAAGACGGACCTGCTCCCGTCGATCAGACCATCCCTCAGAGCTTTCAGAAGGGCGACCCAAGAGTTGTTGGTGGAAATGTTGGCCAGATCAGTTTCGAGCAGAGCCTCGTAGCCGGCCAGCCTGACGTGATCCGGCTTGTCGTTGCCCATCTGCTCGACGATCTGGCCGATCTCGTCGGTGCTCTCCTTCAGCGACCAATCGTCCGCGGACAAGTCACTCGCGTAAGACAGAGCAGTTTGAGGCCGGGAATTCGCGGCCGAGTTCATCGCCGAATTAACCGCTGAATTTTGCCTCGTGGTCGCCCTTGACGCGTCGATCTGTTCGACGAACGAGGTCCTTATAGTGTGGGTCAATTCCGTCATCTCCCGGGAATTAATTATCTTTTGCGCTACATCGTAGGGGTCGCGCTCCCCGTCCAAGTTACTTTCAATCGTCGCCGAGAACTCGTCTTCCAAGCATTTTTTCATCCACTTCTTGAATCGAGGAGACAGATGGCTCCCCATGGCGCGGCCGAATTATTCGTGTTTACTTCGCTAAACAATTAATTATTTACAACAACTGGCCCGTCACGTGTTCTCGCACTGTACATACTGGGTGGCGCAGTGCTCCAGCCAGTTGATGTTTTGAATTTGTCACCATAGCAACTTGCGGAGTGTGTGGAACATGCAACAGATGTATAGATAAAGTTGGCCCTGCACCCGCATGGCTTCTCGGGGTAGGTGTTTTTTGAGGAAAATGAAATTATCGTGATGTTTTCGATAAACATAGAAAATATTTATGTTACAATACAAAAAAATACAAATATTTACAAAACGATCAATATATAAATGAATTTCAATATTTATCACAATTAATTTTTGCAACGTACAATTCACAATACATTATCTAAATTATTTCAACAATATAAAATATAAAAATCGTATATAATTGGGTATCAGTAAAATTATATTCAATTTTTTATCGAGCAGGAATCAAAACATGAGGAGCTTTTGAGCGTAACGCGTAGATTCCTCCTTGTAATGAGCAAACTCCAAATACTCGACAGCCCATAAGAAAATCGGCAATCTGTGAAAAATTTGATGATTCAACATTTTTTTCGACTATTTGTTCACTTTTAAAAAACTATCTTGTTTACTAACCAGAGCATTATTTTGATCAGTCGGACCAATTATGGCCACTATTTTATCTTTATTATCTGCTAAAGGCTTGGCTTGTGGACCAAGTGTATCGATATCTACATGGGCAAGTTGTACATTAGTGAAGGGAATATTAATGCTACCAGCCACAGCACCTCTTTCAAACCTACGAATATTAATTATTGTTATTTTTCATATAATGATATATAGTCATAGCAATCACTCATTCTTCACGATTTCGTCAAAATATTACTCACTGTATAATATTACGAATATCGACTACGATCATTTTATCAGGACTATTATCCAATAAATTTAAAAAATCTTCGACGCTTATTCTTGGCATATTTTCAGTTCCAGATTCTGGTTCTGACCAGTTCACAGCCTGATAAAATTTAATAATAATAAAGTTGGTATCTCTTGAATATTAAGTTAATGTATAATTCATGAGAAATGAATGTTACCTGTGATTGGTTTAATTGATATTTTCTGTAAGTAATACTCGCAGGTGTTTTTTGATACATAGACATTGAATCTTTAACACATTGTTCAATATCGATCTCTGGAAGATCAGAGAATAGAAGTATACATTCATTAAATCCAGATGTCAGTAAAGAGTCTCTCAATTGTTTTAAAATTGCCAAACCCACAAAAAGAGGAAACGACGAATCTCCTAATAATAGCTTATCCCAGAGATGTAAAATTTTATGAATGGGGAACACATCTGCAAATTAATAAAAAGTTAATCTCTTTGTTACAGATCGTTGATTATTATAAAAAATGGTACTTACGAGAAAACATTGTTAAAAACCAAGGTATGGCAAATAATTCCGGTACAAAGTTGATAGATTTCAAATGATTTGCTAAATGCGGATCATGAAAAGCTATAATCTGGGAAAATTTCCCCAAATATTCTTGGATAACAGCAGAATTATCTTTCAAAAAAAATTTATGAAGATATTTCGGTATGAATGCAGATAAACAAGCAAAAGCTCGAGCTGTAGGATAAAAGTATTTCAATAATTATTCATGACCAAAGCATAATGTTTGTAAGTAAATTTATAATTTTCTGAAAATAAGTTCACCTTCGTTGTTGAAATTCAAAAACAAAAATGGTGCTGTAAGTGAATCAAGACCTTGCCAGTAAACATAATGAGGATTATCCCTGACCCATGCTTTTAATAACCTTTGGAGTCTTTCATGGCCAGCCCCCGATGACAAGAGTTCACTGTACTGATGACATCTTGGAATGTCAACTTCAATTTGTCTATCTGTGTGAGTAGGTGTTTCTTTATCAATCATGTCGTAGCGTGTTTTAATGTCACCAGTAACACCTAGTAAAGCTGCCCATATAGCTCCTCTCATTGGAGGTGGAATATCTTTGTGAGCTTCTCTTATTATAGCATCTTTGGTTATTGGATAAATCTGAAAACAAAAATGATTAAAGCTCACAAGTTTAATCTTACAAATTTAAAAATTACTGCTTCAATTATGTTAGTTTTGATTTTCATATTGAAAAGTATTCTTTGTAAGTTCAAATCTACCTGAAGCAGTCTATCGTATAATACAATTCTGTAAAATTGATATTCTGTATCACGTTCTCTGATGATCAATGGTAATTGAGATGCAGCATCAGTTAAATTATCTTGCGCTTGGAGCTGCATTCTATAAGGAGAATTGTGATATCATGTTATTTGAGCTAACTATATAATTCGAAAAAATAACATCACTTGAGTTTACTCACTGGCTTGTGAGTCGCGGATAGTTTGCAACATAAGGAACATGAGACAGTCTTTGATTCAATGTATCGAGAGAAACTTTTACTACTCTAAGGTCAAGCAATCCTGCTGTATCACGACGCCCAAACATTTGTCCAAGTAATATTACTAAGCTACGATGAACAGATTGATAATTTATCAGCATACATATCAATTAGTAATAGTAAAATCATGTGAAAATCAAGGAAAAAAACTGCAATTACTTAGGTATTGATAGAATTGGAGGTCTAGACCGAATCAAGCCTTGTTTTTTTAGTTCTATCGAAATATCTCCTCCTGCTAATTGCCACAAATAATAAAGTTCATCCATCTTGCGGCTAATAACATTCTCGTACAAACTATCCTCTTTTTCTCTTGAATCTTTCCTCAAAAGATCTTCAAAAATTGGTAGATTCAATAGGTCTTCAGGTGTTTTACGTGCTGATGGGTGTATTTGTAGGCAAGAGTTGACAAAATCTTTTATATCCTCGGGTAATTCCTATAAAATAGAAATATAGGCATATTTATTTTGAATAAAATTCAAGTTTCATATGGACTTGTTCTAAAACATTTACTTCATAAACGTCAAAACAATTATTTTCACGTGATAAGCGCTCAAACACACTATTCTCTGAATGAATCAGGCTGAGAACTTTTCTGAGGCATTGTGACAATTTCACACCAGGCCAAAGAGTGCGCCCAAGCAAACGTTCTGCAATGATCATGCCTAATGACCATGAATCAACTTTGATGCCTCTTATTCCATTACTCAAAAAAACTTCTGGTGCTGTGTATTTTGGATAGCTGCAATGATCAAATCATGTAATGATGATCAACCCAGCATGAGATGACAGATTAATGTGTTTATTGACTTACCCTATTGGGAATGAGACATTCTTCCCATAATCCGTCATGTAATACAGGCCAAAATTATATAGCTGAACAGCCCCATTATTGTCAACAAGAATATTTTCTGGACTGAGGTGGCTGTGTACTAAACCAAGTTCATTCATACACTTCAGCCCGACTAAACACTGATAAGCGATCTTCACAATGTTGTCAACAGATAAATTTTCTTTTGAAGCCAGAGATTCACCTTTATATTCAGCAACAGCAATTGTTCGCTCTAAAATTCAATGAGCAAGTTTTAAAAATATTCCAGTTACAAGTGAATGTCAAATTGCAGTGAACAAATTTATTGTAAATAAAACAATTACCATGTTTGCTTCGAACTATATCCAAATATTTAGAGAGATTGGGATGATCAATAGTTTTTAGAAACTGAGATTTTCCCAATATAGTTATTGAGTTAGGAGTTAATGGTAGGCCATTGCTTCCACAAAGCTCAGCTGGATGACTCTGAGCAAAGAAAGTTATCCCTCCAAAGCATCTTTCTTCATTCTCCAATAGTGCAGGACTCATGTTTTTAAAAACGAAGTTATTGTGTTTTAACTTTTAGGAAAACAGTTTCGTTCTAACCTCGTATTTTAACTTGCATTTTGATAACAAGTATATTTATACATTTTCACGATCATTAATATTACTGTGGACTTATCCCACTTTAACGTGATTTATAAAACAATATCCACTAACAAAATCATACAAATCGTCATTTTATTTCACAAACTTAGCTCAGGTTCCAACAGGTGCTGTATAAATAACAATAGAGACCGCTGCAATTGGCTGCAATGGCCGTCTGCTGCATGGGGGGAGGTGCCAATCAGCTGACGCCTGATCAGCTGTTTTTAAATGGCCAAATATCACAATAATTCATAATTGGTCTGATAAAATTTAAAATACAGTTCTGTAATCATTTTATCATCTTTTTACTTACGTTGGCATTTGTTTCATTGAATCAGGGGGTATAATTAAACAATAGAATGCTATTGATTAAATATGAAAATGAATAAATGTTCTTTTAATATACAAATATATAGTACAAAACAGTATAATAGTATATTGATGATGATAATAATAATGACGATAACAAATAATTATACAATTATCTGGATGACACATCATCTATTAAAGATGAAAGAAAAGTGTTTCCATTTATGAGTTTTGTAGTACCAATTACAAACTCCACATTCACTAAAACATAAAAACTAATATAATTAAACGTTCGACCCAACAGTAATTCACATTTTCTAATAAGAAATAGGAGTACTCACACTCTTCTTGTTGAGAAAGAAATCTTAAGGCTGAAATTTCAGCATACGTACAGCCACCAATAAAAAATACAAGGATAAGTTTTGGTGATTCAGAAGTTGAATCCTCACTGGTAATAGAGTTCCCTATAATGTATTAATTATAGTTAGAATTACCTATTACTATGATGATTTTTACAAAAAAACTCTAAAAAAGAAGAAAACTCAAAACATAAAAATGCTACAAACATGACTTTTTGTAGCAAATCTCCGCAAGAGAAAATCTTTTATCTTGAAATAGTTCTGAATAAAGTACTCACTTCTTCCAGTTGTCCCTGATTTTTGAGAAACACTACTAACAGCTGGTCCTGGCAAGAGTCCAAGTATGTCATTTAATCCTTGCCACCCTCCTGGTTGAACTAATTGTTCTGCTAATCTAACACTTAAAGGTGCATATATTGAATGCACGTAACTAATATCTTTTGGTGCAATTTCACTCTCGTCTTCCACTGTTAATCTTAAAGCTTTTCTCAATACTGTATACTGCCTAACAGACTGCTGCACTTTCAAGAGACCAACTTTTTCTAAATTCAATAATGTTGGTAAATGCTGAAAGCCATAAGTCTGTACGATTTCTCTCTTATAATAATCTAGTAGTTTCTGTTTTAAGCCAGAGTTTGTTAATGACTGAATACACAAGAGTCTTAAAACTTTTAAAAGTGGTTCTTGCTGTGCTATTAGATCTTCAATATAAGAATTTGGTTTGTCCGTATCAATACAGTTTAGAAGTTCTTGTTCTACTTGTAAATTTTCTAAAAAACTGTTAGAGTCTGTAACTTCTTTAATCATTTCTGCTATTGTTGTGTCTAGAAATAATATATATAAATATAAATAACTATTTTATATCATTATTAACATTGTTTCTAATAAAAATAAAACATGCATACGTTTAGCGAGTGATTGCTTAGTAGCTAGCATGTGAGGTAATCTTGCTACAAATTGTTTAATTTCTTGAACACTCTTATCTCCATGTCTTTCATCAAATTGTGATGATATGACTTTTGCTTTTCGACTGAGAACTGGTCCAACTCCATGAAAGTTCTTATCCCTATAATTATAATGACCAATTGGAATCACATCTGATTGAAGTATTAAAATATTAATTATATAAATTGATCATTTTGAATATAATTCATTACATCATAATATATTTATAAATTATACAAAAATACTTATTCAAAAATTCTAAGGAGAAAGGAAAATATCAAAAAAGAAGTTACCTGATTTCAGCGAATAGTTCTTCTCCTGAATCGAGTATAATTTGTTGCTGCTTCTTTTCAAGAGACATGACAGTAGGTGATTCCTCAGAGTTTAAAAATTTTTCAGCGGGTAGCTTTACTGTATCTATAATCAGTTCATTTTATAATTTGGTTTGTATATAACTAGAAATAAAATGAATTTTGAAATTTTGTAAAAAACAAACTTACTATTATTTATTCCAAAAATTTCATCAATCAGGCCTTCATAAGTCAGTTGTGTTACTAAAGGTGATAATAAATCTACTGATCGATCAAGTAAAAGTAGATGTTCAATAACTGGTGTTTGTGTGCTGTTTGATTTTGCATCCTCTGCTTCTCTGCTTAATCTTTTCATCAAATCCCATACTTTGTTTGCAGCAGGTCCTCGTCCAGTTATCCTTGGAATTTTTCCATACAATTTTTGCATGCTTTGTATGGCTTGTGCTACTTGATATAAACATGTAGGATCGTTTTCCAAATAAAATTCTCGATAAGCGTTACTCAATTCCATTGAAACTAGATCACTGTCAAAAGGGAATAGGTCACAAGGAAATTCTTCAATTAGAGTAAAATTTCCAAAGACTCCACGATTTTGTAGTTTCTTTGTACACAATAGACTTTTCCTTGGCACAAAAAATATGTGAAATTCTTTACGTTGTCTACTTCCTTCTTCTCTGAAAAATTAACATTTAATAAGAATTATAATCAAATAAATCAATGTGTCTGTGAGTGAAAATGTCTTACCCATGAATATTTTGTGCAATCAAATCCATAAGATCTAAATGTGGTCTTGTGATGAAAATAACATTAGTAACATCAGTAGGTGGTAAACGCCCACCCACCAATGGATACATTTTGATAACTTCATGCTCTTGAAGTGTATTGTATTTGGCAACAAGGCCCATAGGCCCTCCAAGAGATTCATCCCACACAATTGCCTATCATTAAAATGTATCAATTATCAAAATTTCTCAAAATAAATAGATATTTCAACTTACCTTAGGTCCATCACATTTCTCAAGTAAGCAGAGTAATTGTTTTCTAGCTTGTTCTTGAATTAATCCTATATTCAATCTTCCACTTGATAAATGTGATGAAGACATTATTTCTTCTTTTTCATTTGTAATGAGTTCAGTGCGAAAATATTCTCCAAATCATCCTTTTATAGGAAAGAATAAGAACACTATAGCAGAAGTTAAGAGTTGACGGAGTGTCGAGTGAACCAACCTGACATCACCGAAGGCGAATCATCAACAATATTATTGCAATGATAGAATAGAAATTCGCAGGCCCTATAGTCCAGTATGCGAATTATCAATATTATTAATTAAGTAGAAAAGGCTTCGCGAGCGCACCGCGCGGATGGCAGTTGAGACTGTGCTCATGCGCATAAGCCATAAAACCTCTATGGCCATAAAGCACAAGCAGGGCGTCAGATGTCAGGAAAAAATGGCTGCGAGGAAACGATCAAGATCTTAATCATTCATCAGGTTATCAGACGCAGTATATTTGTGTATTGAAAAATATCGTTAATTCAATTTAATCAACATGTCTATGTCAAAGACTACCAATACTTACAATCGGCAAAATTGGGAAGATGCTGTGAGTAAAACAACTTTACTTTTCAATCGTGATATTTGTAGAAACTAACCTAACAACTTGTTATTTTCTTCAGGAATTCCCAATATTATGTCAAACATGTTTGGGAGATAATCCATATATTCGAATGGTATGTATTTTAAATGAGACCTCAATTTTTAATCATTGATTGATTACATTTTAAATGAAAATCTGATTGTTTCAGACAAAAGAGAAATATGGTAAGGAATGCAAAATCTGTTTGAGACCATTCACTGTATTTCGATGGTGCCCTGGAGCCAGAATGCGTTTTAAGAAAACAGAAGTTTGCCAAACATGCAGTAGATTGAAAAATGTGTGTCAAACTTGTTTATTGGATCTGGAGTATGGTTTGCCCATTCAAGTTAGAGATGCTGCTCTGAAAATCAAGGATGACATACCTAGGTCAGATGTAAATAAGGAATTTTATGTACAGAATATTGATAGTGAAATAAGTAAATTAGATCCTACTACGCCTGCTGGCGCAGTTGGCAAATCTGCTGCTGCGAGTGATTTATTAATGAAGCTTGCCAGAACAAGTCCATACTACAAGAGGAATAGGCCACACATATGTTCCTTCTGGGTGAAGGGAGAATGTAAAAGAGGAGAGGAGTGTCCATATCGTCACGAAAAACCAACAGATCCAGACGATCCTTTGGCAGATCAGAACATCAAAGATCGTTATTATGGTGTGAATGATCCAGTTGCAGATAAGCTCATGAGGAGAGCAGCTGCAATGCCTAAATTAGATCCACCAGAAGATAAATCCATAACAACACTTTATGTTGGAAACTTAGGAGAAGTAATTACCGAAAAGACTCTGAGGGATCATTTCTACCAGTATGGTGAAATCAGATCCTTGACAATGGTTCCAAGACAGCAGTGTGCATTCATTCAGTACACCACACGCAGCGCTGCAGAAAATGCAGCTGAGAGAACATTTAACAAGTTGATACTTGGTGGAAGACGTTTGAGTATAAAATGGGGACGTTCACAGGGCAGGCAAACAGTTTCTGCTGCAGAAGGAATTAGAGAAGTCCTTGAGCCAGTACCAGGACTTCCAGGAGCACTTCCACCACCTCCCGAAGGAGTATCTAATAACTTCTTCAATCTGCCAGGCATGATGCCAGCACAAATTATTCCACCTCCACCTATGCCACCACCTTTCTTATTTGCTCCCCCAATGGCAGCACCAACAGCTCCGATATTCCCACCAGGAACTGCCCCAACTGGTATCCACTATCCAAGTCAAGATCCGTCAAGAATGGGAGCAACCCAAGGCATTGGCAAACCTTGGCCAGAAGAAAATTAATCCTTGGAAAAGTATATCAAGTTCACAGTTTCTATTTCGATTTAAGTGACAAAGGAAGTCAATTGTGTATTTTAACAATAAGAATACATTTGCTTGGAACTTTTAATTATAATCAGTAGTTAATTATGACTATATATTACTATGAATATATTGTTAGTTGTTAACAGCAATTCAATTATAAATATTTTGTGAAGTAATCATGCATTGATGACTAATTTTATAAAGACTATATATACCTACTAGAGATAATAATTTGATTTGAATTTATTATCATTCTATATACCTACCAGGACTCAGTTTTCAATTTATTGGTAATTGTGAGTTTTTATCTGAAAAACATGAATTAGAATTTTAAACATCTTCATATCTTATCCCATATCACATCATAAAATTCAAAGAGGGCAGCACTTTTCAGAGTGATTCCGGTTCATAACCTATAATTACCTCAATAACATTGTTTACAAACATTGGAAGTCGCGTGCTTGAATATTTTTACTTTCTTTTAAATTGTGCAGAATTTGAGGAATATTATTATGAATATTTGCATGTAGATTAGTCCTTCTCAGTTTACTATTGAATATTCTTAAGATTTATTGAGTATAGGCACTTCAAAAACCGGTAATTCTCTTTTGCATTACGGTATTGAGTGTATATATGTATCGATCGATGCCGGTAGGAAACGTAATGAAACCACTTAATCATATTTTCAGTTAATTAGGAACCCATTGACAGAGATGTCTCAAGATCTTGTCAAAATCGACGGAAGTATTGGTGAAGGTGGAGGACAAGTAATTAGAATTGCATTATGTTTGAGTGCATTGTACAGAATTCCTGTAGAGATAAATAATATCAGAGCAGGTCGACCAAAACCAGGACTTTCAGCTCAACATTTGAAGGGAGTTGAATTGGTGAAAGAGATGTGCAGGGCTGAAGTTATAGGTGCTAACATAGGTTCAACAAGTTTGACATTCAAGCCTGGTTTTCTTCAACTTCAGAAGCAAGAGTACGTAGCAGACACAAAAACTGCAGGTTGCATTTGCTTGTTGATCCAGATTGCACTGCCTTGTGCATTATTTTCATCCAGAACTGCCACTTATATTCTTAAAGGGGGCACCAATGTACCTTTTGGACCTCAAATCGAGTATTTGAAGAATGTTTTTAGACCATTTTTGATGAGATTTGGAGCAGACTTTGAAATTGATATCATGAAAAAAGGATATTACCCTCAAGGAGGCGGAGAAGTGCAATTAAGAGTGACTCCTGTTTGTAATCTCAAGGGCATTGAGCTGCTCGATTCTGGGATTCCAACTGATATTAAAGGCTGGTCTTTTGTAGCTGGTTCAGTAAATATAAACGAAGCTCAAATAATGACAGATGATGCTAGACATAATATTGTACAGGAATTGAAAAAACGTGATATTAATATCCCTCCAATTGATATAATAACGTACAAAGAACCAAGAAACTCTTCTGTCGGACATGGATCTGGCATCAATTTAATGTGTAAGACAGACAAGGATTGCATTTTTGGAGGGTCTGGTTTAGGTTCTAAACAACGAGCACAAGCATCTCCTGGTCTGGAAGCTGCTAATCAAATTCTTGCTCCAATATTGATGGATTCTTGTGTTGATGAACATTTACAAGATCAAATGATAATTTTGATAATACTTGCAAAAGGCACTTCAAAAGTTAAAATTGGTAAGAAAGAACTAACTTGCCATGCTGAGACAGCTAAGCAAGTAGCAGAAATCATGCTGAAAGGTAAGGGACTTTCGTTCTCATTAGATAAAGGTAAAGATGGCTCTTATGTACTGGAGTGTAACGGATTAGGATTGACAAACGAATTTCTCAATTAGATCTTACAGTTAATTAGAAAAGATTAATGTACTCTTTTCTAAACACAAAGCTTCCCAATAATACTTCGATGTAAGTTTGTAAATAATTAAAATAAAATTATTGTCTAGAAATACATTTTTTTCTTTAGAGTGTGGATAACTTATTCGAAAATTTCGATCTATAAATATCAAATGAAAAATGAATGTCACATGAGTTACTTTGTTAATACTTATTATTAATGTATATTTATTTATTCATGTTAATTCTTACGGGAATGAACCCCGATTACAATTTTTCGGCCAATTTTATTATTCTATCACGTTTTCATTTTCATATTTACATGTGAATGTATAAAATTTCTTGAAAAAAAAATAGTTCTGAAGATTGAAAATTCAGCAATAAAATTAAGTGTGAAATATTTTTATTTCATAGTAATGATAAGAATACAAATCGCTCAACATATTGCATAAAAAATTGTACGAAACTTATTATATTGCTTTGTTGAATTTTTCTTGTTTTATTACGCGTTATACATATTTAACACATATTTATTCATCACCACTTGTAAATGAAGAAAGATTGATATTTTATATACGATACATGTATTGTTACATGTATATTTTCATATGCATTTACGCACTTATTTCATAGTTCATTGATAGATGTTGCGAATAATTTCGTTGTGAAATTAAAGTTTCTGTAAGGTTTCTT
The DNA here is from genome assembly GCA_020882685.1 of Aphelinus atriplicis. Lineage (NCBI taxonomy): Eukaryota > Metazoa > Arthropoda > Insecta > Hymenoptera > Aphelinidae > Aphelinus > Aphelinus atriplicis. Next base: position 20,200,514 of record CM037075.1, on the reverse strand, counting down.
TAAGGTATTCTTTACATAGTTATTCCGTTCATAATCGGATAAATTTATTAATTTTTCTCAAAATACTGTACACAATTGAAAGTTGACTAAACTTTTTAGAACCTTAATGATGATCTTTATATTTACATTGCATAGATTCATGAGTTTTAATTATTAGAAAAAAGGAATATTCGGGATCAAATATTATCATTAAAAACAACATGTTATGACAATCCAATGACAGATTTTCTAATTACATTGTCAATATTGTAATAAAAAAAATATAGTAATAGCCTTTTTTTTAATAAACTATAAGAAAGTTAACGGATTTGACCCTGCTATTTTGGCTCCTCGAAGCCACGATAAATTAAAATTTACACCGAACATAATTTTTCACGAACATAAATTTTCTTTTTCAATTTCCATTCTGAAGTCAATAATTCGAGCAACCATTTCGCCAGCCTTCCTGATAGGAATTTCAATTTCTTTGGTCGCGTTAACAAGCTTCGGGTTTTGTTGAAGGACCTTGGTAGCTTGGTCACTGATTTCGGCCCAAGCAAATTCAATGTCGTCCTGTACAATAAAACGACTGCAAACCACAAAACGAATTAAAAGTTTATCCTGATATCCTCCTGGGATGACGTAAATCTTCTTCCTTTCCATGAGACTATCGAGAAGTTGTTTTGTTAATTCATCTGGGCCCTATAGAGAAAAAATTGAATTATTACCCCAGGACTACTTCAATAAAAAAATATAGATTGATTCTATGAATTTCTCTGTACCTTCATCCTGAAGCATACGAGACCCATATTAACTTCAACGGGTATTTCAAACCGTGTATCATTATTAACTAGCTGTTCGAATTTCTTCGCCATATCAATCGAGTGTCGTATGTGTTTTTGCATTCCTTCAACGCCGTACAAACGTAGGACGAACCAAAGTTTCAATGCCCGAAATCGTCGACCCAGTGGCACTTGCCAATGCTAAAAAGAACAGAGTTTGTATGTGAAGGAAGAATTTTACGTAGCAATTATTATTAAAAAGATAAGATACAGTTAGCTCTAATAATGACAGATTGAAGTTCATTTTTTTTTCTAAAATATAATATTAAAAGTGATTTGATTTCTATAAAAAATTTTTGAACACCAATAGGGCTTCTTGATCAACCGCACGATGTTTCTCCACCAATTGCAATTAGATTTAGATTTGTGCAGGGATTACTTACACTGTAGTCACTTGCGTTTTGTTTATCATTCTCTAGATAAATTTGTTCTGACTTGAATGTTTGCTCGAGGTAACTGGAATCTTTTAGCCTGTGAAACATTTTCACGTGAAAAAGTATTTTCATCAAGGGGCTAAACAACAGATCGATCCCAAGAAATCAATTCCTTACCACATAGCCGAACAATCTCCATTGACAAGAAGCCATTTGTGACAATTAACATTGAAGGATTCAACATATTCTATCCCGGACATCAAATGACGATATTCAGGGCACACAAATGATGCACCTGCAATGAAATTTAATCTAATTTTAAACCGACACTGTGAAAGTTGCTCATAAAGTCGTACATAGCTCTGTGCTTCTCTCGCAATTCATGAATAAAGAGCACCTAACATTAATAGATATGGTTTCGACAAAAGCATTATATTTTGCAATGGCTGACCATTTACATAAAGTAATGAAATTTGATCATCTTTTACCGCCGTAGGCTGCATCGATGTGAAGCCAAATTTGGTACTTTTCACAAATGGGGCCTATTTCGTCGATTTTATCAAAGGCACAGGTGGGAGTTGTTCCCAACGTTGCCACGATGCAACAAGGTATGAGACCAGCCCCGATGTCCTTCTTCAAGTTCGCTAAAACGGTAGCGCCACGTAAACGGCACTTTTCGTCGGTTGGCAGAAGTCTCATACGCATACCACTCAGGTGTCCACTTTTCTCCACGCTCGAGTTCGATTGATCTAAAACACAACTTTCCAAGTCTAGAGAAAATCCAATTACCAGAATTTTTCATTTGTGTCAATGAAGATCATACCGGAAGAGTAACATATCAATTTCGATCTGATAAATCCTTCGTCCCACTCGGGGTGCTCAATTTTCACTCGTTTGACAGTCTTCTCGCGGGATGCCAGCAGCGCATAAAACGTCGATTCACTTGCCGATCCCTGCCATGTAATTTAAATTCAAAATGTCAAGTTTGGAGGCTTTTTCTCAAATTCAATGAAAAGCTCATATACGTTGATTTTTCAAATTATTTTGCCACGAAGCTACGTGCAATAAATACTTTTCTCGACTAAAAAAGCGCCAAACGCCAGATTGTTTTGTTTTGACTGTAGCTTCGACATGTCGCGTATCACGAGGAGCAGATCACGCGAGTACAGATGTTTTTTTTTGACACTGATACAATTAGTATTAGTTATACTTTTGTAAATCTGATAATCGCTATAGATTGTAATAGATACATAAATGACTTATTTGATTCGTAGACCCTATCACTCTTATGAATCAAGCCATCTTGATCAATAAAATTCAATCGACTCTCGTAATATGCGCTCACGATATTTTGGAGATTGTAAATCAAAGCGTCGAGACAGGTTCGAACGTACCCGGCTGTAAGAGTAACTTAAACGCTATGGATGGGAAACGATGAGCATAATAATTAACTATAATAACGCGTTATCTCTCATTGAAGAATTGTTGTGGAGCTTTCACCAGAAATCACTAGAATTTTGAGGAAACAATTATACTCGCGGAAGAAAAAGTGCCAAGACATAAGAGTTTTAATAACCGAATAATGGGAGTCAATTTCTCCGAGTGACACAAGACGATGTCGCATCACATTGCGTAACCGACCTGTATAACTCCCCCACCTGGACCGGGGCTGGAGTTCAAAAAATCTTCCGGCAGCCCGAGCAATTTTCCCAGCCAGTCCATGGCGATCATCTCCAGCTCTGAGCAGGCCGGTGACGCAATCCAAGAAAGTCCGAGGCATCCTATTCCGGCGCTGAGTATTTCCCCGACTATTGCCGGATACGAATTCGCAGTGGGAAAATATGCGTGGAAATGCGGCGAATTCCAGTGGGTGATCTGAAATTTCAAGATCAACCGGTATTTCTTCCATGTTGTGTATTGTACCGAAAAACAAAGTCTATGGTCGAATACTATACTTGATTTTTACTATTCATAATTACTGTAGGAAAATGCTTACGGCGATACGATTTTAGCGAACTCTACTAGTAGAATGTATTGTTGGCTTTAAAAATCAGTTTGATTCCGTTTATTTTACTATGCAGTAGTGGATGAATATAGAAGGATTCACTTTCTTTTCAGTAGATTGTGGAAGAAAAAATAGAATTTTATTAGAAAGCGTTTCATGGGCATGAATAAATTATACCAGAAGCAGAAATAGCAGAACAAGGAATAAACACTATTTGTATTTTCTGATTCAAAAGTAATACCTGCTACACTATATAGTAATTTCCATAACCAGGATTACGATGGGATTATTTAATTTGGGTTTTTATTGGCCCAAAAACTAGAATACATCTTGTATCAGTTGAATTTGTGGTAATATGAACATATATATTGCATATGCAGTAGCATAAGTAAGCTCATATTACTGGAAAAATATATTTTCAGTAAAGCATTTGCCTTCGCCATAGTTTATCAGTATCCGCGCACCCATTCGCCTGTCCCATTAAAAACTCACCCCGGGCATTATATGTTTTTCTATGTCGGACATGATTGTCTGCCAGGACTCTGGCTCTTCCGGGGCTTCTTCGGGCAGAAATTCGTACAGGTATCCTGGGGTGACGCTCGGCAAAACTGGTCTGTCACGCAGGGTCTCATTGTAATCGGCGACGTAGTCGACTGCGGCTTTCCCGAACGCCCGGAATTCTTCCTCGTTCATCGTCTAATAGGTATCGAACGCGTAGGGAAAATCGATGAGATTTTATTTTCCACGATATATTCGCGGTCATTAAAAGCCGATCGGCGCTCGTTCACTTAGTTGCACTTTTTCCCTTCGATAGAGAGATAGAGAGAGAGAGAGAGAAACCAAGTCGCTCTTGTATATACGTATTATATTCGACTCTCTATCGCGGCTCGGTTTTACGTGTGCGACGGCGACGAGACGCGCAAACTCAACGCGACATCGTCGATATATACATGTATTTTCGACTCACTATAACGAAGAGGAAGCCTTGCTCGGGTAGCGAAAACCGCTTGACTGAACTCGAGAAACGCGAAACCCTTCTCTTTTATAGTTGACTCTCGCCGCGTTGATTATGCCTGTCCGCGCGGGCCGCTTAGGAAGAAGTCGGCTAACGAATTTTATTTGACGAAAATTTGAACAGCGAGGCGCGCGCGGCGCGCAAGAATGAAAGTAGGCCCGTCGCTCGAGCTAAGTTTTAAGAGATTTTTCGTAAGACTGGATTTTATCCGACTTTCTCCGAGCGCCGGCTATCATGTTTTAAACATTGCGCCGCGTGCGCGCTCGCCTCAACGAGATGCGTACGTGACTTTTTTCTCGGCGATCTTTCTTTATATTAATGACTCGTTTTCCAGAGTACTCAATAACCTTCCGGGAACAGGGGGGGGCGGGGGAAGGGGGTATTTTAATGCAGAGGAAACGAGAGAAAACCACCGTTTTTCACATTGCAATTTCTCTGCAATCGTGCCCGTACTTTAATGCCTACCCGGAGACATATTTCACGCAGTTTGCGCGCGCGTAATGTGGTTCATGGATAGAAACTAACAGTGAAATAAAAATTGAAAAACCGCGATGTTGATGCATCGAAGATGTTCTTACCTGCCAACTTGAGTTTATTATGTAATCGGTACATATTGGCTGAGGGGATTCTCACTTTGGTACTCCCAGAGGAAGTACCTCGGAGTACCAAAGGTTTATGGATGAATAGTACTGTTTATTCTTGCCAATATTAACCAACAGCTATTCCTCAGATTAGGACAAGTTGGATCAAAACACAATAAGTTTATGCTGACGAGATGAAAACGTCGAATGACATCACATTTAGTACCATGGAATACTAAAAAAACGATGTGAATACCGTAGAAATTTGGAGGGAGTACCGAAGTGAGAGGCCCTTCGATATCAGCTGTTAATATATTATAATGAAACTGTTTGTCCGTACGCAAAACGAAACAAATTTACGCACACAGTGTTGAATTGAACATTGCAAATCATCTTACATCACTGAGAGAAGGTGTAATACGTGTCATCCCGCGCGCGTCAGCCGAAATGTCCAATCATCGCAGATCAACAATATTTTGAACCACAAATAATATTGCAAATGTTCATGTGTATTATGTGAATAATGCCAATGCTAACTCGCTGTCTCCAGTGAAGGAAAATATTAAAAATCGATCAATATTAATTATTAATAATTAAACTTCGAGTATATTGGCCGCTATATGCGATAAATTTTCTTCTCCGATTAATAAGTCCGGCTTTAATACCCGTTCGATTTGACATTTGTTTTGCAGCTTCTTCAATCATGAATGAACAACTTTCTCGTTTCAAGTTCCCTTTAAAGCAACTTTCCTCATTCGCATATTTTCAGTTGAAGCTCAGAACATATTTTGTTTATTATTTTTTCTCGTTAACTGAGTGAATTCATCAGTTTCCTGAGTATATATGATTTTTTTTCAACGCATCATTTAGCTTGTAGCTACTGAGATGAAAAAACATCAAGTTTATCAAAAGTTCAGTTAGAACGTTTATCTCGATAAGTTTATGGTGAGCTTTGAGAGAGAAATAGTGGATAAATAATGTACGACACTTGTTTTTCAATGCGTGCAAATGCGTTTTTAATAATATTACTGGATCACAACACTCAACATACAGGAATAAACTATATGATATAAATTCATTGAATTTATTTTACAGTTATAATGTATCTGTTGAAATTCTATGGAAGAGATCAATGCAACCGGAAAAACCACATATTGAGAGAGGAATTTTACACGGGATCTTCTAATGATGTATTCAGTGAGTTTTTCTTATTTTGTAAAGATTTGTTCCATGAGAAAAAATGTATGTATTTACATACAATACAAGTATCTAAAAAGGTATTTGATTATTTAATATTTCAATTGATATTCGTGAAAAAGCTGAATAGTACGATCCTCTTGAAAAAAAATTGAAATGACGATTTTTTAAACGTGCTATTTTGAGAGGGCCTCGCATAATTTCATGCTACTATTTGATTCCCGATCCATGAAATAATTAAAGCTGGCCTGATCATTACAGGAGTAGCCTGATTTGAGGTTCTTCATTTAGGGTGAGATGTTGTTTTTCAGTAATTATTCATATAACTATACAAGTGGGTATACCCACTTGTATAGTATTACTATATATAGTAATTCATAGATTCCGAGAGCGTCTGTTTATAATCTTGATAAACGAGAAAACTTTTCGTTATACTTTTGTGAAGTATGACTGACTCGAGTTCAAATTATACATTTTTACAGCGAGTTCTTATGAAAAACTCGCGAGAGCATTACGATGATTGAAAAAATACGTATGGAAATATTATGATCAATGAAAAGGAACTTTCTCCAGTTAATCTGCATTCAAAAATTAACTCATTCAGAGACGATAAAATTGCATAAGTTATGCATATACCTTTTCGAGTATATAATCATCGGTTGAATCTCATGACTGGCGCGCAAAATGCCGGCAACGCCGCGTGTTTATAAAATACACGTTTAGTTTGGCAACAGAGCAGAGTTCAGGACGGTGGCGCGCGCACGCGGTGTTTCGCGCGCACGCGGACCTGCGGCACAATAATAACACGCGCGCATGGGCCATGGACCAAGGCCCGCGAGGCAGAGTCTCGCAGCGCATGATACTCAGGAGTCGCGGTTCGCTTCGAGAAACCCGAGTTGTCGCGGCAAGTGTCCGACAAGGGAGTATTGTAAAATGCCGAGGGGGAGCAAACGCAACGTCGCCAACGACTCGGGGCCGAAAGCCACGACGAAGCAGCGGAGAAAAAGTGTCGCCCAGGAAAACAGTTCAGACGACGAGTTGGCCTTGGCGCCGCCGGCTGCCAAGAAGCCCAGAAGGTCCCTCGCACCGAAGCAGCTGAGTAACGGTGGCGACCCGCCACCCGCGGCCAAGTCGCCGCAGAACAAGAAGACGAACAAAACCAGGGCTAAAAAAGAGCCGAGCCCCGGTAGCGACGCCAAGGACAGCTCGGCTCCCCCGGCCAAGAAGTCCAAAGTAAGGCCGCCCGTCGTTTCGAAGGACGAGGGGGACAGAGACAGCCCGGAGCCGAACGAGCCCAACAAGCCCGGCGGCAGGGCCAAAAAAAGCCACGCAAACGTGGACGGAGCCAAGGACGACTCGCCACCGCCGACGAAGAAGGGAAGGAGGGCCAAAAAGGAGGACAGCGAGCCCCCCGAGGAGAAGAAGCCCAGGAAAAGAGTCGCGAAGAAAGAGGCCAGCCAGACTCCGGGCAAAAAGTCGAAGAACACCAGAAGGGAAGCAGACGACTCGGAGCCGGAGGAGGAGAGCCTCGTGAAGAAAACCCCGTCGAAGAAGGGCAAACGGGCCGGTGCCAAGGCGAAAAAGGAGGACACTCCACCCTCGGAACAGGAGAATATCGCGGAGAACGCGGCGAAGAAAAGTCCGCTGAAGAGCAGGAAAGCCTCTCCGAAGAAGAAAATCAAGAGCGAAGCCGCCAAGGCAAAGTCGACAGACGAGCAACGGAAGGAAACAGGTTCGACATCCTTATTACGCTTTTTGCCCATTCGTTTCTTTCGAAGATTTGCTTACTTTACTTTTCCGTCGACTTTTCTATAGCTCGTTTTCAGTTTTTCTGCTTGACAATAAAGACAAATCCAAATTCATCGGGTTGGTGAATTCACACGAAGCGATTTCTCAGTAAATATACTTTATGCACATTTCATTTTCCATTTATGCACATTTTCCGAAAAAATGTGCGCTAATCCACAGTGTTCTATTAAATACCTATATACTTAAGTAATGTTTAAAAATCAGATTTATCCCAATTTATGAAATGTTGCCCAATGTTACGAACAATCGTTCGGTCTAGCCCAATGTCCAGGCATTTATTGGCCTCCCATATAGGCCCAAATCGGGGATTGAATCTTTATTACATTTTTTTCAGACTTGAATACAACTAGAGGAAAAGAAAATCTCCGTAGAAATCGGACAATCAAAAGTTACGCAGAGGATTCTAATGAAGACGACGATGAGGATGAATTTTTCGAAAAGAAAACTGATCCTAAAAAGGGTACTCGTCGATTGGCCATCCCAGAAGACAACAGCGACTCTGAAGACGATTATAATCCAGGTAGAATAAAACGATTCAACTTAAGACGGTACATTATGCAACGCGTGCAAAAAGTTTATTAACGACCAATTCTCAGAATCGCTTACAAATTGGATAATTGGATTTTACTCATGCTATAGCGTAGATGAAATTGATTTTCACGCATAGCAAATCGAAATAGTATTATTTGCGCCGGCGTGGCCGTCACTCGTGCACGCTCATCACATCCGGACAAACAACCGCATTTCTCGCTCGAGTTGCATAATATACTAATTTCTACGCTATTGCAAAACAGACGATTCTCGCACGAATGTGAGAATTGATTCCCATGTTGACCATCAAATGAGAACTCATAAAATATTGTCTCCGATTGCAGGTGCGTTAAAATTTGAACAGTTGTGTGGACGCGTAACACTCGTCACCGACCGGACAGACCGGACTCGTATATAGCCGCGTCCGCACGCGACTTTGTATTTTTACGCACTTGTTGCATACTTCTGCTCGTGCATCGCACGATATTTTCTATCACGAAATAGTATATTATGCAACTTTTACGTATAATTTTTAAGACGCGTGTGGGCGCGATCACGAGTCGCCGGCTACGAGTGTTATACATCCACACGAGTGATTGAAATTTAACTCACCGGCTGGATAAAATATTTTATTTTATGAGAGCTCGTAAAACGGCCTTTTGAGAAAAGCAAAAGTGCGAAAAATGCCGGTTTTCTCATCGAGCAAAATAAAATAACATTTATAAATGGGAGAATTTTTAATATAAGTGATAAGAAAGTTGTTTGTCATTGAGAATAATAGAAAAAAATTTTATTCAAAGTCGAATCAGATTCTGATGAATCAGATGCATCAATATCAGAAGATGTCAGTGAGAGTGAACCTGAAACTGCGTCAGACTCCGACAATGACAGTCCCAGGGTAAGCATGTAAGAGTACTTGAAATGAAATTTCATGATCAATTTTAATGTTGTATTTTTTATCCAGAAAAAAGAAAAAATAGCAAATGTAACCAAATCCAGAGGAAAAAATGTTGGAAACAAATCGAAATCCGTAAGTTCATCTTTAGACAATGACGATCAACTTATCAAGAAAAACAGTTCAGATTCTTGGCCGCATTTGAAGTATGAATTTTTACAACCAGATAAAATTAGAGATAAGTACAAACGCAAACCTGATGATCCTGATTATGATCCAAAAACTGTGTATGTCCCTGAAGATTTTTTGGCAATGCAAAATCCCGTATGTTTTTCATTATTTATTTTATTTATATTCTCATAAAATATATTTGCTAATGAATAACTTTCTTTGTTTCCAGTCCATGCAACAATGGTGGTTGTTAAAATCTGATCATTATGACACTGTCCTATTTTTCAAAGTCGGAAAGTTTTATGAGTTATATCATATGGATGCTACAGTTGGAGTAAATGAACTCAGCTTATTCTATATGAAGGTTTGTACTGAATGAATCTCTGATTATTTATACAGAAATGTCAGAAGATTCAATGAACCCCACTTTACAAATTACATTTTACAGAGTGACTTTGCTCGAGCAGGCTTTCCTGAAGTCAATCATCCAAAGTGGTCTGATATTCTTATTGAGAAGGGTTACAAAATAGCAAGAATTGAACAGACTGAAACTTCAGAAATGGCAGCTCAAAGATACGAAAAAGGTAAATATTAAATCTAATGATGGAATATTTTCTATTCGATTTTCTGCAATTCATTATTTGACTTATTTTTAGTATCCAATCCAACTAAAATTGAAAAACTGGTAAAACGCGAAATTTGTCAAAAAACGACAAAAGGTACAAGAGTTTATTCTCCTCAAGATGCGGAGTCATTAATTCCAACGTCGAGATATTTGTTGGCTATTATTGAAAAAGTAGTGCCAAAAAACAATGTATCATCTTATGGAGTTTGTTTCATTGATACATCGATTGGTGAATTTAACTTAGGACAATTTGAAGATGATCGATGTAATTCAAAGTTACTTACGTTACTTGTTCATTATCCTCCGGCGCATGTAATTTCTGAACGACGAAATCTATCGCAGACTACTTTGAAAATTCTTGATAATGTATTACCTGGAGCTCGCAAGGAAACACTAATGAAAGAAACAGAGTTTTGGACACCATCAAAAGTTTTGAAGGTATACATTATTTGAACTCATTATAGAAATCATTTTTTGTGAATAGTAAAGATACTTTCTTAATTTCAGCATCTACAAAACGGTGAGTATTTCAAGAAAGGAAATGATTCTGACTGTTCTTGGCCGACGGGTTTGCTACCTTTTTTAAATACAGGTAAATTTTACACATTTTACAATAAAATATTTTTAAATACATTCAGAATACTTATATACAACTGATCATAATTGATTTATATGCTAGATGATGATTCTAAAATTACTCCAGCAAAAGATAAAGAGTTAGCCATTAATGCCTTGGGAGGTTGCTTATACTTGATGAAAGAGTATCAATTAGATTATCAGTTGTTAACACAAAGTCTATTCACAACTTACACTCCACCTGGTTTTTCTGATGAATCGATATCGAAATCCAAAGATACAAAGTTTGCTCTCAATATGGTATGTAATAGAGTTTTTTATTATTAAAAGATATTAAATATTTACTTTAATAGTAATTGAGTTAAATTGTTACACATAGGTCTTAGATGCCATGTCCATAAATAACTTGAGAATCTTAGGAAATGATGGATCCCTGATTAAAACTTTAGATCACACTAGCACTGCTTTTGGGAAGAGGTACCCAAAATATATATTTATTAAAATTATTAAGTCTTTATATTTTTATAATTAATTAATTATAAATCGTAGATTATTACGAGAATGGGTCTGTAAGCCATCCTGTCGTAAATCTGTCATTATAGCTCGACAAGATGCTATCACAGAACTTTTGGACAAACCAGATGTTGTTCGGGAAGTTCGTCGTAAAATGGCCAGTTTACCAGATCTTGAAAGATTATTGAGCAAGTAAGATTCTCATCACTTACATCTCGTTGAATTATATATATATTATTGAATAAATCTGTTAAACTTTGAATTACTTCAAAGGATACATGCCCAAGGAAATCCTGCAAAATTGAAGTATCACCCAGATAGCCGTGCTATTTTGTTCGACAGTTTCTTATATTCGAGAAAAACAATTGTCGATTTCATCAATATTTTAAACGGGTTTGAAGAAGTTTTTAAAACAATTCAACTCTTTAAAGGTATGATCTGTTTGATTACACATTTATTCCAAATTTACCTGTTAAAATTCTTTGATTATTTTTATTAAGATTTCAAGAGTCCTTTGATTGCCAAGTGCACAAAACTAGAACCTGAGGGAGATTTTCCTGATCTGGAAGAAACATTGGAGCATTTCAGAGTCAGTCAAAATTTATAATGTAATATATTGTACCACGAGAGTATATTGAATATTATTTTTTCAATTTTCTTTTTAGGATGCGTTTGACCACGAAAAAGCTAAAAAAGAAGGTTTAATAGTTTTTAAACCAGGAGTCGATGAAGATTTTGATGCTCTCACATCAGAGCTTGCAGATATCAAAAAAGCTTTAAATGTTTTTCTTGAAAAACAGAAGAAGCACTTTGGAGTGAATGTTAAATTTTGTGGGCTAAATTATAAAAGATATCAAATTGAAATCCCAGATAGTCTCGTGGGAAAAGCTGGAAAAGAATACGAAGAAGTAGGCTCAAGAAAAGGATTTAAAAAGTATTACACATATGAGTCAAGGGTAAGAACATTTTTCATGAATGTGATGATAATAACTTTCTCCAATAGATAAATTACTAAATTACTTCTTAAATTCATGTACTACACAGGAACTTCTAGCAAGAGAGATTGAAGCTGAAGAACAAAAGAACAAGATCATCGAAGGTAGTAGCAGAAAGCTCTTCACCAAATTTAGTGAAAAGTATCAAGAGTGGACCAAAGCTTGCCGCAATATCGCAGTTCTAGATTGCTTGATATCTTTATCTGAGTATGCCAAAAACCACCGTACTTGCATTCCCACTATTTACGACGATACGGACCAAAAAGGGGTATGGGAATTGAAAAAAGTTATCTGCAGTATTTCCTTTACAACGCTGCTGAACTCATGAATATTTATTTCAGATTTATATTGATATAAAGGAAGGGAGACATCCATGTTTAGCGACTGCTAGTTTTGTTCCAAACGATACGTCGATTGCGTGTGGCGATTCCGCTGCATTGATCATTTTGACTGGACCGAACATGGGGGGTAAATCGACTCTTATGCGACAAGCAGGACTCATCACAATAATGGCTCAAATCGTAAGTGCTTCATTTGAAATTTTGCGTTCCGAGTATTAGTTTAAATGTGTTTATTTTCTACAATTCCTCATAGTTAACTAAAATGAATGAAAGAAATACTTATATCCTTTTAAAATTACATATACGCTTATATCGACGTGTCTTACGAAGAAAGACACATCTCAAACTGTCCGCGAAGAAAGACACATCTCAATTTGTCCGCGAAGAAAGACACAACTCGCAATCTAGCCGCGAAGAAAGACACAACTCGCAATCTAGCCACGAAGAAAGACACAACTCGCGTCTGCCCGCAAAAAGGATACATGGCGCACATCCCACAATTTTCCGACGTAAAAAATATATGGAATGAAAGCTTAGAATGAGTAGGTTATACTTGACAAAAAAAAACAAGCCTTTTCTACAGTTTAAACTCTTTTTTCGTTAATATTCGCGGGAGAATAATTCCGACATTTGTCTTTCTTCGCGGACAGATTGCGAGTTGTGTCTTTCTTCGTGGCTAGATTGCGAGTTGTGTCTTTCTTCGTGGCTAGATTCGGATATGTGTCTTTCTTCGCGGACAGATTCAGTTATGTGTCTTTCTTCGTAAGACACGTCGATATGATGATGCAATGTTGTTGGAAAAATGTTATTTTGAAAATGAATTATCGAACAAAAGTTTTTGCTTAGAGTTTAAAGTTTTACCAAATACATATACATGAAGCAAAATGTTCACTATTGTACTTTTATAAGCATATATAGCTATAGAATGTGAAAAATAATTTGACTGAGAATTCATTCATTTTAACATAAAAAATGTAAAAAACGTACTCGAAATGTTTTAGGGATGCCATGTTCCAGCAGCTGAGTGTAAGTTAACCCTAATTGATCGGATATTCACACGACTAGGTGCTAATGATGATATTTTGGCTGGCCAAAGTACATTTTTGGTAGAGTTAAGTGAGACTTCAACTATTCTCCAACACGCAACGAAATATTCCTTGGTCCTGTTAGATGAATTAGGTGAGATTTCATTTTTGTAACTTTAACTTTTATAAAACCGTAACTTTATTTCTTAAAAGTTTTATTTGTTTATTTTTTTAATTTCAGGGCGAGGCACATCAACGTACGATGGTACAGCTATTGCAGCGTCTGTAGTCGAAGCTCTTACAAAAATTAATTGCAGGACGCTTTTTTCTACTCACTATCATTCTCTTGTGGAAGACTATAAAACGAACAATAATGTTACTCTTGCTCACATGGTATGCTTAGATACTTGTATTCTTTGATTTATTTTATCTTTTGACTTTATTATTTAATCAACTGATGTCAATGAGGAGATAAAGAAGTCATCATAATTATTGTGTTTAGTAGTTGAGAATATTTTTGCGCAAAAACTTGTATTTTGTTTCCGATAATTTAGAGGACTTTTAGTTAAATTCTAAATTTAATCCAAACTATCATGAAAATTGAATAATGAGTCTTCTTTTTCAACAGGCTTGTACAGTAGAAAATGATGACGAAGATGAAGAAGAAGTTACTGAAGAAAATGTCACTTTCCTATACAAATTGACCAGAGGTGCATGTCCAAGATCGTATGGATTTAATGCTGCTAGATTAGCTGGTTTACCTGCTAATATAACTAAAAGGGCTCAAGAGATCGCGACAAAATTAGAAACGGAAGTTAATCTCAGACATAAATTCACTGCTCTGTGTAGAGTTACCGATAGCAAGTCTATCAAATCTTTATTGAAAACGAGTATGAATCTTATTGCATAATATTGGTCTCTCATTTAATAATTTTTGGATTGCTTTCTTTCATATTTCTTTATTAATTAGTTGTTCATCAGTTGTATGTACCTGATTGTTAATGCATATTTGTTTTCCTACTGAGTTTCATGAAAAATTTGATGATAGATGTATGTTCTGTAATAACTATGATGAATGTTAAGTGTGTCTCCAAAATAACTGTGTTAAAGTCGTAATCCAATGAATGGTAATTTTTGAATCTCTACTCAATGTTATTTTTTGTAATATACTGTCAAGTTTCACGTAATAAATTGTATATTTTTATAATTTCTATAGAAATCACTCTAGTATTTATTACTATTATTGCCTCCTTGTCAAAACATTTTAAGTTACATATATGTTACGTATACATATAAACGATGATTTGTATATATAAATAAATATACATTGTCGTTTTACTTCCAACTTTATCAAATTATGTAAAAAAATATTATTTTGATTTATGAAACATAAAACCTGAATGAATATATTATCGATCCAGATCATCCGACAGGAAGTGTTTATATATGTAGGAATTAAATTGATAAGATACTCATTATTCGAATCATTTTCCGGAACTGCTCTCGTGATTCTTATATACTTATGTTTTGCCGCGCGACAGCCGCGGCAACGTCGCGTTTTCGCGCGCGAATCCCGCGCCGCGACTGCGCGCGTTTCGAAGTATATATTTGGCGCTTTGGCGCCTTTGAGTGCCGGTCGGTTCATCCTTGATCCTCTGCAAAAGCCGCGGAAGGTTGCTCGCTTATAAAACTGTAAAGACAACGCCGCGAGAGCGTGGCAAGTGTTTCCACGATGCCGAAGATGAACACGTTGTTCAACTACTTCTCGTCGCCGAAGGGTGCCTCGCCCAAGTCGAGCACGTCTTCCCCGGCACCGAAGGCGAAGCCCGCTCCCAAGTCCGAGACCCCCAAAAGGGCTCCAAAGAACAAAGGTGAGTGTCCTTGACTATTTACCCGGTTTTCCATCACTTTTTGCACTGCTCCGACGCTCGAAATATTTTTGTATCATGGTTCGAAGCGCTGTAATGGAGATTAATGTAATGACCTTGATGTGAGGGTTGGAAACTCGGAATTGAATATGCACAGGTTGTGGCACGTGGTTGGATAATCGAGATTCTTGATATTCATCTGGTTGTTTGTATTTGCTTATATTGACTTAATCCATGAGATTGTCACTCAGTCAGCAGTTATATCTTTTGTGCCCTGGTCAACTGTTTTATTATGAATGCACGATAGAATGGGCTTGCTTTGTTTATATTCTCCACATATATTGAGATTATCTGCTCAAGTTATATAACATTTGGAACTTATTCACCTAGAAAATGCAAAGCTCAAGGGTAAGGAGAATGTTACACACAACAAAGAGAAAAAAAGGGCTCTGGTTGAATCCGATGAAGATGAAGATGAAGATGTCAAAAAAGAAAAGAAAACAACTACTCCAAAAGCAGCTAAGAGAAGGAGGATCATAGTTCCTGATGAAAATAGTGATGACGGTGACTCGGGTGATGAATATAAGCCAGGTAAATTGAATTTAAATTGTCGTAGATGCTTCGGATCATTTGGAATATTTAAAGAACTCATGAAAGAATCAATGAAATAATTAGTTTTATATTATTTCGTCAGGTCCTGATGACACAGTTGAATCCGATGGATCAGTTTCTGAAGGTGTGAGTGAAGGTGAAGAACAAAGTCCAGAATCGGATGAAGATGAATCTCCTAAGGTATAATAGATTGGAACAAATCAACAAAAATACTCAAAGTTGACTCGAGTTTATTAATTGATCATTATTTCAACTTACAGAAGAAACCAAAATTAGCCAAAGGTGCAAAGCCTAACCGAAAGAGCTTCGCCAATAAATCATTTTCTAAAAGTACTCCCAGTACTCAAGAGCAGCCAAAAGGGAAAGCATCGGATACTCAGTCCTGGCCACATTTGAAGTATGATTTTTTGCAACCAGAAAAGATAAGAGATAATAAAAAACGACGTCCTAATGATCCCAACTATGATCCTAAAACAGTCTATGTGCCACCTGATTTCTTGGATAAACAAACACCGGTATGTATTTCAGTTTAGTAGTAGATCTTTTTTGGGAAACAAAAATTAATAACAAATCTGAATCTTCAACTTGAAATAGACTTTATTAATAATATTAGAAATCACCAAAATAATCTTATTATATAATAATGATATATTCCTTTCAATCTCTTGTAGGCTGTACGACAATGGTGGGTGCTTAAATCTGATCACTACGATGTTGTACTGTTTTTCAAAGTTGGAAAATTCTATGAACTATATCACATGGATGCTGTAACTGGAGTGAATGAATTAAATCTGACTTTTATGAGAGTTAGTAAATAAATTTGGAAACTAAATTTCAATATTATTGAAAATTAAAATTTTTTAATTATTTCCAGGGAGAATTTGCACATTCGGGTTTTCCAGAAATCGCTTATGGTCGTTTTGCAGCAAGTCTTATTGAAAGAGGTTACAAAGTTGCTAGAATAGAGCAGACAGAAAATCCTGAAATGATGAGTCAAAGATGTGCTAAAAGTAAGCTATATTGAGTTATCTTTGTTATGTGATTAATTTTTTAATTTTTTCTAATGTTCAACTGCAGTGTCCAAAACAACAAAGTTTGATAAAGTGGTCAAACGAGAAATCTGCCAAATCAGTACCAAAGGCACTAGAGTTTATACTGCTCAAGATACAGAACCATCTGTTCCAACATCGACATATTTATTATCAATTGTTGAAAAACACATGTCAGGTCAGATTTCATCTTCTTATGGTGTTTGCTTCATTGATACGTCTATTGGTGATTTCAATCTTGGACAATTCCAAGATGATCAGTGCAACTCCAGATTATTGACTTTGCTAGCTCATTATCCCCCGGCTCATATTATTTATGAACGTGGAAATTTATCGCAGAGTAGTATGAAGATATTGAATAACTTTTTACCTGGGGTAATGAAAGAAGGTCTTCAGAAAGAAGTTCAATTCTGGTCGTCCAGTAAAGTTTTGAAGGTATGTCGTCCATACATCAAGTAAATTATTCATACCAATTTCAAAATGCCATTTCTAATTCCATAATTATGTTTTGATTTGCCTATTCAGTGTCTTCATGATGATGATTATTTCAAAAATGAAGAAGATTCAGAATTTTCTTGGCCAGAAGGTCTAAGACCATATCTAAATAAAGGTAATTCTATGCAAAAATTCAATAGTCTGATGTTTGGAAGTATAATATTAATTTCTTGATATAAAAGGAATTGTAATGATTTTCGAATTCTTTCTGATTAATAGCTGACAGCTTAGGACTCACAGCAGCTGAAGAAAAAGAACTTGCAGTTACTGCTTTAGGAGGATGTGTATATTTGTTGAAAGATTACCAATTAGACCAACAATTATTGTCACAAGGTCGATTTAAATCATATTCACCACCAGATTTCTCTGGAGGTTCTGAGGCGAACAAAGCTCAATTTGCTCACAATATGGTAAAAATTGATTTTGATTACTGATGTTGCTGTTCTGATGGCATCAATTTTTATAATAAGTTTGACTGTTCTGGTAGGTATTGGATGCTATGACAATTAATAATTTACGAGTTCTCGGCAATGATTGTTCCTTGATAAAAACATTGGATAACTGTTGCACTGCTTTTGGTAAAAGGTAATTTAATTTTGATTTACGGTTCATATTTCATTTCGTGATCATAATAAATGAATATTTTCATAGGCTATTGAGAGAATGGATCTGCAGACCGGCTTGTCGTAAATCTGTTATTGTCGAACGGCAAGAGGCTATAACAGAACTTCTGGATAAACCAGATGTTGTTAAGGAAGCTCGAAGTAAATTGGGTAATCTACCAGATCTAGAACGTTTACTAAGCAAGTAAGTTTAAAATTGAAGAATTAATTTTTTGATATTACTTCATTGATCCGTGTTTTACAGGATACATGCTCAAGGGAATGCAGCAAAATTACGGAATCACCCTGATGGCCGAGCCATCATGTTTGAAGGACCAACTTACTCGAAAAAAACAATTTCAGAGTTTATTGCAACTCTGAGTGGATTTGAAGAAGTATTAAAAGTGATTGAATATTTTGAAGGTAATATACAAAATCAACACATGTGATTGTTGACAATTTTAATTCTACCTTGAATTTATTAATTAATTTCTCTTTATACTATAGATTTTCAAAATCCATTCATTAGAAAATGTACTCAACTAGAACCAGCAGGTGATTTTCCAGATTTAAAAGATGTCCTAGCCCATTTCAAGGTTATTACTAGAAAAATTATTTTCATAAGGAAACAAAAAGACAAAAGTTTGGAGTTCCCTTTTACTCTATATTGGCTGTAATCCGTGTTCTTTCAGGATGCTTTCAACCACGAAGAAGCAAAGAAAGAAGGGTTTATTGTTCCTAAGCATGGTGTGGATAGAGAGTATGATGAAGTTCTATTAGAGCTTGCAAACATCAAGAAAAATTTGAATGATTATCTCGACAAACAGAAGAAACATTTTGGAGTACAAGTAAAATATGTAGGAACTGAGCGTAAAAGGTTTCAAATTGAAATTCCAGAAAGTCAAGTAAAGAAAGCTGGAAATGGTTATGAATTGACAGGTTCGAGAAAAGGTTTCAAGAGGTACTACACAAGTGAAACAAAGGTTGGTTATTTTCTCCTTTGTTTCTAAATATGGTTGCTCTTTTGTGAATATAAAATATGCTTTCTTACAGGAACTCCTAGCACAGCAAATCGCAGCTGAAGAAAGAAAAGATAAAGCTTTAAAAGACACCAACAGAAAAATTTTTGCCAAATTCAGTGAGGAGTATGATAAATGGAGCAATGCTTGTTACAACATAGCAGTTCTAGACTGCTTGATGTCTCTGGCTGAATATGCTCAAACTTGTGATACATGCGTACCAACAATTTCTGATACTGCAGATGGAGAAAGCGTAATGCAGTTTTTAATGAAGTCGAGAATATATTGAGCTTGAGCTTCGTAAATTATACAAACAATGTTTTAATTTTTCAGATTTTCATTGAAATAAGAGATGGGAAACATCCATGTATTGTGAGTGATAATTTCATCCCTAATGACACCGTGATCGCAACTGGTGGTGCAGCTCCCTTGATGATTTTGACTGGTCCAAACATGGGAGGTAAATCAACTTTGATGAGACAAGTTGGGCTCCTCACGATAATGGCACAAATCGTGAGTATTAGCATTGGCTTTAATTGAATTCTGAGAATTGATATTTTGTAGCATGATTAACCAACAGAATTAGCTGTCTACAATTTCGATTACCATTTCTAGGGATCTCACGTACCAGCTAGTAGTTGTAGATTAACATTGGTTGATCGGATTTTCACGCGACTTGGAGCAAACGATGATATTATGGCAGGCCAAAGTACATTTTTGGTAGAGTTATCTGAAACTGCTGCTATACTGCAGCATGCTACAAAATATTCCTTAGTCCTTTTGGATGAGTTAGGTAAGATCATCTATTTAAAAAGATTTGTGAAATTTGATATTAAACTTGTGAAAAGATTAAATAGATTTGTGAAATTTGATATTAAACTTGCAATATTTTCTAATTAAAGGAAGAGGCACGTCGACTTACGATGGAACAGCTATAGCTGCATCTGTCGTTGAAGCTTTAACGAAAATGCAATGCCGAACTCTGTTTTCAACACACTATCATTCTCTTGTGGAAGATTATAAAATGAACAAAAATGTCTCTCTGGCCCACATGGTACGTGAAACTAAAATAAAATGTGATGGGTGTGTCACGTAGAAGTCATGAATGAATCATAATTTGAATATGAATTATTAACGTTGTTTATAATTTCAACATTCAACATCCTTGGAAATTTGAAATTATCTGAAATGAACATTATCAGTATATGGTATCTAATTCTAAGATTTTTCTTATAATATCCGGTTTTTTAATGTTTTTTTTCTCTTCCATTAGGCTTGTATGGTAGAAAATGAAGAAGACGATAAAGTGAGCGAAGAAAACGTAACATTTTTGTACAAGCTGAGTGAAGGCGCATGTCCGAAATCATACGGTTTCAATGCTGCTCGATTAGCTGGAATATCTGATTCCATAACAAAAAGAGCACAATCTATCGCTACAAAGTTAGAAGCTGAAGTGAATCTTCGACATGCTTTCAAAGCTTTGTGCAAAGTTGAAGATAATACTTCCATTAAGAGTTTACTACAAAACGGTATTAATTTACTCTCAAAGTGTTAATTTTTGAAACCATGATTGATTCATTGGTTGTATGAAGTATTATTGTAATTACAAATTCACCGATCTGTTAGAAAATCATAATTTTTTATATTCGTTTGTAGTATGTTCGATTGAATTGTTCGATTTTAAACTTAGTATTAATGTTCATGCGTTTATGTTAGCATTGACTTCGTACTCGTAATTTGCGAATTCATATATCTCATTCCATGCGATTTCGCCTATCATATATGTTACATTACGTCATTTTGTAGTTACCTAGCATTTTTGTTCAATAAATTATTTACATTTTCCAGAAAATTTGGTGGTTTGTTGGAATTTATAAGACATTACATAAAATAGTGTTATATTATAATACATAATAATTGCAGAGGAAATCGCTGCAGTCAAGTTTGTTTTTTTAACAGTGTATCTCATTAAAATTGAAAATTGAATTTCATCATTCTGGATCGTCACTGGATAATAATTTCTTCCAAAAGCAAAACAATTTTTTTTCAATTTTTGTTTGTGTTTCGGATTCTATTATAGATGGCCACTTCGAATGCCCAGTAGTATTCTGAGTAGTTTATAATTCCTATAAGTCGAGGAATGTGACACCATTGAGTCGTTTAAAATCCTCAAGAACTAATTAATCCATTTCTTCGAATTTGATCTAGATCGAGAATACAATGCACTGAGCTAAAGAATTTCACACTTATGGATATCATAAAGTTATTCAGTACCGTATTTTTATAACACATTATTTTATATGAACATTATCTTAAAAAAGCTTTTGCTCATGAATATCAAAAATCCTTTCACGAATAGATAAATTTCTAATCATTTTCCAGTTATATGTAAAAATTTAACTTGAAAGGAATCCGGAATAATGGGAACCTCAGTTTCTTCCAATTTTGACGATTTCTATTTTGGTTATCAATGAAGTGCTTGGAACGATTACTAAAAATTTTGAATTGAATTGTTGTTAAAATTGACAAGTTATAGAAAAAAGTATGGTCCGTGATATGTAAGAGTATCAATATATCTATATAAAAATATATACAATCGAAAGCTATCGACAGAATAGAAACGAATGAAAGTTTACTTGAAAAGTATAAAATGTCCAAATAAAATTCAAAACCTCTTGGTATTTAGGAATTTAAAGACTATATTCAATTCGACGATGGCATTTTTGATAAGATAAGTCTTAAGGTATATCGATAGTTCGCGAGGCCAAAATGCACGCACTTACTGGCGTTCAAAAAAAAATAAATCTCACCTATTCCGTATAAACAGATGTTGAAATATCGTTTTCTTTATGAAGCACTGTTAAAATAAAAGGTAATTATTACTACTCTAAATTATGGCGCCAATCATTACTCGATTCTGCAGAGAGTAAGATTTCTTTTACAGCCAACGCAACGGTTCTTAGTGGGTCCCCCTCTGAAGGTCAAAGAAAAAAGAAACTTGGGGTGCTCAGCACCTGCCCCGCGGAAATTTCCACTCCGAAATGGCAACGTTGAACTGGACTGGCGAGAGCTATACTAGTCGAGATAGATGAGCGTAGTTCTAGACGAGCGTAGCCCTTTAAATGAAACGCCAGCGGGATCCTAAAATATTCATTATTGTAATTTTGTAACAGTATCACCCCATAAAAGATATAAACAGCATAATAAAATATGAGAAACGATAATATTGAAATCGAAAATTCTTCGTGCGGTTTACCATTCTGTGTTCGATATGAATTGAAAAATCTACAATTCCCAGGGGATTGATTATATCAATAAAGTACTAACTTTTGAAGAGAAAACTCACGCACTGTATACACGTAATAATTTTGGCACTTGGAACGGAAAATTCGTACTCAAGTTGGCCACAGACCGAACGCTCCTCCTGAGGGGACTAAGTCGCCGGGTTTCCCCGCCCCGGAAAATCCCCACGTGCGAGAGGGAGAAAAGAAAATACCACTGAAAATTCATGCTGGTATTTACGTATCTGTCTCTGGTTGCGTCGAGGAGCCACGCGGCGGCTCGTCACACCACGTGCGCTAGGTATTTAACGTGAGCTACGGGAAAAAGGAAAAAAAAACAAAGGGACCTCTCTACTCGGGCCTGCGCTTTCACCCGGCCATAATTCATTTCACTATGAGCCGTTCTTCGCTATAGAACGGACAATGATTTATGACGGTGCTGTTCAACACGTGCACGAGTCGCCTCCGTCTCGTTTCCGAGCTTTAAATTTTGAGCACCTCTCGATTCACTTTTATATTTACGTAATTTTCTTTTTTTGCTCCTTTGAATCCGATCATACCTCTGTGGGGCATACATATAGCGGGAAACATTCTCGAACCGACTGAGTTTCGCTCGTTGTCAGGCGTTGGTAAGCACTACGCCAATATATTGTCCTAACTAATGCACTGCTGCAACTTCGTCCAACATAACAATCTTCGATTGGCAAAAACCGCAAGGATTTTTATAATAAATTAAATAGAGAAACAATTCGTCCAATGTGTGTGTCTAGATAAAAACGGTATTTTCACTTTGAGTTTCGACATTTTAAAATTGTCCGAAGTAAATGGTAGAGTTTTATGCATCACTTTATAAAGAAGTTATTACTTTTTTTTTTTCTTCCTAAGGCTATCACCACCAGGGTATGTGTCTGAAAGAAGTTATTACTTACGAGATATGTGAGTAAGTATATAAGACTTGCATATTCATAATCTAAATGTATAAATGATCATCAACTGTGTTATCTATATACTGCTTTTTGTTTTTAAACACTTGTCAGAATAGCCTTAACTTCAAACACTCCCGAATCCACGTGGATTATTCACTTTTCAAGTACCTGTCCTCATAAAGCTATATCTGATCAAGTAAACGCTGTACTCAGGAATACTTTAATTAATTAATCGAAAAAATGGATGAGAGCAGATAACAGTTGATGTTTAGTTGATTGTCGTTTCTTAAAAGCACGCCAAGCAATTTCTCAATTAAAATAAATTGAAATAAAGCCTACATATCAGTATAGTACCAGACGATGCATTTATCTGATTATGGATTATGGATATAGGGTTAATGATGTTACGTAATTCATCAAATCAATCGTATATTCTATAAAGGGGAGAAAATTATCCGTGTTGTACATTTTAAAATAACAATCTATCATGAGTTTGGTGGATTTTTCTTATTTCTTATTTTGTTTCCAATGGAATCGAATATTTTATCAGAATGTCCGTATTTATTTATATTAGTCAAAAAGTTTATATAGAATAATATATTCAAAAGGCGAATACGAACTGCATTATACGGTATCACAAAATGGACAATCGAGGATTTTAATGTATTCATTGAATTTTAGTAATTTCAAAAATGATATTAAAATGTCTCAATGAAAATATTTAAACATGAGTTTACTGCGATTTATAAATACTTCAATTTAAAGTTCCGAGACAATGCAAATAATAATTACTTTCTTCTACTTACTATATTAAAAAAGCATCATCTCGCGAGGAATGTATCAATCAGAAATAATCTTATCACACGAGCTGATATGTTACTGCAATCATTTTTTCAAGAAGATGAAATCATCGATTCAAAAGAGAAACAAACCACTTTGTTAATAAGGTTTCGTGTAATATAAATTGAAAGTCTATATAAACCGTGTATTTGTTTTATTTTAAATATTGCCATTTTTTTAAGAAATATAATCTTAATGTTTATTTGAATTTGTTGTCTTTCGCAGTTGTTATACTTAAAAACTATAACCTTCTATTTTTATGAATATTCATAATTGAATATTTTGAGAAATTATCAATCTGAGCTAATAATTTCATAGATGATTGAATATCAATTTCAATCGAAACTGATGTTCAATCATCTATGAATAGGAATTTTGGAGATTGAAATTGGAGTTTTCTTGTATATGTTGTAGATCCAAACCATCTTCAACTGGAATTGAAGTTTTCCGCTAACATTTTAATTAACATATATTTCGTATAGAGTAAATATTACATATAAAAGGCTAGAATAATTAATGAAATGTAAAATTAGTCATTCATTTAACTGATTCCATCATCAATATGAGTAAATCTCTTAGACAAAACTATTTTAGAAGACCAGATGTGACTCGTAGAGTAAAGAGGCACAAATAGGCAGAGTTTTTATAAAAAGGAGTTATTTCCGTCAAAACTTGAATTGAGCTAATATCAAAGTAAACTAAATGAAACTACTCGGTCTGATGAGTACACATCCATTCTCTTTTTTGATAAACATTTCTTAATACTTGTTACATTAATGGATTACAAAATTACTGCCAATGTGCCTCCGGTGAAGGTAAGTTGGCTAACTACGAATATCTCTTAATATTATTCTCGTGACGTGTAAAGATGGCGTTAATTGCAATTTGTACAATTATCACGATACATATTTTTCTTCTGGGTTCCAGGTGTCCAGCACTGTTTATAGCGGACAGAAATAAGTTTGAAATATTTAGTTTTTTAGCTTTACTCGACAAAATTGTTCAGCGATCATTATTAATAAAGCGCTAAACAGAAAGGCAGAAAAAAAAACGAAAAAAAGCCATACGTATCTGCCAACCAATCTTCATTAAATGAAATGACAAAAAATAATATTCAAAAGAAACTGTTTAATCGTTCAGTGGTCCGTACAGTGGCTCTAACCGTTGTTCTTTTAC
This sequence comes from Aphelinus atriplicis, assembly GCA_020882685.1. Classification (NCBI taxonomy): domain Eukaryota; kingdom Metazoa; phylum Arthropoda; class Insecta; order Hymenoptera; family Aphelinidae; genus Aphelinus; species Aphelinus atriplicis. The sequence goes on along the minus strand of CM037075.1, from coordinate 20,175,172 downwards.
GATTTCTCACCATTTCTACAATAAATTCAATTTTATGTAGTACGTCAAAACGGATAAAATGACAATAAATAATATTCAAACGAAACAACTTGACGATACAGATCATCTTTTTTGCAGAATTATAGAGATCGTAAAGCTTTATATGGCACATTATTAACAATTATTGCTTACCAGTTATTGCTTACCAAACTTAATTTTCCGAACGATTTAAGACAAAAAAATGGCAATCCAAAGAATATTCAATCGATTCGTATGGATCCTTTTGCTGTATATATTTTTGCACTTGATGAAAGCATGTATCGGCAGTGGGATCTTGTTCACGGCATTGCTTTAATTATTTGCAGTCTCATAATCGGCCTCATTAATGTGTATTCGTCTGTGATAACAGTAAAATCATCCGAACTATAAATTTTCACAAACTTCCCATGGACTCTCGTTTTATCGTTATATGAGAACAGATTGATACACGATGTCGTGTAATAATTTTACGATCAACATAATCTAATCTCTATAAAATTCAATTTTTCGAGGAAGTATTTGGTAAATAATGAATCTAAAAATATAAAATCATCTAAAAGTCTTGGGGATAATTTCGTTCGAAGAATCAAGTCAAGAATAATCATTCACGAAAACAATAATGCATCTCGCGAACGTTTCTATCTTCTTTGGTTTCGTGAGATAATACGTGTGATTTTTCTCCATTTACATATTCGTGCATACCCACGAACCGTTGTATCAATAACTCAAATAATTGAATACATAGGTTTCAACGTTTTCCATTATACTTTCGATCGGTCCTTGCGATCCATGTCCGAGTTCCAAACTTCGAAACCCGTATTCGAATGTTCGCTCCCACTTCGAGTATATAAAGGCAGATTAAAAAGGACACACTATAACCGATTCAGCAGTGGCTCGGCAACTTGACAGTCAGGAATTCACTTATATACTTTTAGTCAGCTGCGGGCAAGGAAAAAGAACCGATAGTCGCGAGTTAAAACGCGATCAGACCTCGTCACGTTTATCCCGCGGCTCGGTGGGTCGGTCGGTTGCGCGAGGATCGAAAGAGGAGCTCGGAGAGACACGCGTGCGTGCGTGCGCGCGAAGGCGAAGAAGGCCAAAACAAACGAAAAGAGGAAAAGGAGGAAAAAGTGTGTCGGTGCGCGCGCGCGGCGCCGTGAGTGCATCTGCCCGCGGTGTGTGCACGTGTCCGCTCGCGCGCGCGCGCGCGCTCTCAAGGTCCTCTCTGTATAGTGTATGTATATATACGGGTGATTCTGCCGTGACTTGGATATTTAAGGAAAACATGTCGATCCCAGGTGAGGATCATAGAGTTTAGACCCCGATAACGACGCGTGACTAACGCGCCAGTCTCGCGCGCCCGCGCGCGGTTGAATACCCGGCCGTTTCTGCATAATTTTCAGACTATATACATTATTCCAACTGCTCGCTTATCGTTAATTCGAAAAATGCCAACCGGACGTTCCTCCGCTATTTATCACGTGTTCACTTTGGCCCAACTTTGACTCTTGGATCCTAAGGCTTGAATATAGCCGGAGACGATTCCATCGTTTGGATTGTTCTTGAAAACGTGACAAGAAAAAAAAACAAACAGCGTCTATGGGCTGTGCATAATATGACACATTGGCCAAATATAAGTATTTCGCTCTCGTGTTCTGCAATTGAGTATTTCATGCTTGAATAATCGCGGACACGGAATAACGAAACTACGGCGAAACAGCCCGTATATACATGCGGGCCACGAGACCGGGGTATATAATGACAGTGATACAAGCTCTACAGGTGGTATGCAGCCGCAGAACCTGTGCAAGCGAGCCCACGGGCCCCTCGCCCGATTTCGCCGGTACGGCTGGCTTCGCAAGTACTCGTTCAAGCGGGAGGCGCCCCGAGTCCCTTCGAAAGTACGGAGCCTCTTTCGCCATTACAACCGACATCATCGTATACGCTTTGCCCATCAGTACTCTACTGCCTACGTCCTGTACACGTAGCCACCTCGTTCTATCGGGGGAGATGTCAACTGATGATAATTATCGAAGCAGTTTATCGCAAGTTAACGCCGCATCGGTGATGAAAAAAAAAGCCCGAGTACTTACACACAAACGTATTTAATAGATGTGTAAAACGTATGCATGATGTTCGTGTGTTCTACTGCACTCTTTGTTTCAATTATTGACAGCGTCATTGTGGATAAAGCTACTTGAAACCAGTGAAATTTATTTATTTTCATCGTCGCGATATTGTAGTGGATGTGCGATGGTTCGCCTCGGCATTTTTCGTCTTATATGCTCACTGTATATATTTTATTTGTTATTTGAACGATTATTAATTTTCCCGTCGATCCACTTATGGATGAATAAAAGAGCTTCATTCATATGTTCTACGTTGGAATTTGTATAAAAAAATACGACGGAGTTGAATTGATTATGTCGTCTACCATTGAATCCAATCGAGATCGAGAACAATTGCCGTGAAAATATTTCCCCCTCGGTTTGAATGTCGTGCGCTCACCGTGTGGCGTCGTTGCGTGACGTGGCCTTGGCCACGAGGGTTGTAATCGTGCGTCCACGTGTGCCTGTATTATACCCCGGTTCGGCAATTTTTTCGTTTTGGGATTCCCAGAGTTTAAAGAGCTCGTCTACCGGTTGTGTACACTTATACCAGCATCGAAACATTTTTCAAGCCAATTTTAAAATACCGATGCTCGATCGGCAGAATAGAAAGAGGATATACGTCGGTTTCCGTTGAAAAAGTTCTGTCGGATGAAATCATCTTAAATTTTTCAAAATGAAGAAAAATTATTGAAGGGGCGAAAATTCGCGGACAAAATAATTATATGAAGATCAATTATGGCCTTGAGATCGATTATGAGAGAGAAATTCATAATGATTCTTCAACAAAGCCACCGATGAATAAACTGCAATGTTTTGGGACCATTTCAACTTTCATTTCTAAGTGAATTTTGCAGAAAACACATAACTACCTTAGAGACATTGAAACTTTTATGAGCACTGAAAAAAGTGAAAGTTATGGACACATTATTCCCGAACGTTGTTAGCTACGTCGATACTTTGATTATTGCCAGGATTTTCTTTTTAGTGAAAAAGATATTTCGAGGTTATCATTTCAGTATTGTTTATTTATGAGCACGACACGACGGCTCTCCATTTTCAGAGTATCTATATTGAAATTTAATCAATAATCAGATTTCAGGGAAAAACTCATCATTATCGTCCAATATCAATCGTCAATTGCTCATAATATTTACTGTCTTTGTGAACTCTCAAAGAATATATTAAATTACGTATTTAATGATATTATATACTTATTTACCTTTTCATTGGGTCTTACGTTGTCAGATGCTTTGTTTAATCATAATTTTTTTCTGAATTTATCATGTTTCGATTGGCAAATGGATCGGTTACGGTTTCTTCTATTTCGCGATTTTGATAGATTATTTTCGAACAGTAAATGATGGAACGTAAACATCTCAATCAGATAAAGTATGAGATACAACAAAGAATAAAATATTCATATTTATAATGACGTACGTCATTAGAAACGTTGATATGAAAAGTCTGAATTTGCGCACCGCATGTATAGCTATAGAAAAAAATGAGCTTCTGCTATTGTTGGACGGATGATTGTCGTACTTATTCTAATAACAAAGATCTGTAAAACTTCACTCTTTGATGAACATTTTTTTTTCGAATGTATCACCTATATAATTGAAACGTGAATATGTACATACGTACATCAACGATGATTCATCAAGAAAAATTGAATTTGATATCGACAGAAAGGAATTTTGTTTGTTTAGATTCCAATTATTCCAATCGTAATCAGTTTCACATGTATCCAGAATACGTAATAAAAATCACAATACTTTGAAAACTTATAAATGACTCGGGGCAACATTTTTTCACATCGTGCAGTTGCAGATGACGAATTTCCCGAAAAAAAATGACCAAACAAATGATGTTATTACGACAATCACAATACACGAGCAGATTACGTTGGAATGTATTAGATTGAATAAATTCAAGAATTTCTCGATTCAACTTCTCGCACACACAAACACTGTTGAATAGTACAACATTTTATTCCCCACTTGTGGAAATCCCGAATACGCGCTTCGACGAGTTATTCAAAAATTCAGATAGAAAACACCGAGAAATATCGAACGATCCCAAATTTCATTGCGGTTCGCCAGAGATACTAGAAGATACATACACGACCAAGTAATTATCCTGAGAATCCGTATAACTTTGATTTTTCAACTATCGCTCGAAACTGTTAAAAATTCATGATCCAAGACTTGATTTGTCATATGAGTAAGTATATAGTATTGCTCGAATATCTCAGCGGCTTAGCGGTAACGGCTCGACTTGAATACGTGCGGCAATCCATTTGGTATATTATGCACATCGGCAAGGTCTCCAATGCCGTGTGTGTGCTGGATCACGCGGAGTCAGATTAATCGTGCTGAAAACTAAAATTCAGGTCCTGACCCAGATGACAGGTGGTCGGACACCACACCGGATGGAACGTGCACGTGCGTATCTATACGTCCTGGCGCGTTCTTCCCCATCTGCTGTCTCGTGCGCGCGTCTCTCGTGCCAAACTTTAACTGGCTCACGCCTTTCTCCACGATTGGCTGTATCTTCATGGCCACCGGGATCATCGCGACTTTCTACTACCTGCTGATTGATTTCCCAGATCCGTCGCGCGCATGGAAACTTACACGACTGCCGGAAGTCTCCCGTACTTTGGCAGCGTCTTCCTGATGGGCGCCGTGCGCCGCTCGTGTCGATGCTTCGGTGTCTTTGGAAAACTCGATGAAAATTCAAAAGAGTATATGCTGATCCTCGCCGGGTATACCTCCACAATCTTCGCTCTCGTTCTCAGCACGACCTTCGGCTTCTTGGGATACAACAAGTGGTTTTGACCGAACGCGCGCGATTCTACAAGCCGAAGGAACTCGCGCCGCTCGAAGACACGCGAGTGTCTTTCAATTTTTCATAGTTGTTTATCCCGCGCAAAAATTTGCCCATGCCCTGCTCTTCATACTCTTCAATTTATTTATGTGGAGCTCGATATGAGTTTGACATAACGTCACGCGAGCTCACATGAGCATGATTATGATCGCTCTAGCTTCATATCTAGCACGGCCAAATAAGCTCTAGGGAAAAGGCTGATTGGTTACTTAATTCGGCGAGTCGAACATTCATCTCGGGTTTTATGTTCGAATAAGTATGATGGGGTGTTTGCTATTCGCAGAGTGGCTTGAGAAGCAAATTTCAAGCCACTTTGCATCACGAAAAACTGATTTGGACAACTAGTTTTCACGAATTTCCTGCCGTTTTTCGTTTTTTCGTCGTTCGAAATGCATACCTGTATAGCGTGAAATTCATTGCGAAATTTAAATTTCGTAACACCTAAATGATTTGATCTCTTAAAATGCTATTGCTCGCGTTCTAAAGAGATTTTGATTTGCATTTTATTGAGAATGCGATTTAGATTATGTTCCTAATCTATATTGGCCATGATAAATCGAAATTTTAGCGTTTTTTCGTGATTAAAAATTCATATCCAACGTAAAATATCCAGCTGCCGTTCCAATGGACTCTGTTACGTGGCACGTTTACAATTATCCAAAGGTTTTTCTTGATAACAATATGGCCTGGGATGCAGGTTGACTTTGAATTTAAAGCACCTTGGTGAATATAATGGACAGCCTATAATCTATATATATATGTATGTATAGTACGAATGATTTCTGAGAATCAGAGCGGTAGATCCATTGTGAAGGAAAGAACACTGAAAATCTAAAAATACACAACGGAATGATTTAGTTGAAGGAAACATACATATTTTCTTCTTCGGTATGACCAGTTCATTTAATTTCAAGCGCCAGGGTTTTCTATTGCTTATTCGAGTCTCGTTTTTACTTACCTCGAGCGAGCACCTGATCGTGCGATCAATCAAGGATCTCTTAGTACTTCCGTGATTTGAAGTATCTCCTCGCGCTGTTGAAAGTCGAACAGTTTTCAACGATTTTCTCAAATTTTGTCTGTTCCAATGGTGAATTATCGTAAACAAAAGTAAGATCAAAGACAAGAAAATCCAGAAATAACGGTTGCTATTGTTAATTTTTTCAATCTTCTAACCATAGTCACGTGTCCATTGTCATACTGGTTATTCGAAGCTACGAAAAGTATAATTTGGTTTCGATAATTATTCCTAGACTGCGCTGGCACAGATAGTTAAAATAAAATTATGGTCGCTCTAGTAGTATTATCCACTTATGGTCTTCAATATATGGTGATAGTTTCTGTACACTGTGACCTTTAATTGGGGCAAAAGTGAGGGACAAGTTCTTATACGAGGCGCTTTTTTGCTTGACTCGAATATATATCACTAGCAGGTCATAATTTCAGTGCAAGAAACGAAGAACAAACGAAAAGTTTGAAATCATAAACAGTGGTATAGTCTAGTTTTTTCTAGACTAGAGTGGTAGGTTAAAAAATTCAGATTGGTTGGTAAAAAAAATATTTTGGAAAAGTCAAGTAGTTTTTGTTTTATACTGTTTATTGTCATGCTATTCAATGGGAGGTAAGTTGGCAGAGATTTCTAAGGGCATGTTGGCATAATGCGTAACATTTACTTTTTTCCAGAAATAGTCAGAAATCGCAAAATAACAACGGCTAGAGCAACTAGCAGGTTTAACAACAAATAAGCCGTATGAATCTGAAAGTAGTTGAAAAAATGATGCTCCATTGCCATTAACACGTAACAAATTTGAAACAATACTGAAAAGCGTCACTGCCGAAAGCGTCAAAAAGAAGAGATAATAAACGAGTTTATAGAAAAAGGAGCTCAGCTATTTTGACATATTATTGTGCTCGAACCAGCTGGCTGCAAAACAGAAGGAGTCCCTCCAAAGAATAAACAATATTCATTGAATAAATCTTCCTTGTCAACTTGCCCCCTCCCATTGCCAACTTACCTCCACCGGGGGCACATTGTCAGCAATTCTCAAGCTCAATATAATCATTTATTTAACAAAAATGAATTTATATTTCGTAGATATAAAAAAACTCTATGTACTCATGAAAGCGAGTACTTTCATCATATAGTAAACTTTGATCTTTCCTATATTACATTTTTCTCGTAGAAAAACGATATTTTGTGAAAACTCTGCCTATCTGTCCCACTCTTCCCTACCAATGGCTGTTTATAACAATTTTATTTTTTTCCAAACGAAGAAAATCCGTATTTTTCGAGAACAAAAAAAATGTCCCTTTGTTTGCTGCTTAACATTTGTAGCTTGTTAATTAAGTGATTGAACTGACTGGATGATTAAAAAATTCAATGCGAATAACGACGATTACTAAAGAATCAGTTGGTTATACAGATCACATATTCATCAGGGTGACAGTAGACTGCTCGATCGAGAAATTCCTGAAGTCTATAATAGAGAATATCTACTATCGTCGTGAATCTCGCGAATCGGTAATCCTTGCAACAACGAGGATTCCAGTCTAATGCGAGTGGCCTTTGTCGCACACGAATCTCATGATTGTGAACTCGTTGTCTCGATTATATTTCACAACTCCGCTGGTTTATTAGCTGTGCCATACATGGCACCATTGCCAGGCCTCATGGAGTCGTTGAGTATGACCACGACGATATTCATGGTCTCCTCGCTGATTTATTGAGTTCGCAACACTCTGGGTGGAATCGAAAGGATTTATCTTGCCACCAATATTGCCATTGCCAGATTAGCACGGATCGGATTTTTGGCAAGTCAAACTGTACGTCTTAGGAATATATTATTACTTTCACTCGATGCACTTAATGAATGTACATACTTGTGTATGATATACTTGTGAAGCGCAAAAAACTTAGATATCTATACACAAGCTAAATGAGTTTGTAGCACTAATTAAACTCGAAGGAGTGATTCGATTCTCTCGCATGTATAATAGATACAGATGAAATGTGAAATCACATACTATAGCTGTGATGGTGAAAATATCGATTGATAGTGATCAACATTTTTTAGATTCAATTTCAATGTAATGAGATTGTTCAACTGTTTCAAAGAATTTTGAAATGAAAATTCATGGCGTTTGTCATTAAACTCTAACATTGTAACACTTGTATACACGTGAAATAGTAGGTTGTATAATCAATCAATGAGATTCTTGAACGAGAATGTGTTAACGATAAATTGTAATTTATATGACTCATTATTTTCAGCGGATATATCACATTGATGATTAATCATAAGCAACGAGTCAATTAATCAGTTTCTCACGTTGACCCTCAAATAGAACTGCTTTCATCAAAGTTTTAGATACTGCATCGTCACAGATAAGGGAAATCGTTCACAAAGAAGTAATGTTCTTGAAATTAAAATATTTATGTGAATTGACAGAAGGACCCTCGATGTATTAAAGTTACGCTGTCTATGAATCAATTATAATGTCGTATCCTCCAATGATTTATCATTCATAACTCTCAAAGTTCCGGGCGATCCGTAATGAAAATAGTCAATTGATTATCATTTGATTATCAACTAAATACGTGATTGCGACATCCTGTACTTCCCTAATATTCCCGATAGCATATCCGTAAATCAGTTGGAAAAAAGTGTGATGTAAGTATTTATACTGGACAACTAATTTTGGCAAGGTTTGTCACAGACATGTCTATTCTCGAGTCCACGTGGATTATCGGTTATCGCTTCATTGATTTTCCTCTGTTTTTCATGGACATGTGAGTCCACGAGATATATATCGATCGTCAAAGCAGATACACTCGAACCTCCATCGAACAGTTAAATGAATAGAAATATCGACGGCTCCGAAATTTCTCGTAGATTTTTTCCCAAATCATTTCTACGAAAACTCGATACGTATGAGCGACGAGAGGCGCACCGTCAGATTGTAAATTTTTCCCAGGTTTCCGGCGCGCTCTCGCGATCAAGGAAAGGATCAAAGAGGCGCATTCGGGAAGGGCGCGAACCCAATGAATTCTTCCGCCATCCGCGCGAAGCTTTGCCGAGGATCGACAGTGCGCATACATATATACACAAGTGTCAACGATCCACTTTCGCTCCGAATCGCTCTTTGCTAATCTCGAGCCGCGCGGGGCTTTCGCGAGAAAACTTTGTCGTGCATCCCGGGTGTATGGGAATAATTGGAGATGGCGCGCGCGCGATTGTGCAACCAGGGGAAACGCGCGCGCGGAAATGCGCGCGCGCTCAATCTGATGTACATGCGAGCGCGTCGCTGAATTTCTGTGGAATGAGCCGAGACTCGGAGGTAAATAGTGAAAGGATCCAAAAAGTAACCGCGATCCTGCAGCGGCAATACGCGGGAACTCTCCGCTCGGGCAAGCCAAATAATCGTGTATGATGGTTTTTACGAAACGCGATTCGCCATTGCTCAGTTTACACGGAATCGAGTACGCGATAGGAGCGATTAGGAAAAGGAACGAAAAAAAAAATAACCCACGTGGATGCCTCGTTGTTGTTTTAATATTTTTCCTTTCTTCTTTTTTCTTTCGAGAAACATTTCAGGAACGCGCGCGAGTTGCGGGTATAATAGAGCTATTCTACGGACGGCACGATTATCATCTCACCGTTAGCTAATAGACGCCGCGTTTATACATGTTTATTAATCCAAAGCTGAAGCTCGCTTCCTGACACTCGCTGAGTTTTCTCTTCGAAAGATGGTGGATTTATGTAGTGGAGGGCGGCGGGAGGGAACTGCGCGGCACGTGCGTTCTCGGATATTCACACCGAGGAATGCATTCGCGATCATATCTAATTGCAGCAGCTAACATGCGGGTATATCTTTTCGTGAAGCTCATGATGTGCATGCTTTTTTCTTCTCTTCCTCTTTTCGCCAAGTCAGAGAGTGGCCGCGGCGCGCCGGGCGATAATAAAACTGTTTCCTCGTAACAATAGCTCATCACTATTTTACGGCCGCGGCTCAGCTGACTGCGGAGAAAAAGAAAACCGCAAACGAGTCATTTCATCGAGTCGTCATTGATATCTGCGCGCCGCGATCGGAATGCTGAAGTTGATTTCGGCTACATGTGCAGTGTGTATATGTAAGTCACAATCGCAATCTATCTACTTCCGCGATCGCGCTAGTGTGCCTGGTCGCCGCGAGAATTAGATTGAGTTATCTCTATATAACGCAACTCATAATTAAATTCTCTCTTTCACGATAGGACGGCGTGCCTCGGCGCAAGAGACCTGCATGTAGCCTCGATCGGAGCTACAGTGTTGCGTGTATATATACGCCAAACGTAAATTGATCGCCAATGGAAATTTTTTCCCTCTCTTGTGGTCCAAGCGAAACTCACCGGGTAAAAGGGCTTGGGAAAACTGGTACACCCGGGAGGTTTTAAATTAAACTTCGCGAGGTAGTTTTCTCGGGTAGCCTAAACGGCCACGGGTTCAATCTGAAATTTCGATTCGTGAATCGTTATACGCATACGAGCTCGCCCGCGGCTCGCGGATATTAAAATCAACGAGGTAATCCGCGAACATCTCGGGTGAACCGAGCCATTTCGACGCCCAAAAATCACCTCGCAAAGTTCCATACCAACCATATATCGCTGATCCGCAACTAATTTCGATCCTCTCCTGCAGTACACGAGAACAAGCCAGGACTGTCGTGTCTCTCTCTCGCGTACGGGAAAAATTAAACTCCACCGCGTGTACACGCTCGGAGCCGTTTGGCATCGAATTTTCTCGAAAGAAATTGATTGAAATGAGACGCACGCGCGGGGACGTTTTTCCCTCCCTCTCAAGCCCCCCCGGCGACCAATCGAGCCCCGGACAAACGGGCCGGGCAGTCGATCCACAGCAAAATCATCCCAGCTTGCAGCAGAGGGGCCATCGGGGATCGCCAAGCGCGCGGCGACGGCGGCGCTTTCACGCGGTATATACGATTTCCTCGCGGCTTTCGCAAGAGCGGCATTATAAGCATCCGACTTGATAAAGTGCGCCGCCGACAGACTGCAGAGAGACGCGGAGAGGGAAAGGCGAAGCGCGACTCGTGTATACCTATACCTATACGGGCCGAGAGTGAAAGGAGAGGGACACGCGCTTGCATGCATAGGACCTGCACCACCACCACCACCACCACCGTAGTTCCTTTTCCCTCGCTATGGCTATGTGTATATACATGTATATAGGCACCAGAGGCTACGTACACGTGATTGTACGTGCGAGGGGGGAAATAGTAGAGCGTTGGACGTGTTACGTAATCGCGATCCGCCGGGCGACGTGACGTCAGGTATATACATACAAGGAGGCTGCGAACTGGTTCCGGATACTTACTGTACACGTATACCTGCGCGAGCGCACCGCCATTAATTATGCATATATATATTAATACACATATCGACGTATCTGTATATATTTTGACTGGCTCTCGTCGCCGCCGCGGCTACGCGCATACCGCGATGTTGTCGTGATGTGTGAGCCTCCCCCGAGACGCGTAGACGGATATGTCTGAGGTTTTTTTTGGTATACAGCGCTGGCTTTTCAGTCGTCGGATGCGCGACTACTCTGTTTTGGAGGATTCGGGAAAAACCGCTCGACTCGCTCGGACGAATGAGAGACTGCCGGTGCAGCGATAAACGTCTATATCGCTGCAGTGTCCATATATATATATACAATGCATCGTTGTCCTCGCGCGGCAAAACATTCGCGGGGGAAGGGGGGGGGATTTGATGTATTCAATATATAGGGCGCGCGCGCGCGTACTCGAGCTGCGCTCGAGCGTGTTGAAATCAGCTGGAAGTGAAAGTCCAAAGTAGTATAAATCGCGAGTTTAAATCGTTGTTCTGGAAAATTTTCAACCTTTTTGTCGTTCCTGTTTTTTTATCCCCCCTCCCCCTCCCCCCCTCGTCTGCTCCGCGCATTACGTACGTATTAATATGTCGTACATTGCTGCATTCTAGATGCAAGACGTCACGCAATTATCAAATCAATGTATACTCTTGGACTCCGTATCCTATGATGCAGTGTGTATCCTTCGATTCGCGCATGCATATACATGTGGCGTATAACATGTGGTTCAATAGATGCGTCGCTTCAATTAGCCAAACTCAATACGGCGGCGAGTAGGGAAGCACAGGTTGAAGTGGTTGACAGTTTTGCCATGATTCGAAGAATTCCGTATCATATCTTGATTTACAATCTTTCGTGCCGATCGACTGTTGAACCGTGGGAGCCTTCATTCTTTTACCGTTCTTCAATTTTTTTTTATCTCTGCTTCGCGCATAAAAGACTTTATTATGTGAAAATACTGACAATGAGCGTGAATTCATTTCGAATAATTGATACTCCCGTGATTGGCACGATACAATTGCGTCCGACTCTTTGTTATTCTTGGGAAATCCGATTCTCGAAATCTGCTACCATTGTAAAATTTTCCAATTTATTCATATTATTTCTCTGACTTCTGCTCTGATGAATTAATTCAAACTCGCGTGAAGTTGTCTTTTTAGAAGTCTATTTCTCAAGTGGAATTCATACGAAATATAGTTTAGAATGATTTTTTTCATCATCAGTTATAAACTTTTTGACGAGAAAATGTTATCATATATCTTCACTATATCGAGTTTCATATCATCGTTTTCTGAATTCTTTTAGAAAATTATACGCGAGTAAATTTATATCATAGAGAGATTGAGGTAGATATCTGATATGAGCTTGGAAGGCTTTTCTATCTGTTCGATGGATTCAGTATAACTTTTTTCATATTCAATCACATTATGAAATTCAGCTAAGCTTCGTGAAATGCGATCAAATTCTTATTACGATGGTTATTTTGTTTGGTGATAGACATTAATCTCGCGCATGTACCATATTATTTTTGACTATGCAAAGTTACGCAGAAATATTCAATGTTGATGTGTTAACACATTATAATAAAATTACGAGAGAGATTAACCTTAGCCTACTTGGAAATTGCATAGACTGAATGTTCCAAAATCCAGAACTCATTTTCATTATGATAATTTATGTCGTGCAAGCTGGCACTTGTCTACTGAGGAAAATATGTCATTGTGCTCGATTAGCATATTAATTTATGTAATACATTTATAAGATATCCCATTTATTTATTCGCATCCTTGTTCTATAATATATTTTCAATGTATTACACTGATTAATTATTGATCCAATAAATAGCCCTTGATACAGAAATATACTTCATTAAGGAATCATATAATTTTGAGATTTTAATACAAATTAACGATATTGATCAATATGAATCTCATGAAGATTTGAGCAAAATTGAATGTGGGTCTTTCGTTGTTTAAAACGATTTATACATGTGACAATTGCGATTGATAATACTTTGCTGAAAATAATGAATTTCTTATGCGATATATACAATTACTGCAATAGTCACGAACAAATGGACTTTGAAACTTTTTAATAATTCATCAAATGTAACATGTATCGAGTCAACTCATATTTTTCCATTAAATTTCCTATGTAAATTTGTGCTGAGAGTTCACATTAATTTATTTAGCTGATTCAATGTTAACACAATAATATGGCTCGCGCGGCAGGAGAGAAAACGAGCGTGTGCATATGTATTTCACGTAAGCAAAGATAAGACGCGGTGTTTTAAATATATAAGTAATTTCAATGTAGTTTTTTTCCCCGCTACTTATTATCAATCATGCTTCGAAGCAAATAGCAGTGCATTCTTTAGCGATTAGCTCTTAAAATTTGATACTTCCCAAGCGAACGCCGCAAAAAATGACTAATGTTATTTACAATTGTAATTTTGCAATTGATGGATCTCAAGCATCGCGCGCGCTCGGTCGAACGCGCGAATTTTTTCGTCCGGCGGAGTTTTGGAAAAAAAAACAAATCCCGCCGCGCTTCGCTATGCGCCTCGTTGATTACCATATATATAAAAGCCGTTAGAACTAGTTTGAATATACGTTTGTTCTATCTCGAGTGTCCATTCGGAACGACGGACATTGAAAAAGAACGATGGAAAAATTGAGGATAAAACGAAAAATATTCCAACACACACGTGCCAAACTTGTTTCTCATATGAGTAAACGGCCGCGAGCGAGTGTTTGAAAAGAGTCTGGCCAGGAGCCGGATAAATTTTGGTCGGGCGTCAGAGTGTTTTCGCGTTCAACCCGAGCTACTGGTCATCGCGAACTGCGCAATGTCTCATTCCAAAGCGAAGCGATTCGACGCCCGAGCCCGCCGGCGCTCGTGGATATTTCTACTGTACCCTCGAGAAGTAAAAGCTCACCGGAGTACAGTTGCTCCAAGTCCTACTGTCGAACGCGTTCCCCTATATACACGTTACGCAACATATTCATTTTCTATACGATACTACGAGAATCTTCGAGTGCCAAGACAGATATAAGCCAGCCCATAGGATGCTGTAATCGTTGCAAGTATGAATATATCTACGATCAAAAGCAAATATACGACCCACGGGGAAAAATGCCACGTAAGCTCAGTAGATCCACGCGAAGGGTGTGTAGCATGTACACGGAGATACTGTAGTACAGACAAGGCCCGACACATTCGCAGCATCCCTCGGATGCTCCGACGTGGCGAATCCGGGATTGAAATCGGGGTCGAAAAACCAAGAGAGACACAGGAAAAGCAAACCGCGTATAAATCTACGTTCGTATATCAGTTTGCAGCGTCTCGAATACGTCGCGCCGACATTTCCCATCCCTATACGCACACACACGCCCCGAATATCCCCATTTCTGTTCGGTCGTACGCACACACACACACGTGTACACAAGGGCAAGCCGAACCCTTAGAGCAGCGGCGAACGCGCAGTCTCCTGGTGGCGGCGCGCACAGGGCCGCAAGTTCAGTTGCTCCCCCAGAATGTATTGATCCTTCGGCCGGCTCATTGACTCTCTCTCGTCGTCGGGTCTCGGTCGGGCCATCGTCGGGGCGGGGGAGGGCTGCGCACGCACACGCGCGGGGGTCGGAGGGTGTATACATGCACGCACAGCAGGTGGGCCGCGCGGTGCAGGTGTGTGTGTGTGTGTGTGTTGGTGCGTATGCGCGCAAGAGAGGCTGCCGCCGCTGTTACGCGCGCGGGTTATATCCTAACATTACGAGGGCGCGCGCGACCCCCACTCCGCCGGCCACGTGGTTGGCCCCCCGCCATAGGCGCAGGCCGCCGCCACCGCTGCCGCCGCCGCCGCCGCCGGTATAAATGACTGCCACCACCAGGCAGGGCCTGGGTTATATCGCTGCGAGCCAGCGGCCGGGCCCGACTGACTCTCGCGCGCACCCACTACATATACCTTTAGCAGTGTCCAACGCTTTCGATATATACATACATCCCTTGGCAGCCCACGAGTACACCCATCCGACTGCACCGAGTATATACATATACCTATATATGTAGTGCGCCGTGCAGCTCCGTATACATATACATACGTACACAAGTCCACGTGCGAGCCCCAGTGTTTACAGCTGCAGTCGCTGTCTCGCGGCGCAGTGTGTCCAGCTCGTGCACCAACTCCGTACGCCCTCGACACCCGTCGTCGGACACCGCACGTACACGCGCACCGAGCTCTGCGTCGCTGTGTAGCGCGGAAAACACCAACCGGTGAGTACTCCACAGCTATAATCTACGCCCCGAGGAGATGTGTGCGCGCGCGCGTGTTCGGCAGTTTTCACTGGGAAAACTTTTCACGCGCACTTATACACACACGCACGCATAGTCATGTGCCAAAGCATTAGTCAAGCCGCGGCGGCTTTCGCGTATCGCATTCACGGCTGCTTAATTAAGCGCGATAAGCTCGCGTTGATCTCCGATATATACCTTTTGTGCGCAATCCCGTATATATACATGTATATACGTGTGGGTGTACGCGCATGTGTACACACGAGAGTGCTTTCCTCGGTTAGATTCTCATCTCTCCTCTTCCATACGGGGGGGGGGGGTTGTCCAACCTTGGCTCGGTTTCGATGCGCAACGCGTACATACGTATATACGCAAGGAGAAGACGGGGCGATTGGACTTGACACGAGACGACGACGGGAGAAAAAACTCGGCGGTTGGTTTTGCGAGCGGTTACAATGGGCGCATATAAATGTGTGTCTGTGTGAGGCGGCTCCCCCCAGCGCACGACGAATTTCACCGCGCGACGACGACGACGACGAACGTCCTTTCGTCAGCACGAGTATACGTATGTGTGTGCACGATAGCCGAAAACGTGCGTTACGTGAAAGTCGCGCACGCGCGAGTGTGCCGTGTGGAATTATGTAATTTCATTGATACGATAATTGAGCCGCGGACAATAGCGCGACGCCTCGTGCAAGTGCGCTCTTTCCAATTAACTCGATATACTTACGGCCGCCAAAGACAGCCGCACAGGATACGCGTACGCGCGGTACATGGGATACGATGTGTGCGCGCCATACAATATAAGCCTTCGATATATGTATGCGGGTTTCGCAAGATCTTGGTCAATTAAACGGCGAGGCCTAGAAGAGGTGATTAACTGCGCGGCCGGCGAGTCAACGACACGCCGGCCGCGCCAAAGTGTAACGCACTCGTAACCTTTATATAGATATACCTATATGAGTTTGCCTCTCTCGAGAGCGGGTGCGCGCGCGCGCATGCACGTGTGCAACACCACCACCGGCGCGGCGGCCCCTCCCCCCGCGCGCGCGCCGACGCAGTTTTCTCTCGCGCGCGCGCGCATATCTACGCATCTCCGGCGCACGCGTCAATCACTTTCCAACTATTATCGCATCGCCATAGTCGGCTATGTACGCGCAACTATACGCGAGATTCGCGCAAAATGCTAATCCATACGCTATTGTACCCGTGTATGGATGCGAACGTTGCCCAACGGGCTCTGGGCCGCGGAGATCGCGAATTCCTCGCGGTGTACACACACAAACGCGCGTGTACGTATACGCGCCGAGGACGAGACGAGGCTTTTATTTGAACCTGGCGCAAAAAGAACTGAGGGCACACTAACGAGGGGGACAATACATATACGTATATGTATGTGTGCGCTCCGACCCGGTCCGAGAGCTGAATTCTGATGAATCTTTGCTATGTATAGGTTCCTTGCGCGACGGTAGAAAAAGTATCGTACGAGCTGATTTCGTCGGATGCGTCGAGCATCCCTCGTATATACGTTCTACGTGAATCGCCGCCATTGACCACATATATACGCGAGTGGACTTGTGCAGCGATGAATAATCCTCCGTCTCATAGGACGACGCGGGAAAATCGATGCAATCGACGGAGAACCTTTTTCTTTTTTTTTTTCTTATCGCGACAATCCTCGTAAAGTCTCATCTCTGAGCACCCGGAATGCAAAGTGTCCCATTGTTAGTGGACGGATAATAACCCGTGGAAATGGAATTAACGAGAAAAAAAATACGTTGGCGAGAAACGCAACGAACATGTATAAATATGCGCACAATGAGAAGTTGAAAATTGTTTTGACGCGCAGTAGGTGTGTCGGGGGCAGATACAAATTGCATTTTAGATTATCCGTCGATCACGGTACACCACGAGGACGTTGAGTTTTTTATCCTTTTTTTTCCTTCAAATAAATGTATAATTAGTTTTGTCGAGGAGAAAAACGCCCGGGAGTACCTTGAGGCAGTTTCAAAGCGTGTAAATAATGGATCGGAGGCTGAAACGAGTTTATTTGTTGGACTATAAAGAAGGAAAAAGTCGCTTTTCGGTGTATCCCTCCCGTGCGCCCGTTACCCAACAGCCCGGTTGAATTATTTACGTTTTCGACGTGCCGTCGTTTCGGGACACGGAGAACCGTATTAGTTTCCACGTCCGAACTCCGTTCCGCGCGACTCGCGTCTACTTGTATTACACGTGAACATAATGCGTCGCAACTTTGGTGAAACCGCGAGCAGATGGCCCTGGGATAAAAACGGCAAATTACCGCGCGGCCAAATCACCGCGTCATAATAAAAAAAAAAGAGAAATACAGAAAAAAAAATAGGAACGAAATCAGTCACAACGACTCCTCCGCGAGTCATTGACAGACGCGTTGTCTAGCGCGCGCGAGTCAGATTTATACATACAAGCACGCGTATGTATATGGGCATGTGTGTATATATGTATAGACGAGCGCGCGCGCGAATGCGTCGGATGGGGAAAAATTGGAGTAACGAATCCCACGTGTCGACTCGGGAATTTTCACCGTCGCGCTTGCCATATCGGAGTCCCGGTCCCGCGACCGGTCTTCCCGCCTCGCCATAAAACGCTCGCGCGCCCGAGAATAAGGCGGTGAAACACGGGGAGAGAATCTGGGTTGCATTATAGGCGAGAAAAGCCCTGGCGAGCGATTCCGCCTTCTCTTTCCGCGCCGTCCCAGAACCGCGCGGTGCCGTTTTCATCGGCCGCGCCATTTTCTCTTTCCCGATTTTTGCCGCGCGCGATCTGCGCAGCCGGTGCGCCGCTCGAACAATCGCCGCGATATAGCTCGACCCGAGGCAAAAGCCAAAACTCACGGATTTTTATCCCGCGGGCTGAAGATCTTCGTGAACAAGCGTTTTTGCGTGGGGGCTAAACAACGGGACGGACGAAGGATCCACGAGAATTCCACTGGGCGAGAGTCTTGAAATCGGAGGAGGGGTTTACTTTCACCCTGTCGTCAGGGGCGCTGGACACGCGCGCCAACTCAAGCAAGGGCGGCGTTTTCGCCCTCATACGTCCCGCGACAGCTACTTAATTTACCCGTTCGAACGTGTAAGGACATTCCGACGAACGTATATATATCAAACGCACATGTGAATCGCGACAAGGCCGCTATGTGGCCGCAAAATTATTCGCGTGTGTACCACTATGTATACGTATAACTCGCGGCATTTACCATTCGTCTCGCGCGACGTATACGCTCGGTGGCAATCGCGCGTGCAGCTTGAATTCCCGTATAAAAATATACGGAGCCTCGGTCTTACTCGAAACGTGCCGTATCTATTCATAAATACTCCGACGTGGTGCTCACCGCAATAGCTCGAAATTTAATTTCACCGCGCCAAGTCGAAACGCGCTCGTGCTTCGCACGTGTATGTGTATACGCAGGATCCAAGCTATATATACGCCCGCGTTGTTATAGATTCAACGATGGAGCAGATAAGAGAGTCGTGGGCGTCCCTATACATATATATACACACGCTCGCTGATTGGATTTTCCTCGCGTCGAAAAACACACGCGCCGCGTCTCTGTGACATGTATATATATTCTTCAAAATACAATCTCATTGATGAGCAGCAGCAGCAGCAGCAGCAACGCGTGGCACCGACGCCGGGGGGAAATAACACGACAAAGCGACGTCGACAGCTTGCCAGAATTTAATTTGACGAGAAAAAAATACAGCGTATAAATTATATACACATACGAAAGTCACGGCTACGACTTTTGTCGATCCTTGAACAAACGGAACTGTCCGTCATTCGATTAAGCAACGCACTTGTATATATCGAGCCATTGTCTCGCTTCTTCCTTCCGCGTCACTCTTTCATATATCTCCCTCTCTTTTTTCCTCTCACTCGATTTCCGACCGAAGACGATGCGCAACTCTTTCCACATTAGTATAGCCTATTTCTGGAACGCTCGATCTTGACTCTCGTATTTCACGCGCACAGCCTCCTTGACATATTTCGAGTATCATTCTTTCGAAAGTCCGTCCCACAGAGATATGGAGCGCGCCAAACTTGAAACTATAAGCTCAAAGTTATAATTGACTCTCGTGAAAATTTTAAATTACACTGTCGATGAATTACATACAATAGATGAATTTTATCCATCCGTAATTGTCTCGTATGTTGTCACCTGATGCGCGCATGTGTACCTATAACTAGCGCCGCAGAGAAAGCCGCGGGCGCGTGCCACTTGTTAAAACAATCAAACGAGCAAACTCACGCGACGCCACACGTGTCTCGAATCTCAACGGTTCGCGATTATGACCGATGATGCTTTTCTAAGGATGCATTGTCAAAACGCCAAGGTGTTTTTTTTTCTTCTCATCCGAGAATTTCGGATTGTGGCGGGCGACTCGCGGGTGATATAACTGTTACTTTCCGATGAAAGTCACGAGTACGTAGTGTTTCGATCCGTTGAAATGCTACGCACGTGTAGGCAAGGGTTCGGGATGACGATCGCGAGTGTGATATATTTACCGAAAGTTATACGATACTCCGCTCGGCCCACGGGTTTAAATTTGCCATCAGTGTGCGTGTGCACGGGATCGAAGTCGAGTCACGCGGTGGAGAATTTCTCAACCGAATGCGCCGAGTAACATTAACTTACGCGAAAACACTGTGGCGATGGTAGAGAAAAAAATCACTCCTGACTCCACGCAGATGCGAGCTCGTCGGAACAACACGGCGCGCGGCTGTAAGTGAAATTGTGTAATCACAGGGGGATAACGAGGAGAAAGAGTATGAAATTTTCACGGAACAACACTTGTTACACGACTCCGAAACACTTAGCTCGGAATGTTGATTTGATGCTCAACTACTTAACCGAGCGCGCAAATTAAATCACGCGCAACTGGCGCGCGTGCTTACCTTTCGACATTTGCGCGCCGCGTATGTATACATATTATATACACGTGAACACATCCGTTTGGACGCGTATTTTCTTGGCTTTTTGAAAATTACATATTCAACCGTTCAATTCGCGGCTCGCCGAGGATACGCGCGCCTATTTAAACACGCCCACAAAAGAGTTGCCCCGCAAGGATGTACGTACATACATACGAGTGAGAATAAGACAACGAAGCGATATATGGTCGCGGCGGTTACGAAGGCGTCGACATTCCCGTTCGCAGCCGCGATATACAACATTGCGCGTGGCAAGCTACATTTCTCCGCGGCTGCTACACGTCGACGTTTTTTCTCCCGATTTCTCACGTCGCGTATAGGTATCTATATACGCGAGCGAAAAAAAAGAGCCCGCCGCCTTCGCGAAAACAATAACAAACTTATCTGTATGCGCGAAAGTAGCGTATCGTCCGAGCCGGATTATAAGCGTTAAATTTGCCGTCGTGCAGTTCTATCCCGCGACGATCAACGCAAAAACACACGCGCTCGTGTCCGAATTCCTCCGCACTGCTCTGGGCAGCCGCGAGAGCGAACAAAAAAGAAAACAAAAATGAAATACGGTGCGGACCGTTCGTTTTTAGCCGCGCACGAGCCGAAACTAGAATTCCCCCTCAAATACTACCACACATAGTGTATGTGTGTGATCAAGGAGATGTTCTTTGTATCGGGACAGGGGGGCCACGGCGCATTATACGCGAGTACATACGCACGTGTATATATGTCGACGCGCTTACGCAACGATAAAAGTACACGCGCGCGTATATAACGGAACGGCTCGAACGAGGAGAGCGAGCGTGATTTACAGATTTCACCGGGCCGACGGGATCTTCGCGAATAAATTTCTCTCTCTCTCTCTACGACGAGGAAAAGCTCCGCGGCTGAAGCTTATCTCTTGTAGTGCGTATATCTCTTCTTCCCTTCTTGTATGTTTGGGCTAGGATAAAGGTATTTCCGGAAATCATTTTCCCAGCTGATATAGGTATCTGTAAGGTCACGAGCGACAAGAGTCCCGGCGCGTCGTACAGATAACGTCTGTACTACAGCCCGGCGTATCCATACATAGATCCATATATAGATATACATATATACACAAGGGGCTTCGAAGTCGCGAGTACTCCCGGAGAGAGAACCCGCAGTGCTCCGGATTTATGGATGAATAGTACTCTTTATCCTTGCCGATATTAACCAACTAAAATCAGTTAACTCAGCTTAGGAAAAACTGCAGCGAAACGCAATAAGACTATACTGACGAGATAAAAGTTAAGTACTGGAAAACGATTGGAGCACCGTAGAAATTTGGATGGAGTACCGGATTGAGAAGTCCCTCATATATATTATGTACATACGTACGAGCAAATAGCGTATTATAGGACGGTATTTATGCGCTTTCGCGATGCCGCGGCCGCGACAGCGTATAATTTGCGCGTCGCCGCGGTTTTATCGAAGCGATTTATAATTGTACAAAAGTCGAGGGCGCACTTGTATATATATAGCTGATGAAATATCCGGCGAGATGAAGTGTACACGATGGCCTTTGGAAATTATGTCGATTCGGGCGAAAATTCCAATCGCCGGGTAGGATAATTACTGATATCGCGTAATGGATGGGCTGCGGGTGAGATAAGCCAAACGATACGTTGACACTCGTCGATTGTATCGTTCTCGTGTAATATACGTATACGCAGGCTCTGGCTTGGTTCTTTGTCAGCTCGACGGACAAGTACAATCGAGGATGATTTGACCAATTTTTTCTTTTCAACTTGCTCCTAATCGTAGAACGAACACGCGAACGAAATCGTCTCAGAGGACGAAAAGGCCTCCGCACCAGGTTTGATTGATACGTATGTATATTGAACGCGTGCGCGTCGCGCCGCACGAGTAAAGATTACCCACACGGCACATTGCGCGCTCTGTGATGGGTGTATATATGTACACACTTTCATCGGCATGGGCTAGAAAGTGCGATAAGATACACGAAGAATGTTGGTTGCGTTTTTTCTTCTTCCACTTCCAAGAACGTTGTGCAATCTCATCATTCGGCTCTCCGTCGCGGGCCCAAGCGTGCGCCCACTATCTAACGATTCAATATTGTGTGTGCTCTTAATCTCGGATCGTGTGTATCTTCCAAAGGATGAATGCCGAGATAATTAATATAAATATTGTCGGAAAAGTCAATAAAGACGAGCCGATATTGGATAATCCGTATGTGCATATGTGTATAATAACGTCGTTGGCAATCTCGGGGGGTCGTATGTAGATATGCTCTGGGAAGATTTGCATTATTTCAGGATTTGGCTATATCCTTTTGAATCGAACACGTCAAACGATTGCGATCGGTCTAATCAGCGCATTATCTTTGATAAATCCGTCGACTCAACCGTTGGAGCTTCGCTAATACGTCCATATCTACACGAGCTTGATAAATTTGATCCGCACTTACCCCGAAATTGATTAAAATCGCAACGTCACGAAGCTCGTTCAACTAATCGATGATTATACATTCAACAGATTATATATCAATAAAACCCCGCGTTTATCCGCGACGGATGTTTCAAACACTCTCAAATCATTGTCGAATCATGAATACGATCCAGTTTCTATTATACAATACTGCATTCCGGTGTTATTCCCTTCCGGAGCTCGTTCCAATGTATACGTTCGTGATTATACACAATTATGTATCTCAATAGGCAGCTTCCCAATACGCCAATTGATTTCAAAAGTTTTCCTCCAACTCGCGGCTTCCATTGAGACTAGTAATTGAGATTTGAGCTCGTGAACGTCTTTAAATCATTGTTATAATTATCCAATGAACATCACGACACGAGCCAATTTCCGTCGCAGATATAGTCTGGCAAAGTAAGACGTTACGAGTAGTCGGGTGTGTATTTAGATTCGAATGATCATTTTTATCGATCATTTTTATCGGTGCAGATCCTTACGCAAATGAAACTTCCAGCAGGCGTAAACTATAATGACGACGCGCGCGCCGCGAGAGCGAAATTCTTTTCTCGTATAATCTCGCGCGGATCTCACTTTTATCTGAAGACCACGCGAGTGAAATAAATTCCACGGGAGTCAGATTGGGGTCATGACTGTTTAACCAGCTCTGTACTCCTTGCAAGCTTATCAAGATGTCGAAGTTGAGCAGCGGAGAGGAACGAAAAAAAAAAGAGCTTTTATTGTTTCTCCTTGGTCGCGTTATTTCTCGAGCGCTAATTGGACATTTCCACTGGGCATATTATTGTTTTATACACTGGGTAAAACTGTCGGGACGACAGAGCAACGCTCGGCTTTTTTTTTCAAAAGTCATTTCCTTTGAGAGGAAGCTCGGGTCGATGGTTTCGCTCTCCGAGCGTGAAACCTTGGGTGTTTGCTAAATCGAGAAGGCAATCGGACGCCCGAGAGACAGTAATATCCATACACTTGGTGGGATGTGAAACAATGTAGATTTCGGAGTTATTATTTCACACACGATGCTCGCACTTCTCTTTTTCGATCTCTACCCCCTCGAGAAAGTACATTGCTAATTGATTGAGCAGGAGTATTCGCGCGATGAGTGTACCGAAGTATTCAATCGAATCCATTCGCATTTCAGATCTCCACAATGGGCAAGAAGGAGGAGGCGAACGAGGCGGCAGGAGAGCAGATGAGGGATTTCAGTAGCACGTGAGTATACACAACCGCCAGGAGTCCATACAGTAAAATGATACTTGAGCGTACATAATTCGCGTCGTGAAATTGCACGATCGCGTGTGCGTTGGGAAATATTCGCGTCCTTTTACCCACCGCGAATGACATCATTCCTTCAAACGTCCGTAAATAATTGCGCGCTCTATTCATATGAATCATAATTCTTCCCCTTGGCGCGTATGTTGAGAAATACATTGAGCGGGTATATGGATACGCGGTGTACATCTCGGAATTCCGAAGGATAATTAATTTATCCATATATTTGCCGACTGCATTCTACCGTCACCCGCTTGGCTGTTATCGGCGATTATCACGATTGTAACAGACGCCACTCGTAGCCCCGCGAGTTTATATATCCGCGCCGCGTTTAGCACGTGCACGATAATCTTCTTCTCTTTGTCGAGTGAACGCGCGCGGGACATACTAGATCGCATGTTTGTCTGTGATTCAATTGCACCGGCTGTATACGGCCGAAGGTCCCCTTATCACTCGACTAATATGTAAACTGTCGATTAGATTATTAGATGATTGGAATTGTTCGTTTGATACGGTGTGATTTTCCTCGTACGTTTGATCGTGTATTTTTCCTCGAACCTCATGAAAAAACAAACGGAAAAATGATTGAACAAGGTAATGAATCGTTGCGTATGTCGTTTACAGAACGAAGATTGCCGTTGGCCAGTGCCAGGAGAAGGACGAGCTGTACAACCCATTCGACCACAGAGACAAGAGGCATGCGACCTCGTAAGTATATACACGAGTGAAAAATCAGATATAGTATATATGCCTACTCGCCATCAGCTGGGTCGCACTCGAATATTCGGAGTCAACGATCTTCCGAGACACGCGTTTCACTCGCGTAAAGCTCCCGCGTTCGGAGGCGCTCGTATATACATATTTGATTTCCACGTGTCGGAGGGGCGTTTCATTGGATATATGCATCCGCAACGCGAATACGCGTGCGACGATTCGAATTCGAAAGCGACAAGATTCGGAAGGTACACACTGGAGCGAGAAAAACGAATTGCCGCGACTTGAATCATTATATGAATCGCCGAGCTTGGTCGTACGTGTGCACTCCGAGGGAATCGGAACTTCTCGATGCAACTCGAGACACAAGGGGAATAAGCGATTGTAGCCGCGGCAGGATGCTTTGCAAATATCAACTCGATATCCCGATAGTATAATTCCACGCGTCGCGGGCATGTCGCATCTTCGCTTCTTTGGTTTCAAAACTCATAGGTCGGGTTGGTTTCGCGCCTCGCTACGTCTCTGACTTTTCGAGAAGCCTTGGCAAACACCCGAACGCATCGAGGCTCTATCATGTGTTTTTGCCACCCCGCAGACTGGAAATATACATATAGCTCCGCGAGCGAATTAGCGCGCTCGCGCTTGTTATCTCGTTCGGAAATTTTTCTCTCCTCGAAACTCCTGACAGCCTTCGAATTAATCGCTCCTCGTTCTCATTCGTGGCTCGTTATCGAAATACCCGCGCGTAACCAGCAGCGCATCTCGCCGAACAATACCGCGACCGGCAACAGCAGCAGCAGCGCGAGGAAGCGTATTGTTGTATATGCGCGCTCGATCGCGCCGCGACTCGACGAATGTCAAATTGGAAAGTGAGAATATCGTCCTCGAAAAGTGCGCCGACGCCGAGTCGCTACCAAGGCCGCACGGCCGCGCGGTGGTTTTCGGAAAACCAATGGACACACACGCACAGACATATACATATTCATGGGCGACGGATCGGTTGCAACGCGACGCGCACGTTATACGGTTGCAACTCTGCTCGTTCGCGGGTCGGATCCGCGCACACCGGCGCCTCTCGTCGTCCGCGACCTCAATATACTCCTCGTTTCGGTGTACTCTCTTGAAAGCTTGCAGTTGAAAAACCGCTGTATTGAAAAAATAGCACTGCAGTTGATAATTCGTTCACCTCACTACAGTGATTTTTCAATTTCATGCAGCGGTTTCTCACTGGTAGAAACGTTAAGCATAACTAAGCTAAAAATCGGTTAGAGTTAATATCCTCAGCTGAATTCTCGTTAAAGTAGTAGCATAAAATACTGCTAGGCTCTCGCTGACAAAGAGACTTGGGTAACTTTCAGCTAATGATTTCAGCCAACTCTTACCTACCTGGACTTGTGTTAACGGTAAGAAATGCTTAATTTTCTGCCAGGGTTTCGAAAGAGCGTATACGTGCGACGCGCTTGTGCGACAAACGCGACGTGCTCTGTAAGTTTCCGTTCAGCGTGGACGGCATAGCGAGCTATGTATTCATATACATAAAGGGGCGACGCGAAAGGGAAAAATACAGAGGAAATAGCGATTGCCGATTGGAACTCAAGCCGCCCTGTTCGCGCAAACGTTGCTATCTCGCGTCGGGGCGGGTTACGAAAACGAATCCGACTCTCGTTGCGCGTCGCAACGTGTACGTTACAATCGTATCATAAATATATATCACGATTAACGAATCGCCCGGCGGCGAGCCGGCAGGAAAGAACGCCGGGATTATTCCACGGCCGCGCGTTGCGATCAGGCGCACAACGAGGCGCGCAATTTTTCGGCACCACTTTGCACGCCTCGCTTGAGACGAGTTCATCATCCCGCGCGTCAATTTGCCCGCGGGAAATTATCCCGTTACTCGAAGCCGACCGACGCGTCCGGATCATTGCGATTTAACTCGTGTGTGTGTGTTTATTGCGCGTACGCCGCGCATCCATCCCCCCATACGGAAACGTATAAAATTCATGCGGGCATTTTCTTTGTCTGTACAAGTCGTTCGTCGTCAGATTTAATGCCATCGTAAATTCAATATTACCGAGAGTATGTATACATCCGACGCGCAAACCACGTTCCGTGTGTACCATTCACGGCGCTAAACGAAAAGTCGACACGCGCGTATACGGCTCGTCTATCGTGCGATTCGCACATATGGTTGCACGTGAGTGTATACGTATAGGAATTTCGACGCGTCCAATATACACGGGAGAAGGTTCATCTGCGGCATTCGCGCGCGCGCGAGCCCGAGTCTCTTTCACCTCAAGGCCGTCGCCCGAGTCAGGTGAATTAATTCGGTGTATATATTTTGTTTCTCGCCTTTTTAACGCTCGCGTATATAGAAACGCGCTCTCGAGAAAAAAGGCAAAAACGCCGGTGCGCGCTTTGTGTACCGCGCGAGCGCGTACCAGCAGCTGTGTGTATACCTTAGCTCCGGGTAAGAAAAAGCGCCGAGGGGGGACCTTTCACCTGGATCCTGCAACGGGATCAAGGTCGCGATCACGTGCGCAATTGACGATCGCTCGAGCTTGTCCCGAGGATTATTGATGATCGTTTTGTTCGACTGCATTGCGCGCGCCTCTGATGGTGCGCGATCTCTCGAAACGCTTCGTCCGTCGCGGCTGCTTTGGTTTTCCATCGAGACATACACACAACCCGATGACGCGTCGAGCTGGCTCGCGTTTTTCCTTTTCTTTTTTGCTTTTTCTGTTCCATGGGACGCGGTGATTATGGAGACGGGGAGGGATAGGGGGAAAAAATTAATGAGCGCGCTGGATGCTGGATAAACGGAAGACTTATGAAGATGAATAATATGTCACTCCGTCGAGAGTCGACTCCCGGCGCGCGGCGCGCGTTGTTTGTTCGGTGGGACTGATGATGACGTTGAATCGGGATAATTTTAGAATCTGATTCCGCGAGTTACAACCGAGACAAAGTGTTTCAACCGAGGTTTTGGAAGAGAAGTCGAATATTGTGTGTGCGCGCGTGCACTCGACCACCCATTGAAGAATGGCGCTCCTGATGTGCGATGGGATCCGGCCTAAGCCCGACAATGCGATACGTGCATTGTTGTTGCAAGAAGAACTTTTCGAAGCAACGCATGATATTATCTGGAAATGTAAATTTTCTCGCGTTCGCTCCTTCATTGTCAAATTCTAAAGTCTCTCGAGAGTCTCTGTAGTTCCACTGCAAAAAAACAAGCTGGTTATATACATTTAGCATCCTTTGAGAAGTTCAACTGATCGTATACCCTGGTAGAAAATCGAATGACTGTTTGCCATGTTCCTAATCATCGGTATGACCAACAACGTTTCACGCCCATAAGCCATTTAAATTTCTACACGCACGAATGTATCCAAAGAATAGATCGTCGCCACCGAAACTGCGCATTAGTTGTACATTTGACTTGTGCTCTGCGTATGTAACCGATTCAGTTGCTCGGGCCGTATAGATGCGAAATACCACAAGTCCGCGATTGGGCTGATGTGACTTACCCGCTCAGCCAGATCTGCGATAGGTTTTGTAATTTTCAGAGTCGAATCGACTGTTTATTATTCGGATTTATTAATTCGGGCAAAATTGCGAGCTGTACCCGCGTTGAATCGCCCAGAACAGTGTCGTTGACTCTCCTCGCGTGTCGGTGTGTCGGTTAGAATCGCTCTTACCGACAAAAACCCAGCTGATTCATGGGATGCCGCACGAATTTACATGTATACAATGCGATTTCGTCAAAGCTGGCCACGTATCCGGCAACGTGTATATATTCAAAAACATATATATACAATCGGTGTGGACACTTGATTTTGTTTACTTACATATATATGTATTCCATACCGATAAACTTGGATTGTATAACGCTTATCAATAATGAAACGTATTACACGAGTACATTCATCATACTTTGTCATTAATTTGAGTACGAGGACTTTTGCCCACGCGTTGATCATCGTTCGACCACGTACGCCACCGATAAAATCGAGCGCAATATTACAAATGAATTGGTGGAACAGAGTGTAAGAGGAATGAATTGTTGCGCACAGGGACGGAGGCTCGGCGACGCACCTGATCAAGTCCTCGCTGGGCACGGGTATCCTGGCGATGCCCGCGGCGATAAAGAACGGCGGCCTGATCCTCGGCGGCATCGGCACCGTCCTAATCGGCATCCTGTGCTCGCACTGCGTGCACATACTCGTGAGGTCGTCGCACGTGCTGTGCCGCAAGACCAAGACGCCCCAGATGACGTTCGCCGAGACGGCGTGCGCGGCCTTCGAGTGCGGCCCCAAGCCCCTCAGGAGCTACGGCAACTTCGCCAGGAGGCTCGTCAACGGGGCCCTCTGCGCCACCTACGTCGGCGGCGCCTGCGTCTACATCGTCTTCATCGCCAGCGGCATCAAGCAGGTACATATAAACATATTCGTACACGTGAGCCCTGACTTACAATGACCCGGCACACGATGGTTGTAAAAAAATGTCCCGTTCGATGGGGAATATCTGCTGCAGTTCGTGAACACTGATCAATCGCTTGATTCAATAGTAACCCTTCTCTTTTTTTCCATCGATATACTAATACATCCTGTACGTATACTCAATAGGAGTTGTTGGTTACTGTTCGGAACAGTGGACATTTCAGTAATCTTTTAGTGAACATTCACTGTTTTCCGTCAGTTATGCAATTATAACTGATGAATTGTGTTCTTAACTATTTTTAATTTGAAAAATTCAAAAAACTCTTATTGAATGTTTTAGTATGTTGATATTCGGTCTCTACGTATTTATGACAAGGCGAGCGAAAGAAACGGTTTCTTCGTCATTCAGATAAGGGCTGTTCAGTTTTATAACTGAATGATTCCATAACTATTTATCTGTTATTTGCACTACTATTCGAATAGCATGATTCATACTCGAATTAACCGCACGTCGTACCTACTTCAAAGTAATTATTTTTGAAAATTTCTAAAGTACATTTGGCTTGTTATGAGACTAAACAACATATTTAATATTTTGTATATTAATCCATGGGTAAAACATTATTCCATGCACTAGAGCGTTTCTTACGAAGACTGTTTTACGAGATCCTAACTGGTGCGTTCAATTTTGATTACTCGTGTAACACACGTCGCCGGCCCCTCGTGGACACGTCCACGCGCCTCTTAAAAGTTTTACGCACTAGTTGCGTAATATGCTATTACTTTTTTTCGTAAATCAATCGATACGATTAATAGTCTTGGATCAAATTCGTTACGGAATCAATAGTGAAACGAAAGTCGTGACGAGCGTATGATGAAGCATTTGTCTATTAAAAATGGTATTGGCGAGAACAGAAGTTAAACGGCCTCTTGGCATAATAACTTCGGATAACGTCGTAAAGTTGGACAATTAACTTTTCCTTCCGCGTATACACACACACTTGGCTACTCTGCCTTCTTCGAATAATTTTTTTTTCGAATCCATCATTAATATTTAGGCTCTGTGGCCCGTGGGCGCGTATTACAAAACATGGCACGTGATATCCAAAATTTGCCCGATGACTTCATCACTTTCGCGATTGGAAAGTTTCTTTGGCTTATGTTATATACAGTATATATATACAGTATATATTTATCTGATCCTATTTGGCGGACATTGAAAGATATCTTATCAATTTAAAAATTCTGGTTGTACACTTTGAATAAATCTGAAAAATCGAAGAATGTCAAGGAGAGTTTACCGTTTGAAAAACAAGACGTTTCTGCGTAAATCGATGTATTTTTCTCCTCTCTTGAATGATCCACTGGAGAAATTCTTCTCAGAAATATTTGAATTACTGTGGAATTTTCTCTCGCCTTTCTTCCATGACAAGTGATAGTCTCTAACAAAAGAAAAACTATGAGTATTCTGACGAGGGCACCTCGACGCCTCAAGGTTATGTACCACACAGAAACTTTGGAATATATCACCTGTTTTTAACTCTTTCACGTTTCAAAAAGCCATAGAGCCAAGAAAAATTGTCGATAGATAAATTGTTTGTCTCGATTTGTTTTATTATTGAAAATGTATCGCTATTAGTTTGGAAAACGTTTGAAGAAAATCTGAAAATTACCAGTGAACATAATTTCTTTGAAAATAAGGAAAAACTATGACGGTATGTTACGTATCAGTCGAAATCATAGTATTTGTTCTTATTCATAAATTTCACATCGTCAAAGTAACGACCAGGAGAAAAAAATATGCAGATAATTACCGTATTCTTTTCAATGTAATATTCTGATTTGCAAGAGAATTATCTGAAATTTTAATAGACTATGTTGAAAATTGTTATTCAGGTGTTCCTGAAGATAAAGTAGTAGAATAGTTCTTTAAAATAATTGATTACTTCCTTTAAGATTTTTTTTCAAATGTTCTCTTGGTTATGCTCTGTGGTTATTGAAGTATAAGAATCATGAAATTTGCCAAACGGTCTGAGCTTATTTGTCGCGTGAAAAGGCCCATTTGAAATGAATAATTTTTTTCCTCATGTTTTGGTACACTCCAAATTTATTTTCTGCAAGATATAACTCAGAGATCGTGAGATCCTCTCGTGCACTCATTCGCCAATTACCTGCAAACATTTGAATATGATTCATGATTATTTTCGATAAAAACTATGCATATATTCTGCTCAGACTGTCATGATATATATCTGGAAATGTCAAAACATCATATAAAAGTAATTTCTGTTAATCCTTTATCTGCATCAACAGAAAGCTTCCTTAACGAGGAAGCAAAATTATTGAAACTGAACGACAAAACGTTCCGCGCCTAGAATATGCTATTTCTAATGTAAAAATTGTAAAATTTGTATTTGCACGTGTCATGAATGTCTTTGAATGTCATTCGAACTTTGCATTCATTTTTTTAGAGAAAGAGTCAAACAAATCTTCCCGGGAATCATGTACTTTTGGAATTCAGCAAAATATTCGCTAAGGGCAAATGTATATTATTTTAATGAATAGGAAGTGAACGTAAACTGAAGAAGTCTTGGAAAAAATCCTAAGTTCGTTAAAGAATACCAGTAAATAATTCTTTTGTATAGTGAAAAATGAGAAAATTGGAATTCCGATTGAAGCAAGCGCGCTAATAACGGTAGTCAAAGATTGCCGTGACACAAAAGTGATTCTATAGTATTACTCGAGGACTTTCCTACTGATACTACGGAAATTATTGACGAAGTTAGAACAATGAGAATATATCCTACAAATTTCAGTCGAATTGATGAGATATTATGACAGGTTATTGTAATAAGTGTTTTTTATACTTTCCATAAAAATACAATCCTTTGGAACGATTGTACACTCGAAATCCACTGTATCCAATTAATTTTTGTGATAATTCCTTGACCAGTGCTACGATGTGCGTGTTTGTTACATAGATAAGTTAGCTTGAATAATAAATCTATTCTAATTGACCATGAGCACATCATCAATCATGATTGTGTTGTTTTTCAAATTATCCAGTCGTTCTAGTAAAAAGAATCAGCGTGCATAAACGCGAGCACTTGTCGGACATAAAGTTTCAACATGCATTACCTAAGTTAGATTTATTGTAAAATATAATTTCATACTCTACACGTGTACCTGACATACAGTTCGTCAATGCTCATTCCATACAAATGTTTGCGTGATGGTTTCCTTTCTTTTTCCTTTCTCAATGGAGATAGAACGTAAAAAATACATGTTATGATAATCTCAAAGATAAACGTCAGAGGAATACTATATGAAATATGAATTTAATCGTGATTCCCTTATTTCTAATGGGAATGTAAATAATTTTTTGAAAATTCAAATATTCCCGTTGTAAATCAATAAAATAATTACACACGATCCATGTTATGTCACCCAATCTGCGTGTATGTACAACCTATTGATGATTGTTATATTTATTTTCAGTTGGGTGACTATTACAGTGGCACGGAAATACCTAATCGAACATACATGCTGTGTCTCATCCCGGCAGTAGTTCTTTTGGGCCAAATTAGGCATCTGAAGATTCTTGTCCCTTTCTCGGTGGTCGCGAACCTCTGCTTGACGGTTGGCTTTGCAATCACATTGTACTACATATTCAAGGAATTCCAACCGCTGGACAAAATAAGCCTCGTGGGCTCATGGTCCCAATTGCCCAAGTTCTTTTCGACAGTCATATTTGCCATTGAAGGAATCGGAACCGTAAGTATCTTCTACTTTCTCATTTCTCCTCTGTCAATCAACAAGTCTTTGTGCCAAAATGAGCCTATAACCTGCTCTAAACGGATGACTGTTTGAATTTTAAGGTGATGCCGATCGAAAACAGTATGGCTAACCCAAATCACTTCATCGGTTGCCCCGGTGTTCTCAATCTCTCAATGACGGTGGTTGTCGCTCTTTACACAATCATGGGTGTGTTTGGGTACTTGAGCGTCGGAGACGAAGCCAAAGGCAGTATTACATACAATCTTCCAACTGAAGAACCGTAAGTATCTCCGTATAATGAAGACAAAACATTAATTTTGCATGCTATTGTTACTCGCATTAACATAATGACATATTGCCGTTTTTTTTTGCATTATTCTCGGTCGATTAATGCCCTGCTTTTGTTCGTTCCAGCCTTGCTCAAGTTGTGAAGATCCTCATTGCTGTTGCCATAATATTAACATACGGACTGCAGTTTTTCGTGCCCTTGGAGATCATATGGAAGTCGATCAAGCCCAAGTTCAGCCATAGCTGGGAATTCGCTGGAGAAACTATCATGAGGGTTCTCATGGTACTTTTCACGGGTAAGCACTATTCCAATTATAAAGACTATTTAAGTTTTTAGGAATTACTCAATGTACAAATATCACGTGTCACAATATCATTGATAAAAATTTGAAAATAAAAAATATCCAATGGTCGTTTTAGGCTACTGATTGAAAAGCTAGACGTTATTAGCGATTTGAGAAATTACGGCGAATGGACGATTAACGGCATTATTTTTGTTCACAGTGAGCGTAGCTATGCTAATCCCGAAATTGGAGTCACTAATTTCTCTAGTGGGTGCGATATTCTTCTCCCTCCTTGGAATCTTCATTCCGGCAGTCGTCGAGACGATTTCCTGTTGGGACGGACACCTCGGCCGAGGCTACTGGAGGCTATGGAAAAATATTTTCCTCGTGATAGTCGCCATTGCAGCCCTCATCACGGGCACTTGGATCTCGATTTTGGATATTATTAGTAACGAAGAAGTTGAGCACAGTCCCATGAGCAGCACTACCGAGTCGATATTGTTGACGACTCTGGGTGTCGCCAATGGCACCGCAAGTTAAGAAATTCAGCCGAGATATCGACTTCTGGTGTGACCTACTGCCAGTTCACATGTACATTTGGATTCGCGAGTGAACGTCGCGCGACGCAACGTTTCGTTTGCTCGTTTGTAAATATTGCTTTATGTCTTTCGGATCGTTGAACGAAATATGCTGGCCGTATATGTGTCGTTTACAGGAGAGCAATGGAGAAAAAGCAAAAACAGATCTCGGGATTTCAGAAATCATTCCATGAATTAGAGTAAGCGTCCGATTGACGTGTCAATGCGAGAAATTCGCCACTTTTTTTATTGTCATACGTGCCGTGTAATGTCCGTGTTATATGAAAAGTGATGGCCTGCAAAGTGAAGTCAGTTAACTGGCCGTGATCGGATTGGTTTAGACTTAACTAAGTGACGCGAGTTAAGGTATACCTATAGAGATAGAGAGCGCAGGAGCAGGGAGCACTGAGCAGAGCTACCAGCCGAAGGAGGAATATATTAGGGTAGTCAGGTTATCAACGAGGATAACGAGTTTCGGGTTCGAATGATCAAATCTTATTTTCGGATGCTGAATAAAATATAAATGTAAGTTTTGATAATACACCTATCGAGACAAATTGCCAAGTACGTAAAGAAGATAATCGTAATTTGATTGGTTGCTGGAATATTTAGCCGTGAAATTTGAATGTATCTCTAGTTTAATGATATTTTTTTTTTTTTCATTGAAATCTATGAATATGATAGACAGCCAGTATTACATGACTCTTCTGGATAGAAGTGATCATTTGGTTTATTTATACTTTGGAAACATAATAACGAGTGAAATGTAAAGATATAAAAGACAAAATCAATTACTAAAACATCGCCCGGATAAGTCGTGCGAAGCGCGTATGGACGTAGCTAGTATCGAGTAATTTTAGGTTTGAACGAGCATAAAAATGCTATTTATTCATTCGTAAATTAAGCTATGGCAATATGGATAAACTGTTCTTCATAAGATCGTGAACGAGAAATCGATG
Organism: Aphelinus atriplicis; assembly: GCA_020882685.1. Lineage (NCBI taxonomy): Eukaryota > Metazoa > Arthropoda > Insecta > Hymenoptera > Aphelinidae > Aphelinus > Aphelinus atriplicis. The sequence goes on along the minus strand of CM037075.1, from coordinate 20,139,751 downwards.
TATCATATTTTGTGCCTTGCAGATTCAGTATTGTAATTTATCGTTATGATATTCCAATCGAGAGTTCTACGCAGTCATCATCACAACATGCGCGTATCAGATAATGACTCGTAGCATAAGTAGTTGTATCAACTGTCGTAGTTTGTACATTCCAAGAGGAGGCGTGATACCATGTGATCGTTTACTAAAAAAAAACACTTCGTCATCAAAACTAATTGCGCTCGCATTATCATCCTTCACTTGAATCGTTGAGGCACGGGAGAAGCGTCATCTTTTATCCAGTGATTAAATAGGTTGAACCGACATTTTCAAAATACTTAAGCCGCAAGACGTATTCAATTTTTTTCTTTTACAATAAGGTAACTAAACTGGGAGACTCATCGGTTAGAAGCATTACTGAAAATCATTAACGAAGCGATCAATCGATTACTGTATGTATTATCTCGCTTGCCAAGATTGTTGAATATCTTGTGAAGATTATTCTGAAGGGAAATTCACTTTCAGGAAAATCAAGAGAATCGGAAAAATTTCAATCTGGAACAGTCAAGGTGAGAATACGTTCTCAAAATATGATCTAGGTTTCATTGTCTTATAGCGAAATGTATTATTTCCAGTAGAATGTATAGTTTACTTATAATCAAAATCACAGCAAGTACTTTTCAATGTGAACGGAATTATGAATTTCAATTTTTCTTCAATGTCAACATTTTTCCATGAAACTGCAGACGTTTTTAAAATGAATGAGATCAGAGAAAAAAAGTGCATTGTGAAGATTACGATATTTCTTTAGAAATGTTTTCCTCGTTTATAAGATAGATAATCGTCATGAATTACCTGCCACTGTACAGACTCTAGGTTAGAGGAGTGTACGTATTTTGTATTCGCCGGTATAGATTTTATCATGGCGCAAAGTATATTATATAATTTACTTTGGATTATATGTAACTCAAGATACCGAGAGTATATATATTAAAAGCTTAATGGAACGATAAAGCAGGGTTTTATCAAACACGCGTTAAACCGCTCAAATGAGCCTTGACGAATGATCTTGTATATAAATTTTATTAGCAGTAGTTTTGTTGATAAGATACATTTATTACGATTATTGCGGCATAATATATATTTATATATATAAGTATGTGAAGAGATATTTATAAGGATTTTTTGTATCGTTGTGACTAATATTTTATTCTTATTTATCATTACTCAAGATTTTCAAATAAAGATTGGCATGCAAAAAAGTAAATCAATAGATTATATGCTACTTTGTATTTTCAGCAAATAATATTCAAATTCGTTTTTAAAACATGGGTTTTATTTTCATTCACTTCACAGCATTTCCCATTATTCCGGTCATGGATCTTCATAAGAACATAAATTGTTATTTATTCCATCATATAGATTTTATTTCTCGAGAATAATTAATCACTCATTCAATTTTTGCGAAATTTAAAAAATATTCGTATTTGGATGGGTATAAACTACAATTATCATTTCCAATTTCTCTTATTTTCAAGAAATATAATGATTATAATTGAATAAGGAATATATATTCCCCTACCCAATCTTCATTACTAACAACAACTAAAAGCTAATTTGAGGCCAACAAATAGTCGTAGAAAAAGTTATTTTTCATGTATTAGCATGATTAAACGACAAATATTGATTTATCGGGCATGGTGAACCATAGCAATAAAATTGAGGGGTAATATACCTTTGTGACCTCCGATTTCTAATGTCAAAAAAGACGGTTTCGAGATAAACGCGTTCAAAGTTTTGAGTACTGTACTAGTACTATACGACTCTGTTCAGAGAATCGATTTTTTGAGGCACTTAGAACTTCTTCCCCCACTTGATCGACTTTTTACATCATTCAAAAGTCACAAAGGTATATTACCCCTTAATATAGTGCGAGTGAAAAATTCACGCTCTCCTTACTTGATTATAACCAGCAATCTTTAATGTTCGTCACATCCTTGGAGCACGAATTTATTTCTCTCGCAATCATACTTTTACTTCTCTCGGTATGTTTCCTATCTCAATATCACCCATGCATAATTTTCTATAGAAAGTTTACCCCATGAAATATGAAGGCTTTTTCGGAGCTCTATCTATTTGTCAAACGCAAATTTACACCAAATCATCATTTCATATATTTTTTTAATAATTTCCCATGAATAATTTACACATGAAAATGCAAATTTTAGTTTTCCAAGCTTCATGCCCACGCATTGTTTTTTTAACTTATGTACTATGGAATCTTGAAGTACCGGCAATTTCCTTTCGATTCATAGCAGATCAATAAAAAGAGTCATAAAACACACGCGACAAAGATTAGAATTAAACTTGATTCTTGGATCACTCACAGCAGTAAAGATTACATGTATTTTCCTAGATCAAATTTATTACGTGTGAAGTGTAACTATGTGTAGCTGATTGACTTTGTTCGAGTCGGAACAAGCGTTGAATTCACGAGATGCTATTGAATACAAGACAGTATATTTTGAGGAGCAGCTAATGTTTTTTTCTCGAAATCGATATGAAATCAATTTCACGACACCATAGTCGGATGTCGATTGACCTCTCAAAATCTTCTGTGAAACAGCGATACGAGCTGGAGAACAGGAGCTGCCCCGTCCTCATAGTACTGGTAGCTCTTGCTGTGCAGCTGTCCAAGCTTGATCACCCAAAATTTGATTTGGCTAGTATCAATGCCCTTGTCCAATATAATATCTGCAGCTTGTTACTGACGACCCAGAGTTGGCCGACTTCGTCTATACGGCAAATGTGTCGGGTCATTGCATCGTCTGGTCGTCGCGTAACACTCGACGGTTCAGGCGGGTGTAGGGCCGTTGTCCTGCAGCTGGCCAAAATACAGCCGGACTGCGACGGCTTCGAGCCGAGCTTCCTCGCAGCGCCGTGTACATATGGGCCGGTTCGACTTGAGCAGGCTGGTCGGCACCGAGAACAGCTTGAGCGAAGACAGTAGAATAAGCGGCGGTAGGACAAGGCGATGCCGTCCACGTTGGCCGACCAATTCACCAACGTGTTGTTTACAGTGAACTTCACTGCAGTAGATCTCATTGACTTCCGCCAGTCACCAACGTGCACGCGTGTATTTAATATAGCGAACTTTACTAATTGTAATTATCAAATGCACGATTAATTAACAATGAATGTTAATTTGATTGGATAGTAAACTTTCTTCACGTCATAAGAGAATGATTCGATGTATACAAGACAGTTTATAGTTTTGGTTAACTTTGCATAAACACTCAATTTTGTTTGAAGCGTTATTTTTGACCATCACCTCACCCGCAACAACTTCTTGTGCCTGAGTGAAAAACGAGGATGTCGGGTGTTTTGGCTTGGCTGTTAGTGATGTAGGCATAGCCTCCGTCCTCGTGGTCAAGGACGATGCCATTCAGGTGATTGGTCTCGGGACTGACGACCTCCCTGGGGGAACTCGTACTTGAGCGGCAGTCGTCCTTGACGCTCGAGGTCGAGCACAACGAGCTTCGCGGGGCAAAGGTTGCGCGGCTCGCTCAGGAAGTTAATCCTGCCCGTGTCCAGCACCTACCATGCGGCTCGATCTCCATACTCCGGACCATCTGCAGCACCGAGCAGTTGCCTAGCTTGGGTATGGCTCGAGATTCGGAGACCTGTCGCCTGTAAAATCGGGACACGAATCTTTGTGCTCGGCAAATTTTTGTGTGACCGTGAGAGCCATGGTTTCCACAGAACCGATCGTGGCAATGACCCGTAGAAAAAAAATGCATTTTGGGAAACATGCACAAAATTCGAGTCGTTTCAAAGGCGTTTCAGAGAGATTTAACGGAAGTACCTGTATACGATGTGACAGTGAGTAATTGTACTATGAGTTAACAAATTAGTAGGATATTGTCGTGAGCCTTGTCGGCAAAAAATGTTTCAGAAAAACTTTTCGAGTCCGCGATTCCAACATTTTTTTAGCAATATAAAAATATTTCATTTTAATATTAAAACGTTATTTGTATAAAACGCGATTTTGCACCCGAATTTTGTGCCCCATTTTCCTGGATCCCTGGCAAATCGCATTTTCCGCGCACAGATGAAAAAGTAATTGGCACAGACTGAATTTATCATCGACCGGATTGACAGAAGTAGCAAGCAGAGTGGCGGGAACACCGTCCTTCAATCGCGGAACACTAAGGAACAGTCTTTTCTTCTATACTTTTATCCCGACGATAGCATTGCTCTTCTTCAAATACCGTCCATTATCGAGTGCGCATTGGTAATTCTCCACCGACGGCCACGTGAAGTTGATGTACTTCCATTCGTAGACTATCTGCTCGGGCTTCTTCAGCGCCGAGCTGTATACGAGCAACTATACAGCAGAACGAAAAGGAAGCTCGACATTTCGAGACTCGCGAATTTTCGAATGGCTCCTTCGTATTTGTCTATTTATACTAAGAAGCCTCAAATCATAACGTTTCAAAATTTGGATGGAGGAGGGGGGGAGAGGGCGGCGAAAATTCGGTTTTGAGAAACCATACAACAGAGTGAGTGCACTTCGTTATCAAGAACACTTCTTTTGGCGATTTTTATAATTTTTAACTTACTTTTCTCATAATTTTACTATATTTTTCTGTTTAACTGACATAGTCGAGACGTTTCGTGATGGTACTTGACTATACTGAACTGACATCCTTTTAATGCATATATTTTTATCACTTTGGCAAATATTTCGAATGTCCCCGGGAATACTTCTGTAACGTTTTGGATATATTATTGAAACATTGTTTGTAAGTTTCTTCGTATACAGTCAGCAATCGAGGAGATTATATTTTCCAATGTATCATGTTAATTAAATTGGTGGCATTAAACATAGGCAAGTTACACAAATATCCATCAATATATCGACCCTCCCTATTCATAAGGACGTATCTCGGGAGTCAGAATAATAAGGACGTATCTCCCGGAACGCCGGAGCGCCAGAAAATAAGGACGTATCTCGCATGAGCGCAAAGTAAGGACGTATTTCGGAGGTACGCGCAAAATAATATCGTAGCTCGGAGAATTGCAAAGTAAGAAAGTATCTCAGCGGTTTGAAATCAACTAATGAAGTTTACACATGAAGATAAAATCCAGTCACGAGTCACTCAGTCTTCTAAAAACATCAGGAGACCAATTCTGATCACTATAGTCGCCACTCGAGTACCTTACACGTTTTCACTGCATGTTCATTAATAACATCCATAATAAGCACTGCAGTACACTGTCGATATGATTCTGGTTCTGATTTAAAAAGTTGACGGTAGCGCTCGAGTCTGACAGCGGCTACTGCAGTGATCAACTGTGGAATGAGCCGCCGCGCGCCGCGGCCGGTGGCTCAATTCGTGGATAAGACTCGGGGTTCGATTCCCGGATTTCCCGGCATGCTCCGATCTGTAGGGCCAGTTTTATATGGAAACCAAAAATAAGAACACGCTCCGCCGTGAGCATCATGTGATTGTGGCTAGTCGGTTTCTTGAATGTAAACTACAAGCCAATAACGAGAGACGAAAAACTGCGTCTTGTTACTAGTTGCTAAGCGCTCGCGACTTGCGACTGCAGTCAGAGCAGCTTGGTCTGTAGTCTTAGCGCAGCCGAGCGCAGTCGAGCAGGGAGCCACCGCGTTTCCACGTATATAAATGCCAGATAGGCTCTTGACCATCGTTTCTGTGCTTTTGACTCATGTATAAAAAAAATACACATGCTTAATATTTTGACTGGCCCCCATGATCGCTTTCATGTTTGCCAAGTTTTAATTCTATGCTTGAGATTTATTTGCAGTTATGATCGGTTATAATTTTCAATCAAATAAGAGATTCAATATTGAGTCGCAATTCTCCGTGAGCTGCGACATTATTTCGCGCTCGTCCGAGATACGTCCTTTCTTTGCGCTCACGCGAGATACGTCCTTACTTTGCGCTTTTCCGAGATACGTCTTTATTATTCTGCCGCCCGAGATACGTCCTTATTATTCTGCCGCCCGAGATACGTCCTTATTTCGAGAATCTCCGAGATACGTCCTTATGAATAGGGAGGGTCGAATATGTCTTCGAGAGATCTTAAAAATCTTCTTATATCGTATAATCTAATCTATTCCATTTCTTATCTACAAAATTATTGAAAAGTGCCATAGATCAATTGTAATTCGTATTTTATTTCGTGGGCATGGTCACTTTCCAATGCATCAACCATATCGGCTCAGATATACACGCTCGCTATATTTGCAATCACAATTATGATCTCGGATCAGGGATCCCTGATCCGTAGTTTTACGTCCGCGAACATAAAACCACTCTCGCACTCCACGTCGCCATTGACGATCCAGTAAATATTTATTGCAATGAGAGGTTTTGAGCAGCCAACGGGTACAAATTCGACACCTTACATCACCTTGTATGTATGTACCCTGAACCCATTCTGTTATGACACTAAAATTGAGCGATTTTCTATGTACATACAAGTTGGTATTGGAAGTATATTAAAATTCAAAGAGATGCGTGTGCACATGATCACTTCGATTGAAAACTGCTCAGTAGAACGTGTGTGATATGGTCAGACAGATGGTAAAATCATAACACGTTATAACGAAAAATAAACAAGAGATGCGCTTCGAATCAAGTATCGAAATTCCCCCCAGTCAAATGACTCCGATGAAAAATATAAACCATGACGTACGTTGGGATGAATATTCCATGTATAAGGGCTTGTTTAACAGTTGATTTTTATATTGTGTTTCACGTTTGGTGGGACGTGAGTTCGCTAAAGACTCGAGGAGTAGAATCGTTTGTTTCGATTGAATAAGAGCGCTGGGCATGGCCCAACGGCTATGAAAACCACTTCGGAAGAGAAAAGGGTCCGAGTGTTCGATCAATTCTTTCAACTTCACCTATATATATATATTTATACAAATCATTTGGGGTATGACTATGGTTTTGTATAATCGACGTAGTCCTTCTCGTGAGAGATAAATCAAAGAGGATACATCTGTCGGGCACTCCTATTCGGATGACCAAATCCTTTTTTTCCGCATCGAGGTTTTTTGGGGTCGGGTCACCGCCCATCCCCGCAGTGAATCACATGCAGGATGCCTCCCAGAGCACATATATGTATATTCGGTCGCGCGAGGATCTGAGCGAATGCCTGCCTGACCGACCGAAGATACAGTTGGGCGTTCGTACCCGTAGGTGGCCGATGTCGGAGCTGCGCGCGGCCACAAGCACAACTAATCCGAGTCGCGCCCCGCGTATCGGTGCGCCGCGCAGCGGCGGCGGTGATTGACGAAGGACGACAGATAAAACAGTAATGGCTGCGCCACAGCCAGCCGTGTAACCCCTTGCGCGAACATCTGATATATACATACACGACTCGGGTCGCCGCGGATGCTACGGACTGTTTTCGCGCAACCCGGTGCGCCCGACCGACGGATCCAGCTGCTGCAGTAGGACTACTCGTTCCGCTTTGCGCTCCTGACCAAACATATACCCCGGGTCTTCTCGTTCATATGGATCCCCCTGCAATCGGCGGAGGGACGGGCGGACCATAACCTCAAAGGCGCGAGCGCGCGACGATTTTCTCGTGTGTGCTTGTGTGGGGGGGTGGTGTGCGGCGCGTGTACAGCAGGGGGGAGGATTTGTTTGGGTGCGCGCGCGCGGGCAAACACCAACGCGGACACACCGCTGCCGCAGGGGGGAAGGACGATATGGCAATGAACGAGGACTTTAACTTTGCCGAGCTTTGCAGGCTCTGCTCGCTAAAGAGCACTCATCACATGCAGATATTCGACAAGGAGGGCGAGCACAGGCAGTTGCTCTTCAAAATACGTTCCTGCATACCGGCAGTGGTGAGTACAAGCTCGCGGGCGCGCGCGTGTGTGTGTGTATACTTCCCATATATCCCCAAATCCAAGTGATCGAGGCATTTTTTCTATCTTTTTGAGTCCCCCCTCCCTTTACCCGGGATAAAAAGCGTCCCGTCGAACTCGCGACGTACACGTCGCCCGGCAGCTCGAGGTGGTCGGAACCGCGCGCGCATCAAACTGCGCTAGAAAACCATGATTTTTTATTTTTATTTTTGTTACAGATAACAAAGGAAGACGCGTTACCAAAAAATATATGTCAAAGATGCGTGTATAAGTTGGACATGTTTTACGAGTTCCGAGTGAGCTGCATGACGACTGACACAGTTTTGAAAAACTACGCGGACAGCTTGAAGCACCTTGCAGCATCAGTTAATCATCAGGTAGAGTATATTTGAATATGCGTGGCCTGCTTGGTATACACTGTAGAAAATCATTTGTAAATGTACACGCTGGTAGTGGTGCGTTACTGTGCTCAGAATAATCACTTTATTATCCCCAGCACAGCGATTTTACTAGCTCTAGAAGAATCACTGTTCTCGTTCTCAATACAGGAAAATCTGTGTGACACTAAAACTGTTATGTCGCAGATTTTCCTGGACTAAGCGTAGTTAGATTTCGCGAATGATTTTTTACAGTGTACGTTCCACGTCAAACTATTACCGTTTCGTCTGCTTTATGGAACCAAGATTTATTTTCATCACTTGTATCAAAAATTCGATCAGTTGACCTTAGTTTTTTTACTCGTGATGAAAAATACTGTTCGATAATAGGGCAAAAGATGATTTCTTGGCTCGTGTGATTCACATTAGCTCGCTTCGCTCGGGCGTCTTTTTCTCTAGTGTTGAAATGTACTATTTCAATCAGAAATAAGCTGAGTCTCTCAATTTAGAGCATTCATGTTTGAGCCATCAAGAGTGAGTATTTTCGTTGAAGAATCTTAAAAGTATTCGTGAGAAATGATGATACTCAATCATTCTTAAATTATATCGTTTAACAAGAAGACAAATAGATACAATCAGCTGATCTTCTAATTTCTCGATGGAATACCATTATTTAGAGTATTCTCCTTAGATTAGAGCTATTCAGTTTCGAATTTCGTCATGCTGGTCGATACGTAAGTGAACTATTATTAATATCTTTCAGTTACAACATATTTTCGCTTATGGATTTCTATATATACACGACTACATGCCACTGTACTTGCAGTATGAATTCCAAGGAAATTTAACTTTTGACCGAAACAGTTCAACTTCTTGATGGGTTAATCAAAAACTATCCAAAGATGATCATTAACACACTGGCGGGGTCAGATGTTGTGTGCTCCGTTCAATCGAGTCCGACACACACAGTGGGTAACCAACAGGAATAATTTCATGCGCTGCACAATCAACTAGGACTTCGCTCGCGAATAATACTCGGAGTAACGTTCGCTCGGGTCATACCATGCTCAGGACAGTTCTTCGTAGTCGGACAGCATTGTTTTTCTCCAATAACAATTCGATATACAAACCCCCCCGTAAAAATGACCCACTAATTCCGAGAACAGTCGAAATCCCACCTATAGGCATCACGCACCCCCCGGGCTAACGTGTGTCGCGTGCAGGCGTCAACCCGACCCCTGCCCCCCCCCCTTGTTTCCTTTACCCCCCCGAGCGATCGAGCTCAACACACATCGGAGCGCGTCGATATTGAGGAAAAGGCCAAAAACTCGCTGTGGGAGGGATGGAAGGGGGGGACAGCTGGTCGGTCGTGTGCAGTCCCCGGCGGCGGTGTTGTCGAGGGGGTGAAAAAAAAGGAAGCGGCCGAAGGGGGGGGCAAGGGGTCTAACGAGGGGGGAGCGTGTCGCGGTAGCCAACCCCCCGCGGCTGCGTGGGTGCAATCGCATCTCTCCGCGGCGCGACGCTACTATATATTGATCGGGCGCTGCTCCCTCGCACACGCGCGAAAGCGAAAGTCGAGCGAGCGGGCGTCTGCTGTGGCGGCCAGGTATTGGGTTGCCGCTCCTCTCTGTCTCTCTCTCTGGTCTCTCCGTCTCCCTGTCTCTCGTTCGCTTCACCTGCAGCGCATATCCACGCGTGCATACATGCATACGCGTACACACATGTATAGGTATAAAAGCGAGCGAGAGTCGTCGGGACTTAATCCGCGTATCGCTTCATCTGGCGCTCGCTTTTGTTTTCGAGAGGCTGTGGTGCGCGCACCTCGCGGCCGATCCGCGTCCCGCGCAACTCGTTTGCCTCTTCCCTGGCGCGCGCAGCCTCTTTTCCACCTCTGCGGCTCCTGCGATTCCGCGGTGTGCACGTATAAAACACTCCGACGGCCAGCTCTCCTTCGACGTGTACCGCTGCCAAATCGCGCGTCGGTCCTGCGCTTCCAATGCTCATTCCGTACTCGGCAGGATTTCCCGGAGAGCCTGGCCACCGAGTCGAAGAGAATTCAAGTCGCTCCGTATGTGTGTGTGTGTACGTTCAACGAATCAGTTGAATACGAGCTGTTGGTGAAAGTATACGCACGTACGAGTTTTTATCGCCGAACCGCTGCACTTTTCGTCTTTGACTGGATCCAATAATTTTCACGTACACCGCCGTTCGCGAGGATATCCAACTTGAATAATTCGCAGATACGTTGATGAAGATACTCCCGGTTGATCTCACGCGCGTCAAGTATTTTGACCACCGAGTATATTCAAAAGCCTGTGTACTATCCGCGAATGTTGCAATTTTGGAAACGTCGCGGGTATACACGCGAGGTTCGAAGAGGTCGGATAAGCTTCGCCAGATCGTTCATTCAACCGAGGGGAAAAACACGAAAATTGCGCTACGCGAATCGCTCCGCTGCGGTTCGCTCTCGCGGATCTCGATCGCACGTATTTTTTCGCGGAGGGTCGCAGGTGCTCCGGTCGCATCTCTCTCTCTCTCTCTCTCTTGCGGCTCGTGTTCGTTTTTTGCGTGGCATATATATCGCAGGGCGTTTTTAACGATCCGGTCGCGCGCGTGCATAGCTTCGTGCGGAGAGCTGCGCGCGCGCGCGCGCGCCAGAGAGAGAAAGAGCCGCGTTGCGCGCAGCCCGTAAAACCTGTTCTCGCGCTCGCCTCTCTCTCTTTCGCGCATGCAGCAGGCTCCCGTGCCAGTGCCATAGGCTCGCCGTGAAAAAACTGCCATAAACCCCCCTCCGTCCTCCTCTTCCCTTCTCCCCCCCCCCTCGTGTCTTCCTCCGCCGTCGTCTTACTTTTCGCTGTGTGCCACGTACAAACGATACACTTTGTCATCGGGTTCGCGTGTGCGGATACCGGGTGTACTTATATGTACGCCAAACGAAAACTCGTATGTGCGTCGCTCGGCGGCTCGTCTCGTACTATATACGTGTATATACCTTCGTTTTTCGACTCTCTCGCGCTCCCCTGGGGGGGGGGGGGAGGTGGGGAGACGATTGCCCAGGTTACGAATCCTCCCGTTGATTTTGATGTCGTTTGCGCGTTCGGGGTACGGAGCTTACTTTTTTTCCCCTCTCTCGAGTGAGCCAACTCATTTGCTCTCTCGCGAGATGTGAGATTGTTTCTCGCTCGCGAAACTTCGAGTTGGAAATGAGGATTTTGATTATGGTGGTCGCGGCTTCGTCGTGGGAATATCACTCTTCGAAACGAGCGAGTGTCGGAAGGATCGCAAAATGAAATTTTGCTTTTGCGAATTATTTCTCGATTCGTCGGATCTATCTCGCGGCAATTCTCAATGTACATATACAGACGATATTTGCTTGTACAAGTCGTTGGAAACACAACGAGATAAGAGGAGGCTTTGCCATACGTGTTTGAAATGTTAATGTTCCTCTTGAATTGATTAAAATTATCCCGATCGGGGCAGTTGAATACCTTCGAATGTTCATAATTACAACTTTCGAGCAATTCTGGTTGAACTCATTGAAATTTATGTTGAGCGCTGCCAAGACGAGTTCTTTAATTGGAAGAACTGAACAAGATGATTGCGAAACTCTTTGCTCGGCCTCTCTTCCTCTGCAACAACTGCACTTTAATATAACGAGTGGAATCCTTTATCCATAATTCCATCCCTCCCTTTGGGTTACTTTGGGTTCCATTTTCTTTCTCGGTCTTAGCCGTAAACATCATTAGCTCGACGCTGAAATCCAAACTTTTATTATCCAACAATATTAATCCGCCCGTACGGGTAACCACGTCGTAACGTAAGGTTATTTTCTATTTCATGCCTCCGACGATTCGAATTCATCAAAAGGGTTATCGCAGTGCCACCACGAGAACACTTTTATTTCCCATTAATTTCGTATACACGCGCGCGAGACAGGAAAGCCGCGTGTTCGTTCTCCATACTCCGCGTTTCGAAACAGTTTCTCATGGGACAACAGCCCGCCATCCACCGACGCAAGGAGAAACTCCGAATCGTCGTACAAAAGAAACACAGACCGCAGTACATACGCGAACGAATTCGCGGGAGAATCCACGCGTCGTCAATTTAGAATCGGCCCCGCGCGTAAGTAGAAAAACACTCGTGTGACAAGACGGCACACGCGTACCGTATATATCGAGTCGCGGCCACCGTAATGATCTTCCCGGTGCTCGACATCGGTCCACACGTCTATTTCGGCAAAGACGGCAGTGCCGTGGTACTTTAGTGGATCAATCGAGCGAGCGTAAGTATACACGGGACCCGGTGGACGATTGGCCCTTGGCCTGTTTCTCTAAACAATCATGATGGGCCAGCTGATGGTGAGGCTCGTCGAGATGCTGTGTCGGCTGCATCGGTGCAGCGAATGTCAGTGTCAAGGTCACTGCGCGTCGGCTGCGGTAGCGGCGGTGGCGGCTGCGGCGGCTCTGGGCTGGCGCGGGGCTGGCGACGGTGGCGCGCCGCCCGGGCGAAGGGCTGCAGCCGCCGCCGCCGCACCGCCGCTCAGTTCCACGGCGGGAGCTAGCGCGGCCGAGTCTCGCTTGCAGGCCGCCCGCCCGCGCTTCTCTACACACACTCACACACACACACACGTTCGCGTCGGGCGTGCTTCGACCGCTGCGATATACACATGTATTTGCATCGTCGTGCTTCTGGCTGCGCTTGTGATCCAGTGCGAGGATTTTGAGTGTGCTTAACTGGGCGGAGAACTTCCAGACCGACTTACATATGCAGTACTCGGCTGGTTTTCTTGGATATCTGTTGTCGTTGAAAAGTCGGCCGAAGAACCTCCACGTTCGTATTCTCTCTCACACACACACACATCTCGAGTTGAACTGGAAATTCGTAGATTGGTTGCCAATACGGGCAGTGGGCTGTTATCGAACGGTGCGGTGCAGTATACTCGCGATGAACCTCGCGGGGACGGACGTTCCGAGTGGAAAGTAGGATTTTCCAATCGGTATGCGGATAAATATGATTAATCGAACGTACAGCGCGCTCGGATCGCGCGTGGAACCCGTTACAGTAACTGTGCAGCGTGTCGGTTCGCGATAAATAATCCTATTCTCCAATGCATTCCTGTATGCGTTGGAGTATTTTTGGCGGGACGGCGGCGAAGGGGCAGGCGGGAGATGGTCGACACGATTTTCACCAGGAGCTCTCGTCCGATTTGTGAAATAACGCGAGAAACACGGGAGTTCGCTCGAGCGAGGGGAGAAAAAACCGGCTCCTCGGTGAAACGTAGCCAATGCGGCACGCTAACGACCCGACACCCCTTCCGTGAATATGTATACGATTGTCCTCCCAAGATCTTTCGGTGCCACATACTCAACGCTCATGCCCATGATGCTTTTGTCGCTCGCGAGACTTTTGTTTCTTTTGTATATATGCGCGTATAAGCACAATTCGAACTGCGGCTCTGTCGGGGCTGAATTCACGCGGCGGTTATATAATTCGCCGGATATAAATCTAACCGTATGTAAGTGTTTTGCCCAACTTTATGACTTTCTCAACTATATGAAGTTATTGCGGCCCGCGGCGAGCTGAACTAATTCAATTCCCACAGTGCGCGAGATTTATATGTTACAGTTACTGCAGTGAAAGCGTTGTTAATTAACTTCACCGCGTGCAACACTCCGCAATGTGTGTGCCTGTGTGCACCCGTATGTGTATATATATACACACACGTTCAATTAGCAAGAAAATAGTAGTTTCAACACGCGTGGGATCTTGTAAACATTATGTGTGCAGTTTGACGAAATCGAAAAATGAAGTAACGCCGCTGCTGCCGCCGCCGCCGTCGCGCATGTACGTGTGTCGCAACAACCTGAATATCGTTAGAAATTGAACTGGAAGAAGGGAAAAAATCATCGAGATTCCATGCGGTTTCAGCGCGATATTGCAATGCCGATCCGGGTGAAGCTGTGCTCCTGAATAATTCATTAAAAAATCAGTGGGCAACGTCAATTGCATGTTCTCAAACGTTTATCGGGGCCTCATCGGGTGTTGAACTCCCTTTATTTGTAAATTGTCCTCCTCGAAGTTGCACGAGCAGGTAACTCTCACGGAATAAATTACCAACCGGGCGAATTTATTGTAATACCGATGTTGTATACTTTGAAGAAAAAATTGCCATTGCCCAACAATACGCCCGAGCTTTCTTATAGCCCGAATGTCCGTTCGGATCTGCGAGTACGATCGGTGCGTGATTGAAAGAAAGTATACCCTCGTATTTGACTGGGAGACTAGATCATCTTTATTCTGGTGGGAAGATTCGTAATTCGGCAATACTACAGACAATGAAAACTATAGAGCTGTATCTGATAGTACCATCGAAATCATACATACATATCTCTCAGGCTCTCGTGTGGTATTGTCGCATCGAAAATCTTCTCACCGAGGGAACTATTCATATAATAGAGCGCGCGAGTTTAAGTAGATTCTCCTCGCCTCATTCTTCATCAAGATTAAAAATGTCGAACGACGAATAATTACGTTTCTATCGAACAGTCGTATTGCGAAAGCAAAAATACCTACCCACCGTACACAATTCGAAAATATTCTCTTGGTCGCCATAACTTGCACCGAGCACCAACCCGTTGAAAAAGTCACATCCGACATACGTGTGCAGCTATGGCCACCGAGAATTATGCGCTCGAAAAATGCATTACGATCGACAAACAGCGTGTCCGTGACGACACGACGAAACCCGAAAGCCTCTGTCGCTTGCTGCACCTACATATGGATCGCAAGCTCGAAGCCGCCGAAAAGCCTCGTATCGACGGGGCTAAAACAACGCTACGTATGTACAGAGCAAATAAAGAGGGCCGCGAGATCACCTGCGCGCGCGAGAGATCCGGGCGCTGCAGAGCAAGCGCGCGCGCGAGAGAGAGGAGCCGGCGGTGGCAGGGCAGGGGCAAGAGGTGGGGAGGAGGGAGCTCCGGTGCAGACGGGGCATAATAGCCGCGAGCTCCGCGAGCGGCCGGCGGCGGCGCGGGACACGCGCGAGCTGCTATATATCGGTGCATAAGGTCGTTGCCGGGGGATCGATACTCCTCTCCCGTCGACCTTCGTAGCTCCAGCAGCTCTCCCTCCTCTCCCGTGTTGCGCGCTTCGCTCGCGCGCGCTGATGCGCTCTCGGGCGCACCACCTCAACCTACATGCAATGTGTGTGTGTATACACATAATAATACGTCTATGCATGTGTATATTGAAGCGCTGACGCCCGGCTAATTGGCTCCACGCGCTTTTCGGTAAAGACACCCTCCCCATCCCCCATCCCATCCTCACCAAGGATACGTATACGTCGCTCTTTTTATATATACACGTCTCCACGCTGAGGTTTCTTCCAAACCAACGTGCGCTAAAATACACATAGCTGGTCTTCTCGTTTGTTGTGGAGCTGTGTCGGTCGTCTCAATGCGTCTTTTTTACCGTGCCAACTCCGAAGGGCACTGATATCAGGCTGCTCGCGGATAACCCACCGCGATCTCAAGATTCTCATCGTTTTATTCGAAATTTCACTCGATTAGCGCTCCACAGCTTGGGCGCTGTTCAGAAATTGGCTCATCGCAATGGCCCGAATATATTTACCATCGTTCTTCGAAAGAACGGAAGAAATTCACTCTTCTTATCTTCGGGTTTTTCGCACGCGCAAGCTCGTCGATAGGGGAATTTTTGCTCGCGAGCTCATATCCGCGCTCGCCCGTGGCTCGCAAACGTGGACACGGCGGCGCGTCCTCGAGGCCTCAGTCTGGTCGCGGCTCGTTACACTGCTTCGGACCCGTGAGCCTGCAACGACGCTCTATCGTATAGATCGGCCGCCGATGCCGTCGTCGCGCACGCGGCTCACGACTCCACTGAGGATTTCGGATCTGCACATTTTCGAAATTTCTCGGGCACGAAAGTTGAATCTTGAACATGTTTATGATTGATTTAATAGAATTCAGAGGGCTAGACTTGATTTACACCTGTGAAGGCATTTTCTTTGCTGATAAGCCCTCTGGAAAAAAAGGAAGAATATTTGTTTGTTCTCGTCAAGAGAGAGTAGGATTGAAATGTTTTCCAATGCATGTACACGAGTTAAATTTGTGTTGTTCTTAGTGGGAAAGTCTTTGAAAAATAAGTTCAGGCAAACTCGTTAGGCTTTTAGTCTTCGAAGCCTTTTCTACGCAATTGCTGATTGAGCTACTGTTTTTTTCAACTCTCCATCGAACGATGTTTCTCTTTTTTCTATGCTGTAGATATTTACGTAAATGTGTCAAGTTTAGACTACACGATCTAGAACAGTGATATGCCAGAAAGGAACAAAGTTGAACTTTATTGTTTTTTAAAAACCGCATCTGGGAATTTTGATTTCGACAAAAATGTTTTTTGTTTGTTATCAATTTGTTATGAATAAGTTATGAATGGAAATTCTTTTAAGAAAACTAACCAAATTAAATATTATCTGATAGCGTATAATTTGAGTGTAATACGAGTCTTCATATAGATTTTCCTTGAACAGAATTAATACGCATATTAGTATTGTAAAAATGATACAATTGAAATGATTTGAACATGAAATATTTGTTTCAGCCATTTCGAGAGCTATATATGAAAAATTCAATATTATCAAAAATACTAATCCAGATTTGAATATCAATCGAGAGAACATCATGACACATAACACTATGGACTAACGAAATTTGATTCAGACTAAAACGGTACTCGATAGAAACTGAATTTCCTCGCTAAAATCAAATCGCCCGTCATTGCGATGCGCATTCGCGTAAACGAACCCCGTAACCGAGATCCAAAACAAAAGCCATTGGAGAGGCGAATAAAACTGAAATGGCACGCAATTGCAGAGCAACGAGAAGGACAAGATGTCGAACGGGCAGCAGCAGCAGCAGCGCTCGTACGTGGAGGCGCACGCGGTCGCGCACGCTGCGGTCCAGCAACACATGGCCCAGCAGGCAGCCCAGGCGAGGCTGCTCGCCGGCCCCGTTCCTAGCACCGCTCCGCAACCGACAAACTCGACCTTCACCATACCCGACGACGGCCTGGGCTACGACGACGGCGTCCGCGTGCTTCGTTCCATTGGCACCTGGTGAGTTTTCGTTGAATTCGCATCTACATGATAGAAGTATACAGATACTTATTCATCGTTGAGATGATAAAGTTTTTCAGATCCAATTAGTTGCGTGTTTCGGATGCGCAGTGTAAAAGCTCAGCTATGAAGAATCGATAAGACGTTGTTGTATGGGATAATCATTTGTAAGCTTTGGATATGTCAGTTTATGTCGAACGCTCCGTATTCTTTTGTATACACTATTCAAATTAGTGGGAGGTAGACTGCGGTACAATCGCAGATTTATGTTATAGACTACTCATGGATGCTTCGAAAGGGAGGATAAACACTTGTCAAAATCGGAAAAATATTAATCGATGATCGCGATAAGAGCCAATGAAAACAATTTCACTTTTGTTATGGCTGTCTTATAGAAGTGAAGTCGATTGCTCCTGATTTTTTGGAGCAATTAAAATTGGTTTATGGGAATTCGATAATGGGAGAATGATGATGCGGAACATTCGGTGAAAGTTAGTGAAAAAATTTAAGCATTAGCAGTTATTTTTTTCTTTTCGTATAATATTATCCAAATCGACGTTGGCAAACGCTATTCGGTGCGGAAACCACGAATCATTCCATGAATCCCTCTCTGTAGGCTTTATTATTCTAGACGTCGAATTGATGAGTGTATAATTGTCCAGGTCCCCGGACTACACGTCGGCGATGCGTCCCGGCGGTGTGATGCCGCCGTTCCCCGGCGGAGCGTCGGAGCCGCAGTTCGTGAACGGCCGGGTGGCGGCCACCCCCTCGGCGGTGAGCCAAGCCCAGCAACAGCAGCAGCAGCAGCAGCAGCAGCAGCCGCTGCGCAACGCGAACGCCGCGGCGAGGCCGGGCTCCGTGTCGAAGGCGACCAACACGGGCGAGCCGACGAGCAAGGCGTTCGCGTGCACCGTGTGCGGCAAGGGCCTCGCCCGCAAGGACAAGCTCGTCATACACATGCGTATCCACACGGGCGAGAAGCCCTACTCGTGCGAGGTCTGCGGTGAGTCGAGCTCCCTCGCGCCTAGCCCATCTGTCTCGCTCCGAGTCTTACTCTCCCGCGGTCTTCGACATTTTCATCCGCGTGAAATGAGTCAAATCTAACGCGTGAGCACACTGGTGCGCGCTGGTGGAAAGCTACCACGGCACTCGGGGCTTTTACCTCGGATCTTTTACCATTTACCGTATCCCTCCTCCTTCCTACGACATTTGCGTAGACACTCAAAAAAATCTTAGTCTGACGAGAATAGAGAGACTTCGGTTCTTCATGCGATTTGTTCAGTTTTCATTGACTCTGCCTTCACGGTACGCGAATGAGACCGGGAACAATAAGATCTCACGGAAAATGAGTTTAGAGTTCTCGAGTACGATTTCTATTGTTGTACAGCTGACGTATACAAACGTATTGTTTAATATAAAAATCTCAACAAACCTCGTCGTACTGGACGGAAAAAAAGATTCTTTTCAAACAATTTCGCTATCGAAAACAAATGTTACACATTACATTCAAGTTTAACAGGATCTTGGCGATCTTAATTCTGTGGTATTTTTACACGTCAGACATAACTTGTTTAACGCCAGTATCAAATGGATGCATTCTGATAGTAATTAAAATACAAGTAGAAAGTTTCAATTGAGTTCTCAAATGTTTACAGGGAAGGCATTCGCGAGAAGGGACAAGCTAGTAATTCACATGAACAAGCTTCGGCATCGACCCGGAGTCACGTCCCTCTCGACGCCTTCTGTTACTGGTATACATAGCGATCAGCAGCAACAGCAGCAGCAACAACAACAGCAAACCCAGCAGCAGCAGCAGCAGCAGCAACGTCCGGATGTTGCTCAGAAACCGAAAGAAGAGCCAGTCAGTTGGGCTTGCGAATTGTGCGGCCGCATATTGGCTACCAGAGAAGAATGGTCACAACATGCCAGGTAATCGAATGTCAATTTTGCTCGAATGTCTGGCTAAATAGTTTGAAACAACCCATCGACTAGGCTAAAAAGATCAAATTCGGATTTCAATCGGGCCTTATGTCGTGTAATCCTCAAAGACCTTTGAAACGTGCGTATGTGCTTAAATTTCAATTTACCAAAGATAGATGGAATTTGGATCGAGTGATCTGAAAGGTCTGTGATTCTCTCCAAAATCTTCGCTCAGACAATGTCGTTCGTGTTATTTCTGGTTCGTAAATGTAAAAAATTAATATGCCTGCATTGTAAATAATAAAATAACGATATTCTTCACGACAAAGCTATGATGTAACTTTTCACTCGAACCAATCGTGTATATGCGTGAGATTTTTTGCCAGTCAATGTTTTATGCTTTCCGAATACATCAGATCACGATCGACAAGATCGAACGGTTGTTAAATAGTACTTATCCCGCTAATTTGACAGATCTCACCTGGAGGCATCCGGCAATCAGCACGTGGCATCCTACTTCCCGGCTTCGATGCCGGCGTCGCAGTCCTACCCGTCTGAGAGGCACCACTGCATGATGTGCCGCGCCGACTTCAGCGACAAAACCGAGTTCATCCTGCACGTGCGCTCGCACTTTGAGCCGCACGCGCAGCAGGTGCAGGCGGCCGCGGCAGCGCTCGCCGCCTCCAAGCACCAGGACCCCGCTACTGCCGAGCTCATCGCCCGCGGCCTCGTCGATCCCACCGGACTATGCAGCTAGAACCTGCCTCGACGCGCCCAGCGTGTGCTGCCGTGAAAGTTTCTGGCAAAACCTTCGTAGCTTATTTCTCCAAACCCCCCTTTCATTTCGATCCAGTAATCACGATTTTCGCACGAGTGCCGGGTACAGAAGAAAATACACGCGAATCGATTCGTGGTCTTCCTCGGAGGAACTTTCTGTTTGTTTCTAATGAACGCATTGACTTCATTCGGAAACACTCGAATGAACAAAGTTGGAGAACGAATCTCATGATCGTCTCAATGTTGAAAATCGTTCTCGAAAACAATGAAAATTCAAGCATTGAGAGACTAAAATAACGATGCAATTGATGATTCTGTTGGTGATCTTATTAATAACTAGTTGCAATTTTGTCAATAAGGCGATCTAATTTAAAACCTTCATGATTTACACGGTGATTTCTCAATGGGTCTCGTTGTGCTGACAAAAATTCACGAGCATGATCATATTTTGATTTATGATATTCTCTAAGACTGTGACATTAGATATTAGTTATTATTATGTTTACTTTAATGGAGAAATCATCGTTTGTTAACTTTTATATTGTTCCAAATTGTTTTCTATCTTCGGCGAAAGATAGACGACATATTTTGAAGTTGATATGTTTCGCTTATATTGGGAAATTGATTTTAGATGTTAGTTATAAGCATTTAAGTATACGATATTTCTCTTGTAATATGGACTGTAAGAGTGATTCAAAGTTCAATAAGAACCATCAAAATTGACACTTTCAACTAATTTCGAAGATTGTTATTAAATGGTAATTTAAACCATACACAATTTCGATATTTCCCAAAATCAGTACTACTTGTTCATTTCAATAATTTATGACCAAACTATATTACAGTGTGAAATTGTATTAGTTTTTTAAAGGGTGAAATGAAGCTTGAGACTATTGTCCATAGTATAGTCCATCATCAAATTTAATGATCTGATGAACAATTCCAAATTCCGTTGAAAAGCTCAACTACGATGCGTGGCTTTGGTGGAAGGAATATTTTTTTTCGTCTGGTTGTAATTTTCTTGGTCTAGAAACTTCTGACATAAAATATTTGCAAATCATCAAAAAGGAAGAAAATATATGTGACATATTATTACGAGAAACATGTATAATAATCTTGTGAACCACTGGAGGCTTGATTACATGCTGATTGTGAAGTACTGATGTGCAATGAATAATGTAAAAATGTTTTAGACAAAAGTCTAAATTTAATTTCGAAATGATGTACATACATAATTTCAAAGTACATATCGTGCCTTGTGCTTCACTTTATGTTTCAGATGAGATTTAAAAGTTTGAGAGAGGTACATCGCTACATTGCTTAAAATGAGCACTAAGTATATTATAAACTCTCTAGCTGTAAGTAATATAAGTTTGTAGCTACGTTGTAATTTTTTTTTACCCATATTATTGTGAACAAATATTGTCCACTTGTAGAGAAATGAGTAAATAATTTTTGTATTGTTGGAGTCTTGTATAACTGAGTCAAATCAGTGAACTACTGCCATAATCAAAATCTGCGATGTATACCAATCGAACTTTTATAAATAAATCTTAGAAATATTATTTTTGACTCTTGACTCTATTCTCCACTCAATACTGGATTCAATACAATTAAGTTTGAGATACGAGCTGGAATAAAAGTTATCAAAATAGCTACTATGTTTTGAAACAGTGATAGATTTGGAATCAGGTTCTCTGAATATCACCTTGAATCTGACTTCCGATATATACAAAATGAGTAAAAATTCATGGATCGTATACCAGTGAAAATATGTAAAAGTACTAATTATTATGGAGTATCTATAAAAGAGATTTTATCTTTGACATCTTCCAAGGAATATGATTACAATAGTTTCCAATAATTCATCAAAGAATACATTCCATATTGGGTGATCTTTGTTACCTAATAACTAGAAAGAACAATTTCTGATAGTTTTGGATTTTGCTTAATCTTGTTATTTATTATTTTTTAGTTATAATAATGGATGCATACATTTGAAGTAACTCTTACAGATTGATCGTAGATAATGTGCTTTAACAACCACAATTGGGATACTCTGGAATGCATAAAATAGGGCACTTGGGAAGAAATGCACAAGCTGCCACTACGAAAAAGGAAAAGTTATGTAAGATAATGAAAATGGCGATGTAGACGGTTCGTCATACTTGATTTTCAGAGTTTAACGCGAATTAAACAATTATAAAAGGAAATTATCATATTCATTTGCTTTTTGCACAGCACTTACTTTTGATTGAAATTATAACGATGCATAAGACTACGAATGTAGCTCGAAGATTAAACATTTTGGAAAAAGTATTTATTCGTCGAATGCAAAAAAATAACTGCATATAAACATCATCATTGCTTTTTAAATTTTCTGAAATTTGCCTTATTGGTTGATTATTTGCAGATCATAAGATAAACAATCATCGTTATCAAATGAACCAAACTCTTATTTTCTGTATCCATTGAGATAAAATAATCCCATAAGACATTAATTATTGTTCAATATTTTCGGATTACTCATACTGCGATAAAGATTAAACGATCTACGTTCCTAGGTCACTATCCCATGCCTTCATAATTATGTTAGTGTAGAATAAGTTAATGCACAGAATATATTATTCAAGAAATATTTTATCATGACAATATGGGTTTTCAGAATGAGAATACTATATTTTTTCTCATTTCGAGTAATTGCCAGATACGGGAAAAATGAAATGAAAATGAAAGTTTTCTAATAATGATCAATAATAATGTCTAATAGCGTATACTTTTAGCGTGATAAGAGCCATTCTGTCTTTTCCTTACAGAGAATCAACAAGAATATTCGCGTTACTCTTCGTCTTATCGCTATTGGCCCTGGGCTCCTTTTCTGTCCTCCGAATCTCCGATTTTCCACAGTCCATATGTAACTCTCGCGGTGAAGTGAGTAATTAATTTTGTGTCCCCTGTAGTTGTGATGCATCTATCGTGGACACGAAATCTTGTGACTCGTATTCACTGGCCTTACTGTCTTAGATGGATTCCAAACCACCAAACCATATGATGTGAAATTCGATGCACTTGTAAAAATAAGAGGTTCACATACACGTTGAGAATTGAACCCTGAGCAGGGGACGGAAGTCAAGAGCCTTTCCACGGAGCGAATATTCGTGTTGAAAAACTCAGGATCCAATTTGCCACGATTCTGTTGCATATAGTAGCTTAGTAGCTTAGTAGCTTTGAAAGTGTGAATGATTTCAACTGTAGAGCGCTAGGTCATTTTTTATTTATATTGGAATTCTCTTACTTGTTAGTTTTTTTATTATTTTATTGTTTTTGCATTGTTTTAAGAATTCCGTAGCAAAGAGGATTTTCTTGGAATTTCCACTCGTAAGTTGAGGTCACACCCTGAGTTGGGCTTACAATGATGCATATGATTCAATCCCAATTAATTTGGTCACCCGTTGGGTGTAACCATTGATTATTAGTCTTCACTGGCTTCTTGCTTTGCTTGCCAATCCTCATTTTTGGTGTGCGTTGCGGTCATAATATTCTAAAATGATGTTATAGTTTATAATGTTTATCAAGGTCTGTATAATATATAAAACTTCGATATAGATTTGAGAAAATGATCTGAAGAGGATATTGTCTCCATATCTCATTATGTATGGCGAGCTTTCAGCCTCCTTTCAATACTCTTAATTTGAAACTCTTGCAGTGAACTGAAAAGACGAATCCATTTGGTTTGAATTGTTTCCTATTTCGGTACTCTATATAAACTAAAAATATTTTTCTATGATATTATTGGATTAGATGATGGCGAGAGCCGCAATGGCTCCGTGGGCAGCCTCTTGACTCTCGCCCAGAGGGTCGATGTACGATTCCCGGCTGTGCACCTCTAATTTATTTCAAGCGCATTGAAACTATTTCACACTGTGGCTAAAACTGTAGGATCAGTTGTATTACGTTCACGTTGAATACGAGTCACATTTCGCGTACGAGGTGGACGCAGCACAATTATAGGGATAAAATCAAAAACCCACTCCACCGTGAGCACTGCACTTGAATTGTGGCAAATCGGACTCCTGGAGGAGGTTGTTTGTTGAGGTGACAATTTTCGATACATTGGTTAATGTTTTTGATCTTCCATTTCGTGAAATGCTTCACTGATAACAGCAAATCTGATAGGATAAGTCTATTTGCGTTTGCAATTTTTGAGTATTCATTCAAATTTGGAATCTAAAAGGTAAGCTATAGAAAAGAAAATAAACCAGTTGAAGTTATAATTTGAATCTCGTACATAAGCCACGAGTGGATGGGAATATTCTTCGCAGTTGAATTTTGCAACCGAGAGCGATTACTGTCTCTTAATCTTCAGTCGATGGCTCTTACAAAGAAAAGCTAATTTCAATCTCCTCGCAAAGAAAGACACGTATATCACGACCTTCTCGCGAAAAGAAAATTATTCAGAGGTAAAAAAATGTTCAGCAAAAAATCTCATTCTACGGGGAACGTAAGACTTTTGAAGAATTATACAAATCTATCTATGATTATTAAGATTTTCAAATGGTATTATTGGATGCCTTTGTATAATGGATATCTCTCTATATTAAAAGCCAGACCGCCGCCGCCGCCCCCGCCGCCGTGGGAAATTTTGACCCCCAAGTTGCCCCCCCCTTAGTACCCTCTTTTTCCACCCTTTTTTCACCTCTTTTTCCATTCCCTTTTTTTCACCCTTTTTTTATCCCTCTTTCCACCCTTTTTTCCACCCTTTTTTCCACCTCTTTTTTCACCCCTTTTTTCACCCCTTTCTCCACCTCTTTTTTCCATCCTCTTTTTCCACCCGTGTCTTCGAATAAATTATTTATTTCCAATAAATATGCAATGGTCCGATCTCCTGGAAATTTTGCACACAGGTTAGTCGCGGCAAAATCTAGGCCGAGTTCAATTTTCAATAAAATCCGTTGTTTATTTGCCTAGCAACCGTTCCTAACGTGTTATCTCACGAATCTTCATAAGTGCTCATTGGGACTATGAGAGTTGATGAGAATCAATGAGAATCGAAGAGAATCGATGAGATATTTCCCATAGCAACCACTGTTGATATCCTTAGCAACCGTTGCTTCGAAAGTTGGAAAATCAATTTTAAGTTACACTCGATGACCAAGAAAACTGAATTGTTATATTTGCTCCATAGCAACCGTTGTTTACCTCCCTAGCAACCATTTCGAAGGTTGGAAATGATCAATCTATGACCCATGTCCATAATTTTCGATTGCAACGGACACAAAATCTTCCCACTTAGCTCCTCAGTAACCGTTGTTAAACGCCCTAGCAACCGTTGCCAAGGGAAAGAAAAAGTGAGTTTCGTTTCCAGTATTTTCAACTGCACAGGATACAAAATCTCCGTTTAACCCATAGCAACTATTGTTTACGTGTCTAGGAACCATTGCAATCTTACTCAAAATCTGCTGCTGAAAATCTGAAATGGAACACGCGGAGTACCCAAACCAAAAAATATGATCTAGCACATGTCACTATTAACCTAAAGTTAAACCCACTATTAATCTAAAAAAACAAACGTTTAACATGAATATAGCTGACATTAATCTTTTATTTTGATTCGAATCGTTCGTTCAGTATTCTTTTCAATCGAACAAAATCGAAAGTTCAAGTTTAAAGTTTTATTGTTTTGAATGTAATTTTCTTTTAATTATTACTACACTTATTATTGAAATTATTGATTTCTAAAGAACACACGGGGGTTGGCGAGCGAAGCGAGCAGGGGGGGTACCCCCCTAGTATTTATAAACCGGAACACATCACTCACTTTTGATTGAAGTTATGACGATGCATAAAAATACGAATGTAACTCGTAGATCGAACATATTGAAAGTATTCATCAGTCGAGTGTATGTACGAAAATTACTGTACTGAATAACCATTGACTTTTTATCGGAGTTATCGGTTAATTATTTGAAGCTTTTAATATAAATATCGCTATGAAATAATCCCATGAGACATTAATCATCATTTCAATAACTTCTTATCTCCCATACTTTGATCGAAATAAAAATATCATCTACATTCCTAGCTGATTATCGCAAATCTCAATGATTACGTATTGACACATGAAAAATAAGTACAAAGAACGTATGTTTCAAGAGATATTCTATTATGTCTAGTGGGTATACTACTCTTTTTCTTGCTGAGACATCGCAAAATAAGGAAAGATAAAATGATAATTCAATTTGCATAAGATTAACCGAAATATCGGACTAATCACGTATAACGCAAGTAATCACATGAAATCTACAACAAACTAAGGGGCTCAATTTCTTTGTAGGCTGAAAATTGAAGGAAAATTATGTTAGAAAAGCAAATTCCTTGTATGTTTTCATCTTAAATTTTATTTACAGTCAACCTACACTCGACAGGGTCGGACAAAGGACATCATCCGATCCATCAAAGTCTTTGTATTCATTATACCACAAAATGGTAAGTATATGTATATATATATATGTACTAAAAATTTTTTTTTGTAGTATTTTCTTACATTCGATACACGATATATAGCCGATAATTTGTTTTTGTTTTCCATAAAAAATAACTATGAAACAAATCGCTTAATAGTAGTCACTTACATTATCTAGATTAACAACAAGTTTCGACGCAGTGCATTTCGCCTGGTATAATATATGTATATAATATGTAAATAGACCGACCACCAGATACAGAGAGACACGAGCTTGATTCACGTCGAATCTCACTGTTTCTTCTGGTCTTACAAATGAAGATAATATATTTCAGTTCGACGGACTCGTCCCAGTAGTTAATGAACGACGAGTCCGCATTTACGCACCCACACGCACCCACCCATCCACACATACGCGCACACACACACACATACTTGAAAATCAACTCCACACACCAGAGATGGATCTGACTAATGGATCTGATTAATTCATTGGCGAAATCGTTAGAGCTCTTTCCCACTTGGTCGAGCGTTAATTGCGTTCGTTCATCGTTAGTCAATTCATCGCGATTGACGAGTAGAACCTTCCATACTAGCCCTATTTACTGTGCTACTGTATAGTGGATTTTATAATTTTACGATTGCGCCTGAAATCGACAGTGTCGGTTGCGTGTAATTTCTTTTTAGAATTGTACTCTCAATATTTCATCACAGACGGATTTCATTCTTTCAGTTTTCATCATTATGTTTTCAGATGTACGGTTGCATTAGAAAGTTATCAAAATTTCGCACATGTATTGAATGAATTTTATGAAAGCCCTTTCCTAAATATTCATCGGATTCAAGTATTGGAGGTTCTACTTATATACTACATACAACGCCGTATGAAAATTGATTTCAAGCGTTTATCAAATACAACAGAATTTCTTTGAACGCCTTCGTGAATATATTGCTTGTAAAAATCATCAGAGCATTATTGAATTAATCAAACGCATATTTAGAAGCTATTTACAACTTATTCAAATTAACAATAATTATAGACCCTTAATAACTGAACCTATTTTTTCTTATATTTACATGATTTCATTGTATGAAAACTTATTAATCATTTATCATTTTTCAAAACTATTTCCCTTCTTTGCTCATGCTTGAACGAGCCCGATCAATCTCTGGCTGACATTAAAAAATTGCGGATAAACTATACTAAGACAGTTTTTTCGAACTGGTGAAATTAATATTGTAACTTTGATAAATAAGTCGGACAGTAGTCGCCGAATTTCAATGCTTGAATTGATTATTCAAGTTATAGTATCATGAAATTAACAATTTCAACGTGTTTGGTGCATAATTGAGCTCTCTGTATAACTATGCATAAAATATATGTATGAACAAAAATTAAACGTCTCTGCAGCGTTGAAAAGTTTTTTACGTTCTCATAATTCGAATAGAATTTTTTGTACTTATTCCATCATCAGAGTTTTAAGAATCATCACTTTTGTGAAGAAGACGTATACTTTTATATATTTTCTTTTAGAATAAGCGGTAACTGTCCGACACCTTTCCAAATTCTCTTCTCTCTATACCTTGTATACTTGCGAACCGATAAAAATATGTTCGTCGTATTTCTCGTCCACAGTCCGATATGTCTGGGTCCTACATAAGACAAGAGGTTGGCTTGAATAGCCACTCTGATATTTTTTTTTGTTTACCATGCATAATTCTTACACACTTACTCTTGACGTGGGTTAGACGATTGTTATTAATTTTACAATTCTATCGATTATAATCGGACAATAATCATTTATATCAAGTTCACCTGGTTCAATATATTTTAGATACATGATCGTAACCGTTTCATTTTCTTTATCTGCTTATAATAAATTTTCGGGAGTATAGAAAATTCGGATACGAAGCACTCGGAGTTATCATTAATAATTCATTGCGTTGCCTTTTCTTTTTCCGTCAGTTACTATTCGACAACAACATAAACCAGCGTCAATGGAAAAAGTTAATCAAACAATTAGCTCGCAATGGTTGTTACATTACCTAAAACAATATTTCGTTTCATTTATTTTGTTGGGTGTTCGAATTAATCGGTCGAATTAATTTAATTCGTGAGCATTGATCTCATTATCTTCCTGAGTAGAAATGAACGAAATGTTGGGTATGATTGTTGATTCTAAGAAATAGTATCGTTCAGAATTAAAATGCAAGAGTCTTGACACGATTGCGCAACTTGGAAGACGAAAGAAGATTCGACAATCTTTAACACCAGTTTTCGGGAAAACGGGGTGGATATTATATTCTGTGTTCATATTCGAATGGTTCTATATAAAGATTCAACAGGGTTTTCACTTTTCCTTAGCTCGACAGCAATAAACTTATATAAATACTGCCAAGGGTTAGAAGATTTTATAAAGACGATGCTCAAGTGAAAAAAAATTCTCCCTCGGTAATATCATTTCTTTCTCCTGGCATCTTTTCAACTACAAGGTTTTGTACATGCATATAACCCTGACATAGCCAAGCCATAAGACCACGATCGAATATTTGTATAAATACATATTGCTGATTCAAAAACTGTGACCAATAATACAAGAATTTTATTTCTGCAAGATAGCGTGATTGATGGTGCTAGTCGGTCAACCCTTCATTGGTATTCGGTCGAACTTAAACGAAGGGTTTCATAATCTTAATATTCATAATCTTGCACGAACAACTTGATAACGTAATATGTGCCAACGTATCAATAGTTTCAGTAATTTTCCTCGTCAATTCTATTGATAAAAGCAACAGAATCGACGTCGGCGACTGAAAACTGTAACTTGTTAGCAATACATTTTTATATCTATCTATACATATATTAGATCGTTAACTTGTGTAC
This sequence comes from Aphelinus atriplicis, assembly GCA_020882685.1. Taxonomy (NCBI): domain Eukaryota; kingdom Metazoa; phylum Arthropoda; class Insecta; order Hymenoptera; family Aphelinidae; genus Aphelinus; species Aphelinus atriplicis. The sequence continues at coordinate 20,110,309 of CM037075.1, read as the reverse complement.
TGGCTATACCAGCGTAATATACGTGTCTTACGTTTTGTTTTATTACATGTGAAAACTAATTACGTATTTAGAACTTGGGTTAAACATCTCATAATGGATCACTGTACTTACAATTTTCTCAATGAAAGCGAAATATTTTTCGCAAGAGAAAATGAACGTTACAGACGTGACGAAGATTGAATATGCGCGGGAACATTACAATTCCTCGAGGCATCATCAATCCACTGCGCGATTGTGTCTACCAGGTACATCGTAATAAGATTCATGATCGCACTTTTAAATATCTCTTTCTATTTTTTGTTTTTTTTCTTTCATTTGTGTCTTATGGCTTAATATTAAGGATATTGTAACCATACGTACTGACTGGTGACCACATTGCGTATCATTTCATTAAATCTATTGATGAGAGTTTCAATCATGAGATATAAGAAAATTATTAAATAGAAGTGATGAATAATATTTTCGAAATCAACGAATCTCGTTCCAATAATTATACTGGTATTTTTTTAATATTGGAATTATTTTGAATATGAATGTACGCAAAGTTACAAACTCCTTAAAGACGGTAGCTTTGACAGTTTGGGAAGTACAGCCCATTTGGCAAGTTTGTCAATGGGAAACGATGAGATTTTCATTCAATTTGTATGTATGTATGTATGTATGTATGTATATATATACACACGTACATATATAATAAATCTATGTTACTTGAATGAATGTTAGTAAAACAATGCGTATATATTTTAGGCTCTTTAAAAATTGATTTGCTATGGATGTACAGCGTTCACCGCACATATATTGTGATTATTTTATTATTTACATAGCTTCAAGTTGAATTAGATATAATTATACTTTATGTACCAACACATTCAACATTTGAGTTGTTTAGGGAGTGGGGATGTCATTTCAACGAAATATTCATCTGTTAGAGATAAAATTAGAACTAATCGTATAGTTCTTAGTTATTCGAAATATATGATTATTTTTCTATGATGTTAATCTATAACAAATGTAGATCTGCATCATCATATTTGGTAAATATTTGAATTTTCGCTCTTAGTCAGCCATACCATATTTATTAGAAAATGTGTCTGCGAGAAAATATTTATTTCTTCTTAAGATGGATTTGAACAATCAACGTATTGATTAGCATTGAAATTTTGCTTTTGCAGTCTTACTTTCTAATAAAAATTGTACGGAAGACTAAACCAGAAAATTCAAGTAGTTATTGAAATTGGATGAGCACAGGAAATAATAATTTATAATTTTTTGACATCTTTGATCTTAGAATAGTTCGCAGTACCTATGTCAAAAATGGGTAAGGGAAACCACGTTGCAAAGACAACGAGTAAAAATCGGGAGAAGCAAAAGTGCGCTTGAACCCAACATATTGAAATATGCAATCACCGAAAGACAACTTGTAAAAATAGCAAGTAAAGCATCAAATCTATTCATCTCACAAAACCATTCTAGGATGGAAAAGACGCGCGAGCGAGCTTCAAGTCAATTTTTTAAAAAAGTTTACGTAATAACGGCAGCATTGATATATTTCATTATCTATAAGCTAAGCGAGGAAAAAATTAAAAAACCGTTCGTTCGTCATGGCTTACTTCTATATGTATAGGTATTACTAAATTCGTGTGTCAAACCGTCGTTCCCCATTGACGGTTAGTTTTTACGTATGTGAATGTGGTGTTTTTCTTTTCGTTAAAACTTGAGATGAAATGGATACGGATAAATTCATTATGATAAAAAGACGAATAGAAAAGTTTGCATCAGATTGACTCTCACAAGTACTGTGAAAGTCTATCCAACGCACGATTTTATTTTTGCAACATTATTTTTGGTTCTTAACGAAAGATTGGTCGATTGAATGAAAACATTTTTACAATCTACCACTATCCAGCAGAATCATCCGAAAAATTAAGTTTACCTCAACTTTCACGGAAAGAAACACCAGCCATGTAACGTTTGGGAAGAGCTCAGAGCTCGCTTGTACGGTTAACATCGAGTCAGTTGTGCATAGTCAGAAAACAATGTAAATTTAAAGGTACGCGCTATGATACACGCCGGTCGACTACATACTGGACTCCTTGGTGGTGAGAGGCTCGCTTGTGTTGTCCACGCGGATGAGTGCCGATGAGTTTAGTACCGTGCTCCGGCTGAGTGAAGCCACTCGCTCCATAACACACGAAGCTGAGAGCCGCGCTTCTGCGTCGTGGTCCCAGCATTCTTCCATCGTGTCGCAGATGGCCAAAAGACCCTGAAACATTGCAAAGTAATATTTATCATAATTTTGAAACAAAAAATTTCGACGGCACTTGGATAAATGCAAAAATTCAAAGTTAGATACTTGATCACAGTGGTACAGATGATTTTTACATAATTTTCTATTTTTATTCAGCAGTATTGACAATAATGATGTCCATGTCTTACATTTTTAATTAATTTAATTTAATAAAAAATGTAGCAAAATCTTACTGGGTGTTTTCGCCATGTATCCAATATTAATGGTCTTTCTTTTTTGTGTACAACACTTTCTTGCATATCTTCCAGAGTAGGATGAAGGCCGACTTCTTCTTCAAATGGTAGCCTATATTCACCAATGGGCCCCTGCAAATCGAATAATTATAGTGATAAATTCAAATTAAATCTAAGCATAAGAATTTTTTTTTCATTTTTTTTATTGGCTTATTAAGCTAAAACTATCCTAGAATTGAAATCTACAACTCCCAAGTACTCAAAATTCGTTTAAATTAATTTTTGCCGAACAACTTTTATATAAGATATATAGCATTTTGAAACTTCAAACGTGTTTTTCTCAAAACCATGTTTTCAAACACGGCGAGCAGTAGAACTGGAAAAGTTTACATCCGATTGACTTGAAATTTTAAGTGTAGCTTCTTCATTAGATTATCTAGTGAAGTACACACGATTTTAGCGATTGATTAACAAAAAAAAGTTATAAACAATTAAAGTCGATGTTTTTTGACGAAAAAATTCAAACTGTCGCTTTTTTGCCAAAAAATATCTAAAAATATAATGATGTGTACTTCACTAGCGACACTCATGTAGATAATGGAAAATTTTTTTTTGTTATTGGTGGAGTTGGGCACGACTTCCACTGTTCGCCGCGGAAGAATTTTTAAAAAAAGTGGTTCACGGTAATCGCAGCACAGCCACCATTTTGTAAAAAAACTAACAATAAAAATTTTTTTCCTATTCTCCATGAGTTGCTTAATCCAATGATATATTATTTATACATATTGCATCTCAAATGTCGTTTAAAAAAATATATTACCCCTTAAGTGTAGTATTTTAATATAATTATTATTAAATGTAGAACTATGATGATTCGAGTCAAATTTAAGAAATACTGCAATGTTTTTTTCCAAGTTTTATTTGAAAGAATTAATTTCAAGCACTTCCTCGTCCCTTCTCGATGCTCATTATTACTAGATCTTCCAGGAAGCTACTCTCATCCGATTGAGTCTCGTCAAATTATCTTGAAATGTACTATTACGCAATTAAATTGTTTTTGTCTTTTAACTTCTCATCAGAGCTTCCCGCTAGCTTGCGACCCTACAATTTCATGTTGTTGACTCACGAGCTCGACAATTGTTTAAAATCGGACATGTAATCAATTTTGCCAAGAGCTCTGGGTCAGCTATATGGACTCAACAAGTTATTTCATACAGTCTGGTTCGTCCAAACTATGGTTTAAAAACATTTTTCAAGTCTTCCTGATTACGTTCTTATTTTCATCTTCAAATCAATTCATACAATGAAGGGTCCCACAATCAACGCATGAACTATCGCAACAACTTTGCGCATTATCTGATAAATTTTAGATTAAATACTTTTCCATTTTTATGATACATACTTCCAAGAGCAGATAGATTCTAAATATAAAAATGAATGCGAAACTTATCAGGTGCAAGAAGCTTTTAGCGTAGCTCAATAGAAGTTCAAGACGTTTCAAGATATTGGTAAACGATAGTTTATAAACAAAGATCTAAGAAGAATGATATATAACTTACATCTTGCACGGTACACCTGGATGCAAGCTCCCAGAGAACGAGACCGCAAGCGTACATGTCAATGCGCAGGAACGAGTCCCTGGTGAAATTGATGGCACCCTCAAGTACTTCTGGGGCCATGTAGCGACGAGTGCCCACTTGGCCGTGGGTATCACCACACGGTTTTCCCGGGTGGAAGATCAGCGCTAGCCCGAAATCAGCTATGCAAGCACTCATGTCGTTTTTCAGCAACACATTCTTCGATTTAAAATCGCGATGAGCAACCGCCGGCTTGTAGCCATCTGCTTTGTTGGCCGGTATCTCTTCGTGCAAGTGCATCAGACCTCTGTAAATTATACGTAGCTCAGGGTGAGAACTTTGAGTTTTAAGATAAGAAGTTCAGGAAAAGATATGAATTCCATAAATTATCTACGTTTGAGGTCTGTTTTTGAGAGAATAGTAGAAAGATTCAAAACTATTTCTAAGTATGACTAATTAACGTAAATACGACAGCAAGAGGTAGCTAATTAATGAGAAAATTTAGCATCAATTTTCTATGAATCACAATAATTGCAAGTTTTTAGCATTCTGGTCAAAAACTTTTACCTACACAGAATTCTGAGGTGTTAAGCACTAAAGAGTGTAGAAAATTATCCCTGGTATCAACTCACCTTGCCATAGATTCTGCGATTCTGCACATCTCTGGCCAGGATACCACATTGGCCTTGAGATAATCGCATAGCGAACCTTTCTCATGGTAGGCCGTGATAAGCCAGAATTCGGCCTGTAGATTGTCACCTCGCCTCTCCACTCCAATGAAGCGAAGTATGTCCTCGTGGTCCATGTGCGCGAGCTTGAATATCTCTTGCTCTGATTTCCAGGATTGCATGTCCTGGATAGGGAATACTTTGACCGCAACTACTTCTATGCGCAGCTGAGCCTTCCATACGGCACCGAAGCGGCCACGTGCCTTTATCTCTAGCAGTTGTATCGGGCGGTTACCTAAATTTGGCGAGGGCTGCGGCATCGGACCCGGCTCTATCGTTGGTAACTACGGAAGTACATTTGATTAGCTTTCAAGTTAGTCAGAGTATTTCAGAAGGGGGCATTATTTGAATAGTAGATCTTTTATATTGTTTGAATATTCATCAAAGGAAAATATAGTAATAATAATCATTTTTTCTCATCAATTTTTCACTAGTATATCATCAATTTACTGTATGATAATAGCTAAGAAAAAAGACGGTTATATCAGCCAATTCCAGTATGTATAGCAAATTGCACTGGGTAAGTTCTTTGAATATTCAATTCATTATATGCATTTCGAACGCTAGTTTATTCCATTCTAGTTTTTATTATCATAATAATTCTAATCTCAGATCATTCATGTACCCCTTATGGAATATCAAGTGTTTACTGATCAATCATAAGAATCGCAATTCTACTGAGTGTTTACTAATTATACCTATGCGCCATATCAGGAAAATAAAAAATTCATAAAAAATATTCAATCACCTCATTGAAGTATCCCAATTTCTTCCGTCGATAATAATAGAAGATTGCTGATAAGGTAACAAAAAGAAGTAACATAGGAATAGATATTGATAATACCAGAGTTATAACTTGTTGCTCTGTACTTGGAACTGGCTCCAACTCTGAAATAAAAAAATTTAATTTTGCTCAATATTTTCATTACGAAAGATGAAATATTTCATAAAAATTTGATCATTGACTTGTGCATACCATGTACAACATGAGGTGGTTGCGTTGGCTGAGGGTCCCACGAGAAATTCCTATTACACATATTTCCATCACAGCAACAGAAGAAATGTTGCTTTTTCCTGTCAGCATTCTTTTCAACACAATGTTGCTTATCATAACACTCTTTGCTATCCAAGAAGCAGCCCTGAAATCAGAAAATAAAATAGTTTACATGCACCTAGACTAAGGAGTTATGGTATTCAAATGATTCAACTATTAAACCTCACCTTTAGCTTGATGGTGGATTTTTGAGTGACACTATCATACTGCCACAGAACATAGCAGTGGTTCCGTTTGTCGGGATCATGAGGTCCACATTGCTCCTTCTCAATGCAGTCTTCTCTGAGCTCTGCTCCACACATGGTTTCATTGTAAAATTCACAGTAAGTCGACCCCTTGACATCGTGGGCACTTGTAGAGCCTAAAAAATTTAGATTCATTATAATCAAGCAGTCAGGGTATCTTTTATTCTGGGATATTATAGAATTGACTTGTTTAATTTGAATTAAAAAAAATGAACATTATAATGAATTAGTAGTAAGATAATCATGAGAGATGATAAGTTATGAGTGAACAGACAGGAATTGTTTTTCTCTCTTCTGGAAAAATGAGCTGTTGAAGCAAGGAGTTTATTCTGATTACCACGCATTGACCACAGAGATGTTTCAAATGATAAGCAGCGGGTGTGCTGTTAGAAATTATTTGTTCGCACACTGATAATATCCAATCACGCGCACATGCACACGGCTATACAAACAAAATTTGTCAAACAGCCACTATCAGTGACGGCGCAAGATGGCTTTTGGGATAAGCAGCTGAATGTAACAGGTTCACGAGCAAGCCAAGTAACCAGACGGATCCCCTCCGTCGACAAGAAGCATGCTCCGAAACCAAGACCCTTGGTCGATCGATGATGCAAATTGAGCCAGTTGATAGGGGAAGGGGGGGCAGACCCCCCAATGTGAAAACAGCAAAAAAAAAACCCGGAGCCCCGGGGAAGTCCCGACACATCCAGGCCCATCCGGAGGTGGAACCCGGAAACGCAATTGGGAGAACGCGTGCGGGGGCGAGAACTCCGAAGATGCTGCACGTAGCAAGCACAGGAGAGCCTGCATGCCAGCCAATATCAGTGTCGCGAATCACAACAAACTTGCGTCCGGCGGAGCAGGCCCGGATCAGGGCGTAGAGTGTACACACACATGCGGTGAGAGAGGATCGGGGGGGGGGGTTGGGGGGTGGAGGAGCGAAGCAAGCAACTCACCCAGGAGGCCGAGAAGGACGGCCGCGACCGCGGCGATCCTGACGCTCATGGCGAGGATGGTGGGTGTGCGCGCGAGAACATAGGCAGGTCTGTGCGGCGTGGGCGATGCTCACAGCGCAGCTCTCAGCGCGGCGGATCATGCCCGCCGCCGGCAGCCCATGACGCCCTCCTCCTCATTCCCAGACGCCCCAAACAGCCCAGCAAGACGAGTGAGAGCACACACGCACCGCGAGCCTGTGTAACGCACAGCAGCCACGGACGAGGGAGGAGAGACACACACCAGACGCGGCGCGCGCGCGAGCTGCTGCGCGAGCTAAAATAACGCCAGCGCCAGGGACGATTATAGCCGTCGTCGAGCGCAGCCAGCCAGACACGACCACAGGGACACACTGGCAGCTCCTCGCTCTCTCTCTCTCTCTCTCTTTCTCTTTTTCTCTCTTTCTCTCCGTCTCTCGCGCGCGGCGCGACTCTCACGCGTTCCACCCGTTCCGTTCCCCCGCGTCTTGTTGCGCCGCCGCTGCTCCGCATATCAGCCGCGATCAGCAGCCGATCGAAAAACACCTTGGATTTAAATGCCCGCAGCGATGTCCTGTACCTTTTTATTGTTGTATGTGTATACATAGGATATCGACGTCGACGAGCTTGAATTGTTTGATGTCATTTTGTTCAATACCGATACCCGGGATTTACGAGAGGCTCGGAAAAAAAGCTGAGGAGGAAAGATGCTCGCGCACGCGTGCATGTTTGTGTGCGTGCAGCTGTTTATATGTGTAAATGGTACTCTGCACGTCCCGTTTGAGAGAAAATTTACAAAGATCAAAGTACTTTGTAGTTTATTAGCCATATTTATTAGCCAAAGTAGCTCATCGTTCGTTCATTTATGCTCTACTCATATTTACGTGCGCACCTATAAATATAGGTATATATAGATGCATACGGTCCATCTGCACTCTGCAGCCCATCATCCAATATACATTGATATACATATATATATAAGGATGCATGAGAATATGTGTGGAGTGGAATGGAGTGGAACTTTGCGAGAACCTGCGATGAGAGAACCTAGCCTTACCCGACTACACCGCACGCGCCGCGCGACCCCTGCGCCAAACAAAAATAACATTTTTCTGATTTCTCACGTGTCCGGCCTTTTTTTTATTTCAAAGCAGTCGGTTAAATGTATGTTTTCCATGTGACTCGAGGAATGTGGTGAATCTCTCGATTATAAAGTGTTTCAAGGAAGATTTTTTCTTTCACAGGAACCAATGACAATCTTCTGATGAAGTAAGGTTAAAAGTACTAAAGTAAACAAAATAATGTTAAAAGTGTTAACAAGGAGCATTTAATGAGATTGGATTGTTATAAAGTACATTATAAGCATTGAAAGCACTTGAATACATTTACAATGGAAATAGAACCAGAAATCGATACAGCGCAAGGTGGTTTGAGAGATGACGGAAGACGACCTCTTGAATTACGAAGAATTAGACTACGCTTAGGAGTATTCACACAAGCTGATGGCAGTGCTTATTTAGAACAAGGAAAAACTAAAATCCTAGCCACAGTTTATGGACCTCACCAAGTAAGTAGTTGGATATATTCCCCATTTCACTTACCGTAAAAACGTTCATTGTACACTTTCATTTTTAAATTATTCAAATTTTTTGCAGCCTAGAGGCAAATCAGCTGGTGTCATAACAAAAGCAGTTAAAGGTATTGTGAATTGTCAGTACAGTACAGCAGTATTTAGTTTTGGAGCTGGAGAAAGAAAGAAAAAACCTAGAGGTGACAGAAAATCACAAGAAAGATCAGCGCAGCTACGACATGCTATGGAAGCCATCATCAATTTGGAACTCTTTGCCAAATCTCAAATAGATGTATTTGTAGAAGTTCTTCAAGTAGATGGCAGTGAATTTTGTGTAGCTGTTAATGCTGCAACTCTAGCTCTAATTGACGCTGGCATACCAATTAAGGTATATTAATAGGTTTCTTATGTGATACATTTCAAGTGCTATATTGTAATTAAAAAATCTATATGTTTAGGACTATTCTATTGGATGCACAGTGACAGTCTCAGATAATTTGCTTGGTGATGATGAGGAAGGGGGACAAGGTACAGGAATCCTTGATGCCAATTGGGTAGAAGAATGTTCTCCTGGTGTCACATTATCAATTGTTGCTTTGCCAAAAGTAGTAGATGAAACGGAAACTAAAAGTTCTGTGATATTGTCTCATGGAGCAGGACAAAGGTTACATCTCTCTCGATTAGAGTCTCTTAGATTACGTGCTCTTCAAGGTTGCAGAGATATAAGAACTATTATTGATGAAGCAGTTAAAGATCACTTACAATTGTTCGCTGTTACTACTGGATCAGATAAATAGATAGATTTGTGAATAAAAAGATTTTTTAGTTATATAAATTTCTTAATAAAACATTTATTCAATTTGTTTTAAATATATCACTTATAAAATCCTAGTTATAGCTTTCTTATAAAAATATATATAAATTGTTGTGTAAAAAGCAAAAAACGAATGCACCTTTTCGGATACTGTTGTAGAATGTTTAACATCATATCTCTAACAACTTTCAATAACATAATATCGATTCCACACTCATGTGTATATTGGTTTTCTATTTCAAAGTTTAGCGTCTGGGTGTCTCTCCAGTATCATTCCAACTCCCTATAAGAATTCATTTGACAGTTAATAATGGCTTAGAAAAATATACTAAAGTGATGGAGATTGATAGTTATATCACGCTTACCTGTCCACCAGCAGCACATGCTGCAATCAACCCAAATTGCTGGTCTTCTTTAATCATTCTGTTAGCAGTATGAGTAGTTAATCTGATTCCAGTTGCAGCAAAAGGATGGCCAATAGAAAGTGAACCTCCCCAGGCATTCCATTTCTTCAAGTCAGGGATTCCTACTTTCTGTGAGCGTTTCAGATACGTTTTGGCAAAAAATTCAGAGTCCAATGCTTTCAAATTGGCTAGAATTTGAGCAGCAAAAGCCTCATGCACTTCCCAAACTCCAATGTCTTTCAAGGTCAGCCCAGCCTTGTCCAAAACCTGTGAATTATATATTCAATGTAAAAACTTACTCTAGGAAATATACATTCAAATGAAAAGTTAATAGAACAAGATTTGCTCACTTTAGGAATAGCATAAGCAGGTCCCAATAACAATTGGTCTTTGGGATCTTGAGAAACATAAGTGAATTCTCTCAAGTATGCTTTAGGTTTCAGTCCAAGCTGCTTAGCCTTCTCTTCTGTCATAATTAGACCAGCAGATGCCCCATCGGTAAGGAAAGAAGCATTAGCAGCCGTGACTGTTCCGTAAGGCTTGACAAAAGCAGGTTTTAATTTAGCCAGCTGATCCTTTGTTGACACTCTAATACCATTATCTTTAGCAACAGCATTCTTCACCCCAGGGACTGTAAAATTGAAGGTCATATGATTCACTCAGTATTCGGATGAGAAAACTATTAAATTTGGTGGTAATAATCATGAACTGTAATATTTTTGCAACATTAGAACTGTAGATCTACTAATATACAAAAGCTACAATACAAAAGTTATTAAATTATAATTTCAAGATTTGTAGTATAGAATTTACCAACAAAAGGCACCATGTCAGTAAAGTGGCCATTCTGATGAGCCTGAGCTGCAAGTGTGTGAGAGCGTAGAGCATAATCATCTTGCTCTTCACGAGTAACATTGAATGCTGCAGCAAGTCTATCTCCACTATGTCCCATAGTTTCATTGGTTGAGAATTCTGCTACTGCTGGCAACTACAAAATGTAAAGTGAAACAAAATTGAAGGTAGAGTGAAATATTCAATTGAATTAGAGAATTAGTCATTCAATATAATAACTTACATCTGGAACAAAATGGCCTGGCCTAATTGAAGCTAGTAATTGAATTTTCTGCAACGGAGTCTTAGCTTTATTGGCTCTCAACATCAGTGATCTCATGGCTCTGCTGTGTCTGATAGGAATATCTGACATGAATTCTACTCCACCAGCAACAACAACATCATACACACCAGAATTTATTAAGCCAACTCCAGTACTCATGGCAATATTACTGCTAATGCATGCCATAGTAACTGTATGGGCTGGGGTATGTAAACTGTACCCTGCAGCAAGAGCAGCTTCTCGAGCAATATTTGAAGTCCTCACTTCTTGCATTACAGTACCATAAATTACATAATCAATGGCTTCTTTTGGAATACCAGTTTTCTTTTGTAGATTTCTGCAAGAATAATATTGAATATCTTTGTTAGTCATTCTAAAATAAGTATTATGAGGTTTTGGAATGAGATACATGAAGAAATTCATGGAAATACATTCTACAAGAGTTATCTTCTAAAAATATTTAATAAACTTTTTTTAATCAATTCATCTCTTACATGAGTTTTAAATTTAAAAGTTAAACATTTTTTGATAAATTTCCAACGAGGCCAAACAACTATCTTTTCATTTTTAATTATGGTTTGTTTTCTTCAACTGGTTTGAATTACTTGAATCTCTACATTGATACACTCATACTTACACAAGAGTTTCTCTTGCAAGATCATGTGCTATGAGCTTGCTGTAATCAGTGTTTGATAGTAAAAATGGAGTTCGAACTCCATCGATATATACAATATTTTTTTTCCCTGGTGGCGTAGACTTGACTGCAGTTGCATAATTTTTTGTATCGTATCGGGATGGTACCCAGAGGCAAGCAGCTATTAAAAATAAAAGTTCACATATTAGAATTTATGATTCAATAAATAGCATCAATAAAATTTGATTCCGACAATTTATATTTATGATGATTGGATTTTATAATTATCTCTCAATTGATAAACATGAGTATATAGGAACGTATGTGTACAATCTGATGGCTATGAGCATCAACTCCTTCATGAGGCGATAGCCTTAGGAAGAAAAAAAAAACTCCTTCATGATGATTAATCATATTTTGGCAGGCTACATTTTCAACATTCTTGTATACAGTCAAAACAGCAAGTATCTGATGCTCAGAAATCAAATTACCTTGGGGCACGACGTGATGGAAACGTGGGAGATTCTTAGCGACGAGTCCTGCCATTCTGTCTTTTATTGCTCAGCAATTGAAACAGTTAAGGTTATTTGTATTTCTGCTGCTGCTGCAGGGTCATTCGAATCAATCCCTGACTGAGTTGCTGGCCTGAAAACGGTACACTTGTACTGGTGAAACAGTTGATAATATCAAGACGAGAGCCAGAAAGTTTAGACTCGATGGTCCTGTTGGCTTATGTAATGCTGCATTTTACCTCAAATATTTATCAAATTCTGTGGCTGTCGGGAAATTCAGCGGCGACGATCGCGAGCAGACTCGAGTGCAAGACTTGCAAGGCGCGCACTGTACCCAATGGTACCCAACTGCTCTGCATGCACTGTACATCAGACAAAACTGACGTCACACATATGCGTATACGAGTATACGACGGGCCGGCCACGGCCGGCAGCGTATCATATCTTCGGAGCTACAAATCAAGATCGATTAGCCAGTATTATTTTATTTTCATGAATAATAGAGAATACTATTCAGTAGATCTTCATTTTTCCCTATGCCAAAATTCTAATTTCTGTGGCAATTTTATGTTTAAACCATCTCTGGTGGTGAAAAAGTGAACAAGCTGCACCATTTTTTATTAAGAAATCACTAATAACTGTAGTTATTAGAATAAATTACAAGTCGAACACGTCTCGTTATTCCCATTCGGACTTCATTACTAATTGTTGGTATTCATACCTACAGAAGATCGAGTCATGGCTGCAGATGGTTTTCATTCTTCTTCCAGGGAGACTTTAAGGGATCTTGCATGGCACAAAGATAAAATGATGAGTAGGTATTTTAGGGATAATATGAAGGTACCATCTTTGTTCAACGTCACGTATAATGAAGAATCAGAAAATGGTTGTACTGTATTTTTTTATGATGAAATTCATAAGGATATCATTATTCTGCATTCGCATTGAATATAGAGAGATTTGTAGTTGATATAACTCATAAACTTATATTGATGCAGAACTAGGATGAATTAATTTGAAAACTCAGAGTACTTATTCAACAGTTGTTCAGGTTATTTTGGTAATGACAAATTCAGCGATCGGACACCAGATATCAAAACATATTTTCTCTGTAAATGATGATATTTTTCATGTCCATAGATTTGCACTCGTAACTCAAAGTCCAGTTTTCGTGGGAATAAGGTAGCTTATATATACTGGAAAAGTCATTGATATCTTTATTGTAGCTTATAGATATGATTTGGACAAACTCAAGAGATTTTTGTAAAAATTTCATCAAAAGCTAAATATTGATGATGCAATGAGACATCTTGAGGTTTTTTATTACAAGAATTCTTCTGATTTGCATGAGTATGGGGTCGATTTCTTTGTTGCTCATGTAATAACAATGAAAAGTTACATGCAGATTTCATATGCTATTAATTGTAGACCTAATGTACAATTGCTCTCAGAAATGAGACTAACACGTGTATATATTTGTGAAACTGTTATATATTATTTCATCAATTAGAACAATTCTTCACTCTATCTTATTTCTTAATGTGTAATTGTTATTGTTACTCAAGCATAATCACTACAGTTAATACATTTTAATTTCACCCATCTATCAAAGGAATTTGATCATGGTATAAGATTTCTCATGATGTCTTCTAACTTTATTTTTTGAAAAATATCTCAATAGACAAGAGATAAGTTTAGTGAGATGTCCTGCGTTATATATTTAGAAAACCCTCCGTACACTTCTTGAAAATGATATTCCCAGATTAAAAGCTATATACTTATACAAAGCTCTTGAAGATTGAAGAATTAACCATTGTTACCATATTTACATATACACCCCAAGGAATCCCTTAGAATTATATGACAGAATTTATCCCTTAATGATATTGAGAACAGGATATAGTTAATACTATGAATAATAATGGAACCCTGTATAATTAATTGAAGCAGTCACTGGAAAAATGTCGTCTATAATGCATAGCCATGAAAATAAACAAAATGAAATCTCCGGAATTTCTCAAGAGTAGTATCATCTTTACGGCATGTCTGTAATATTGCAGTTCAGGAATGAAAAAAAAAATTAATGGAAAAATGGATCATGATGAGTTGGTATTTTACAAAAGCCGCTGCTAAGTACCTCAGCAGTACAAAATAATGTGATTCTCCACTATTGGGAGAAGTGATTTGCGGATTATTGGGATGAGCAAATATTATCAAGCAATTATAATGGGCTCCACATTTCATCGATTACCTATTGCATAATATGGTCTGAAAAGTTAAACCCTAAAAGGGGTTTTCCAGTTTCATGCGAAAATTGTTGGACCATATATGCAAACCCTTCAGAGAATTAAACGAGGTCAAGAAGAAGAAAGTCATTAGCATTATATTCACGTGCGCATGCGATATTACAGCTATACCTGTAGCCCTATAGGGGCCTATAGCAATATATTGCTTCAGTATATACGTCTACCTAGGGAGTTCCGAGAAAGGTCGACCGAAATCAAATCCAAAAAGGCTTCGTCAGTCTTGTTGGAGTAGTAATCGAGTGAGAAGCGTCCTACAACACATTGGATATTCTCAGCGATATAACTTGAAGTTGACGACTTCTGAAAGCTAGTTCATCAAAGCATATATTGTATGACGGTTTTACACCGATTTTCCCTACTTGGCAAAAGTTTTCTTTTACCAAACTCTTCCCAGTACAGTTGACTTTCAACAACGCCAAAGCACTAAACTTGGCCCATAGCAATTCGCTTCGCCAAAAGTCCAGCTTTTATGCAAATTGTTTTTCAAATACCAGAACGGCGACGGTGGGTTCTGTGCCGTGCACAACATTCGTGCATAAACTCTGCTTTTCACAGCTGGTCGGTTTTTTCATTGACCTACTGCACCTTGTCGGACTCTCCTAGTTGCAAATTTTGTGTTATCGATTTTTTTTTTAAAAAAACTCCCGCAACTGCCCCGTTTGAAAGTTTGTGCAAATTACGGATTGCAGGCTTGAGCGTATGGTATATACAAAGCAAAGTTTCAGCAAACAGCGGTTCGCATCAGCACTATGCACCGAGTCTAGGTAATAGAGTTGAACATCTTGGAATATTAGTGTTTCAATGGTCCGAGTGAGACGATAAAATTCCTTCGAGGCAAGATTTTTCACGTGAAACTCGTTCTCCCGTCAATTATCGACGATGGAACACACCGGCGATGTCGAGCGGCCTAGTGAAAGCGCCAACTGGAAGGAAAGTGTGATTTGCCATCTGCGCGATCGGAACAAGGCTCAAACGCGACCCTTTGAAAATCTCGTCGCTTTGCACAATCTAACGTTCGACGGCGTGAACGCACTGCGAGTCGAGAATCGTCGGCTGTCCACGGCGAACCAGAAGCTACGTTGCAAAGGACCAGCCGCGAACCCGGACAGGACTGTGAAAGCTAAGCTGCTGGCTCAGGCCGACGAGCTCGCCGATCTGCTGAGGAGGAAAAACGACGACGCGCAGCGGATCATCGATTTGAACGAGGATCTGTTTCGATTGAGCCGGGAGACGCGAGAGAAGGAGGCGAATCTGGCTGAGAACGACAAAGCGAACGAGCGTCTACGTGTGACAATCGCGGTGCACTCGACGAAAATTCGACGGATGGAGAGGGCCCAGAGGAGCTTGAGCGGCGAGTACAAAGCTTTGCAAGCTTCGGTCGCATCGGTCGAGGAGCAGATAAGACAAGTCGAAGAGGAGAACCGAGCCTTGGTGGATCGTTTCATGGAGTACAACGCGAAGGAGGCCGAAATGATGAACGAGGAGAACGACGAGTTCGCGAGGATAGTGATAAACAAGCGGATCGTACCGTCGTCGAACGCGAGGAAGCTCGGGCGGAACGTCGACGCGGGCAAGGGGAGCTTGCGAGTTCGCGCGTCGCCGCCGACCCGAGTGCTGGCCAAGTTCGTCGCGCACGAGGGCGAGGCGAGCTCGGTGGGCTGGTCGCCGACGGGCCAAGTCGTCGCGACCGCCGGGGCCGACAGGAGGATCAGGCTGTGGGCCGTCCGCGACGGCAAGCTCGAGAGCGAGACGTCGCCGCTGGTGCTGGTGGGCAGCAACGCGCCGGTGAACTCGCTCGACTTCGACCCGGCCGGCCAGCTGGTGGTCGGCTCGTCGAGCGACTTTGCCGCCCGGGTCTGGTCGGCGAGCGAGTCGCGGCTGAGGCACAGCCTCGTCGGCCACTGCGGCAAGGTGATGGCCGCCAGGTTCTTGGACGAGTCGTGCAGGGTGGCGACCGGCGGCCACGACCGCAGCCTCAAACTGTGGGACCTGTACGGCGGGGCGTGCACCGCCACCCGCTTCACCGACTCCAATTGCAACGACCTCGTCGTCGACGGCTCGACGGTGATCAGCGGCCACTCGGACAGGCGGCTGAGGAGGTGGGACATGAGGACGGATCGAGCTAGCGGCGACGTCGCGGCTCTCAGGGGTGAGATCACCTCCCTCGACCTGTCTCGCGACTTCAATTACCTCCTGTGCTGCGCCAGAGACGACACCCTGAGACTCGTCGACCTGCGGGTGGGCAAAGTCGCCAATACCTTCGCGAACGACGGCTTCAAAGTGGGCTCCGGTTGGGCGAGGGCCGCCATGAGCCCGGATGGCCGGTACGCTGCCGCCGGCTCGTCCAACGGCTCGGTTTTCGTATGGTCCGTAGTGGCCGACAGGCTCGAGGCGCTGCTCGAGGATCGCACCGATGCCGCGGTCACGGCCGTCTCGTGGTGTCGTCGGGGTAACTATCTGGCGACCGTCGACAAGGCCATGTATTCGACGATTTGGAGCTAGTGTATATAGAACGAGGAGCTTTGGATATGATACTTATGCCGTTTTGAATCAATTTGGAAATTCAATCAACTTGCTAGCGATGTTAATTTTTTTACGCACAACTCCAGTGTATTGTATAATAACTTGCTCAATCTATGTTTATGTTGAATTGTATAAGCAATTTGCATCGGCTATGATGATTAATTTCTAAACGCCGAAAGACGGCCCAGTTTTTGCGGTGGATCAATTTTACACGGATTACAAGTTTTGAGAAATGTGACGAAAAAGTCGATGCAAATTGTTTGCTCGTAGTTTACAGCCATAATTTGAATTGGAATATTTTTTGTACATCGGGAAGGAAATCAGAATAGCTCGATGGAGAATAAATGTTGAAGATCAATGGCGAGGAACAGAATGGTGTATATGGGTCATTCTCATGAAAACGGTATTTTTTGATGGTGAAAATGGAAATGTCGAATTCATCAACTTTGAATTTTTTTTCTCCATTATTTGTGTTCTCTGATACCAAGAAAAGCTAAAACCACTTGGGGCCCTTCGAAATCGCCATCATTTATTTTTTTTCAGCCATTTTCTATTTTTATGATTTTTTTGCTATTGCGGTAATGACGCGTTTTATGGATATAAAATGATATTAAATTCAAAATACTTTTTTTTCTCAACCTGACGAATTCATCAGATAGTGCGGAAAAAAGTGCGCAAGTTTGATTCATATACTTTTTTTGTCAGATGCCGTTTCAGCGGAGGTCTTTATGTTCAAAAGTAAGAAAAACGTGGTTACTGTACGTGTATACTGTAAATTGACTATAGTCAATAATACTGTCGATAATACATACTATCGTTCAACAGTAAAGGGACTAGAGTAAACTGTGAAGTATATTGGTGAAGGTAGGAAGGCTCAGAGCTGCGAAAAGTGCAAGAGAGCCACTCACAATTCCGAGAAATTCGAGCGCGGGCCGGAGCGTCTGAATGATAGCGAGAATAGGGTTTGCCTATGACGCGGGTTTGCCTATGACGATTCGAACAAAATCATCGATTGCAGGCCCCAGAAGCAAATTTGAAAGGTGTCCGCGTGCATGTATCATAGATTCTATTAGTGCTAACATATTCATACAGTAGAATTATTCAACTCCCCTTGTAACGAAATTTAGCTGATGGTCAAGTAGGGTTTGCCTATGACGGCATATGTTTGTAATCAGATTTAAGCAAACTTCAAGAGCTGTGGATTCGATGGCAAGGTGCAAAGTGCCAAACTTATCATTACTATTTGATTGCTGGGATCATTAGTAAGAGAACTGATCGATTAGCGCAATCGAAACAGTGGTTTAAACTTATTTTTCGAGTGGTTTAAAAAAAAATCCTAAAAATAGGCAAAATTCGTTGACACAAAGTAAGTGGCTCAAATTCGCAAAAAAAATGCAAAAAATATAGATTGCAATAGAAAAACTTGAAAATGCACATCTAAATTGAGGGAAAAAAATTTTTTTGTAATTTTTGAAGAGCGAATGATAGCATCTACGTTAGTTGGAAAGTGAAAATTAGGGTATGCGACAGGTTTGCCTATGACGATTTTGGCCTGTTTTGGCCATCTTTAACACCCTAAATAACAACTTTTGTAACTTTTTATTGTTTAACCTTCAAGGCCGTGGCTAATTCGAACTATCTGTAGCCGTTCGGGATGTCAAACAGTTTTTTTTCATGCTCAAAATGTCGAGGACATGGAAAATACCGTTTTCATGAGAATGACCCATATATACATTAAGGAGATCGCATGAAGGCGCTGAGTGCGTCAAAATATTTGATATTTATTTATATTCGACATATTTATACTCACTATACAATAAATCATTCTCAACATAATTATACACGTTTCAATATTTGATTGTATTTCTTCTTGCTTCCCCCCCCCCCCGCGGATATAATTTGATACAGTTTTATGTCGTTTCCTGCAGTTCGTTTTACAGACACACAGATACTCCGAGACATAATTAATTTGAACGTTTGTAATTCAAACATGATTGACATTTCATTAACAGACGCTGATACAGTGTGACAACATTGATAATTTATACATTTCCCCCCAACACGTATAACATTTATACATCCAATCTGCGCGATAGACATATATACTTAAGTATATTTGCATGTATTTTTCTTTCTTTCTCTCTTTCCCGCCAAATATTATATCGTAAATTCGAAATGCTGCGCCTCTCAGGCTTTTCGCGTATTACTTTCCACATGTCAGAGCTTGTTTGCACCCACCTGTCCGACACAATACGAATCTTCGTTCTCGCGCGTGACACAACAGTTGAGCTGCACACATCGACACGATTAAACACATCAGATCTGCGTTTATATATATATAGATACATATATATTCATGTATATATATAAACATTTGAACACGTACATTTGATCGAACTGATTGCGCGAAAAAGAAAATAGAGATCGTACACATGCCTATAGCGCTGCGATTTAATAAAAAAATATCCATCTCGAGCAGGCTCAGCGTATCAGTCCGCAGTTTACGCGTGTGAAAAGCGGGAAAAAGCACGAGTTACAACGTAAAGAAGAGCAGGAGGAGGAGGAGGTGGTGGAGGAAGGGGGATAACAGCTGACATACCGAATAGCGTAAAGTAACAGAGAGGGACGAGGGGGTGTGGGGCGGGGGCGACGTATCACAACCGTTGCGGCGGCGGCTGATCGTGCCGGCTGCAGCCACGCGCCAAGTGGCCCGCGCTCGGCTCTACGAGTTGGTGTGGGGTCTGCGGCTGATCCACTCGGCGATCGCCGGCAGCCCGTGGACCCGCTGCTTCAGGCTGCGCAGCGCCGGGTAGCTCTCCAGGGCCCCGCCGCCGAACATGTGCTCGAAGTTCTCCAGCGCCACCGCGAACACAAAGTCCGCCCACGTTGTCTGTGCGACCAAACAACAATCGACCCAGGTTAATTCATCGTGCAGAACACACGGGCGTGTTCGCGCGGCTAAATCAGTTTGGGGGGTGGAAGCTTCGAAGTTAGGGGCGATTGCATTCTATGATGTACCGAGTGCAGTTTGCGCCGCGTATACGGAATAATAATCGCGCCAGGCCGTTTCGAGATCCCGCTAATTGTTTCCCGCGAGGTGTTCGAGGGGGAAGAATTTTTTTTATTCCTTCTATAGTTTTGTTCATTCAAAAACGAAACTTTTCTCTAATCTCATGAGAGAGTTTCTTGGCTCTAGAGGCATTGATCAAGTCGATCTTGGACTCTATTCTCGAAAAGGAAATCTACGGTCGATGCTTTCTTTTTCATTACTTTGAAAACCGATTCAAATCAACGATCACAGATTGAACGTTCGCGATTCAAAGTGATTCGTGCAAATGTTGTACAGTGAAATTACGTACGGTAGAACCAACAGCATAGCCTCCATTTCTGCCAATTGTCTGCTCGAATTTGTTGAGGAAAAAGGGTATCGTCTCTTTCACGAACTTTGCTTTTTTTTCCTCCTTTTTGAAGAGATCTTCTTCCTTCTGGAATTGCAACAGTTCTGCAAAAATTAAAGAAAAATTAAAATTAATGATAAAATATACTTCTATGATGAAATTTCTTTCATCTTGCCAATTCGATGCGTTATCAAATAATTTTCGATATTTCTGAATGTGCCGAAACACTTATTGTCTGGTGCAAGTAACGGCAATAAAAGATCAGAAATGAGTCAAATTACTTTTTTATGGGGGATAAATGAAAGAGATTCCTAGCATTGCACGAAAAATGATCGATCAATGTCTATTATCACGATTCGAGACAAAAGCATAATAGAGAAAGAAATTGAAAATAGCTGCATGCAGAACTGAACGATATCGAAGTAATTATATATATTCATAGAATTCTTACAATCGCTAACAACGAAAGTGTTCTTTCAATGCAAGGCCATTGCCAGAGATCAATTTTCAGAGTGAAAGTAGATGATAAACGAGGCAAAAAGTAAAAATTGATACAAAAATTTGGTTGATTAAAGAAAGAAATATATTCCACGGTATTCAGGAGGTACATTCAAGTAGTTTTCGAGATTGAAAATGAACTTGAACTTATGGATCATGAACTCATCGACGCCGAACGTAGAGAATGAAATATTCGAAATCTGCCGATTGCTGTTGACAATACACCTATTTTAAGGGAACACTGTGTTACAGTTTTTAACTTTCGAAAAGTTGTTGGTATATAACGTGGACTAACGGTCGTTTCTTGAAGCCAACCCGAGTTTGTTGTTTGTAACATTTTTGTATGAGTCTCTCAACAAAATATATTCAAATGTATATGTAATTTTCTATAAAATCGCTTGAGCAAAAAAAATGTACATATATATATTATTGAATATTTTGAACTATCTTATAAGTAGCTTAGTCTAATAGTGTTTACTAGGTTAATGAAAGTGTTTAATTATCATTGAAGTAACGAAATAAATCTGTAATCGTGTACAATAATTTTGGATATGCTTCTTTTAATTCAACGTTATCGGTAAGTTTCACGTTCTTGTCGTATAGATGGCTTGAGTGCATGTTCACAGATCGAGTTACCCTTGTCGGTTTCCATAGCCGGTTCCAATCAGTCCCGCAGTCAATGTGACTTGTTCAGGTTCGATAGAAACATACTCTATATCTCTGCTTCAGTCCAGAACGTACAGTACATCCATGCAAAAACGAGAAGAATTTGAGCGTCGTAAAAATGGCATTCCTTAACCGTTTCAATTCGCTTTGGAATAGCGACAAAAAGTTGGATATGAAGATAGATTTCAGTTGGGTGCTGGGAAAAAACAGTATTTTCCACTGCAGGGATCTCGACGAGTACATTGTATCGCCGTATTTCACAACGAAATTCGGAAGGAGAGAGTACGAGTGGAGGTTGCTGTTCTATCCGATATACGACATCGGTAAAGATAATGTCGCTATTTATCTCGAGCCTTACATGCCAGAAGACATCAAGGTAAATTTTTCCTTGTGCATCATTTATGATGGTAGTAAATGGAAGAAGAAATCCAATAATTCCATTTTCGAGTTCAACGCCCCTAGGAAACATTTGCTTTTCGAACGAAATCTGATAATTAACGATTTGATGAATCAGCTGAAATACGAGAATATAATAATTATCTGTGATATTACCCGTATTGAGGACAGAAGTGTGGAAATGAAGGATTGGGAAATGATTCCAATAGTGAAAAGGGATCAGCTTGAAGAAGCGTTGGAAGACAAAGAATTTAGTGACGTAGTATTCTGTGTGAGAGGCGACTTTATCCATGGACATAAGTTCATATTGGCAAAGAAAAGTCCGATCTTGGCACAGATGTTCGATGCGGTCAAAGACAAGAGTGACGCGATAGTGATTGAGAGTATGGATCCAATAATATTCAGAGAACTGAAGCGGTTCGTGTACACCGGAAAAGTTAATGATATAGGAAAGTATGTTGACGATCTGCTGGTGGCAGCTGACAGCTTGGTATTGACAGAACTTAAGAGTAAATGCGAAGATTTCATATGTGACAATATCAGTGCGGAAAATGCAGTGAAATATTTCAAATTTGCCGATAGATATGATGTTCCCAAGTTGAAAGAGTGCTTGATCAATTACATCGCGAGCCATTCCAAGGAAATGGTGAATATTCCAGAATTTGAATCGATTGTTGATGTTAGTGGCGAGCATATACTCGATGTAATTCGTGCATTGTCGCTGAGAAAATAGATGATAAAGATGACACGTGCGCGAGGCGCTGAGTGAAGTGAGCGAACGTTTCTGGCATAAATAGACATGAGGTATTTAAAGGACACTTGAGCACGCATGACAATAATTGTACTATATTCTTGTACTTGCAAATAAATTATTTCAAACTAAATCGTTGTTTGTTATTTTTCGAAACAATATTCCAATATCCAATGTTATATCTCCGAAATACATGCATATTTAACATCGACATCTGATATTTCACCCTCTTATTTTGTCTGTCCGGATATGTACACTCAATGCGAGAACCGTAGCAAATTTTCGAAAAAAAAAATCGTATCTTTCGATCTCCCCGAACACAGCATAGTATTAATTTCGTGATGTCCGCCTCAGGCGCTGTAGAATCAGATGGGTATAACGAAAAGTCCACTGCGTGCTCGTGGAGTCGAAAATTCTCCGGCTATATGTACATACACGAGATGAATCATTGCGAACGTAGGAAGGAACAAACGCTGGAGGTAATTACCGAATCTGAGATCGCCGAGACTGTCCACGAGAACGTCGCACTGCATTGCCTGCCACTCGTCCTGGCCTGCGAGGTTGTATTTCCGGGCGAGATAGCGAGCGATCGCATTGCTCTGCGCTATCTGTTGCCCGTTCACCTCAAGCACCGGCAGCTGTCCATAAGGCAACGCTGCAAAGAGAAACGTTCATTTTACATCCACGACAGTGGAATTTACTCCGATGCGTATTGTATATCTTGCTCTGACGAGCCAAATCTCAAGTTGTCACTCCTAAGATCAACTTATTCTCAAAGCTCTTTGTGATAAATGGAGAAACCAATCCAAGAACGTATATGTTCTGAAACTATTGCAAAAGTGTTGCCGAACACCGAGAGGAAAAATTAGTCATGGTTACTATATTTTTACTATTTTTTTAGCTCAATAGCGTGACAGCCATGCGGTATTTGTAAAATTCACTATCAGAAACTTGATGATCATTACTGAAAAGAATAACACAAATTATTATATTTATAAGATATTCGCTACATACATAGTAAAGTATTATAAAATAAAATGATAAAATAGTAAACTTTACAATAATTCACAAATAATGGTAACAACTACTATGTTTTTCTCTAGTATATAATTGGAACAGTGATCGGATTTTTTCTCGATGTACGCACTTTGTAGGCATAATTAATGGTATCTCAATGATTTATCTAATTTTATAATGCTGCTTTACGATTAGTTGTTAATTTATTCTGCATGAAAAAGAAAAAGCTGACTGGAGAAATTATTATGGAAAGAAAAAACAGCTGAGCTCAGAGTTAGTGTGAATTCTACACATCCAAAAACAAGACCAAAAGCTCTATACGCCATATTTTCAGTATGACAAAAAATTATGTCCGCACCACGGCCGTTGGGTGCAATTTAGTCCCATGGGTGACCCGAAGTTTCATTTCACGCCTTTGATACCAGAATAACTACTTTCCAGACAAAACTTTCAAGTCTTTGCACGTCCAGAATAAAGTACATATATATGGACAATAGAAGATAACTGTTGATGCGGGATGACTTTTTCCCATTTAAATCTTTAATAGAACTCGCGATGGTCATTTATCAATTTCCAGAGCGAAGAGCATGATTGTCATAGTATTTTGGAACGCGATCGTCACTTACCGCCGCGGCCGTTGGACCTCGTTAACGCCATCGCTGGTGGCGCGCCGCTTTCGCATCAACATATCTATGTAGGGATGCAGCCGTACAGTTTCGCGTCCCGCACGAGTGCCGTGAATATTGGGTTACCTGCTCGAGCGAGCTTAATTGTTTCGCACCCTGTTTTTCCTTCTTTTTAATTTGCACGTGTCTGACAACTGCGCGACGTGTAATTTCTCTCTAGCATCGTCGCGTTCGTTCAATTTACTTCTCTAACTAAAATTACAACCAATTTTCCCAATAAATCCCGGAATTCCGTGCAAGCTTTGATGAAAGGATTTTCAATCAATTGACGTGTTTCGGTGAAAATGAGGGGGAAAAACAGAGGAACTATACAGTGTCTCCCTGAATTCGTGGAAATTGCGCACGTATATGGGTCGTGCTCGGGATCAATTTCTATTTCCAGCCATTTCCCAGTTTTTATGATTTTTTCAGTTATATTATATGGAGAATGTATGTATTTTCTATATCTAATAAGCACATTAGATAGAGCGGTAAAAAATATCGAAGTTTTGTTTCTATAGTTATTTTTTTCAGTGCCGTTTCAACAGAGTTATTAACCTTCAAATGAGTACAAGAAAAACGTGATTTTCTGCGTGAATTTATACTCATAAAACATCATCTTTGATTGATAACAACAAGTATAATGTAGTATAATATATTCAACTTGTATATACGAACATATGAAGCAGGTTTACTCAACTTCACAACTGGCCCTTTTGGTACACAGCGTTTGGTCTATGACGTCAGATATTTTAAAGTTTCAGTTCCAAGCAAAATTCACGAGCTGTGCACTGATTCGATTCAAACGTGCAAAATGCCGAATTCATCATTACCGCATACCGTACCGTTGGTATATATGTGATCGGGAGCGCGGTCTAAACAACCATCTCAATCTAATTTTATATCACTTTTAAGCGGAAAACCGTGGAGATTCAGAATCACAGTAAATATACGGAAAGGTAAGTTTCCACGGTGAATATATGTATGTAAATTATAAACTCGTGAATATACAAATTCGAGAAAATATTTTTTCATAATTTCGAGACGCGCGTTAGGCGAATGATGTTTCGTCCTGTCTTGTTGTTTGTTTGCATCCGATGCAACAACTTTGATATAATTTTCCACTGTTCAATCTTGAAGAGCGTAGATTCGAACTACCTGCAGTCGTTCGGGATGGCCGACAGCTCTTTTCTCAATGCTCAATATGCCGAGGGCGTGGAAAATCCCCGTTGCGAAAGAATGCCCCATACGCGTTCCAAACAACCCCTCGCATATCTCCGAACTGCGTACGAATCCGAGTTCCAACGACTGTGCCAGTCGATTGTACATTAAAAATGG
This sequence comes from Aphelinus atriplicis, assembly GCA_020882685.1. Lineage (NCBI taxonomy): Eukaryota > Metazoa > Arthropoda > Insecta > Hymenoptera > Aphelinidae > Aphelinus > Aphelinus atriplicis. The sequence continues at coordinate 20,084,647 of CM037075.1, read as the reverse complement.
AAACAAGCGGACGAGTTGGGGTGGGGCCAAATCTAAAAGCAAAGAAATAGCTGTGTAACAACAGCATAACTTGGGCTGGACTATACAACACAGCGCTGGATTTCAATTTAGCCGAGTTGGCTTCACCTGAAAAGTAATTACACGCCGAGGTTGGAGGGCGCGGGCGCGCGCGGCAAATTCAATTATGGAAAAGGAGTTAAAACAATGGTGCGAATTAGCCGGTAAGCTGATTTTAGCCGGGGCGCGTAATCGGGTATATATATAGAGAGAGACGCAGTCGCAGAGCAGAGTCGAGCTTACTTTTTTTGAGCTCGGGCCAGCGCTCCTTGGGTACCCGCTCGTCCACGTAGTCGAGGCCGGCGTACGCGAGCACGTAGCGAATGTGTTCGGCGATGCCCCGAGCGTTGAAGTAGATTAGCTTGTAGCTCGGCTGTTCCTCCGTCATTTTTCCGCTGCCACAGCCCTCTGCAAGCACACCCACACGTACATTCAATTTGGGATCAATGTTTATAATCCACATCGCGATCGTCCCTCTTTCTCTCGAACGCTATACCGTGGCTCCTTGTATATATGAATAAGGCACAGGGGATACCCAATAACCCGACCACCCTTCGTATCTCATATATTAACTGTCAGAGAAAACACCAAGTCTAATGTACTTTACCACGAACGTGGCTATTTTCAGAACAAGAAAGTCGATTAATATGTGTTTGACATTATCGTTAATAGATCCATTGAAATCTCTAATATTTTTTTCGTTATATTCTATAACCAGGTCACGAAAATACACTGGGGAAATTGGGCGTCATTATTTATTCTCCTTAGATATCAAATCGATCTTCAACTCAAATTGTAAAATTTACTTCCTGTACATGTACAATTCAATAATCATATTTCTAACATTGTATATAGGTTCTGCTACCGAAGCGAAGAGAGTCCAGGAATATTATTGGTAACACAGAATGATGTCGGAAAAGATGTTTTATGTATCATATGTTGAAAACCATTGACTAATGGATTTCTCAAGTAACGCATTTATCGCATGTTTCAATTGACGTTAGTTTTTTTGTCAAGACTATTCAATAACAACTACATTCTAAAAAGCATTGATTTTGCTCTCAATCGCATAATTCCAAAGACAAAAAGAGACGATATATTGAAAGTTATACACCCATTTACACAGCTTGGATTATTTTTTTTTGTTCGCCATATCAGTTGTATAGGAAAATTCACTTATAAAATCATTCACTCTTTACAGTTGCCTCTGTAGCGCTACTATGCTATATGCGGCCAATGAAAATTATACATCATGTACCTGCATGGCTGCAGGTTTATATGATGAATGAGAATTGCTCGACTTGGTTCCCCGAGATCTACGCGATTCTCGAGATTATTATATAGAGATTTGAAATTCAAGATTCAGAATCTCGAGATTCGTGTTGGCGTTATTTTCATTTCTTATCGCGATGGCGGGCATGGACGAGAATATCGTTCGGAAATAGAAATTAAAGAACAAAAGTACATCACGACATCCTTCGTTATATACTTTGTATTCGAATTTGTTAATTGAAAAAAGTAATTTGCGGTATTGTCGCACAGGTATGTCGATTCATCAATAGCAATTCGTTCGATAATGATAAATTGTTCAAGCAACGTGCAAATGCCCTTCTGGTGATTTGTTTTCATATTGGCCATACAATATTTCACGCATAATTACGATTGATTTCGCTGCGATTGTGGTACCGATAACTGATACTTGATGTGCGCGACCCTCTGCATGTAATCCGTCATATTGACTGATACACTCCATACGCAAAGCTTTCCCATTTCCATACCAATTTGAACGAGAAAAGAATAATGCCAAGTGTGAAGAGAAACTCGATTGGCGTCAGCGTGTTTAGAAAAAAAGACACTCGTAGAAGTAATACAATTAGCCGGAGGTTTTCTTAATTGAAAATGATAATGACAAAGTTAGATGAGTGGCACGATGAATGAGCGGAAAAATGAGGCTCGCAGATCGAAGCTTATTACTGAGCCTAGCCAAGTGGTGGGAAGGATCCGAAAGTGCGCGCAACGTCTTCAGCAAGTTGAGAACGACGAGGAGCCGAGATTTAATAAGAAAACTCGGGGGAAAAACTTTTCTTATATATCTTCCGTTCCCAGTAATCCCGGGGAACACGTATAGCCGGTCCTTATACGTATGCATTTGCAAAAACGAATGAGAGAAATAGAGATCCGTAATCACCGTTCTGATGATCAAATGCACGATAATTCCGGCTCCAAGGACTTTTATATGTTCGACTATCAATTATCCTCGGCTTTGACTTTCTTAACTTTTTTTGCTCATATATATCGACAATATAAGCTCGCTTCAATGCCATTCCTAGAGGAATAACAAGAATAAAGCTTTTGTTCTTCTCGATCAATCCGAATTCACAATATATAGTCTTTTTTCTCGTACAAAGTTACTGAGAAGCAAAAATTGTTGATCGAGGCTGATTTCTCGATTGGGAACATTGTGCAGTAGATCATGGAAAGTCAACAAAACCGTTGTCACATCTGTCGGAACGACAGACAATAATTCAATTAACTAACGAAACTTACGATATACCTAGAAAATGATTCGAGACATTTTTCACGCATACGTACATATATAATGACATATTGTGAGAAACACTGAATCCTCTCAAGTCCTGAACGTCAACACAAAGCCAGTTCCGATGAAATCCCATAACTGAAAATCCATTCACGGTACAATCGAATCAGGACGTTTCTATCTCTTCGTTATAGCCGCACGTCCTCGGCAATAATTACGCATTGATTTCATGCCCCATTCGTCTTGGGCCAAAAAGTATCAGCCGTACGTCACAAGAGATATATATATAGTTATACACTCGCCTCGGTGGTGTTTCTCTTTCTCTACTTACGTCACTCAACCCGTCCGGTATATTGCGGCGAGTGAGAAAAAGCCCCGGCGCGGCGTGCCGGGAATTTTTTTCCTTTTTTCCCCGGTTGCGGAAAAGGGGGGACTTTGGTCGGGTCGGTTATACAGAGCTTCTATAGCTTCCGGTTTTCGCTCCTCCTTTTTTCGACGCTTTTATTGTTCTGCGGATTTTTATGTGCTTCGCGCTATGCGCAGCATTTATAGGGGTGTTCCCGAACACGGCTCGCCTGCAGTTTGACCTTGCTCGGGCTTTTTTGTCCGCAACTCGGGGCAACTCGTATGTATATATACATAGGGGATTCTTTGTCGAGACAGCTTGCCGATTTGAATGGCGCTGATTGTAAATACGGAATTCACCCCATATTGTTTGCCCCAACTCCTGTTTCAATACGACTTCTCTCCCGATTTTCACATACTTTTATGTTCTTCCCGTTTTCACGTAATACATATATCCTTTTGGATTTTATTCAAAAATTTAACGGTGGATTTTATTAAAAAATTTAACGGTGTTAAGAAAATTTCAATTTGAAAATGTTTGCCTGTCCCTAAGACGCATACTTTTCGTTCTCTTTATCGGTAATGGTCTTTTCTTAGAGTCTCCGCGGAGTTATACACTGTGTCGTAGAGAAGCGAACGATGAGGTAAACTTCGTTTTTCCCGAGAACGCGGGGGAGGATTCAACTATCGAGATTTGACGAGAAATACGTGTTGCGCGCCGTCGGAACTCCTGAATTTTTTCATTCCGACGCGAGTTTATGATGCAGAATCTGGGACAAACTGTGCGTTATCTGCACTCTGTGTTGCTTCGAGAGACACTGCCTAAACAGCAGAACATTAAAAGTTCGCCGTTACTTTTTCTCCATTATCCAAAGTTCTTCATAGCTTGTGCTAAGAAATCTTCAATGTATGAGTATGTCATCCAGTGCGCGGAAATATTTAATAATAAAAACTGCACAAAGTTTTTATAAGGTTTTCATTCGGAAATGGCCCTATAAAAATCACATAAAAACATTATAAAATTCTTATTAACTCTGTCGTTCCACGCTGAGAGAGTTTCCTCGTCAAAATTACCACGATAGGCCCTGTAAGCGTGCGGGACAAACCATCTCTCGATATTTACTGAGGGGTCTGCAAATTTTACCGTGTCACCCTGCAAGCCTGTATATTTTCTACGGTATATCCTGTAGAAACTGTCGTAATACATGCCCCACGTTCGGTCCGAGCTGTGCAACGTGTCGGTGTTGCGAGCTGAGAGAATTTTAATCATCGTAAACGAATTAGTCTTACGTTTTGATAAGTGCTTAATCAGCAATATGTTTTGATACATGAAATTTTAGGACAAAATAATATACCATGAAACTAGCTACAGCATTTTTATGTACCAAAACAGGCTCTATTTTATATCTATTTTTACGGAAAATTCTGTCACGATTAAGATTCATTTTTTCATCCAATTTATTCACTTGAGATTTTTCATTTTTAACCATGCAAGCTTCTGCTTGACTCATGTTTGGGATTCAATTCTGGAATGAGAGGGAGAGGGCGAAAGCTCCCCCTCTCCTCGGATCCGCTAAATTGGAAAGTGGCCTCGGATTAAATGAAATGACCTTACAATTCCTGAGTACGAGTTTTAGATTGATTTTCATTGGAATCAAAATGCAATCGCATAAAATAACCGAGAATGTAAAGTATATAATCAAAAGAAGTTGAATCTACATATTATTGACGCGCGCGCCACATTCATGCAAGAGATACGCTTATCTCCATTTTTCTATGAATATCTTTAGCCTCTTTTATCGCCTTCCGAATGGTTACCCCGCAACATTGGATGAAATTCAATGAAAAGCAGAGCGTTGCAGTTCGCGAAGTCGGGCAAAACTGTTGTACGCGTAATTGTGTAAGTGCAATCTCGGAAACATGCAGTAAATATATAGTAGAATGAATTTCGGTCAAATTTTTATGAAAGGGGTTTTCGTGCATTTTTAAGAAATCCCTCCAACATTTTAACATGAATAGAGTCCTAATTGCTATCTTGATCATCAGTTCGGGCGTAGGTGGCCGTTACTCGGAGTCGTTCGATAATGTGATAAGTGGTGAAACGATTGGGAACGACGATTACTGCGAGAACAAGGATCGATCCTTGTACATCCACGGGAAAGAATTGCCGAAAATTGAGCCGTACTTCACCAATGACCCCTGCATCAAAGCTTTGGGAATATGGTCGAATGGAATCAAAAGCATCAGCAGTGGTGCTTTCGATGGTTTACCGAACTTGATGTACTTGGATCTATCGAACAACGATTTGTCTGAAATCTTTAGTTTCGGAGCGCACAAGACATTGGTAGCCATTGCTGTCAACAATAATTCATTTACCGACTTGACTATTGATTTCTCGAAGGCCTCGGGAAAATATCCAAATTTGTTGTCTATCGATCTTAGGAACAGCAAAATCGCGAAACTAATAGGAGATTCGTCAGTTGATCTGCCCAAGCTGAAGAAAATCAATCTTTCAAGGACCAATTTGAAAACCACGAAAAATTTACCAAAAACAGTAACCTGTCTGTATCTCAACGATGCAGAAGAACTGGACTCCCGAGAATTTGAAAAGACACTGCAAAATGTTGAAGAGCTTTATCTGAATGGTAATACTCATTTCAAGTATTTAGATGCTCCAGACTCAAAAGTTTGTGACAAGGAGAATTTGTGCTTGAATCTGCCGAATCTCAGATCACTTTCATTGGAAGGAAATACAATAAGAGCCGTGTCTTCAATGGCTTTTTCAAAGCTCCAAAATTTACATTTTCTATACTTGAAAGGTAGCAGTCTATTGCCTAGTATCCCGGATACACTTCTGAAATCGATTCCAAAACTGAACGTTCTCGATATCAGTCAAACAAATTTTTATTCCGAGCCAAACTTGGATATACTCACGGAACTGACTACCTTAAAAATGAACGATATGATGGATAAATCAAAAGTGATAGGGATTCTTCGAAACTTTCAGCTTTCCTTAAATGTCTTGCAAAAATTGGAATCCTTATCTATTCAAGGCAACGAGTTGGATCATGACTCCTTGGCGAGCCTGCTGTTCAAGCTGGAGAGTCTGAAGGAATTGATACTTTCAAGGAACAAAATTAAGGAACTCAAGTTTCCTAATGAAATGTCACACTTGCAGAGTTTAGAAATGAGTTACAATTTAATCTCAGTTATCGATGACGTTTCAGTAGATAAAATGCCACTCTTGAAATATTTAGACCTGAGTCATAATCCATTGGCACGTCCAAACAACAGAGACTTCAATTTCATTTTGAAAATTTGAAGTGCATCAAATTTTAGATCAGCAAAAACTGATTTGCTACGATAATAATTATGGGAGATGTACAATAAAATAACAACATTGTCACGAATAAAACAAAATTATGAAAAGAAATTTTTGAAAATCCTGAATATTCCACAATCCTATGTTACCACACAGTTTTTTTTATTGTTTCTCCAAGTATTGGTATTTCAAATTTGATAGTGATAGAAAGAAGATAGATCGCATCCCAATTGTTACTGCCATCAAATTCAATATTCACCGGGAGAGTGCATTAGGGTCCAACCATTAGGGTCACGAATAAAACGTGCTCCCCATGCCGAAAAAATATTCAGTAAAATTTTCTTTAGATTGAATTGATTCAAATAGAATAGCAAAATATGATTTGGGCGAATCTTACTGTACAAACATGAAAGTCGTTACAAAGTTAGTCTCGCTTATTTTACAAACAAATAGTTGATGCACTTGATAGAAATATAGTCGGTATCATGAACCAAGTTGCAGTTATGATAAGTGGCAACATTGATATCAAGCATTTCATTTCGAATGCCGACAGTAGTATTGGACTGTATCTGAGTTTCCGGGTGGTAATTGAAATACTTCAATATTATATTCGGACTGTAGTGATAATCCTATCCACTATACAGCGACATATCAATTACTTGATGTTACTGAAAGAATATAGTTGAATTCCCAATGATAAATAGTAATTTTGAAAATAAGCTATATTATAGGAGAATAATTAACTGTATTTTCTTTTGCCCATTCGATATGGTAAAATTTCTGAACTTTTTTTCACACTTTTTTCTCTGTGCATTATCTGTATAAAGAAAGCGGCGCAGCACAGGGGGAGAAAAAAATGAGCATCCACGGAGCGACATAACTCTTCGAGCTGTGCACTCGATCACCCGAGGAAAGATTCAAATTATCGCGGTCTCGGTGCCGTTATCTAAGTTCATCTGTCTTGCAGCCCCTAATTTGAACGGCGGCCGAGAGACAGGAGTCGTTCCGCGAGATAGTTCGGAATAAGCCTTCACACAACGAGCTCACGCGAGCCGATCATTACCCTCGAAAGCAAATGGAGGGAAAGCGAGTGAGGGATTGAGCTTCCGATTTATCTGCTCTTGCCTACATCTGACTGCACTTGCAATCCGCCGCGTGGCTTGCAATGATTACTTGCCAAGGATTGAGTTCACAGACGAAGAGATAAGAGTCGTAGACGATTTTACGGGGATTTTGTTTTATTTTGTTTTTATTTTTAGGGCGTGCAATTTGCTTCGCTGCTGTTGTAGTTTTTGCAAATCATTGGATACATATATGTCTATTAAGAACATCGTGGAGAGTTTCGGAAATTCAAGAAACAAGATATAGACGCCAAAATCAAAGTACTGTTACAGGTCATCGAACAATCTTTTGATTGTCCGTATAATTCATTCCGACGTTCTCGGAGTTTCAATAGTTTATCAAGTTAATCTGTTTATTGGGAGAAGCGTATGCACCAAGTTGATTGAAAGTTTCAGATTGCTTATTTATTTGAAGGATGATCCATCTGGATAACGATCTTTTTAACCGATGAAGTTCTCAGTAACTTTTCTCTCCGTTGAAACAATCATATTCCTCCATTTTATTTAACGATACGAACTTCTGAAGTTAATTTTAGTTTCATTGATCATAGTATTCTCGATATCTTTAGAATGGAGAATTTCTGAAACCGCTTTGGATTCGAGTTTGTCGAGTTTGCATTTTAAAATGACAGTCGATAAGATCGTACAAGCTGTATGTTACAGCTTAGATATACATTTGAATAAAAGATACCGTAAAAATGCTGTACAAATATTTTGAATTTCAATGTAAAACAGGAATGAGAAGATGAAATTTGAAAATACGAAAGTAATCCCGAGAAACGAATATTTCCCGTTTGACAAGCTCTTTATTCTCCGAATATATGAGATTGAAAGCCGCTCATACAGCTAATCGTAAAAATAAGCGAGAACTGCATCTCATGGGGATTTTAAAGCGGATTTAGTGTGCCAAAGAACAGGGAGTATCATGATAGAGTGGAATTGTTTAAAAAGCCTTTTCGACGTCGTGGGTAATGTAACAAAAATTCGCGGGAAAATACGCTAATCTCGGATAATTATGTACGAGTCGTGAAAATTCGAAACAGCTTTGCATATGCTGAAACACCAAAGTAGCCTGGTACCCGACGAACAGCCGAACGGATTTTTCCCCGGGATCAGAGTGTAAAATGTTGGCGAGAGCATGCAGTTGTTGGGGATGAAAGCGGAATTTAACATTGAAACGAGAGCGCACACCGTGGCGAGGAATGTATTTCACAAATAAAACGGTAATCTACAAACAATCCCTGACCGCAGACCCGTGCTCTGGAATCGAGAGAAATCCCAGGGGGGAGGGAGGGTGGATACGAAAAAGCGAAGGAGGCAAGGATTTTAGCGCGGCGGAGATAAAAAAGCAGTACGTTATGCATAAGCCGCGGGGAGGAGGAGCTGGGCATTGTAACTTCCGAACGGCGCGGTAGAGAGAGAAGAGGATTTTAGCCGGGGCATCCCGGGCGATTAATGCGCGCTCGACGAGCCCTTCGCTCTATGACGTGGGCGATAATGCCGCTGCTTGAGTAGACGCGAAAGGACGCCTCATTTTTTTCCCCTCTCCGCCTCGTATTTTTCCTTCCTTTTTTTTTCTTCTCGCGCCCTTCTCTTCTTCGCGAATCTAATTATTTTGTCCGGTGCAGCGCGCGCACGCCGGGGGTTGGAGAAAAAAAATATGGGCCGTCGTCCGTTTTTCTCAGGTTGTTCGCTCGCCTCGCGCGCGCGTCCGCTCCTCCTCTTTCTTTTTATCTCGCTGAGTGGGGGCTGGATGTTCCAGGGGTGAATTATGTGCGCTCCAATTTCTTTTTACTCTCGTTCAGCGCGACCGGGGAGTTTTTTCGTCCCGAGAGGGCAAAAAGGACTTTTCGATATTCTGTTTGGTTTCGCGCATTCTCTCGCGCGCGGCGGGGATAGCTGTCGTGGCAAAAGCACGACCGTCGCGTATACAGCCGCGAGATTTTACAGAGTTGCGGCAAAGTGATTTATGCACGACAGCAACACGCGCGTGGCGGAACTGTCGGACTTTCCCGGAGCTTTGGACGCGAGTTCGGCGAATCGAGCCAGTAGTAACAGACGTGAGTGGTGGGACCAACCGTGATGCTCAATACGACGCGTGTCCCTGGGATTTTCGAGCAATCGTGTGTCTCTCCCGCTGATTTCTCGAGTGTGCTTCGTTTCGCGACGATATTGTTCCTGGGACCCGACGGGCAGAAGAGAATCAATCCTCGACTTTTCACCTCGAGGCTGGCTATGAAGATTAGTACCGACAAGACGAACTGATGAACGGATTATCGAGACGTTCATTATAGCTGTCAAACGGCTCGATTATCCGAGATTGAAAGACCAAAGCCGAAAGCATTTATTGCGATAATCGCGTCGAAAACGTTTGTCCCAAAACTCTTGTCCGCTCGCGAGCGTCAGCGCTCAATAAAGACGACGATGTAATGGGCAAATCCCCCTAACGAAGCTACACCAAGTGATAATCCGAGTGGTGAGTCGCGCCGACGACGACCGCACCGTCGTAGTAGGGCCGTGCGGCGCATTATTGGGCTTGCTCGCGCGCGCGCACGACGCTCTCGTCACGAGGGCGAGATTAAAGCTCGGCTGGCCTTGGCCGCTCTACTCTCTCTCTCTCCCTCTCTTTGCTATTCAGCAGGGCGCACTCGCGCGACCTTCTCTCTGCGGTCCGTTTCTCCACTTTTGGTCTGTTTGTTTTTGCGCTTATTTTTGCCTCGCTTTATCCCGCCCGCACTTCTCTCGGAGGAGGCTCGGTACTATCGAGCATCTCGCTGTCGCGCTTTGCCACTGGATTTCCTTCGGAGTATGCTCCCCGTCCAGTTTTCTCTTATCTTTTTTTTTCGAATGTTCTGGGCCTGTTGTTGAAGTCGACGGAGATTGAACTTTCTAGGATCCGCGATTGCTTGGGCGAATACATGTCCTGATTTCGTTATCGACATACCACAATTGCCACTGGGCTTATCCGGTAAGAAAATATTGTTAATTCCGATATGAATCAATCGATGACTAGCTGCAAAGTTTTTTTCTCGTTTATTTAGTTTTGCATATTCCGGCAGAAGTTAAAAGTGGAAAATTCATCTTGTGACTTCTGTGGCTTTCGTATACCTGACAGCTCTTTGATTTTCTTGTGGGGGCTTAATATACTTTTAGTATATTTCACAGAGAAAAAAGCGGACAGAGAATGGGATTCAACCTTCGAATTATACACCCAGTGATTTTCAAATGGATCTGCGAGGGAATATTTATGAAGTTTTACTGCAAAGTATTGTTCGTAATAACAATGAGTAAAGCCGGAACGATCCTACGATCATTTTCACCAAGTAGGTGAGCTTAAACTTATGAGAATAGCATCATCGACGATGATATACTGTCGAATTGAATATAAAATTCGTCGCAGCACGCTATACTTTGCTGTAAAATGTATAATTTATTCATGGTAGGCTATTTTCCCCGAAGTGCATCGTCCGAAAACTCAAGTTGATACCGCTGGAGTAATTGCTTTGGGTATATCTCAATTTATTCGTTTTATAACAACCACCGATGAAAGAGTCATATTCCCAAATGGACGAGTCGATAGGCGGAGAGAGAAAAAATATGTCGGTATAAAAGGAACGCGAGTCACTTGGTAAATGCGAGGAAGTAATCAGATGGAACCTTCAATACCTATAAACTATATCGGCTTTTATCAAAATGAAGAGAGGATAGGCTGCAGCCTGCTATAGAACTATTGGCATCGAATCACTCAAAGTATGGCGGCATTTTTTTCCAAATAAATATATATCAGGATATACCCGAGGTCACTTTGTGTTTTCTTTTTCATCATCGATCCGGAATTTTACATTACAGAGGCGAATCACGCGAGGCCGAATGGTTATAGATACAATGAATTCCCCTCCCCACCAGTGTCATCCAGAAATCACATTGGAATCTTATAAATATTATAAAATGGGTGGACGCGAGAGCTAGCAGAAAAGGCGGCACCATCGTGCCATTTCGTTTCGACGATTGCAACCGGCCTTTTTGTGCGTGCAAACCGCTCGGCGGGGGAACCGCAAGACATGGAGCAACCGCACGACATCCAAGTTGATCGTGTAATCGTGGTCTCGGGATTCGGTACGGATGTTCCGTCTCTTTTATTCATTCAATCTTCCCTTGCAATCCGATTTTCGTCTTCCGTTTTATCCCCCCTGTCCACGGGTGAGCCCAGAAGCGGATCGCGTGGATTCGTACGTAATATAACGAAGGCTTGCGTTAAAAAATTAGATCTTTCTGTTTGATTCTTGCAAAACAACATAAGTAAGAACAACGAAAGAAAGGAAGGTCATGCCGAGGATTTATTTGGATTTTTAATTTGCAGTTTCAATCTGTTATTCGAATCCCCGCGTTGTGTTGCCAAGGAAATTGCTTCTTAGAAGCTTTGAATATATACTCAGATACGGGGGGTTGCGTGAACTCCACAATAGTGAGTTCTACTTTGCTGGTATATTGGCATACCGTACAATTTCAGAGGAAATCCAAGTAGTATTAATGGTGGTGTGCGCCGTTCCATTATTTGCATAATTGTTCTCAGGAAATAGGACCGAGTTTCTTCATTCTTCGAATTATTAAAATTCACCACGTCAATTGCTTTTATATATTGGCGAGTTGGATAATAGTGTTATACACAGCCACTGCAGTCGGGCGGGTTAACTCTACGCGATGAGAAAATAATGTAAAATCAAAATTCTCGTTAGATTCTCGTGATTATTCTCTAGTATGTTACCTTTACTTGGTTTCACATCAAACAACGTTTGATCAAAAGATCGTGGATGTGAATGATTATCCCGAATAATATCGTGCAAGTAACAGTCAGATGAATCACAGAAAAAGTATGATAGTATATCATGCAACTAGTGCGTGAAATGCGATTTCACGAATTGCATACGATATTTTATGACATAGTGATCAAACGCAAATTTTACGCATCGATTTGGGTGAGTAAAATCTGATCTTACTCATTAGTACTAAAATAATTAAAAAAAATTAATTTTTTTAATTATTTTTTTTATCTATCACGTATTTATATTTTTTTATTAAATATTTTTTTTATTAAAAAAAATACGTGAAATCGCATTTTAGGCACGAAAATCGACGCGTAAAATGAGCGTTTATAAGCACGTATACCATAAAAAGAAACAGCTAGGCCGAATGTAGTAACTAAATATGTGATATTCGTTTTGATTCGAACGCAAAACCAACCCCATTTTCCATCAGCAAATGAGCAATAGTGCGCGCAGCTTTCATACCGCAACGAGTTTCTCTTGCCCGTGCATATACCATAGCGTTCCGTCCTACTAAATAATCCAATCGTCGGATCCGGATCAAAAGCATCGTGTATATACACAGAGAGACGTCGTTGCTCGAGCGAATCGCTTAATAATCGCAGCTATCCCGATTCTCGCCAATTTGTTATGCATAAACGAATATCGGCCGGAGAATCGATTGCGAGCGGCCCTCGCTCTCCCCCGCCCCACTATACATTTATACCGGATGTACAATTCAATTTTATCTCTCTCTACATCGATATTGAGATGGGAAAAAATTGTTTTTTTTTGTCTTCTCTCCCTTCCGCCAAGCGGATTCTCAAGTATGCATTAGCGATTAGGGAACGTCGTTTCATTTTGCCACGAGATCAAGGGTATACATATATATCTTCGCGCGGGATGATGAAAGATGATTTATTCAAGAAATTTATTCAGATGGGAAAAGTTTCTTGGATACCCGGGGTACAACCCACTATACAGGTATATCAAACCGAGCGATATTCTTGTCGGTATTTCAAAATCACCAGCTCGTTAAATAATTGAACGATCGCTTGGCGCAAGTTCTGACCATCCGCCGTATACATAAACGCGCCTATATACGCATTTCACGGCGAAGCTGGCGAGTCGATTCCACCCGGGTCGTTTGCGATTCGAATTTTTCACAGACTCTCGCGCGTCCCCCGATTTTTCCTCGAAGTTACAATGGCGCGACGCGAAATCCGCTTACCGTTATTCGCGTACATTCTCACATCGATGGGACACTTCTGTATACCGAGCGAATTTCGTCCGGAGGGTTTGGATCGATATTATCGCGACGGAATACATAAATAGTTCTTTGTGGAAATGAAATAATGAATGGAAGTTCTAAGTAAAACTTTCAATAGGGTTAAAAACTTCAAAGAAGAAACATTTTTCGAGCTGTAAATTTCAGCTCAAAAGACAGAAAATCATGTACAAAGATGTACCTTCTGCTTTATTCGGTTTCTGACGACATGTAAGTGCACCTGTTGGTTACGCATATTGACATCTTGAATTATGAAGTATATGCACGTTATATATATAGCGTCAACAAAGCACTCGGCCCATTGTATCATTCTCGTGATCTTTTATATTCCTAAAACACCAAGAAGTATCAAATATAATTTTTTGACGAAATTAGTACATTTTCGATATGAAGAATACGATAAAAATACGAAAACCTCGGGTGCCTGACCCTATCCCAAAGATAAAACCCAAACCGACCTGACCCGAGACTTACGCACACTTTTACCGGGAACCAAAAAATTGCTCTCAATCGCGATTCATCAAGCTCTGGATCTTCCATTTTTTCTATGTATTTTCCTCGCGAGACAGGTAGTTTTACTTCTCTCGGTTCTCCATACGATTTTCACTTGTAAACTGCAACTACAATCAGTAGTATATTTCCGGTTAGCGCCCGGTTGATCACCATCAACTTCAGATCCTCTTAGTCAAGCTTCTACTGCTATAACTTCCTCGAACCATCCTCCGACCGATGAGGTTTTTCGTCTGTCGCAAGCTCGACGAATTTTTTCGTCGCTTCCCCCTCGAGTACCACACTTCTGTTTATCATACAATCCATTTTCCCCGCTTACTTTGAACTCTCGTTATGTCTCGGGGCTCGTTCGCCATTTACAGGACTCTATACAGAAGTTCGCTTCTCGTGTAGGTTGTAGTGGTTGTCTCTCGGGATGTGCTCTGCCTGTTATATGGCCTGCAATCCTCCCAATTATCGTTCCTTGCGGTTTGCTCAACTTCCTCGTTTGCACTTGCGTTCCGTGCTGGATATATCTTCGGCTCGGAGTACGGGTCTCGATATCTTTTGCAAGTCCACAATGCAATTAATACAAAATCCTTCATGCAGTTTCGAATTTTACAAAGTGCCTGCTCTGTCGACGCCCGACAGAGTTAGCTAGTTTTCTCAGAAGATTTAAGCATCTGATGAAATAAGTTTTCTTCAGATGCTTAAACCGACAGGCTCGATCTTTGCCAAGCCTCTGCCCCTTCGATAATAGATACGTCAGTTCATGCAGGATACATTGAATATCCGGTGCTCAATGGCGCGTTATTGAATTCATGTTATTGAATTGTTTGAATTGTCTTTTCCGATTTTGTTGAGTAAAATATGAAAAACATCTTCACATAAAAACAAGGATTATCTGTAGTTGAAATATCCAAGAGGTTTCCAAGTCGTTTTATTTGAAAAAGTGAAAAGAGTCTCTTTTCTCACATTTTACAAGTTTAACGGAATTATCCATTTATTTTTACGATATGGTCGAAATGTTTTACGCGATGTCATGTATTATTCGTATGAAGTGATATTATGCTGATAGGGAATGAAGCACACGATATGCAATTCGCCATCGTGGAAGTTATATCATCTACATTTGCATGCGTTGGAAGCGTCGAATTGTTCAGATAAGCTTACTTTGTACGACCAAAAAAATCCATAGTCATTTTAATCTCACTTTATGGAACCACGATGTTACGGGATCTTCCAGAAAGTCAAGTAAAACTTTATTCGAGTGAAACATTCCTTTAACGTAATGAGTCTGAGAGTGACGAGTCTCTCGATAGTTGTGACTAGCTCCTGATGGTCACTGGTCGTGATGAATGCGTGCCAGCAGGTCATTTATGAAAAAGTAGATTGGGGCCGTCGATTACATACATAATTGAAAAAGGGTTTCGTTTGATCAGTTGAAAAAAAAAATATTGAAATGTGAAAATGAAGCCGGAATGTAGCTCATTAGAAACTGTAAGATGAAATAGGATTTAAATTCAAAAATTGTTATGGTAAAAATTGTACGTGCTGTGAGATCTCTCTTATAAATTGCGCCGAGAACAATTCGCATCCCAAACGAAGTTTCATCCCAACCACATTTTTAAACGATGAATTTTCCTTCGTAATTGCGAACTCGAATGGATTCGTCGCGTTTCAAAGAAAACGAATGGCCAGTAGATTGTGATCCCGGATAACTCTGTAAGATAGAGATTAAAGAAAGATATTTTAAGAAGTAGTTCATCTCGTTGCAGAAGAACTCTTCAGTATGCGCCGGAATACTCAGCGTTTATTAGATTTCTAGGGCTTTCAAGATCCTTCAGTCACCTCCTCAGCGCCCAGCGAATAAAAAGCTAAATGGCAGCTCTTTATTCCGTCCAAAAGCTCAAACGTTCCAAGAGTCCAACTTTAATTCCTTCGCATGCCATGAGGTCAATTTTTACAAATCTCCGCGCTCTAGCGTCCTCCATCGTCCTCAAGAATC
Source organism: Aphelinus atriplicis (assembly GCA_020882685.1). Taxonomy (NCBI): domain Eukaryota; kingdom Metazoa; phylum Arthropoda; class Insecta; order Hymenoptera; family Aphelinidae; genus Aphelinus; species Aphelinus atriplicis. The sequence goes on along the minus strand of CM037075.1, from coordinate 20,068,676 downwards.
CTTCACGTATTTCATGTTTATTAGTTGGTTTGGATATAGTGAATATGATAATGCTCGCTAAATCCAATTCCTACGGCAATTTTAATCTTTTGTCCTCTACGCCGTACGGCGAGAGTGGGAAAATTTATCGATCCCATGGAAAATATTCGGCCCGAGTTTTCGTAAAAATAAACATTCACTCCAGCTTATTCGTGCGGCACGTATACAATATCTTTGAGGACGTGAAAAAGAAAAAAAAGACTGGAATAGATGAAGAAATACGTTGAGATAGGAAATGAATTATTGAAGCCGTCAGTGTGGTATTCGGTGGAAATTACGTTACTCTGCCATACCGAGAGCGGAAAGTTGCGCGCTTCGGTAGGTCTTGAATCACTGCGATAGTGAGGCGAGGCAAAAATACGTTTCCACGTGCCCGAAAAGATACAGTGGATTTACATTCAAACAAATTGTGCAAACTCATATCTGGCTCTTTCTTTCTTCCTTAGAAACGGTTGCTGAGGATGTAAACAACTGCTGCTATGGAGTAAATATTCAGTGGCCTTGGCCATTGAAAGTACTAAATATAGACATCAAACTGATTTTTTGCCTTCCGTAGCAACCTTTGTACTATCCTGATTCACTATCCTTTTTCAACCCATTGGAAAGTTTTCTCTTTTAGAAAGCAAAATCATACGACCATCAAATTGAATCAAGTTGAATGGTGTTCATAGTATATACGCTCTTTTCACAAGATCACGTGAATTCCTATGGTGCTTTTCTCAATCCTCCTTGGGGAGTAGAAGGCATTTGCAATTTCATAAACGAAGACTCGCGAACCGAGGAAAAGTTCTCTAACGCAATTTTATTTTCGTCCAACTTCTCCTCTTTCGAGCATTATCTTGTTTGCGAGAGTGTGTATATATACAGGGGAAAAATATCCACCTCGAGAAGCCATAATAAAGAGCTTTATTGCAGAGATTGAATTCAAATTCAGGTAGTAATATACTGCGCGCGATATTTCTCTCGCTTGGATTTCCTTCGAAAGGGAAAAACGTTTATCTTTGATGATTTCTTTGATGATTTGATAATTTGAACACGAAAAAACACGCTCGTTTGCAATTCTACCGAGTATCCCATTCAACGCGTCCCGTTCACACTCGGATGGCCCGAACGTGTATTAGGGTTTAAAGTTCGTCGTATAGAAATTCGCCCTCGGTGGTCCGTGGATGCCTCTGGGGTCGCCCACGACCTTGATGGTTTCTAGAGTGAAAACTTGACTTTTATCGCTGTCCGCGGGGTGTGTTAATCATTTTCCAATATTTAAACAGGAATATTCCGAGACGATATTCATAAACGAACGCAAACAAAATTTTCAAGTAAAACAATACGTCAAGTTTGCACGATCGAAATCTCGGCATAGAAATGACGATTATCCGAGGAACAAAGTCGAAAAAGTATTTGCACGAGACGGCCGAGAAATCAGCTGGAGAATCCGCGAGTCTGTGCCCCGAGCTCGACCAACAGTCTTCAGCCGCTCGTTGAATTCGCGAGTTTTGACATCCGCAAACGTCGCCGATGGTCGCACACTCGACAAACATTCGAGAATCGCGGCCGCCACAGCAGCTTTCGTCTTGCGGCTGCGGCTCTGTCAATATACATACTACGTAGCGCACGTTTTAACACCTCTTTACGCGAATGCACAGTACACGCGGCTGCGGCTGCCCTTCGGGACAGTACTTTGCGCGTTGCTGCGGCAATGAATTCGAGGAATAAAGCTCGTTCCCGGGCTTTTTGCGGGAGAGCCCTCGCGCGTAATTGGGCTGGCTCATTCAAATATATGCGGAACGCCAGCCTTCCCGCTTGGGTGATCCCTTCGGGAGAGCCGATAGCGACCCTTACCCGAATAATCGCCTTATACCTTGGGTCCGGAGTGTGGCTGAGCGCAAGTTTCCGAATGAGTTTGGCCCCGTGCGCTCGCACGAAACCAGAGCCTGCGGAACGCTGAGGACACTCACTACTTCCTCCAAAGCGTACGTACTTTGGAATTTCGGCAGGGATTTCGCTCGGTTATGTTTCGATCAGATTCTCGCGATCAGTATATTGTAAATCATAACCCCGAAAATTATATTCACTACCGGGAACGGGGCTAACTTTGGACTGGGGGAGGGGGGTGTTACTTTGAACATTACAGCCAGAAAAAAAAGAATTGCTGTAATTTGGATTCTGTGCGTCATACTGACATCGCCTCGCAGCTTGAAATCTCTGTAGTTTTTCGAATCTCTAGATCAGTAACTTCGAAGATAATATTTTGGTAGATATTTTTGCGATAGTCTGGGAGTATGAAATTTCATAAAATTCGTATTGCAGAAAAATTTACTTTGATAAACCTTTATTCTATACTCAAAATCTCTCAAACAATGATTTAATGACTTCGTTATCATCTTTTCGAGAACGTTTAATCTATCTGGAATTTTGAAAATACGTAGAGAATACGTATGAAATTATAATAATCATTTAACAATATAATTAAACAGGGGTAACTTTGGTCTCTATTCAGAAGAATACTCGACGTTCAATATTTCTGTTTTATTCACCCATTATCCAAAATTCACGTTCGCAAAGATATTTGAATATGAAAATTGTTTCAATTTTCAATCTAGATATTTAATTAACGTTAATATATGTGTGATTTGTTAAAAATATATTTTTCAATACAAGTCAAAGAGAGAGCTTTGCGATGGGACAAAATCGAACTTTCGAATCGGGCTTCGGGACCTCGATTTTCGTAATGTACGGGTCGAAAAACATGGAATCCAAAAATGTCTGTATGTATGTACGTACGTATGGGCGAGTGTAACACTGTTTTTAGAGGCAAAGCCTCTTTGAGGAAACATAGTGTTAATGCAATTAGCAGTGGTTATCTTCGGTTGGTTTTATTCGCACCAAGGTGAGTATGTGGATTCTTTTATGTTCAATCTCCATATTAACCATCCTTTATTTTTCAACGCAGATAAATCATATGGTCGAACTACTATTTATTCTAGTAGAGCAGAGATAGCAGATCATTATGACTCCTTTAATAGTAACATTTAGGAGCAATTGTTTGAAGAAAAAAAATTCATGTAGCAGATCGAAAAATTATGATTTGGGTACGCTGAATATGATTTGCATCATTATAACAAGTTCGGAAAACTTATGTAGATTCATGTTATCGTGTGGGATTTTGTGGGTATATTACAATCGTAACTCGATTTTTTTCCATCACAGTTGGAAAATTGTATGTAACTCATAGGTCAGCGTGATATGAATTTGATTTTTCAGCAAGCAATCAAGCGGTAGCGAGCGAGAATCAGTTGCTCGTTAAGGTTTTTGCTGACGATACGATAGTTCACGCATCAGGGGTATGTAGGGCGTACCCAGCTCTGTAATCTAATACCGCGCGATGAATCGTCCATTTTGAAATATATTCCAGTATACGGAGTCATACAGTAAGATCCGGCCAATTCGTGTCTTTTTTTTTGTAAGGCGTTCAAACGTGAAATGGAATTGTTATAATGTTAGTTCGCCAACGCGATCGTTGTTAAAAAAGAATCCATCCCTGTAAGCCGAGATGCTTAAGTTTCCACAGCAGTTTGTTGAGAGTATCCGAAGCGAAGGATCCTTGGCGAGGGCAGAGGCAGGATCGAGCGGGAGTTAAGCACCGGGGCCTGCAGAGTCGGCTGACGTAAAATCAATGCGGCCAAACCTTCGGCAACATTAATTCTTGGTAGGCGGACAGCTGCGGCTCTCTCTCTCTCTCTCTCTCTCTCTCTCTCTCTATCTCTATCTCTCTCTTACGCATACCAACCCCCGCGAAAAATTGCCCGCCCGGACGATTATTAGCGATATCGCCACGCTAACCAGAGATATCAGCGAGGACTTATTTCGCGATTATGGATGACTGTTCGATCTTGATAAGTCTGGTATATATTTGATGTCAAATACGTTGAGTTGAAAGTCTCGACAATCCCGGGTGGTTGTGTTGATTTTCCCTGTTTCTGATTTGACTATACGAATTTCCTACAAGTTAGTTTTTTGTATCGAGCTATGTATTGTTGGAATATAATTTGCAGCTACTTCTTTTCTTTCAATTCAAAGTTTACTGTGAAAAGTATCACAATGGCCGTTTGTCATTGCATTGCCAAGAGAAATAATATTTTTTACGAGAAATCCCACTCTCTCTCGCTCTGTTATAATATACGACTCGGTTATCGGCCGTAAAACTTTTCAAATGTTCACGCGAACATTAGAGTTTAATATGTATCAACCTCACTTCCTTTATCGATGAATATCACTTGGTTCAGACTTGGAAATAGAATAGAAGTAGAAAATATCTTTTACGCGGAGTACAATGACGAGTCAAGTTTCGTATCAGGTAAAATAATTCTCACGGAAGTTATCAATTAGCCTGAATGTGACTTTCAAATTACTATTGTACACTTCAATCGTAATGCACCTCGCTTTTCAATATCATTAACTGCCCTCCGTAAAAATCAAATATATTTTTACGAGACCCTTTTCTTTTGCGCCGCGCACTTTTCTCGCACGCTTTTATTTAACTTGCACTTCGCGTCTGTCTACCGACGGCGGGGTTGGGTGGAACTTTGTCATCAAACTTCAACCTACTTTTCCGCGGACTCAATTTTTGCCCACATTACTTACTGCCGATGGCTACGCGTGCACGCGCGAAAATATATCCTAAGGAAAAATTTTTACATGAAAAAAGTGGTCGGTCGAAAGATGACGTGATTTCGAATGTTGATATTCGTGGGCTGATTTTTAGGAGTGACCTGTTTTGGTGCGGTAGCATTTGTCAACTTTTGGTGTATACATAGTTGTTTTGAACCATCCCCCTTGCGAGGTCACAGTTAAACTTATATCTCAGGAGGTGGTTAGTCGAACAAATGAGAATGTACGTAAATCGAGTAGCAGCTTGAGGATCTTGAAGAACTTGGTTACCATGAAAATTACGCGTAACCCAGTAGCAGCGCTAGCTTGACAATTGATCCGCGGCTTCATTCTAAATTTCATCAGGTCTACTGAAATTACAGAGGATGCAATAACGAGCGTAATTTGTCAAGCCTGTACAAAGAGCAATATAACCTTTGACGCAGAAGGTACTCCCATGGAATTTTCATGGTCGAGTCCTATGATCTTATGGATGCTTCATCAAAGCTCAATAAGCTCATTGTGACGAAATAAAAACGTCTAATGCCCAGTGCTAATGGAGTACTAAAAAACGATGGGAGTATCTTGGAAATTTTGAGGGTGTGCTACGGTGAGAAGTCCCTCGGGATAGATGCTCATATGTCTCGGCAAGGTTTGAGCGACATTTGTGCATATTGCGAAAATTTTACGGAAAAGAGAAAATTGCTGGCAAAGCTCGTTTGTGTGTTTCAAACGAACTGGCAATACAGGCAAAGTGAATATTCAATTTTCCTGTCGCCTACAGAAAATCATCAGCAACAAGCAATTATGAAAACTTACCAGATAGAATGGTACGAGTGATTTCTTAACCCTCCCACACTCCAAGTCTATAATCACATTCATTGCAACCTTTTCCGATATTTTTCATTTCCTAAGAATCACGAATTCATCGCTAATACGAAAAGTCTATATGTGTGTTGTGGGGCGAGTGCAGGGCTGCACCTGCAAGTCGCAAGTGGGAAGCAACGACCTCACACTCCCTCGAGGAAGCTATACGCTCTGTGCATACTTATATATAGGCCGCGGCACGCGCGTACACTGCACGACTATAGGTGGCACGCGCCTCTCTTTGATTGCTTGATTGGTCCGACTGGCTGGTGTGTGCACTCGGGCTCGGCCGTGTCCGCGTCGTATCTTCGGCCCATTGTGACGGCGGCGGCTCCGGCGGCCTATTGTGCGGCCGTGACCTTGGCTAATCGCTGCCCGCGCGTGCATATACCTAATCGCTCTCGCCCCGAAATTGTCGTGATAATTGCGCACAATGACGATTAAGCAGCCGCGCGGAAGCTGCCGAGGCGAAGCTCGTCAATGCCTACATACATATATACATATATATTTATCAAGTCCGCTTTGGAGTGGGCGCGGAGAGGTAAAGTGGCCAAAATGGTCTTTTGGGAACGATTCATCTTTGCTAGGATTGTCGTTGAAAAATGAATGAATGATTTTGGTTGATATGGCCATAATCGTAAAAAAGCAATTATTCTGATTGGATCGAAAGTTTATATTGCCTGGAAGTAACTTCCATGGAGATATTTCCGCGAAGCTGATGATTCTGAAGTAAGCATATCCTTTCGGATTTATCGTTATACTTTCTTGTACTCCGCCTTTGGCTGCACAAAATTGTTCTCGGCAAAATAATCAAGAAAGCACAAAAGTACGTATCGCAGTGTTGAAGAGCGACGTGACCCTACTCTCTTCACTAGTACGATCAATCACAACTCATTGCTTGGTGTCATGTTGTAAGCGATTCGCCGTAAAGACTCGTTCTTGTAACCTGTCCAATAAATTGCGTACCCGGATCACTCACTCTCCCGACCATTACATCCGCCTTATCTCTCGAAAACTTAATCTTCAACGCGGCAATGCCAAGGAAAAAACGAATTTCTCTTCTCCCGAGTAAGAAGCAAAGCATAGTAGAAAAGAGAGATAGATAGATCGATAGATAGATAGATATGTTTTATTGTATAGAGTATACAAAAATGACAAAATGAAGAAATTTTCACAAGTAATTTTTGCCTCCAAAAGCACTCGAGAGAGTTATAGGTGTGGATTGGAATATACGTAAATAGTCAAAACTCTTTGCGAGAAAATCTCAGAAGAGGTTTTGTGACATACAGAGAATTCCATTGTTTTTCGCTCACCTACGTGGTGTACGAACCGGGAAGTAAAATTCGACAGTCATAAATGAAGTATTGATAAAGTTAATGATTGATCATTCTATTTATTGATAAGAATCACTTGAACATAAAACTCGGAAAAACTTTCCCTGTTGCTGAATGAGCAAACGCAGCCCCGTTACAGCGATGTAGCTTTTGCCTCCCCGAATCATTGTTTCGATTCATCTTGTTCTTAAAGCTTGTTCACGATCACGTTCCCGGGATTCCTCCTGCTTACTTCGACGGATTTAGAATATCCACGGGGCCCAGACGCAGATGAGCGAATACACGGCGGCATCGAAATAATTTCGCAGCCTCTGGCTCGGTGGAATGTTTGCACGGGTAACAGGTCGACAGGCGCCAAGAAATCGGGCTTTTGTTTGCGCCCGATCAATCGTGTATTTTAGTAAGTTTCCAGGGAGCCGTTTGTTTGCTCGAGTTCGCGTCAATTATCTTGCCACGGTAACGGGACACTCGTGTTCGCCCGTCCTCGCGATCTCGCATCTCGCCCTCTATATCTCGACAGTCATCGCGGCATTGTCTCATTAGACGTCGCGTTGACTCAAGAACACTGCGTATCGAGGGGGGCGATAATAGAGCGCCTTTAGAACATTTGCAACGTCTGTAATTGCCGAGATCCCGGTGAGACCCGAAGGAGTCGCTCAAATCCTCGTTGTGCCGAGACATCGCGAGCCGACAACTTGGGCTGGCCCGTCTGACCGAGTCCCGTCCTTTTCTACTTGCGCGCGCGAGCGAGCCTCGGTCTCTTTGTATCGATTCACGCATGAACGGGCGCGCGTGGCGCGGCGTCGACGCGAACAAAGCGACAAATCGTGTCGACTTCCTCGGACTCGATACAGATAAAATTGCTACACCGCACGTGTGATCCATGCAAATTCGCGCGCAGTGCAAAACAAGCCCCGAAGATAAGCTGCGCTGCGCGTTTTGCGCGGCCTCCCACCGCGAAACTGGCCAAACTGGATTCGCACGTGGGACACGTGATCGAGTTGCGATAATATTTTGCCCCGCAGAGGGGCGGTGACGAGTTCGCGTGCGGGGGCACTAATTTCGCCGTCCCCCTTTGGCCAACCGTATGAATAAATACACGGGCGACGCAGTTCCAGCTCTCTCTCTCTCTGTCTCTCTGTGTTTTTGTCTTCCGACAAATAAAGGTTTATCTATCTATCGATCTATCTCTCTCGCGGACGGGATGTATACGCTTGATGAATCGCGAACAGGCGCACACACGTATAGCCGTGTATTTGCTCTTCGGATCATTGGCGAGTGTTTTCGAGGCGCTTTCGCCAGGCCGCCACGCGAAAAACGTGCACGAAAGTTTTTTCGCAAAAAATCGGGGATGAAGAATTCGAGTGACTTAACCCCGATGGGGGAGGGGAGAGGACGCGACGTACCACAAAGGAAAGTTGTATTTCACGCGAATATGCAGAACTGCGAGGGATTGTAATTACGTCGCGGGGTAATTATTTCAAAACCAGGAAAATTGCTCGTCCGTCTCGCCAACGGAGATACGAGTGTTTTATCTCCGTTAAGTAATTAAAAAATTCACGAAGGAATCGTAACTCACATCCGCCAACATATTGTGTCTTCCCAATCGCATCATCCGGTGGTGTATACACGATTCACTCCCGTGCGTGTATATGCAAAAAGAAAAATAAATCACGCCGACGAATGCCAACAGATTTCTCGCTGCACGACTTTGCATTACGATCGTGTGCCAGAAAATTGAATTACCCCGTCGGCGCGAGAGAATCGTACGACTGCTATATACACAAACAGCGGAACGTGACTTCGTCCTGAAAGCTCTCATCGCTCCGTATCAGAGGCGTCGCATCTGCATAGACACGCGGGAGAAGCGACGCGCGAGGCCTTCGGAAGCTTTCGAAAATGGAATGGCCGAATCGGATTGTCATCGGCGCGAATGACAATGCGCGTGTTTGATTGCCGTATATTCATGTATATCAGAAACGTCGAGGCTTCGGTACTTAATTGAAAGTTCCAGTGTCCGCGAGTGCGGTGACTCTGATAATTTTTCAATTATACCTTTATTCGAGGTGTGCAACTCTCCACTTACCTAATTAAAGCATATGGTTGACCGCGGCGGAGCGGCGCATTTATTCCTTAGCGTTATTTCCTACTCATATATATATATATATATATATATATATATATATATATATATATGCGCCCAGCAGCTGACACTGCGCGCTGGCTGTACGCATATACACGTAAACACACGAGTGTCGAGCTAATTTTTTGCTCATTTTTCATTTTCAACGCAGCTCGGCGAGGGCGAGACGCAATGCGAGATTCTTATGAATAGCGGTTGAAGATAAACCAAGTGAGCTTCGCTCGAGAAACTTATTTTTTCATCCCGCGCTGTAATGATCTTCCGGGGAGTTCGTCCCGATTGGAGTCGAAATTCGAGCTCGAGTTCATACTTCTGCGGTGATGAAGAAGAGAATATTAACGGAGTCGCATGACTGGCTCGGTGGCAAAGGGAAAACTGGCTCTTTTTAATCAGTGTCAAAGGAGGACAATGTGTAGAAGGAGAGTATTCGTAACATTTCACGAGGTGCAGAGGGGAGCGTTGTTTTATTGAACGTCGATTGTGAGTTAACACAGTTGCTTTTTGAAGCAAACTTCCTCCGAGCATATTTGTGTTTTATTTACGAATACCGTAGTTGTATATTGTTATCCCAACAACGATATACGTAGTCGAGGTGGAGGTATGTGCCATGAAGGTTCTTCGGGTGGAATGTGACAAGTAAACAATACGCGCCCGTGATATGTAGCTCATTACTATTGTTTGTCGTCGTGTTTTGTGGTATACATATTAATAGCGGCGATGGCGATGACATTTAGAATAATTCTTGTCGACAATGTAGATACACACAGAGGTAGGTATATTGCACATTCAAGAATTAAATGGAAGTCAACAACACGTACTTTTATCGCATGTAGTAATTCACGCTTGAAATAGTCGAATAACATTTAAAAGTGGATGCACAATACCGCGACATAATTACGGTGCCATATCTGCGGATCCATCGCGAACAACCAGGATATAAAATTGTTCGCAAGTAGACACTCGCTGAATCGATATACCAACGCCAGAACCGTCGCCAATTGTTATTCTTGTTATTTTATATTCGTCACGAACTCCCGAAAATTACCTTGAACAATAATCGCACTTCGCAAGTGGGGTACGAACGAAAACCAAACAGAAAAGTTTACTTTTGTCGTTCGAAAATTTTTCAATTCGTTGAGGGTTTGTTTATCACGCGTAATCGAGTGCAAACCCGGCGTTTTGAATTTTCCCCGTTTCCACGTCGAATTCAATATCCGACCGATAATTAATCGCGGATAAAGAAGTTTTCGCGCGAGCGCGGCTCGTCACCGACACGTCGTTCAATTTCCGCGAGTCGTCGCCGTCGTCACGGGCCGCGCTGGATTCCTCGACAGCCCCGTACACGACCATCAATCACGATTTGACGCGTTAGCGTAAAAAAAAATAATCACCCGCGTGACGTTGAGTGAGAGAGAGAGAGAGAGAGAGAAGGGCAGGAGGGCGGGGTGGGGGGTTGGAATAAATCGCTCATAACGGAACCATAACTCATGCAGCCTTTGTGTATAGCCCGACGTAGCGCTCCCGAGTGGGAATCAGCCTCCGGTCTGATAACAGTGAATTGTGCTGGCGTCGGGCGGAAGGGGAAGGGGGTCGAAGGAAAAAAGAGCGAGAGAGAAAAAAGAGAGAGCTTACGGAGCTTCCGGCTCAAGGGCACGAATGAAGAATCATTAGGTGGGAATAAAGTTTTTAGTGTTCCTTATGCCCTTTTAATGGGGAGGCACGCCCGTAACCGGAAGGTACGACGCCGCACGTCAAAGGCGGTCGACTCATTGTTTCCTTCGGGCTAGCCGGGAGCTCGGGCCGATGCGGCGGAGTCAACGCGTTACGCAGCTTCTCCCCGGGAGACTCCACTGTTGTCGCGGTTCTCGGGGAGAACCTGCCGGATAGCCGTGCGCGGGCAATATGGGATCGCGCAGAAATGGGATTTTATCAATTTTCTCGAGATTTTTCAAAGTCGTAAATCAGGGCGAGGGAAATTGAAATTCGCCCGTATCCACTACATCTCGATCTGAGAAAAACTCGATTCGAACTTCTCTGTGGGAGCGCGCACCAGGAGGGCGGGGGGGGAATTCCTCGCGGATGAAGAGTTTTTAAATTGGTTTCCCTTTGCCGCGCGCGCAAATCCAGCGGTGCGATGTTCTTTTCAAATTAGCTTGATTCGAGTAGATTTTGCCCAAGATATACTTTTCAACGCGACGATGAGCCTCGCGAGTTTTTATTCGAAAAATAACTCGGGGAAATAAGTGATGAACTTGAAGCCGCGCAAGCTTGCCAACTATTTCTCCCTTTGCGCGCGCCAACTGATGGTATAACTTTACATTATTGGAGATTCGAATCTCGCGCTGCTCAACCTGTGGTGCAGTGATTCGTACCGGCAAGAATTCCACGCTTGTTAATATTTGTTTGCATAGCTAATTGAGCACAAATAACTTGAGCGTCTGAGAGACTTTGAATGTAAGCATTGTTTACACTGTATTCAATTTCGCTCACGTTGATATCTCGGAGGTTAACATAGGAAAATAACGCTTGGATCGGAAATTTATCACTTTTTCTTTTTTACGTGTGAGAAAAACTGAATTTAACGAATAATCAGTGGAATACAGAAAATTCAATAACATTTGTTCTATCAAGGTTCACTTGCTGAAAAAAAATCATAGATCTTTCATATTAAAATACAATGCTTTCTCAAAGAGCTATATACATAAGAGAAACAATGCTTTCCATTTGAGAAAGCAATATTGGAGAGGATTTTCGAACTATCGAAAGAACACACATACATTGAAAAATATATTGGAATATATTGAGGGTCATACAAAATATTGCGAATACGCAGACGAAAGATGCCGTTCATCACACAATAGCTGTTATAGAGTATATTTAATTATCCTCAGAACCACATAATGAAATATGAGTAAATTTTCTTTGTATCGACACAAGGCGAACTATAAGCAATTCATTATAAAATGAACTTCTTAATCGTCAGAATGTAATAAGTCGCCGAGTGAATCTTTTATCAGTGCCACTGGAATCGATCGAAGAAATATACATGAATATAGCGCCACAAGCCCCAGACGCATTCAGTTCACGCGTGTCATTTTCCTTGCGGGCAAACGATAGTATATTCGAAAAAAAATCCAAGGACTTCGAAAATACTTCGAGAACAAAGAAATCTCATGGCCTCGTGCGACAGACAGTCTATTCTTCGGCAAGTCAGTGTCAGTCACAATTTAGCTTTGTGACGTGGGGGAAACGGTATGGGATATAATATATATGTATAGGTGTGTGTTTCGCCGCCCTCGAATATATACATGCACCCATACGTCGGCAGTCGAAGGTTGTGTTGCCGTCGTCGATTTTCTCTATCAGCCGCTCGTCGGTGTGTAAGAGTTTTTCACCGGCTCGGCGCTGTACCCGCGCGACCGACTCCCTTTGAGCTGCGCTGAATATATAGAAAATTTCAACGAAAAGGGAATGCTAACGAGACTCGGGCTTGAGAGAGAGGGAGAGAGAGAGAGAGAGAGAGAGAGAGAGAGAGAGAGAGAGAGAGAGAGAGAGAGAGAGAGAAGTGAGCTAATACTCGGAGAAAGCGGGGCTTTTCTCCCCGATGGAAAGAGAAGGTTGCTCTTTTTTTTCGAAGGTGCGAACGAGTGAATTTTTTTTCTTCTTCGTCCAGACCGCGAGTGTATCGATTGACGAGCTATGTATATACATAGTACTAGCGTGAGCGCGCTAGATCGGTCTCGACATGAATGGTAATTTAATTGGGAGATTCGTTATCCGCGCGACGCGCGTGTAACTACGGATCATTCGATGATCGATGTCGAGTGTGTGATGCAATCGACCCGGCTAGCGATCTCGGTGTGATTCTATTCGATTCGGAGCGCGCGCAAGTTGACAAATTATACAGAGCGGTCTCCGCGCGGCGATGAGGAAATATCTCATAAATATCGGGTGTGCAATATGCGTGATAACGTTGAAAAACACCGATGCTCGTGTGATTTTTAGCTAGTTCTGTATATGGGGAAAAATATATGGAAATTGTTGCGGATCTGATTTCGTTCGTTTTCCTGTGACGGATATGCTGGATGAATACGGCGGAACATCCGTGCATGCGTTGTTTTGTTTATTACCGTTGGATTGTGCGCGAGGAAAATTGAATTACATAACAGAGAACGTTGCGCGAACACGAGAGATGAAAACCGGGAAGAATCGTTGGATTTGATCATTCGCAAACAGCTGATCGTTAACTCGTACTCGCACTTTACGGTCCCTGTGGGTTGGATTTGGCGAAGTTTCGGAGAGTGCATATGAACACCCGCATACAACGCCTTTTTATCTTAAAAGAAAATGTGCACTCTCAAAGTTTCGCGAAAATCCAGCTCCCAGACCTCGTACGGTTCCAGCAGAAAATATCTTGAGATGTAAAATCTATTCTACGAACGATTTTGACTGATAATACAATCGGAAGTGAAATTGATAATGACGTAGTTAGTTTCAGCATGACAATTTCGCGTGATTTTCAATATTATATATCCCGCTGTACCTAGGTTTTCCCAATTGATTCTTTCTTTTCAGCGCGGCATTGCGCGAGCGAACCAGCGCAAATCCGATCGCCTTACGACTGTTAATTCTTCTCTTCTCCTGCACTTTCCTGCTCCTACACTGAGTACTTATGCCAACTGTAAGAGTGAGCGGCAGGAGAGGGGGGGGGGGGTTGCGGCCGAAACTGTTGCCGAAATGCGCTTCATGCTTCCTTGAAACTTTCATTCGCAAGTTGTCGCCCGCACTTTTCTCAAATCCGATTTGAGGCCCTCGAATCCAAATGTGGGTCAAAATTTTTTCCTTTGTATTCATCGCGCTCTCTACCGAATCGATATCGCCGGGGGTATTATTACAGCTTCGAGTATACAGACACCTATACGTATACGCGCATGTATACAATACGGAGGATCGCACACGAGCGTCTATCATTATACTCCTTACGGATGTCGACGGGTAGCAGTGTAATGGAAATAATTGCCCGAGTACAATTCGACACTCGTGTTTTTCCTCGTTAGCCGTTGAATCGGGGGAGGGGAGAGAAGTTCGAGTGCCCGCGTGTTTTTCCTTTATTTCCCCGTAGCGCTAAATTGCTCGCTCCCGTCGCATTACCACGTGTCCAGCTCGGCCGCAGCTCTCGGGTGTGTAGCTTGTGACCCTTGCAGTCTCGAATTGCAGGCGACGCAGTGACATCGGGGCTGAACTTACACCCACGGGCCGCGGGTGTAATTGAAAAAGGGGATTGGAAAGGAAGCAACGACTCTAATTGCATCCCGCTTTTGGACGTGAGTCTCTTCGGCTTACATGTACATACGTAAACTCGGCATCAGGCAGGTGCGGAAACTCTCGATTTTTAATTCCCAACCCCGTGACCAATCCGTTGTCGAAATGAACACGGCTGAAAAGCCAGGAAAGAGAGATAGAGAGAGAGAGAGAGAGAGAGAGAGCCACCGGAAGTGGCTAATCGATTCGAGACACTACGGTAATTGCACTCGCTCGTTTTCGCATGGCCTGACTCTGCCCACACACACACACACACACACACACACACACACACACACACATGTATGTATACGGACGTATACTACGTCAGCCAACGGCGCCGGGGCGTCAGCGCAATAATACCCAAATGTGTGTGTGCGTGTGTGTGGACTCGAGAGCGTCGAGTTCGAGTGCACCGCTGCAGCCGAGTTTCGGGCGCAGGAATGTGTTTTTTCATCGGCGCGCGGCCCGAGGACGAGCTATGTGCGCGCGCGAGCGAGCCTAATATGAGAGAGACAGAGCGCGTTTTGTGTATCGAGCTCGTTCCACGCGGTTCACGACGAGCATCGCGACATTTTTTTCCCCCTTTCTATTTCTTCCCTCGCCTCGCGAGCTTTGGCGAGCAAAATGCGAGCTGCGATTCTCATTGAAACGCAACGGGGAGAGCGCGCCAGTGGCGGTGAATCGCTGGGGTTATAGCTTTTTTTGATGGGAAGGGCGCCAAGTTGAGGGGTTGTACACGCGCACCTTGGACCTATAGTGTAGAAAAAAAAATATTAACGTGAAATGCAAAATGGAATTTATCAGGTCGCGAAATCTTCTGAGAAATTTTTGTACTGGTTTGTATGAATAAGTATTTTTAGTATGTTTCATTCGCAAAGTGAGTTTCAGGGGTACGAAAATTGCTCGCCGTAAGGTTAAAACTGACTGGGACATCCGAATTGGATTCCGCAAGCTGGTTTCAACGTAGTTTGGTACTAGAATCTTCAAAGTTCACGCACTCGTTGACGACTTATCATGAAACGAACGGGATTACATCTTGTAATCCCGTTACAATTTAAAATATTTGAAGGTAAGTAGTCAACGAGTGCATCAATTTGGTATAGGCCAGAATTATAAGAATCCCAAGTAGACGGGCAACTACTATCAATAGGAAAAAAATTATATTCCCATATACGCTTCAAACCTTCAGGTATCCGCGATGTTCTGACTTGCTTTCCTAATTATATGCTAATCAAATCCACAAAAACTTATATACGAAAACTCGAAATATTTTGTGATCAGTGTGGTTTTGCATTGTTGATAAATATTCTCTCTAAATGTAAAAAGTTGAAATTGCATAACTGTTGTAAATGTACTATTATTCATCAGTTCAATTTATACTGATAAATAGTAGTTTTATACTATTTTAAACCCAGAGAGTATGTATAAGGTATATATAATACCTTAGTCGATTGCCTTTTGATGAAATGAAGTCCGGATCAGAAGATAATAATGGGCTGATCCGGTCTCCGATCTAGCTGGAATCTCCCGAAATGATTTTCAGATACTCGGCAAAGGAATTCACAGCCACGTATAGCGCTTTGATTTTTCCAAGATTTCATCGACATGCGATCCGTGGTCTGAGAATCCCTGGTTAGATTTTGATAGAACTTGGTACAAAAATGAAATTCGATACTAAAGTGAGTCATTGCATGAGCCATGCTACCAGTCAATACTTAGAACACCCTTGGGCAAAGTTATGGAGGATTTTCTTTGTCGATTTTCGACGACACATTTTGCACGTATTTTCAGAATCTACGAGCAGAATGAAAAGTGATGGTTTCCCAAAGAGTCTTTGTGTCAAAGAACTAGGGAACAAACTGATTTAACAAACTACCTAGCAACAGTTGACAGAGATATAAACAACGGTTGCTATGGATATCAACAGTAATCACTAAGGAAAATACAAAGATCCTCAAACTGAACTCCATATTGAACACAATATTCAGCAAAATTTCAGGAAGATCGAACGATTTCTTCGAGAGTTTAACCGCGTCCCAAAACGGCGTCATACGTATACGTACGTAGATACAGAGATTTTTGGGATTCCATGTTTTTCTACCCGTAGATTTGTTGAGTTTCTAGGTCTGATTAGAGAGGTAGGTTTTTGCCCCGTCACAAAGCTTTTCTTTGAAAAAGCAACAAATTATACTGAAATTCGGTCTGTAGATATAGAGAATAAGACAAATATGTTGATCTTGATGAGTGGATATCACGGTCTGCGCATATATTCGAAGCTCATAAAATACTTAGGACCTATATCGAACTGTTTAACAAAATTCCAGGTGAACCTGATAAATTTGAGTGATTTGCTTATCGGAGTAATAAATCGTAGTGTTTAATATCGATTTCATAAATATTTCATGGGAGTTAATATTAATATTGACTTTATAAATACCTCAAGAAGTTTCGATTGATTATTTTGAGAACGCAAACATTTCTGGACTTCTGGTGAAACTATAGGTGTTAAAAATGAACTATGCTACTTCGATTCTCGCGCAGTTGTATTCGTGACACGTGTAGTTTTAAAACCAAAGACAAGCAGGCCGAAGTCGAAAATCACTTCCCCGGCGTATCATCAGTTATATCACCAAAATAGTTTGCGTCCCCCAAATATATACTTATATATCAGCGCGTTGAAATGATTCTTAAAAGTCTAATTTGCATGCATAATCAGCGGCCCGTGTGATAGTTTTGAGTGACAAACGTTCGCGGAGCAATTAGACAGCGGAGATGCAGGCGGCAGACTATTCTGTAAATACTCTGGTAAGATTCTTTTCCCGCGACTAAATAGACGTAAAGCTATGCCCAACTTCTTTTTTTTACCGAGTACCCGGACTCTTCATGCATATATACGGTGGGTGGATCTATTTTTACCCCACACATTAGTAATAATTGAAAAACTAAAGCTGTTCATCGATTTGTTCTTCCACGCGTATAGGTATACGCAGAACGAAATTGTCGCTTTGGTGGTGCACAAACTTCGTTGAGACGGCTAACGAATGAGTTGAGGAAATTAATTCCAGTGGGTCTGGTACGTGTGTCTGTTGAAAAAATTCATTCCCGCACGAAACTTACCCGGATGAGAACATCCGTCGCGAGCATTCAACATTTCAACGGCGTCGAAATCCACAATTTATACACCGTTTCGCGGATGCCACACGGCTCGTCGGGCTATTTTCGAGATTGCGGAATCGAATTGGTAGCAATTACGAGGCTTCGGTCGCGCGAGGATATAGGATAATCTGCACGTCGATCACGGCGAACAGGCTATCCCGTAGTGGCAATATGACGGTGAATAATTCGACCTTTTTAATCACTGCCGGCGCACAAACGAGCTTACATTGTTTATGAGCGATACATGCACGCGTTTGATGCACGACGGTGGCCGTACACAGAAAAAACGATTTCTTAAAAGTGTTGTAGGACTAAAAATCTGTTGTAATAATTTATAAAAAATTCAAATAATAACTTTATTTAGTTTTTCTGATTCACTCGTAAATCTAGTTTTTAATTTCAAAAACAGCTATTGAAGAATATTGTGTAAATGGTCGAGCTGTTGAAGAAACTCAGTCATACTGGAATTTTTTCCGTTCTAAATAAAGTACGATTTCGTACTCAAATCAAAGAATCACTTTTA
Organism: Aphelinus atriplicis; assembly: GCA_020882685.1. Classification (NCBI taxonomy): domain Eukaryota; kingdom Metazoa; phylum Arthropoda; class Insecta; order Hymenoptera; family Aphelinidae; genus Aphelinus; species Aphelinus atriplicis. The sequence goes on along the minus strand of CM037075.1, from coordinate 20,050,663 downwards.
AGCCTGTGTACATGGCAATTTCGCAATCGAAGAATAAAATCTGGGAAACGGATATTTCCCTCCTTGGGATTGTGTAACTCGCGAGCGCGAAGGTACATAAGTTGTACTATTCTTAGCCGCGGCTGCAACAATTTATCGCGGCGCGAATCGAATTTCAACTCATTATTGATGAGTGCGATGTGATATCGAGTGACGGCGTATATGTACATCGCGGGTACCGCGGCTTTTTCACCTGCCTCGCGCGGCACGCGAAAAACAAATTCGAACCCTTTGCGGAATAATCAAAGCTGTACGCCACTCGCGAAATGAAAATCCCTCTCACGTCACTCGAATTTCAATGATCAGCCAACGCGTACGGGTTGCCCTGACGAGGAATGTCGGATATCGCAAACGTCGATTCTCAAGTCAAAGCTCGTGTGCGCGAGGCGCGCTTTACGAAAAAGCGAATCGAATAAAAGCCGCGCGACACAATGAGCCGTAATCGCACAGTCGCCTTTGCCAGCTGATCAGTGACTGGTCGCACTTTGTCGCCACTTTGGCTCTGCGTACAAACACACAAACACACAAACACACGCACACGCAGGTGTAAATGATGAATACGTGCAGGGAGGCTGGTGCACTCACCGATATATCGAACCCGTCCGGCCGGGTAAACTGAAAAAGCGTGAAGGTCGATTGGCGCGTGCACGTGTCGTCGTATACGTATATACTCGCGCGGACGGGGCGGCAGCAGTCGGGAGGGGGGCGGGGGAGGGGTAGGTTGACGCGCGCGCGATCGCCCGGCTCGGGGTTGACTGAGGGCGAGACCGAGAGCCAGCCCCTGCCAGGTGCCACTCTCCCGCGAGGCCCCTTCCTCTCGCTCTCTCTCGGGCGCGCGCGCGCGGCGATGCGCGAGGGTGAACGCGCGCCCGACCCCACACGCGCGCGCGCACACTGCACACCAAGATTTCGCTGTTTCTATATAGCATCGGCACACAGCGACGTCGGGAGGGAGGGAGACACTTTCGGTCGAGTACAAAGTGCCGTTTGATCGCGTTGATTATCGATCGATTTGCCAAGACTCCGGGGGTATCGGGCTCGCTTCGCCCGAATGCCGGAGGATCTTTGGTGGGCTTCTTTTTCGAACACTCCGCTCGTAGCGTTTCTTGGATCCTTCCAAATCGGGATGACGGGAGGAGAGGCATTGATGATCCGCAATAAGTGGATGAAACTGGGGATTAACGCGAGGCGGACTTTTATTATTTGACGTGACAGTTCTATCCGAGTTTTCAGAGCTTTATAAAGCTCTCGTTCCCCCGAGCTATTATTATATATCTCGAACGTTGTGTCTTGTATAATTTTATGAATTCATACGACGCACACTGGACGTTCCGGTGAACGTGATAAAGTATATCCATCTCTCGCACGAGTCACACGGAAAAGCTCATTGTGTTGACATCCCGGCTGGAAATTATGAGTCTTTCTGTCCCAGCTTATCGCGTTTCGTACCTTCGACTAATGCTTTTTCCCTGGTGGGACGATCCAATTATTTCTCCATTTGGAAAGTTATTTGAGCTTATTCATTCGGAGCTCTTTCTGTTCTGATAGTCCAAGCCCCTCTTCACGAGCGCAAAGGGGCAATTAATGAATTTTCAACGATGGAAAATGCCCATCCAACGTGAAAAAATTCTTCACGTGGGCTAGGAATCCTCTGTTACGTTAGCAGAATCATTCTCCCAAGAATAACGGCTGTCGTTACGTGTGCGCGTGTATACGGAAAATCGATTCGTCCCTTCTTTTCTTCGGAGTGTGCGAATATTTTCGCAATAATCAATGCCGCAAACAACGTTCCTGATGCGCGCGATTTGATTAGACGCTGCGAGATGATCAATAAGTGTTCAACGGGGGTAGTCTAAAAAAGAATTTCATGAATAATCCATTCGTTTCACCCGGGCGAACTCGCTCAATCTGTGCAAAACCGAATGAAGCGTGAATCGCGCGCGGTTTTAGTATCCGCGTTAGTCGATGACCCGAAACTAATTTTGGACTTTGATAATCTTGGTTCACGGGCATACCCAAAATAACGCGAACGCATGAAAAATTAAAGTTTCTCCATCCTTTCTTCCAACGTACTTCGTAGAACAAATACACTTCCAACTTCATTCGACATGATTCTTCCAATACATTCGTTGGAGAACAAAGGTGGCTCGAAAAAGTCGGAGTTCAGGATAGACGCATACCCCGAATAATTTTTCTATTCATATTTCAGTTGAAAAACCGCTACCAAGCGAATTAGCCGTATACTTCAGAAGCTTTAGAGACAAGAGCTTTAGAACAAAGATATCTTGAAAGTGGACTCGACTTGAATTTTCCTCATCCATTATCCAACGGTTCCTAGGGAAATTAAAACGAGTTTCTGAGGTTGTAATCAGAGGTAACTTTCAATTTTGGAGTATTTTGTAGTAAAGAATGTGACGTTAAAAATATCGAAAGTAGACCTGAAGCTAATTTTTTCCTGTTCGCAATGGTTGATAGGGATGCAAATGGTTGCTATGAAAGTTTATGAATATTTTGTGTCTTGCGTTTGCGTTTAGCAACAGTTTCGACGGATGTAAACAAAACTTGCTATGAGGTTTGCTGATATATCTGATTGATTCTCATCAAATCTCATTGATCCTCATAATTGATAAGAGTGTGTAGGGATATCAACATCTGTTGATATGATGAAATTCTGTGTCTTTTGTTTTAAAAAGTACTGAAAATGAACCTCAAATTATTTTTCTTTTTCTCAGTAATGGTTGCTAAGAATGGAGATTCGCAAATATTTTATATTCTGTACCTTTGGAAGTACTGATGATAAAACCAATGTTAATTTACTTGTCTTCTTAGCAACAGTTGCTAGGGTGTTAATCAACGAATGCTAAGGAGTAAATATAAAGATTTCGTGCCTTTAGACAGAGAAAGAGCTGAAAATGGACATTGGACTGATTTCCCTCGTTCCATAGTAATGGTTAATAGAGATAAACAACGGTGGTTATTAAAAATATTTCATCGATTCTCATCGATTCCGATGGGTATTCGAGCTCCAGCGACTATGTATGCGGACTCATAAGGAACTTCCCAACGGTTACTATAGAGAAATAAACAACGGATTCTGCTGAAAATCAAACGCGGTCCACATCTTGCCACGATTAACGTGTGCGAAATTCATTGCATGCGAAGGATTGCGTTGCATATACATATAGACGTTTCTGGGATTCGACGTTTCTCGGCCCGTGGATTACAAAAAAGAGGCTACCGGAGTCTAATCCGAGAGGTCGATTTTTGCCCGGCCATACGAGCAATTCCTCTTTTAGATAGCAAAGAATCGATACGTCATCGGCGCAAAGTACCTGATCACCCGCACGACCGATCGACCCCCGCAGCTATATATATATAAGTATATGAATAAAGCACGAATCGTTTTGCGCCCACCCAGCTTGCAAAGCTACACTACAGCCTACTGCACTGTAGGCGCATATATATAGCGTCTGGATAATTCGGGAGTCGAGGCGGCCGCGGCCACGTGGGAATCATCGGGGGCCGCATGAATTACATCGAGTCGCGTAGGCGCGCATATGTAAACACGCGCGCGCTCGACCGATCGATCGGGCCGCGGCTCGAGTCTCGCCACAGCCGCGGCCTGACTACTCGCGGCGCCTGCACATATAGCGCACCATATAGATATATAGATATCTATATAGATAATCGACCGACCCGGCCGCGAGAGCCGACTCCCCTCCCCCCTGAACGTCTTATATTTTGGATTTGTCACTTTTCCATTACTTGACGCGTTCGAGCCATGGCTCTTTAATTTCCGCCCAGTGAGATGTTCCTCCGTTCGACCGATGCTCGGAGGCGCATAATCTATATCACTATATACGCGGTGAGCTGCCGCGGTGAGCTGCCGCGGTAGCTTGTACACTGATTTCGTGGGGTGAATCTCCACGGACGCGCAGCTGGCTCGGGTGATTTTTATTTTCCGCTGAAATTCCTGTGAGAACTTCTCGCGCACTCAATGCCGAGCGCAAGCGCAAAGCTACACGCGAAACTGTGTTCGCCTGTGAAAATTCACTGCGGCGGAAACTCCGAGGGCGATATGTATGTATATATACATGCCTGCGAAATGTAATCGCTGACGAATGAAGCGAATGAAGGGCCGCATATGCATGTGTGCCTCTCATGGGGACATGCAATTTCCGCGAAGAGCTCGCTCGCTTCGGTGATATTTATGCTCGGCGCTCGTGTTGGAACTTCAAACGGATTGAGTGGAAATTCAAATGTATATACCGCAACCGTATCGTACAAAATCGAAATGAAGTTTGGCAACTCGACAATCATTGCCTCATTCAGTTTATATTGATGCTGCAACTTTTTTTTTTAAATTCTCTGGAAATTATTATCAAATCTGTGTGCTTATCGAATATCTGTATCTGTGCGTAATTATTGATAAAATGTACATACATAATGTGAAGAATGACTAACACAATATCTTTGGGTAAATCGAGACGTTAGACTGTATAGTTGCTTATATTATAATGACGCTCATTATGCTGAACTTCAGCTTCACCCATGGATGCAGTTACAATCGACTGATTTCGGATTGAATTTCATACCAACGAGAATTAATGATTTCCGAGGGGTAAAGTATAAAATACGTAGTCTTTGTATGGGACTAGTAAATCCACCACCCACAGTTTCATACTGTAACCAAAAAGTTGTAAAGCACTCTCGTAGTGAGTATGGGTGTCGCATTGTACGTTTTCAGACTTTATCCAGTGAATAAAGACTCAACGAATAACTTTGAGCATCGATATAATCATAGATAATCATATGAATAATTAACTGCATTCCACTCAATAATTCATCCAGCTTCATATAATAATTTTTCACTTTTAATTTTCACTTTCATACACTGGTTTTTCACTGAAACGTTTTAAGGGGTTACATACACCTTAAAGTAAATTATTTTATTTCATGAGAAAAAAAATTTTATCCTGCAATATTTTAATGAAAAAATTTTTTGTCTATTTTCTATACTCATATTTACATATTTTTGGCAAAAAAAAATACTCAAGAAGTTTATTATATTATTTCATGAAGCTACATGTTACATTTAACACTAATATCACACTGTCCGTAAGATCCCAATAGTTGAGGTTGGCGTAGACAACTTTTTCAAAATGGATTATGTTCCTGATATCAATACTTATCTTCGGAACCTCAGCCGCCAAGATCCAACCAATTCTGACCTCCTTAGCATAGATGCTTATCCGATACAACTATTGAAAAATCAAAAAACAGCAATATTACTTATTTGGTCACAAGCGTAGGAGGAGATCAAGGAAAGGAAACAACAATGCAAAGGCCATTCCCAGAACTTTCGACGCCAAAAAACATGAAATCTTCAGAAAAATCTTCTGAATTTTCCATAGCAACTGTTGCAAATGGGACGAAAAAAATTAGTATAAGGTCCACTTTCGATAATTTCGAATGTTACAAAATCTTAAAAATATATCATATGTCTGCATATCGCTAATGCTCTCAAAATAGTATATTATGCATCCGAGCATAAGTAGGAAATTTCGGCACGAAAAACGTTTGCGACTCGAGCTTAGCGAGGGTTGTGTGTTTGCGCATGCCAAAATCTGTTTTTCGTAACCCGCGGGAGAAAAGCTGCGATAGAGATTTGATGGAGCATCTCAATCTAAAAAGTGGCTGTTGGTTAATATTGACAAGAAAAAAGAGTATTATTCGTAGTATAAACCCACAGTACTTCATAAGAACTCTATGGTACTCCTTCTCAGAGTACTCGAGTGAGAAATCCCTCGGATTTTCAGCCATCTGTATTAGGGTGGAGAGACTTTGTTCGACTCTGCTGTAATTTTATAGAATCATTAATGGTCCGACATGTATCGGAAACAATGAAACGCTTCCTAGCTCTCTCGCGTAGATTAATAAGAAGACATTTTCCAACGCATCGAAATAGAATAGCCGAGATTTTTGGATAATGAGTCCCAAGAAGTATTTCTTTGATGCACTGAACCCGAATGAGACAATGGGGTCACAAGTCGCAGGGTCATCGATTGCCAACAGATGAATTCGTTTTTTCATTTTCACAATCATAAATAATCCAGCATACGCACATTGCCTAAGCAAACTAGCAGTTTTGTCCGACATTCTTACTTGAATAGAGATTTTTATACTTCAATTTGATCGATCGTTCCAAAGTAATGAAGCGAAAATCGATAAAATGTCAAAGAGGTGGATTTTATCTGTGAGAAAAGAGCTCAAAATCAGTCTGACGAACTCTTGACGCGACTCGAACGAATGGCATTTGTCGATTGAAAATATCCCCGGCTGTGAACGTCATCGGGTATACGCGCTGCCATTTCGACGTTTCCGATATAAACATTCACAGATATATGTATGTATACGTACACGAACCTTTGATGTGTTTCACAATGCAAAGCTCGGCGATATCGTGTATTCAATCGTAATTAAACCCGAAACGAACAGTCGCCGAAGCTTCTCTAGCGCGATCATACTCACAAAGCTACATCATTTTATCATCAGCTCAACCAAGTGCCTTCGTACCATTCGACGATTAACCCACACTCGAAACAACACATTTTCGGAACAGTGTTTTTGTTCTCCAAAAGAATCACATCCAGGTGGAGGGTCGATTGCTCCGCGACAAAGAGGATTTGTGTTGGAGAAAGATATCGGTAGTGGGTATTTTACGGGCGAGCAGCTCGCCGTGCGACGGACAGCCGCGCGCGCGGCTGATATGCGCGCGTACAACAACGGCGGCGGCACGCGCGAGCCATTGGCGGCGCATGTGCCACGGTTAATTGGTGCCCGAGCGCATCGGCCAGTTAGTTTCATTACGTTGCCCCGCCATCTTCGCGCTAACAATGGACGGGATGCCGAGGCTGGAGCGAGCCGACCATCGGGGCCAGCGTGTCACCCGATCATCTTCTGCGTCCACGGTCGCCTGCTGCCCCCTCCCCCCTCCCCCCAGCCCCTCTGCCACATACGACCATTCGAAACTTGGCGCATCGGGGAAACGCGCGTCTCTTCACATCCGGCTTGTATCGATGGAGATCGACGCCCGATGCTAGATGTTACGTCGGCCGTCGTGGCAATTTGCAAAACTCCGTTCTCTCTCTTTTGATGAGTTTGCACTAGGTTCACCGCGTTACAGTCGTTTTTCAGGGAAAATTTTAGGGGTAGATAGAGAGAGAGGGGGGATGGTATTGCGTGGACGATTCAAAACCAAGATCTTCTGCTCTCGTGCAACAACGGCGTGACTTGAACTATTTCGCATTGATATATAAACACGCTATGTCCATGATTCATGCTATGTTTTTTCACCATTTCTTTTAAAAAGTTCGTATAACGGTGAGTTTGTAAGGGTGAAGTAGACTTTTCTACACACTTTCCTACGAGTGAGCACAGGTGAAATGAGTGTGTAGAGTGGAGAAGCATGGACGAAGTTGTGGTCGTGGCGTGAATTGAATTTTCATGGAGAGCCCAACTTTATACACGCATACATACGCTCCTTCACTTTTGGCCATGCATTATTTCTTTACCCCTGAGTGAGGAAGATAGTTTGTTTCACGCCGAGAAATTCATTTTTTTAACACAAGTTTTACGCATGGACAGGTATAGAGACGAATTTTCAATGTTCGTCTTCGACAAGCAACAACGACATTTAAAACAATGATAATCGGTCGCGAGCTGCTTGGCGAATTTCGAAATTAAACAAGTTCTGAAAAATATCTGCACGATTCGACTTTCAGAGACGATCGTGTGCGCTCGAGTTGAGAAGTTGGCGGGTCACGTTGTAATGGTTCGTCTGCTTCAAATTACTCTGACTTTCGCATTTACATTGTCTCAAACAACGAAAGAATTTGGCGAAAAATGAAAAGTCTCCTCAAGCGGTTACATACACCTCAGACGTACCGAAGAAGAAAATATTCATTGTAAAATACAAAATAAAAATTGTATGGGTTGAAAAATATCTAGGAAGGTTTTCATATGGGTTCATGTATAGATATATTCAAATCATATGAAAAAATAAGTCATGAAATGAGAGAAAACCTTCAGATGGCAAATGGAAATGTCATTTTCAGCTTTTCGGAAGTAGCTTGCCGTAGGGTCAAAACTGCCCGTGACACCCGAACGAGCTCCGGTAAATCTGTTTTCTACTTGGGACGCATATGTGCAGATTCTGGTCGGTATTAAAATCCTTCGACCTATCGTACCGAGATGTAATTTAATCGGGATCGACAAAAAACCACCGGCAGACGACTCTCGCAATGGCTCGTCGAGAGAAGGAAAAGAAACACAGCCGCCGCGGGCCGCCGGCTGAACGATCGTCAATGTCAAAGCGCGCACACGACACGAGTTTCTCGGTATACCGCGAGCTCGAGCAATTATACGCGCGCTCGAAAACGTAGGAACGCGGCCAATCGGACGATCAAATTTTTAAACTCGGTCCGGACAATCGAGCCGTCGTCGCTTACACGCGCGTGTACAGGCCCCAATTGAAAGATTGACCTCGGGCGGGCTGTACCGGTGTGTGGAATCGGCTATTCGGCAATCGGCCGATCCGCCTCGTACGTCCCAGCATTCCCACACGTGTGTATCCGCGGAAAACCGAGTGGGCAGCTGCGCGCGCGCGGGGGAGAGGTGCGCATGTGACTTCCGGCCGCGCGGACAAAAGGAGCCCGCACCGGCGACAAAGCTTGCCAAGGCTATAATACGTCTGTGTGTACATACATATATGCATAACGCTTCGGAAGCTCGGAGGGCACACACCGAGCGCTGCAGTGTGGCAGTGTGTATGCACGTACGCACGGGCGTAAACGCGCGCACACACACGGCGGCGCGCCGCGCGTAGCGCTGCACCGCGAAAAAAAAGCTCCCGCGGCCAGACGCTGGCCCGGCGGCGTCGGCACGGCTTAGTGCAAGGTTAGCCGGCGATGCGCGAGCTGCTTGCCCTGATGCACCTGGCGCGAGCTCACCCGCTCCCGACCGGCTCGGCCCGATTGTCACCTGCATAGGCAGCTCTCTCGCCGGGAGCCACCGCACCGCCACCCAGTGAGTCGCTCTTTTCTCGCATTTCTCCCACACCCCCCACCCCCCAACCCCCACACAGAGACCCCCTTTCTTTTTCGCCCTACCCCACCTCCGCGTCCCTCCCCCACCCCCCCCCCCTATTCCGGCTGGAGCTCGTTGGGGCACGCCGGGGTGGCGCGATCGCCGTACCTATACCCGGAGGACGAGGGTAAGGCAACAAGTGACGTGTGACATATCCACCGGCGATCCGAGCCGTGTGCGCCGCGACGGCCAGTGATGTTTTGTGATATTGCGCGGATTTTGCGAGCAGCCCGGATATTGTCGAGTATATTGCAATGTCTGCTCGGGAGATCTTCACGCCGGGAGACACAGGCTTTCACGAGAGCTCGTTTCCTGAGTATTTTCAGGTTGAGCACGGGATCGGCTCGGCGATCCACCAACAGTATACACGAGTGTCGGTGAATCAATTTGTCCACCGTCCCTTATAGATATTTTTTTTTGTCGAAATGTGGATCATTCTCAACGCAACGTTCGTGTCGGCTGAAGTCTCAAGAGAATATACGTGGATTTTTCTTTTTTTTTTTTTTAACTTTTAATCTTGCACTGAAATGTTCGACTGTAACAACACACGTTTTTGGATTGGAAAATGAAAAGGTTCGTTAATCGCCGGAATTTTTCCTCTGATGTACAATATTTTCCGATTCATTTGTAATGCGTATATTGTTTAAGGAATTTCAAAGAGCTGGTAATCGGTTATCTAGTATTTGAAATTGAAACCCTCGTCATTTAAAATTGTATAAATATTTTTCTCAATATTGTTTGTTAAACTCGCGAAATGTTGAAGGTAAAAGATTTTATAACCGTTTGACCATCAGCAGTGTATTATGGAACCAATTTTTAACGAGTGAAGGGAGAAATAATCTTTCAATCATTTTACATCAACCTTTGTTCGCTAATGATGGGCCAAGAACACTGAACATGTAACTAAACTAGAATAGCAATGCTTTGACCGTAAACTTCAATTATTAATATAACAACTTTAGATTCGGAATACGTTCAGAAGTGAAAACAATCCCAGTTGAGGAAATTAATTCTATCAAATGATATTAATTAATTCATCAAGTTTCTTAGTTACAAGAATTCAGTTCAAAGCAGTTTTACGTAACTGGATCATCATATTTCAGTAGTCTGTCATTCGATAGTTTATTCTCAGCCCAATTTTCTCGACGCTCATGGTTCGGGAAACAATTTTGGCTCCGGTTCTTGAAATAAGTCAAATCAAAATTTTCGAATCTGAATCTGAAAAGCTATTACTGCAACCGGAATAAACATATAAATTCTCCATTGGTATAGTTATGTTTTTCGAATTTCTCAGGAGGGAGCTTGATTTATAACCGTTTCTATTCATGTACCGTGATAGCTGTTCGAATTTATCCTATACAACAAATCAAAATGCGCATCCCTAAATAGTTAAAATCAATTTGATACTCATCAGGTAGTAGTACGAATACGAGTCGACTGATCCGTATTCAGATACGGGGGGGGGGGGATTGAGTTTGGGTCAAAAAAGAGAACTGACTTCTGAATAACTTTCGAAGAGGGTTCTTTGATGTTTGCCTATTAAATATACAAAAATGCAATTTTTAGCTGACACTGAAAGTTTCTACTTCTGAATAATTACTTTAATTCGGTTGTCCCATACAGTTTTATTCATGTTTTCGAACCCGTTTGTTCAATAAAAACGAAGGTTTGGAAATAAATCAAACATCTAAATCTGAACGAAACTATCAATTTTCTTTAAATCAAGCTTAAAACGATTTAGTATATACGCATAGCAGAACGCTTTTTCATCAAAATATTTTCTTATTGCTAATTTATCTTTTTGTTTGCATGATAAAGGTATAATCAATCTGTATACCTTACAATATACTTATCCCACATCCCACAAAAAGTTTGTTATATCGATTTGAATTTTTTTACAAATTGACCTTCAACTTGTTTCTTATTGCACAAATGATAAATCATTGGTTAAATAGATCCTCACTTTGGAAATAGAATAACATTGAAATAAAGGAGGAATGCGGGAGACAAACGTTACTCCATCAAGCTGAGCAAAATGAGAAAATAAAAATAAGAAAATAGGAAAAGGGACGAAGAGAAAAGGAACGTAATTCAACGGGGAAGAAAAATGAAGAAAATACGAGAAGCGAAAGCCAAGCAATACCAGCGTTATATAGCACGTACAGCCGTTCGCTTCCTTGGTGCGATACATAATTATTTTCTCGTTGTTTCCTCCTCCTCCGGATCCTAACAATCGCTGCTCCCGGAGTAAGGACTCTGTGACACCCCTTTAATAAGCCAACAAACGAACAGATTGATTCGTGGTACGTGCTGACATTCGACCGATGATGGTTGGTTGGAATGCCACAGGGGAGGGGATTATGGACTGAAGCGTAATAAGGTATGTGTACCAAATACGAGCCCTCCTTTGATAATGACGAAAGAAAAAACGTTTTGACGGGTCGTGAACATTGATGAACGTTTAGGAACCATTTTATGCATTTTTTCAGTTATTCCGACTCTCTTGATCTGATTTTGCTCTAGGGAGTCTGATTCTTTTAATACACCTAATCTAGGCCAAAAAATAGCGAGTTACCAATTGATCCCTTGACATTCCATTTACATTGTCTATGTTTTTTTTTCATCGTACGTCCTTTTCATCAAGTGTCTTAAGAGGTCATTTTTTTGGTCAAGTGAACCTTATAACGCGTGCCCCCCGCAATCATTGATTTTTTCCTTAATTTCAAGAGTCTATAAAATGACCAAGTAAGATCATTTTTTTGAAAATGCTGTTACTTAGCTCAGACGAATTCAAACTCGATCCGGCTTAGCTCATTTTGAAGGTTTTGAAGATGACCTTTCATTTCAAGAAGGAATTTCTCTTGACCTCTCAATCCCTTTTCATTTCTCATCCGTATAAACACATAATGAAGTTAATAATATACTAGAACAATAAAGCACGGTTGCTAAAGAAAATTAAACTTGGTTCCCGTCTTGCCATCATTGAATTATGTGCAAAAAATTCCATAGAGATTGAACCCTCCGGCTTCGGAAGAAAAAGATCCGATCGTTCTTTATCAAAGTACAGAAAAAATATTGATTAGATCCCACAAGTATCAACTTATATCTGATCAACGCTAAAATCGACAGGCTTCGTAACTAATCATAAACGAATTCATCTTCGGAATTTCATCGAGTTCAGTTCAGTTCAGCCATCTGTGAAAAATTTCTATACGCGTGCGCGCTCACTCGCAGATATATTTCTGGGAAACGCAATTTTCCCATTCGAGGAATTCGAATGTGACGTTGATGTGTCTTCATTTCCATTGCGATTTCTACAACTTTAACGTGCATATTTTTCTATAACATTCTCATTGGTGGTTATTCTTTTACTTTAAAACAACAATAAATTACATCTGAGATCGAAGACTTGGTTGATTCATAGCCTGACATTCTGAAATAACAGCGAAAAAAATCCCACTAATCGAATTCACCCTCTTCTAGTGATTCATTTGCAACAAACTTTCAGGGGGTGATTTTGCAGTTTATATGTAGGGATTCCCTCGTTGTTTGCCGAGAGACGGAGAAATGAATACGACGTGACGCAATTTGAACGCAAGCCGATCCTTTGTGAGAGTCGGATTATATTATTTTGCTGTTTGCAATTGTCGACGATTCATTGTTACGACTCTTGCGGGAGATCATTTGTACCGTGCCGGGGATATTGCGTTAGGGGCTAACGTTGACACTTGATTTAAAGGTATGAATGATGTGCTTATTTCACAGTTTATCTTGGAGTTGTTAAATTTATAGCCAGGAGTCGGTACAGTCGTAACTGAAAAAGTTACTCGTCCATCTATACTAGCCGTTGTTGAACTTTTAATTGATGAAGGGTGAGTTACAACTTTAGGTTATAATGATTCATTTTTTTTAGAGAACTTTTCGTAGTGAGCAAAAAGCTTCGTCTATGGTTATAAAATGTTGGCGTAGTCTGTTTGCTCCGTCGTATGCAAGCATCTATTATGTTTTTTCTCGTCAATACTTTTTATCATTGTCGTTGAATAGTAAATTCAAATGTAGGTATTTTAAATCTGACTACCCTTCATAAAACATCAAATACGATCGTGATTTTATTTTTTAATACTTCTGGAATGATAGTACACAATATACACAAAGTGATGCAAGTTTGAGAGGTCACATGTAGATATATCAAATAATCTAATAATGATATTTTCAATTGAAATTATGTTTAAATAATGAGCCTTGAATCGAAGCTTTTAGATGAAATTGTTTTTGTGCCAGTTTCAGTTCTATTATGGGAATAATTTCTAAAAACCTAATGGAGTAATGAAGATATCATATATGAATTCTCCATATAATCTCGTTTGCTCTTCAAATATTTACGTTTCAAGAATATCCTACCTTTGATAGTATTTCCACCTTTGGATTCAATACATCTTTTCTCCGACATACTGCTTTGTATGTACAATACATGCATCAGAAAATTGTTGTGCGATTTCTTATAATGAAAAAGCTAATTAACATAAAACTTTCCTATATTTACTTTCTAAAAAAATAGCCATAAATACGGTGACGATTATTCCAAGTATTTCAATATAGATTTGTAGTGATATAATTTCGCGATGATTAATCGATTCATAAAATAAATTCATCTATAATAATTAATACTGAAATATAATAAAAGTGGGAAATTCCTAAATACAATTTAGTTAATATTATAATAGAACTTTGTAATAAGCTACTTATACATTATACTGTACCCTACGATGCATTCTTTGTAACTATTTTCAAACTTTGGGACATTATGATAGTTTAATTTGTGGTTTTTGCGTTTTTGAAATAACTCACGTTTCGAAATATCCTCTTTGACTGAATGTAACTGTAAAATTGATCAATCCAGTCGTTTCTCGTTATTCTGAATTTTAAAGTTTCATCCAACAACATCGAATACAGACAAGAACTTATCACATCATTGTTTGAAATCACTATGTAGTCATGTACACATCCCAAGATACCTCTTTGTAGAATATAAATTCCATAAATTCAAAAGGATTCTATGAAAATCGACTATACTGAAAAAAATCCGATTATGAGAGTTTATTTTACCATGTTACATTTAGAATATACGATAGATTTATGTTATTTTTTTCCAGCAATGATTAGTATGTTTTGGAAAGTGAAATTTAATAATATCGCATGGCCGTTACGCTGTTGTATAAAAAACTTAGTATGGGATTTTTTTTCTCAGTGTACTAACTCCCACCCGACGATTTCGAAATCATCGTCTTCAATAGAGCGCGGATAAATCTGCTCTGCTTGTAACGTAACATTCCATACAAAATCCGACGAATTCCATCGTGCTTCTGTTCACGGATCGATGATCTAATATACGCGCATATCCGCGTCATATTCAAACGACATGTTCGACGTTGCGTCCATATATATATGCACTATCCCGGCCATTGCACGCATATATAGATACGTATAGCTGTATCGATACGCGAGCGCGTCACACTCGATAATGCGCCAATCTGATTACAATTTCGCCACGTGCGTCAAGGAAACGACTCCACCACCCTGGAATGAAGCCGAACGTGCCCCCGATGTGTTTGCAAATTTATTCATAAGCAGCGGACAAAGGGCTGCAAATACCCTCGTAGTTTTTTTCAGCGTCGAAAGCTTGTCGAACCGATGTTTTGTTGAGCTCACGCGATGATTTTTTTTCTTTTCACGCGTCCCAGAACACTGGTTGATCTGCGAATGTTACATTAAATTTGTTTTCAACATGCTGCATTCGTTCATTGTTCGTACGGTGTGTTCGCCATGTTGTACTTTAGGAATTGGATGGCAGTTCTCGAAAACTAAGATTGAGGTCTGAAAGTCCTGCATAAGCCAAATACGATCTGACTCCGGAAAAATTTATTGATCTTGTGTCTACATGTAACGTATGATCACGAATATTTATCGAAATAAAATTTTTCAGGATCAGTATATTTCAGTTGATAAACATTAAACGAACAAATGAAATTGGATGGCTTAAGGTGTACTCTGTAGAGAATTTATTTATCTGAAAGACTTAAAAAAAAACCAAATTTAAAAATCTCTATAACACAAAGGGTTACTCTGAAAACAACACAATAGGTGAGATCTAAAAAATTGGCTCATAGTCTACAAACGAATACAAAAGTGAGTCGTCATTCAACAGAATCGGATCACTTCAAAAGTTAGAGTAGACGCACACATACATATACGTACGAACTTACATTTGTTTAAGATGTCGTGCACGGCCTTTAAATCATGATTATTTCAATCGATTCTCGAAGGAAATCGTCACTTTTTTGGACGTGTAAACCATAGATACAAATAGAAGAGGAAACACGTAAAATATGATATGGAAAATGCTAGACGTCATAAAACTAAACACCATGAATCTCTATGCCAATCGACCAAATCCTGACAAAAGCATTCTTGATACGAGGCACGCAAATTTCGTATTAGCAAATTTTGATTCTATCGATGAGGCGGCATTTCACCACAAAGCGTCACAATCGCACAAGAGTTGGATGTGCTGTGGATAACGAATGTGTTTATAATGTCCGAATGGACACTTGGCTCGGAAGAGCAAATTTTATCTCTCAATGTTCTTTTTAGAGCACTTCGTTCCAGCGTATTTTTTCGGTACATTTACTTCATAGAATGATTCCAGTGGATCTGTACAATTTCACGAATGCCATTGTACAGGAATCTTTTCCAGTTCATTTCACGCTATCTCCATATTGCTCGGAACACGCGATGTAAAATATCAATGAGAAATTTCGTTCCGTTGTGCCGTTAAACGTATACATAGCTCCATTGAATATGCATGGCAAATAAAAATACCCATGTACGGAAAACACGCCTATGTACAATTCGTCCTTGATGATGCTTCGATCCAAAACTGTTGCTCGCAGTTCCGAAAACACACAAACTAATTGTTGATTCGTGATTAATCGAGCGTTACGAAGTGCGCACTTGCAACTCGAATGCTTCAATAATTTTACCTATTTCTAATAGAAGGGAATTCGTTTGATACCAACACTTCGAATAGATTCTTAAAATACCTTATAGTAGCAATTACGTGAAAATACTTTTTAACCCGTTTAGGGAATACCGAGCATCTCGAATCTGCAGAGTTTTTCGAAGAAAACAAAAACGTACGAGCGTATCGATACATTTCACGCGTGTGAAACGATGCTGGTCCCTTGGAATCATTCAGGGCACGATGATTCGTACACTCACATTGCTCCCAATCGCGCGTCATGATTTTCCTCGTCCAATCAATCCGAAGCCGAAATAAAATCGAGCCCACCATTGGCAGCTGTTGCGGCCGACGAACGCCCTGCCCTCGCTCTCGAGAGTGGCCCAATTTTTTCCACTCTGCCCGTCGCGCATCGGCTAATTGAATAGCCTGATTCGACGCGCCGGCGACACAACAAATTGTTGGAAATTAATCCTAATCCCGCCGAGGGGCTGGAGTTCTCGGCTTACCCGGAACCCGTCGCTCTCTTTTCTTTTTTCTTCTCTCCGCCTCCCGCCCTCCCCTCCGCGTTGCGCAATCCGCTGCAGTGATTCCGCAAATTTTTCGGAACCTCGGCTCATCGAGGAGTTAGCTGCTACGTTATAGCGCACTTCTCGGGCGCGTTGAAGCGTACAATCGCTTGGCGCAACGTCGCACACACTCTTTCGCAGCGCAGGACTTTATCCATTAGGCGCGATTGACGCTGCTCCATCAACTTGATTGTCGTGACTGGGGAAATATCGAATCGAAGTAATTATTTGAAGTATCTGGAAGACCCAGATATACCCGTGAACATGTTTATTTTCCCACGTTTTTTCACGGCTCTGGAGTTGGGCGAATGTGATATTCGAATATTCAAAAGGCACAATCGAATCTTCTTCGCAATAATCAAATCGAGGGGGTATTTAGAGCAGAAAAGTAGTGGGGACTGGTGTCAATTGTGCTCATAAATCATTTTGAATAGATAAAAATTATCCCAGATCAATGTTTCTCTGATATTCCTAATTGAATACCAGAAATAACTGCTACGTAGGCAGAATCATTTGTTCTCATTCGCGTCCAATCGAAACTTGTATGTATACGCTCTATCCATACAAGCTCTGCTAGATCCTCTTGGAATATGGATGAAGGGACATCAACAACAATTACTATGGAAAATACAAAGAAACTGTGTCATGTCACCTCAAAAGGACTTTAAATAAACTTTAGCTCGATATTTCAATCCCTTAGCAACGGTTGCTAGGGACGTAAAACACCCGCTGCCAAAGAGAAACGAGGTTTCTGTGTCGTTCACCACCAATGAGGGAACTTTAAGCTGCTTTTTCCTTTCTCGTAGCAACCGTTACTAAAGACATAGACAGCGGTTGCTAGGCAGTTCAACAACGATTGCTACGGAAATTGTTTCATTGATTCTCATTGATCCTCGTTTGTATCCGAACCCCGACGTGCATTTACGGAGAGTTATAGCGAACTTCCCGAAGATACGTTAGCAGTGGTTGCTTGGGAAATAAACAACGGATTTTGCTGGACAATAAACTAGGGCTACAACTTTTGACGTTTGACCTGTGTACAAAATTTCAGGACGATCAAACCATTCGTTCGGAAGTTATTGCGCGCCAAAAACAGAATTACATACGTACGTACGTATGTAAATACAGACATTTTTAGGATTCCATGTACATCAACCCGTACGAAAATTGAGGTCCCAAAGTCCGATTCGAAAATTCCATTTCTGTCTCTTCACAAAGCTTTGTGTTTGACAAAGCAAAAATGTATTTTAGTGAAACAAATAAAAACGATGCTCTCGTGCCGGTTATATTTCAACTTATTTCAACCAAACTAGAGTTACAATCTCACGTGGCATAGGCCCAAATGAAAATGAGAAAAAATCGATTGGAAGAGCTCGCAGACGCTCGAACAAATCCGCCGTTCGTGAGTCGAGCGTCGAGGGTGCAAAATGTATAGATCCCTCGAGAAAGTCGTGCCCCGCGAGGCGAGAACGAGGAGCCGGAGGCAAATGAAGAAACACGATTTTAAGAGAGAAACGCGACAGACAAGAGGAGGTACGTAATGAAGAGGAGAAAGAGCCTTGAGTGGAGAATAGAGCCAATCGATGAGCGGCCAGCCAGCGACAGCGGCTGACGCTGATTTAATGAGCGCAAATTGATCGCGTCTAAATGCGAATCGACCGAGCCGAATATATACATCCAATTGCAAGCGAGACGACGCGCGTCACGCGAGGCGTTCGTTGATCCCCGGCAACGCATCAACGAGTCGGCTGCCCTGCTGTACACACGTGTATATATATGTGTATACGTCGACAATTTGAACAATCGATCGATGATGAGTCGGATCTTCATGATCCCATCGATTGCGGATCAAAACGGATAACAGTGCGCAGAGAGTCGTTGTACGAGAGGCTGTGACGAAAACAGCTCGTTAAAGACTATTGGAACGACGATATCCTCGGGTGGGCCAGTTTTGCGGGATATGCTGATTGAATAAAATGTAGACTGCGCATAATCATTTTGCACTTTTCGCCTTATTACGCGCGCGTTACTTTTCAAACGGTCTTACCATCGACTGCGTTTGTTCCTTTATTTTGAAAAATACTTTTAAGCTTTTTGTATGTCTAACTGAGTGATTGTGTACCTTGTCTATTAGATTGTTGGTGTTGTTGCAATCAAGCTTACTCCAGTTTCTTTAGTTTTGATTCTCAAAGATCTTCGTCCTAATTGTCTCTGAAAAATGAAGTAAGTGTTCTAAACAATAGTAAGGAAACAGTTTGTTAATAGATCATTTGCATTCTGCAGTTGTACGCGATATCGAAATTCTCAAAGACTTTCCTTGGATGCTCGCAAAAGCCCTATGTACTTTTGCTTGCGCAAAAAGAATTGAGAAGATCCGCTTGTTAATTCTAATACTGAAGGACTCCGTTAATGATGAGTAAAGGCTGCTGCCTGACTAATTGGCCTGGAAACTTTAGGGTGTGATCGCTCGAACTAATTAATTATTCGTTCATTAGATTTTACTAGTTTCCCAGGTCAAGGCAAAACGGAGATTTAGTCGCGAAACTTTTTGTCACAGCAATGAGGGAAATGATGTGAGTAGTAAAACCCCCGGATGTGCCAGCCCAGGATTTTCAAGTAATTGTATGTTCTGTCACAGTCGAGCGTATAATCATCAATTTTGCTGGCGCCCTTTTCTGGCTTGAACGTGTAATTTTGTTGGAAATTCATTATAATGTTGGATTCGTTTATTGTCATTGTGATTTTCCACCAGCTTTGCAAATATCAGCATTCTCAGAAAGTCTGGTTGAGTACCTCTCACAAAGTTTTAGAATACATTGCGTTTTGAGTGCTTTTCGGTATTATTCAAACGCATCTTTCGTTGCTTGATCGTTTCATTTCAACGAAAAATTCTATGGATCTTCGTTCGAATTTATCTGATCGATTATCTGATTCTTTTCTACACAAATATAACCTTTACTAATTCAATTTGGGAATTTCGCAGAAATTTCGGAAACTGTAATTTCATCAAGTCTCATATATCTTTAATTGAAATTTGGAAAGTTATCTCATTTATTATGTTGGAGATCAATTGGTAATTGTATACAACCCTTCGCCTCTTAGTATTCTACAAAATGTAGGAAATAGGTAGTTGAATCTTCGTTCTACCAGCTCGATGAATACCCCAAAGTATTTTTTGACTAGTAATTTTTCAAACTCAATCGATCATCAGAATGAATTTGAAAGTAGTATTGATTTATTAATAATTTGTTTATTACTTTATTTTCTCAATTACATGCAAAGAAAATTATTTTCTAAGAGAATAACTACAGATATAGGTGCGTCAGAAGCCTGTCAGATGAAACATCAATACCAAAATAAATAAATACATTATGTACAATTCACATTTAAGACTATTGAAAAAATGCTCTGATGCCTAATTCTAAACTTTCTTTTAGATTGAAATATAGTAACACTCCGTTAGTGCTATTGAATAATTATATTCTGCTTCGATGAAACCTGAAAATTCGCCATTTGTATAATTTTGAAGTTTCAGTAAAATTTAATAAGGTGACTGCATCCAATGTGGCACTTTTCTCTTCGTATTTGCGGTGTTCAGTGGCGGTTAGGAGTATTAAAAGAAAATTTCCGTTGCTTCCTCGCTCATTTAGCGCTTAGAGCTACTCTTGTACAACACTTCCAACTTTTACTACCTGCTTTTTTTCTTCTTTTCTTATTTCACTCCGCTAACTCAATTACTATAAACAAGTGTAATCATTCTCATTTCTTTACACTTGAATGCTCTTTCTTATGTAAAAACATCTGATCTTTTGATTGGTAACGTCACTATTACTCAAACTATTTTCTATATCTTACTCAAAATGCTTTTGCACGCAATAAAAGTGATTTGCTAATGTGCCTCACACGGCCAATCACGTGGAAATACTTTGAAATATCTCAAATATTCACAATCCATGAATAATTACTAGATATAGATAAAAATACCAATATGAGTCGATTTGCCGTATCTCAGGTGGTAAAAATATCTGAATTGATGGAAGTAGGCGAAGTTGAGAGAGTTGAATTATAAATAAGGCATAATGACTACACAATGCAAAATTCTGCAATGATCGATTTGATTGAATTTGGTTTGTTGACATTTCCAATGACTTAAAATAGGGGAATGGAGATTGTAGCAATGATAGGGCTTTAGCTACTCTTTGAGATTCCGTTCATAGAATTATGAAATTCCACTCTTATCATAACCAAATTAGCGAAAATCCTCAGAGGGTTATACTATGAGTACAGTTACGTATTCTATATACTTATCTGAACCACTGAGTCTTTTATCTACCCTCCACATCTATGTCGCTCTCTAAATAAAGCAAAGTGTTATCGACCGTTCAAGTGAAATTCCCTTCAAGTTGCGTAACTTCGCCGGCAAAAATCTCGTCTAGAATTAAGAAAATGACTTTTTGCCGTCTCTGCATCGCATTGAATGAAACATTCGAGTGAGACTTCAAGTTCCTCCGCGCTCATGGCTAATAAGAAAACTTTCCATAACCACTAGCCCAACAAATGCGTCGATCCCACGTGAACTCCACAGCCAATATAGATACCAGGGAGTTTATTTAGAAGCCAAACGTAAGGACGACACCGACCTTTCAAATCAGTGCCGTGCGTCCATGCACGCGATAGTCCAATAGAGATTCCTCGAGTCTCGCCAGGCTCTCGGGCGAAGAAAACAATCGGAGGCTTCGACCGCTGGACAAGGCGCGATATTCACTGCTCGAGGCAAAACCGATAACGCCTAGAATACATATATATATATATATATATATATATATATATATATATATATATATATATATATATATACATCCGCGAGCTGCGACATGGACCCGATCGGATCTGGGCGTCCTCGCGGAAAGGACGGCCGATGCATAATGCATGCGGTCCACGCTGTTCCTCGGGACTCTATATCGGCCAGGAGATTTGTCGCGAGGCTCTCGCCAAACTGTCCCTGACTTTGTTTTCGTACGGCGACGTGTTACCGCCTCACCACCTCCCTCCCCCTGCCCCTCCTCCACGCAGATGATATGAACGCGTCACTCCACGGCAAGGAATATATTTGAATGGAACACTCGAGTGATGGATTTCCAAGATCTCTTATATATAATTATTTTCATGCAGCTTGCGAAGGACGATTTTCGCATCGCCCGTTGAAATCTTTCAAAAGCATTTCATAAATATTGCTTGGCGTACTTCTCGAATCACATTTCCTGAAAGATTTTCCGCAATATTTCTGAAATATTTCAGGCCCGTGCACTTTCGTAATATTTTTGGAATCTTTCGAGAAATATTCGCCAAAGATTTCAGCAAGATTGCCGTGCGAAAGATTCGCGGATGATATTGCGGCTATATAACGAGAGCTCGGATGCGCACCGTCGAGAATCCGTCCGGGCATCGGATGTGTCTTTGCGAAGTGGTCGTCGCGGTTCGCCGTGGCCGAAGGAATCCGTTCATATATATACACTCCGAGCAATTTTTATGAGTTTGGGAATCGACGATAGTAGCAGGCGAGTCATAGCTTTTTTTCAAACATTATCAGACCAACGCTCGGCTGGCTGAAAGCTCACTGTGGGTTAAAATTTCAAATAGTGACGCGAGCGTAAAGAATATACCGTCAGCGAGATGTACATATCGCTGGAAAATTCAGTTTTTCCGTGGATATCGTTTGAAAGAGAAAGAGAGAGAGAAAGAGAGCTTGAAGGAGGGACGTTTCGAGTGAAGTGTGCGGAAAAGGTGCCACCTCAGCTATTGCCCCGAGAGAAATGTTATTTTCAGGCCGGGCCTTCTAAGAGGAGCCTTCTGACTGGATGGAGTGAGTGTGCTGCGCCTTGGGCAAAATTTAATCGTCCGCTCCACTTAAACATCGTTCGCCATTCCACCCCTGTGATCACACGAAATAAATTTGATAAAATAACGCTTTGACATGTACGCATTTCCTCGATCCAGTTCATCTCTATGCGCAGTGTATGTATGGCAAAAGTAGACGGGTTATTTTGATTAGTTATATAGGAAAATATTATAAGGGGAAATTCTACCAAATCTTGTCGGTTGGGTAACAAAGTAACCGAGAATTGCAATTGCAATTGGAATGCGGAAAAATACCCACGGGCAAAATTCTAATATCATATACAAAAATGGCACAAGGCACTTTTTAATGATATGCTTGAGTAAAGTATACCAGAGAAAATAATGTTTCCCATCTGATAAAGAAAAATTTGGTAACTACTACAGGAAAATCATGTGGTCTGTCATATATTCCATAGAGAAAATCCCTCGCCCTTTTACTGTTGGGCTTATACCGAACTCATTGTGACGAAATATACATTTAATTATTTTAATTTTTTTATTGCGAGACTGATCAGTTCACAATCTTTAGAAACAACTGACTTCGCGAAATCCCTAAATTTGAAATATCTGATTTTATTGGAAGATTATTCAATGGATGAACACACCAGACACGCGGGCGTATGCAAAGTTTCAGATTAACATAATTCTTTTTAGTAACGTAAGATGACTTCGCCTGTTAACCTTCACCGGCAGACAAAACAAACACGAACCAAAAGTTCCGAGCGATTAGGAACTAATTTTCTTGGTCACAGCTGGTACACATTTAATTACTGGCCAAAGGTTTTTGCGCAAAAGCAAAACTGAATTGTGTTTGCCAGCGGTACCAGTAATAGGGAATTTGCATTTTTTTCTAACTACCACTTTTTATATGTGCATTACATAGAATATAAAAAGATAATTAGGTCGTACTTTTTTGAGTTTGATCAAATTCATTTTTCAGAAAGATATAAACGTAGAAAGATTCACCATTTTCAATATATGCAAATATACTGATGTCGCGTCGGATTTCACGAGTCCAATAGAGCGAAAGACCATTTTTTGAAAATGCTATTACTCAACGTAGAAAAGTCCAAGCCAGATGTGGCTTAGCTCATTTTAAAGGTGCCGATCGTAAAGCTTCAATTTACTGTTCGCGCTCAGATGGCGTTTATTGGGTACACTCGAGATTGTTTTCCCAAAAGGAGACGATTTTTTGAAAATGCTACCTCTAAACATAAAAAAGTCCAAGCCAGACGCCGCTCGGCTCATTTTGAAGGTATTGATAAGACCTTCCACTCCCCACCTACAACGTTATACGAATTGTTCATCATAAGATCGATGGCCCTCACGAAGAAAAGTATAATATTTCAAACTTATGGCGAAGAAAAACTTAATTCGATCTTCGAATTAAGAAGAACACATTTCATGATCTCCGAAGAAGAAAAGTAAATCTGCAGCTCTTAAAGCTGAGATATGCTTTCCTTTGTCCGAGAGTGTGAGATGTGCTTCTCTTCGCGGTTTAGATTTGGAATCTACTCTTGTTCGTAACAGCCATCGAGACAATCGTGAAACTTTTAATGAAGCTTTCATCAACCCTTCGTAGCATGGTTAATATTTCATATATAAAGATAATTCGCAACTGTAGATAGTGAAAATACAAAAGACAAAATCGATTCTTGAAATATCGGCAGGATGAATGGCACGTGAATGTAGCCGGGCGGCTAAATCGTGTGTAAACATGTACATAGACGTATGTATACCTGTGACGGAGTAACATACGCTAGTGTAATATCTCGTCGCGCGCGCGGGAAAGGCTCGATCGATCGAGCGCCGCGCGCGTGTCTTGCGGCTCTCGCGCGTACAGCTTCTCACTCGCCAGAGGGAGGGTGAGAGAGAGGGAGGGAGGGAGGGAGAGAGCCCCTTCCCCCGGCAGCTCTGAGCTTCGAGCGACTGCAGCGCTTCGTGCATTTCCAGACTATATACGACCAGCTGATCGCTGGTCCACCGGTGTCAAGGGCGTCCGAATTTTCCCGCGGAAACCATCTGCGGTTGGGTCGCTCGTCCGCGACTGGTACCTATATCGTGGAGCTTTTTCATTTAACTCTATATCTTTGTCCCCTTCTTTGGGAACGCCGCATTCGGTTACCAAAAAACGATTGGAGAGGTCGGCGTTTGTCAAATCGATACAACAAAAGCCGATTTACGATCGAATGAAAATCGCGAATGAACAATCCACTGCCTTCTGATTGACGAGCGTGGAGGAAGATAACCCGTTGAACTGAAACAGCTAGCATAGCTTCTCTCTCGTGTATGCGCGCGTGTGTGTGCGTCCGGCAGTCCAACTGTAATTTAACGTCGATCCGACGTATCCAATTCTCGTCCGGATTATACGGAGGAGCCTTGCAGCGGTCCTGTGTATGGGCGGGACTCGGCTACACATCGAGTGCACCTGATCTCCGCGTAATACAACAGCAGCCGAGCGTATACAGCGAGCAGATTCTACACGTGTATATCGCGGCCGAAAAACCCTTGGTTTGCGGAACAATAAACTGAACAGTGAGATCGAATGGCTCGGAGCCGGGACGAATCACGGGCCAAGAGAGACAGAAAGCGCAATTAAAAGTTTCTCGGGGCGGCTGGCCCGCGTCAGCTCGGTTAAATTGATAACGAAGCGAAGTGAGAGGGGCAAAGCGACGAGCCGAGCTGAACGATTTGCCGCAAGCAGTACAAGTGCTTATGAACTCGCTCCAACACCCGGGTCGCGTGCGTTGATCCATGTAACTCGCACGTGCCGTTCATAGTGTGTGTATTCCGTAAATTTCGATGCTTATGCTATAGCGAGGCGTCACTTTTCCCTCCATGGGAAACTGTACCTGCATGTCGATTCGAATCTCGAGTCACGTAAAGTCACGAGCGCTCCGTCGAAATTGAAAAACGACCAGTTGGTACCCGGAATAACTTCATCCCTAATACGCCGGGAAAAAAAATTTTAGCTATATCCGAGCTACGAATGAACTTATCTTAATAAGTGGCCCGAGTTATTAATTAATCCGAAAAACAATACACAAACGGGTGATGTAAATGTCAACTGTTTACCAAACTGAACGTCCTGACGTTTTCAGTCAAACTAATTATTTTTGACAGTAAATTATATTCTTCTTGATTTTGAAAAGTATAAATGTTTTTTCGCACAAGCTTTGCAAAATTATATCTATATTTCGATCATCTAATCAGAATAACTTGGGCCATTATATTATTCACTGAAATCGATGTAAAATCGACTGCAATCGTTAAATTGTCAACATCATAGTGAGAATGTTTGTAGAAATTATAAATGTTTCATATTTCACAGTTATGTTGAATATTTGCTTTGGTTCTCTTTACTGAGATTTCGTCGGCACTACTTTAAAAACTGTTTATGTACTGTATTTTTCTGAACTATACGATACAGTTGACCTAACCGAGTCGTTTTTTCTCTGTGTATGCGGTCGATCCGAAGGTGTGGTCCGCGTGCGGAGTATCGCGACGAATCAATCGAGTAAGGAAACCAGGTGATACCGTCAACTTTTCCTTGAGAAATACTTGGTCGGTTATAATCATAGCTCGTAATCCGGGAAAAAGCTCCGGCCATCAATCCACGTCGAGACGAGCTGGTGAGCAGACTTTCAGACGTCACTCCGTGCTCGCGTAAAAGCTCGCAAGCTCTGCGACGCTGACTCGTTTTCTCCTTCCGACAGCGGTTCGCTAGATCCCCCAGTCGTATACAACTCTTTGGCCGGTGTGATCGTGAAAGAAAAATGTTACTCCCTTCACTGTCAGACGTGGAATGGAGTTGGGAAGGAAATCCAAATGTCTCTGCCCGGGTGTGAGTCCCTGTTGGGATTCGTGGACGAGATTTTGTAATCGATAAATAAATCGTTTGAATTTTCGATATCGAATGTAGTTACTTGGAACGAAAATGCTTTATTATTCTGATACTCTCAGTGTCACTAGCTGTGACTCGAGGCTCTTGGTTCGTCGAGACATCCCTTAACGCACAGACAGAGTAAAGGACTAAAGCAATCCCTTACCTGACTTTGACGAGTATACTGATGGTGATTTTGATGAGCCGTTGAACGAAGAACCATAGCGGGTGACACTAAACAAGCTCACAAAAGTATTCGTCGAGAGATGTTTCCACCAGACGAGGAATAAAACTGGTTGCCATATATCCACATCGTGGCCTTTATTTGCCATTATCCAGATAAATACGTATGTTTGTTTACTGTTGTAACTCACAGAGCAATGGTAAATTGATGTGTGGTGTGTGTGTGTTTTGGTCTAGTACATAAGCAAGCAGAGTGAGGGTAAATGCGCGGGAGAAAGTGAAATGAAGAGTGTCCCTGAAACGGTGTAAGCAAGCTCGGGAAAAACAAAGCTCGTCTTTTTTAGGAGCCGAGAGAGAGAGAGAGAGAGAGAGAGAGAGAGAGAGAGAGAGGGGGAGAAACGGTGCAAGGTCCAGGGATTGGCAAAGAGGGTGGAAGGAGGAGAAGTGGTGGATGGGAAGGAAAGAGGCAGTCTGTCGACGCGGAGGCACCAGGACCCGGGGGAAGGCCGGTCCATGAGTGTACGTACCGAACAAACAGCGCGGTCCAATCTCCGCGCCTCGTTTCCCGCGGCCTCGTCTTGCCCACATATCGCGCCCGACCCTCCGCACCTATATATACATTCACGCGAGCTTTTTCACCTCCACACATAATCCAATGCGCCGGTATTACCTTTCGCTTCTCAGTTTTCTTTGGAAACACTCTGTCGTCAGCTCACCTTGGCTGGGAGGATATACACGTGCTTCGCGTGTTCTTTTGCATTCGACTTGGACGTGTTGTCCGTTTTACCTTTCCCAAAGAGGCCTGAGGAAACACTGTAATGGAATCTAAACTTGACTTTCAAACTAGGACCATCAGGCCTTTCGTCTTCTGCGTTTTCGAAGATGCATATGGATATAATTATAATTCCAGTAGACCAGTGTTCTTACTTCGACGTGATAAAGTCGTAGGTGCAAAAAGTAAGCTTACAAAACATCAATGCCATCCTCACGATGTTTCATCTGAGTAAAATGTATCAGTGTGAGCAGATTAATTCCTTGAGCGGGAAGTTTTTACTTTGATTTACTACGCATCAATTGGAAAACAAAAACCAATACATCAACCTTTTTACCACGCAATCGACAATTATCTTGCTCATTTAAATTTTAATTACCATACCCGCCATCGTGGAAAAGTAGGAAAATCAGCTCATCGATTCGGTAAGAACACGACGAAAGTCAAATGGAGCGGATTTCGCTTGATCCACATCCACGAATGAAAAATCTCAGATTGTATCGATTTTCTGCCTCCAGCGCAGCTTAACAATATTTATAATTTCGCATTGTAAATTTCGCTCGTGTGCATCTATATGATTTGCGTCTACGCGTCGTGTAGTTCACCGTGCGTTCATTTTCATCGCGGGATTTCGAGAGGAATTCACGCGATTCACCCCAAACCCTATATTGATTACCCGCATCATATAATAATGTCACGGCTCGCTGCAACTAATTTATACGAAGGCACGGGAAATTGAAGAACTACATTAGACGAACGGAGCTTTGCGCGCGAGAGGCAATAGTTCATCGGCGACAGTCGGGTCGCAGAAAACTTTTCTTCGCTGAGGCGTATATAGTATATATATATTTGCAGAGGCACTCGGTCGTCGGGAGACCAAACAAGTATAGATGTATATATATATATATATATATATATATATATTTGTATATATTACATGTATATAGACAAGACAAGAGGAAGAGAGTATAGTGCCTTGGAGAAGTTTCCTCTGTCGCATGAGACTTGACGTCACACTTTGCTGCGGCTGTCGGCGTTGTCACGAAATTCCCATATATATACGACATGCGCGCGTAAATATAAGGAAGCTGTTTACGTCACGCCACCCTTTTGGAGTTTTCCGGAGTTGATGCTCCTCGTTGTTTGACATACAGAGGGATATACCGAATGATCGCCGCGAGGAAAAAGACGAGTTTTGTTCGCGTGAGTGTCTTTTCGTGTTCCAAATACATTTCTGTATTAATACCCAAGTTTGGAATGAAAATATTATTGGGACTTTCCAATTGTTCGTTCGACTGTTATTCGCAAAAGCGATGAAATAAAAAGATTGTCAAAAATATTTCTACGAGTACGAGTACGACACAAGTATAGGTCTGCAAGGATACGCTAACGAAAAACCACTTGTAGAAGTAAAAAATCACTGAAAGGATTTAAGAGAGTAGACAATATAGGTGCGTAGTTAATTAGTTCGTACCACATAATCTTTTATTTTGATTTGAATGCCACTGCCAAAGCTGTCTCTGGATTTTTTCATCGACATCCTGGATCTACCGTGATAAAATATCAAAAATTGAACGAGTCAACTCACCTACAAACTTATTAAACTTTTATGTCAGGGTGAAATTCAAAGAAGTCCTGAGTGTTTTCTTCTTTTTTTGTCGAATCAAGTGACATATGTCAAAACATATATCTTGCAATATCCATGAGTCATTGAATTTGAATAAATGTATTTCATATATTTACAATAATGTAATACAATAATGTAATGGTTCGAAAATAATGATCTGATTGACTCTATAAGAATATTTTATCTAGGACCAAGACTCTCTTATTGATTCCAGAATGATTCTGTTAGCAGAAGAAGAAAATTGATTTCAGATTTTTCCTCTTGAACCAAAATTCCAATTTTGGGAGTGTATTTGTTGTCGTAGCTTCACTGAGAAAACAAATTGACAAAGAAATACCAATGATCTGTGGAATTCTTAGTTTCATATTGAGCATTTGTCAATATAACCACATAACACGAGAGATTCACGAAATAGCTAGAAATTTTGGCAATTCATTTGTATTACTTCATAAAACCTCTTGATGAAGTCTCAAAGTCTCAAATGAGTTGGTTCCTAAATAAGATAATTTCTGAATAAAAACACAGACACACAGATGTTGATATAAAGTTATGTTATATGAACGTCGGGTATTCGAATCTCTAAAAAATCTCATTACTTGGAACAATTACAAAGCTTTTTCAAAGAAACAAATAAAAATATTTAACTTTGATAATACTATATTAAACTTAACTTTGATGTTCAGATACTTGTAGTATTTATAATTGTGTCTTTGATGCAACGAATTGGCTTTTGAATTGTTTTAGAAACATTCGGGATCTCATATGGTCTCGAATAAGTAACATAAATATTCAGGATCGTCCTATACCAGCATTCTTGAATGATAGTTGGAATCCAACTGATTACGCAATTATTAAAGTGATTCCGAAAAATTCTCATACATTTCGATGAGTGACGCATTACGTTAATTTTCATCGGAACTGCCATTAATGGAATGTTTGTAAAAGATTCTCATCAGTTATTAAGCTAGTTATTTATTTTATAAGCTTATTACTTGTTGATTAGACATCCTAGTGGGATTGCAATTAGTGGCGTAATATGGCGCGCAAATCAGATTCCTGATTAATGTATAAAGATGTATTGAAGTAGGTCATGATGAAACATTAACTGCGCGTAGGAAGAATTTCGGCTAAGATGCTCATTGAGAACCCATTAGCTGGAGCTTCGACACTTGGCTAAAGAGAGAATGTATGTCCCAAGGGATTATCTTGGAATATATATTCGGAACCGTACTGCAACTGTATTTCGTCTTCTAATATTCACTAGATAGTTTTATCATGGAGTAAAATAATAACCAAATTGTAAGTTGTCCCTCGTCAACATGTGAGTATGATCATATACGAGTCACAATCAATATACAAAAAGCAAAATTAATATGCTGTTGAGATCTACGTGTATTACACTTAATCCTCGATTTCGAACGATAGCCAGTCCAACCTGGCGAATTTCCCACCGCAATTCAATTGTTCGAACACTTGGAAAGACCCAGGAAGCTCGGGCTCGAAGATACAAGTTGAACCGTCAAAAAGAGCTGCAGACGGGGTAACAGAAGAAAGAGAAAGATTATGCGATGAAAGAGTCTCGGGCTTACCGCGAGGCATTACCTCGGGGATTATATAGATACGCTTACGCTGATTCAATATGGACCAGTGTATAAATCAGCTTGCGCGAATGTTACAGACGGCCTTGGCGCGCGATCGTCGATGAATAATTGATAAGACACGGGGGTCGGCTCATTTGAATGGGCTGGCGCACGGCATCTCTCGTGCGAAAGAAAAAAGGAGGCCGGAAGTGAGCGGCGGCTTTCTTTTGCTGTGCTCCACATAAATTTATCATCGGCACGTCGAGTTACACACATATAGTGCTCGTCTGTATCACTTGTATTTACGATTATAGTCGTTCAGGATCAATTCAGGATCTCTCATTAGCATATTTGTTTGTTCAGCATGTAGCGACTGCTGCTGCTGCTGCTGCTGTTTGGGATCGGTGTATTTTTCCCCTCTGCTTAGTTCAGTGATTTAGGAGCTGTTTGAGCGCATATCTTATCGGGGGCGGGGTGGGGGGGGGGTTATTTGACTTTATTGATCTTTATCACGCTCGAACAACCAGTTCGCTCCAGTTTTGAACTCGAGATGCAAGCGGACTTTGGAAATTATTAGAAAAGTTTCGATCTAAAGATAGAATATGTGACTCTTCGACAGAGAAGAATCATTATATATATAACATCCTATATCGTTGCTCCCATTCTTATTTTGGAATAATACAACTTTTCGCGTTTCCATTGCAGAGCGACGTGTGCACTGGAGCGGAAAATAAATGAAGTTATATGTTTCCCCGTGATGCCATGCTCGCATAGATTTCACAATCATCATTCCGCAAAGCGAGTCGCTCGGCATTGCCGACGCCATTAACTTTGGATGCTTAATATCGTCATCCATATGTTCGGGGCAAACTCGGTATTCTCTAGGCGAGATATTTCAAAGCTAATCAAAGAAGATTAGATATTCCGTTTGCCAGTAGACTAGACAATTCCATCAATGATCGAGCCAGTGTAACACCGGTAGCCATACGAATCGGATCATTCGTTTCAAGAAACTTGTGTAAGGTAACATTATATCATACAGACGAGATTCTCAAGAAGAAAAAAAAATCTTGAAGACACCCCGTGTGCATTTAATTACAAGAAGACTAGTCGAGAGATGAGTGCGACGAGTCTCCGCGCAATATACGACCGGCTTCTTGCTCGCGCATAAATCTGCATGGCAACAATAACTGCAGCTCCGGTAGGCTTTCCATCGAGCCCGAGCTCCATATAATTGCGACTAAAATTTGAATATTCCGTCGGGACGGGGGAGGAGGGGTTGGCGAGGGTATGCAGCCTGGTAGCTGGTACGTATAGCTGCGCGGCATAAGCGTATCATATACGTATTACGGGCATTGCTGTGTATGCACCGGGCTGGATGCACATACTTACCTGCTACACGTGGCATTAACGCGATAATTGAGTTCCTCCCGTTACACGCTCGACTGCCTCTCTCTATATATACACACTTACAGCGACGCACGCACAGATTGGAACATGCTATTAGGTGGTTACTTTGTAATTTCAACTCTATAGCTCTCCGTGTGTGCCACGTGCCCTTGAATATATGAATGTCGCAATGTTTCGTACAAACGTCACGCGAATGCAGCTGCCAATGTCGTTACCCATAAATGTCTACTTTCTCGGAGTGAATTTTACATGTTTTGCATGTATATACTCGGTGGAAAAAGGACAAACGAGAGAGAGAGAGAGAGAGAGAGAGAGAGAGAGAGAGAGACGAGTTCGCGATATCGATTCGCTCACTTCGATCGTTCGACTCGCTCGATCTATCTGATTCCACTCGTATGATTATACAAATATTCATTCAAGATACTAATCGTATTTTTTTCACCCATATCTTGGTTTGTTCACATACAGAAAAGTTGAAACATATACACTCTCGCGAATCTCCAACGGCACTGTATAAAACGTAGCTAAGAAAGCCTCGAACATCTACAGCCACAGGTAGAACGATGTGGTTGGATATTAATATGTATATCTTAGAAATAAAGAAATCTAGTTTCCTTACTCGATGACGTTTACAAGATGCGCCCGAAAACTTTGAAAAAATTGTTTCATCTTGTCGACGCTGAAATGCTCAAGCGCCTGCATATCAGCGAGATCCGATTGCAATTCAACTTCTCATTCGGCTGCAATTCGCATGCAAATCAGAGGAGTCGATTCCAAACTGAAGTCTGACGATCTATCGCGGCCCGGACATCAGCCGTGAAAATTTGATTCCCATCATCCGAATCCCACCTATTCAATCCGTGCATCCCAATGGATCGATTGTAACAACGGCCGGATAAGCCCTGGTCCGAGCGTCGAATTGGTATATACCTATAGTGTCTGCAATGCAAAGCCCACAAGATCAATCTTGCCACGAGCCGACGAGAATTTTCAACGAAAAAACTTGGTCCCTTGTCCCAACTCTTTGGTAATTGGCACTGTTTTGGCTTTCCGTCCGTATACAATCCGCGATACAGAAATTCCGAATGTATCCGATGAGTTTGTCTCGGAAACATACGTAGTAAAACCGGGCAGGAAACATTGTCAACTTTTCGGGCTACTTCAAAATCATCCCGGGCAGTGGACAGTTTCACGGATCTGGGTGATAAAAATCAAGGGTATGAACCACCTTGGATGGTGGGACTGGGACCATGAGAAAGATATAATTTATACAGCTCGCTGCAATTATGATTTTTTTTTCATTCCTACAGTATAATTTATACTACGTGTGTTTCTGCAATTATTTAGATCCGCTTCGGTAATGAGTTGGACAGAAGAGCAGCCGGTTACAAAGCCTGCTACACCCGGCAACTCTCTCAGTGTACTCAAAATTAAAAAAAAAATCATCAAAATTAAATCATCCCGAGATTTTTTAACGTTCCCTAATTCGGCAAATTTTTAATTATTATTAGATGATTGAATTAAAATTCGATTGATACATTTCATTAATATTCCATGTAATATGCACAGAGAATGGGTGATATTGTCTTTGAATCGAATAACTTGAAAGCTCAAAGGTATAGTTTGGAATTTTCGGGCACACGAGGGAACTTGGATATTATCCGGGTACCAATATACGTTTTCATAGTTCGCACGTGTGCGACTTAGTGCACTTGACCGTAGCTCCAGCGCAGACGTGACCGTAATATTTGAGTCAAGGGTCCTATTCCGTGCACATTTTTCTCTTCCCATCATGGTTAATACGTGCTCTCGGTGATGGCAAAACACGAAATAGAATAATCCAATTCTGTACCATTGTAATACGGCTATATATATACAGGACAGCGCACACGGAAGGCTGTTCAAACAAAAGAATTTCGTTTCAAAAGTAATAATAGAAGCAGAGAGACAAATATTGTTTTTTGTCACGCTGGTGATGAGTTAATGCTTCAGTTTATTAGCCTCGTAAATTACCAACGAAGAATCGTAAATTTTTTTTCTGCTTCGGAATACTTGACAAATAATACATAACCTAATCGCCAAGCACTTTGTTGGGTAATACATAAGATTGGAAAAGAGCTACCTGCAAATGATTCTCAAAATAAGCTCGTATTAGGAGCCATCCCGGAGTTCTTGCATAACGAACACTTTAAATCCTCTCATGGATTTCCATTATTGATGCGCGAGTTTCGTTCGTATCGCGAATCGGAAGAATCAACAGCAACGGCTAATCGGACAAACAAACAAGCGGATCATGAGCTGCGAGAGGTTTATATACGCGCTGATAAAAAGAAAATACAGGCATACATCCGTGCGATCTCCTATAACGAATTTCACTGAGGAAGCGTGGATGAAGCGAAGATAATAACGGAATCATAGAGAGAGTCTTCACACCCAATGGGTCACTCAATTTATTTGGCTTAGAATATATGATTTTTCACACCTAAAATATGCGTATGTAAAAAACTGCGATTCGTAATGAGAAAAATGCAAATATGCCATTTTTCAGAAATTTTCCAAATTTTCCGACTCTTGCGTATCCCCAGAACAAATTTTCAATGCAGTATCTAGCCAAATTGACTTTTTACCAAAAGACCCATTTTAACATGCATCGCAAATTACGTACATAATTTTTTGATACAAGAGAACGTGTATTTCCGGCCAAGCAGATTTGATAACCCGAAGACTCTTCGTCAATTCGAAAACTGAATTCCCAATTTTGCCAATCTGAAAGTTCCTCTCGGTTGGAGAAACCATTTTTTCGAGTTATATTGATGTGAAAATTTATAATACATATTTTCGTAAGTTCTGCCCCAGTGCACACATATTAAATTAGGATTAAGTTTGGATCAGAGATCAGCACACACTCCTTATCGTTTCCTCGCTACTTAACTGTACAATCCACGTAAGAGTTGTTGACTCTCGCGCTTATAGTTCGTGCTGCTATGATCCGCGTCCGTGATTGCTTATGGTGCGCGAGACAGATCGAGCGGATCTATGATCGTTGAACGATCCCATTAGATCAAATAACTTCCTCGATGTAATTGATCAATCAGAGATCATAAGAACGACAAATTTACTTTTTGCATTGATATATTGGAGAAAAACATTGATTATTATTGAAAATTCACGATAAAAACTGGGATTAATTGTTATAATGAACACATTGTGTCGGTAATAAATGACTCATATTACACGTCTTCTTGGAACTTTATGCTTATGGATGAGGAATACGTATATCAAGCCCCGATAGCTAATGAATTAAAGGCCGTGTTCATTGTGACGATATTTCGGTGACCTACTCCTAATTGGGGCCAATCTATCTGTAAAATTAATTGAAAGTGTATGCAGCTTGCGATACGAAAGAATAGTGTAATCAGCAGGTAAGTCGGTAAACATCAAATGCCTATGACGACAGTTCAGTTTCAGCATCGCGATAAGTGAATAATCGCCCAAGTTGAAAACGACTGGCCTAGACTCACAAAATAAAGTCTTGGTTCAAGAAGAAATATCAGTTTGATGCTATAGCAAGGAGATTTCTTCTAGAATTAAGTACTATTCTCGATCCTAGATGAGTTTGTTCAGGAGAAGACTAAATCTTCTTGCTGTAGCTTCAAAATTATTTTTATTTTGAGCCAAAATTCGACTTTTGTGAGTGTATATATATATATATATATATATATATATATATATATATATATACAGTGGATAAGAACCAGATAAATTTTCAAGTAGTATGGATTCTCGAGAAGAAGATCGAACACGGAAACTCACTTCGACATTGGCATCCCCTCTGCTCAGGCGCTAGCTCACCGGAAGTAATGAGAAATTCTGACCGCCAAGCCCTCCCCCTCCCCACCCTCCAATACTCCAAGCTTTTGTATTAGACCCTTCTTCCAGTACACAATGCGAAAGTTACATAATCTCAAGATTGGCCGATACATTATGATTCCAATTTAACGTATTCAATTTTTGATTCAATTTCATTCGCACCCCTCGTCCAAACGACTCTTACCTATATACATGTACGACACAAGAGTATTGTATATATATGTACAAAGCAAAGCTGCGTGCAAGACTCGAGACACCATTCGATATTATCTCGCGCTTTTGACTCGTCTCGATTTTTCTCGGAAGCTCGAGTGGCCTTCCCCGGCAAAAAGCGATCATCCGCGCGCGTTTGCGCATTCACGTATGGCGCGGGCACGACAAAAAAAAGAGGAGCAAAAAAACGCCGGCGCGGAAGTGTAGTTATCAAGTGTGTACACGCGGCTGCTGCTGCTCGCGCGCGACAGGTGCGCGCATTGTTTCATCAACTTATTTTTTTTTCTCCGCCGCGTGAGGCCGATGTTCTTGTACGCCGGCCGCGGGAGATGTGTTGATCGCGTCGAACTGGATCATCGAATGGTTCGCGCGGAAATTCACCCGAAGCACTCTTGTGTCGGCGGGACTCGGAAGTGGCACGCGTGTTTCGAGGGGTACCGTATTTTGAAGCGTGCAGCTGCTGTATCTATACTGTTCCTCGAGTATCGGTGGTCCCGGTGTGCTGTAGTACGATAGTTCGTCATTGCCGATCGTTGGGATCACACTAAGGTCAGATTAATTAAATAATGCAAAACTGGATACGATTGATTTTGGCTTCGGACGTTTCTGTTTCTATGGTGCGAATAAAAACCAAGCTTTTCCTTTAAGAAAGCGATTAATTACCCGAAAAACACGAAGAATTGTGCCGAGAATGTACAGTCGATGATGAGAAAATAAAGAAAATTACCTCAGAAACAGATAGGATAAAATTAGAATCAATTACAGTTTACTTATATTTCTTTGTTTGAAATATCTTGTATTTTTATTTTCTCATCGCTTCTTATTGAGTAACGTTGAATACCACTTGGATCTAACAAGCATAGATGAATATAATTGAATTTGAAACTGAATTTTATTATTCAAGGTCGGCAAGGCATATCTGTCAAAAATGCAATAGTTTCATAGTGGAAAGAAAAGCGATAATTTATTTTTTGGGTGGTTTCCAATCTGTGCATTAGCACCACGACTGTTTGACATTCTGCAACCGCGAACCCGATAACCAACTCACCACTGTTGATACCACAGAAAGTAATCAACTGTACGGTACGAAGTGATCTCATTTTTATTCACTTGGATTTACAGCAGATGCTCTCTCGGGATGCTCATAGTGCCGCGCGCCATCTAAAAAATTTACGGTCGCCCTGTATACACGGAAGTCGATCATTTCGCGCGTGATCGAGTGTATTGCGCATTGACATCTGCACTGGATACCGTTGCAAGTAACGCCCGAGCCAATAGTCTTTGCTGCGAAACCTTTGTGTTGCTTTTTTTTTGAGATGAAAATTCCAATTCACATTGTACCGCGTAAAAATTGAAATCTTGACGTCCGCGAAATGGGCAATTAGTTGGTTTAGAACCGCGAATAAAATGTCCAAGGATTCAGAGTATGCAGGACGACTTTATTGGTGCGCAGCATATCATTGGCCGAGAGGAATAATAAAAAAAATGGACCTTGACGTAATGTGTAGTTTATTGTATACTTGATGGCTATTCAATCTTAAAGTAAAATATCAGTAGAACATCGATTATTATGATCAGAATTACTTACATTCGCAAGTTTGGCTAATAATTTTGTACCTAAAACTATGAGAACACAGACATGTTACATGATATAACCAGTCCGCAAGGAGTGCTTGATTATTATCCATACCAATCTCCAAAGACGAAACATTTGATATACCCAAATAGCAGTTATTCGTGTTAAATTTTTTTCTGGCTGTATCGATATATATTATGGAAATAGACAGAACAAAACGTAAGGACGATCAAGTGCAAGCATCAGTTGCTGTAGCTGGTGTCGGACGGGTATGTAAAACATGTACATTAATTTCTTGAACATTTCAAGAGAGACTCGTCGTTAATTTCTCAATTAAAATTATTCTGTTAAAAAAATATACATGACATTAGACAGCTGCAGCAAAGAAAGGCTGGGTGCATATATACGTACGATAAGCAAATAATGAAATTTGTGACGGGGATCAAATTAGTCACGGGTGCATCGTATCCACAAGATAACACGTCTTCTTATCGACTTATATCACTTTTGTCAAATATTGCCGTGTTACGTGATGATCGACCCCCAGCGATGTCAC
Organism: Aphelinus atriplicis; assembly: GCA_020882685.1. Lineage (NCBI taxonomy): Eukaryota > Metazoa > Arthropoda > Insecta > Hymenoptera > Aphelinidae > Aphelinus > Aphelinus atriplicis. The sequence goes on along the minus strand of CM037075.1, from coordinate 20,012,322 downwards.
GGAGTATTGAAATTTGTATTCTCAAGCTCTATAGCATATAATGTTGATCTAAAGCTGACCTTGTCACAAAATCAATAGCACGGGAACAGGGGAGTCTAGCATTGCGACAACGCATTTCTGTTGTGACGTCGGTGCACGTCACAAGTAAATACAAATTGAATTCTCGAAAATCACGTTTAATTTGGAAAAAAATCTGCAGGAGCTTTAGTTTTTATCGAACGTTCCCCATTCTCGCGCATTTTTGACTTACTTTGCTGAGAAAGTCTTCCTGATACAATGACACCGCGAGAAATAATTACGACAGGTGCAGCTTTTTTTCGCTTATCCCAAACGTTTCTTGGTTTTACATTGAAAAAAAAGGGACGAACTGAAAGTACAAAGACTTTGTGAAAGATCCCGCGTATTCGAGTCGGAATACTACTCTTGATTTTTTTATTTTCGAGGAAATATCCACGTAACCGTATATACGCGTGCTGAAGTGGTTCTTTTGAAATTTTCTCGTCGTTCTTGAAAGAGGCGTGTTTCCACGAGAGATAAAGCCTCGCTGTATGAATTCGCGTTTGTAGAACAATGCATGAAAATTTTGAAAGGGAAAAATTTAACGAAAAGCGTTTCACCGCCCGCATACATTACATTTCAAATCCTCCCGCACTCGCGCGAGTTCAAACGCGAACTGCCGCGTACAGCAATTACGCCAGTCATTATCCGCATTTTATTACACGAATTACAGATCTGACAGTGATACACGTATATGGCGAATCCGTGAAACGATTCACCACACAACGGGCTTTTCTCGTATGAAAATATCTCGTCCTCGTGTGATGGAAACGTCGATTCGCCGAGTTATTTCCTCGCCGTCGAAGTTTATTAAACAAACTCCGGAGATAATCGACGATCGAATCTCTTAATAATCGAGCAACCTCACTTCCGTCTCCGTGAGCATATACAATCCCAAGGCTCCCTTCGTGTAATCTGGATGTAAAAGAAAAAAAGAAGAACACGCATTCGCACGTCGGACGTATAACGACTCGGCCCGCGCGTCTGACAACCCGGTCGCGAAAATCCACATGAGGCGCGCGCGCGCCAATGCCCTAGTTTATATACATTAAAAAGCCTCGCGTGCGCGGCGTGAAGAGTTGGAGCGCGATGTACCAGCACACAGGCGCGGCGAACAGCTGTTGCGCAGCAGCTCCTTTAGCTTCGCGTTCGCTCGAGCGTCTTTTTTCCTCTCCTCCCTTTTTCTCCTTTCCCTCGTATTTTCCGCGTCGAGCCCGCCTCCCCGCGGCTAATATTTTCCCCCGCGACCCCTTTCAATCTTTTCTCCGCGGCCGCGCGGCTTCGACTCGTCTTTATCTCTGTCGCAGGTGCGCCCTCGCATACATGCGCCCATTCTTTCGCTTTCACCGGGGAGGCCTTCGCCGCGGCGATCTATTCTCCTCGTCATTCTCGTTTACTTTCGGCTCTCGCCTCCGGGCACATGTAACGCTTTTTCACGATTAATCCGTGTATACTTGCGCGGCCTGGCAAGTGCGAGGAATTTTTCTTGTACGATATTAGCGCGGAATTTTAATCGAGCGAGCCCGATGATCGAACACTTTTTCTTCAAAGCGAAAAGTTAAGCTCGGGTCGCGTGAGATTCTTTTCCCTCACGGAAACAAGCCGCAAGCTCTCGATTTTTCTCGATAATACACTGGAAAAAATGTTAGCGATACTTGATAGTAAGAAAATGGGAAGTCAATATAATTATGAGTTTTGCGAATTGTAATAGACAAGTATTTTTTTCTATTCAGTATAGTAAAATTTACATCAATAATTTTTTCTCAGTTACTTCTGTAGACCAATATCTGTTGTTATCTCCTTTTGTTTATAGTGTTTTCTGAAATTCTGTAAATTATTGCCGGGAAGTAAGGACACGTTATTTGAATAACTCATGTTAATTGAAAAATCATACAACTTTTCATTGATATGTCAGTGGATACAATTGATATGTTTCAATATATAATATTTCAATTACCGCGAGCACAGATTAATGCACTCCCTCTTAAGTATTTCGTAAAATTTTACATTATCTCAAGTCCTTTAAAATCATGCCTATAAATAGGTCGAATCGATTGGTTATACCGACTATATATTCACTAATCTTACCGAAGCTATCAATTCGTAAAACGATTAAAACTAATTTTATAGTGATTTCCAATCACACATGTCTAGTTGGATTCACCGAGAGCATATCTCTTTCCTATTTTCAAACTTTGAAGGATTGTTAAAACTTAGTAAATATTACTGATATTTTATTTTCAGTCTATCGGTAATAATCAAATTATTCCCTACCTAGCAATAGACATTGTGAAAGAGAATGCTCATTTCGGGGAAAAAATAACCCTGGCACTTAAGAGTAATTCAAAGCTCCACTGACCATAATAACATAGATTTTCTAACGCGACATTCTAACATCTAGCTTCAAAGAGTCTCGTGGACCACAACGTTAGAAACGAAAACAAAAACCGCTGCTAAGTGAATTAGCAGTACGCTTCCTCAAGCAGGCTTTGTGTGGAAACGCTCGCTATAAGATAATTAACGTAGATAACTAGGAACATAAACAGCAATTGCTGATTGGTATACGAAATATTTCGATCATTTTTATCATCCGACTTTCGATATATCGAAAGTGGACCTTGCACTGATGATTCGTTTCCCGCGGCAAAGGATGCTAGGGAACTGGCCATGTGTTGCTATATGAAAAATTAGACTCGGCTCACAATGGACTTCCCTACGATGCTCCATCGAGATCCGGTTGTTTTCGCACTGGCACCTACGATCGAATGTGGCCGGTGCTGCAGGCAACTGGTTTTGCCGTTGGGTGTATATATTCCCGTAATCAAGTGTCGCCCCTCCATCGTCAAGGCCTCTCCCCGCAGTTAAGGTCGGCTCCAAGGAACAGCTACGCCGGAGCCGCTGCTCAGTTTGTGCGCGCAGCTTCTCGATGCTCGAGGGTCTCACGATATGGTTAATATAGCGATCGCTGTCGATACGACGAGTATACCTATATCACGTGAGCTCCTTTTCGCTTTTCTTGCTCCGCTGTACATGGAAAATAGTGCTTGAGGTTCTGGAGCGTGCGGAAAATGTTGGATCTGGTGAGCTTGCATATGATGCTTTTTGAACATATAAGGGATGTATCAAATCTATTGTCTCAAATGAATGAACACCTATACAAGAGTATAGGTCCATGCAGTCATGGGAGCTATAAGATATTGAGGAGGCTCTGCCATTATTTTTCTCTCGTAATTGAAATAATTCTTGCTAAATGTTTGCGATGAATCATTATTAATTACGACAAACATTGATTTGTCGGACTTGGTGAAACAATCATAAAGTGAAATTACGAGAGAAAAAGTTCACCCCCGTTCCCCCGTGGGTTGAACACGTACCAGCATCCTCCCGATTTCCGGTCAGCAGGACTCCGGAAATCGGGAAGATGCTTGTTTTTATCCAGCGGTCGGGGAAGGGTGTTCGGGAAAAGGTTTCCGTGGGTCCTATCAACAATCGGGAGAGCTAAAGATTATGAATTTTTAGATTCTAATGACGATCACTTCTTCAGACTCTGAATGAAATATAAATGTAGGTTTTGAAAATGCACATATGGAAATGAATCGTAAATATAATCGTTGGATGAATGTAAATATAGTAATTAAATATAATTTTGAAACGTGTGAGTATAGATCACCAGCGCTGCGAGTCTGAATGTAGCTGGTTATATAATAATCAATGATGCACGAATATCTCAGAGAAATCAAAACCGTGGATGGCGGAGTCCTTGTAACAAACTTCTTATCGAAAACCATCTGGCAAAGTTTCATTAAAATCTACTTAGGAATCATTAAAAATCATCTTGAAAAGAATTAAATTTAACAAATTGAAATGATGCAACACTTGCGAACAAAATTGTAACCATAGATTTGTTTGAAGAGTGAATCATTGATGTCTTTGAATGAATAACGACTTCTTCTTTGGAAAATCGAACTTTAGTGCCATGATTTCATTATATAAACTTTCTACGACAGTACATCTGGTTCTCTATACATCGACTATTCTCAGTGGCTGTTGAGATACAATAAATCTATATTTGAGCCTCTTTGTATACATAATATAGCATTTCATGTTGGGATCTATGATTTAAACAGGGCTATGAATTATACTCGTAACAGTTTTGATAGAGTATCGATAGATTCGAAATATGTGCATTTCCAACAGAAGCTAGCAGATTCTTCCAAAATATATCGTTATAGAACACGTGTCCAATCGAAGTACATATTATTCACATGGATTTAATATATTGCGAAACGATGAAATTACTCTAATTAAACATGTTTCAAATGAGGTTGACGATAATGGACGCCCCGTTTGTTTTGATTTCGCTTTGCCCGACAATCATTCAGGAAAGTGCTTTAATTATCATCGCTGCACTCAACTCGGGTCTCACGCAGCTCTCGCCAATCACCAAATTTCCCATAGTACATACACGCGTATGAAAAAAAAGCAACTATATTATACCGAGTTAATGAATTCCCAACAAATCACAAATTTGGATCACCTTGACTTTGAAGAATCAACCTATCCACGCGTGTTGAGCTTATTCGCTAAAATAAAACACCCAGGGGATGACTTACTGTTTGGCTGTTGAGACTCGTCGGGAGGAATGGGGGGGGGGGGCACAGGAGCGAGCGATATCACCTGCAATCAGAGCACACGAGTTCGAGCTCACTGATAACAGCTCGAGCGTTTCCGTGTTTTCTTCGCCATGGCAATTTGCACAAGGGAGCGCCACCCGCCGATCCGACTCCACTCGGATATATCTGATTCAGATTCGAGTCGCGACGGGCCCAACGTGTGAGGCTAAACGCGATAAACTTGGTGGTAGATTGTGTTTGGTTCGTAAAATTTATTGATTGAAATCTAAAACGTGGATGCGATAGTTGATATTTTTATTATTATTATTTTTTATTATTACTATTGTTGTTGTTGTTATCATTTCCATTACTACAGCATTGAATCTATTATCAGACACGACGAACGCATGTTTGTTGAAATCAATTGAATTAATACTTCTTTTGAGAGTAAAAATATTCATCAATGAACTTTCCCAAAAATCAATGGACTTCGCCAAATGAATGAACAAGACGATTTCGATCGCCATATTTGTAAGAGGCGAAGTTTATTTACAATTGCTACCTGGTTGCACGGAATTAACGTCGCCTACGTGGAGCATCATTATGCATTTGCGAGAAGGGTCGTGAACTGAGTCATGCGTGAATCGCTCAACTTCTGCGAGTGGCAATTGACAGTCGAGTGAGAAGTGCCAATGGGTAGCAACTAGTTATGTTACGCTATAGTTACGGGCATAGGCTGCTCATTTTTTTGTACTATTTCGTTGTGTCATAAGTATATACGTTTAGGACAGATGTCTTTTTCCTTTAAAATATTTTTTAATTTCAGCTACGGCAGTTGATGAGAGAATATTTATTGCAATGTCCATTTTCGTTGCACAACGTCAATTTTAAAAATAATCATTTCCAATCATCAATTTCGGGCAATTGGATTTGCGTGGAGTACACAAAAAAAACTATAAACCCTAACGCAGTAGTCCAACCTTGATATTCCCAACAACATACGTCTCAATTCCAAGGCCTTCGACGTGCTGCTGTAAGAGACCAGAGACCACTTGATTTTCGGTCGCGCTTTTAATCATTAAATCATGCGCAATAATTTATCTTTATTCGAGTTCACAAATCGTTGTTGACTTACATCTGGTGCAAATAAGAACAATCTAGTTGTTAGACAGACATCTAGGCAAATGTTGTTTGTTCTCGTTCTCGCCTGTTTTCAGTATATACGCTGCACGTATCTTCATGTGTCAATATCTACATCCTCAAAACTTCAATTTCCTATTCTAATTTTGGCGATTGTGAATAGTTTCTCGATGTTTAACGAAGCTATCGAATAAATATTAATTCTTTTGATTGCCGTCATCATAACTACATCAGTCAATGTACCACGATAAATTAAGTCAAAGAAATTATTGTGTGACACACCATCCAAACATTCATACGTAAGTTGGCTATCCCAACCGAATATTTTATACTTATCGTCTGATCTCGGTACCTTTGGTAGCAATACTTACTTTTCTTATCTCGAAAATATAACAAAAAATCAAATTCTTTTTAATAATTAGGACTGATCGAAGCAATCGATTGCGTACCGAATCTTGTTCACTCCACTCCAAGATCCTATTCATTCTACTCTCGATTGCTTTTATTTACAGTCAACTTTCTCATTTTTTCTTATTATTTAATCAAACAATTTTTTTTAGGATAACTTTTTTATCAAAATTTGAAAATTGTGCACACACTTGGAATACTCATTCTCGGGGTATTTTGTACCACTTATCAAATTTTGAAGAACGTCCTCACGAAATATTATTTTTTTCCCAAGCAAAATCTCTCTAGTTGGTAGAAATCTTCTTATATATGTGGGTAATTATCAGGGAATACATTTCATTAAACTAAGTCTAATTTTTAATATATCCAAGATTATCTGTAGCCATGACAAAACGTGATAATAACTCACTCCAAAAGCATATAGAGATTGACACATCTCACCATTCGGCAATGTACTAAAAGCATTGGTTTCATCAAGGATCCTTTTGAATTTTGTCTAAATTAATACCGCTACGTTGCCTCATCCTTTGGGCGCTTCTGAATTTTGTAGGTTTAGCAGACGTAAACTCCAGTGACTCTTTTTGTGTCAATCTTAAATTTTATATTACCTTGAGAACATATGTTTGAAATTTAAAAAGATGATTTATTTTCGGTGAGATACTCAAAGCTAACAGCAGATAATATAGGAAAGTATAACTAAATCCGGTAGTTTATATAGACCACTTGAAATTTCATTTTCGGCGCACATTCCGCTGAAAAAGGTCTGTTTCTCTCCTGGCCCTTTCCCAATGTCAGATTTTTTACCTTGACTCTCTCCATCTCTCTTCATTTTCTTCTTCAATGTTCGATCGGCTTTTCGAGAACAGTTGAGCTTCTCTTCTTCTCTTCCCCTTCTCTATTCAAAGTTACTTCCCTGTGGGTCGAGGTTTCATCTGCTTCCCATCGCTATAATATACTTTCGTTTACTTTCATCTTCTTACATCTCTCTATTCATTTGTGCAAGCTTTCATTTTCCATCCACTCTTCGAGATCATTCTCTGTACGTATATGACCAGTCATTTCACATCGATCCGTTCACGTCTCGTTTTTGTCTTTTAAACTCTGAGAATTCCGAGTGAGGTCAATTTACCTGCTAGAACATTCATAATTAGCAATATTCATTGTTAGTCGTAGAAATACGATAACTACCTACTGTAGGTTTTCCTTATTTCTTAAAAATTGTCATTCTGTCAATCAAGTCATGCTGATAATTCATTAAAAATGTGAAATAAACAAACGACATACGTATCAGATAAAGCTATTTTAATAAGATATACCTTCGGCGAATAAATAAAACAAAGGTCGAGTGATGCGTTTATTTGATCGCTTTCTAGAATCACATTCAGTATGACTATGAAGTTGCTTAGATCTTGAAGATGTTTATGATTATTACGATCGATCAGTACAATAACAATTTATATTTTTCGTGCCAGCGGCAGTAAAGTGCCTACTTTGCGTCCTGGCGTTTGCAAAGAATGGCACTTTTCTGCCGCGGGGTACGAAAAATAGTATATGCACCTCGCTCATCTAGGCTATTTCGGCACGCGCAAACTTGCAATCCTCGCTGCGCTCGGATCGCAAACGTTTTTCGTGCCGAAATCGCCTAACCTCGCTCGGGTGCATAATATACTATTTCCACTCTTAAATAAAAATGCACACAGAATTAGAAAACTGTCAGTCCCACAATACAGGATAGACAAGACGTTTAGCGCGAAATGCAAGTTTCATTTCAATGTCTCTAGTTCGTTGGTATAATAATAAACGGCTGAATCTCTGAAGAATAACTCTTCATCAGAAACAGCTTATTGTTTGAAGAAGCGAACTCACGTTATTTATGATTCTAATGAGACGTTGGCTACAGTTCCGAGTCGTCCACTTAACCAACTACAACTAGTAGAGTTTTTATTAAGCTTGACATTTTTAAATAGACTTCATCTTCATATGAGACTGCGACATCACTCGTATTCGGCGTTTCATTTACTAAAAATACTAATGGAGAGTAATTGACATGATTATGGTACAAATTGAATTTTTAAAGCATTAGTCATCAAATGTTTGCTTTTCGAAACGTGGCTAATTACGAGCTCTATAGTTGATGCCTGACGAAATGAAAATTTCATCAATTGATAAATGAGTTGATCAGTATCACATTATAAAATTTATTAATGCATTATTGTAATTGATTAATCTCTGCTTCTGTACATCAAACCGAAATATGTTTGACGAAATTCACGAGTGAATAGATTCGCGTTCGTACGATACGTACACTTGCTATTATATATGTGTGTACTTCTCGGAATCCTAATATCGGTATGATGAATTGAACGATTTCAGAATTTTAATAAAAAGTCCCGGGAGGCACGTGAGTCTGGAAAAACGTCATGCAACGCTTAACGGGGAAAATTGAGATAACAATATTGCACTGTTGCCGTCGCTATAAATTCGTTGCTCGAGCGCGTGGCGACGATAAAAGCGAGCGGCTCTTTCAATCTGCTTCTCGCACTTAATATTTTCGATGCCTCGTACCCTAAGATTCGTATCAATTTGAACGCAATAAAGATGCGCCTCGATTTGCTGTGATATTTCCGTCCCCTTCACTCGAGCACCAACTGTTTCTGGATCGATCTGTACTATACGTGAAAAGATTGCACGACGCTCACGGAGAAAAAGTAATGTAAATAATGGGATACGGTGAATACAATGGAATATTAATGAACGATTTTTTTGCACGCGTATTTTCCTTGTATTTTCAAAAACTTTCAAATCGATCAAGATCATCAGTATCGGAAGAAACAATATCTTTTTTCAGACTGCTTTATAACTGCAATCAAATCAGAATTTTTTCTACACTCACAAAAATATAGTCTTGGCTCAAGAAGAAAAATCGGTTTGACGCTATAGCAAGAAGATTTATTCTCGTACTGAACAGACTCATCTAGAATCAAGAATATAGTCTCAATTCTAGAGGAAATCTTCTTGCTATAGTGTCAAACCGATTTTTCTTCTTGAATCAAGACTTTATTTTTGTGAGTGTACAATTCTCAGAGGTCTTTGTATTACTAAAAGATGCGATTTGCAAATTATTAGTGGTGATGAGATGATTTTATTTCACACTCCAGACTTTGACAATATGTGATCGGTCGCTACGTCTCCTGCATGTATGTTTTTGAGAACCCCTCACTTCGATTGAACACCGCAAGCGAGTATCCGATTCTTACCAAATAAAATGAAAATAGTATACTCTCTCAAAAGCTTACAATGAAAAATCTCTGGATGAAGATGGATTAATTATTAAACGAAACTGCAGTAAATATTTCATGTAATAGAAGCGAATTTTCACTTTGGTTCCATGAGTTTTGATACCAACAATTTTTACATATAATTCACAGTGAATTTTTGGTATCAAAACTCATGGAAAGAAAATGAAAATTCGATTTTATCAGATGAAAAAATCGCTGTATTTTTCATTCAACAATACATCCACTTTCATACGGTGATTTATCACCTTTATACATCAGTTTTTCACTGTAAGCTTTTAAGAGAGAAAAGAATATTGCTATAAAAGTATCTCCTCGAAATTTCGTTGTTAAAAATGACAATATCTAAAATGAGGGCGATCGTAACACTATACGATCGATAAATGAGGTGTTACGTTTTTCACAATTTTTTGCGGTTCGGTATCGTGAAAATATAGTTGACGCGTGTCTCACGTTATCAAAGCGTGGGAATCGTGAATAAAGTAAATGAGAAGCCGCTTTGATCAAGAGAAAAACCGGAAACTTGCGCGTTATTAAATCACACATTGTTTGCCATTATATCGCATACTATTATATCATTATATCACTATTCAGCTTCTTTAATATGGCCTATTATATGTATAGCAACCGATTATTCCATGCGGATTTTGAATGACACCGTTCACAAAAGGCAAGAGAGAAAATATCTTGGGATACATAATCAACATTCCGTCCGAACGCTAATGACTGATTTCGTCGTTGAACGGTGTGCTAGATAATCATAACAATAGTACAAACTTGTTTGAATTTCTTTTAGTATGTACGTATGTTTTCCGAACAATTGAAATTCGACCCGATCGAAGCAGTTACCTTTCGAGCGAATTTCCCGTTCGACGAATCTTTCGTCAACAGACTGGTTCTCACACTTTCCACGGCAACGATAACCGTCAGTCTCGCGTCAGTCTCGACCAATGATCCAAAAAAGAAAGCAAGGAAAAAAAGGGGAATCAATCTCGCGGATAGTTCGATTCGATCACGACTGGTAGGCGGCGAAAGAAGCCCAAAGATGGCGAGCGCAAACTCTTAGAATACCGCAAAAGCCATGAGGGAGACGAGATAGTGCGGGTATACATATACATTGGGCTGTAGCGCACGTGTCGCTCGGCCCGAGGCTTGCGAACTTGCGAGGAACGTAGGAGGGGGCGGGGAGGGAAGAGGGGAGAGCCATCGCCGGGGACAAGTAGCGCCAAAGCTGCGAACGCTTTTATAAAGCGCCCACAGCAGCGCGAGGGCCTAGCGATCGAGCAGCTCGCGCGAGACGCATCGCGTACAGTCGATTTAGCCCCCCCGAAGCGCTCGCTGGCGCTATGTAGCCCCGATTGTGTGTGTGTATGTGTGTGTGTGCGCGCATTTGTGTCGCTAGCTACTCCCGCGCACATCGCTCGCGCGCTCGCGCGCTACAGTTGAGCAAAGAGCCGCCGCCGCCGTCGCGTTTCCGTCTGTCTGCAGCGGGTCAACGCCAAAGATTGCCCGCCGCCGCCACGCGCGCACGTGTGTGCACTGGACACGTGCTGCACAGTGCACCAAATATACATAGTGTTTCCGTGGATATATATCGAGGTGCTTGACACCGCGCGTATATCTCGCTCCGGTGAACTTGCGCCCGATCTCCTCGAGGTCCACGACGGTTGGCGTGTGTCCCTCCAACCGATTTTCGCCGTGGTGAGTAATTTTCTCTCTTTTTTCCTCTCTCTCGTTCTCGAAAGAGAGCTTCCGGATCGAAGAGTCGACCGTTGGCAAGGACTCGGCGCGGGCAGCCGATCCGCGATTTACAAATCGATCGGACGCGCAACGTGTTTACTCTTGGCCGATCGCCAAATAGCAAGTGTCAACGGGCAAGCGTTCGCTAACGAGCTCTCTGTCGCGCTCTTCGATACTCGTCAAATTGATCTGGCCATTTGAGTGTTTTCCTTTGCCGTTTCGCGCAAACGCGTTTCAGATGTGCCTCCGCGCGTGTCGATTGCGATTCTCGAGATAGATAGATTGGGATAATAATTCACGTGCAAAGATCGCTATCGAGCGATCGTTCGATTTTCCGCCAGAACTACGTTTGATTTTAGTTCTTTTTTTTCACGAGCGTCATTGAGCTCTGACAGCTGCATAAGTTGAAACGCAAACCGGCTCCGATGAGCGCGATTTAATCTCGATCCATGTCAATGTGATGATTGGATGAATCCAAGGGATTAACGAAGATTTCACGCGAAGCTATCCTAAATTAGATGGGTCTCTACCGATTTTTCCGATGAATGGAACTTTTGGAATGCACGTGCGTGCCAACTCAGTACAAAGTTGAAATGATATAGTGCAGTCGATGTGCGAAATTAGAAAAGGTCGAGCTGAAGCAATGTTGTGGTATTGCAGAGAGATTTTCGGTAGTGCAGGTCGTATAAATTTTTGACAAAAAATCGGTAATTCATTTCTCCCGAAATGTTTCATTTTAATCTCTGCGAGTCCATGAGCAAATGCTTAATTTTGACTTTAATAGCTTAATGGGTTATATGTACTTTAAATTACTAATCATCATTGAATTATACGTTTTATCCTCATCATCACGTAATAAAATTAGTTCCTTGATTCCTATTACAATTACAAATTTGTATTGTTTGCATTTAATCGTCTTCTCAAGCCTCTATACAGTTACATAAATCCATGGAATAGACATAATTGAATGAAAAATATAAGGAGTAAAAAAATCCAATATATTCAAACGTTTTCAACCGTGGGATTGAATTTTCAAACTTTGTTTTGTCTACGGCGAAACTTTATCTGGAGTCAAAATATAAATACGAAGTACAATCGGGGATATTACAAATATTTTATTTTATCAATCAATCAAATTGCATTGTTATTCGTTAGTCCATACCAAGTGACGTTAAACTAAAATGAAGGAGAATAGAATTGTTCGTAAAATCTCCAATGTGTTTCGAGTAGACTATTCGTAAAGAATGACGAAATCAATAATGATGAATCATTTCATCACTGACATTCCCATCACCAGTTCTTTTGGAACTATTATCAACATGAATATATTTGATAATATTAAATCTGTTTTGGGATGTTACCTGAGTATGGAAGAAGATAAAAATAATAGTTTGATAAAAGCTTTTTTTAATTAGTATCTTCGACATATGTTGGATAAATATAAACATTTTGAATTTCACAGTGATCAGGAATAACCGAATTGGGAACATTCCATTTTTCAAAAGACAATAGCAATCCGTAAATGATGTTGAATGAAAATGTAACAAATTGATATTCATGTTTACAACTTTCTTCAATTTGTATTTAATAATTGATAAGTTCAAACCTAAAATAAAAATAGTAATGTGGTGTATCAAATATTTTTATTTCTATTTAACTAGAGAATGGTCGAAAAATTGACGACTATTTATTCAAAACAAAACAAAACAAAAAAGCATTTTCCTCTTCGTAAACTTCTTTCGTGAATCTTGACTAATGATTATTGAGCTACGTCTATATGTATTTACAAAATCTCATCCGATTCTCTAAAATTGTATGAACTGAGTTTGACATGATTTTGTGGCTGACAAGCGTTCCTTGAACCTATCGTATCAGATAAATGCTTTACTGTCATTAGTTTCGAGTTTTCAATCATTGATAAATGGTGAAAAAACGGCAAAAAATGTAATCATGTACTGCCGTCAGCTTCGTTGCCATTTACTTCAAACAAGCTTCAATAGAATGTATATGTACATTATGTGAGAATTTGGAATAAGATACTTACTATAAGTCAGATTATAACTGAGGCCAAATCAATTGTATTTCATACCGAGTTAATTATCAAAGCTGTAGATATTTCATGTTCGTCTTGCACGATATGGATGAAACTAATTATCTAATGATTTAGTTAGAGTCTATTGAAGACGCAAAGTATTTAATATATTGCTAATTGAAAAAGCTGGAATTTTGTCGTTAATAGCAGTAAACATTTTTTAAACGTTCATGATTAAAATAAAAAATTGAAATTCTTTGTGAATTATAAATGAATTTTCATAAAGTCAATCATTTTGTAATGGAAAAAACACTGTGGAAAAAGATCGTAACTATGCACATATAAGTATCTACTGTTTTAATTATAATTCCAGATTTTTCCTTTTCATTTTATATTTCACCGCGAAGCAGTGCACTGCATTTGCTTCCGTCGAATCGTTCTTAGCGAGCAGACGGACACATACTTTTCCAAAACGAAAATATACGGGCTCAAGACAAATGACATTCGTCTCTCGAATCCGTAGTTGGAGAGTTCGGTGAAGTGAGAAGTTCACCCCGCCTACTTAGTCTGCAATGCCCCGAACAATCGTCTCCAATAATCGTCGGCAGGCTTGGACGCGTCGCCGCCACGTTGATGATGATATGCTGTGACGCGACGACGAGTTTGACACGAGAAAGTGTCGCGCTCGTTATGCGTTGCTCGTAATTTAACGCGATAAGATTTCGCATATATATAATATACCGCCGCCAATCCATCCGTGTTCGGTATGATGCGGTTTTTTCACTTCGAGATTCACCTGGATGTTTGCTCGGGCACACAGATCCATTGCTTCTCTAAGGAAATTTCCGTTTGCCCGATAAGCAATCCCTCAATGATTTAATTAGCATCTCGAATACCCACTTAATCTTATAATTGAGTGTTTTATCGTTAGGTGTATGATCCGTGAATATGCACTCAACTAGTTTTATTTGGCTTTTTACGAGATCAATCTTATGATTAAGCGTATTATAGTTGTATTCTATATTGTGTTTATGTATTTTATATATAGTTTTACAGTAGTTTTATAGTCGGATGAGTGAATTTATACCCAACTACTCTATGATTTGGCTTTATACGGAAAACTCGCGAGTAAAATTTCAATAAAACGTCCCATTCGACAAACTTATTTTTAAGGTTCTGCGTGTGAAGCGTGGACTTTTATATCTTAGAAAGCATTCCAGTGTGTACAGTTACTGTCTTTGCGCAATGGATGGAAATGTCTCGGAGGGAAGGGTGCGAGATAGGGACTGCGTGTTAAATATCTAAACTTCGAGACTCTCACTAGTACGACTGAGCGTTTAAAATTCTTTTATGTAATGTGAGATTATTATTCTGAATTTTGTATTCTGTATCCTGTATCTGAGACTAGTATTCTGAAAAATTGACAATTGAGTTGAAGTTGGATTTTTAAAATTTCCGTTGATGAATTAATTTTTTTGTGTCAATATTTTCGTATAGTACGCTGGTATTTTATGCGTAATTCATTTTCATCATTCCGAATTATTGCGAGAAATCGAAAAGGTAACAATTGAACAAGATTCAGACATGAATCATCAAGCTACATAACGAGTGCCTATTTGATCTGTCTAGCCAGCGAAACGTGTTTGCAATACGGTAGAATACGGAATGATAATTTTTGGTGTTAATTTTACTCAAGAAACTTGATTTATCAAAGAAGAAAAGGTACTATTGATTGGGTATATATACATTTATTTAACATTAATTAAAAATCTTACCGGTTTATCATAATTTAGACACTAATATCGAGTGTCAATTTTCGTTAAACACATCATGCCTCGCGATGAACTAATGGCCGATAAATAAATTCAAGTTTATAAATATCAGCGGGTATGGCAATTTATAGCTGCTCAAAAGTAGAAAATTGAATTTTTGTTCTGATTATCATTAAGCTCGTTCCGCAGTAACTGCTAATTATTCTCTGCGTTCAAAACACGCATCCAAACTCTTATTAACTATGAGTTTTATCGTTCAAACTCACATAAATGAAAATATTTTTTCTCGGGAGAACTTTCAATATTTCAAACTGGAAGAAAATGACAAATGATAAAATAAGCTCACTCTATCAGCATCTGGACTCGTCCGCCATGTATGATGTCACGCTAGCGGCAAGCACAAAGCTAGAAGAAAGATATATTTATTGAAAGCGCCAGACAAGTGTCATTGCTATATAGAGACTATAAATACTCATAGTTCCGTAAATAACCATCTTTAACTACAAATAAACTGTGAGAATTGAATTCTGTGCTTGTATGCACTGTATACAATTGCTTGTATTATATACTCTCTCAGGCGACCCGTACGTTCTACTTTATTTGGATGTCAAAAAAATGATGAAATGAAGCTGATTATAATAACCCCATTTCGTTTCCTCCATGAAATTTATTGGAGATGTGTCAATTCCAATTTAGCTAAAAATATATTTCCTCCACTAATGATGCATTTTTCGAATACTTATGGGACAACTCTTTCGATTGTCATCTTATAGAGTTTCATTGAATTTTAATTGTCCCCTTTTAATCAATCATACGAAATATGAAAAGGGCATTTACTAATCGGTTAGCTCTGTCAGATAGTCAGAGTAATCGTGAATTTTGCGAAAATCACTAGAAGTAACATGGATTTGTTATTTCCAGAAAGAACAGCATCTGTGGCAGAAATGACGGCGACACTGGACAAGAAGAAGCTGGAGGAGGGCAACAGGCCACGAATCGAGACGTTCGACGACATCTTACCGCACGTTGGTGAGGCTGGCAGATACCAGTGGTTCCTCTTCGTCCTCCTACTGCCCTTTACCTTCGTCTACGCCTTTCTGTACTTTGCGCAGTTCTTCATTACCCTCATACCAGAGGAGTACTGGTGCCGGATACCCGAGTTCGACGCGACAAATCTCACCTATGCCCAGAAGTGAGTTTCCCTCGAATGTTATACTTGATAAATTTAGATACTCGATTGGTTGGTCTTCCCTGTTAAGTACTAGTATGTATTCATCAGTACTGATATGACTACTCGTCATCTTGATATGCACGATAGAATTTTAAGGATGATGGAGACGAGAGGATAAAATATGTTTTTCTGCGTGAATAAACCATTGGGTTGTGATAATTATCTTTCCTCTTGAGATTCTTCATTGGTAATATTGATTCCTCATAGCGGTTAGTAATATCTCATATTTGACCCAGATATTTATCTTATCGGCATCTTTGTGCATTCGTGTGCTGTTGACTACCTGGTGCAATCTATTCTATTTCTGTCTTTAACATTAATAATTATTGATTGCTAGACGATTTTTCAATTTACACCTATGCGAATACAGCTCCATAGTATATACTTGTGCAACATAAATTCCTCATTGATAATTATGGATTATTTTATTCAATTTATTCGAAAGATTGTATATGCGTATTCGTCTCCCTATTCAAACTAAATTTCCACATTTAAAGTAGAGATTGAAAGATCGATAACAATATTGGTATAGTCAGAAAATCGACTCATTCTTCAATTTAATAATGAATTGTTATTTCTCTGGAGTTCAAAAAAATCGTTGATTTTTATACAATTCAGTGATCAGTTTTTTCTTCGAGAAATGAGATATTTGAGAAGAAATTCATCAATCATGTGATCGAACATACGTATTCATGCAGGAAAGTTTTAATTAGAAATTTGTCTTGTCTGAATAACATTTCTCTTTATAATATAAATATTTAATTCAATTGTCACATTGACTTTAATTCAAATGAGCACAGAACTGCTAAATGTTTCTTGATGAAATTATCCGCTATTTATTTATTGCACGGAATGTAATGTTAGCGATAAAATCAAACGTTTGGCAAAGTTATACAAATTTTCTATTGCAATATTGAATTTCTAAGCCAGCCAGTCGAACAAAATGTATACTATAAAGACTGATAAACGAGAAGTTTGAAAAATGGTTGGGATGAATCTTACCTAGCGTGACAAATTAGGGTTAAAGAAACGCATGTCGAGTCTATTAGTGGAAGCGGTTGGATTTGCGCGGCGCAAACAAGAAAAGTACTCACGGGATCGATTCATCACTTTTGCATCGGCGGCATTCATTGTAATATACGTTCGTTACACTCGGCTGTCGCGTCGGTGCTGATGAGCTCCGGAAAAAATGGTTAGCGAGAAAAATCACGTGAGATGCGTGGCTGTTGGCAATTACAGGGAGTGGAGAAATTGAGCTTCGTTGTCATGAGGAAAATAACCGGCTAAATCGAGATCATTGTCTTACAATTCGAGTTGGCCTAATATGATCTCGATGCTTGATTATGTTTATTATGATAATGTGAAAAAACGAAGTATGAAGGAGGAAGTTTCATTTGCTTTCTCACAGAAACATTGTCTATCGTGATTTATACAACCGAAAAATGATCTAACCAATCGGAGAAGTCGATTTGTCTATGAGAAATTGAAATTAAGTGCTAGAATAGTTACAATCAAATGATATGAATAATCCATCTCGATTCATGGATTCGTGGAAATTCAAGAACACAAAAGTGCTACGGTACTTTTAGAACAAAAAGATCAACAGTTCTGAATAACAATATATTTATTAGTAATTAATTCTATTAAATGTAGTGAGTTTTCAAAAGATTCGTTACATATGATGATTATCAATTATCCAAAATAGGATAGCACTGTCGATACCACCAAGGCCACAAGAGGAGAACGACACAGAGAACCATGTGCTGTACTCGAGGTGTACGATGTACACAACAAATTACACGGAGGTACTTCAATCGGGTATCGAAAAGGCCAACCCCTCGTGGCCCATTGTCAATTGTCAACATGGTTGGTCCTTCAACATGACCACTGTTCCATACCGGTCTATCGCTGCCGAGGTGAGTTCACTATTAGGCTTGCATTAGGCCAGGCTACGAAAACATACTTTACTTTGTGTTGACTTGATTGATTGACTTGATATTGAAAAATCAATTTTAAGCGCTGCGTACAGAGAATAACAATGTAAAATCTTCCCAAAAACAGGTTTTTTTTTCATCTCTGATTTCCAAGTTTCAATGGCCTTGTGATTAAAGTAAAAACATTCATTGAAACTTCAATTTGGTATAGAACATCGTGACGAAGCTCGTTCAAATCGGTTCCCTTGTTTTCAAACTATCTATAACTATTTGTGAAATTAAAATTCTTAATTAGAATAATATTGTGTAACGTATCCATCAACTTTGAAGTCATCTGAGCATTAATTAGAATTCACAATTTTCATTCGAATAGAGTAATATGTAACATTTGGTGCTTTCGCAACTGTTGCGGATAAACCGAATACACAGACACACACATACATGTTTAAGATTTTACTAGTAAAAAAATTCGCTAATTCAGGTAAAAGTAGGAGTGTAATAACTTCCTTTGCTACAATAGCGGCTCGATGCGTTGTAATTACATACCGGCGCGCGTTCGAAATGGATAGGATGTTTTAACATAATGACAAGTATGCATTGAGTCGCCCGCAAAGCGATACGATCTTTATATATACTCTCGTTATTGTTGGTCTAGCAATTATAACTAGTAGGCTGCAGCTTCCCGTAAGATAAAATTCCCCGCATATATAGAAAGTCATCCGCGTAAAAGCGACGCGCCGTCAACGCCACCGCGATTTGTAGTCCGATCGGAAACAGAGGGCGAAATCAAGTGGATTGATATTATCGATAAAAATCTACAGATGTTCGCGAAGTCCGAGTTTGCGTTGACAAATTGCCGGCACTTATAACCCGCGCGAGTTTGTACAAATGTCACGGCCTATCCCGATCCCCAACAATCTCGAGTGATGCCCCGCGATTTCGTCACTTTTTTCCCCGGGCAAGATATGGATTATCGAAGACGCACTCGAGCTTATCTAATATTGTCTCAGGTCTTGGAGAGCCGAAAATTATCTCGTCCCATCTGTTATTCGACGCTTCAATATTCTCGTGGCTGCCGATGTTGGTCTTTTAAACCTCTAATGCCGCATAATCTTGAATAGGCGAGACTAGAAGGATAAGCAGCTCGCGGTAGTCCGTGGCGGTGATTAATTGGGCCGGAAAAAAAAGAACATCAAGACGTTTCCATAACTTTTTCATAGCCGATCGTTTCGGTATAATACACAGTACGCGAACGAAGCTCATTCAAACGTCGAGCCCATGAAGAGACTTAACAATCACGGAAATGACGAGGTTCACACAATTTTAGATTATATTTTCCACGGCTATATGTATATGAAACACGCGTTTACCCAGTCTGGCGCTAATTATTTGCTTCATCGAGCGTTCACAAATGCGGAAGTGAATTTTTTGTGTGTATACACTAACGTAATCGCCGGCAATTGGAGTCCCATTAAACGCGCGACCGTCGCTCACCGAAAATACACTTGCATCTTATGCCACCGGGAGTATCGAGAGACGATCGTGCATGCGCATCTCTTTGTGTCTCGATCGACGAGATCGAAGCGTAACGCTAGTCGAATGCAAAAAATCCCGACTGCGCTAGACACGTGCACGCTACTCTCTTGTTGTAAATCCTTACAGCGAAAATTCACTGCGAATTGTAATTTCCCCGTAGGCGGATGTGGATGAATTTTTGAATGGATGACAATCTAATTCTCCCCGGAATACCCGGTGAATACTCACTCTTATTCTGCGTCACAGTAAACTATAGAACTCAATTCACTGTAATACAGTGACCAACATTTCACTGCTTGATAGAGTGAATATTCACTGTACGCTCACCAGTAAAGTATTGTTTATTTTATTACACGTCAGAATGAAAAAGGCTCTTTAGGTACACATATATACTGCACTGCTCTTATTTCCATAGCAATATAGTGCTTGAGTAATTTTCGCGGATGCTTACAGCGAAATGTCGGTCACTGTGTTACACTGTAAGGAATTGAGGGAACAAATTATTTCTGGATTAATTTTAGCTAAAAGTTAATTCATCAAATCTTATGTCTTTCAAAAATTCATTTGCACCTGCTTACAGAGTCGGGATGATTGTCCGAAGCATCTAGCGGGGGGTGAAAATTTTACACGTGTTCTTTCTTTGTTTTGTCCAGCTGGAATGGGTGTGCGACGAGGCGTACCTGGGCTCGGCGGCGCAGTCGGCCTTCTTCGTCGGCAGCATAGTCGGCGGTCTTATTTTCGGCTACATCGCCGATCACTACGGCAGGCTGCCCGCCCTGATCGCCTGCAACGGCGTTGGGTTCTTCGCGTCGATTGCCACGGCTTTCACCGGCAGCTTCTGGACGTTCGCCTTCGCCCGGTTCATCGTCGGCACTTCTTTCGACAACTGTTTCAACATAATCTTCATCATCGGTGAGATTGTTTTTCTTCCCCCTTTTCGATCTTCGCGTACACGTTTACTCATAGCTCGGATTGGTGGAACTCCATGAGGACTCCACCGATGCGCGACAACGTCGAGATTCTAATTTGATCTTCCGTTACTTCTTTTTTTTTTAGCCGAGAGAACTCAGACTTTGGCTTGAGAAGCCCCTTTCTTTATTCTGTCTCGGGACCACCCGAGCTTGTTTTATTTTTATTTGCAAATCCATTGTCCAAGCAGTGAATGACTGCGTTTGCTTTGCTTCCTCCTTCTGTCGCCCTTTCCTCCATCCACTTGAGTTTTCTTTCATTTTAATTTTACTTTGTTACTTTTATTTTACGCTTATTTCGATCAGTCATTGAGTACGTTGGGCCAAGGTACAGAACGCTCATGGCAAACATGTCGTTCGGTATTTATTTTGCTATCGCCTCCGGTCTGCTGCCTTGGATCGCGTACTGGATCGCCAACTGGAAGATTCTCAGTGTCGTGAGTGCGCTTCCACTAGTCGTCGCATTCGTTACCCCCTGGCTCGTTCCAGAAAGTGCCAGGTACGTGGGTCTTTTTGCCTTGTCAAATTACAAATTATACTTGTCAAATCAGTGGAATTCGGTGAAGAAAACTGTATAAATTCAAAATCTTCGGTCGAATAAGTTGTCCTTCAATTTTTTCTGAAAGTACAATGAAATATTAGAAAATTCAATGGCACAGTGTAATTGCCACGACAAGAATCACGTATATAATCACTAAGAGAGCTTTAAGTTGATTCCACATAATCTGACTTTTCACAGGTGGTGCTGATCAAATTTATCCGCAGCTCCTTAATTTTTACGGTTCTGCACGATGAATACCGAATACGGCACTGCACATACAATACAATCGATACAATAGATATATACGTACAATATATTATCACGGTTTACAGTGGTTTGTAGTGACGATCTACACTGAATAACCACTATATTAACGTGACAGATAAATCATTTTGAGCTGTTGTGTCGGATATCAGCTAATACAATCCGCATCAGCTGTCACGCTGTATGCATTTACCGCCAGCAGATCCGTAAAAATTAAGGAGTTACCGATTAAATTCAACGCGCCACCACCACAAAGTTGAGTTATGCTGCTCGCGGATACACGTTTAACAGGGTAACCTGAATTTTCAATATTATACCAATCCCAATTAGATTCTCTCAGGGATTGAATGAAAAAATCTACAAGTATACAGATCAGTTCAAATAACTCGATTCGCCAGTAAGTAAGCTCACGCGATTGATTCAAAATCCAAACTTGTTGTGGTCAAGGTGGTACATAACGAACGGCCGAGTGGACAAGGCGGTGGAGATGCTGAAGAAGTTCGAAAAAGTGAATAAGAAGACGGTCGCGCCCGAGGTGTACGAGGAGTTCGAGAGGAGCTGCAACGCGATGTTGAGCAACGACAGGTACAGCAACAACTACACGGTGTTCGACCTGTTCAAACTGCCGAGGCTCGGACGCATCACCGTCGTCCTCGTCATATATTGGTGAGTTAACTACCAAGCACGTTTCGCTCTGACTCGAGACGATTCACTCAAGCGGCTGAGAGTTTCGTCCAATGGGGCGCGTCAAAAAATTCATTTGTACGCATCAGAGGTATAATTTCGAACGCGATTACTCCGTATTTTAACAACTTATCAGGAGACCACCTGTCACTTGGGTCTCCAATTACACCGAAACTTCTACAGGTAGTTTTACGATAACCAAATATCTGAAGCCGTTGAATCAAACATTCTGTTTTTCCTGAGATATATTTACCGATCATTGCTAATTTTATGCGTGCAATGTCTACGTAATATTATCCACGTTAATTGTATGAAAAGATGACTATAATCTCGACTGGAAATACGTTATCGATTCGGGTGAGCATCCAACATTTTAGCGAGATCCAAGATGTCAAGTATTGTCAAGAAAAACCAATTCTAAAATGTCTGTTTTTCAAATACCCTCAAATCCTTCCATCACGGCGAATTTTCCTCTTGAATCCATCGTGATTGATCCTTTTGATTTCATACCACCGACAGGAATGTCGACACAGCAGACTGAACTTTGAAAAAATTATATACGAATATCTCGTTATTTCTGTTTCGTGTAGTGTCAGGCGATTCATCGCTACTGCGTATGTATAAATACGGATTATTCCCGTCCAAATAATCTGCTTGACGAAGTCGCGCGGGTATACGACAAGTCTTCGAACGTATATATATACGTGAAGAACGGCGCGAATAACGAGAGCGAGTTTGTCAAATTACGACGCGAGCAATTAGCGCCTCGAAGCGGATCGGCGCGGCACTTCCAGTCCATCTCGTAACGCGAGATCGTTCGCTCGCGACCATTGCCAAGGCTCCGGGACGCATACGGTCGCAGCAATATGTACATGCGGGCGCCTCTCGGGGCTGGATAAACGAATCATTTTACAGGCGGCCATCGTCGTAAATCACGGGCGACGCGTTGGTATAGGTATATAAACAACTGATTGTGTTGCAGGCTGCTGATAATCCTGGTGTTCGACGGCCACGTGTGGAACATGAAGCTCCTGCACCCGGACGTGTTCACGTCGTTCTCGCTGGCGTCGATGACCGAACTGCCCGCCGCGATTATCCTCGCGCTGTTCCTCGATAGGTGGGGCCGCCGATGGATGGGCTTCCTCTCGATGCTCATCTGCGCGATATTCTCCTTCATTGCCATCCCACTGCCCAAGGGTAAGCGTGTGTGTGTGGGTGTGTGTTTGTGTACCACCTGTCGGCTGGGTCGAGTTACTCGCCTCGCGATAATAACAATTGTGACAAATTACCCAAGTGACTCGTTTGCTTCGCTATATTGAATCAGGTCAACTGTCACTACATTGCGTTAAATCCGAATTCACCAACGCGGCTTAAGTCTAATGAAAGATTTACTCGAAATCTTCAAGATGACACAAAATGTTATACGGTATGTACGGCCTTTCTGTCCTGAGAAGTGCGACTTTAAAAAAATCATCTCTTTACGGGGAAGCAAAGCTGAATGTTCCCAATAAGGCTCACCTGGACTTGAGCGGACGCAGCATCGTTCCCAAAACGAGTTTCTTAATCTTTAGAGCGCCGGGGTATTGAAAAATTTGCAAATCGCATTTTTCTATAGAAATGTGATTTAAGGTCCCTAAGTTAGGACCAAACTTAGGCAAGTTGCTTGGGACAAATAAAAGGCCTGTATCAGATCTTCAAAATAAGCCAAGTGGCACTAGGAGTTGACTTTTCTACAAAGAGAAATAGAATTTTCTTTAAATTATCTCTCTCAGTCATTAGACTTGCGAAGCCAGAGAAGAGTCAATGATCCCATCAGGAGGATGGCCACGTTATTAAATTCATTCGGCAAAAAAAGACTTCTGAAACTATGTTTAAAAAGTTGGATTATGTAGGTCCAAGTGATCAAAAGGTATGGTTGCTACATTAGTTTTGTTCTATAGTCTGAGATTATAAAAATGTTACTTACCGAAGTAAAATTAGATGGATCGTGTCTCGGTTAGTGAAAAAAAAAAATCAAGAGAACGTATCTAAACCTGGCGTAAGCATTACGAACCGGTAAAAACGTTTCGTTTCGACATTGATCCAAGGGTTGGGTCTCATTGGGTACACCTGTCTCATATTGAATGGATGGAAAAATTGAAAAAGAAACTCACAAAGCATTTCGAGTGCGCCGCTATAACTCAAATAACCGAACAGAATTTTGAATTGGATATGAGAGGAATGTTAGCCATCGACGAGGCACTATGAAACTGCTCGGTCCAATGCCGGAAATACCATTGGGCAATAGGCTTATCGGTTCGACGGTGTACAAAGGCTAAGCACAGCCGAGCGTCAAATCGACCCATCAGCACACGGGCGGCGTTATTGTTCCAATCTCGTTTGTCCACTCGCCGACGTTCGGCACAATTTGCCCACGTGCATATTCACGTGTGTATATATATGTATATATACAACTGTGGTTTTGACGTTTCACAGGCGCACCGGCCATGTCGATGGCCATCCTCGCCCGGCTCGGCGTCAACATAGCCGCCAACATCGGCTTCCAGTACGCCGCGGAAATGCTGCCGACTGTCGTGCGAGCCCAGGGCGTCTCGCTCATTCACATAATCGGCTACTTTGCCCACATCATCGGACCCTACGTCGTCTACCTGGTGAGTCTCGACGACTTCTCGTTGATGCATACTTACTCGCCCCGTTGG
This sequence comes from Aphelinus atriplicis, assembly GCA_020882685.1. Classification (NCBI taxonomy): domain Eukaryota; kingdom Metazoa; phylum Arthropoda; class Insecta; order Hymenoptera; family Aphelinidae; genus Aphelinus; species Aphelinus atriplicis. Next base: position 19,987,407 of record CM037075.1, on the reverse strand, counting down.
ATCAATCCGACGTGCCACACGAGTTTCAGCAGCTTTCCCCCTACTCTACTTGTCGTTCTAATCGAGTCCGAATCTTCCGATTTTCATGAACCAAACCATATTTGTTCAAGTGGAATTTATTTCATGCTTGTTTGTGTTTTTTACCCATTGAAAAAGAAAAAAAACACGTTTCAAGCTTGGGTCTCTGCACGCGCGACTAATGGGGCATGTTTTTGCGAATGATCCGTAGAGTCTCGATCGTTTGCAAACAAACGATGTGTATACGCGAGGGTATGGTCTGACGTTAGAGCGGCGTACAGTAACGTAGATCGTGTTGTCATTCGACAGGCGAACGTGCACTACGCGCTGCCGCTGTTAGTACTGGGGACGCTGGCGTTGATAGACGCGATCCTCACTCTCACCCTGCCCGAGACCCTCGACCAAGAGCTGCCCGAGACACTCCAGGAGGGCAACGAATTCGGCAAGGAGCAGAGCTTCTGGTGGATGCCTTGCGTGAAAACGTAAGTTGGATTTTATCAATCGCTATATCTGAAATAGTCAAACACTGCTATTTCTTGGTAGAAATCGCATAACTCGTGAGAATAGTAAATGTCCAATCGAAAAATTAGTAAAATTTACTATTCTATCAGTTATTCAATACTGTTTCAATCTTAGAGGGTACGAGGGCTTATGTATATCCCATCGCGTTCACGCGCCAGTTTTATAGCACAATCGAAAATTTTGAAAAACAATGTATGATCTTTCCGACCGCAACATAATTCAATGTTGAATCGCCCGATTCGATGAATCAATTATTCGAACCAGCGCCGCGCAGCGTTTCATCTCTCGCGTGTTCTGAATAAAATCGTTTCTTCGGGGTAAAAAGAAAATTGCTCCATCTAGAAGAAAACCGTTGGATTCCCCGACGTATCCGCGGATGGCTCATTGAAGCTTTAATGTTGATTTTCAGATCACAGGCGAAAAAGAAGAAATACAGGAGCAAGATTGGCGCGACGAATGCCGGCTTCAACCCGGGCAGCCTGCAGAGGATCGAGTCGACCCGGCTGTAAGGGGCTGTGCGCACATTGGCGCGAAGAGCCCGCCCGCACCGGACAACGCTCCTCTCGAGTTGCGCGCCGAGCAAAAGCGACGCGCGAGCGATCGCGAGAGGAGGACAAACAGCTGATATATACGCAAACATATATATATGTATACATACGTTGAGCAACGTGACGGCGAAATGAGCCGATTGACGCGCTGTGATTCCTCCCCCGGCAGTATCCCGGGGGAGGACGGTATTATTACTATAAATAAGACGAAGCCCAGCCCGCCCAAAGTGTTTCCTGACCCCCCCCCCCCCACCCTCTTCCCTTGTCTCCGCGCGATACTCGTCGATTCCCACTCCCCCACACCTTCCTTCACTTGTTTTTTTTTTCTCTTCTTTGGATCGAGCATCGCCCACCGGGAGACAGCTGGAGCGAGCGAGCGAGCACATTGTGTCTCCAGTGCACGCATATTACACACAAACACACACATTACACAACGAACTAATCCGACTACAGCTGATCTTTTCACCGACGCGGCGGATACGACGCGGGAGTAAATCGCACAGTCGATTGTTTGCCCGAGTTTTTTGATACGTTCGATCGACTGGAAGACTGACAAGGTGCGAGCTCGTTGGCCCGGGCGCAATCGAGGGAAAAATCAGCTTGGCAATTCACGAGACATTCCAGAGTCCCCCCGTGCGCACGCCCCGTATACGCCGGACGCGTTGTGCTTGCACACGATATTTTGGAAACGTGCGCGCGTAACCGAATGGCCGCATGTGTAAGCTCATATATGATCCATACATATGCAAACAACGGAGCGCGCAAACGTATATGCATACTCGTTTCATTTCTTGTAAATGTATAAGTCGTCGTAGGTGAATCATTCGCGTACTTATGAGGCAGCTGATGTATACGAACCCCCTCCCACACGCACGTCACCCCATGTACTAGCAAATTTATTGTATACAGTGTACGAAGAAGCAAAACTCCCCCCAGAAAAAGGCCAACCATCGCGAGTAGATTCGACGAGGTGAAAAGAAACTCGACTGCGCGCGATACGTTGCTCAAACTTTGAAGCTCGGGTCGAGCGTCACGGTCTACTCTCCGATGCTGCTGCCTTCCTCTTTGCTTTTCTTCCGGGACGTTTCACGCCTCGGGTAAATGGGGGAGTATTCAATTCACAAACACATGAACACACACATAGTTCGATTCGAAACGCGACAAGGAAATCCAACGCTGATTGCCATAACAAGGCTTGATCGAACGGCCGGCGGACGGGTGCACGCACATTTGATCGCGCATCGCTCGAGTAACACCAATTTGTAGGATATTATAGTGTCTTTAGCCACTGTAGTGCGTTACGATCGAGCGTGTGTTGTGAGATTTTCAGGATTGATTCTTGATAACGCTAGCAATTGAGTATGAGCTGATGCGAATCGGTGCGTGAATGTTTGCGTGAATGAAAATCACCATGGATGGATAAATTTTTAAAGCTGTGTATTACATATGTTATATATGTATGATGTATCTTTTGAAATTTTCGACGGGAAATTTGTATTTTGCGAAGAATTTTGTACATCGATGCATGTGTGTATTATCATCTTACATATATATAGTTAGCATTGCGAGGGCAATTGTCGTAGTATTATAATGATGTTCATGTTGATACTATATATATAATAGGTGCATTGATTATAATAAAAACGATTCGAATGAAAACACGTGATGAGTTGTTTCTTCGCGCTATGGGAATTTATAGCTCGTGTATTTTATTACTTCAATTGTTACAAACTGCTTAGACCAATCTTCGCCATTGCTCTCGAGTATCAAACGTGCAGCATAATACGAAAGACGCCTCTACAATCTTGCGTAATGTATAACGGCTCGTAAACAATATTCAAGTATTTAATCAACCATTTCGATTTGAGAATCACCATATACTTATATATTACAAACAAGTATCACAAATATACGGTAGAGTTAGAAAAGGCAGCTTCAACCGTCTATAACATTCCACAATCCCGCGATATATATTTATACAAGTTAACGATAAAAATCCTTGTGCAATTATCCGCGAAAATCTTCAAGATCTAACAAGTGAAACGTTGCAATCTCATAACTACATAGTCGAAATTTCAAACGGTGCTGTAGACAGGCTTCAACAGAAAAAAAAAAAGAAATAGAACATTCGCCGCGGTATTTAAGGCACTGTGCGGCAATTGGAAGTGTACGACATGAGTCTCGCACGTTGCCGCGGCTGACGAGCTTGTGAAATGCAAGGGACGACGTATACATCGAGTTCCTCGTGGATTGTGACGGCATGCGTATATAGTTGCATCAATTTTATTTCTTTCCTTCTTATAACCGGAACTGCGTAGCGAGCGACTCGACGATTGTTCAGCACTTCATGCTGTTGGTGGCGCTGCTGCTCCTGCTGAAGCGATTGTTGCTGCGCGAGTAATCGTCGCTGGAGCCGTCGAGGCAGGGCAGGCTCCAGAACTTTTGATCCTTGCCAAAGTCCTCGCCTTCCTGCATAGTCTGCGGCATCGAGCAGCCGAGCGTCTCCGGCAGGAAGAGTACCAGGGTCGCGGTGACGAACGACACCAAGCTTATTATCATCATCGGGGCGTTTATCCACCATTGTGCCTGCAATCGAGCGGATCAATCGAGATTCGTACACTTAGCAAGAGCCGGCAAGGGCTTGGCAATAATTTTGGGATTTTTGTTAAATTATCGATAAAAAAGTCAATTAATAGACATATTTTAAATTTTATCATCATTGATCGAAATTAATGTATCGTTGTGAAATACGTGCGTTCTGTACTGTACTATTCTGTTCGTGTAATCGTTTTGTTTGGGAAATTCAAAGTTCGTCGTTATTTTCAATGGCTATTTTGTTATTTCATTGTGTAGTGTTTACATTCTCACCAGCTGTTCTTCTTTTTAATTCACCAAATGAAAACACACAACGTCAGAAATATGGCCATTGAATGTGCCAAAGCTATGCACGTATTTCACAAGAATATATTAATTTTGATTGATGATAAATTCAAAATAAAAAATTGTTAATTTTCAGGAAAATAATATCAACTTTTGATTTTATCAGAGTCTCTTCATATCCTTGCTTTTTAATTCAATGTACAAAATATTGAAATTTCAATGCATCTATTGACAATACTGAGATAGATTTCACGCGCTTATTATAGAAAAATGTACATTAAAAAATTTGATGTTTTCTCTAACAGTATTTTATCAAGAATTCTTTACCCATTTTTATTTCGTGAGGATAATACATTTTTAATTGATAATAAAATCTATAAAGAAAGCCATTTGCAATCGTGAAAGTTCGGATTATATCGCATCGGAAAAAGCTAGATATATGCAAATTTCAAATTTGAGAGCTCATTGAACGGCATACGAAGAATTGAGACCAGTGTATCAGAATTATTGTAAGAGAAATGATCATCTGTGTTTTTTTGAAAATACAACTTTTGAACTTACGGTATCAACGATGTACGGTGCCACAGAATGAGCCACGATCCCAACTATATGAATCATTCCCACTCCCTGAGCTCGTACAGGAGTAGGCAAAAGTTCTGCGGCGTATTGCAATCCAACGTTTGCCGCCATATTCAGGGCGAATCGAGCTGATATCGACATCACCAATTTTGTGCTTTCTGTAAAAATTAAGTTCTTGCTGCAGCAAACTCGTAGAAATGGTGCCCTAACTGTACGAGACCAGAGTCATTTATCGTAGACCGATTGTAACACAGATTCATTTTCTGGGACTGCGTAAAGTAAAGACACAAATATAGAAACGAATGCAGTGATATCATTTATCCTTTCCACGTACGCTTATCAATCGAACTTACGAGGGATGTGGCCGCGAAAACTTTGGAAGACCGATCATGATGAAACTTTGTGAGATGGTTCTTGGGGAGCTCATACCTCGAGCCATCCTCTAACATTTTGATTTCCCGGGGATATTCTGCAAATTATTCTTGGTTTTATACGTTAAAGGTATATCTATATACTGGTTTTTTTCGTGGAAACAAAATTAACCAGACGCGGGGTTTCCATTCCAAGATCCAAAGTGCTGAAATCATTATTTATTATCCGATTTTTGGCATGAACTTTTGAGGATAGCCGTGAAAATAGGCAAAATCTTCTGTCACTACTGATAGCCGTTCGGAATGGCAAGCCAGTTCTTTTCAATGTTCAAAATGTCGAGGCCATGGAAAATACCGGTTCAGTGCGAGAACGACCCAATAAGCCATAGAATATACATGTATAGGTAATAACTATATATTCTACTGTTCAGATATAGAATGGAATAATTTTACAGAAAATCTCCAGGAAATCGAAACGTTAGGTTGGAATCCTGTAGATATAAACTATTATTTGGTTCCCATGAACCATCGTACAGAGTTCAATCATATCGATGCAACCCAATGATTGTAGTGTCCACTCCCCTATAGTAAGTATAGTTTTGACGATTAGTAGCCCTCATTGCGATCGGTTTTTAGAATCGCGATGCCGCAAGTTGATGCATGACGAATTCAATTGACGCGACCACTGCTCTCCCATAGCAGCATACAGCAGACAATGAAAATCACCTGATTCGAAGAGGAGCTCGCCAATGCTGAAGACCGTGGTCGAAGCCATGGTGACGAAACCGCAGAACCGGCGGCCCCACCGATCGAGCAGCACTGTTAGCAACAGTCCAGCCGGCAGCTCTGTAGCGCACGCCAGTGAGAAGGATGCAAACACCGAGCTGTTGAGCAGCTTCAGCGAGTACACGTGCCCGTCGAATGCCATGATTGTCAGAGCCCTGAAATTAATTCGCGCCAATTGACAATATACCCGCGATTGTTTCCCGAATGGAACGCGTCCGAACGTCCATATATATACAAGCTGTACAACGGGCAAGTTTCCTCCGCCCAAACTATACGCCGCTGCTAGAGGTGACAAATTAGACAATTGTCACCGAGTAATTGTGAAACTTTGGCAGAATGAGTTTATGGGGAAAGTATAATAGAACGAACATTACGATTATGTCGAAGCGGAGCAAGTAACAAGTGCCAAATGTCAATTTCAAAAGCCGGAAGGAGCTTTAACGAAGTTTGGCAGTGGGTTGGCAGTTTCGGATAGTTTCGGTTTTCGAAATTATTCTTCGAGGCATTTGGTAAATTCCTCCGATTTTCGCTTCTATGTAAAACTTATCTGAAATGACTCCGTACCCATTTTGCCAAACTCACCCCAAGAAATATTCAATATCGCTCTGCAGTCTGCACTAATCTGCGTGCCGTTGCTATACCCAATTCAGATTAAACATTTTCTTTACCGATTCTAAGGAAAAAAATACCAAAATATCTCTAGAATGTTGGTGAATTCGGAAAACTTGAATAGATCTAGCAGTGTTTGGCGGAGGAAAAACTTTCCGCATGAGTTTATCAATTTCATCTGTGTATTGTTTACCAAAATGCAGTCAGAAGAAGCGTTATCCTAGCAAGTCTCGGAGTCCTGAACAGATCCAAGAGATTGGCAGTCTCTGTTTTATGGTCAGCAGCCTCGAGATTTCTCTAGATGGAAAAATTAGAAAATATAACACCGTTCCGGGTCAAATTTTGAAAAGTCTGATTGAAATTTCAGATCCGATAACTCGAACCCTCAATAATTTTCTACGCATAGGTGGGAAAAATCCAATACGAAATATTGTATAAACAAGAAAGATTTAGCTTTCAATCTATCGTGTTTACTCACGTAAAACGTCTCGTAAAAGTGCGGATCCGGCTTCACCTTGTTTATACTGGCGATCCTCTTGAGTTTTTCGATCACCTTGTCCAACTTACGATTCGACACGCACCACCTGTAAAATAAACTATTGAAGAAAAACCGACTCACAGATGCAAATCAGCCATACGCATTGGATATTTCAACATTTAAATCAGTCCAAGCTTTTTTTGAAAAATTGATTCTAACAGAGGTCTTACACTGATTCTATGCCGGTGAAACATTGCATCTTAGTTATTTCAATTATCGGGTGTGATTTTTTTTCCCTGCACATGGTTGAAGAAATTCATCGTTAATTCATATATACTTTAAGTGAAAGTCTTTTTCTTCTTTAATGGTCGAACTTTGGAGTTAAGCATTGACGTTGAATTCTTCTCTAATTTTTGTAACAAAACCTTTGAAGCAAAGCAAATAGCATTATCTCTACGTGGCAACGACTTTCGTTACGAAGCTCAAATTCCCACAGAGATTTTCGACAATTGGACAGTGAGATTTTACAACCGCATTGAATAAGTATTACGTATGGAAAAACAATTGATAAAATCAATATTCCATTCATCCGAATATTGTGAATTCGGTCTCGTCTCACAATGAATATTAATCCGACGTCGATCCGAAATATTGTGATTTCGAGCGTGGAACCGACAACCCCACGATACAAATCAGCCGACTCGCGAACGGTTCGCTCACCTGGCGCTTTCTGGTACGATCCAGGGTGTGATGAAACAGGAGAGGAAGGGTAGCGCGCTGACTACACACAGCTGTCGCCAGTCGGCGATGTAGTACGCGGCCCAGGGTAGCAGTGTGCTGCCCATAGCGAAGTACAGGCCGAACGCGAGGTTCACCACGACGCTGCGCCTCCTCACCGCCATGTACTCCACCACTGCGAAATGAAACCTTCGATCATTCATCCCCGAAGCTTGACAGCATCTTTGTTTCTCTGCATCTCATATTCTCTGATTCACGAAGAATTGTAAGGGAAGGCGCCGCTCGTGTGCAAATGTTCGTGCATTATTTCCATCGGACATAATTTACAAGATGTACTCTCTCAATTTGAATCAGTATGAATAGTCACTGATTCGAATAATACAGATAATTGATAACAGACAGATTATGAATCCATGAACTGCAGTGACTTGTCACTGATCGAAGTGGTTAAATGAAATTCAACGAATGAATCAGTTATTGTTCACTGACAACCTCAGTGAAATCTGTACAATATAGAGAAATATATTTATGGTTATTCAATAATTCGTACCCGACATTTTTTCCAACTACGTCATTGAACAAATTATCATACACTTTCTACTATAATCAATAATAACTGATGTTTGCTCGGACTTTGAGGAGCGTTGGAAAAAAGGGATCGATATAGATTTTTTTCCATAATTTAATGGTTTCTGACGCTTTCAATCCGTTGGATCAACAAACACAGAGAGGGAAATAATTTTTTTGTATGCAGTGTTGTGTACAATACTCTCTAAATTTAAACTAGTTAAACATTCATTTACTTTTCATTAGGAAAAATTATACAACTTATAAGTAGTGAATATTTACTTGATTGAATAGTAAAGTTCTTTTCTCAAAGCCACAGTTATGAATGATTCGATACGTGACGAAATAGTTTATTTGAATAATATTTTTTGTATTTAGTTTCTTATCGATATTATTAGCACACTTGATATTTTAGCGTATGATTTTCATTAATTTGTCCGTGGTATTCTAATATTAATCATGAGTAAAAATTTAATGTCCAAAATTTATCTACTAACATATATATTCTACTAATTTCCAAGTGGATTTATGATCCATCAGTCATGCAGTTTTCACTAAAGAACAGAGTAGTATTAAACTATTTTAGACTTACAGAGTTGGTGGAGGTGAAAAAGGGTAGGAAAAACTTCTCACCGACTATGAGGGGTATGTTCATGATGTTGTCGAAGGCGAGCCCGGTGAAGAATCGGCAGAGGGCGAACGCGGTGAAGCTGGTGGCGCTGGCGGTGGCGAGGTTGGCGACGAGCCCGACCCCGGCGCACATGGTCAGCGCGGGCACGCGGCCCTGGTGGTCGGCAATCCAGCTGAAGAGGAAGCCGCCGACTATGGAGCCGCCGTAGAAGATCGCCTGGGCCGTCGAGATCAGGTAGCTCCGCTCGCATACCCAATCTAGCTGATCCCACAACACCAAGCTCAATTTCACCCGCTGTTCTACCCGCGGCGCGGTGGCTGGCGAATATCGATCAGCCCGCACGTGCCCCGTCGTGACCGGCTGATCGATGTATCGGCCTGTCCACCGTGAACGAGACGAGCTTCACACTCCCTCGAGTGCGGCTTGTCGATGCGCAAATCGATTTTCAATGCCAGCATGATCGCAGTTTCCGGCCTTGCTCATGTATACGAATTATCGAAAAAGACAAAAGCACTAAGAACCACGATTTCAATGATAGTTGCAATGTCTCGTGGATCCGTGTGGGCGAGGTAAACTTTTTGAATCGAATGAAACCAATTGAGAGTATAGTTATGATGAAATTTCATTGTGTACAGAGCAGGATTATGATACTCTCTGAATTTACAAATTAAAAATATTCTTCCTGAATACCAACAGTGAATAATTCGATTTACGAAATGGTAGTTTTGTTTTGATTACTATAATAAATAGTGATATTTTACATTTTATCAGTAGAGAATATCCAACTGTCCAAAGTATACTCCCGATTCTTAATGACCAGTACTTCACTGATAAATAATAGTTATTGACTGTATGAAATTTAGAGAGTGTGCGTATATATTAATATACAGTTGTTGAAAATCGTTTGGCACGCAAAAGTGGAGGTGCGCAGGATGTATTGAAACACGTGCTAGCACATCATCACCTGTGCCGCGATGCTCTGGTACGGTATGGTGGTGAGGTTGTACTCCCAGGTCTCGCAGTCGACGATGTCGTTGGTCTGCCACTCGGCCGCGCCGTAGTCCAGCTGTCCCGAGTTCACCAGCGCGCTAAAGTTCAAATCCTTGCGGTGGCAAGTGTCGTAGAAGGGGTACTTTGTCGAGACTGGAATAGCAGCTGCTATCCTGCGAAACAAACGCGCCACCCCCGCGTCAGCTTTAGCAGCCATTGTCTAGTGTTGTGCCCAGGCCGGTGGGCCCAGGAGGAGAGTCGGCGCACGCACGAGGTATACAACACAATAGCTAGATTACGTGCTCCCTTGAAAGCGACTTAGGTGAGTAATTGATCGAGAGCCCGATTGGCTTTGATTCGGGTGTCCCATCCGACTGAGCAGACACGGGACGCCGCCGCGTGACGCGAATTAAGTATCGCTTCGAACGGCCCCAAAGTTTATTGATGCCGCAATCGAATAATACCATGCTCGTATATACATATATGTATATTGGCATTAATAGCCGGGACAGACTCGTGGATCGCCATAGTGCAGCCGACATTCGACGTCAGATTATTAATATACCGACTTATTGGCTCCATTACGTCGATCAGGCCCAGACAACTAATCAATTCTAGTTCGTACCAAGCCGATCCTAATTCCGCATTGTTAAATTTCGTTATTGCCTCTCTATCTCGCCAACTCAATTCCCCATTGAAATTGGCGGTCTTCTAGCGCGACATAAGTAATACCCGCAACACTACATATATTATTATATACGTTCCCCACAAGGCGTGGCTAGCGAGTTTGTATTATTCCGTGCTCTGCGAAATCATCTATACTCCGAGCTGATATATTTGATATTTTAAATACTGCATCGATGTTTTCAAGGACTTCTCGAGGAGAATAAAAGTCCATAAAAAGTTGCAGACTGACAAAACTAAAAATTTGACTGTAACTCTTTTGAAAAGATTACTAGAAGTTGTATGGAAATTTACGGTGGAAAATAATGAGGATTGTGTATACTCTCTCCTCGAGAGTAACGAAGAGATATTTTTGACTATAATAATTGTTTTTATAGATATTAATCATCTCTATCTGTTAGAGAGTGTGAATGAAAACATGGTTTACTAGCTCAGATTGTAATTAGAGCCAAAAAAATCATTCGTCAACACTTATTAAATCAGAAAAGAAGTTACTCGAGGGTATATGGGTCATTCTCATGAAAACGGTATTTTCCATGTCCTCGACATTTTGAGCATGAAAAAAAACTGTTTGACATCCCGAACGGTTACAGATAGTTCGAATTAGCCACGGCCTTGAAGGTTAAACAATAAAAAGTTACAAAAGTTGTTATTTAGGGTGTTAAAGATGGCCAAAACAGGCCAAAATCGTCATAGGCAAACCTGTCGCATACCCTAATTTTCACCTTCCAACTAACGAAGATGCTATCATTCGCTCTTCAAAAATTACAAAAAAATTTTTTTCCCTCAATTTAGATGTGCATTTTCAAGTTTTTCTATTGCAATCTATATTTTTTGCATTTTTTTTGCGAATTTGAGCCACTTACTTTGTGTCAACGAATTTTGCCTATTTTTAGGATTTTTTTTTAAACCACTCGAAAAATAAGTTTAAACCACTGTTTCGATTGCGCTAATCGATCAGTTCTCTTACTAATGATCCCAGCAATCAAATAGTAATGATAAGTTTGGCACTTTGCACCTTGCCATCGAATCCACAGCTCTTGAAGTTTGCTTAAATCTGATTACAAACATATGCCGTCATAGGCAAACCCTACTTTACCATCAGCTAAATTTCGTTACAAGGGGAGTTGAATAATTCTACTGTATGAATATGTTAGCACTAATAGAATCTATGATACATGCACGCGGACACCTTTCAAATTTGCTTCTGGGGCCTGCAATCGATGATTTTGTTCGAATCGTCATAGGCAAACCCGCGTCATAGGCAAACCCTATTCTCGCTATCATTCAGACGCTCCGGCCCGCGCTCGAATTTCTCGGAATTGTGAGTGGCTCTCTTGCACTTTTCGCAGCTCTGAGCCTTCCTACCTTTACCAATATACTTCACAGTTTACTCTAGTCCCTTTACTGTTGAACAATAGTATGTATTATCGACAGTATTATTGACTATAGTCAATTTACAGTATACACGTACAGTAACCACGTTTTTCTTACTTTTGAACATAAAAACCTCCGCTGAAACGGCATCTGACAAAAAAAGTATATGAATCAAACTTGCGCACTTTTTTCCGCACTATCTGATGAATTCGTCAGGTTGAGAAAAAAAAGTATTTTGAATTTAATATCATTTTATATCCATAAAACGCGTCATTACCGCAATAGCAAAAAAATCATAAAAATAGAAAATGGCTGAAAAAAAATAAATGATGGCGATTTCGAAGGGCCCCAAGTGGTTTTAGCTTTTCTTGGTATCAGAGAACACAAATAATGGAGAAAAAAAATTCAAAGTTGATGAATTCGACATTTCCATTTTCACCATCAAAAAATACCGTTTTCATGAGAATGACCCATATATATATATGAATGGTTTTTGATTTTCTACGCATGATTCAAAAAGTATAATGATTCCAAGAGAGTAATGATAATTTGATGATATGGAACGATTCATGAGAAATTATAATCGGCAAAACTCAAGAAACTGGACTTCACCCTTTACCCAAAATTTCTAAAATTTAAGGATAAAAACCATTGATATTTTCTTCCACAACCAACCCAAGCATATAATCTTTGCATATATCCAGTCACTAACTAGGAGACTACTTGGGATGTGGGTCACCAATCTTGACCAAAATTTTTTTGGTGTTTACTTGTGGCAAGAATGGAGTGTATCCAAAGTTTTAGGGTCCAACGCTCCCAAACTCCCAAGATATTAATTTATGTATTTTAGTTAGAGGCGCTGGTGTGACAATATGTCATCTGAGACGTATTTCCCTCACTGCACTGCCCTTTCACTGTTCCAACTTGATTACCACATCACATTTTATCCTGAAAAACATATAGGGAGAGTAAATAATATGTATACTCAACAAATCTTACTTCCATGTCTTACTCGCATAGAGTAAAACATGAAATATATGAAAAAATCAACGCTAATCGACTTGGATACTGCAGCAATAACAATATGTGTGTGTTATAGTATGATATTGGTCGACACATGTTTAGAATTGAAGTTTCCATGAATAAAAATCAAGTCTGACACTGAATTGTTGTCTTATGATAATACATTTGTGGTCTTTGTGCTTATATACATGTTGTTATTGCTTCAGTATCTAAGCACTGCATGAAAAGTCGATTAGCGTTGATTTTTTCACATATTTTATGTCTCACTCTATGTGATTAAGACATGGAAGTAAGATTGGTTGAGTATACACGTTATTTACTCTTTCTATATGTTTTTCAGGATAAAATATGATGAGGTCCTCAGTGAGAACAGTGAAAGTGTAGTGCTATGACGGAAATACGTCTCAGATGACATATTGTCATTTGGGACGAGACCAGCGTTCTTAACTAAAATACATAAATTAATATCTTGGAAATTTGGGAGCGTTGGACCCTAAAACTTTGGATACACTCTATTCTTGCCACAAGTAAACACCAAAAAAATTTTGGTCAAGATTGGTGACCCACATCCCAAGTGGTCTCCTAGTAAGTATAATTCTCTCGTTTTCAAGAGTTTCATGCGATTCTCACTATTTTTTCCATACTTTTCAGTTTAGTGGATGAAATTACTCCATACGAGTGCATGTAAATCAAAGTGCTCATATCGTACTAACCAGACAACCAGGCTTTCTCAAATATTGGGTACAACATTTTCATCACAAAATATGCTTATGTACGGGGTTTTAAGTATTTTTCACTATTTTGATTTGTAGCCAGAATCCTCAAGGGTGACTAGGATTGGAGGAGAATGAAATCCAACTGCCGCCGCCGTCATTCAGCGAGCATAGAGGTCCCCAGACGCGAAAATAAAATTTGGGCAAAGTTACCTCTGCGCCGGGGTGAACACGTCGACGAGCGGCTGGACCTTGCACCAGTGCTCGCGTGGCACCAGTGTGAAGAAGAACTGGGAGAAGTATAGTGAGGCGTAGGCGATGCTCCAGGGCAGTAGGCCGATCAGCAGGAGCAGCTGGTACCTGCCAAAGTCCCCGACGTGGGGTAGCGCGTCGTCGAAAGTCTCGAGCCGGCACATTTTTTGGCTAACGGCCGGCCGCAGGGCTGTCCGCTCCGTCGGCCCCGATTCCAGCTCGATGTACTTGGTTCGTTTCGAACTCATCATTTCGATATCTTCCTCACCCTCGGCCTTTTCTTTCTCTTCGTTCTGCTCTTCCTTTGCTTGCAGCAGCTGCTGCTGCTGCTCCGGCTGTTCCTTCGGAGACTCTCGCTTTGGCTGCTCGTCCGCCTGAAATTTCAGCATGGAACGATTCCTCTCGTTATACGTATATCTCGTATGAAAATAAAACTTTGTGCCTTCATTTGTGCCGAGTAGGAAGGCTCACTTGTGCGTTTGAAGGGAATACGGCTACTTTGAATCGAAATTCATTCCTTTTTTTAAGCACTAGAGAGTATTTCGATTGGTAATTCTCTAAAGATACTTTTTGGAGATTAATTAGAAATTTATTATTTAGAACTAGTAATTTCTAATGTTCATTCGAGGATGTTGACAGAAATTCTAAAAAGAAGTATGATAGGATACCCGAATTCGACTAGGTCAAGTAGGATTGTTCACTGATCGATTTGAGACCATTTTTATCATTTTCCACATACAATTTTAAGACAATACACGGATTTGGAAATCCCTATGAATTCAGGATTTCTGTGACTATTGAGGCCTAGGTTTTTCCTTCATATTTTCAGAAACTTTAACTCAAGTAACTTTTGAAATTTATAAAATCGAAATATCAATTTTTTTCCATCGCCCAAAGTACATTTTCGACGTGCAATTTTTCATTGATCTGAAGAAAATAGTTTCCGGGTAGGTTCAAACTCTTCAATAATCTTCAAGAATACAAAAACCAATTTTAAATGAACTACCAATATTTCAAGTATTTAACTTCCTATTTGTCAGTAAAAATCCACGAAATTATTTTGAATGTTTCACGCAGTTTATAACACTTTGAATGACACAAAAAAATATATAAATTACTTTTTTATTTGGGTACTCGACATGCACTCTCTTTCTCAATAACCAGATAGTTTCATTTTTAAGTTGATTTGATGCATCAAAGCTAAAGTTCAGGTACGCAATACGCCCAGAATCTCTGTTGGGGCTTTTCAGAGCAGAATGTCTATTATAACGAATATCTGATGAACCCAATAGGTCAGTAACATTCTGTCAACGTGGCGCACATAAAAGTAACATCTGAATAACTGTCTGAGGGGATTATCATTGCGGCATCAATTTACTCCAATTGTATCCATACATATATGCGTGTATACATTGTAATTGGGATGAACTATTAACAAGTTGTGTAATATACAATTTGGCGTGCTGAGATCTAGTGGCTAAATCAGATGAGTGGAAAGTTTTTGATGTTATTTCGATGATCAGATTTCGACCGACAGGATTGTCATAACGATTATTCTGTCTAATTATACTCACTAATTGAAATTCTGTAAAAGTGTTGATGTCAAAAGGTATAAAATTTATTGATAAAATACTTTTCGATCCACCATTGCCACGATATATAATATAAGCTAGTGATGCGGAATTCGAAGTAACAAATTTCACATCAGAACAATTGGATATCAAATCACTCACTACGAGGAATGTTTATGGTCTAGTGTATTATCACTCGAGCTTCAGTTGTTAATATTGAAACATTGGTTTGCTTTTAAATGAAGCACGCATGCAAAATCACATGCAAATATCGGAGATGCCATCGGCATCGAGTTCAATTTTAGCAAGTTTTTACAATGCCGTAATTTCACATTTGACTGTTACGTAAGGATTTCTTAGATAGATTTATCATCGAGGATAATTGGCAGAGGAAACATTTTATCAGCATCATCATCATCATCATAGGTTTGTCCAGAATCTCAAATAATATTCTCCTGTAAATCGTTAGTCCTTTCTATTCGAAATTGGAAATAAAAGAATCAGATTCAAACAAAGACTAGAGTACACTTATCTCTGAATGTAACATCCTAAAATTCAAGATCAATAGTTATGAAACTGTTACTCATGCTAATAATTCATACTTAATTGTGAACGAAGATGACCGAAGAATATTATGATATGTATGAGCCAATCCACGAAACCTTAGGATTCCATGCTACTGTTGTGTTTGATGGCTATTCGATGATTTTTATGAAGTTTGTGCAATAGGACTGTATACTAAAAATCATAAAACATAAGATCATATGTTCATAATTATTATAAAAAATCATTTACTGCACGTAAAATATCATAATATCCAGCATTTTCATTGATTTTCGTTGCTACCAACCCAATTTTTCTGAGTTATTAGGGATCTGTATACAAGCATTTTCACCAAAAATACTCGAAAAAATTTTTTTTGTAAAGTGTGATGATCGGAGAATATAGTAGAAGCTGTTCCAAAAGTGTGCCCTAATCGAAAACTGGCTTATTAATTCAATATATACCTGCAACTACTTTTCAAGAAAAATGAAAATGTTTCGCTTTTGCCTCTGTAGAAAAAAGCTTTTATCGATCACATGAAGTTAACATACTGTATATCGTAGATTTTTTGATGGTCAACCATATGCCTTTGTTCAAATGAGCGTGCCGCAATTGATAAAAAAGTTATACTGATGTAAAGTTAGGTAGTAGCATAGGCCCCTCATTGGGAAAATTCACATTTTTTATCGGCACATTGCTAGTACGTTCGGCACATTCTTCAAACCGATGGCTCTTTTCTCTCCATCCCTTTTAGGATATATGTCCCGATGATTGAGACAGAATTCGCATTCTGCAGCAAGAGAAAGGCTTAAGAATTTTTTTAAGAAATGCGAAATTATTCTATGCATGGTACGAAAGATTTTGAAGTAATAAACAACTTAAAAAATGATGATTTGAAGAATATTCGGTATAATGGGTCGAAAGAGGAGGTCAAGAGCTACAATTTGAACTGGCTATGCGTTGGAAAAATTGATATTGTGGGGGCGTATTGACCATAAAAACAATTATTTGACGTTAGATTCCAGAAAAACGTTGAAAAAATAATATAAATGGGTTATCTATTAAAAATTTGATCTTGCAGATTTATAGAGGAGATTGAGCATTTTCATAATCTGAGGTGAAAAGTCCAAAAAAATAGACGCGGGGGCGTAATCTATGTCATAAAAAATTATGCATAGTTGTCATACGAAAGATTTTAAAGTAATAAACAACTTGGAAAATGATGATTTGAAGAATATTCGGTATGATGGGTCGAAAGAGGAGGTCAAGAGCTACAATTTGAACTGGCTAAATTTTTTTCTCCATACAAATAGTTTTTTTTTCACTTTTCCTTAAAACATTGTTGGATAAAATTAGGGGCCCTATATTTTTTATACTGTCATGGTTATTTGGAATGTTATAGAACAAGTTTCAGTGGTGTGCCTTCAAAATTAATTCTTTGATTTTTCTTCATCCAAAATCCTAAAGTTCCGTGGAATTGCTCGTATACGAGAGTTATCGAGATAAATGTCATTGTTTAGAGGAGGTAAGATGGTTCAGCGGTAAATACGACCACACGTTGGGCCGGATCCACGAGAAAAAAATGTTCAGCGCATTCCGAAGTCCGGTGTTCACTCCGACTCTAAATGGCTTAATCCGACCTCTTTAATGATGGTATTGTTCTATAGAACATCAGCTTACCATATTATATCATATTTCAGAAGATAAACTATATATCATCATCTATCAGCGAGAAGAAAAATAAGAAGTGCGAGAGGAACTTCCAATAACATAAAAAAGTCCAAGAATACGCATACTTCCTTTCGAAGGACTTTATGTACATATTTAATTGAGAGAAACTAATTTTGACAAAGCTAACATGTTTTAGCACTCAATATATCATGAGTCTTGATCAGTAAATCAGTATGCTGAGATCTTAAATCATCGCGCGTACTAAAGCACATGTGACGACGCTTCTCAATGCCTTTTTCAATAAATTCACACAATATTTCCACTGAAAATTTTTTTTTCTTTCCTTTGTCATAACTTTTGTAATCAGCCAGCAATTATCTGACATTTATTTATGTAGGTTGAACCTGTTATCTTTCTGAAATTGCGAGTTCCTAGAATTAATTACATTGTTTTCTATCGCACCCATAGACAAATTTGTGCCCAAGGGAAACAGACAAGTAACAGACAAGCTATACAAAAAATCTGTCAGATTCAAAAAAATTGATAACAATAGTGAAGTCTGATCCTGCAATTGAATTTCGGATGATATTGATTATTCGTTTCTCCTCGTTGAAAATCACCCAGTTCTAGGAGGCAAACGACATTTGTTTCAACGATTCACCGTACAAAAATCCGTACACTGAAAAAATTGATCTCTCGCTGGGTTTTCCCATGCAAACTACTAACAGAGCTCAAAGTTTCAACGAGTGATTGGATCGATCAAGCGGCACGCGTTTGTATACGTTCGCTTCGCGCGTTCTCGTGAAAACAATTCAGCCAATCTCGAACTGCCCCTCGTCCAATGCGGCTCTTTATACAATGCCTCCGCTAAAAAGTGTACGAATCCATGCATCCACGTCCACGTCATGCACGCAATTACCTTCGGATCGCAATCCACATGATCGATTTGTTGGACCATCGTTGCCGCAGCTGTTCGACCCACACACCCACCGGCTCCGTCCCGCCAACGGCTCAGCTGTTGTATGCTCGCGCGTATCAGCAAATTCGACGACCCGAGCCGCGACTAGAGACAAGCGGAAACTCCTTGGCGGGGCATCGAGTCGTCATGGGAGAACGCGGCTGCACTGGCGCGGGCGAGGGCGATTTGCAAATCGCAAAAGCCACAATGGTATTGTGCGGACTCGAGCCGGCGCGAGTCAATCGAGCGGCATGACTGCTGTGCGGCGCGCCGCGGCTCGCGTGCGCGCCACCGGCGATGGTGGGGCATCACTACTGCAACGCGTTCGTATACATATTATACCTACACAAACACACACGCTTGTGATACGAGTGTGCGTTTCGCGCTTGGACGGCATTTTTTGCGAGGATAAGCCGCGCGCATGCTCGCGATCGCGTTCGCTCTCGGATCCTCTTACTGTGACGTACTGTGTGTGGCTCGAAATACATTTAGGAGCGTTTGTTCTCTTCGACAATGCTCACACTCTCAAATTCGATGCGCGAAAGTCGAATTTTCTTCCGCGAGTAAGTGTTTTTTTATTAATGCGTAACCGCGAGACGCTCGCTGTGACTCCCGCGAATACTTACTAGTGTTACATGTTAGATCCATCGTAGATCAACCTCTCCGGGAAAAATTCAGTAGAATGAATTTCCATGATAAGTCGAGCGGATTTTCACTGTAATACATTGTAATCATCCACCCGCTTACGGTGAAATACTACCACCTCCATCACTGTAAACAATCACTCAAAAGTATAATTTGTCAAGTTGCGTGGATTTAGCGCGTTGTTCCCTCGAGTATTTAACATTACGCCTGTAGGTCTAGTATAACTTTGACTTATCGATTTTTCAAAACGTCCTTGAAAAACACGAGAGCCAAAGCAAGTCGATCGGTTTTGTCCGCATTGTCCGCATACAACCTGCGCCCGCATGAATAATATTTTTATACAATCATGTGAAATAACAATAAAGTTGTCATCCTTTACAAACTAAATCAGCTGTAGCTGGTTAACTAGTGATTTCCGTGTATCGATTGCGCGTATATTGAGACAAAATTATATTAAAATGAATTACAAAAATACATTGGTATTTATTATGAAAAGTTTTAATGACACTAGACTTCGAGTGAATCTTTCATTTGACAGTAAAATTATTCGTTTTATTCCAGTTAGCTATAGTTATTGTCCGTTAAACAATTATTATCTTAAAATCGAACAATATTTAAACATTGTTAAAACGACTATAATACTGAAATTTATTTAATTTATTCGCAATTGTCTATTCCGACATATTTTGTAAAACACAATATCCTTATCTCAGAACTTTTTTTCTCGAAATTTAAAGTATTCTGCCCCAAGCTCTTGAAAAAACTTTTTGCTGTAGTTTTGAGGTCAGTCGTGTAAAATATAAATTTTTCTCTCTGCAGCAGAATATGCCTATTATATTGTCTCAATGGTTCAGGATATGCCTTGACTTATACTACTCTGCTGTTGAGAACCACAATGTAAGAATTTACCCCAAGACGACTGATTCGAAGCCTCCGAATCATCTATCCGACTCAGTACTTCTTCCAAATTTTCACGGTACTTCCTCCGTTGTTTAGTACTCCATAGTACTAACAAGTAGAGGATACTATACCTCCGGGTGTTCAATCACGATGAAACTTTGTGAGATGGTTCATGAGTAAACTAACAGTTTACATATACAGCCGCGCAGTCCAAAGTTTCGTTTTTCTTAAGATATTCACAAATCTTTATTGGTTTTAGGCTGCACAGTATATCTATATCTATGAACTTTAGAATATATAGACATACTGTACATGGATAAGTTTGACAATAGTTTATGAATATCTCCTGAAAAACGAAACTGTGGACTGCGTGGCTGCAGATATAAGCTATTGGGCTACTCATGAACCATCTCACAAAGTTTCATCATGCAATTGGACACCTGGAGGACCGTCCACTCCTTGTAATTTTGATGGCATTCAGCGTTTTTATCTCGTCTACACAAACTTATTATTTTTTGATGGAGATTGTTTTAACCCGAGGGATAGCTGTTGGTTAATCTTGGCAAGAATGAAGAGTAATATCCATCAGCTCGCAGTACTCCATGAAAACTCCATAGTACTCCTGGGAGAAGCCCCGCGTCTTTTCAGATAATGTTAGGAGAACAACTATATAGCAATGGCTCGGCGGCGGTGGAGGAGCTTTTTGTATTTTGTGATTATTTTAGGAGGTATGTTTATGTCAGAATAATATAGAAACCGAGGGAAAAGGGAGATGGATAGATGAGGGAAATATTGACCATATTCTATGTGTGATATTATCAACGTGAATATACATAAAATCCGAATCAATAACTAACTAAAATAAGAATCGGATGGAGGGGAAACCCTTGCTGGCATAAAACTTGGAGTAGCTGCCCTACAGCAAAAACATTCGTTGCGAGACATTTTTTTCCCACCATGAACCCATATTGAAATAGGAAGTGTAGCTGTCATATCACTTGCCGGAGAAAGCATGGGGACTTGACAAGTTTGTTCATTACGACGAATTGAATAATTATTATCATTCGCATAGGTGGAAAATGATAGTGTCATTCGAGAACCTGTTAGAACTGAAATGTAATACGAATATTCAGTGAATATAAAAATTAATTTCCGTAGCCTAATTCGGTGTATGCATTGTAACGGCGAGCGTTATATAGTTATGTATCCATCATATTATGTAGATATCGAATTCTTATTCTATATTAGCTGACGTGATTTCGAAATTATTCAATATGCTATAGAAAGTCAGTGCAACGAGTTTCAACAGTGTTATATGCTCAGAATTTTACAATTGATATCACAGATATACATGGGAATAAAGCTGAAAACTATGCATATATATATATATATATATATATATATATCAAACCAGACATTGATGAATACTATTAACCTGAAAATTCCATATTTCATGGATAAAATTGTAAATTCAAACGAAAGGGGTGAACGGATATATAGGAAATCAGTTTTAGGTATTGGAATGTTTAAAGTTTCATATTCATAATTAATATCTCTCTTATTCATATATAACTATTTTCAATTAAAAATAAAAGATTATTCAGACGAAATAACATGTCTTTATATTTTCATATGTATATATCTATGTTCTCATATGAGTATTCTCATGGGATTAACTTTATATATTAACTTCATATTTATTGTATGCAAAAAATAACATTTTCAGTAAGATAGACAATAGTTTGAAGGAAACTGACTTGACCAATCGAAAGATCAGATGCTTTGACGTAAGATAGAGTATACACATGTAAAGAAATACGAATGATTACGCTTAATGTTTGTAATTTAGTTAGCAGAGTGAGATAAGAAAAACACAAAAAAACACATAGTAAAACTTCAAGCTATTGTTTAACAGTGGTTTGGAACGCTGAATGATCAAGAAAGTGATCGAAAATTTTCTTTCAATACTCCCAACTACCACTGGTGCCCAGAGACAATTGCAAATAATGAAAAAAATGCAAACTCACTGTTACGAAAATTGTAAGTTGAATAATCAATAGAATATCAGTACAATACAATACAAGTACCAGATACACAATAACATAAGAAGGATTTGCAAGGGAATTAATACTTCTATGAAATATTATGCGCGAATATTTTTTTGCTATCAGGCAGATCTCTCTGAGACGTAAGAAAGCTATCCATATAGTTTTACTCGATCCACATCGAATGACCCATATGATTATTTAAAGGAAAATGATCATTTTGAAAAAGCATTAATTAATACTTTTCGATTAATTGAAGAGAGCAGTCAAATGTATCCAATAAATATCAAATATTGCAAGTTGAAAATCAAAGTTTATAGGTCAGCGCGGAACAACCGTGTTTGTTGGAATATTAAATTCGACCAGAAGCTTTTATTTTATTATTTTTATTTATATGAGATGATTTTCGCAATGCTCGCTACTCGTATAACCACACGCTTATAATTCGATGGATTAAAAAACAAATTTTTATTTCCCTTCTTTGCATCGATTTTCTTTTGATATAATTAAATAGCCAATTCCGATTCCAGCACCTTGTTTGCACTATGAAGCCAATTAATCCGCGTTACGGTTGGTATTGCAAATTACACCGTGACCCGGAGTAAAGTTGATCGAGATTAAAATCGCCCCGGAGCCAAGGGCTGGCTCAATCATCTGGTTATTAGCCGCCGACGCAACCCAATCACGTACTTTCCCCGGAAGCGCGAAGCGATTCGCGCGGGTAAACGGGCAAAAGTGTGTTTACGAGACTCGAGAAGCCGTTGACCGTTGGCGGAGCGCATCGGAGCGGGGGCAACCAAGTGGCACGCAGACCCAGCTCGCGGGGAGCGCAAGAAAAGCGCCTAATTGAAAATCGATCGAGGCGTACGTGCGCGCGAATTAACGCGGTAATTATGAAAAGTTGCGCGTCGCGGGTGTGAAGCTTCTCGTGTGCAGATGCAAGACATAGCCACGCGCCATGTATCGATCGCGCTAACGAAACACCAACGCGGCTATCGGGTGTCACCCGTTCTGATACACACCCGTGCGCACTTTCTAGATCGCGAATTCCACGGCCTTTCGATTTCGTTAGGGGCCCGTTGTGTAATACGTTGTTGACGATCGCGGGCACCTCTATAGTCATGTTGTGCGGTTCTTCCGATCGTCGATGCGCGCCTGTCGATTCTAGTGCCGTTTCGGCTAGATTCAAACACCGAGCAATGGAAATTTGTATCGGGGCTCAGCAGATGAGTTTGCTCGAGCTATAAATACGTTTGAACTTTCGAATCGTTGCGTCGATATTCGAAAGGAGCATCTTCTGAAATATGATAGAGATGAATTTGATTCGAAGTGTAGTAGGTAGAGAAGAGAGTCCGTCTATCGGAGACTCGATGTCAATTTATGCAATTCAAATGAATCGCATTCGAATCACAAAGGGATTGGCGTTGAAACATTTTGTCCTGCTAGCCCGGTCGAAAGATTTCCTCGACAGAAAGAGTAATCAACACGAAGACCCAGCGAATTGTTCAGGAAATAAAATTAGCTTTTATCGAGACGCATTTGGAGGCTAGTAGCCATAAAAAGGTCGTATAAAAAGGATAGCGGCAACGAGAACACAGTATATCTGTCCTCCTAAAGACAAAATAATCGTCTCGGCATTAGACCACTTTCTTCGCAATAATACTAAAAAAATTGCAATTGTTTAAGAGTAAAAATGGGTTGCTTGCCCGTGCGCACTTTTTGTGCCGTGTAGAATGCAGGTTTCGCCGCAATTCACAATTCCGAGATTGATATTGCACTCCAGACCACTGCGACGATCGACTAATCCTGAGATGATTCTTTTCTCTGCGTCGCCGTACTCTCTATTCTGGCAAGCCTGAAGAGAACGAAAGAAAAACTTCTCGTAATATATCAAAGATAATAAATGTACGAGGTTCAACGAACAATACTCGTGGTTATCGAGCGGTGGGGGATCAATAACGAACACTGTGCTTGATTAATTATAATATTTCTCGTGTGAGAATTGTGAGAACTAAATCGAATTAAGAGACGTACAACAGCCGGAGAAAAGAAAAGCCACAGAAAGTTTACGCGCTTGCGAAACAAGATTAACTGCAGTTGAGTAGTTCACTCGGATAGGTGTATCGATTTACACGCAGGTCAACGTATCGTACGGCTGGGAGCTCGAATGTGGATCAAAATCGAATGAGGAAACGATTTTTCTCTTTGTTTCTGCTTTGTTGAGATTCTTTTTTGTTTTTATTTCATTTCACCCCGACGAATATGTGACGTGCAATCGTATGACTATTGATACCGAGTGCATAATCTATCGTGAGCTATATGTTCATCTCGGAACAACAAAGAATAATTCCGTCATATTCGTTCATTTTCAACACCAACAATTATTTCTAACTTCATAAATCTGTCCAATCTAGCTCAATAACTATAGGCTATTATTGGATATAATAATTGTTGGATCTTTGAGAGCGAATGAACACAAAATGCAATAAGTCATGTTTCTTATTTCTTTTCAATCGATCCGGAATGTTTTTCTTCTCAATTATCTCTACCTAGTAGAATTCACGCGAAAACGACAACGAATTTACCGTATATCCAACTGATTATTAGTCGGATAAATTCGAGGAGGGGGTCGGGGGGCGGAAAATAAACTCACCGCCGCCAGAAGCCGAATGAGACGGGTCCCGTAGGGCTGTGGCATCAAGAGCTACGAGGGCCTGGTCAGCGCCTGGTCGGCTCCATACATGCGCGGGCGCGCGGGCGCGAGGTAGCGCAGGAGCAGTATATGTCTGCAGGGCTGCGAGTCGGCTCGGTCGAGTGCGCGGCGTCGAGGTTCGTATAATGCATGCACTTGGTGTGTGCGAGCGCACGGGCGCCCGGCGCAAAAGTGAGAGATAGGTGGAGTCGCGGCGTCGGCGCGGGAGGCGGGGGAGGCGGCCACGGGGGCATCGGTCGCGAGCGAGCGCCGGCCGAGAACGCGACAGCCACCACCACCGCCCGCGGGGTAAAGAGCTGCCGCGCTGCACGTCACAGCTGATTTTCACGCTCCAGTTCGGCCGTGGGCGCCGATATCGGGCCGATTTATATGTAGGGGACGAGCTCGCGGCTATTATTATAACTCGCGATAAGCGTCCCCGGGCCGGTATCGCGGCTGTTTTTTCATAGGCAATGCCTCGAGTTTTACGCCCTTCGCGAGCATTACATTCGACTCGGCTGTTCGTGCCATTGAGATTTCGCACGCGAGCTACGGCATTTTTATCCTCGTTAGCAAACGCGCACTTTCCCGTAAACGGCACGCGTTCCCCGCCATGCCCTCGACATTTCGAGCCTCGGAGGTATGAATAATTGCCACTGCGAACTGCTGCGGGTAGCTCGGAACAGTTGGGCTCTTGAGGTTTGAGCGCGGTAACGAAGTTGTTGTTTCGGCCGCGAATCAGCACTCGAATAAGCCGAAACATCCGCGAGCAAACCAAACCACCGCGACGCGTCCCAGACCCAAGTCCAATTGTTTGTGGATAAGGGCGAAGGAGTTTGAAAATTTACATGCACACTTTCGAGTTTTTTCAACCTCTTCTTTTGTACGGTCGCGATGTATTTGGCATTTTCTCATATTTCGTATTTTCGGTGAGTTCTAGGCACCTGTTGCGGTTAGATTATGTTTGGAATATGAAAAGAAAACTTTCGATTGCTTCCTCGCTCAGCCAGCCTTTAAAACTACTCTTTTACGATAGTTTCAACTTTTACTACCTGTTTTTTTCCTAGTTTTTTCACATTTCACTCTGCTAACTCAATTACAATAATAAAGTGTAATTTTCATTTCTTTACATATATCTAATCTATCTTATATAAAAACATCTAATCTTTCGATTGGTCACATCACTTTTCCCCAAACTATTTTCTATCTCACTCAAAATGCTCTCTTTCACATGCAATAAAAGTGACTCCAATGTGCCTCCTACGGCTGATCATATGAAAAATCTCGGAAATACCTCAAATATTCACAATCCATAAATACTTACTAGATATAGATGACAGTGGATAAGTCGATGTTGCACACGTCAGATGGTGAAATACATATGAATTGATGAAAGTGGCCGTAGATTAGGACACCTGAGAGAGTTAAATTCTAAAAAAGGTCCATTGTTTATCAGGGACAAATTTGCGGAAAACCCTTACGGATGGCACCTTCGGTGCAGTTACCTCATTAGTAACGGTTGATTTTCTACTGTATATGTGCGAAAATCTTTAAAATTTTTCTTCTTGGGCCGTAATCAATGATTTTGTTCGATCCATTATTATAACAGCGATCATTACTACAACGCAATTTTCATATATAACTGGCAATAATAAAGATTATTCTGTAGAGTGACAAACAAACATCTCCAAGTAAAGTATTTTAAAGTCTAGTTCAATCGTGAAGAAAATATTTTGAATCAACACAGATAAGTCAGTCAGAGAAAAACTTAAAATGAGAGGGAATGAAGGAATTTGGGAAGAACTTTTTTCCCAATATTCTACATTTTTCTTATTGTTTACGGATTTTTTTTCGGAAATCTGAAGTTATCAGAAAAAGAAAAGAAAACATCAGAAAGTTTTTGTCTCATAATTTTTCTCGTAGAGTTCACAGTACAATTGAGTTTTCCGACTACTGATTCTCAGACATCTATTGTATTCTTAAACCCAAAACTATAAATGCTCCGTTAGAATAGCTCTAACAAAAAATAAATTTAAATGATAGATGAAATTCTGAAATGTTGAATTAGATATTTCGCTAGAAAAAAGACAATTTTCGTGGAAACGACACAAATAGAATTGCGAAGTATCCATGGTTATCAATAAAATTAATGAATATTGGAATGAGCTTCTTTACATGAAAAATGAATGTACCATTCCGAAAAATTCAAATGCTCAACCTGTGTTTCCATTGAAATTGATTGGGTCTAAGTGGGCTCCAACGGGTGTGCTTGTGGTAGACACGTATTGGCTCGCGTGTGTGTTTATAAGACAGACAGAGCAAAGGTAACCGTAGTACATGCCGTTAATAAGGTTTTGAATAGTCAACTCGCTAAGTCGTCTCCGATAATACTGCCCTGCAACTTTGTACTCGGTACTGATTGTAAATCTAGAATAATCGTGTAGATCAAACTATCAACATGCCAATCGTTACCAGAAAAAGTGCAATAGAAGCTGTTTCAAACGAAGGTAAACATTTTTTCCGACACTAATAATCGAAAGTATATTAGAATACAAAGAAACACAATTTGCTTTCTCTACTTTCATTACTAAGCATTCATTACCTAAAATTTAGTACAAGTTGTATGTTAAATCTTATAGTTCATGAAAGTAATGTGTTAGATTTTAGCAACGAACTTTCTTCTTATTCTTTTATATACTATATAACAAAATCGTTATTCTTAGCAATTCACGACATTTGATTCTTGTACGTTGCAGAGTTATTGATACAATTTATTGAAACTATTCTCAAATATCGAAATAAATAACTGTGAAGAATAAGATATCGTAAAGCTCTATAGCCCTGTAGATCTTTCAATGTTATAGCGATTCATATACGTATACCGAATAATAATACAATTCTTGAATATTATACACATAACGAATTGAAAATGAACTTGTCTTTGTTGTTCACACTTGAGTTGGAAACCCCATCTTGCTGAGCGATGAGGAAGATTCTGTTCAACCTTATAGAGGTAACATTGCCATTCGTGATTTGCAAAAATTTATTGTTATTAATCAATTTCGGCAAACCCAGTGCATAATGTGCATATGCGATTTTCGTTTTACTCAACGTGTGATATTCGTAGGTCGCAATACCCGTCGGAGAACAGTTGGGGATTATGACAATATTTTGAATCGGCTGAAAACTTCGACTAGTCAGTTGGCTGATCTGA
This sequence comes from Aphelinus atriplicis, assembly GCA_020882685.1. Lineage (NCBI taxonomy): Eukaryota > Metazoa > Arthropoda > Insecta > Hymenoptera > Aphelinidae > Aphelinus > Aphelinus atriplicis. Next base: position 19,959,402 of record CM037075.1, on the reverse strand, counting down.
CATCTATGATTGCAAAAGGATTATCTGAATCAGGTGCATGTGTGTTAGATACACGCCAGGATAGGGCACTGGCGCATCGCTGGATAAATATATTGATATTGTCATATTAAGTGTACAAATTGTTACGGATACTTATTGGACACTTAGCATGAGCTGCGTTTCCAAACTACACGCACTTATTTCTTACAGTCCAACTGTATGTACAATAATACTTTATATTTCACACAATCGTCTTAATTTTCTTTCTCAACAGGCCATCGTGGGACTCCAATTCGTGGGAAAAAAATTCTAGATCTAGCTAAGAATGATGACCTTATTGTTGTTGGTGACGTGTCCGTTGAAAAAATCAGTCTGCTTAGCGATGAGGAAGATTCTATCCAAGTTAGTCAAGGTAGATATTTACTGATAATAATTCACTGTTATTAATCAGCTCTAGCACGTCTCTTAATTTATACGTATCCAGGATACAATACTCGACGAAAAATAGATAAGGATCTTCTTGGTCGGCTAAAAAAATTGAAGAGTCAATTGACGGATCTGCTGAATGCTAGACTCACTACAAGAACCTCTGAATTAGGTAAATGTGTGCTGTATCTCGTTTCATTCGTGGACTTTTTCAAATATCTAAATCAACTGACTCAATCATCCATTGCGTAATTTGACAGAGAATACAAAATTTGCAACTACATATACCGGGACTTACGTTGTAAGCTGTTCGAAAAATCATCAATCCAACGCCTTTGATTATACACTATCGGACGGTACGGTGGGACGCATAAACCAAGATTTCTCTACAGTCGTGATTATTGATTCTCAAAAATCCAACCTTACCCTCAACAAAGTGTCGGAATCAGCAGTTGTTCATAGCTATTTTGATGAAGGTGAAGCTACGATCATGGTCTACATGAATGGAAGCTTACAAGTAAGTCAGTATATTGGGAGAAATCCTTCACAAAATTTTCAACAATACTCTTCAATTGCACTCTTTTTTTGATGTGTTTTAGATTGATTTTGACGATTCTACTAAAATTATTTTGAATCCAACAGAAGAAAGCGTCACTCTTGTAGACGAACTCGAGAACGCGAGATCATTCAAATTTGATACCATAAAGACTAACGGGTGTTTTCGCAAAATGACAATGAAATTGAGTTTTGCAAAAAATGAGTTGGATCGTGTACTGAAGCGTGTAATGTGAGCTTTCTATGAGATGTAGAAACATCGATCTCAATGTTTGTTATTGTCGAATTGTTTTTTATTACGAATCAAATTATTTACAATTTTTTGTTATAGTCTAATTGTTTTTTTACTAATCAAAACATTTACAATTTTTATTTGGAAGATTTCGTGATATCATAAATAGATGAATAAATGAATAAAATTGTGCATGCGAAAAACAATGATTCAATTCTCATTTCTATCAAAGTACAACCTTTATTTATAAAATGCAAGAATAAAGTCCAGAAAAATGTTTTTTCCTAAGAACACGAAATGTTTCTTTTCATTCTAGTAATTTCGAAATTGGAAGTTCACGAGTTGCAGAAACGCAACCCTTTCAGTATTCCCTGACTTGTGCTAGTTCCACCCACTGGCCTTTTCTGAGCTCTCCGTTACGTTGGGCGTTCCCATCTTATCCTAGGACTACATTTGATCGTTTGTTATTATATACACCTCAGGGGATTTTGTGGGTTGCTACCTCCTTTTTTTCCATATCTATATCAATGTCTTATGCATCCTAATCCATGACCCGAAATCGGCTCATTGTATACTTAAATCAGCGGAGTCTTTCCTATAGGGTAAGTTTGAAAATAGAGAAATATGTGTAGTGAAAAATACCGATACACTTGGAAATGTCAGCGGCTGCTGTAGGTGCATACGTTTTTTGTGTAATTGATTACTCGGACATTCTCTCGTCATTTGAGGAAAGAAGATTCGCACACTTCCAGGTGGATTGATTTCTTTAGGTTAACCAAAAGAACAACAGAAACGCAATAAATACTCACTCGGGAGTATATTTTCTTTTCTAAAATGACGAGAGCGAATTTCGGTATCGGCCGAGTCATTGTTATGTATACAGGGCTCTCTCCCGAGCTTCAAACTTATCAATCTTCAAGCAATTATACTCGTGTAAACAAATCATGCGCTTGTAGCAGCGCTAGATTGATAAATACACGAGCTCTGCTGTCACATATTTCACTTCGCGCGTAGATATTCCATCGACATCTTCTTCACCGCTGTCTAATGTGACTTTTGTAGAAATTGAAAACTGACTGACTGTTGGGATAGATGGGGGGGGGGGTGCCATGGGGGAGGGGTTCAGAATGGATAAATGTGGGCAGTTGTGCGAAAGCGCGGCCGAGCGCAAGCTTCTCGGCATTTTTCTCGCATCCTTCACCTCATTTTCAATGTTCCATTTAAACTATCGGCAAAAATGAAATAACAGTGTGCATAAATAATGTACAAGTGAACCAAGTAAACCAAACTGAAATGCTATAAAAATAAAGATATTTTATTAAACATATCTATCATTAGAGAATAAAACTAGTACACGCATACAATGATTCGCGCCCTGTTCATTACACATTGTGTATACGAGTCTTTGTTTATTGTCTCTTTTTAACGTGTTTAGACTCTGTATATGTCGAGATGGTATATCGAACACAATGAAATCTTTGCCATCAATCCAATCCTTATTCTAACTTCGTCGTTCTACAAATTGCTACGCAGTGTGGGGACACTGCACTTGTTATAATTACTTTAGTGTACGATATGATATAATACTAATAAAGCGATGAATATATAACTTTGACTAGCGCTGAAGAGAGCATCAACGCTTGGGCACGCGTACAACCGTGCCGTTACTCTTCTACATGTACATTCACTACGACAAACCAAATTGTACGATAAAAATCTTTGAAACACCTCGATTCGTACAAAAATGACCAAAACAACGTATCCCTTGTGAAGCGATAGGTTTCATTAGTTTGTGCCGCAAATATTATTAAAACTCAACGGTACAGACGGCGGATTCCTCAAAAACGTTTACAACCATAAAAACAACGGGGCTCTTGAAACATATTAAAAACCTCGAGTAGGAGGATTACACAGGACTAACGAATGGCCGAGTTCAGCCTGTAAGTTACAAGTGTACGTCAGAGATACTCACTAAACACTTTCTGAAGCTAATTGAACTGCGTCGAAACAACAAGGGCTGGCGATAAACGTCTAAACTTTAATTAGTAACTCAAAACTTTGCTTATATCACATAATTCGGACGGACGCGTCCTCTCTCTCTCTCTCTCTCTCTTTCTCTCGCTCTCCGCACAAGAGTCCAGATACCCGCGATCCATTTGATTAACATCTCATCGCGAAGAAGCAATTTTCTCACACGGCTCCGTACAAAAACTCGAGATTCCAAATCCGGCGTGAAAAACGAAGAATCAAATTGCCGTTGGCCGGAGCATTGGCCTAGCTATACTAAGTACTCGGTCTTGCGAGAAGGCCGGGGCTACAACCTCTCCTCCTCGACAGGCGGCACATTCACGCTCTGGCGCGACCTGATGCTCGACCTCTGGATCATGCTGCTCCTGAGGGTCTCGCCCCGAATCGATGCTCGCCTCGAGCTACGCATCGAGTCCGAACGGCCAGCCGATCCTCGCCGCAGCTTCGACGGTGTAGGACGCTCCGCGTCGTCCACTTTCCTGTGTAAAAGCAATTTGCGGAATTAGTGCGCGATTCTGGTGCCTATAGCTGTATGATTATAGCAAGAATCTCGATGAGAATTTTCCGATCTGGGTGTTTCGTGTTGGGGTAAAAATACCAAAGTTTACATGGGCGGCGAGTTTGTTGCGCTATGCGCAGTGTATCGGATAATAAAATTTGTTTATATGATTTTCTCGGTAAATCTTATACAATTAAGGTGTACGAATAACAATTCATTCGCTATCTGCGATTTTTAGAGTAAATTTAGAATAATTTTTCTTCAAGTTAACATTTTTCAAATAAAATCAAATTGATGCATGCAATTTGATATTTCAAATATGAGCAAGAGTTTCTCCAGAATTTTTCTTCCAGAGTTCATTATTACATTTTAAACAACCGTATCGGAACGTTTACAAACGATGTGTTGAAACATTCATATACATAATAAATATAACCACGTTTTAATTTTGAATATTTCAAATTGAACCATTCGAAAAGCAGGATATTGCTTATCCGATGTATGAGAAAGACGATTAGAGATCGTCCAATACCTCTCATTATTATATGTAGCTGCCACGGTATCTATACGAAACGTGAGCCCCTGAATTGCCTCTAACCATCTCACGCGTGTGCAAACTACTATCTCAGAGCGTTTGTTGGCAAATTATTTGTACTGCAATCGAGGTATGGTATTTTCGTATCGTTCACATGAATTCATCAAGTAATTAATTCTTTGGATTATTTTCTACAGTGTTATATAACGTATGCTTCATTGCCTATAAATACCAAGATATCATACCATGTAACATATCAATGTATTTTTTTCAAGCGTATATACTCATTCAAATTTGTACTTTTGATGTCACAATAGTTTTGTGTGTTACACAATTTGAATATAAAAGATTTTCAAATGTCAAATAAGAATTATTTATTTGTATCCAAGTATAGATCTGACGAACTTTTGCCAGACTTCCCCCAGACTTTTCCTCGCAAGTGTGCGTTTGTTCCAATATAGTGTATAATAATATGCGGCGATTGTCGAAATACTAGTGATATATCGATGTATACTAACTTCATGAAGCAGGGCATGTCCCAGATGCCCTGGTCCCTGCCGAACTCCTCGCCGTCGTGCAGGGTCTGGGGCAGGTCCTTGTCGAGGGTCTCGGGCAGGAAGAGGGCGAGCCCGCCGCCGAGTATGCCGAGAATGCCGAGGACCAGGAGCGGCAGCACCGGCGAGACGACGCTCAGGTAGACGACGAACGGGGCTATTATACTCGCGACGTAGCCCATTATGTGGATGAGCGCGACCCCCTGCGCCCGCACCACAGTCGGCAGCAGCTCCGCCGCGTACTGGAGCCCTATGTTGTACGAGATGTTCACGCAGAACCTGCCCATTATCGCCAGCGTCGCCGAGTACATGTCTGCGGGATTTCACAAAAACACTATGTTTATACCCTTGACTCGTCTTTTTGCCCTGTAGAATTGCTAATGCAGCTCCAAACCGAATTTTGTTGAAAAGGAACTTTTATCTTGCAGCAATGACGAATGGATTGAAAAGTCTGTCCAATACCTGCACTAGGGACGTATTCGGATTCAGAGGAGAGAAAAGAAAAAGGGATTAGAAAAGTAAACTATTTTTCATCACTTGTATCGAAAAGTTGATAATTAAACCTTAGTTTTCTACACTCGTGATGAAAAATACTGTTCGATACTAGATCAAAAGACGATTTCTAGGCTCGTGTGATTACCACCCTCGCTTTGCTCGGGCGGCAAACCTGACACGTGCCTAGAATTCGTCTTTTGGTCTAGTATCGAAACGTACTATTTCCCACGAGATTCTGTTCGCAAAGCTAGTAGCACAGTTTCCGGTCACGCATATGTATCTCACAGGAGTAACATAGATACATAGTTTGATAACTCGTAATGCACAACAGATACTAAGGTAACTGTACCCAATTTGGCACTGTACCCAATTTGGCACAATCGTCAGATTTCGTATTTCCGGTGCTCTCTGAGCATCAGTCGCTCTTGGGTTATGTTGGGGGAATTAAAAGAAAATTTTCGGTATCTTCCCCGCCCATTTAGCCCTTAAAACCACTCTCCTACAACACTTTGAAGTTTCACTTACTGATTTTTTCACCATTTTCTTATTTCACTTTTCACACTCAACCTCAAAAATCATTTTTATCTCTCAAAGTGTCATTACTCTTTTTTGTGTAAAAACATCTCAGCTTTCGATTGGTCTCATCAGTTTTCCTAAAATTATTTTTTATCCTACTCAAATTGCTGTTTTTTGCATCAAAAAAAAGTGAACCCAATGTGCCCCTCTACGCGTTTTTAAATGGGAAGACTGAGTGAAATCATTGAATATTTGTATAGACATATTACGATGATTTAGACGCGTATTTTTGAGTTGTATGTTAAAAATTTTGTATAAATATCACTGGGAACATAATTGAGAGTTTATTTCAATGCCAATTGGATCGTCCATGTAGGCCTATATAGGCTGTAGCTAATGATTAAAAAATTGTGCCAAATTGAGTACACGTTTTGTGCATTTAGCCTTTTTGCGTTTTTTTTTAAATTGCGATTTTCGATACGTTAAAGTAGTCGAATGATGATTATGAAGATGGTTTCTAATAGGTATTGAGCTAAGCTTCGAGATGCCGTTCACAGAATTTTAAAATTCGAAGTCTATCATAGTCAAATTCGCGAAAAACCCTTAGGGGGGGGGGCACATTGGGTACAGTTACCTTACATGAGTTTGTATACAGTGATTGAGAAAGAAAAATACCCGACCGTGTCCGACTAGTCTCGTCTTTATCTACTCGCCCAGTACCAGTTAATTGTTCTCGATTAAATGTTCCTGTATCTCTGCAGCATCTCAGCAGATCATCAGCAGATATGTAAATTGATCATGCGAAGGGAAGAGATTGCAATTGAGGCTGAAACTCACTGTCGGTGACGACGCTCGCCCAGACGCTGAATATGCCCGAGATGACCATGGAGCCGCAGGCGAGCCAGCGCCTGCCCCATCGGTCGAGCACGAGGGTGAGGAAGGTGTCGGCGGGTAGCTCCGTCGCCGCCGCGACAGTGAACGTCACGAACACGTCCAGCCTCAGGTTGTCCACGTTACGCACGTGCCCGTCGAACACCAGAGATATCGCCATCCTGATCAGTTCGACAAACGCGTAAACTTCAGTCTTGCGGATATATCATGTATGTACGATTCAGCTTTTCCCCCAAAGTGCAACCACTGTTTTTTTTATTTTTTTCCTTTCGCAAAAGAACGATTGAATATTTTACTAATCTATTCATTTTCAACTTCATTGAATTACACTGTTGTGATTGGATTTCACCCTCGAAAATAGTTGGAACGTATTTGTCCTCGTTAGGAAATAAGTCGAATAGTTCTAGACTGTGTTGGTGAAGAATGGCGAGATGGAATGAATCTCGAGGTGATAAAATTATAGGTGCGTGTACTTACCAAATCGCAACTAAAAGAATCGTAATGTTTCGCAGTCTTGGGCTTCGGAACAGATCGATCACAGAGTATGATTTCTCAGTCTCCTCTTCCTTTTGTAATCTGGCACACGTTGCCTGTAAATTAATTTCATTCATTAATTTTTATTCGAAGTCGCTGGATATTGTTGGAGAATTATCCAGATACACCTTAGATCTAACAAAAAGAAATATTCATTGTGAAATACGAAAAAATTTCTAGATTATAAAATATTTTAAAACTTTTACATGTGGGTTTATTTAGACATATATTTATCCAACATACTTCATTGAGACGGTAAGTTAGAATATTACAGAAACCTTCAAGTTCAAAGCGTATATGGAAATTATATTTGATCTGTTCTAAAGTCTCTTGTCGTGAGGCCAAAACTGTGTCTGACATTTAAAGGTTCCACGCGCGGTTTTCTACTTGAGTATGCCGAAATCTTCAAAAATTTGATTCACTATATAATCGTTTTTTATCCAGATAAAATCGTTATGGACAAGATAGAACTGTATCTATTTCATGGTAGATAGTCAAAAGGTAGATGGATTATGAAGAATATTGGCCAGAATCATCTGCATCTCAATTGGAAAACCCCTTGCGAAACCTAATTTGGGTGTCAGAATGAAAAGTATACAAATAGTTTTGAAATGTTTCGTAATCCAAAAATGTCCTTTCTATCTCACCAAAAAATTTGTAGTACATGTACGCGCACCGGCCGTACAGGCTATTTCGGCACCTGCGCTCGGGTCGGGCAACACGATTCTCATGCCGAAATCGCCTTACCTCACTCCGGGTACGCATGACACACTAGCTCAATATCTGGTCGGAAGTAATTTCGCGACAAGAGCGCGAGGGTCCGTACCTGGAAGTCCTTGTAGACGTGTTCGGGCACCTTCGTGCCGTTGATCCTCTCGAACTTTGAGAGAATGGTGATGGCCTCGGTGACCCGGCCCTGGCTGACGAGCCACCTGGCGCTCTCGGGGACGAGCCAGGGGGCGGCGATCGCCAGCGCCAGGGGCACCGAGGTCGCGATGCACGTCAGCCGCCAGTCGGCCAGGTAGTAAGCGATCCACGGCAGTATGCACGCCGCGAATGTGAAGAACAGCGCTATCGACATGTTCGCCACGAACGTTCGCCACTTCGGACCCACGTACTCCAGCACTGCAACGATATAGCCGATATGTGTATATGCGTGGGTATTTCTAATGGACGATAGCTCGCACGAGTGTCTCGCTGCACTTGTAATCGAGATTTAAAAAAAAAAACGTTATCCTCCATCAGTATGTGTATGTTTATGGAGCGATGAAAAATATTTAATAAATTACAGTAATGATGATGGATTTGTAATTGTTCATAGTTGCTTGTGTATATTGTATGAAATGTAATCATCGATGTGTGCAATCGTTGTATAATCAATTTGTATTTAATGATATTTTAGAACGCAAAATCGTAAACAGTTCCACATCGTTCCACAGTTTTGAAGCTCGGATGCACCAGACAATCAGTGAATCCTATCAGTTGGATCAAGTAAGAAACGTCTACAGTACTTTCCTATGTACTAGCATTATAATAAAATTTTACTAATTACAAATTGATCATACCACTTATAATTACACCACTTTGTCATGTCGACACATATTTGCCAACAATTACAAATTTATCCATCATTCTACACATACTCTGAGGAGGAAATCAGTTTTTTGAGATTGTTCACTTTGTGTTTATTACAAGTGCAGTGAGATACTTCAGCGAGTTAGATTGTTTATCAAGAATCAACTGAAAATTGCTTTATAGAAAAGCTATGGTCAATTAGAATTTCTATCCGAATATAGTCAATCTTATTGGAAAATAGAATCAACATGACTTTAATGTATGAATGATTTTTCATTTGCTTAGAGTATTAAACCGACCTCATAACGATCCGAGTAGTAAATTATTGCCTGCGTGTTTATTTATTTCATTTCTATGTATAGGTATTGAATGATTTTCCACAAAACACATCTACATGTACAAGAGTATCAGAATAATAAATCTATGTAGTATATCGAATGAATGGATCGTTCGCACTTGGAGCGAACGACTCGCTAAAAAAAAAAGTAGTTCGCGCAGTTTTCAAGAGCCGCGCACAGGCGGAGAAAAAAAAAGCTTCAATTATACGCACAGCCGGGAACTCGTATAGGTTGCCTGTATACATGCGCTTCACGCATCGCTTGCGCGCAGCGCTCGAATTTTCGGCAAAGCCAGATACAGCAGTAGACACCAGGTGAAAAAGATCCACGGAAAAAGCACCGCAAAAAATTGGTGGAACACGTCGTCGCGCGCGAGGGAGGAGAGAAGGTCGTAGCCTCGCTCGTTGCGGAAGGAGGGCATCGATATATACACAATTTTAGAAAGAATTACAAACGGATCGTGCTGTCGTAAAACAGTGGAATACGGATAGTCTGGGCTTTCCATCCGTCGAGTTGCCAGACATATTGCGGGGTCAATGAATCTAATGGTGGGAATTTTATAATTATAGCTCGATTGCCGAGTTCAAGGCTTTCAAATTACTCGAACGATCGAAGTATAGTGCAATAATCTCCTGATGATTAGATATTATAACTCATATACCTACACATGAGAGATGATTCAAATATACAGGGAAATTATATTTTTGTGAATTCACCTAAATGAACAATGGTCCCCTCTTCCTCTTACCCGTCTTTAATCATGAAAAATTTCGAAAAACATAAAGTCGTATCTCCCGCAACTATTTCACGATAAAAGAGACACGACGGAGTTTTACAATTTCGAAAGTAATTCCCTAAAGTCTTTGAAACACTTAGATTTATTTCATCGTGGAATGATATTCAAGCGATTGTTTAAAAGCTGTGGAACAGTAAAAATTGATCAGTTTCAAAATTAATGTCTGATCACAGAATATATGTTGATCAAATTTTATTTCTTGCACGATTCAGTTAAGTCGCTTCTTTTAAAGCTCGTCAGATTAATATAAAGTCGGCCAATGATTTACTGAGAGATACTCTCATTATTCTAGAGAAAAAGCTCGAGAATTGTATTGTGGTTGATGCAAACACTTTGCAATTAAAATATGATGGAGTAGCTATTAAATTCAAAGTTTTTCCATGGTTATTTATTTCTTTCATAGAATGAATAATATTAATAAACCTCTCTTTTTTCATAGAATCTCTGAATCAGAAATTTTTTCTTTCCAGCACTGACTCGACCTGATTTGCAATCAACGGGTAATTTAATTTCTAAAAGGAGGAAATTAAATCGCATCCTAACTCGTCGGCTTGTATAGTTTTACATTTGCAAATTTGAGTCATTTCCATGAAAACGGCATTTTTCATGGCAGGTCTAATTCATCTTCTTTGTATTCTTTTTCACTATTAATTAGATATTTATCGATGCGTGATTTTCTGTACGACTTTATATTTGAAGAACATAATCTCAGAAGAATATAACCACGTTGAAAATACACCTACAAGAAAAATGACAGTAACAAAACTTACGAATCTTCTGTCGTTCTTTCTGATGACTTCATCAGATTTATCAAAACTTGCATTCCACTACCGCGAAATAGGATGAAACGGACCAGAGTGTAAGCATGTTACAAAATAAGTTTTTTCAAATAAAGCGTTTGCCCATGACGAATCAAATGTTAATCATTGATTGCGGGCCCGAGAAGCAAATTTGCAAGGTTTCCGTAAGCGTGTAGTATTTATTCAACTAGTATAATAACGTATATACTTATATGAAGCATAATCACTCAACCTCATACGGCTCACACCTGATCCCCGATACACGGTGCTTGGAAAATAATGGCATATATTCGTATTTATGTATATGTCCAAGCTGTGCTGATTCTATTTCGAGGTCTAAAGGGCCGAAATTATCATTACCATTCGTGATTGTTGGTATGTTTGATCAAAGAACTGATTGGTGAGCGAGATCTAAATAACAATCTCGATCGGTTTTTGTAGTACTTCCGAGGGAAACCGTAAAAATAGGCAAACTCTACGGTCAAAAATTGAGTAATTCGAATTCGAAGTGAAAATGTGAAAAAAAAAACAGTTCCGCGAGAACGACCCATTCACGAAATTATGTCGATTTCTAAAAATGAAACGGAGTAGCTAAAAGACGTATATACATGAAATAATCATCCCAAATAATCGCATAGAACAGATACCACAATGTTAGATTGTCCCGAAGATCGTCATGTCGAATCGTTAAGGAAATGTATATTTACCGAGGATGTACATCATGGTGAAGCAGTTGTCGAAGGCGAAGCCGAAGAAAAATCGGGTGACGGCGAACTGCCAGAAATTGGTGGCGAACACTGTGGCGATGCCCGAGACGAAGCCGATGAGATTAGTGCCAACCAGTGCGGGTATTCGGCCGTACCTGTCCGCCACCCAACCGAATATCAGTCCGCCGAATATCGCGCCCACGAAGAAGATGCTCTGGGCGAAGGTAGGCAGGGCCGCGTTGTCGCACACCCATTCCAACTGAAATGCAACGGGTTCAAAATCTCACGACCTGAGGAAATATTAACCGTATACTGCGCAAAAATTTTCCCCTAGTAATAGAGAATCATCGAGCAGACTGTCGAACCCACCGTGACCCTAACTGAATCTAAAGCAGATAGCGCTAGAGTTATAATTAAGGTAACTGTACCCAATTTGGCACTGTACCCAATTTGGCACAATCGTCAGATTTCGTATTTCCGGTGCTCTCTGAGCATCAGTCGGTATCTTCCCCGCCCATTTAGCCCTTAAAACCACTCTCCTACAACACTTTGAAGTTTCACTTACTGATTTTTTCACCATTTTCTTATTTCACTTTTCACACTCAACCTCAAAAATCAGGTGTCAATAATTTTTATCTCTCAAAGTGTCATTACTCTTTTTTGTGTAAAAACATCTCAGCTTTCGATTGGTCTCATCAGTTTTCCTAAAATTATTTTTTATCCTACTCAAATTTCTGTTTTTCGCATCAAAAAAAAGTGAACCCAATGTGCCCCTCTACGCGTTTTTAAATGGGAAGACTGAGTGAAATCATTGAATATTTGTATAGACATATTACGATGATTTAGACGCGTATTTTTGAGTTGTATGTTAAAAATTTTGTATAAATATCACTGGGAACATAATTGAGAGTTTATTTCAATGCCAATTGGATCGTCCCTGTAGGCCTATATAGGCTGTAGCTAATGATTAAAAAATTGTGCCAAATTGAGTACACGTTTTGTGCATTTAGCCTTTTTGCGTTTTTTTTTAAATTGCGATTTTCGATAGGTTAAAGTAGTCGAATGATAATTATGAAGATGGTTTCTAATAGGTATTGAGCTAAGCTTTGAGATGCCGTTCACAGAATTTAAAAATTCGAAGTCTATCATAGTCAAATTCGCGAAAAACCCTTAGGGGGGGGGCACATTGGGTACAGTTACCTTACATTGGGTCGTTTGCAAACCTATAATTAATAGCCCTGTGCTTTTTTCTTTATTCGCAATCGTTTACTTGAAATGATTCGAGCAAATTGTTCCAAACTTTGTTATTCCGGAAAAACGAGATCACAGATGGATTTTATTCCCGCAAACACGGGTTATTTATAGAAATACGAAACAACGTCACTACTCTTTGTTCTTCAAATTGATATTCAACTATTGAATTATGCAAATCATTTACTAGAGTATGAGTAATTTTAAAGTATATTTGAAATCTGCGTCAAAGTATTAACTTGATACACGCAATACATTAGTTTTGGTATATGTGATCTCAAGCTGTCTAAATTGGTGTTGCCCGCGACACACCAAGAGGCTTAACAAGTGCTACAGGAGCGTCTGTGGATGTATACACATGTCATATAGAATACTATATAGTATTGGGTTAAACTTGAATTGCACAAGCGTTTCAGCGCAAAAACAACACATTTCGGAAAACGTCGAAATTCTTTCACGACGAACAGATAAGATTGATGAATTATATTATCGAATATTCATACCTCAGTGGCAACGGTGGTGTAGGGAATAACCGAATGATTGAACTCCCAGCCATTGGAGCAAGGTTTGGTCGGCCAATCGGGATCGGCAGCCTCGATTCCCTGCTGCCTCACCTCCGTATAGTTCACGTCGTACATGCGGCACTTGGCTCTGCCCTCCATCGAGCCATGGATTTCCGGAGGTATCGACAGCGCTATCCTGGCAAATTTCAAAATACATGAAAATGTGTCAATTCGGCGTGTACAATTTACCCGAAGCTCTATCGGTTGTGAATCTATTGCTCGTTGGTGGCAAAGGGAAATCGACTCTATTGATTATTACTATCCATATGCATACAAATAGAGAATTTTTTTCGACAGTAATTTAGTCGTGGAAAATCTTGTATGTGTTGTGAGTCTACGCGTACTTTATTTTTCTTGAAAAAAAAAAAAGAGATTACACCAGCTCGAGCTGATCAATAAATAGAATCGAGACAATCTAATCTTACTCTAAACATCGGAAATTTCGATTTACGATATGAATGCTTCATGATTTTCAGACGAGCGATTTTTCTCCGTCTAAATTACCTCAATGTGGAAAATTGGAATACGGAGGATTTGAAAAAAAAGACACGCAGAATCACGTCGAGCGGTAGCAAAAACGCTTCCCGCAAAACTTCTCGACTCGTCGGCACAAGCCTTGCGACAAGTTACATACGTACAGTTGGAGCAAAAACCTTTCACCCCCGCACGTAGTGATTACGTGGCGGCACAATCGAGTGACTGTCGCCTTGATTACGCCGCTGTATTATCTCTTCGTTCGCGTCTGATTATTCGGAGTAAAAAGGAAACTGGAGTGCTCGCGACACGTGAGAGAGGTCGGCTTTTCTTCTGCGAGTCGCTAAGGATTCCGCCGAGACGGATGGAAAGAAAAAAAGAATCGCACAGCTCGACATGATCGCGGATTGCGTTACCCGATTATGGCCGAGTCTCCTTGGACTCGTCTAAAACGCTCGATATGCCTAGCGTTAGTCAGTTGATAATTTTAGCGTTATCATTGGGAAAATTCAAGATTATAGACTTCAGGCGAGTTGGAAAAAAGTATCGCGGAATGACATTATCGTAACGGGTGTCAATTTTGGATTTTTAGAAAAATCCATCGACGAATCGTTGAATTGCTCTTTTGTATTCTCCATGATGAAACCCAAACTCTTGCACATTTTGTTCATTAGATATATCTAATAAGTATCATCAATTAACGAATTCCAATACATATTAATTAGTATTCATTCGTTTACCATTGGTAATCGTAATTGGAACAGGGCAGACGTCGTAAATGAGAAAATTTGGAAATATTGGTGAAACAATAATTAATAATAATTAACAAGATTTTTTTTTCCTTTTTTTTGAGTATATCGATATCAATTCGATATTTGTTAAATGTCGGTGTACCTATTCGCATTGGTGGTGATCAACTTTTCACAAACTCCGTAGCATCTGATTGGACCTGTATCTAAATCGTGAAAACCTATAGGTCAAAACATACCAGAACAAAATAAAAAGTGATAGAAAGCGAGGACATATAGGTTGATGCTCTGATTAGCAAACATTTTCTATAGAGATTGGCGAACTGTATGGATCGTGCTCCTCAAGCAGCAAATTGACTGCCTTTGTCTTAATTGAGCCAAAGTTTGGGCGCTCGATTGATCAGCAACGAAAATGAGAATCGACGCGCATCCTTTGACGCCAGCATCTTTTCCCCGCCTCCTCTCGTCGTCGCGTCCATGATTAATGGTTCCTGACGAGCTCGAGGAATAACACAAGCGTCCATTCGGGGTCAAGGGAACAGTTGCAATTTGCAGAGGATGATATATGTGATTGGGAGGAAAAAAATCGTCGACCGTCTTCTTGCAAGCCTCTACCGAAAACTGCACGTTTGTCCCATAGTATCACGAGAAATGCATGAAAAGTTTCAGCTGGACGGTGAATATGAAGATTCCATGCAACATATCAGAGCCGGTCAAATTTGTGTGTCGTTGGCTCAATAGAACCCACATGTGGCACCCAAGGAGTGGATTTCGCGCGGGAACGAGCAATTCTGTCGTGAAATATTAAAAGAGGCTGCGCGATACATCGTGATTGCATGGCAAACAAGAGATAAATTATTTCCATATTGACGCTTGTCACTCGAATATATAGGCGCTTAGTTTTCTGCTTGTTGTTAACATGGCACGTATATTTGCTCTGGAGATAAGCGAAAGATGTGCGCGATTGATTCGAACTACTTAGATGCATATTGGTATATATTAACATTCGTTGGAATATTCGATAGCGAAATTCACAAGTCCGAGGGTTTACTCATGCGGACCTAATTGTGAAAACGTCTACGTCCCGAGAACTAGCTATGTCTTCATCCCTCCATCGGCGTACAGGAGAAACGAAATTCAAAGTTAGATCACTCAGCACTGACTGCAGTCCTCCTCAGGTTGTATTCGTATACGTATATATACACGGCGAACCTGGGATTATTTGTCATTCTCGAGGCGTTCACTATTCCGTGCGGGTAAGAGTAAAACAATAGGCGCATAAAATCGAATGCCACGGAAAGCAGGTAGGTTCACGTTGTAAAACTAATCGCAACGGTGGTGCTTGACGCGGTTTAAAGCGGCAGCGGGAAACAACGTACAACCAATGCGAGTGGCTAATTGGAAAGAAGAAAAATAAATAAATAAATAAACATTGGCGCACTCACGTAGCAACGATTAAACAGCGCGATTGTCTCTGAGGTACCCATCGCGGCCGTGGAGGAGAATCGTCTTCCATAATTAAAACGCAAATTCGAACGCGCGCGCCGGCTACTCTCCCGCGCATCGAACAATCGCCCTGCAGCTGATCCGTATCACCGCAGAAAAGCGCGCGCAAGAAAAGTATAACCTCGGCGTGCACGCGCGCCTATCAGAGCCGCGTAGGCGTGAATCGATTAAGCGTGCATACGTATATACGGTTTTTCTCTCGGACTCGCGCGCGGGAAAGGAGCGACGAGTTTCATTCATCCGCGCGAGCTGCTTCTCTCGTCCCCACGCGGAATCGTAGCCGTCGGTCGCGCGACGGGGAGAAAAAAAAATCGCGATTGTTTTTTCCGCTCGTCAGCGCGACTCTCCCCGCGGCGCGGACCCACATCGAAATGAGGCTTCGCAACAACGCGCATCCGTTTCCTTTTCGATGCGTTGGACAGGTGTGGTATTCAAATGGAAAAATCTATCGGTGCTCCGAGGAAATAGGATGCTTTGCTGTATTACTCGGAACTTTACTATATTTTTCTAGTAACATCAAGTAACTGACATTATCGTTACGATAGGTACAGTGCATTTTAACTAATTTTTAATAGCTTCTACTAAATAGGAAACCGGTTGGGTTTCGGATCTCGCTAAAACGTTTGGAGGTAGCTCATGTTTAGCCAAATAGATCTTAATATCTGCATTTATTCGTCAGCCAACGTTTCGATTTTCCAAATATATTGGCGTGTTGTAATACAAAGACTCTGCGTGTCTATAATCATGAAATATACCTGTCTTCGGGGGCGTGAGTATACATTACATTCACAACATCAGCAATGATTGCAGTTAATATCTCCGGAAAATCGAAACGACTTCCAATATAACCCGAGTTTAAAAAACTGGTATCAGAAAAACTGCCAACGAAAGTTTCAGTGGGATCGTAAAGCCAAATGTGAAGTAGTCCCCTCTTGGTAATTGCTACGAGAAGACTGGTCATTATTTTTTTTACTCATGGTAAAGTAGTATATAATACACCCGAGCGAGGTTAGGGGCGATTTAGGCACGAAAAACTCGCTGCGCTCGCAAGTTTGCCCATGCCGAAATAGCCTAGATCCGAGCAAGGTGCACGCACGATTTTTCGTAGCTCCTTGGGAGAAAAGTGTCATTCTTTGGCAAACGCCACGACGCAAAGATGGCACTTTGCTACCGCTAGGACGAAAAAAAATATTTTATATTTATCAGCAGTAGAAATACTCTGATTCAATAATATAAGTAACGCTGGTCATGAAAGTTACCAGAGTAAAACCATACAAGTTTTCATTGTAATGGTATACGGAATATACAATCGAACAGTTCAAATTTCACCAATCTGAATAGAAGATTTGAATATTTCAATTACCCCGAGCCCGGGCCAATGTAACCCCTGTGATTTCGAAACCTTGCATATCGAGTCGAATTGTACTACAAAAATGACGGCACCCGAGATAAAATGCTCGACAGAAACGTTGGGACTTATCATATAATTACGACTTCATCGGTGATTATACCACGACTCAAACTTGTACTAAATTCATCCACCACCGTAAAATGACTTTACATTGTCGCTTTAGAATTAAATTAGATTTTACCGTTTTGTCTCCCTCTTTCATTTCAGATATCAGTAGCCATACAGCGCGCGAGATTTACACTCGTATACGCAAAGTTCAAGGCGTATTTCGAGAGAATCGATCCCGCAGAGATTTACGCTCGGTCGCTCTCGCTCGTGTACATAGTGTCGCCGCGAGAGCATATCAAGTCTCTATCGATCGGCCGGGCTCGGGCTATATGCCCGCATCTGCATGCACAGCTGCCGATCGACTGTAATACGTTAACGGGGCTCGTTAATTTGAATTTGACGAGAGACTCGACGGGTATATATGCGTCGTATCGTCCGAGAATCTCGAGGCGATTGCGAAACGAATGTGTGCGTACGATGGGCCGTTCATTCAAGTTGACACCCGCTGGTGAGCGCGGCTATACGCGGCAAAGTCCCCCTAGCACTGTGAAAATTCCGTTGACCGAGCTGAGTAACGCTCGATTTACTCGTGGATTAGCTTGCGCTCGCGAGCACATACACGTTCAGTGTCTCGTTCAGATCTTTTGACGACCGACTATTAGTTATACTTATATACGTATTGTGCAAGCACTTAGTTGCTGGATGGACGGATACTCATGGAAGGATATTTTTTTTCCATTTCGTCAATCGCCTGGGAGAGAAGCGATACATTGAATGGAGTACTTACTACGAGAGCTTGTCAAGTTTGTTCGACCAATCCCGGTGAAACTTTGTGAGATGACTTTTGACTACCCCAATAAGCCATACCCATAATTCCGTCTGGTCTAACATCTCGTTTTTCCAAAGATATTCGCAAATAATTAGTGATTTACTGTATGAACAGTATGTATCTGTATTTATGTATATACTGTGAATACACGGAATTGAAAATTATTGTTAGAACATAATTACCGGGGAATGGATACGTTAGATTGAATGTCTGTGTATATGGGTTATTTGTAGATACCCAAAAAAAGCGTTTCATCGTAATCGGTGGCCCGAAATTGACAACGTCTCCTATATTAAATGAGGAACTAGTTACTTTTGTACGAGTGAAACAATTGGTCGATCGTCTCAGGTTAATAAAATTTTACCAAAAATCAGTACATTTTTTCACTAACTTTTTAGTTGAATATTTACTATTCTTATAAGTTAAGTAATTTCTACTGACAAATAGTGGTGTTTGACCAACTTATATTTAAATTATATATATTACCAGAATGACCTACATCTGCAAACAGAGTGTGCAAAAATAATGATATCCATTAGAATTAGACGATCGTATTCTATTTTTTTTTGTTTGAGAGCTTGAGTTTTTCTCGACTAAGCAAACTGGAAATGTCGAGCCACGGGAAAAGTATTATAAGTCAGTATTTCTTTTTTACGGAGAATTGAGGTTATTCGTTCAATAATAACGAAAAGAGTGAGAGAAACAACAGGGAAATTCAGAAAAATCTGATTCATCTAAAATCCATTAGTTCGTATCCATGTAGAACGATTGAAAATAAGCAATCCAAAGGAATACAGCTTTATCGGTTTGCGCAGTCACGCGCAACATCCCGTTCTTTAGTAACATATAAACTCCGCCGCGCGCCGGTCAACGAAACACCGAGTTTGAAGCAATAAAACAATCATACCCGTGAAACTCTGGAGAAAAAATGATTTACGAGTCAGAAGAATGTTGGGTCCCGTAAGAAACTCGTACAACGGTCGTTTGACAGTGCAATCGATGCGCGATGTACGAGTACATAAGTATGTACATAAGTACAATGTATATAAGTACAATGGAAATCCAGTGTACGAAGGTGAATGAATGATTGAGTCAAATTGCAGATAATTGTTCATATAATAAAAGTTAAATTTTCTCTTGTTCCATGAGTTTTGAATCTCATGTGAAAATGTAAGTATGCTATACGAAAACTCATCGAAGTAAAGTGAAATCTCACTTTTATTATGTGAAAAACTAACTGCACTTCGACTCAATCAATCATCCACCTCCGTACAATGAATTTTCACTTTCACACACTGGCTTTTCACTGCAAGGTTTTAAGACAGCACGTTGCACACGCACTCAAGCATTCATATAAGCATACTCATTGCGAATCGTGCGTCGACCAACGTGCCACGTCCATTTACCAATCCAGGCCGCTTTTCGCCGTTCGCGCGAGCCGGTCTTTTTTACCCGTCCGTTTTAATTCCCCTCTTTTTTTTTCCTTCGCCTATACTTCTTGCGGACAATGCTAGGCGGGGGAGGGGGAGGGGGGGAGACAGTCGCGTAGGCCGGGGATATTCAACCGAGCGGTGGATTGTACCAGCTTCCAATAACGCGTGTGCCAATCAACGGAGCACGGAATGGAGAATTTTACCCGCCGCATTTGTGTATACGGACAGTCTATATACTCGTGCGCAGCTCTTTTGTTGATTGCAGGCCTGGCGCTGGCGATTTCATTACGCGAATGAGTTTTACCACGCTTGATTACCGGCAACGATGGACTCTCAAGACTTGATACGAAATAAGTACTTTTCGTACCCCATTCTCTACAACCACATCCGAAGAGAAAAAAAAAACAACAACCGCTTAATTCGTCGTGAAATAGTGGCGGTAAGTATAATGAGCTCGTTCGCGAGCGAGTGATTACAAAGAAATCATATTCAGTATAGGAATTGCGTGTTTTAGCTATAAGCACTCCCTGTTTGGGCACCGCTGCGTTTTTTTCCTCCCCGCGCGTATCTTGTGACCGCATTTTCTCTTAATCATACAGATTTACGCTAACCTACATAATGACGTTGGTACAGCTGATCGTGAGCGATAATCGCTATCTCGGCCCGGGATGCAATGTCATGTTGCGCTTCGATTCATAAATTATCTTGGCCTGCACATCCTTCGTTAGATTTTCCCTCGCTTAGATCGTAACCGCCCACACAGTGAAGGGGAATACGTATATATACACGTAGAATTTTCGGATATGGATGCAGAGTGCTGCTGTATTAAGAATTAAAATAAGCCACTTGTGTATCTAGACAAGAGCGGTCGTTACGATTATTAACGCTTTCGTAAGGTTGCAACGATCTTTTTTTTCTCCCATTTTTACCTGTATAATCACGAAGGAATTCGTTCAAATGTAGCGTCTTGCGCAAGACTTTCCAATATTGAATTTTCGAGGAAGTGATATTTTCACGTTTCTGTTAATTTTCATGGGGCGATAGTGAAGTCGAGCGAACCAAGTCATCTGTATCAAAACAATGGGAATATTCCATCTGGTTGTTTTCGTGAAGCTTCTAAAAATATAATCGACACTTGACTTTTGGTTTCTCGGTTTGATAACATTACGGGAGATACGGGCGGGTTGCGGTTCGCAGTGACGTAACCACTTATGGGTTCGGGAGCAACAGTATCGCATATATATCGTAGAGAGAATCATTGTAAATTTTATCGATTGCGTCGTCGTTCCTGTATAAGATGTAATAGCTGGAAAATAGTGCAAACGAAAAAATCGGTTTTATAATTCGCCGACGTCTCACGAGCCATTTATAGTATTATTGAGCATCAAGATAAGTAGGCTCAACTGTTAATGAATAGCAAACAGCGAGATAACAATATAAACGGATTCACAACATTTAACTTGGCATCCAGCGACAAATAGCTCGGCCTCTGAGGTCATCAGACAGTTCAATCATCTTTGTAATTTTTTTGCCATCCCAAAGAAACTTGTAAAACAATTAGTCGTCGGGATGAATCATCAACGTCTCGGATGTTGATGCCATTGAACGAATATGTCGTGCAATTTCATCGATGTTTGACTTCCTGATCTAATTAGAATCAGATTATAAGAGTATACATTGAATTTCGAGTGAATTTCCGTGACTCCTCGCTATATTTTTCTTTTCTCGCGCGTGCAAATCAAAGTCACGAGAGGAAGAATTCTGGCATGATGTAATACGGAGTTATGAGCATTTTCCGAATACTACTCTTTGAGTTTTGCATTATGCGCGATTATTGTGTTGTCAGTCAAATACATGCATTCGCTGTGCGCGTCATCGAAACCCAGTCCACGCATCCGCGACATTCTACTCGTATATTATGTAGTACGATAGAATTAGCATCCAAAGGCCCTGTTTCAATAAAAAAATTGAAACAGCCTTTCTAAAGCACTAGGGTATACATTGGCTCTTCAGTATCAAGTGGTCAATTTTGTAGACGGTTCCTACCACTGCAACATTGTTAAACGAATTGGCAAAAGTTGGAAAATGATGTTTTTCCCATGCCCCGGAAAAGTTAACGATTTTCGGAAAAAAAATTTCAAATGAAATATGTAGATATTAGCAAGATTGATTTTTCAAGCCAAAGTTCATCCCAATCGGTCAATTAGTTTATTAAGAAATTGCGAAAAACTGCGAGGAATAATCCCTCTATCGCTTTTTTTTACCAGACTAGAAATCTTTATAGTTTTTGTATAAATGCAAATGTTTATCTGAAAAATGGTCATTCTTAAAAGTAATTGACCAGTCTTGCAGATGTCTTTGATTGTCGATTCGAATGGATATAGCTTGTAAGATATGTCAACTATCGTATGCAATAAAAAATTTCCTGTTAGTAATTAATTACATAGTTAAATAAGAGCCGAATCCAAGCGTATTGTTTTTTTGCTCATGAACAAATAGAATAACTTTTTCCTGTAAAGTTTTGGAAAAAAGATAATGCAAGTAATCGATTATATGTATTTTTTGACGGATTTTAAGAAAAGAAACGTTGACCCCCGGTTCTTAGAAGACGAGATAGGATTTTTTTTTCGAAAAATCATATCTCAATGAATTTTAATAATTACAAGTTGAAACTGAGCAATATTCATCTTATGAAGTTGAAGTATATGAAAAGAACTCCTCGTATATTTTCCTTAGCCGGCCTTTTTTACATTTTGATGTGAGGCATTTTATAAACTGTAGACACGACTCTACGTCAATAAATTTACTCGGAGTTAATACTGATGAATTCATATCGATGGATTCCTAGATAAAAAAACAACTTGGCTGAATCAATTACATCTTGCGTTCAACAGCTTCTTATATATACAGCATTGTCCTTCCCGGTGTTCCCTGGAGGGAATATCTTTTCACGCTCCTAATTATTACCGATCAAAATCAACAGCTGTCTCCCCAATCCCGTTGAAACGACTGCTCGGCAAGTTTGGCAATCGATCTATGCGCGCCATCTCCGTTCGGGAAGTTTTTGCCTATTTCGGAAAATAAAATCGAACGGCCGAAAAGATAACAGGGGCGTGGGAAAAACCAACAGCCAAGTGTCTTTCTCTTGGTGGAAGGCAATATAGTCGCGAGCGTCGTTTTACGCGCGAGCAGAACCAACAGAAGGACGGGACTAATTATTGTCCCGCGCGCGAGAGGCGAGCCTTGAACGCAGTGGCTCTTACAGATTCGATACACTCACATACACACACTGCATCGGACTGCCTTCGTTTTCGAACTTTTTGATTCTTCCGCGATATTTGAGCGCACTCGGCTCGATTCTCGCGCGTTTTTTCGTTGTTGTTCCAGAAATATCCGAGGATGACTATGCGGCCCCGCGCGCACAGGAAGTGTATATAGATTCGTGAAAGGATTTTGCCGGGTAATTTCCGCGAGTCCAATGCTATACGTCCGAATGCAACCCGAAATTGATGAGAGGATAATCATTGCTCACGATCCGGGATGTACTGATTGCGCGTTGGCACACACACACGGGCTTCAATGTATCCGTAAAAAAGAAGTTGGGAAACGTCGACGACAATGTGGACGGAAAGTCGTTTCTGACAATTTTTCACTCATCGCTACTTTGCCATTTGCGTATATGAGGCTGGTGCAGGTGTAGGTCACTGGGCATGCTCTACTACTTTTTTCTCTCCCCCTCCCGCAGTGGATACTGCAATTGTATTTGTATTTGCATGGAATTCATTGGAAATCAATTAGTCGGCACATTATACATATATTTTTTGCTTATTACTCATTTCAAGTAATGATCTACATTCCATCATCTGTCATGTCGTTGTGCTTATTTCAACTCCCAATGCCAAGATAGTTTTATTTTTCTTACTGCCCATTCGCGGGTTCATGTGCGCGAAACAGAATGGCTTTTTCCGGATGTATGAGTCATCTAAAATGTATTAAAGTTCAAGTGTATTAAAATTAACTTTGATGGGCTAGAAAAATTCCACTGACGCATGTGGGAAAATTATTCCAATAACATTTCCATCGAAGCCCAAACTTTGAACGGAAAAACATTCGAAATCTTGCATGAGAGGTTGAATAGGCCTTTCACGTATCAGATAATAAATGAGGCAAGGAATGATTGGAGAATAGTAAAATAAAGAACTAAAGAAAATAAGAAGATATTAAGATATTAAGATTAGATAGAAAATAAAGAAGATATTTTATCGAGAAGAAAAAAGATAAAAGGTTCTTAGGGACGTGAATTCAGATAATTTTGTCTAGACATGAAAGTCAAATAGGTGAAAAAATTGATATAAATTGAATTCTATCCCGAAGAATTCTGAAGAACATAGTCATTGTGAAGTTATTATTTAGACAACTGGCGGCAGTTTTACAAACTGAGAAATTTTGGAACTGAAAAATCCGATTTGATGAAAAATAAAATCAAATATTGACCTTCCAGATTTTTTAAATGGTATAAGATTATAGCTCAAATGTTATTGATGCTCTTGTTGATATACTTTTCGGGCGTGATAAAAATTAAATCGTGATAATAAACACATAAAGTGTATCCACAACGAATATAAGGTCCATAAAGTAATACAATTTTCGAGAAAAAAAGGATATTTGGATTATGTATATTTTCCGAGCGGTAAATTCGTTATTTAGTTACTTATATCTGAAAATATGTATTTTAGTAATGTACAGCATACAGAATATTGACGGAAGAAAGTGTTAGTATGAAAAGTATTGTTGCAGCACTTGAAAGTGACAGATGTTATCCTGTACAATTCTTAGAAATGTACCCGAACACAACAGATTTTTTCGCATGGTAATGAGAGATCGTAAATAATTTACGGTTAGATGTAGGAGTTGCTTGATGAACTGATATTAATACGCGGAAATCTCGTTTCTCTATTCCACGCGCATAGTCAATTTTCTTCGACAAAATTACGAAAAAATTGGAAGGATTATTTCGCAATGCTATAATAACGAAGTTTTGCCAACAATCTCGCTCTAATTCGGTTGTTCTGTAACCCGAGGATTTTCCAGTACACGGAATTATTAGCGAATCAGTCATTCGCGAAATCACTGCTGATAACACATATCCGATAATTTTATTAGTGTCTGTTTGCAGAATTTCAAACTTTAGTACAAGCAAAAACAATTTACACGCGATTGAGGAAGTCAATAGATTTAAAAATGAGTATTTTTCTTCTCAATTATCACAATAATCTTCATTGCACAGTACATCGGAGGAAATTCGCTGGAAACATCAGTTGTTTCCCGGTGGAATAAACACCGCAGGATTCAAATATAAAATTTACATCAAGCCACATCTTCATTGTAATCTAATCTGAAATGGTAATATTATCACAGATAAGTATCACTCGTTTGACCGGAACAAAAATGTTATTGAGGGCGCGCACGATAACACGTCTGACCCGATCCTGTCGTTTTCTACTCACCGAGTGCATATATATATATAGTCTGCCACTCCAAACTCCTTGTTGAATTACGTTAAGCTGATTTTATTTCAACCTTTGATCGAATCATTCGCCAAAGTGAAAAAAATCGGCACGCCAAGATAAAGTGATGATGAAATTGAAGATTTCCAAAATGCGCATTCAGCTTATAGTGATAAGTGCAGATCGAGCGAAATTGAAAATTTAGTGTGTATCGCGACATAACATTCAACAACGAATAACCTCACGCTATTGCTATCGGCCATAATAATTATTTGTATATATTTTTTGAATTGATAAATAATCGGATTGGCGACAATCGAAACTGAATTGTTTATTTTTGTTTAGTTATAATAAAAGCGTTTCGTCATTAATAACTTCGGGAAGACTCACTGGTAATGATTTGACGGTCAGCAACGATCGTTCATATTGTTAAAGTGTGAAAATTCATGTCGAAACCAGCAATTTTAGTCATGCATTCTTCACAAGCCCTTCAAAACAAATCGCACATCGATAGTTCCGGAAACAAGCATCGACAAAAGGATGGACGCGATTACTAGATTTTTGTTTTAAATCAAAACACGATAAACACAGCGTATTGGCGGCAACGTATTTGGCCGCGAACCCAAGTGGTAAACAAGAAACGAATAATCAAGGGATGCTCGGATTGATCGAGAAAGAAAGAGAGAGTAACGCATTCGAAGATTGCACGTGACGGGGCTACCTGTTGATTGGGCACGTGCGATGCGTACGTTGACGCGCTATTAGACCGCCGCCGCTGACGAATCGGCCGATCAGGAATGCCGCGTGTGCGTAAAACACTCGGGCGGCGAGCCGGGATGTGTGTATACGCTCGAATTCTTTCCTTTTGTTTTCTCACGGCTATCGAACGGCTCGTATATTTACTTTGTATGTTCTAAGACGCGTCGCAGACTTTGTTTCAATTGGACGCAGCCGGGATTACTCGTCCACAAGAAATTTCAGCCTGATAAAGTTATCCACGATAAAGCCGGAATATGTACTATTGGACGTATAACCTCGATTCGAAAGAATAGTTGGATATTCGGACGGATCGCGTGTTTTCCGGTATGAAACTGATTCGGTGCTTTCCTCAAAATCTCATCGTTGCATATAGCAGAGTTCAAAGTTGATCGATTTCATTTCTCCTGTCGTGATATTTGGAGAAAATTATCCACAAAATAATCTTATTCGAAAGCTAATACTATCAGTGAATACCTGCACCTGTTTTTCCCGATTTTTAAAATTATATTTATAAAGATTCATATACCGATGAGATGTATATACTAGCGTAACCACACGCAGGTCGCAAATAAAACTTCCAACTCCACCACGTGGCACCTAAAAATCCAATATCGAGTATATACAAGCAATGGAATCAATCCAATGTGCTAAAAATCAATTCGAGACGTTCGTCGAAAAAGCCTACGTGAGTATCGCACACCTCGTCGGTGGGTTGATTCTCGAATAAGAATAGATAAAGTTTCGGGCTATTTTTCGAGAAGATCCAGCTGTGTATCAATCGCCAATTTAAATTGACTGTTCGATAAAAATATCTTGTGTCTATGCGAAAAGAGATCGATGGAAAAAATATTCATTATAATATCGGTTCAGCGGTTCTTTTAGGTCAAATGACGCGTGAAATCCAAGCGAGAGCGTGTACGCAGCTTGCAAAAATGAATCTTCATACCTTTTCATTCTTTTGGTTTGCCGACAGCGTGTGTAAACTATGAGAATTCAATCAGTTCATTTGTTTCACACGATTCTTCGAGAGGACCCCGCGGTATACCGATCGCCAATTTAAATTTGAATGTTCAATAAAAATATCTCGCTTTTATGTGAAAAGAAATCGATGGAAAAAATATCCATTATGATATCGGATCGCCGGTTCTTTTAGGTCAAATGACGCGTGAAACTTCAGCTAGAGCATGTATGCAGCTTGCAGAATGAAGCCTTCTACTTTTTCATTCTTTCAGTTTTCCGATAGCGCGGCGTGTAAACTATGAAAATACAATCGGTTCATTTGTTTCACACAATTTTTCGAGAAGACCCAACCGTAGACCTGTCACCAATTCTCAAAGAAATACCTCTTGTTATTGTGAAAATAAAATCGATAGGAAAAAAAGTATCCCATTCACTTTCCTTTCCTTTAATAAGTCGAGCCGCGGTCGTTTTTAAAAAAAAAAAGTAAAATTAGATAGCGCTCCGCGGACTTTTTCACGGCTCGCTTTGTGTTTACAATGCCCAGGAGTCTGTGTATACATTATTCTCGCGGACAATACTTCGAGCGAAGTGTACAACGCTCGAAGCTATTTTTAATGCTCGGCGCAGTAACGGCGGGCGCTGAATAAGTTGAGCGTTAAGAAACAAAAAAAATCCCAACCGGGTAATCGAAGACACACAATACGAGCGAAAAATAAAAATTAAATTCGGTATCGCGGCCGAATGGTTCGAGGGGTTTTGCGGACGACTGACCTCTTGTGGACCGGCAGGTCGGCGAGTTCGGGCACCCTGCACCAATGCTCCTCGGGCACGAGGGTGATGAAGATCTGCGAGAAGTAGACCCAGGCGACGAAGAAGGCGAAGGGTATCATGAGGACGAAGAGTATCTTCTGGTAGGTGCCGAACTCGCCTACGTGAGGCAGCAGATCGTCGAAGTCGACGTCCTTCTGCTGTCGGCCGAACTTCTTCATCTTCGGCTGCTGCTGCTGCTGCTGCTCCGCCTGGGCAGTCGGGTCCTGGCTGACGGCGAACGAGTCTGCCTCCTGGTGCGGCTCCTCGCCGAACTTCTCCTGGGGCGGCATCCTCCCTGCAGTGTTTCAAGCTCTCTATGTACCTCAACCGCGACACGGCATCGCACACTGCACTCGCGATATACCCGTGTACGTGTGTTTGTATACTCAAAAGTGGGTAAACGCGCCGAGCCGATCGCCGGCCACTGTATTGTACGCTCTCGACCCGGTCGCCTAGGATATATATGCCCTCCCACTCCGGGCGCGCACTTTTTCTCTCGCTCGAGACTGACGCGCGCGCAAGCCCGATATATCTACTTATATGTGCGGCGCGCGCGCCGCCCGACACCTGCGCATACGCACGGCCACGCGATTCACTTGTGGAATCTTCGCTGCGATTTTGGCAGCTCCAGCTCCCTGACTCGGCGCGTCGCGACGCATTACGCACTCGCTCGCGCGACTGAGGAAAATGGGACGAAGGAAAAATCCGGAAGTTCGATAGCCCGATCGATCGAAGCTCGCAATTCTAGATCACGCAGCTGAATGTGATACACTTTGATGGTTGTGCTCCGGTTCATCGTTATTTTTGTCCATTCAAGCTAGGAACGATGTTTCTTGAAGATTCGACTCACTCTCTCGAAAGTTTACAGTGAAATATCCCTGTATAATAGTGAAAAATCACTGTTTGAGGGTGGATGAATGATTGAATAGAGCTGTTGTGATATTTTTCACGTGATGAAAGTGAATTTTCACTTTGGTACCATGACGTATTTATAGCAACACATTTTCACCATAAGTTTCGTGGTAAATTTTTGGTATCAAAATTCACGGAACAAATAGATCATCTTTGGTCAATGGAAAGTGTAAAATATATCGAATCGAAGCGAACAGGAGAATAACAGCAGATATTATATATTCTCTGTTCCAGGTCCAAGTTTCGAATCAGCTTCCATTTGGTTTCGCAGATGCTAAACTTTTGCGTGCGGTCCCAGGCACGTGTGAATGGAGCGCAGGGTCGCAGCACAATCTTGAGAAGAGCGCGTGCGTCACAGTGGGCAAAAAAGAGCTTTGCAATGTCCACGCTCTGGGGACACATATCTTGCTCCACCGATGGCGAGTATAGAATCATAATATGAAACAAATTATAGTGGGGATCAGCTATGCCCCTGAAGTATTGATTACCGATATTACCTGGTAGATTCGGTTGGTCCACTTTATGCCGATGCACCAGAGCTCGTTCTCGAGTATTCAAATTTGGAAAAGTAACCCGTTTTAGTAAGCGCTGCTTCATTGAGTTCTGTCATATTCAAAAGAGAGATTATAGAGATTCAAGAAAAACTAGTTTTTAGGTCTCGTTGAGCTATTTCGAGATTATTATTGATAATAGTGTATAATGTGCGCAGAGAGTAAAATATGTTTCTTAATAAAAATGTCTTGGAGAGAACAGTATGAAGAGTTTAGTAATAAACGAAAAAGTCGACGACTATGTGACTCACTGAAAAAAAAATTATAAAAAAATTGTGTGACTCGACAGATTCCAATAAAACTGCTCGAAATATAGTCTCAATTCAGAGCTTGGATGGATTGTTATTACCTATAAAAGTTCCTTTCCCTCTTCACAATAGCCGATGAGACGTGTTTTTCTGGAAAATCTTTGTTAATAAAGGATTGAATAAAATTATAGATAGAATATTTATTTGAAATATCAAGATAAAATATCTCAATTGGAAGGTTCTAAAACAGGTTCAATGCACTCGCATGGAGATACTATACAATATCCGGATGACGATTCACACAGTTCATATCTACAGCCATTTTGACTAATTTGCAAATCTTTTCATTATTTAATGTGTAAACAGTATGTCTGTATTGATAAGCTTCAATATATATAGTATAATCGAAAATCATTCACACAATGTCTCCAGAAAATCAAGGCATTGGCTGGAATGGATGTAAATTAAAACTGTTTAGGTACTCAAAAAATATCTATCTTTCATCGCGATTAATCATCCGCAAGGTGCCCCCTTGTTAATAGATCATGGTAAAAGAACAATCGTTCATATATTCAACAAAGTTAATATTACATTATTATGGTAAGTCAATACTATTCTGAGATTCAAACAAATGATCGATGAATACAAAGCTATCAAAATTTGGATACCCTGTGAATTCGTTCGGAAAACTCGTTCATTCAAGCATATAGATAAATTTCGTACGCCTTAACGGATGCATTCATCATTTTTTAACTAAGGAATTGTTGATTCAGTATGTAAATTTTATTATATGAAACTATATTGTGAAAACGAACTCATAGTTTATAATGCACATAATTTAATTCATTTACCCCATGATGTCTTGATCTATAGTCCACTAGAATTCTCCAGTGTCGTGAACTTTGAAAGCTGTCTATAAGCTATCAAAAGGCGACTTCATGAAGGGAATCGAGCGTAACAATAAATTGAATGACCGGTCTCTATTTGTGAATGGAAAAGTATCTTCATTAGTTCGACGAGGACAGTTTAATTTCAACACTCCCATCTCTGAAACACTTCCGCCACGTTTCAGTAGAATTCATAAAAAATAGAATTTTGCGATTTCATTTTGATTTCATTTCAAATTCTAAGCCAAGTAACTGTTGCTATCCTGAAGAAAGTTGCAATGTTCGAATTAAACATGTTTGTTACTTTGACAACTTGCCAGTTATTGTAGAATATAAATCCTAACATTGTACGAGTATGTAAAATTATCGAATAGATTCTCTTGTTTGTTGGGAATCTGCAAAACAAACCTACCGACCTACAGAACTTCGCATGTGGTTTGTTAATGGTACACAAAAATTCTTTCCTATAGTTTTGTTAAAAGATATTTCCTATTTTCCTCCTCTTCTCCACAATAACAGTTAAATTGATGTTCTCTCATACATCAATAATAAGGTGTAAATTGTACAAATCATCATCACCATCACAGACAAAAGGCTGCCGAAAGGTGCAGTAAAAATCTCGTTAAGCAAATGGATAGATAAACTATCTGTCGATCTATTTGAAAGGCTTAAATGCATCTTATCTTATAGTGGATGTCATTAATGAGCCGTGAAACAATATAACCAGACATTGTTTAATTTCACTTCCGTACAATCGAAATTTGAAGAAATTCTTTTCATTGGTAAGCCGTTTATAAATCAAATTGTACTCGACGCTGGTTGACTCAGACATTGTCAATTTGACATTGCGCTGAGATTGATCTCCGCATTATAAAAAAAATGTATACTCGAATACATTCTTGACTATGTTGATGCTTACCATCAACTAACGAAGTAAATCAAAGTCGAGCTTAGAATTTGCAGCTCTTTAAGTAAGTACTCGCATATTTGATTGGATGTGTGTGTATCCCTTGAATTAACTTTTACATCTATTTATTCATAGAAATATCCATCAGCTGTTGCGAGGACATTCAGGCATGATGGCGAAACAATCCATATCGATGCACGGGAGATATTTTTTAAAGAAGCATGCAAATACCAGGGATAAGACATACTATGAAGCAACCGGTCAATATGAAAGCTTTATAAGAAACTCTGATACACTCCAATGGTCAATCGTTCTCATTTTTTAATACGTAATAAAACTGCATTTTACATTCGATTCCTAGATCGGCAAGTTATATCATGCATTCCAGTAAAAGAAACTGATAACAAATGTTCAGATGCATTTATGCGACTCAGCCTACGTAGCTGGCTTGAATCCGTCCGGTAGGATCATGGAGGTAACAAATCAACTCAGAGTTATAAAAGAGGTATGCTTAATGTGTATACGAGTTCTCACCTTTCATTACGCAAAGCCGAGTAGTTAAGTTCTTGCTCCCACCCAACGAAACAATATCATTCTGTAATTGCAATTCATCGATAGTTGCGAGTTCAGGACACGTTTCAGGAGGCACGCTTGACATACGAAAATTCTATACCCACAATATTTCACTCCTCGCTGTTCAAACTTCGGGAGGTGTAACAATTACTATCGCTAAGAGATTTCGTTGTAAATGGTACAGCAAAATATAGAAATGAAATGGATGCTCGAAAGCACGTACTCGACCATTGAGATTTAACTGAGAAAAAACTAAATATCAAACTGAAGTCATCAAATACTCAAGACTAGATATTTTGAATATAAATAATATGGAAGCTTTGACTGATTTGAGCGAAAACTTTACGGAGAAACAATCAAGACGGTTTGCAAACCCATGGGGTTGGAAAATCAGCTTTGTACAGACAGTATTGAATATTTCATATTATCATGACAAACATATTTGAAATTTTGTTTTATGTACATTCCAGGCGAATAAAACAAAGAGCCTGAAATGCAAGCTGTAAAAATAACAATGAACGCAGTCCATTGTTATCACAAATGTGTGACTTCAAAACGTCGGTTCACATGTACATTCTCGCTCTTTTTGGTTTCTTAGTGGTCGCAACTTTCAGTGAATTCTCAAGATGTCTTCCAACTCTTAATTGTCGACATATTTTTCTCTCCACGTATAAAGAGAAAAATTGAAAAGAGTTAGCCGACCCAAAATGGAATAAGTATCGCAATTGTTCGCGGTAATATAAAAAAATAGATTTCCCATTCATCTCTTTTCAAATTGCAATAATGTACTCCCGTCACGCTTACACGAATAATAGTGCCACAACGCTCATTAAAGAATTAATGAAACACGTGAAAAAATTGATGCCCATAAAATATACGAACGATCTGACATTGTACCCCATTCTTGAGTAATCCCCAAAATCGCAACGCAACACCACGCGACCATCGGGACGACACAATGCAGAAGTAGATGCGACATCTCTTCGACGCGCTGCACCGCGTGCCCTTGCTCATCCGCTCAATTCGCTCCGATGGAATCCTTATTTTTTGCCCGCCGGCAAAAATGGGTCAATGTTTTTTTTTCTTCCCCCCCAACTTTCAACGCCTTCGTCAGATAACACACGGTGGTGTGCGACGCAGCGCACGGCACAGGCGTGGAGGCGAGTCGATGAGTTTTCCGCGCGTTGCGCCGGTGTATATAATTATTATTGTCCCATCGATCGTTCCACTATAATCCGTCTGCTCTGCACAGACTCCGTTTGGCGAGCCTCCCTTTGTGCGCCAAGTTTACACCCTTGCACTCGGGCTTCTAGATTCATTCTACCGATCGGCTTATTCTAAATATAAACTGCTAGAGATTCGGTTTTAATTAGAATTAGATCAGAGCGAGCGTTCTATATACAGGCATCGATTGAGCGGTCGATGAGAGGGATGAAAGAGATTTTTCACAGCGAGGAAGTCATTTGAATGAGTGGGAAATATTCAGAGATTGGATAATCGATAAATCCAACGCAAGCTGGTGAATGATTGAAATCATCACTGACATTATGTCAACGTATGAAACGACGAGCGTAGCTTGTAACGCCTTACTTAATGCGCGAAGAAGTTTTTTTTTCTTATTCTAATCAGCAGATAATGAGCGGAAACGAAGCGCACATCTTTCATCGGGCAAAAACTGTCGCTCAACAGTTGGATGTACAAAACTATCCACGACGTTCTCATGATATAGGTATACACAAAAATCCCATCTACATGTATGCACGTGACCCTCTGCACATTCGAGTGCTTTTTTTTCCTGCGCGAGATTGCATTCTCCTTTCACGAGCAAGCGATCTTTCGCAAAACAAATGGAAAAATCGCGCGTAAGGTCAGCCGGATGCACGTGGTGCGCGTAAACAAACGTAATCCTCTCCCCTCCCCCTACTTTCTCAATTCTTTGGATATACGTCCACATCGGTTGCCATTTATAACGAGATTCAAGAGATCAAGATATTTTTGCTTGTTCCATCCAGAATTCGTTATAAAGGTTACAGGTGGAAAGTTGCGACGAGAATTTTTCAAGCCAGGCCTCTACTCTCAATTGTATCTCAAGTGTTTTCGAAAATCGTGTCAACGTAGAACACTGCGCACTCACTCACTTTCTTTCCAGGCTGCCGTCTTCATCATTGTGAAATATTGTTCTCGTAATATTGTCTCTGTTTGTCAAATTAGTGGATATACATTAATGTATATAAGAATTTAAATTGCCGCGTTTACTTTCTCTTATAAGGACTGTTAAGAATTTGATTTTCTTTCTAATTTTCGTGCTATCATGTAAGCTTCAATTGAGTGTATATCCAAGAGCGAGTGTCGCACGAGACTGAAACATTAGCTCGTTATAAGTAATCACTCTAGGCCATTATGCTGGCATTTTCTGCTTGTTATTTCGTTGCTCCTTACCTTACGAACAGTAGCACCGTTTCAGCTTCCTTCACCTTTTCCCAGAAACATTATTCGACACGTCTTTCGACTTTTTCCGGCAGGAACTAATGATTTTCTACTGACGCTCAAAGAGTCTACGTCGATTCCGCTTTGATTCGTGTATTAATCCAACTACATAGGATCCTACACCAAATCACAAACATCAGAGCCACCTGCGCGCAGTTCCCTTGACGCGAGCTGCAGCGCGCGAAAACCTTATCAATCGACGATGTCGGAAGATATAGCGCGTCGGCTCGTTCGCGACCATGTGCTGTCAATTAATTATGTCTGCTAGATCGGATGCGTGATTCATAATTTCCGTGTGCGCTTGGCCGTTTATAGTGTTATCGCCGTGTTGCTGTAACCAATAAACTGTATGAAGAATAATCCAAGCCGGATTTCAAGGTATACAGATCTTTCAGGAAACGCAATAGAGACATATATAAATGGGAATACTTTTTCAATTAAGATCTATTTCAAGGGTTGTCGTATAATAGCATGGGAAAACGAACAATTATCCAAGTTCGCAAAGATGCCTTGGGTATAGACTTACGATGTGTTATTCGGCAAATGCATCTACTTTACCAGCAAAACGATGTCGTATTGGAGATGTCAGTTATGAATGTGAATGCCGAAGAACGAATTTTCAAAACTCATCGTAACACTGAATAGGGATAGTATAATGTATAGATAAAATACTTTGTTCTAATATCGCTGGTTGAATTTTGAAAAGTGCTTCGGTTTTACAATAGAATTATTGAGCTTCCTTATAGATTTCCTCATTGCGAGATCTGCTCTTATGATGACTATCATCAAATCATATTTGAATCTGGATATGAAAGATTACTTTCAGGTACGACTTCAATGACAGTAATTTATTACTGCATATCGAATTAGATAATCGCATTATCGCTCCAAACATTACGTATATACACATCGGTCAATCACCAAATGTCACAACACAAAAATTTTCATTAATATCCAATTTTCTCTTTGCCACTGCAAACAAAACGGCGCTTCCGGAGGTGCAATCACGTTAACTTCTTGTTGCGTCGATCACCATCAGAGTATAAAACGGTTACTCGTGCATCGGGTATCGAAGAGACAATCTTCTTCATCGCCCCAGCCAGTTGGGACATTACATTTATATTATCAATTGCGTTCTTGCGGCGCTAATTGTTGCGCTCAAGTGCCGAGTCAACTACACGCGCGGATTTCAACACGCTAATCTCGTTGTGGAAAATCGTTAGCGGTTTCAGCATTTCTTCCGAGAGCCGTATACCGTTTAATTGTCTCAATATGTAAAAACCCGCACGAAGTGAACGTTATGAATGGTGAAATTTAAATTGCCTCTGTTTTCTGGGTAGGTGTGCGATTTTCTTGGTACAGATTCCCCAAAATCACGTAGGTAGAATAGTCTTGAAGAAAAATTGATTTCCACGAGTGTCAATTTCAACAACGACATTACATCAAAGATCGTTTTTCTAAATCTTTGAGGTGGGTTCGGTAATTTTTCTTGAATCCACCACCAGCGAGACAATTCCATACTAGGCTTTATTTCAATGATTGACGAAGAAGAAAAATTGAATAATCAAGGAAAAATTATACTATGAATGAGTGAGAATATGCACATGTCAAATATATCGAAATACACTTTATTCAGATTCTTCATTATTATGAATCGGCAACGAACGATTTTCTTAAGATCATGGTTAATGTTCTAATGAATTCTTATTAGCCTGAATTCCTTGAGAGTTACAAATCGCTCTCTCTCTAGTGAGTTTCATTTCTTTTTCAAAGTCCATATAAGAAAGTGTTGTGATAATAACATTTTTCTGAACAGATTCTTATATATTATTACTTTATAATACAAACGTAGGTCGCATGAATTTCAAACTTAAAGATAGAAAAATTTGCGTGAAAAAAATTGTAATATCATAGATAAGTGTAACGAGTATGAACTTGACAAAAGTGACATTTTTGATAGTTTTATACGACGACAAAATGTACTTGGATAGCCTAATGCTCGACCTGTTTATTCCTCCATTAATAATGATTACCAATCTCTCGTACAGGCGTGGCTATACGTTGGAGAAGATGTAATAAAATGATTGAATGAATATTCTTCAAGAAGCTTAATTGAAACAATATCATGTTTAGATCTTTCAATGACCTACTTTTGTACACTGACTTTATTAAAGAAGAAAATTAATCAAAAAATAATAATCGTGCGAAAGTGACTGGAGAAAATTCATCATTGAACTAACGATTAACCTGGGTGCAATAATTGTTAATCATGCGTAATTATGAAATCGGAATAAAAAAATTTTCCGTGCTTTTGATAAAAAAAAAGCATGGGATCGTAGTGAATAATCGAGCATATTGTTTTGCTGGAGGAATAACGTTGAACGAGCTATGAATTTTCAATAGTCAAGATAGAGGTTTCATTCAAAGTCTTGTATGGTGCCAATGATTGGTTCCCATGCACCAAAGGCTCGTATCACCATTTGCCATTATGTAGAAGAGAAGATATGCATCGTTCAACTGGTACACGTGCGAAGGTTTTCAGTGACCCGAGAGAATTAGGTGTTGAACGTTTATAGTATATGTACTTCTCGTCGAGTATATGGCGTTTCAAATGGCATGACTCATCGAAACTCACGCTGAGAAAGACTCTCGTGCAACTTTTTCTCCGAGGATTTACAACTTATTAAACTCTGCTCGAACAATTCGCATTGATTTATCTATGAACCTCTTCGCATTTTTCCCTCGCTCAGTTAGAATTTACGCCGCATTTCCACGAAGCGAAAAATCAATAAGGCGTGTGTGTTAACATTTCAGAAATATTAAAATATTCTTCTGTTAACGTGATCAGTGCGTAGTTCAGAAACGAGTGCGAAGGGGTAGCAAAGTAGCCGAGGTGTTCCTCGGTCGTTATCACATTTACCCTTAAATTCATTACCATGACGGAGAAAGGCATTCTCTCCGGTGCGCATTGCGCGCCCGAGGTAAGTCGAGGATTCGTTCTCGGCATTGCGCTTCGTTAGCATCACCCGCGTGCTCACGCCCGTCTCTCCTGCAGCGACGCGTCCGTTAATTGCTGCAGCCCATCAGCCGTGTTCGGTGTAGCGTGCTATAGCTCGATTCATTCAAGGTCCCAGCTATTCTGTCCTCCTGCGAGATTTTCAGTTCTGTGCTTGTGCACTTGAGCAAAGGTTTTTTTCCTTCGCATATACACACACCCGACTCGAGATGTTCCATCGAGGCTCGAAAATGAATATAAATAACTCGATTCGAGGTTATCGAGTAGACAATGGAAAAGCCGGTTAATTAATAAACATATGAATTATATTCAAATAGTCTTTTTTCTCTGGTAATCACTCATTATTGTGAGCTTAGTGCGCGATGATGCAATGTGGGCTCGTCTCGGATGAGTCCTAATTGCCCGTTGAAAAATCATTACTCTGCTCGCCAGGTGTGACCGATAGGATTCTTTGATTAGTGGATTCACTTGCGGATAAGGTAACATTCAGAGGAATTGGAGAGTTGGCTGGCCAGGAATCCATTCGGGATTCATATTCGTTCCTGCTGAAACTTTTGCAGGTGATTTGTAGCCTAGCCAAATGAATAATGTCGTATTATATTAGATGCGTATACAGTCAGCGATGATCGGTTAATATCTTCGGAAAATCAAAATGTAAGGTAACAAATGACTTCAAATATCACCTGTTTTGGTATAAAAATAAAAAGCTACCTCCAAAAGTTTCAGTGCAATCGGAGACCCAACCTCAAGTGGTCTCCTGGCAAGTGGCTCAATTAAAAAGGATGTATAGATAAGAAAATTTATTTTGTTATTGAGATATATTCTTTGTATAAAATATTGTGTTTGAATCTCGTACTCTTATGTCTCTTAATTCAATGAAACCAATGAAACTGAACTATTGAGAAATATAATTGAGTCGTGAAATAAGTTGAATAAATTTTATATGTCCATCGCAGTTTGTATAAAAGTTGATAAACTCACGTGTTTCATTCGTGTCGTTTGTCGCGCCTAACTGTAGGCAACTCCTTTGTCGTGTATGCGTTAAATATCTAGCAGCTCTTTCTCAGGCGCAATGAAAGCTAGTGTTGTTTTTATTCGACTATCTCTTTTGCCAAGAAATGCGAAAGAATATGATTAGAGAACATCTGATTTCTATCTCCGTTTGGTTCTATTGATAACATTGAAAAAAAACCATTTCTGCTCAACTTGATGAAAATTAATCTAAAAAATGGTCGTATCGGTTGTAGAATAAACTTGGCGAGTTGCTTAATTTAGAAAAAAAGTCATTCCTCATTCTCATCATTTGTCCTCCGACACTGAGTTTAATCATCGCATTGTTCATCCTTTAACTTGCGTCGAGATTAAACAGGATCGTTCCGTGCGGATCACGTCAAAAATGCAGCACGCCTACTTTGACGAATCGTAAAAAATATACTCATCTCATCTGCAGTGTTTCGGAAGTGAGAAGGAAAAAAAGGGGGGCTCGACTTCAGCACGCTCGAGCTCCGGTAATTAGTGTTGTTGGCTCGGTTCGGCCCGTACGCGAGCTCTCACTTTTGACTCGCGGCGCACTCGTCGAGCCGCAGCTCGAGCGCAAAACAAATCCGGTCGAGCTACATATTGAAACACAGTATGTAGCTCGACCAAACTACATATGTACGTAGTTTCGTCCATTTGGTGTTTTCACATCCGGCAAAACTTATGGTGCGCGAAAAATCGAAACAACTTACTAATTGACCCATTTTACGTATTCGTTGATTTTCGCTCGAGCTTGAGGTTCAGCAATAAAATATATACGGGATCAGTGTATTCACCTGCGGATATATATAGTAATGAACTGTATACGGTAGTTACAGTACACGAAGATTCGAAGCGAGGAAACGTTTCGTTATCTGCGAGAGTCGGGGAATTTTCCTCAACTCTCGTAGTTTGCACACCGCGTTTTTGCACTATCGTCTCGCTCGCTATACATATATATGCACGAGATATTATACGAACGGCTGAAGTTGTCGCGTGCACGTGTCCGATGACAGTATATGGAAATATGCAACCAATGATAATTCAAATACCCGAACGAGTGTTTTGATTGGGAAGGAAAAAAGAGCGGGTGCGAGGGGTCCTATCTTCGAAATTCTTCAAATTTTATATTTGTTTGAGATTTCTCATTCGCGCTCTATTTTGAATTTGTTCCGCTGTTTTGTTTTGCGCAAATATGATTGAGGCAAGAAAAAATACGTCAATTTCTCAAGATAACTGCAGGCGAGGCTGAAACCAGCGAACACTAGTTGGCAGACTATTAGCGAAAGAGTCTTCAAAAGATATTCTTCAAGAAAATAATTCCAAAGTGCGTCTGAATTAGCATTTTGTAAATACATACTACAGATATAAAATAATTTTATTGATGCATAATGAAGAGTTCGAAGACCTCATTGAATGTTTAATATTCAAATTCATCTTCGAAGATTTACTTAACGTCAAACTGCTCACATGTATATATCTTGTTTTTATAAAATTATAATTAGCTTTGTTCATTAGCTGCAGCTGGATAGAGTGAATATAATTTAGGATGCAAATAACAAAATCTAACTATATATATATATATGTATGTATTACCAAGGTGATTAATATGTTGACTTTTCTGCACGAGAACGCGGATGTTAAATATTTAATCCTAATTTGAATGACTCATCGACTTTGTGACAAGTGTTATTTGCCCAATAAGACTTATTGCATAATTGTATGAAGATTGTCCAATCTAGGTTGGAAACTGCGAGTGAAAATAAATTTTCCTCCATCTCGTGATATTTTCAAACTTGCGAATGTGATTCGTCGTTTGCACGTAAAAAAACATTCTTGCTCGTGATACTCAATGAAATACTCGATGGATAACGAATCACGCGAGTTGAAATTCGTCTCATCACTCGAGTGCCGATGAAAAACAAACGAGGAGCATTGAATATTTCGCGAGAAATATTCAGTGCTCCTCAGAACAGTCACGAAAATCCAATGTAAAAACAACGCGCCCACTCATAATACATCTCCACACATTCATCTTGCGCGTATACTTGAAAATTAGAAACACCGCAGCT
The DNA here is from genome assembly GCA_020882685.1 of Aphelinus atriplicis. Taxonomy (NCBI): domain Eukaryota; kingdom Metazoa; phylum Arthropoda; class Insecta; order Hymenoptera; family Aphelinidae; genus Aphelinus; species Aphelinus atriplicis. The sequence continues at coordinate 19,918,972 of CM037075.1, read as the reverse complement.
CCCGCCGAATTCAAACGCGACCGGGAGCTGCGCAGCAGGCAAAAAAAGCGTCGAATGCTCCGTTCTCCGGTCAACTTTCTAACAGCAGCAGCGGGGCGACATTGGCCCGCGTCTAAGATTAATGAAAGAAAGACAGTCCTTTGGTTGCAGGAGAAAGAAGCCACGCGTCCGCTTGCGCTTCTATAAATGTATAGCGCGACGGATTTATACATATACACATATATATAGGGAAACAGGACTTTCACCACATCAGAGTCTCGCGTCAGTTTTCGCTGGTGTGCGGAGGACTTGCGAGTGCGCGGCGCGTGCGCTTTTCCTTCCGGAAATTCCGGCCGCGCGCCGCGGCGGCGACGTCCGATCGCGGCGCTACCTCGCGGGTATTATCCCCGCTGACGGTCGGCTCGTCTCGGACGGTCAGCCCCGCCGCGCGGATAGAGCACGTGGGTATCGGGAAAGGGAATTCCATATATACACATATATATATAACAACGGTGTCTCGGCCGCGATGGTACAGCTCGCGCGTGCCAAACTGCAGCAGTGCACACAAACGCGCACGCTGCTGCTGCTGCACGTCTCGCAAGAGAGAGGATGCGTGTGCCGTTATTTACTACACTTGACGCGTCGTGCGATTTCGCCGATTTCGGCGTACGCGATTTACCCGCGCTGCATCTATCATATGCGCGGAGAAGCGCGCGCGAGCTGTATATCACGGGCTTATCGACTCGGTTGCAAAAATAAACGAGGGGATAAATACGTATATACACGGCCGAAGTCCCGTACGTGTATGTATATATGTATAAAACAACACACATAACCAGTAGCACACGCGATCGCTGACGTAAGGATATGGGAATTGCTGCACATACGTGCACGTGTGTGAGTGTGATGAATGAGCTCCGGCCGATCATAAGAGAGCTATATTGACTCGGAGAACATCGGGCTAATGAATCGGGAAGATTTTTCGTTGATTGAATCTCTCGTCGTCTGCCGTGCTTGCCACGATTGCGTAACGCGCGCATATATATACACGAGTACTGCATCGCCTACACAGATATACACACCCAAAAGTGTCTGCACGTTATAATACCCTCCATATCGAGGACTCGGTATATATGTAAGCGATGGATGTTTAGCCAGCGCTTAGCCTACTATCCGTATTACAAATAAAAGCGATGATAAAACCGCGCACTCTCGGGGAGGCTGCACTGCTGGCGCGGCAAGTGGAAGATTTTACACGGTAGGCACGTGTGTTTAATGCACAATGCTAAAATCGCTTAGCGTATACGAGCTCGAGCTGCAGGTACTCGTGCGGCGTTATGAAACTAATGTGTATAATGAATAGAAAGGTGCGGTGCGGTATATATACACGTTGCCGCATATATATATACAAGTGGCCGGATGAGAATTACCCTCGAGCGCTCCTTCGATCATTCAATTTTCGCGTTGAACGCCACACGAGGTGTTACGTAAATAGCAGCAGCAGCAGCGGCGTGGTTGTATCGAGTATAGGTATATATACCGCGGACAAACTACAATTTCTCGCACGACCACTCGCGTATATCATCAGCAGCAGTAGCGAATGCGTAGAAAGAAGCGCGGTAGCTCGAGCGGGCTTAGTCACAAGCGTGCCCGGCATATGTATATGCTCGTCAATGTTAATTAATGATAATGGCACACGTACAGAGTGGCTGTCGAACTCCGGTCGCTCGTCGTATACATCTATTCTCGACCGGGGCACTTCTTCGGTCGAGAGTGGAGATACATATATACACGAGCGCGCTTACATCTTGTGTGTGTGTGTGTGTGTGTGTGTGTGAATGGCCCGAGGAATAAAAACTGTCCGCGAGCTAAATTAGCCGAGCGGGATACCGCCGTCGTTCTCGCGAATAGTGAAAGGGGATAAAAAAAAGGGCGAGCCGCTTAAATAGAGCGAAAATCGAACCTACATAGAGAGAGAGAGCTATATACACGATAATCGGCTCTCTCTCTCCCTCTGACGCTCGACGAGCGCGACCCAGACCGAGAGATAAGTCGCGATCGTGTATTCGTGAAAGAGAAAGAGCGAGAGAGAGGGAGGGAGAGCTGCCCTATCGACGAGTTCAGCCGGCTCGTATATTATACATATACAACACTTGTCGCGTGCATACGAGTATGTGTGGGCGCGGGCGCGCGTGTGCGGCGAAAGGGGGAAAGGCTGGTGCGCGAGCAAAATTAGAAGATGCCTGGGCGATGCTCTACTCCTTCCGTTGTGGGCAATATACTTTTCGCGTGCCGCGCGCGCCGCACGCACGCGCCGAGGATTAGTATCGCGCGCGCGCGTCGGTCGTCGGCAGGGGGAAAAAATCCGCCTCCCGTCGGGTGCACTTTGCTCGTGCGCGTCGCCCTTTTTCCTTCCCCTTTCTCTCTCTCTCTCTCGCTCTCGTCGTCCTCTCTTCGCGCTGTATGGTTTCGCCCTGCGCGCAAACGCGTGTATACCCACGACGCTTATACGCACGCGAGGCTCCGCGTTATTTTTCGTTTTTTCTCTCCCCGCAGCTCGAGGGATCGAAGACGCGATAACCGAGAGAGAGAGTGTCCGAGAGCGCCTTATCGCACAGATACGAGAGCAAAGTCGCGTTCGTCTTCGAAATCGGAGATTGACGTGTTAGGGGGGGCCCTATGGACATAGAGCCGAATACGATAATATACACACATAATCAGCTCGTCCTTGATTGTTTATATGTGTATATAGGTATATATATATATATAGGTATCGTACGCGCACTCCGACATGCTGTGCGCCGCGCAACGTTTTACACGTACGTCGCCCGGAGGGGGGCTTACCCAGCCTGAACGTGACTCAAGCTTACGTAACTCGCGTGTGTGTGTGTGTGAATGGTACACACGGAGTGTATAATGCAACGGTACATTGTTGTAAAGAACGACGCCCAACCAGCCTTACGTTTTGTTCCTCTTTTCGCACTTTTACCCCGAACACTCCCGCGTGGGTATATATACATTGCCTTTCATCGATTGTTGTTGCAACGACGAGGAGGAAAATAAACGAAACGATCGCGGGCCGTTAATCCTTGCCCATAACTCTCCGATCGATTCATGCCTCGGAGCTGAATGGAAAATTTAAAGCTCTCGGGTATATGCACTGACAACGCATGTGTGTGTTGTTTGTGCGTGTACGCAAAAGTATGCTGTACACTTTTCATGCTGGTCGTTCAGATTTCTCGCGACGGCTTATGCCCGCACGAGGGGGGGGGGACGGAGACACCCAGAGACGAGATGATACATTCGTTTGAAAATTCAGGAAACTCTCTCGTACGCGCGCGTATATATGCGTAAAAAGTATTATGAGCACGAACATTCATCGGCTTTCACCGATTGCGTCTCGCGCGCGAGCTATATATCGCGTCCGCGCGCTCGTCAGCCGCGCATACGAAATGTTGTACGAAGAAGGGAAAAAGAGCAAAAAGGAAAAATCAAGCGCGCGCGCGTGTGTATACTGGGCCAGCACACGTATATCTGACATTGGGTTTCCACACACACACACACACACACGTGAGCACGCGCGCGGACGAAAGCGAAAGCCCGGCTCGTCGATGCATACTCGTACACTTATGCGCCGCGTGGAATTCACGCGAATGTTAACACATTCTCTCGGCGGTCCGCTCGAGTGTCGCCGAATCTGCAGCAGCCTGTGGCGCGGTCAATCAGGTTCTCGAGTGCGAGCGTACACGTACTCGCGCGTATACCCCCTGCTCGCTGCGTAGTAATACGTATCCCGTTGCGCGCACAGCAGGTGCAGTTTGGCGTGAGTGAGAGACAGAGAGAGATATGAGTACATGTGGAAGAAAGGCGTGGGCGTCTCGTGATCTCACAACGATCGAGCTCACCGGTGAGTGTGTGTGCGCGCGCGAGCACTTGATTTTCTGGGTTAAACGCGAGGAGGAAGCCGCGAGCGTCGAATAAATCTCCAAATTTTAGCATAGCATGTATATGAAACAACACGCGTTGACGGGACGTACGCACGACTCGGGCTTTGTCGCGCGTGTATGTGCGGACGCGTAAATAGATTCACGCATCCCATGGTATACGCAAAACACATACACACACAACTCGAGCGGACGTAAGAGCTGGCGAACGGGTGCGAGAGAGAGAGAGAGAGAGAGAGAGAGAGAGAGAGAGAGAGAGAGCAGCGGCCTGCACGAGACTGCAGTGGAGGTGGGGTGGGGGAAGGAAAAAAAAATGGGGAAAAAAACGGGCCGACAGCTCGAAAGTCGTGTCATGGAAGACCTAATGTCCCGATTCGTCGCCGGCCAACCCGCTTTGTTATATATATACGCACAGCTCGAGGAATTCGACCAACCGAGTGGGGCGGGTGGAGGAGGGGTGCGGCGGAGCTCCACGGGGGGGATATATCGCGCTGCACGCATGTATACGCATATATAAAGCTATATACTATTACTCATCGTCACATGTGTATGTATATGCGCGAACTGCAGAGAGGGTATAATGATACGACGAGCGCTCCGTCCCGCGAAGAGCAAGGTCATACCGTTTGGCCATCTTGAGGAGGCGTCGGGCTTATATGCATATATACCCCTGGCAGCAGCTGCTGGCGGATCGATCGCGGGGCCTTGCCCCTCCCCCCCCCCCGCTCCGAAATTCGACGCATACATGGTATGCGTAATACATGCGCGCCTACCCGACACGGACGCGCGAGCCGCATCGGGGATGCGCGCTGCACACCGGCCGGCTCTAGGGGGTATGTATATACCTACTGCGTGGAGGTGTACAAAACAGCTGCACCTCGTGTAGGCCCTCGCGGGGGGGGGCGGGAGTAAAAACAAAGCTCGCACACAGGGGCGCATCGCGCGGCGCTGTCTCGGTCCGCGGATACTTAGTGCTCTAGCAGCCGGCATTCAGATCCCGGCGCTCCAATTTCGCAACGTTGCCCAGCGCGCGCGAGCGGCGGCGGCGGCGGCGGCGTTCGTTGCACGCGCACCCACATACTTACAAGAGTAAAGCCGCCGCGCCACCACCACCACCGCTGTTCGCTCTTGTGTGCACCGCGCGCGAGAGTGTGCGGAACGCGCGTGTCTGTGTATTGGTGACTGGCGCGCAGCAAGTTTCGGCGCTGTCAGACAGTGCAGAGAGCCGACGAACAAACACACAAACGTGCCGCGCGCCGCTCGCTTTTCGTCGTATAAACACGTACCGCGGAGAGCGAGCCTGTCCTCTGCATGCGCGTGTAGAGGTACATACACACACCGGAGGGTACACACCTATACCCGCGCGCTGTCTCAGGCTCCGATGGCATCAACGGGGGAGAGAGAGAGAGAGCCGAGGGACGAGGATAGCGCGCGCGCGCCGACTCCGCGCGGAGAGAGAGCGTAGTGTGTCGCGCTTGGCCGACGATCCCGCACAGTGGAAACAGCCGGCTCGTGCTGGATATCTCGTCCGCGCGCGCGCGCAAGTCAGCAGGAGTTTACCCCGAGATTGGCCCAGGTGTAAGTATACACAGCCGCGTGACAGCCAGTGTAGGAGCTCGGAAAGCTGGACCGCCGTGTGTCCCGCCCATCTCTCGGTATATATACGCGAGCGGCACTCTGCACGGCGTCTCCGTGTCCCCCAACCCGACCCTCTCTCTCTCTCTGTCTCTGTCTGTCTCCTCCTCTTCCTCTGTCTGTCTGTCTCTCTCTCTCTCTCTCGCTCTCTCGCTCTCTCTCTCTCTGTCTGTCCCTCTGCAGTGTGTGCGCGGCGGCCAGTTTTCGCCTTCGGCCAGCTCTCGCTCGGCCGACACCGAGTGGCGAGCGAGTACCGTGCACGAGAGTATGGCGACTGCAGGCCTGCGGCCTGCCCATTGAGGTTAACTTTTTAAAAAGTCCAACAGCAGATCAGCAGCCCCTGGTGCGGATGCGGGGGAGAGCCATGCCTCGTTCAACGCAAAAATAATATATATAGGTATATACATGTAGGTTTACGGGAGAATTCGACAAGTGAGTTGGAGCGCGCGCCCGCGAGGGGTGGCACGGGACGCGTCTATATAGATATATGTATATGTACACACTAGCTCTCGCGGTGTCTCGGACGCAACCTCTCTCGCGCGAGCCGGGTAAAAGGACGCGAGCCAAATAAAAAGAGAGAAAGCCCCGTGCACACGTCGGATTTCCCTGGAGTGTGTGTCAACGCGCTGGGCGAGGGCGAGGTTAGGTGCGCGCAAGTTGGATCGCACGTATAGGGCTTTTTCGCAAGACACAACGCGAGCTCGCACTTCGTCCGAAACCTTCCTCCACGGGGGGGCCCGTGGCTGTACACGCATGTATACACACGCGTACGTGCATGGCGGATATATCTTCGCGTTGGCTTGCGTATATTAATTAGCAGCCGCGTGCTCTTTACGCCACCGGCCCACTCCACCTCGTATACCATTGTTGTGGGTATACGTATATACCCGCGAAGGGCGCAGCCGCCTGTTTCCATTATAGTCGAGCCCTCCAGCCCTGAGCTTTATCCCAGGCGGTGCGTTAAATTCGCGACGCGCGTGTGCGTACATGCGAGCATCGGAGCTGCTGGTGCTGCTGTACTAATCAAACGAAACTACGCGTTTTGCGGTAGCTTTCTGTTACGTAGACGCGCTGGCCCTCGCAGCGACGTCCACGCTCGCGTTGATGGCTCCTCGTCGCGTTTCAACAAGCCGCGCCGGTACGTCGAGCTTGCCCAAGCTGCTGTTGGGCTTTTTTACCTTTTGGCCTCTTGTCTCTTGTACACGAGTACAGTCGTGAATTATGAGCATGCGGACGAACCAGGAGAAGCTGGTATCTAGTTGAGAGCTTAATGATTGAACGATATTTTCAGAATGTTCACTTTTGGAACAGGCTCGGGCAGATTATTAATGCAATCGAGAGCCTTGTTGAGGTACATGCTACCATAAAGCCGTATCTTTAGCTAAAGAGTAGCAGCACATCCTTCGATGATGGATATGAGCCATTTTGGGGAATGCCAACTTCTAAAGATGTACTGCTAATCGAGTTGTTAGGAAGGTAACTGTTGATATATCTTATTTATTAGGCTTACTTCATTTTCAAAAAAGATATTCATGCTTAACCATATTCTGAACGTTCTATCTGTATTTCAATATGTAATCAGATGTTATTGTTTTGATCGTTTTTTCTCATTAGGTTAGCTGCAAGAATGAAAACTGCACATAATGAAAAACAACATTTTTCCGAGGAAAGGTATATTGAAAGCAAAAACTATCGTTCCTAAAGTCAGATATGACAATGGCAAACTTTCATTGAAAATTATTGTTTTCGTTCAAGATACAGATACTCAAATGACAAGTTTCAATTCATTTATTTATCTGCCACAATATTCATTTGTTTTGTTCATTTACTATCACAGTCAAGAATGAAAATACAATTTTAATGCAAGTTTTCTAAGCTATTGAGTTTAGGAACCAAATGAATAGTATTATTTTGCAATACAACATTAAGTACCACATTACATTATTCTCTCATGTGAATCACCAATGACAATCAACTGAATTAGTCAATTTTTAATATCTAATGTAAAAAAATAGAAATTAATGAAATAATCTTATGTTGTAGTAAGAAATAACCAATACGACAATTTGAACATGAGAAATACAAAAAAAATATAAGTAGCACATACAAACATTACTGAAAATATCTTCATCATTCATGTTTCAGTTTAATCATTGTTGTATTATAAGTTTTTCATATAAAAATTAAAAAACAATTAATGAATCAAATGAATTTTTTCATTGAGTATACTAAAATATTGTCCCCTGTATTCTTAGATGGCAGTCAAATTGCAGTTGGTCTGGAGGTTCACATGTGATCATGTACAGAGTGACAGACAACTGGTTGGACCATGGAGGAACCCTTAAGGGTATTGTATAATTCGCATTTAGTTTTCTCTTATTGTAGGAAAAATTACAAAATTTGTTTTAGAATATGAATGAACTTAATATGAATAAAATTCCATTTTCAATATTAATTTTTCAATAATACTCTTGATACAATACATTATATTTAAAAATGTATTGTTGCTCACTTGAATGGTCATTGTTTATTCATCTATTCAATTGTTAGATTTTCTGGAGACGTAAAATATTTGAGGTTGGATTCTTAATTTATCCAGACAAAACATTCTCAAAAAAAAACAAGTCAATGCTACAAATACGAGATCGAACTTCTGCTTCTAGTATCATAAGAATGTAATATCATTAGAACTATAATGATTAGAAAAAAAAAATGGAGGCACATTACTGCAACTTTATTCCAATATTGACCACCAATTTTGATGTTTTTTCTTTCATATAAATTATTCCTTGAGGAATGTTTCATTTATTATATCCCCTTATCCTCAACTTATCACTACATAAAATTCAAATGAGAAATAAAGCATTCCTTGCTATTTTTATTACAGTTCTGTCATACCTGTCTACCCGTGAATTCGGTATGTGTCTGAGAGGCGAGTCCGCGGAGAGCGCGCGACAACGAGGAAGATTACGATGAGCAGTAACAACTTGTCCAGTACCAGCAGGCGCCCGGCAAGGAGCAGAAATGCCTCTGAATCGTCCCAAGCATCTGGCATTGCGACAGATGTCGATGATGGCACGCCGAGGCAGCCCAGGTGCCCTACAGATACTAACGGTTCTTTAGAGAGTCAAATTCCAAAAAATGTCAAGAAAAAGCGAAGAAAAAACGAGTTAGCAAAGCACAAAAAATTGGAAAATGAGAACGAGCTCATGTTTGATAAAGAAAAGGTGAAATCACTTGGAGAGCATCTGATCAAGGGTAGGCTCGAGGCTAATAGAATACCCAGGGTCTTACTAACTAGGATCGATGATTATGTTTGTTCTCAACCAAAGCGTACAGAGAAACATGAAGTTGAAAAGCCAAAGGATTACTGCAAACTGCTGTCCCTTGCTTCAAACCCAGCCAAGGTGGATCCAAAGGTTGCAAAGAATCAGAATGAAGGAAAACCAAAAGAGCTGTCCACCATTCCCAGAAAAGACAAAACCAAACCAAAGTCTGTAAAACATCAAGGGGAAGCACAGCTGGAACAGCAATGTGAACAGCTGTCCCACATTTCAAACCCAGCTAAAATTGATCCAAAGGTTGCAAAGAATCAAAATGAAGAGAGGTCAAATGAGGAAAGTGAACAGCATGTTGCCGTTTCTAGAAAAGGCAAAGCCAAAGCAAAGTTGGCAGAACATCCGGAGAAAGAAAAGCTGGAAGAGAAATGTGAACAACTGTCCTCGGTTCTGAACCTTGCCAAGGTGGATACTAAGGTTTCAAAGCATCAGGATGAAGAAAGGCCGAATGAGGAATGTAAACAGCAGCTCGCCAATTCTAGAAAAGGTAAAGCTAAGACAAAGTTTGCAAAACATCAGGAGGAAAAGAAGCTGAAAGAGCAATCTCTACAGATGGCCCCCGATTCAGACCCAGCCAAAGTCGATCAAAAAGTTACAAAGAATCTGAATGAAGAAAAGCTGAATGAGGAATGTAAACAGCAGCTTACCATTTCTAGAAAAAGTAGAGCCAAACCAAAGTTTACAGAACATCAGGAAGAAAAAAAGCTGCAAGAGCAATGTGAACAGCTGTCCCTCGTTTCGTGTCCGGTCGTAGTCGATCCAATGGTTGCAAGGAATCAGAATGAAGAAATGTCAATTGAGGAAAGTAAACCGCAGCTGACTATTCCCAGGAGAGGTAAAGCCAAACCAAAGTCCGCAAAACATCCAGAAAATGAAAAGCTGGAAGATCAACATGAGCAGCTGTCCCTCGTTCAGAGCACAGTCAAAGTCGATCCAAAAATGGCAAAGAAGCAGAATGAAGGAATGTCATTTGAGGAAAGTGAACCTCAGTTCACTATTCCAAGGAAAGGTAGAGCCAAACCAAAGTCCACAATATATCCAGAAGAAGAAAAGCTGAAAGATCAATGTCAACAGACGTCTCTCATTTCGAACCCAGCCAATGTGGATCCAAAGGTTACAGAGGATCAAAATCAAGGAAAGCAAAATGAGGAATGTAAACAGCAGCTTACTATTCGCAGGACAGGTAGAGCCAAGCCAAAATTTGCAAAACATCAGGAAGAAGAAAAGCTGGAAGAGCAATGTGTACAACTGTCCCCTGTTCTGAATCTAGCCAAGGTGGATCCAAAAGTTGCAAAGGATCAGAGTGAAAGGAAATCAATAGAGGAATTTGAGCAGCTGCCCTCCATTTCCTGTAGAGGCAGAGCTAATCCAAAGTCTGCAAAACAACAAGAGAGAAAGAAGTTGGAAGAGCAATGTAAACTACTGCCTACTAATTCTAGTGAAGGTACAGCGAAACCAAAGTTTGCAAAACATCAGGAGGAAATGCTAAAAGAACAATGTAGACAAGTCACTGGCAATCTCAGATCTGCAAATCCTGATAACAAGCATAAATCTGAGCAAGAAGTGGATAAACCAAAGGATCAACATGAAAAGCTGATTAGCACATCTTTTAAGTCTGATTCAGAACCTTGTATTGAACAAAATAAGGATGAGGCAGATGAATTGAAGAAAGTGTTATCTACCACTAATTTAGCGAAGGATTATCCACAACTTTCTGAGAAACTGAAGGACAAAGCAAATCAGCAGTTCGAGCAACTGTTTGGTGTCAACCTCCCAGCCAAGCTTGATCCAAAACTCTTACAGCATGGCCCAATTATCAAAATTGATAGAAGGGAAGTGGACAGCCTCATTGGAATTCAAAGGAGGCATATGCAGAAAGAGCACCTTAATGAAGAGGAAACATCAGAAAAATCTAGTGTTTCTGTGGTGGTAGTGGATAGTGAGGTGAAGTGCAAGGAGAGACTGACTAAAAATTCAGAGACTTATTCTCCGGACAATAATAAGTGTACCAAAAAGCCAAGTGTGAGTAATAGTGATAAGAGGCCCACGCGAAATTCCTTTGGTAAGGATAATAATGATATGCTTCCTGTTAAATTACTTAAGGATAATTCCAGATGTATGCTGCGTTCAATAGAGGAAGCGAGTGACAGTCATCCAGAAAGTTCCAAAAGTCACATATCTAGTTGTAGAAGTCTTAGGCGCAATTCAGTCGATCAAAGTTATGATAAGCTAAATGAGAATTTGGTTAAAGGCAAACCAAAGCAAACTGAACAAATGGTTGGAATAAATAGTGAAGTGCATTTGAAAGATTCTAGTAAGAATATAAAAAAATATTCCAAAAGCTCAAATAAGGATATTCAGAAAGAATCGCAAAATTTGAGTGTCAAAAATAACGAAGAACATGCTAAAACTTCAAGTGTAAATGATAGAAAATCATTGGTGCATGTAGTCAGAGATGATGTTGCTGTAAATTCTGATGAAAGTCATCCGAAACCTAAGAGAAATTTAGCCAATAAGAGTAATAAAAATGTTGATAGTTGCTCTGAACTCTCTCTTGAGCAAAGTAAAGAACTACTTCCTAAAAAATTGGGTAAGGATATCCATGATGATTTCTTTAATCGAAGAGTAAATCACAAAATCGTTACACGGAAAGTAATTAACAAATCAGACAGCTACATTGCAGATACCATTGGAGAGTCTGTTGATGAAAGTAAGAAGTTCTCAGCAGTGAACGAATGCTCCAAAAATGATACTGACATCAATGAAAAGATTATGAAGGAGATAGAAGAGAAAAGTGTAGAGTGTGCAGGAAATGTAACAAACAGTCGTGTAAGTTTTGTGGAAATGTTATTTGTTAAAGAACGAGAAATGTTTTCTGAACAGTCAAATACAGATGTCAATAGTAAACAAAGTGAACAAGTGAGAAGAGGCTCAAAGAGTTTGAGCTGCAATATTGATACTGTTGGAAGCATTGGTGAGAAAATAATTGGAAAACAATCTGAAGGTGTTGATACTAGTATCCAAGAAAGTAACAGGAATTCAGTTGAAAATAATAGAAAATCTAGAAGAAATTCGGATAAATCTATGTATGTTGCTGATAAAGAAGAGAATGATAATCTTCTGAGAAATTCAAAAGAAATTGCTCTTGTTTCTGTACAACCTTTTGAGAATGAAAATGTAAGTGAAACTTCTAGAAGCACAAAACAAATTAATACAAACTTGGTCAAAACCGTCAATGAAAAATTCAACAGTACAACAGGAGATTCTGAGTCTCTAGAAGATCCTTCTGTAAATAGGAATATCAACATTTTATCCGATGAAGAAGTAGAAAAAGTTTCTGAAAGTCTTAATGATAGGCCTCGAAGGAGAGTGATTCGTAAAAATAGTAGTTGTTGTTCTGACACTTCTGTAGAACATTTTACAGTAAGCATAGAAAATTCCGCCGAGAAACAGAGTGAAAAGCTGGTTGATAATATGATCGGTACAAAAAAATCGAAGCGAAAATCTGGAAAAAGTATTAATGAAGATATTAATTTAAAACATCCAATTAAGAGAATTGAAGGAAAAATTCTTGGTACTTCAAATTGTGAAATTGAAAATGAAGTAGTAGTACGAAACGAATCTTCCAGAAACAGCCGTAGAAAATCTCACCTCGAAGAAAATATTATCCCCATTGTAAAACACTTGGATTCAGAAAATTGTTTGAATGTAACGAATTCTCCACATACCCCTATTAATAAAAACAAGAGAAAAATGTCAAAAGAATCCCATGGAAATGCTATTGAAGATTTTTCTCAAGATCGGACTGAGAAAAAATTATCTAAAGGGGATACAATGCTCACTAAACAAAACGAGACGTGTAAATCTTTAGAAAAAAATAATAGTCAGAAAATGGCACAACAAAAAAAGGAAAATCGTTCTAAATTCACGAATAAAACCATGAGAAGTTGCAAAAAAGTTTCTTTAAAAGAAAGAGAAAATAAGAAGGCTACAGAAAATACAGAAATCTCTTGTGAAGAAAAAAATCAAGGTACAGAAAAATTGACATTGAACGATAAGAATATATCGCAAAATGTTGCTAGAAACAAAAGGAAATACTCTGATGCCCAGCATAAGAGTATCAAAGACTGGTCAGAAGTTCATATTGAAAAACAAATAACACAAAAATACTTTCTTGAAAAATTGCATACCAGTGCTGAAGAAAGTTCAAAAGCTTCAACTGGAAGTAAGATGATTACAAGGAATTCAACTTCTCGAAAACTTGAAGAAAATTTGAGTAATTTACTAGAAACTGCAGTGATTGAGCAAGGTAACGTTGATGAAGAGAATCAAACGATACTAATAACAACTTCTCTTGAAAGTATCAAAAGTAATCCCAAAATATCACTAGATGGCAGAACTACAACAAAGAGTTGTCTAAAACATGTACAAAATGTTGATCTTTCATCAACAAACGAATCTATTACTTCGCAGAATGAAGATAGTAGAAGTGAAGAGATTGGTACTGCAGACATACAACAGTCTATGGGAGAAAATCCTAACTGGGAAACAGAAAATATGATTACTACAAGAAAATCATACCAACGTAAATTGGTAGTTTTTACTGAAAACTCGCCATTGAGTGATAAAATTGATAATGTTGAAAGTACCACTGATAAAAAAGAAAATAACCCTTCTGAAGAAACACAATGTAACTTGGAAGTAAGATCTGACAAACAAGACAGACAGCTTGAAAAGATTATCAGTCGTTCGGGAAATGACTCAAGTCAAAGTGAAAAGAATTCATCTTCAAACTCCACTAGATCTCGATTGAGAAGTGTCCGAAAAAATTCAAAATCGTTATTATTTCTCAAGAAACAGGAAAATGATATCAATGAAACACTTAGTTCCAAATCAGATTTGAGTCGAAGTGTTATAGAAAATAATATCGATGAGAAACTTGGAAAACAGTTCTCTGAGAATCATATATTCAAAACAAAACGTAATTCTCTTAGTCTGAACAATGGAGTTATCAAAAAGAGAGGTAGACCCCGCAAACTTAATAATTTGGTTGAAAAAGTTGATAAAAGAGATCGGTTTTTTAAACAGCTTGTTATTAAAACATCAGAAAAAAGCTCACACGAAACTCAATGTTTTCCCCTTCCAACAGAAGACAAAGAATCACGTGAAATACTCGAAAATAGTTCAAAAATTCAAATGAAAACCCCCGATCGAATTGATGGCAATACTGATATACAAGAGCAATCCATTCAGCATGCGGCTTCCAATGATTTGGATTCAGTTAAAAATATCGAAGATGAAGATGGAAAAATATCGTCTCAAAGATTGAATTATAAAGAAAGTTCTAGAAGACAAATTGAAATCAATCCAAAAATAACAAGAAAATCTAAGAGAGAACAATGCTTCAATAATTTGGGTATCACCAGTATCAACCTTGTCCCAACAGTAACTGAACAGAACACAAAAAAAGAATTTCAAAATGTAGTTCCAGAAATTATGGTTAACTTGCCTCCATCTGAACAAAAATCTGATCCGATTGTTGATCAGAACAATTTGCATATATTTGAGACACCAGAAAAATCTTGTATTATGGAAATTGAAAAAAATTCTACTGTTCAATCTAGTGAAACTAAAGAACATTGTGGAAATCTTGCCAAAAATACTGATTGCCAGAACGCATTTATCGCTTTCATTGGAGCAAGTATAGATGAAAATATTGTGAAAGATAAATTGAGCACTGATAGACTTGATTGTGAAAAATCAAATGAAGATACAAATTTGTACTCAATTTCATTGGTGAGAGAAAATGCAGATGCTAGTGATATTTCACATGAAAACCATCATAATGAAACTATACAAGAATTTGAAACCTCAGTAAGGTGTTCTAAGAGGCTTGCTCAAAAAACAGTCTGCAAAGAAAAATCCACTGAAACAGAAAATTTTGAAATCTCAAAAAGTGCTGGAGATTTAGATCATAACAAGACTCAAGAAGTTTCAATCAAAAATACTGCAATTGAAATAGAAAATGTTGATGTGATAAGAAAAAATTTATTTGACCATTCTCAACTAGCTAAATATGAAACTGGAAAATCAATAGAAAATGCCGTCAATCAAATTGAAATATTTGTCAAAAATATGACCGAGAATACTAACAATCATTCTGAAAGTTTGAGTGAGATTTCAAAAAGTCATTCCAAAAATCTTATTAAAAATGACGAAAAACTCAACGTTAAGCGAATTGATATTGTCAGTAATGATGAAGATATTGAAGCTCAACAAGAGGCTGACCTTTCAAGTGACAATGATTTGGATAATATTGAAACTTTTTCCCCTCAAAAAGGTATTGCAAGCTCTGTTGATAACGACAAAGAAACTGAAATTTACCCCACCGAAAATACCGACAATATGGTCTTTGGAAATTTTTTCATTCATGATGAACCATGTCCTGACCGACCCATTGAGGTAACACCTGTAAGCATAGGCTTTGCCTCTCTTACGACTGAAGTCGATGGACTCGCTGTGGATAATTTTGAAGAAAATTATAATGCGCAACAAAAACACCAACTTGCAATTATGGAATTGAAGAGAAAGTGTACAGAAAATCTCGGCAGGAGATTAGCAGAGAGTAAAGAAGTGTCTCCATCGACTAACAACATCTATGGACCCTTGCTTCCATGTCTTCCCATCGAAGATATTTCTTCTGAAGGTGAGAAAAACTTATCTTATGACAGCTGTGTAGAAAACGCTACCACGGGAAGTGAAGAAAATTACATTGGTAGTCTTTCGGATAACGACGAGAATCTGGCAGAAAGGCTGAGTCAGCTCAACAAGCTCCAGATTCCACCTCTGAACTCGTTCGACAGCCCGGATTCGGGTGTTCAAGATACTATGGACGAGCACCAACGTCCTCCAGAAAAATCAACGCATCTTTATGCCCGCCCGTCGTTCCTCGAAATGAACGCCGAATGTAGATACTGCAAGTACTGCAGTGAAATGTTCATGAGCGGCGAAGATCTGACCAACCACGTGAAGAGCCAACACCGACTTGTTATGAAGATTACAAAAACTGAAGCTAACAAGCACGTAACCCACATGGTTGAGCCGAACATAAGCTCTCAGGTCAGAGAATCCGATGATGAAGTTGAAAACGCTTCGACGACCGAAGATGAAGCAACAGCAGATCAGATCAAGGATGGTGAAATTAAAATGGTCCTGGCAAAAGAAAGTGGCTCGGGTAACTCACACATAGTGAAAGAGATCAAAATAACTCCCAAGTCAGACAGTGGTAACAGCAGCAGTAGTAGCAGGTTTCCAAATTTTTCTCCTGCAAGTACGGACATGGTTCCGAAAAAGCGAGGCAGGCCAAAGAAGTACCCAATTTTCACTGAATCAGAGCTCATCGCGAAACAACTAGCGGCTACAGCCACCATTGGAAATCTTCCAATGTTAATTTCCACGATCACCAATAGAAACTTAATTCTCGACAGACCACTCGATGAGAACGAGCTGTTCACATCAGCACAATCTATTGTTTTCAATAATGGTGAAAACGTGATGGAGAAACAGAGCACGAAGTCAGCGATCATTAGTGAAGAACCAGTAAAAATACAGAATCGAGGAAGGAAGAGAAAAATTCACTGGCGTCACCGACTTGCCGCTGAAACTGCTCAAAGACAATCTGAAGACTCGGAAGCGATCAACCATGAGGAAAAGAGGCCGAATACAGCCGTGGATGTTGCTACCGAAGATGAAGACGATACGAACCCCGAAGATGGCGCTATCGAGGAGCAGGAACATACCGAATCGTCCAAGATACTACTCGAAAAGTATAATGTTACAAAGAAACTAGTCGTGTGCCTAACTAGGATAAACAAAGATATTACAGTTCCTAGCGCCGAGGCCGATACTCCCGAGCGCCCCCCGAGGATGAGAACGAGATCGCAATGTTCTGAATCGGAGGAGAAGGAGAGCACAAGTACTGATACTATAGAGCCGATCAAAACTGTCTTTCGCCTCAGAAACCGAGTGGAGAGTAATAACAATATGTTTGACAAGTGCCTGAGTAATAGTCCTGAGAAGGATCAAAAAGCAACGGAGGAGGTGGCAGAGAGCAGCCAGGCTCAAGTGAGCGAAGAAACTGAAGGGACCAAAACGCTCGGAGAATCTTCCTCGCAGCCACAACAGCTTAAGCATGTGTCTACATGCCAGACGATAGAGAAGCCTGAGACTGACGAGAGCCGCAAGTCCACTACGCTACTCATGCCTCTAACTATACCAGCTGCGCCCATGCAGGAATTGGCGAACGCTGCAACCAACACCGAGGCCCCGCTGATTCAGACTATGCCTCAGCCACATCAGTTCTGCATCCTATTCATACCGGATGCTCTCATCAACTCCGAGAATCCGATCTCGAGAGATCTTGCACCCACCGCCACCATAGTTAACTTCCAGCCTGTGCCCGACAACGAGATAGCGAACAAACCTATGATCTACGTACCCACCACTCCCACCAAGATCTCCTCGTACGAGGTGAACAAGTCGTACGTGTGTTCCAACTGCACCCAAGTCCGGGACATGATCGGCAGGTTTGAAGCGAACCTTGGTATGACGGAGGAGGACAAGTCAGCGATCAAGTGTCCTTACTGCTCCAATCACTACCAGTCGCTGTTCTATCTGGAGTACCATGTGATGCAGGAACATCTCAGGTGCGAGAACGAGAAGCAGTGTCGGCACTCGGGTCTGAGCAGCTTGAAGATTCCGAGCCACGAAGCAGCGTCCGAGTTCGAAGCGTACATAACGGTCGCGCTGAAGTGCCGGAGCTGCTACGACATCTTCAATACGGTCATGCAACTGAACGACCACGTGATGCACAAGCATCAGGGCTTGGTAAGGCTGCGGCCACCCCAGCCCTCGGCTTCGACATCCACCTCTGCGATATACCCGTCGTTCGAGCGCAAAAACGGCAACAGGGCGTCCGTGATATTGCAGTGTCCAAGCGACTGCGTGTGTCGCGTGGGCATACGTAGCGGAGCGAGTCCCCTGCAGCGCCAGCAGATAATCAGGAGCTGTCCCAACGCGATGCGCCGCTTTGAGAAGGTCGAGCATGCCGCATACGAGGTGTACACGTGCTCTCTATGCAAGAGCACCTTCCTCATGAAAGACGAGGTGGTTGACCACTTGATGAAAATGCACGATGTTCCATGCAAATTTCCCTGTTACACCTGCCTTACGAGCTTCCGCAGTCTTCAGCTGAAAGAGAAGCACCGCTGCTCTGACACCCTGCTCCAGGATATGGACAAGCTAATCACCATCGCCATTCTGCCGAACAATGTGACCGGCAAAGACGATGAATCGTCGCCCGCCAAGATACACGAATCGTCTTCAGTTTTTCCTTCTCCTATTGGTCCCCTCAAAAACGGCTTTAAAAGAAAGAACGGAGTGTCGAACGAGACAATGAACCAGCTGCTTAGTGTAAATGCTTCTAAGAAATTAAAATACACCATCAATTTGAAGAACATCAAGAAGCGGAAGAGGCTCTGCCCAAGGTGCTTCAAGCGCTTTTTCTACGTGAGCAAAGTGCAAGACCACTACATTCTCGAGCACATCGTCCTGTCCAACCAACACACCGATAGACCCAGGGAACAAGGAGAAACCTTGATGAAGTTGCTCAAGCACGAAGAGAGGAATCCTTCCTTGCTTAGTGCACTTATAAGAATTCTCTGCAACTACGTACCAGTCGAGGATCGCGCAAACTTTGAAAAGCTGATGAACATGACCGAAGATGACGATGAGAATTGGGATAATAAGACTCAGAAAACTTTTAATCCTGATGTAGTGTGCAGCAATTGTAAAAAGAAGTTCAAGGCGCTGTGTTCTATTTCAGGTGACAATTTTCATATATTTAACACTGTCTTTCAATTCTAATTATTTGGATTATGTTCTGTTAATTAAATATTTATCGAAAAATAATTTTTTTCCCATAATTCGTATTTTACAAATCCTGATATTTCTGTTTATGTTTTATACAATTTGATCAGTTCAGTGGAAATTTTTAAGAGAATCAGTATTCATTTAACGCTAATAATTATTAGAAAATATTAGAAGGCAAATGAATAGTATCAAATTGACTACTAATATGAGACATCAATCAAGTTTTCTGGAATTCAATTGTTCTCATATATTTCAGATTTCTCTATGTATACATACTCACTCTGGTAGATAATCTGAAGAAGAATATTGTATATTATGTGACTTTAATCTTAGCGAAATTGAGTTATATCAGTTTGAGGAAATAAAAATTGAAAGAATTTTTCGCACGATCATTCGTTGTATTAAATAATAAACTGATGATTATTCCTATTTCAGGTAAAAAACCTACTCAGGATTCTTCAATACTCCAGCTTTGCGAAACTTGTGAAAGTGGTCCGAAAACTCGGTTACAAACCGTAAACAACGGCCATCATGAAGTATCGGACAAGTCCAATGGTGAAAGATTCGATTCCAACTCCAAAAATAGCCACCAGCCACAGCAGCAACAACCAGTGATACCCCATCCATTCTCATGTAGACGCTGTGGTGCCACTTTCCCCACTTCGTTAGATTTTAAAACGCACAAGCGCAGTGTGCACAGTCTTAAGACAATGGAAAAGCTTTTCTGTTGCGAGATTTGCGATAAAACGTATCTGTCGCCACGCATGCTCGAAAGACACAAAAAAGATATTCATGGACAGAGTTTGCTGGATGAGCCGACAAAAATCACCGAAGATGAGTCGGACGTGACGCAGAAAAGCATCGAAGACTCAGCCAAAGAGACAAATGAATCGCTCAACGATAAGGATGAGGTATCTGGTAGTAGTATCAACTCATCTAACCGACGTGATTCGTCTGACAGTAGCAACGCTAGTAAAGAGCCGGAGGAGCAAGCTTTCAACTGCTCCCTCTGCGAGGAGGTCATCATATCGAAGGTTAGCATGAAAAACCACCTGACCCGCGAACATGGCTGCTGGGCATCGATCTGTCAGTTCTGTAACAGCCTGCTCATCGACACGAGTGAGGTACGACACATGCTAGACTGCCACATCGTCCCGAGCATGTCTGGTTTGCGTCACATCATTACTGGCATCAATGGTAGCAACATCGTCCAACTCGATGAGGGAAGCAGTTGTCTTATGGAGGAGGTGCACGAGCTCGTGCGGACTCTGGGAAAGCACAGGCTACATCAACTCATGATCTATCACGAATTCTGGTTTATGTGCAACAACGCGATAACGAGGTGCCCGGTCTGCCCTGAGTTATTCGCCAATCGTGAGTCTTGCCGCTTTCACTACACGTGGAACCACGATGACAGGTGCCTGCTGTGCGACGAAACGTTCAGATCTGGCAGCATTGCTAGTGATCACAAAAAAGACGCGCATACCTCGATGGCAAGCTATTATTGGTGCATCCAGCGTCTCGCCAATGCCATAATTCGTGGCTTCGACCTCGACCCAGCTCAAAAATCGCAAATGCTCTTCGCTGAGCTCATCGCCAAGCTCGACGAATCGGACTTGGAGATAATGGGTGGCGCAGATTCGCTCAAAACAAGCTGCCCGGTAGAGCAGAGCCAGAGCCAGGACGTTGTGCCCAGCGCCCTCGAAGAGGTCGTGTTGAGCGAGGATCAGCTACCCGACTCCGGCAACATGGTTGAGGTGGTTATCGGCCGAGAGGACTCGGAGGACGACTTGCTCTCGATGCTGAATCTCTCGCCGAACTACGAGAGCAGCGAGCAAACGAACTACAGGCTGCTCAACGCCGGTGCTGCCCCGCCTGAAGAGGAGGAGGATGACGAGACCACCTCAAACACATCGGTCCCAGTTTCTCTTCCTCTCGTTGCAGCCGCAGACCCAGCCCCAGCAGCTGTCCTGCCAAATCCAGTGGTGCCTGCGTCACCGATGGTCACGACCACGACGATAAATAGCGCTCCTCCACCTGCCGAGAATTACGTGACCTCGGGCGTTTGTAAATATAAATTGGATAATGATGAGGAGCAACTTGTACTCGTCGTCACCGACGAGGATCTTATCACGTACCGAGATGACATTGGCAGCCTGGCGAAAAGTATCAGTGCCACCTGCGAGTCGCTCACCCTCGAAGAGATCACCGACATGCTCAGGGCCTACTTCGAGAGCGTCAACGCGGGTCTGTGAGATAAGTCGTTGAGAGAACAGTTGAAGGAGTTTGTGATCGTGTTTAATATGTATAATGTATAATGTAATATCGATTTGACGGTGATTCCCCCGATGTTATTTCGATTCATCTCTCTTTCATATATATTTATATGGATATAGCTGTCCCTGTCTCTCTTTTTTCAAAGGGTATTCTAATACTTTTATTTGAGCGATGATTGACTATTTAATATATAGAGTATGTGAGTAAATGAATGAGACACCTGGCTAGAAGATTTCGTTGCGAAACCAATACGATTTTTTCTTCCGCGGGAGCACTTTCGTTGTCTCAAAAACGTTGAACTTTGGCAACTCAAATCAATCAATTATTGTGGTAAAAAGTTAGGCAATTTGTAAATGTGAAAAAAGAATCTAGTGCCGGTAATGAATATAGGACAGTAAAACTATTTATTGAAAAATTGGTGCGACAGTAACTCTGAGTGATAGGCTCTTTGAAGGATGAAGGTAAGCAGGATTTTTTAAGTCAAGGTACTGATTACCACATCCGAGTCGTAAGTTTCCGTTGCACCAAGTTATTTTTTTCCTATATTGGCGCGTGAAAAGTAGTGTGACTGAGAAAAGTAAATTGCACATTTTATAAGGTCCGATTGTTATTTATACGATTTTAAGCGGAAATGTATTGTGAATGAGTTTATTTTTAATCACGGCAAGCGTATTAGACTTGTACTAAAGAGAATCATTTTAAGCTTGTAGACGAAAATAGAGCGTATCTCTGTCGCTCCAAGCAAGTTTGATTTATATTTAATCATTGGATCGTATAAAATAGTAATTTACTTTATTTTTATATATTGATAAATATATTATTAATTAGTCTTGACCAAAATTTGATAGGACGTAATTTATTTTTCTATTCGGATTCGTGTTATTTTCAATGAAATGCTCCATCCAGGTTATTATTAATATGTACTGATCATTCTTAATTTTTTTCAAAGGCTAGCGAGTCAGTATTTTTCCTACTTTTGTATTTTATTTCTTCTCTCGACCTCAACATGTATTTTTCGTTTGTTTTTAATTGTTGATACGAAAAAGAGGCAAGGTTGGGTGTCTCTTCCTCGAAATTCCCTCTCCATGTGTGCGAAGGTGCTGAAAAATATTTACTATTGGGGTGGATGAGTTTAATCATAGAATGTCACTGTTTTGCAATTTTTTTCGTTGGTTAAATATATACATAAGATGAAGTGTATGTACAGTTCTTGATAATGAATTATTAAAAATGAAAAATGAAAAAAGCGTTTGTATCCAACAAAAATTATAGAGCTCTCCTGCGTACGCTCGTTACGTTTTTGTTTATATTCGACATTTTTATAATAAAACAGTAGAGATGGAAAAGGTAAAAATGATACAAAGAAACCGCCATAATTCACACTTGCAATTTATCAAAGCATTGTAACACTTATTGTCAGCGAATAAAATTCTTCACATATTTCGTAGTTTTGAAAACTCTTAATCTTCCAATACCTCAATTATTTAATTTACCGACAATTAAAATGTATCATTGTTTTTATGTAATTTATGATATTATTTCTGTTTATAAATATGTATATATTTTTTCTGAATACTAAATTTTTACTTAGAAATAAATAATCTTCATTTTGTTCATACTCCCTAATTTGTATCTCTCATGGAAAAATGATTAGAATTTATTAAACTACAAGAAATTGCATCATCCATTCACAGTTTATAACTGTAATAAAGAATAATAAAATCGAATTTGCAAACATTCTCAAAAAATTATCATGT
The DNA here is from genome assembly GCA_020882685.1 of Aphelinus atriplicis. Classification (NCBI taxonomy): domain Eukaryota; kingdom Metazoa; phylum Arthropoda; class Insecta; order Hymenoptera; family Aphelinidae; genus Aphelinus; species Aphelinus atriplicis. The sequence goes on along the minus strand of CM037075.1, from coordinate 19,896,112 downwards.
TTGATACAACACACGAAAGTGCCTAAAATTTGAGTCCGAGAAATGGATAAAATTTTCGAGAGGCTTAAAAACACGGAATGAGCTCTCACAAGAGTTTTGAAAGAAGTTTTATAATTATTTGTAAAAATTGTTACTGAAGATAGTTGTGAACTTTTATACCGTGCAAACAAGACTGTTGTTTATAAAAATATTAGGTGAGAGATGCAATATATTCTTCTATAATAATAGAATACACAATAGTGTTTGGAGTTGTAGGGTGCTTTTTTATACAAATTTCGTTGATGTTGCAATTGGTTAAATTTATTGAAAACTAAACAATCATTGACAATTCAATTTTTTGGTACAAATTCTGAACAATAAATTTATGACAATGGATTTTGGATAAGCTTATTTCAGAAATAAGAACACTTGTTTAATTTAAATATTTTAAAATTATTATTAACATGTACATTGAGTATCTACAGGGTTCGACTTATCCATTTAAACATGATTTTTACTGGGTTCTTCATATCTCCATCTCCACCATGTAACTTTCATACGATCCCAAACATTTGTCCAAGAATCCATAGCAGGCCTAACATCTAGCAACGCAAATTTATATTTCTGATCAACTTCTCCACCATCATAGTAATCTATTACATATCTGACGTTTGTGCCACATCGATCCACAATCCAATCATGCCTGTCAAAGGGTAAACCATACCCTAGCCAATATCGAATTCTTGCTCTTGGTGAATAGTCTTTAGCCTTGCCACCAAAGCTTTTGAGTTTGGGTGTGCTACATTCAAAAGCATGCAATGCTTCCCACTTGAGCACTTCTTGCCATGCTTGTTCATTATTGGCATTGTGAATCTTTATAATATCATCCATATCTTTTGGCGATATATCTTCATCCTTCCAACGCCATCCTTTACGAAGCATGGCATTCCAAAACATTTGTGGTGATGGGTAGACCCAGAACCCACCCTCTTCGGTAGCTTTTGGGATTGTTGATGTTTGCCTTTCTTTTGAAAGATCAAAAGGTTGATCTGGTGCTGGATTTTGATTTTCACGAGGCATCATATTCAGTGGATTGATATCGTCTTCTTGTGAAACTGGACACTCGCTCTCTTTAGTGGCTGGTGTACTGATTTTATTGTGCATAGGGCACTCTGGAGGTGGTTGTACTGAACTTTGCTTCTCTGCATTTTTATCCAATGCATTTACAGACATTACAGTCAGTGAATTACCCATATTGCTTTCTATATAAGAAACAAACAGACAGCAATTATCATTTACTGTAAAATTGTTATGAAGTATGATGTAATAATGGGTGGGTATAGTTACCAGTGTGTTTGTCAGTAATGTCACTGAGAAACTGGAACTTTGTCCCTTACTGTAGGTTAGGTTAGTACAATCGTCAAAAATACTGATATATGTGAACAAAAAATATGACAGGAACTATCAGATCATGTTCATTATACAAAAAAATCATAAGCTCAGATTATTATATCAACCTTTCTTAACATTTCTCTTATTACAATCAAAGTTGTCATAACTCAATACAGAGCTCCTCTGAAGTCGTCCTAACCTTAACTTAACCAATATAGTCTACCAATGTGCTCAAACAAGGTAAGGCTAGGTCACGGGGACATGACGGGGACCACCGTCCACCCAGTTACAAAAAAGCTCGCGGCGAATGAGGTCAGATACTTCCAAAAGTTGAGATATACCTTATATTTTATCAATAATTTATAAATTGATGAACATTGAAAGATCGTGTTTTCTATTTAATGCTTTTCATAATTTTTTAAAATTAATACCAATTTTGCATTGATAATTGTTAGCATATGGTAAAGTTAAATTATTGTAATGAATCGTTTGTAAAATTTAAGAAAATTCATATCTTGGATTGTTTTTTATCATGTTCAAAAAGAATATGACGTGTGAAAAATGGACATTTCACGCGTCGGAAACAGAATTTTCTGACAAAATAGTTATGTATCAAAAATAGTTATCCTCGATAAATATAGACAAGGAAATAAAATAAATAGTGTCAAACTGAGATTTTATTATTTCTGAGCGGATTTATCATGCTCGCCTGAATCATTTTTTCAGAGTTTTGACTATTGATAAGTTCTATACGCGTATACTTATAAGCCTTTTTTCTATAAAAACAATCGACCTATCATCATATTTGTGATTTAAAATGCGTCGATAATAAAATGAGTAATATATAGTTCTCTTGCTGTATATTGATGTCAATTAGTTGAAACCAGAATTGAGGATAACAATTACATCATTTCTCTTCATTAATATGCAGGCTCTAGTCGAATCGTGCATGTGAAGTTTCTTCTCGACTCGTGAGAAAAAAAAACGTGAATGATTTGAAAAAACGCTTCAAAGATAGAAATTGCTGTTTCTTGATGAATACGAACGATGAAGATTCAATGAAAATATTTGGTACTTGATATGTGATAGCAAGATTTTGAAGGTAACGTAGGCGCATCAGCCGCACGCAGTGTGCAGTTCCGCATTATATTTTAATGATTGGTTCTTCCGGGTTTCTCACGTTGATCCAATAGTAACTATTACCTTTTTTTTTGAAATATTACCTTCTTAATATCCCGACTATTAAAGCTGTACGTATTAGAAAATCCGAGTTGCGCAACTGCAGTTGCGTAAGCGTGAAAAGCCCCTTGACGTATGCTCACCCGTCGATCTCCCCGAGCTTACCGGTCACATTCTGTTCGGGTCCCCACTCCCCCCAACCGGTAATCCAAGATGACAAATGACAGTCCGCGGCGCATTGGCTGGTGCGGGCTGGTGCATGTGCACCAATTGCGCACCACATTCAACAACATTAACGCGCGCGCGCACACACACAGTGCCATCCAGTGCACACATATATACACACGAGTTCACGCACTGCACACACATGTGAGCAGCCCGCGACTGGTATTATATATATAGTACACTTGCCCGCGGCGAGCCTCTCGCGCGCGCAAGCCATCAGTAGCGAGCGCGGCAAGACTGCAGCAGCGGCGGGGCGCGGGCGAGTCTGGGCGAGTCGCGCAATAAACGAAACGGAGCGCAGGGCGTGACGGAGGAGAGGTGACTCCGGAGAGTGATTCGTGTCTCCCCGCGTGTGCGAGCGATAGCCACGCGCGAGTGTGCAGCAAGTGTGCCTCGGGCGCGTGCACTGCACATATAGCAATTATAGCGCACCCACGATGCGGCCGACGACGTGATGCTAGCCGCAGGCGAGTCGCGCGATGGCCAGAGCCGGAGCATCGGGGCCGGAGCAGCAGCGGGCCCAGCTCAAGGTGCTCTATGACTTCGAGTACGACACCCGGGGCAAGCGGGTGAGGATCGTCAGGGACGAGCGGCTGCTGCTGCTCAACCGCACCAACGACGACTGGTGGCAGGTGGTCAGGCCCGCCGACCTCGTCAACTCCTTCGTGCCCGAGCTCTCCACCTTCTACGTGCCCACTCCCTACGTCGCCGAGATCGACCCGTTGCCGGACACCACCAGGTTCTACGTCGACAACGACAAAATGTTCAAGCCCGACCCGCCGCCCCAACAACACGCCGAGCCCGAGCCCAGGAAGGCGCACGACTCGCTCAGGAGTGTCATTAGGAAGCTGTCGGGTAACCTTGGCAACGACGCCTCCAAGCAGCCCAAGCCTGCTAAGCCATCAAAAATCATCAAGAGTCTCAGGAAGAACTCGATGGACTCGGACGAGGCCAAGTCGCACAGCAACAAGTCCAGCCTGGTGCCCGCCAAACACAAAGACACTTGGGAGCACTCCGCTTTTGGCATGTGCTTCGGCAGGGATACCAAGAATGTCGATGCGCAGATGCTCAACCCATTCCAGGAGGAGCTGGAGAATGCTCTGTCCAACAGAGTTACGCAGAAGAGACACGTCGTGGATTCCAAGGTTGGGCTGGGCAAACAAGTGGACCAAGCATGCGACGATAAGGACAAGGCGTCCAAGTTTGAAAGCATACAGAACAAGTGGGAGAAGGTCTCTGCGCAGGTTTTGAAAAAGTCGGATAACTTGCAGAAGCTTGACAATTCTCAGACCAAGCAACCTTTGTCCAAGATCAAGGAGGAGGTGCTCAAGCGACGAAGCGTCTCTCCTAGTTTCCAGGTTAAAAAAGAAGGGACCACAAGTCGGTCCAGTTCAGGTGGCACACAACAGTCTACAGAAACTGACAAACTGTATAGTGTAGTTGAAAAAAGTCCAAAGAAGCCAGTGCAGCAGCAGCTTGCTGATAAAAAATCAAATGCTTCTAGCGAGAGTGTTGATATTGAAATGCCAGCAAAAGATGAAAGTGTTGTTGTGCATGATGCGCCGTCCAATAAAGAGATAGATAGACTTTTGATTAATGATAAGAGAAAAATGTGGGCCATTGAAACACTCATGTCTGAGTTGATGCAATCGTCTTTACATTCAAAAACTGTTGCCTCAAATGAAAATAATGAAACTGGAATTTCGGGACCAAACCAACTAGCTCAGGAATTGCATGAGATGAATGTTTCGAGAAGTTATGAGAATGCTGAGATTCAAGTAAACTTATTGGATAGTAAAGATAACAATAATACCAAAGAAGATGAGCAGCTGAATACTGACAAAAAGTGCAAAGTTGAATCGTACAAAAAAAAAGTTTTTGATTTCCCTCCACGTTCAAGCATGATCAAAGCTCCAATAAGTCCCACTGCAAGGTCACCAAAATTGCTCGATGAATATAATGAAGCTAATATTCTGAATAACAATGACAGACCACGAGAAATGCAGAATGGATCAGTAGGAGCTGTAGACTATGGTGAATCTCCCTCATATTCAAATATTTCTTCACGCATAAGACGTGATAAGGTGCCATGTAAATTGAAGATGCCTACAAAAGACTTTCGTGAGGAGCTTCAGCTTACACCGTCTCTTGAAAAATTGGCTAATGAAATACAATTTCTACCAGCAAGCGCTAATTCAACTGATATAGAAAACGAAAAAAACTCTTTAGATTTTGGTGAGTACATGTTATAACTCGAATTCAATTACAAGTCAAGTAGAACTACAACGAAAGTCATTTCAAACTTCAAATTCAGTCTGTTTTCTGTAATTTTCGATTTATTTTTAGAGAGTTGAAGTTTAATTTCTATTGTTTCTCTAATATAATGAAAATCTTTCAGTTGTTTAAACAATAGTTATAATACTGATACAAATGATGGTAAAAATTTACAGATTGTCCGACAACAACACTAAGCCAAGACTCTCTACGACTTTACAAGCGTCGCTCAAAATCGGATGGAGCGCTGAACAGGCGCGAACCACCGCGGCGCAACAGCGTCAACTCTCAGAGGAATCCGGCGACCAGCACCAGTCACATGGAGATCTTCGAAACGTTGGATGAACAGCCAGTGGAGCGCATTTACGAGCCGCAGCGTGGAAAATACGAGTCCAGTGAATGCAACTTGTACCTGCGATCTGATAGGGTCAGCCAGACCACAAGGTACAAGCTTAACAGAAAATCGAGGAGCCTCGGGGACCTAGATTGCTCGGATTTGGACGAAAAGAAAGAGAACAGTGAATCGGAATCGAAGAGAAGGTACAAGCCTGTGCCTAAGCTCAGGTCCAAGGAATCACTCAGGAGGCTCAAGTGTGCGCCCCTTGTTGCGGTGAGTCGAATTACTTTTGAATAGCCAGTATTCGGCGCTGATTTAAAGAGAGAGAAGAAGTATATATCGTTTTCGCGACGATCAAAATCACGTAGTTAGTTTTTTATTAACGTTATTTGCTGTTCTGTAAGTCGCCGAAAGTTACTGGTAAAGCTTTTCCCGAGATGAAACATGCGTTTCTAGTTATTGTTTGTTTGTTTACTATGTTCTATACGTAGTAAATTGTTTCAAGAATATAACCGAATATTAGTCAATAGTTCCATGTTAATAGAGAATTATTAAAAAAAAATCTGACAAAAATATAGATATCAGTTTAAAATAATTCTCAAGATTCAAATGTATCTTATCAATTACATAAATGATGCTTAATCAAAATGAAATTCTAAATCTGTCTTCATGTAGTGAATAATTTTTAAAACTTGTTCAATAGGCATCAAGCTCAGAGCGTCTAATTACCAATAGACCCATCCCAGCAAAACGTCGAGTCCTACACCAGCAGGAGCCACAAGCATGTCCCCGAACGGTCAACGGCAGCCTCGACGAGTTGCGCGAGGTCGACATTGATCGCAGCACGGCGGTGGGTTTCAAGTCACTGCTGCACACCTCGGACAGCGGATCCGAGGAATACCTACAGTATAAGACTTTTCCCGCAACGGGCAAGTCACAACAGTCACCTGGTAATATATCCCGCTCCAATAGCAATATCAATAATCTGAACAGGAGCCTCTCAGACGAGGCCATCCTCAGCTCACCGTCGTCGGTCAGTCCATCCAGAATACTCGATGGTAGCGTGGAGAACTTGGTCGATCTACCACCCGGATGGACCCAGACATACGATAACAATGCCAAAAGAATTTGCTTTATCAATAAACTTGGCGACAAGGTGCGATTTTTTGTTGGTAGAGCTTTTTGCTATCATAGAATATGATTTTTCTCACTTGTATTTTTCATTTCCAGTGGTTCTCGTCAAATGATTCTGAAGGTAAAATCTATTTTTTCGAAGAAAACAGTAACGAGTCCTCTTGGGCTCTTCCGTCAATTTCTCCTGGAAATCGAGTCAGAACAATATCAAACGGAGACTGGCCACAGCTTTTCGACGGGAACATGGTCAGTATTATTTTTTTTTAAATGATCTCCAGGTCACGTATAGTTACTTTGAAATCTTGAATGATATTTTTACTGTTTCTAGTGTATTCTCAAAGAAGGAGTAATAAACAAGACAAAAATAACGACTGAAAATGGCAAAAAATTAAGGAAAACTTGGAGCACGTCTTATGCGGTTTTAACTGAACTCTTTTTACTATTTTTTAAGGATGCAAAAACTTTTGCTACAATGGTATGACTTCTATCTCAGCGATATTTAGTTGCATCATTTTGAGATTAACTCTATAAGCTCATTATGAATGTGCTTTGTAAATTTCAGAAAATGGACCAATCAGCTGCAGCTAAACCTGATATCTGTGTGGATTTGAACGGTGCCTTTATAGAACCAACGGATAAACTTAGTAATAGAAGAAACGTATATCTTATCAATACATTGTTGGGTCTTCAAGTACTCATTCAATCGGACAATTCCTTAGTAATAACTGAATGGTATCGAGAGATACATGACGCCATCCAGAGGCTGGTCAGTAAATTCCTTGATTGAGCAAAGAAAATTAACATCTCGTGAATAATTACTCATTTTAGTAATTTTTTCTTTACAGCCATTTAGTCAAGACTACGGAAGATCTTCGTCGACGAGAGAATGAAGAAAATAGCGACTATTATTTTAAGAGTACCTTTTATCTGATGAGAAATTCGTTAACTTTCTAAAGTTTAGAATCATGTTAATATGAAGAAAAAATCAACAAAAGTATATGAATGTTATTCGAGTATTTTTACATTGCTCGATTGAAATTGCGTAGAATCATGTATAAATGATATATGAAATTATAATTATTGTAAGATATATCATAAGAATATCAAAATGAAGTGTTCTTTTTTTATAAAAAAGACAATTTTTAATATGTATAAAAATACTTTATCAACAGTTTTCCTTGCTTATATACATGAGTTTCTTTTAAATACATAGCATGGTCAATGTTCATATGTGTTGTTATTGACAATCTATTTAAAAAAACTGAAGCAACGATCATCCACATTATCTATAGCTTCCTATAAATCTTCTCTAAGGCATTATTTGAATAACATCAACAATACTAAAAAGATAAAAAAGACAAAATTCAACATGAATTGGCCGCAATTGAAGAATAGTCGAGAAGACGAGAAACAAACGACACAAAACGTCGTTGTAATACCCTTAACAAGTCCCCTGCATTTTGATTGCATAGAAGATTGGTTGTCGCTGCTGTTCCGAGAGCGCGACACCATGGCAGTACTGTCAAGACTCTTTATTAAGAATTAATCGTAGATCATCTGGCAACGCTCGAGTAATCTCATTGATACGTTCTCGTAACATTTCTTGAACCGAGTATTCTATAGGTACATTATCCAGATTACTTTTCTCCAACTTTTGCCGAATTCTGAGAATCATGTCAACCACTTCAACTTCTTGTTTATCTCTAACCCAAGCAGTTAGATCCTGAACAGAAAACCCCATTCATATAATTGTAGCAGTATGATTTTCATAATATTTCTGGATATTTAATTTTCAGTCAAAAAAAATTACCGCTTGCGAAAGTGCTTCCAGTTGAATGGCTTGTAGTTTATTTGTGAGTTCCATATACCTTGACTGAAACCAGCCAGAAAAGTTAGGTGATCTGAAGAATCTTCGATACAACCCAACCCAGTCTCCTTTAATTCCAGTTGTTAGTTGTGGTCCAGAACTATTGACAGTTGACAAGAAATCGTCAGGATTAAAAAGCTGAGGAATTGGAGTTGCCTGAAAACAAAAGCAATTAGTTTTGAATCTCGAAAGAATTAATTAAAAAAAAAATAAAAACGTCAAACCTTGAAAGGAGATATCGTTTTTTGAAGAGGCATCAGGCTGGCTATGTACCTTTCTAGTGGTATCATAAAGCTCTCAGTTAGTTCAGTCAGATGCCGTCTTAATAGAGCAGTTTGCACTTCTCCCGGTCTTTTTGTTTGCACTCCTTTAAGTAACTTTTTTAAAATAACTTTGTCCTTTTGCAAGAAAGGCTTATATTGAGTATAAAGTCCAGGTTTTGAATCTAAAACCTTCAGGCCTTCAGATCTTTTACATTTGTACTTTGGACTATCTGTACATGAAAAATCAGAGAAAAATTATTTCCATTATTGCAAATTTCAATGACTAATCCCAATTTATTTTACCTCCTACTGATCCATTTTCAGCCACGCGAACAATATGAGGCCAATGTCGTAAAGTTTTAGCGAAAAAAGGATTAGTGACACCCAGAATTACAGCTGGTGGACTCTGGCTATCCATTGTATATTCCTTAAATTCTGAGTCATGAATGGTAAAGTAAGGTCTGAAGTCAGCACAATACTTGAGTGGAGCAATCATTCTATTTATGAAAGATAAAAAATTATTAAAGAAAATAGAACTTTTGAATGATAAAACTACTAATTTTTTTTCTCATGAGCTTTACAGTTTCAAGTCTTTGAAATAAAATATAATACAAGTTATTACATGCGCGAATAAAATAATGTTAAGTGAATAAAGTGTTTTAATTAAAAAAAAAAAACTGGAATAGATTTTACTCACGCGGTAAGAGTATGTACAATTTCTGAACTTGTAGTAGGTGAGCTAGTCATAACAACAATTGGTTCACTCAATATGACAAGTTCCCACAACAAGTGAACATGAGCAACAACGCTAGAAAGACTTTTAAACATATCCCCATCATAAGCAGATGTAATAATTAAACTTCGCGCAGCTGCAGCTTTATCTGGAGCACAGTCCATAGCCGCGACGTTTGGCACTGCTGATTTGAAGGCATGATTAGGGATGTATGTCTGAAAAATATGGATGTGGGTCGATTTATATAGGGAAAAATCAATCACTAGAGATTTTAAATGTACTGTTGAATACCTACTTGAAAAAGTACTCCCAACAAAGGCAAGTGTATGACTTGACCAGGAACAGGCGGAGGCCATTTACTTATTCCTTTGATTATTCTTTCCATACATGTCTCACCACTGTCAAAGTATTCTGGAGCTATTAGAGCACACAATTCACTAAAGAGATTCACTAATGGAAGCCTTGTGACTAACACTATGCTCTAAAAACAAAAGTAGGAACTGCTCAGTAGACGAGTTCAAATTGATGCTAAAGTTTAATACTGACAGATATTCAATACCTTCTGGAAGTAGCCTCTAGGAAGATTCTTATCCTTCACTTGACGAAAATACACAGAACCCCAATAATAATCTTTATCAGTCTGCAGGAACATTGGTGATTTTCGGTCATAATCTCGCAACCCTTGAGTTTCTTTGTACTGTTTACTATTGGCACCTTTTTTAATCCTTACATGGTACTGTGTATCGCCCATGCATCCTGAATTAGAGTCGGGGAATGCCAAGTAACATATATTGGTTCGCTCCAGCTCCGAAAGCTCAACATCATTAGGGTATATTGCCTGCAAATAATGCATGAAATTACTAGCACTCCGCACAAACGTATAACAAGAATAAAAAGAAAAGTCCTACCTCTATGGCTTGTCCCAGTTCGAGGTCAAAAGTAACAATGCAGATGCAGTGCACCCAATTATTGAAGGCTTCCTTGTGCTGAATAGTGCGAAAAAGGCTGCTGAACTTGTTGCTGGTGACAGCAACATCATCCTTGGAGCTGCCAGGCTTCGACATCGTGCTCCGTTACGACTCAGAACCCCTGGCAAATGAAAAATAAATGTCTAAAATCGGATTAAGCTAAGCCAAAACCACTACTCGCTGTACCCACCTGGTGCACATGGTTGCGCGTCAGTGTGGGGGTCCACCGTGAATAACGGCTCTTGCTCCGATTCTCGAGAGATGCAATAGCGAAGATCACTTGTCCTCGCACATCGCCGATCACATCCGGACTATTGCACACATCTCTCCAAAAAAAGGATAAAGCAATAAGGGCACCATATGAACGTCCAGCTGATACACGCGCGCCTCCGAGTCTGGTGCAGCACTGCACTGCACTGCACACTCTGCTGGCTGCACGGCATAGCATGTGTGTATATATACATGTATGTGAATGTGTGTGCGAGGCTCAAACGCGGGGAAAATGGAGCAGCAGGAACGAGATCCGGTCACTTTCACCCGTTGTTATTATTGTTTGGCGCTGCTGAGATATCAAGCTCGCGCTTGATATGTATAAGTAATGGTCAAGAAGCGCGGTCGAACTCTTTTGTTCATGCGTGTGTGCGTGATATAATATGATTGTGCGCTCCGATCGATGAACAGCTCGATTCTTCTAAACAAGAAGCGTGTGATGCATACCTCGCAATTGTGTAACAGGTGTTACGCTCGAAGTTTATAAGCTTTTGCAATCGTAAGACGATTGCACTGTTGCAAAGTGTTATCTGCATTGTTGTGATGATTTTTAATATTTTTGTTTCTTGATACATATTTATATAACCTATAATATTATACCGCTTGGCGGGAAAGTGACTTTAAATGGCATCAGGCAAGGTTGATGAGAATCTGAAAAAGAGTTTTCTCGCAGTTTACCAAACGCTGCAGTTCTCAAAGACTAATAAGTCGGATGCAGAAGTCGCAGATATCGAAAGGAGATGCCTCTTTACCAAATTTATGATTTGCAAAAATAAGTACGTTATTCAAATTTATGCGATTTATTTTATTGTCTGGGACGTCTGAGTATTTGACACGATTTTTTCTCTTCTAGCTCCAATGAGGATGTCGCCGGTGCACTGCTCCAAAATGAATTGGAAAGATATACAGATGTAGTAGACAGTAGAAATGGTTTGAATAATTACTGGAAACAGTTTAGTCTGCTGAATGTAGATACCGACAACGATCCATCCACTTGGGAATCAAATTTAACTAATCCAAATGAAGCCTTAAAGTTTCTAGAGAAATTATCGTGTAATACAGATTTTGATGCATCTTTGAACTGCAAAAATGAGCAGTACACTGACAGAGATGTGGAGAAATTGATGAATTTGTGGAAAAATGCTGGCTCATCACCTAGAACAAGAAAAGTTCCACGGCAGGAGCCTAAGCCTGTGCAGCAGAAAAAACTTTTCGAAAATTTTAATGCTGAATGTAAATCAAAAACATCTGATTCAAAATTTATTAGGAAAAATATTTCTGAAACAAATATAAGACACAGAGCTGAAACTGTCTCAAATTCAAGACTGTCACACAGTAATGAAAGGCCCAATATAGGCAAGCCAAATTTTGCAATGAAGAATGAACGTCCAGTTGAAAAAAAGGAATCAAATAAACCAGAGGCAAAAACAGGAGGATTTCACACAGCAAGGACTGCATTGGCAATACAACAAGCTAAAAATAATAGACAGCCAAATGCAAATAACAGGCAGCAACCTGTGAATAGTGTAAAACCACCAGTCAAAAAATCACTTGGTGGTAAGGCACTCAACTCCCCATTTGTTTGCCCTTTCAAAAATGACCAGCCAAAAGAAGAGGAACAACCTCCCGAACCTATAGATGAGAGATTTAAGAATATTGAACCAAAAATGATAGAACTCATAAAAAATGAAATCATGGACTGTGGTAATCCAATTGCTTGGGATGATATTGCAGGTCTAGAAAGTGCCAAAAGAATTATCAAAGAAATTGTAGTATTTCCTATGCTACGCCCTGACATCTTCACTGGACTAAGAAGACCACCCAAAGGAATATTATTATTTGGTCCACCTGGAACTGGAAAAACATTGATTGGCAAATGTATAGCTTCTCAAAGTAAATCTACGTTTTTTTCAATTTCTGCTAGTTCTCTCACTTCAAAATGGGTAGGTGAAGGAGAGAAAATGGTACGGGCACTATTTGCTGTAGCCCAAGTTGAACAGCCATCTGTGGTTTTCATTGACGAAATCGATTCGTTATTGTGTCAAAGATCTGAAACTGAACATGAATCATCTAGACGAATGAAAACTGAATTCCTGGTCCAGCTAGATGGTGCAGCAACTGGTGATGAAGATAGAATTTTAGTTATTGGAGCTACAAATAGACCCTATGAACTTGATGAAGCAGCCCGTAGACGACTTGTAAAAAGATTGTATATACCATTACCAGAGTTGGAAGCCAGAGCTCAAATTGTTCGTAATTTACTCAAGTCAGAACGTCATGATTTGAATGAAGATGACATTTACAAAATTGCTGAATTAGCTGACGGATATTCTGGTGCTGATATGACAAATTTATGTAAGGAAGCTAGTATGGGTCCAATTAGAAGTATCCCATTTGATGAATTGGAAGATATTAGGGGAGAAGAAGTTAGAAGAATGACATTTAATGATTTTAAAGAAGCTCTTGATGCTATTCGACCATCTGTTTCACAAAAAGATTTATCCGTTTATCTAGACTGGGATCGGACTTATGGCACAGCAAGTGCTCAAGCACGATGATGACTGTGAGAGCGAATGAAAAAAACTGTATGTATTTATATCTGTATTACTTAATTTTATTGTTATCTGTTTTTATACTTTTACTTTATAGAATCAATCTTTTTTTATTATTTTGTAAAATAAAAAATAATCATAGAAAAAAAACTAACTTGTCATGATCTTTATATACAGTATGCAAAAGTTGTTTTGCACAAAATTGTTTGTCTTAATTAATTTTGATTTGCAACGGAGTCAAGTTTTATGTGGTAAAGAGTACTTGTTGTTGCAACCAACAGTTTTTGATCATCTGCGATTTCTGTAATGTGTAAAGAAACTATAGGCTCGGAAGCAACATGGATCTTTTTCGACTTTTTTGCATGAAAAAAATTGAATTTTTCCAACTCTAATTCATTTTCAACTGGAAATATGACTACATCTCCTAAAAATGAAGAATTTTCATTTCAAGTTTTACAGTAATATGGAGAAAGGAATATTTGATTTTAGTGAAATAAAATGATTACCTGATTCAAATCCAACTATTAATACTCGTACATAAAAAAGAATCGCAGTAACTATGCTATAGAATATAGGGAAGACGTTGAACATTCGCCATTTGTTTTTATGGACTGATATACCAAGATGACCATTATCTAGAAAAAATGATTCAATGAATAAAGCTCTTATGGAGCATCAATATTCATTTCAAACTATAAGGTGGATAAATACCAGTCACACAAAATACTACATGTGGATTGAATAAATAATATCGTCTGACTTTTTCATTCTTGGGTACTCCAATATATTGTGATTCTGGTGTATAGAGAAATTTATTAGAGTCCTGACTTATATCTTGCAAATCTAGTTCACAATAGTAACCATTGTTTGACAGAAAGCATAACTGGAAACAAAATTGATATAACTTTTTTATAGTAGATCTCAAACTTCAGTATATAATAATATTCTGGCCAGAACTTACTTGAGATTTATTGATAACTAAATTTACATATTTTAAATTATTTGTATTATTGGAATTTCTTATAAATAGCCTAGTAGAAAAAGAATCTTCAGTTATAGCATTGTGTACAAAAATGGCTGCATTGTTATGCCGAGTTGCACAAAAATATCCATATCCTGCCCTGTGAAAGATATAAATTTTAGCAAATAGGTGGAATTCTCAATGAATTTCTCAAATAATAACATACCCTATCGCATCACTGGATATTTTCATCAAACATTTCTGACAAGTGATATCCCAAACCCTGCTAGTATTGTGAATCGAACTAGAAATTAAGACAATCTTTTGATTGTTTCTTCCTGTAAATGAAATATGTTTAGACATGTCTAATTTATAAATTGAAGTATTCTAGCAGTACCTTGAACACATAGCTTAATATCTTGTACTTGCTTATATTGATCAGCTCTAAAAACTAATTGATTGGTACGCAAATTAATTACTTGAATGTACCCTTCGGTTGATCCAACAGCGACTAAGTCCCCTATAAAGATAATACGATCAGAATTAAAATATGATAAATGCATACATTAATCAACAAAAATGTTAACAAACCTAGCACAGCACAACATGTGATTCTTTCTGATGGACGATGTTTTGGGATGGGCCTGAATTCATCAGTTGTCAATTCATTGTAATTTTGAACACAACGCCATTTTACCCAAGCTCTGTACATCGTAATCCATATTTTGTTATTGTATGTCAATTCTGGATCATGCACATTTTCTTGTCTGAGCAATGATGTCAAAAGAAATGAATTTTCCAATAGCATTAACCAGTATTTTTCTGGTATGTCTCTTTTGCACACATTATACCAAGCACATGATTCCTATAATATTATTGGAAAAAATTAGTTCATAATTGGACTTGTCTAAGTGAGATAATTTTATGAAATTGTTATTTATTTACCGTAAGATGTTTATTGATAATGGCATTCCATGTGGTAGATACAGTGCGAAAACGAATGAGAGAAGTTGCATCAACATGATGAAAAACTTTTTCCCAGATCTCCACGGGAAACATGGTCTGATTGTCATTAACAACCTTCAAAGTTCAAACTCCTTGGCCTTCAACTTTGTTTTCCTCCCCAATGTCGTGGGCCGTGGCTACCTCAAGCGATACAACAAAGATGAATATAAACAAAAGATTCTTCAATTCCATCATAAATCGCGCACAGTGACACCTGATATTATCTATAACTACTACAGAAACGGACGTCACAAAAAAATTGCTGCATGTTTCCTCGAAAGTACATGAATTTACGAAGTATAAATGAGCGATTCATGAAAACGAGACAAAGCAATGAAATTGAATAGAGCTTACGTTTTTCGGAAATGCCCATTCCAGAGTTTTAAAGCTCCTTCGAAAAGGTTTGATGATTACCGAATCATTTCATACATATACAGGGTTATAAAAAAAACAGTTACAACAATTACGAAGGAAAAATTAATTCATGTCGAAGACATCAGAGTTTTGATATAAAAAATTCGAGTTGAACATTCAAAAATGTATGATTCCGTGTTATGAGCAGTTTTGGTTATAATTTTATAATACCATAACCCAAACGAAGTGAACAAAAACTTGAAAATCATCGCTTTTCCTCATTTCTTGTATGTAAATAATGTGAATACCTATATTCACCTGGCGAGTTCTCTCTGCATCTCAACAGTCAACACTGACTGACAATCGCTGACACTACTGACATGTCCAAAGAAAAAACAGCGACGAAAGTTCAACTATGGCGCTCTCACAAATCAGCTGATGTGCATACAGGCGGTCGGTCGGTACTTTGGTCATATCTGCGTCATATCAGGTGCTGCTATAGGTTCTGCACTGATGTGCATTGTCCAGACTGCAGGCAGATTGCAGAATGCACTTACGCATATATATGGATCATTCTCATGAAAACGGTATTTTTTGATGTCGAAAACGAAAATGTCGAATTCATCAACTTTGAATTTTTTTCTCCATTATTTGTGTTCTTTGATGCTAACAAAAGCTAAAAACACTTGTGGCCCTTCAGAATCACCACAATCAAGTTTTTCCAGTAATTTCCTGTTTTTTATAGTTAATTATAGTAATGACGCATTTTATGAATGTAATATAAGATTAACTTATACTGAACTATACTGAAAAAGTATACTGAAAAAACGTAATCCTTGAACGATAACAATTCTGCTAAAAAGGCACTTGCGAAACATAATGACAAAGGCGAATCTTGTGTATTTTTGTTGTTCTTTCTTTCTAAGGATTCCACCAGATTTACCAAGAAAAATCCTCCACTAACACGAAATATTAGCGTGGACCAGTGTATATACATGTATAGGGACGATTTTAGGCACATATCCCGGTGATAGCCTTTGGAAGAAAAAAAAAAATAGGGATGATTCGAACAAAATCATCGATTGCAGGCCCAAGAGACAAATCTGGAAGGTGTTCGCATGTATGTATGTACTGTAATAGATTCTACTAGTACATAATATACACAGTAGCGTTTGCCGTATGACCTGTCTTATAAATAAATATACACCTGTACTTACTATTTTTGAGCGCGCCCCACGCGTCACTGCAGAACATTTAGCATGCATCGAGAAGAAATATTTATTTATTATTGCACACTGCACATTATGTTTTTCTCTTATCAGTCCAAGAAATTTGATGTATGCCAATTGCAATATTAATAATAGCTAATAAAAAGTGCAACATATCTTATTGAAAATTTCATTTTTCATAAAAAAAAAATCGACTCTATCCAAATCACACGTCTAGTACGCAATGGTATAGCAGTAGATAAACTATATATATCCGAATTGTGGACACACGTGTAAAACTCAATCCATTTTGTTATTTTACGCGGTCAAATTCATCTCAACAAATACAGCCTCTATGGCAATAGCCTATTTCTTAACTGATATAACTATATTGGAATACGTCGTTGATATTAGAGCCTATGGTAGTTACATAGGAAACTATAATGGAGCAAGGCACTTATCATTTGCTACAGAAGGAATTCCAGCAAATCGTGGTATCATTAATATGGTAAAGCTAAATCGTTCACATTTTTTAAAATTTGCATTCATAAATGAGCTTTTTCATTTTATTATATCGAATTTTTTTTCATAATTCAAATATTAAGTGCGTCTATTCCAGTATAAAAATGTATGATGAAGGATTTTTAAATGATGGCTGTAGGTGATGTAATCTATTTCTAACGATTATGAGAATATTTTTGTAATTTTATTTCAATAACAATGTTAAGATAGAAAATTTTTCACAAGAATATTCAATTTTGTACATATTTTTATACAAGGCATTCTTAAATGAGTTATTACAAAGTTTCATTTACACTTCACTCGTTGCTCCAAAAAATGGGAAGTTATGAGTATTAAAATATCGTCGTAGTTTGATTGAAAACTTATTTGTTATTGCAAATAAAAAATCATTTGAGCTATGACTAATCGATAAAACAGTTGCGTTTCTTCTTATTTAATGCTCTTTCAGTACTCATTTGAAGCATACATGGGTATAAAAAATCACGGCGTTTGAGGAAAACTAGTCTTTAAAATATATGTGTACGCGCGCTTTGCACAGCATAAAACTTCTACATAAATAATGAATGGCAAAAACAATACAAACGACTCAATAGAATATTCTAAATATTTAAAACAGATGTAATGATTCTTACGTTACCAATAATACTTGGTTTGCTACAAGCTGGACATTTGATAACAACTTCTGAGATAAGGATCTCTTTGATAGTTCCAATTATTGCACGATTAGCATTCGAAATACTGTCACAATGGGACGTTATAAAAATACTATGATTCGTGCAACCATATTACGATATTTTGAGAGCAGAATTAAATGCACGAAATAACACCCGCGTAACAGGCGATTGATAATACAACCTCTCCATTCGTTATTTAACAATTCCAATTTTGCTGGAAAATTTTCAAGAGATACTTTATACACGCTTCACTCACGCTTGTACCAGTTTATAAGCTTGTGTCAAAGTATCGATAACAGAATATATTTGATCAAAGTGTGGTCTCTTTTCCGGTTCATATTCCCAGCAGCGTAGCATGAGATGATAAATTTCGTCTGGCGTGCCTTCTGGGGCTGGCATTCTATAACCTGGATAAAAATGATTCCCAAATCATCTCAGTATCTTTTGTTTAAAAATGTCAAAATTACTATGTGTAAAAAAATTTACCTCCATCAATTTTCTCGCGAGCTTGAGAATTCGATAGACCACTGTAAGGGTATCCTCCTTTAGAAAAGATTTCCCACATGAGCACCCCGTAACTCCAAACATCACAGAGAGACGTATATTTTCCTAAATCATGAGGAATAATCTTGTTAATTATTCAAGAAAAATAAACAATCAATGTCTGAATGAAAATGACCGCATCTTACCAAAATTGAGCGCTTCTGGGGCCGTCCATTTTATAGGAATTTGCTTCATTCCATCTGAAACAATATATTCCTCTTCTTCTCTTGACATACCAAAATCAGAAATCTTAACAGTTGACTCGTACCCTAAGAAAATGAGGTTGCTTTTGAATAATTATACTTCAGAGTTAGATATGATCCAATCCTATGTGTATATGCGAAATTGAATCGATTGTTAATCATGAATGATCTACATACCAACGAGACAATTTCGTGCTGCTAAATCTCTATGAATGCAATATTTGGATTCTAAGTAACACATTCCAGCAGCAGCATCTTTGCACATTTGCATTTGCTCCACTTGCGTTATTGTGGTAACATTTTTCCTCAAATACGTTAATAAAGATCCACCTTTAGGCATGAAATTTTTGTTATTTTGGGAATAAAGTTTAATTAAAATGAAAGTTGTCGATCCTCACCTGGCACTAATTCCATCACAATCATGATAGGCTGTTTTTGCACACAAATCCCTATGAGCTTAACGATATTTGGATGATCGTATTGCTTAAGTATTCTACCTTCCTGGAGAAATTTCTTTTTCTGCTCGTCAGGCAATGTTACCTTACAAGTCTTAACAGCTACTTCAGTCTTACATGGCTTCAACACTGCTCTATAAACATCTCCAAAATTACCCTGTTTTCAAAACAGTAAAAGTGATCAATATGAAAGGGATAAAAAATAAAAAGAAATAACTGGTGTGATAACTCACTCGACCAATTTTTTCCAACAATACGACGTCGTCGTTATTCAGTTCCCATCGCTCTCTTAGAATTGGAGTTTTTAATATGGCTCCTGATCGACTAGTTACTGGTAACCCAGACTTGAGTTGGTGCGATATGAGTTCTTGAATAGACGGAAAAGTAGGTCCTTCAAAGCGAAAATGTCCCTGAAAATTCCAAATGTAACTTTGAAAAATTGGTAAAAGCATTAAATAATCAACTATGATGAAAGTAGCATAGTCATGAAATTGATCATGATTTTTTCACGTTGCAAAACGCTGATAATTAGTCATTTTGTTATACGATTTGGATGAATACCTTAACAATAAATAGTGTAACTTTCGAATTTACTAAGAATTTTCTCTGTAAACCATTATCAATTTTAGGTATGTGCATTTTTATATATTCACATTTGTACACACACACACACATATCTACGCATCTTTGCTCGGTAATAAATAAATATCTTTAAATGGCTCGAAGTATAATCTGTTTTACTTCTTGAAAAGTACTAATTAGTCACACTATAATACCTCTGACGTAGTCTGAACAATAAAATGTTTATGTCCATCCCAGCACACAGACAGCACAACTTGACACTCGTCGTTTCTGGTCGTCTCGCGAACCAGAAAGTCCCCTTCATTTACTAGCAACCGTACAACTTCTTCTCGAGGTAAG
Organism: Aphelinus atriplicis; assembly: GCA_020882685.1. Taxonomy (NCBI): domain Eukaryota; kingdom Metazoa; phylum Arthropoda; class Insecta; order Hymenoptera; family Aphelinidae; genus Aphelinus; species Aphelinus atriplicis. The sequence continues at coordinate 19,876,093 of CM037075.1, read as the reverse complement.
ACGCCATGGAACCATTCTTCATCCATTAGATCTCCATTTCCATTTCCTTTTTGATTATTACAACTAGAGATCCCACGGTGTGGCACCTAGAAAAACAAAAACAAACATTATCCCTTGTCTAATAGATTTTTATTAAAACTCACACAACCTACACACATGAAAATTAAATTTTTCTCAAGTCACACTACAATAATTATTGATGACACATTAGAAACAAACGAAAAATCTCTTTGCAGGACGCAGATATATGTTAGAGATACGTTAGATACAAAAGGCAACAACACGGCGTTTGCAGTCAAAATATTAAATTTAACCAACATACTACTGCAGAGAAATCAACAGCTTTAGGGACGGAAGATCCTTCGCTGCCAGCTCTGACTAGACGATTTTTCTCATTGTATATGGCTGGCAACGATTTAAAAGGAGTTTTTATGTACGTCATTAATTTTTTATTTCTTCTCAGAGTGAACAAACCAGTGTCCACAATGGTACTCCTCTGTAATACGTTTATAAACGTAAATATTGGTAAAAAAAAACCATTGTAACAAAGCTCTTTTGTTTTGATTAAAGTAGAAAAAAAAACTCAGAGCACATTAGAACAATATAAAAAAATATCGTGATATCGTGATTCAGTACCTGTTATTCTCAATTATACAATTAATCACGTTACAGGACAATTCTAACGCATGAGAAGATTGAATATCGGTTATATACCTTATTTGTTGGTTCCGTGAAGGAACCTTCCATTGAGAGATCACATCCAGAAGGTAGTTCTTCACAGCCAAGTTCATTTAATGCACCTCTGATGACTTCAGCTTGTCTAAGCAGCTTCCTCTCCTGACAACGCAGCCTAAGCTCTTCACGTTCTTGTGAATAATCAAGAACCGATCTAATAAAATATGGCAGTTCAAACGTTTAGACTAATTCAGCAAAACTCTATGAGAACATTTAAAATTGATCTGAAACTAATACCATACTTTGCATCACAATTATTTTCCGTGTTAGATTGGGTGTTTTGTCGGCTCGCCTGCGTTGATTTTAACGAAGTTTCCAATTCCGTTAATCGATTTCTCAACCAATCTATCGTTAAGTTATCAACAGTTAATTTATTGGGCAACAGCTTTCCCGATGTATCGTCGACGAGATTTTCATCAAAGATGAATCTTATTGGAGAAGCTGGCCTAGTTCTAAAAATAAATTTGCATGAGTAATCTCTACAAATGAATATTATTTCCGAATTGTAGCTAAAATTTTTTAGTACACACTTATGTTTTCCTATGAAATCTCTATATTCCTCAATGGGTTTGATAGTATCAACAGCCTTCTTCATACGAGAATGAATCTCTATAAACTTGTCATTTGTAAAATCTGTGTATTTAACAATATCCTGAAGAATGCCCTTCCTAAAATGAATATAAATAACATGAATTGGTTACAATGCGATGCAAAATCTCATAATTGAATTGTGTCAATTTTTCCATTACCTCAATTGCTTCTAATAAAAGTAAGCTTGGAAGAATAATTTAGTTATGAATATCTCATACATGTTGAGAATTAAGTGCGATATAGGGATTGGACGAAAATAATTCTACATTGAAGAGTCGGAATAAACTCACCATGCTATGACAAACTCTTGATGAATAGCTTGTTGCCTCTGCAAAAGACTAGGCAAGTAGCAAGTTCGCAAGTCGTGCTCACATTCGGTTACAGCACCCAACAGTAAAACATATTCGTTGTGTGTCAAGTGCAACTTACGGCATGCTTTCTGATACTTTTCTCTAACTTCATCTAACTTTCTTCCTCCTCTACCAGCTGCAATGGGGAAGCAAAATATTATGTAACATTATCTTATGGTAAGAGAAAAGCTGATATCCACTATACTTACACTTCACATAATGTTCTTCAAACCGAGATCTCATCAATTTATACATCTCTAAATTCTTTTGATATTCTGCTTTTTTTCTAGTCACTTCATCCGTCAACTGCAATGAGCAATGAAGCCATTGATATATTCATTGGTGTAACCATTTATTGCGCATACCTTGTTCAAGTAAATAATAAATATAATACCTGCTGAAACTGATTGTTCAACCAAGCATGTTCTTCTTGGTATAATTTTCTTGCTCGTCTCCTCTCGCCATGAAGAGATGATATGTGCTCTACAACCATGCTCTCCATTGAATCTGCTTGCTGTTTAATAATTTTGGCAGTTTGATCTATCGATTCCATTATGTCCTTCCAACTCTGCTTGAAGTGAAAAATGATCGTGTTAAGTTAAGGACATGTAATCTGGAGGAGAGTATAATAATGGTAAAATGTTGTACGAAATAAACTTATGTAAAACACACCTGAGCAATCAAGCTACCGACTAAGTCTTCACTGCGCTCGATTTTTTTTCCCTGGAGACTGAGTGAAGAAATAGTTGAGGCATAATCTCGGTCCGACTTGACTTTAGCAGCAAGGCACCTGCGCATTGTCTCCAAGAGTTTTATTTCAGCATCTTGCCTACCTAGTAGTGCTTCATGCGAAGCTTGGCCTTGCAAGCTGGCGGAGAAACCCATTCTACTGGATTGTGCTCTATATTCGATATCTAAGGCATAGTTCAAGTTGATAGCACAAAGTAATGCAAGTTGTAGGTGCTGCTAGCACAGGAATGGCCTTGCCATACACATGATTAGGCTGCAGCTTTTGAACCAGAAAACAAGGGAGTGGCCAAGAAGTTGCATGGGATCTCAGTCACAGCTGGTCGGAGAAGCTGTGAAGCAAACGTTTGTAATACATAAGTATGTTGGTCCAATAGAGGAGCAAAAAAATGAAAAGATGTGGCAAGGAGAGTGGCACATCTATGACGTACCTGATGGGCTGCTTTGTAACAAAACAGCATCAAAGACAATAGAGTCAAATTCTTTTGACAGCATAGGTGTAGCTAGATTCGCTAGGTATAGGATCGGGTGCGAGGTGAGATCAGCGGCGTTTATATTCGGCTTGCCGAGCGCAACGGAGGATGTGCATGCAAACGGAAGACGGGCTGCGCGTGTCGAAAGTATTTTGATACTCTGTGTGTCGCGGAGCTGGTAGCTGATGGTAGTGGCGGCTGCTGGTAGCTTGATTAACCAACTAATTGCACTTGTAGGTATGTATTCGCGCACCACTCAGACGGCCAGACACGAGTAACAACACGGAAAAACTACCGACAACAGCAAAGCAGGGTACTCTGGCAGACTGCAGTCTACACTATACCAATGGTAGTCTACCATGCACCGCACTGTGCACACTGCACACACACACTGCAAGTCTGCACTCTGCAGTCTGCACCAGTCTGAACTTCTTATAGACTGCAACTCGCGACTCCGCAGCAACCCAGCAGCCCATGCAGCCACTCAGTCAGCAGTCATTTTTGGTCACTTTTCTCTCGGCGTTCGTCTTTCTCCTTTTCTCCTCTCCCTTCACTCTGCCATTATATATATATACAGTGTTGATTAGTGCCAATGTGACACAGCCGCCGTTGCGTCTACCATAGCCATAGATAAGTAAGTATATATACATATATATACTTACTTTCGTCGTTTTTGCGATTTTTGGACAAAATTTGCCCGACAAATCGAAGCCGCGGGACGTTACTGGGAATTGTGACATTAAATCACGTGATAATATGGCGGCTTATACCTTATTGGAGAGCTTACAGGAGTGCTATTTTTATTTTTTTAATTTGAAAAACAAATAATAATTCCCTTAGAATATGTTTCAAATTTGAAAAATCCGTCTCACGTTGGTCAATGTGTTAGTATAGTAAAAAGAGTTTAGATGTAAGGTACGGAATAATGTTGAATTAATGTAAACATAAATCTTTAGGGATTTTTTTCGCACAGATGTAATTCGCTGTAGCTACAAGCTATCAGATCGAAAAAGAATTTAAGCCGACCACTTAATTATAAATGAGAAGTGTACGTAACCAATGTCACTTTTACGTGAAGGAATATTCAAGATATATCTTTGTATATCATAAAAATTATTTTCTTCTATTCTTCCACATAAATACATTTTTTTTTAATGTCAGATACCACTTATACTTAAGTATTTGTCAAAGTTTGACAACGATGTGATGATTAACATTTGTCAACTTATATTTTTTGCGTGAATTATGTTCATGAATTCATAAGTACCTATAATTTCACGCATACATATAGGTATATAGCATGCAACGAAACTGATCGAAACCAACCTAACCCTGAAGCGAGTGCATCGCGATTTGCGGTTTGCTGATCGTCCGTGTCTTGCTGTGTCTGTCAGTCCGTATGGAAGCTTTTAGGTATCAGTAAATATTTCACGTCCGCAATTGATCACTAACAACTTTCACTCGAGCTTATCAAATTATTATCAATTACTACGATGGCTCCTCGTTTGAAAATTCTGTCGAACGTTATCGAGGTAAATACAGATGCATTTATTATCTTATGTTTAATTTCCAATTTCTTGAACCTATCTCCAACTATCAATTTCCTGAAATGGTTGAAGATATTAGCAAATTCATTTTCTGTAGAGTTTTTGCATAACTGCTGAATGTTTTATATGTGAATGAGCACATTTGGGTTATTTTTACAGCGCTTGGCTAAGCTGAATGCTGCTGTAACTGGTCATTTGTATGGAGTGATGTATGAAGAAACACTCACTGTCTTGACTTTCAGTATCAACCCAGTTGATGATGACGAAAATAAAATTTTGTCAATAGATATGCAACTGTGTATGCCTGCAGAAATTGATCTCTTTGGAATACTGTACGTAGATCAATTCAAACAAGACATTCCAGATGCATTTAAGGTAACTCTTTCACCTAATTTGTTAGAAAAATTATATCTGTATTTAACACATAGGTAACAATAAGAATGAGCTAAATTTACAAATTAATATTTTTTAGGATATAGATGTTACAGATAATCCACTGTTGATCAAGTATTCGCTTGATGCAGCAGATGTTAATGCATTTTATTACATTCATCAGAAACTTGAACCAATCAAGTATGAAATTGTAAGCGAAGCAGATCTTTGTCAGAATTTCTGCTATGTCAGGCTACAGGCAAATATTCCTTTCATTTCAGAAAAATCAAATGTTCTTGATACTCTCCAGGAAACCAGAAAAGATGTGAGTCAAGAGCTATGCATATGAAATTTTTGAGTATTTTGTCATTTTTATTTATTTTGATGTCCAGTTGGCAGCAGGTAGAGTGGGATTTCATTTCTCACAGAGTAATGTGTATCTGCTTGGAAATGACAATAATGATGATTTAGAAAGCAAGTCAGCTAAGGAATTGCTACAAAATCCAATGACACAAGAAAGTAATAAAAATAAACCTGGAGTTATTGTGAGTTTTAACTATTTTAAATAAAATCCTTATGACAGTTATAATAGTATGTCAATATGTAAATTTAGGATGCAGTAATAGCTGGCATGTTTTTGAAAATGTCTAATGAGAAGAATTCAGAAGAAAAACTCAAATATGCTCCAGTGGTGCAACATGTGAAGAGTAATACATACGCAATACATTACATTGATATCATGCTATTTTGGAAATTTCATATAAGAAAAAAATTATTTTAATTTCAGAGCCTGTTGAATTTTATGAACTCTCTTTGGAAATTGATGCCTTATCTTTAGTAGGTTACAACATTACCATGGGACAGCTGTATGAAATTCTTGTAGAGTCCATTTGCCGGAACTTGAGACTTGTAGGATCATCTTTTGAAAATCAATTGAAAATAGAAGACGCGGAAATTCGTCTTCCACAACCAATTCACTTCAAGCCATTGAATTTTGGTCATTTGTTAACTCTTGTATATCCCATTGGAATGTCTGCTTCTGAAACTTGTACGTATTTGCATTACAGAATTTCAACACATGGTTAATTTATAAATAAATAAAAATAATATTTGCTGTCACAATTTCAGTTGAATACCGTAAAAGTCTTCATAGAAGATTAGCACTAGATATGACAAAACCTCACTTCAGAAAAGGAAATGCAGTCAAGTTCCAAAATGATCAACAAAAGGATGGATGTTTAATCAATCCTCATGAAGCTGTTACTAAGCTTGAAAGTAAGGCAGATTTTTTGTTCATAATTGACTCCACTTTTAATAGTTTTTGGCCAACCATATTTAACTCAGTCAACTAATGACGAATATTTTTCAATTAATCTGTTAGTTCTAAGGTTCTGATTTAGAGGGACTAGTGGACTGTAGATTCTTTTAAAACATTATTTCATATTTGATAACCAAGTATATATATTTTACTTTTGATGATGGATATTATGATATTTAAAATTTTGTGTAGACAAAAATTCTATATAATTGAGATTATTCATTTTATTTCTCGATCATTACAAGTATCGGATAAAATTTACATTTTTTATTTACTAGAATATGATTCTTTTGACCGTATCCAGCTATACTTTTATTATAAATCGAGTATAAAGTACGAGATTTTACCGCATCGGAGAATTTAGAAATTTAACTCGACGCGGTCGATAGAATTAAATTCTATGAGTTTCGGTTGTATCGAGCAATAGAGTAATATGAAATATTTTATAGTCGCATTCGAAATTTGTTGAGAGTGGATTCAACTGTAATTTTATTCGAGAAACATTGACTTTTAATCTGACATTTACTTTTAAGCAGACAGTAAAATCAGCATTGTAAATGGTTTTTACGCGTATCACCATTACATGCAAGACGATTTCGATGACAGTGGATGGGGTTGTGCTTACAGATCACTACAAACTATCGTTTCATGGTATAGGTAAATGTTTTTTGCACATATTTTTTCACAGTATCCTTCAATAATCCAAACAGCAAATATCACGGTTTTGTTACAACTTTCAGACTTCAAGGTTACACCGACAAGCTAATTCCAACTCATAGGGAAATACAAATGTGTCTGGTGAATATAGGTGACAAAGCTTCAAATTTCATTGGCAGTAAGCAATGGATAGGTTCTACTGAGGTTGGGTTTGTTCTTGAAACAATGCTAGATGTTTCAATCAAAGTGCTGTGCGCTTCTAATGGAGACGAGATGAGTATGTTGGTTTCTGACTTGGCTCATCATTTCGAAACGCAAGGAACGCCTGTTATGATCGGTAATATATTTTATTTTCAAATGTTCAACAGTTAAATCACAAATCTTACTTTGGGGTCATATATCAATTGATTTTCCAACAGGAGGAGGTGTCTTGGCTCACACAATCCTTGGTGTATCCTATGATGAATTATATGAAGATGTGAGATTTCTTATTTTGGATCCTCATTACACTGGCCCAGAACAGTTGAATACTATTGTCAATAAAGGCTGGTGCGGATGGAAGAAGAAAGATTTCTGGAGAAAAGATGCATTCTATAACATGTGCCTTCCTCAGAGACCAAAATGCATTTAAAGTAATCCAATGCTGTGAAATTGATGATATTATTGTAAATATTTTGTATGTACAATTGAGATGAGTCATATTTGTTGTATGAGAGTAAATATTTTCATGTGGCAGTCAGTGTGTTAATATATATATATAAATATGAGGAGCATAAATTGTTTTAAAAATATACTGTATTGAATTTCTGCATTCAACAACTCATAGTTTTAAACAAATTATTGAAAATGGTCTATCAGATTGAATGTAATTTTATACATTGTGTGAGTATACTGTACTATGTCATTTTATTTTTGAAAATTGAGATTTGGAAATTCATTGAGGAATTCATATTTACATTGAATTTTCCTTAAGCTTTAACAATACCTTATTTTTTGATTCCCAGTCATACTTTTTAGATATTTAATGTTAACAGGTTTATACCCATGAATCAAAATAAAAATAAAAAATATATAACAGTAATTTAGTCTCTAAAGTTATTGAGTGAATTGTTATTTCAAATTCACTGACTAATTTTCAAAGATCGGCACTTTGCAGTTAAACTTTTAATCCAATCGCTTTGTATTATCTCTTCACAGTACCTACCAACTGAATAATTTAATTTTCCACTAGAGTTAAATTTTTTCGATCCACGGAATTTTTAACTTAAACTGCGGACATAAAAACGGCGCCATGATGCATTCCATACCCTCTCCACATTGTCGTGTCCATGCAGTGTGTGATATATGCGTGATGAATGATGAGCGATATGACTTATAATAGATATATCTAAGTTTATCAGTAAATAATCAGATATACGCGTGTTTTTATAGAATTCATCTGAACCTTCGAAAAGACCTTAGATTTTGTAATGAGGTTGTTTTGAATAAGTACTAGTAAAATAAATAAAGAAATATAAACATAAAAATGTCAAACAGCCTGGGACAAAATGACGACATTGTCGTGACTGACTCTGTACCCGATCCTCCTCGTTGGTCGGATGATATCACTGAGGAGAAAAAGATCTTGACCGAGGATAAAATATTAAATGGAAGTACGTTTAATAAGTTCAAACCATTTTCTACAAAAAAAAAAGATGATTCTTCTAGAAGCGATTCAGCATCAAAAAGTAAATCATCCCATTCTGGGCAAAATATTGAATCAACGGTGAACTCAGAACCAAGGAAATCAAACACCGAGACAACAGTTATTAATATTTCTCATTCAGTTAATATCAAGATAGGATCTACAACAAAACACATTTACAATCTGAATAACTTTCAGAATAATAATTGCAGTAGTACACGAAAAGCAAGCCAATGTGCAAGTGATGATACAGCAAAAGCACCAAAACAGATGCCCACTCACATACAAGCATTGAAGGATTGCAAACTGGAAATCACAAGAGACGATATACTCTTGGTTAAAGATTACCTCGGCAGTAGATGGAGAGAAACTGTTAAATTAATTGGATTTCCAAAAGCACGAATGGAACAATTAATAGAAAAGTACAATCAAAAAGGTCCAGAAGAAATCATTTATCGCATACTTCTTGAATGGAAACAAACTAATACAATCAACGCCACTGTAGGCCATTTAATTAATGCAATGTGGTCATCACAACAGTACGATTGTGCTGAAAGACTGACTGCAAGTCATTTGAAATTCAATATCATCTGACGATTCCTGGGTGGACTTCAAATTTATTTGGAAATATTTAATAGATGTATGGATAAATATCGCAGATATTTTAAAATATTAAATTTGCCAACTCCAGTCATGGATTCATTGAGTTTAAATCATATGAATTAAGTAAACAAACAATTCTGAAATACTATGTTCAATTAGTATTTCAAAACATTGTTAAAAGACAAATGGTGAGATTTATGAAAAGGACATGAATTTTTTGATAGCTGTTTTTGTGAGGTGACAAATTATTGCTGTTAGTGTTTGTAGTAACAAGGAAATTCTATATTTCATATTTTATAAAAATATTTAGAATTCTGTTATAAATGAATAAAAATTTTTCAACAAATTCCTTATTTTAATTCAACACTTTGGAAGTTTTCTAATTATAATTCAGTTTTGGCATCGTCATAGTCCTGACTGCTATCTGGTTCATCATTGTCATCGTCCGAGTCATCAAGTATATCACAATAATTTGCCTCTTCAGTACAAATTTTTACTTTGGCATTCTTTTCATTTTTATTCACAGCTTCAATGAATGATTCTTCAAAATCATTGACCACTTCGGTACACTAAAATCAAATATATTTATAGATCAATTGTTAAAGAAATGGAGAATCTAAAAGCAAAGTGAATCAGTTGATACTTACAAAGTATTCTAGACTTTTATTCAAATCACCATCTTGTATAATGTCTACTGCACTGAGTAAGGGATTGAGTCCATCATCAGACATGAGTTGAAGCAGTGTTAATTTACCATTTGATTTATACGTTGCTCTGACATAGTTCTCCATCTTCTTACAAATGGAATCTAGCATACCCGAAAGGTGTATTTCAGATGAAGACAATGGAACCTTCGATAGTAAAAAATCATTTTGAATTCATACTACTTCTCTAAGGAAATAGTAAAGGTTAATGAGGATTGTATGAAAAACAACACTACTCCCTTACAGTCTTTTGTACAGCATTTCCCTTAGAGTCCAGGCGGTACTGTCCTATTTCTATATTCTTTGAAGGATCAATTTTATCTACTTCTTGTTTGAACTCATCCACTATTACCCTACAAACTATTTGTAAAACGTTATTTTTATAAAAGTAACTGTCTGTCAAATTCATTAGATTTTCAAATTATTTTTATACATACCTAAACATTTAACTTGCTTCAAATCAACTTGTGCATATGCTCCTGATAGCATTAAAACTGCAATTATGGCTGTGTAGATCTTCATTCTGTTATGTGAATCAAAACATAAGATAATTCAACTAACAATTAAGAAGTTAAAAAATGAGTGAAAAGATGCCAGGAACGTGAAAACTTACTTTGAAAAAAAGAAATAAGGCGTTACACAAAAACGATGAATACTATCCAAGAATCATCACGGCAATACAGGCCGTTCACAGGTTGCACACGTGTCTTCACTCTATACCGATGTTTACACGGTAAATAGTTTGCAGCACCAATAGGAAAATGACATATGTCCGAATTTACATTTTATGATATCGGCTGTATTGGATTAGAATTAAATTATAACTGACGGTGGACTCGAATTTGTTTCCAAGCTTCCAAACTGCTAAAAACAAAAAAAAACTGAGAAAATTGAATTTTTGGCTGTCTATTGTTTTTGTGAATAAGCGTGCCGATATGAGTTATAAACTTTCTGAAGGATCTTATAAGTTATGACCTGTGATGATAAACATTATTCATTAGTTAATACTTTATGGACAATTATTTATTTAAACCAAATTGTACTTTTTTTATTTTTAACATATAAGAAACGGGACGTCCAACTATAGCAGAATATATATAGTTATTCAACGTATTACGTGAGTGCGAGAGAGAAGATAAATTTTCTCTCGCACTCGCTTCTTGTCAGGCTTGCCAATGCTTATAATCCGGGAAATTTAAAAACTCTTAATGATGTTAAGTAGTTATTTATTGTAACCTCTAAAAGTAATTGATGAAATTGCAATTTAAAGATATCTTTCTGGCAAAAGCATTCTTCAGCAAAAACATCCGCAAAAATAGAGAGGTAGGAATTTTGAACGGACAAAAGTTATTTACCTGTTAAAGGCAACTATGAACCCTGTATCAAGGTGGTACGTAAATCAGCCGTCCGTGTTCATCAGTCTCTCTTACTTCATGTTCATCAGCAATGCACAAGAACGTATTTCGAGGTTAACCCGGACACTCGTTAATATGCGGATGTAAACAAAAACTTTTCAAGCTCCGTAAATAGCGTACAGTTGTAAATTTAATAATTGTCTTGACTACGAAGCGATAGTGAACGATGGTAATTTATCTATATTCTGAAATATACACATTCACTTGCAATTGTTCTTCTTGAATTTGCGGAAGAATAGCGGGTGACAAGTTAACCGGTATATTGTTGAGTTCTACTTCTTTTTCAGTATTCCCTCATTCATAAAACTGAAAATGCACACGAAGATAGTATATGGACATGTGCTTGGGGGTGCCCAAAGAAAAAGAAGGACAGTCAATTGGATAATGAAGATTCACGGTTATTACTTCTAACTAACCATTCAAATTATCTGAATTTCAAGCAGTGATGCTTAACTAGATCTCTTGGTATTTTGGTATTTTAGTGATTCTATGCATTCTGATGATGACCCAGGTGAATATGTCATAACTGGCTCTGTAGATGATACGGTAAAGGTTTGGCAGCACAAAGATGGAAGTTTAAAACTCAAACATAAACTCACAGGCCATTCATTGGGAGTTGTGTCAGTAGCTATGAATTCTGATGGAACAAGTAAGTCTCTAGTTAATGTTGATGGTTATTCAGTATTTATTTAGTTAGATGCCAACTCAAGTTTTATTGTTATGAATGCAAACAATTTGATTCATTACTCTCATTACCAGTTTAAGACAATTGGCAAAATTATTTTTCTCTGTCCAGAGTGTGCATCAAGTTCTTTAGACTCGAGTCTAAGAGTTTGGGATTTGGAATCGGGAGAAAAAATGTACAGTATAGAAGTTGGGCCTGTTGATATATGGACTGTATGTTTTTCTCCTGATGATAAGTACATTGTTTCTGGGAGCCATGCTGGTAAAATACATTTGTACAGTGCAGAAAATGGTAAACAAGAACAAGTTTTGGACACAAGAGGTGGCAAATTCACTCTTAGTGTTGCCTATGTAAGCTAATACCCTAATAGCTTGATCTGATTAATGCTGAATATCCCAATAATTGTGATAATATTTTCAGAGTCCAGATGGTAAATACATAGCTAGTGGTGCCATTGATGGAATCATAAATATTTTTGATGTAGCCTATGGAAAAGTATTGCAAACCCTAGAAGGTAAATATTTTTTCAGAATCTTGATTGATATTTAATATGAATAATCCATCAACATCATGAACAGGACATGCTATGCCCATTCGATCCCTTTGTTTCTCTCCGGATTCACAACTGTTACTTACTGGGAGTGATGATAGTCACATGAAACTCTATGACATGTGAGTAATATGAGGAAAAACCAGCTATTCCATTAATCAATTTCAAGCATCGATTGACCTAATTCTGATAATATTTAAACAGAAAAGATGCAAATGTTGCTGGTACAATGTCAGGTCATGCTTCTTGGGTACTCGGAGTAACATTTGCTCCTGATGGTCAGAAGTTTGCTTCCAGTAGCTCTGATCACACAGTAAAAGTATGGGAGCTAGCTCAGAGACAGTGTCTGCATACATTTCAAGAGCACACTGATCAGGTAAAGCACTATTTTGCTAACAATTTAATGAAATTGAACAAATAACCTTTTAATTGATTAAAATTAAACTTTTTCTAGGTTTGGGGAGTGAAGTACCATCCCACAAAAAACAACTTACTTGTGTCTGTGGCTGAAGATAAAGCAATTAATTTGTATGAACACCCCAAATAATTTACATTTGTATATACATATATATTAAAGCCTTAAAATAAACAAATTTTCATTGAGTATGGAAAAGAAGAGTTTCATAAAACATGGGTGAAAAAATAAAGACTCAATTTAGCTACAAATTTTATTGTGTCTTGACCAATGATAATATACAAATCACGAAAGTATCGATCAAACTCAAGATTTACTGCGATAATAAATTGCACTTATGAACTATAGGCTGATAAAAAAGAAAATCTCTCTTCTACGGACCAAATTTGCTTTTTAAATGATCAACTGTGGAAGTAGAATATAAGCCAAGAACTCTAATATATAAAAATTAAACAATATCTGTAAGGTATCAAATCACGGAAAAAATTAAGTATTCGAGATGATAAGAGTATGAGACATGAATGAAAGACCATTACATAGAACCTATACATAACTCATAGTCAATCATGGGGTGATGTTTCACTTATTCAAGAAGTCTTCTAAACATGCGAAATATTTAAGCGGAAAAAACTATTTTTCATTGAATGCTACGATAATAATTATGTACACCATGGCATTACATGTTCATAGAAATCCTCGCATGAAATGAACCACTCAGGACGAAAACATGAACAACACGAATAAATAAATATTTGAATTTCAACCCATGTTTCGGTAATTTGCGTAATTTGGTCAGTAGGTAGTCAAGACTTTTGCGAAGGTAACGACATAAATTAAATATGTTCATATTCATCAGCAATTAAATATAACTATATGGAAGTAGACTAGAGACAAATAGTTTCGTTCACTGTGTAATATTAAACAAACTCTGAGAATTAAGAACTGCACGCATTAAATGAATCCAACTATGCTACAAAGAGAAACTTATAGCAAAACAATCCAAACTATCTTAATTTTTCTAATGTCATATGTAACTATCAGTCTTGCAAAAGTAAGAACTGGATGTTTGGCATCCATACACTGCCTTTACGTATAGATTTTATTGATCGAAAATTTTAATAGAAAAAAAAGCTGAAATGAAATAATTAAATGAAAATTACTGCCTGATTCAGCGCTCATCATTTTCTAGAAGAATTGATTGCTCCTTTCCTTTCTATAAGATTGAAGATTTACAATGATGGATTAGATTAGCTCATTATGCGATTGCTCTTATGTTAATCACTACTCTTTCTACACTTTTCTCAGAGACTTTATATACAGAATTACATTATCAATAATGAGTAATCAATAAATATAATAATTAATATGTTGTACCCACACTTGAGCACATTTTTCGACTTGCAAAATCTACTCGCGATGCATCGCCTATATACAGCTTTGCAATGCATCGAATCAATTCTTGTTTATATTTTTGGCTTTACACTCCTTACATTGATAGATAATTTGGTGATGCGCGTTAGATTAGTTCTAAGTCTTTCAGAATTTCTTTCCTTTATTTCTTTATTCCCTATAGTATTGGTTTCCAAGTATGCCACCAGCAATTGAAAATTATCTTAAAATTGAAGCTGTTGGATAATTTTAATGTCTTAGGAAGACGTAATCAAATCTGATATTTTTCTCCTATCAAGTTAAAAATCAAGAACAAAGTTTATCGACTATTTATAGAGATCAAATTCTAAACTGGATTTCAAGTCAATAAACAATTTGTATGTGAGTGACAATTTCACCAAGAAATTATAGAATTAAGAAATTTTAAAGCAAGTATCATACGAACAATTTTATAAATTATAAACTAAGGAAACCATTTTAAAGTGATTAATGCAACTTATACGAAAAATCGAAACATCAATGAAACAACTACATCTACATCAATAAAAAAACTTTACATAATTATTAAAGTATTAAAATTCGCGTGGAAACGTAAATTATTCTAAGAAGAATCAAATATGTAACACATATTTTTTATGATCTTGCGAGCGTTTAGGTTCTCATTAATTTCAAGCGGCAATGAAATCGTTTCAATCAATGAACAATCTAAGTATAACGAAATGAAAGTTCATAGAGTGATTTTGAAGGATAAAAAGTTTTGCGCTTACTGGACTCTCAAGTAACAGTTTGAAACTGTTCAAGATAATCAATACCTTGACTCGAAAGCTCAAACGGTCGTTAGCTTTGTAGAGATCAAATCTCGAGTTTCCGAATTGTGAGTGACTCCGCCAAAAGTAGAACTTCTGAGCAAGCTGCAAGTCTGTTGTTTGTCGCTTTGAGGAGAATGGATCTGGGTGGTCGGACGTTTAGGCGTAATCCATTGTCTTGTGTCTTGTTGATCATAGCGCTGCTTATTCTTGTTTTCCTCAACTTTTTTCCATAAACTGGCGATTTTGCTGCTGGTATCATTCACCATTTTGTTCCGAGCACTACTTTGAGTGTTCAAGACATTGGAAACGTTCGAGACAATGCTAGAATTGCTGTTGGACCGTGGTCCCAAGCATACCTTGCGAGGTATACCGGTCTCATTACTCGAACTTATCTGATTATTGGAGCAAGATTTAACCGCTTGCCCACAGAGATTAGTCGAGGAACGTTTGGCCATCATGGGTATGCTCGTCGTTGCCGATGAGATTTTCTCTACACTCGTTGTTTTCGTAAGCTTATTCAGAGTTGGTTTTTGAACAGTTCTCATTGATATTTTTGATTTTCCGTGAATCGGTGATGTTTTTGGAGATACTTTATTGTTCACTGCAAAAATAAATTCAAAGAATTTTAGTTAATTGAATAAGAAGCTAATATTGCGAGCAATATATGTAGCTGGAAGATAGTAACTTACCGAAGGTTGTTGGTCTAGCGATTTTGCATTTATAGGGTGAGATGGGTGCAACCGTAGGGGCGTTTTCCATCTCTGGTTCATCTTTGGTAAAGGTCCCCTGTCTCTCTAGAGGCTTGACTGGCAGCACTTCTGCGGTAGTTCGTTTGGTAGAGCTAGCGGAATTAGGCAATGAGCTGGCCTTTTGCGGTATTGAGCTTCTTTTATTTGGCTGATTTGGAGTTGGATTGTTGGCGCGTTTTTCAGGACCGGCTTTTTGAAGACTGTTGTGCTGCCTGAGTGTGGTGGCCCTGGTTGCCCGGACAAGGGGCGAGCTATTGCTACGACTTATCACGTTCACAGCAGTGGGTTGCTTCAAAGGCGAGCTCTGATGTGTTGAATTTCTTGCGCTTGGTGCCGAGTAGAGGGGCTTTCTTCGGCCGCGGATTGGCTTGGGCGTCAATAGCTCGGGTTCCGATCTATCGGATTCGACGCTCAGTTCACGGCTTAGAGGTACGGGCTTTACGATTCGGGGGCCTTGCACCTTCTTGCTCTCTTGTTCTTCGTCTCTCTCAGAGCTTGAGCCAGCTTCACTCTCCGACTGAGAATTTTCGTCTTGCCAATCTTCATCGACACTGTCGACAACAGCTTCGTGAGTGCATGCTTCTGTGTTTCTTTTCATCAGGCTGTTTTCAATGGTTCCTTGACCACTAGTTTCCAACTCATCCAACTTTGAGCTCGTAGTTTCCACTTCGTTTTGCCCACTCTCGTAGTTACTATCGAGGTTGATATCATCGTCGAGAGTCCTCGTACGGTAGCGCTCTTGGTTTTCCGGGGTTCGCGAGCAAGGGATTTTGATACCACTACCAAATTTCCTCAGCATAGGAATACCTGTCTTTGCAGGAGTTTGAATTGGAGCTTTTTCTGCATCCAACGTTTTGTCGAAAGTCTCCGGAACTTGACTACTAACGACAGTTTTGTCAAGAACAGGAGTTTCCAGAACTTGCGTTTGGAATCTTGCTCTGTCCTCTTGTCGACGTTGCTTTGGCGTCAGTTTTGATAAGGGCTTGCCGATCAGGCTCTTTGTATCGTCAACTTGTCGCTTTTTGCGTTCTTCCTGCTCTTTCTTCTCACGTTCCGCAGCAATAGTGTAAGTCTTGTACCTCTCTTTGGCCAGCTCTCGTTTTTGTTTTGGTGTCAGATACCCTGTAACTGTGAATTTTGATTGTCCAATTGTGAAGTCCAACTTACAACGAAATGATGCTATAAAGTGATTATAAATACCTGGATGGCTTTTGAAAGGAAGTTTCTTAGGAGTTGATTCTAGCGAGCTGCAACACTCGCTGGATATAGGAGTCACCCCGTCGTCTGTATCATTTGCAATTTCTTCGATTCTTTCGTCAAAAACGAAATTGGTCGCCTCTTCTGTCTCGAGGTCTGCATCGATGCACAGAGTATTTGTCTCCATCGTCGATTCATCCAATTGGCTGACTTCATTGAATAAAGAAGGAGGATTTATGTTCTCTACACAATCAGTCAAGCTGTTGCTGCCACTTGCCTGCATCCTGTCCGCATACCTAAATAGATGACAATTCAAGTACATACCATTATTCACCATATTTATAATTTTCTAAAGAGTAAAGACGGCTACTGTGCTCACCTCATGCAAGTTATGGAAAGTACGTTGGCAAGTGGTTTAATGAGGTCGAAAACAGGATCGCTGCTGGTCAAACTATTCTCTTTACTATCCGCAATCTCCGAAGTGATACTTGCTACGCTCAGCATGCTGTTCTCCATGTCAGCCACGTCCATCAAGTCGTCCATGATCGATGGCGGTTTCACGTTTTCCAGCTGTGAGTGATTACACTCGTTCAACAGATTTTCTAAGCTTCCTGTGCGCTTCTGTCCTTGGCACAAAGCACGTCGAGCCACTACTCCGATAGGAAGCGATTTCTTCCGCATGAATAACTGCTCTGATTGCACGAGGGATTGACAGCGACTTTTTTCTGAAGAACATAATCGAATAAAATTATAAACTAGTTAATAGAATAGCTGGTAAACTCAATCACTTGACTCACCTGCAGAGTAGTCAATACTTTCGGGCATCCCTCCGACGCTTGCAGTGAGCGAAATCAGACTTCCCATTGTTGAGGGTGGTTTGATGGCGTCCAAATCAATTGAAGTGAGACTCGATTGATTAACTTCAGCGCTAACGGCTTCGGCGAGTTTAATGGCTTCTCTCTCGATGATCCTGGAATCGGTCAGAGAAGCGGCAGCATCGTAATCCTGTAGATCACTCTTGAATGAAGGTGGTAAGGGGGCGCTCACGCTGATGCTCGGGAAAGAGACGTCGTTAGGCGAGTCCTCCGTCCACGTGTCGCTGAGAAGGCTGCCCTTCATAGCACACGAGTCCCCTTCGCGCATCGCTTCGCTTTGCTGGACAAGCGTAGCTGTTAAACGATCAAGCGATGCTATCATAGCATCTGGATCTCTTTGCCTGCGGTACTGATCGTCTATACTCCTATCGCTCGCTGTTATTTTTGCAAGCCTACTTGAGTAAGTATCGGTGACGTCGCGAGATTTCGGTTTATAACTAGTGGCGCTTGACAGTAAAGGCTGATCCTTTGACATTCCGGATTTCATGCATAGCTCCAGAAGAACTTGTTCTGATTTTTCAATCGTATTGAAAGATCCGCAACTGTCCGTGGGCGAAGTAACGGCGGTCTCCAAGTTACCAGTCAAATATTCAGCAGAATCAGTTTCAATTCTCTTGGAATTGAACATTCTGTCATCGACCGACATGAAACTAAGCGTTTGACAAGTGCTGAAATCATCATCCGGTAAGTTTGTTTGATCGTTCCTCCGAGGCTCTTTTTCAAGAGTGTATGTTTCTTGCACGGTGTAATAGTCATTGGTTTGAGTCATTTCGCTGCAATCTCCATCGTCTTGTTGATCTACGTCAAAATCCATCGATTTTGAAGACAGCATCTGTAAAAATAAAGATAACAATGGTAACGTCTTATTAAATGCAAATAGTCAACTTTCGCTTAAAATCGACTTTTACCATATCTCCTAGATTCACGCCATCCTTGGTATCCTGAATTTCAATATCATTAAGGCTTGCGTTCGTTTTGTATCTTACAAGATGATTTTCAGAATTCAAGTCTCTATGATTACTGAAAAGAAAGAATAAAAGAGTGACTTTAATGGAAAATATTCAGATCCAATCTTAAACAGAAAGAATTAATTGCTACCTGTGTTTTCCATGACGACAATCATCTTCATCGCTAATGGTTCCCATCGAATCGGGGAAACTCTCGGTGTCTGCTTCATACTGCACGCTAGTGGCTTTCACGTACTTAGTACCGTTCGCAATTTTGGGCTCATCCAATGAACTGAGACTAGCTACTCCAGAACTCTCTCCAAACTTCTGATCATCCTCAAAAATAGCACTGTCACTCTCCAATGATCTGCCTACTTCCAGTGTTGCTGTATTATCTGAACAACGAGATATTTATTTATCAATCAACATATTTATATCGAAAAACAGCTAAGGAACATTTTTTAAAATTTCAAAAATATCTGTGACGAAAAAATGACTGAAGAAATGAATGAAACTTACTGGAAGAGGCATTTAAACGGAAAGAATTACCTATGTGATTTTTTAATCCTTTTTGATAGTCACTTGTAGGGATATTTTTCAAAAAAACTCTGCCGTCAACTCCTAGCAAGTCCATTTCGGATGAAGCCCTAGACGAGTTTAGAGAACTTTGGTACAGCGTGCCCTCAGTTTTGGCGGTATCTTGTTCATTACTGGTGAAGTAAGCTGAGCTTTGTTTATCATCGTCCGATTGATTTTCCGCTGAGTCTACGACTTTTTGGTTACTTTTCAAACGCAATTCACAGTTTACACTCATTAATTTGGCTTTTGGAACAAGAGAGTTCGATTCGGAATTCGAGTCCATATGTTTCGAATCACACGAATTAGTCATGGATAAGTTGTCTTCGATGGAGGAAGGCATCAGGTTCTTTGAACCACTCATATCTTGATTTGGCGTTGCAGCCCACGATATAGTTGAGTCTACACACTTCAAGCCACGTAAATCGGGTAACGGCTCACCTGGCTTCAAACGCTCCGGAATCGCGTTCATGTATCGTAGAGTGTACTTTTTCTCTGTTATTCCTACAAAACATTTTTACTATTATTTGAATAACTCACAAACCACTTTTTATATCATCCGATAAATTCAATTATATACCAAATTATTTTAGATTTATTAATTCAATCAACGATTCATAATATTATGAATTATCATGGTATCAATGCATTGCACTTGTCTTGACGGATAAATCAATTTTATTATTTGATCAAAAAAGTCAAATTACCTTTGGAATTCCCAGAATTTCCAGTGTCGAAATCAACAGCCGCGTGTACAGATGCTGATTGTTGTTTCATCTGTAGCTCTGATGGAGATAGGCCGTTGCTTGCATGACGATTTACTTTTTCAAAAATCGTGTCTGACTGAGTGCTCGTAACCGAGCGCATGGATTCCCTACTCTCGCTGCGCGTGAATCCACCGGGATATTTAAGTCCAGATACCCCTGGTTGAGTCGAGCTCGTTTGAAGATGTGCTTGCGGTTGATGAAAATTCATTCCCCACCTTTCAGCAGATGCTGAGTCAAGAAAGCTTTGATCAAGTCTGAAGGAGAACTTGTCTTCTTTGTTGATAGGCGAGCTGCTTGGCTCAATATTGTCACACGTTTCTGCTAGATTCTGATCGATCTCCTGTTCGAGAGCTTTTTGCCTGCAACACAAAATCCAATCAAGCAGAAATTAATAAAGGTTTCCTTAATGGTTACCTTGACATACAATAGATAAAAAAATGCATTATTACCTTCGTGCATGCAAGCTGGGGAGGGTGGGGAGACCCAATCCTCTTGTAGTGGAGTCTAATTGAATGAGATTGCTTGCATTGGGCCGAGCACTGAGGAGATTCTTTAACGCTGCACTAGAGCCCATGGATATCATTTTGTGTTTAGAATGTACAAGACTGCGTAGCATAGGAACGGCCCCTAGATCCCACAGAAGACGTTGATCTTGGGGACAGCGTGCCGACAGATTCCACAAGGCGCCGCACGCGTTGCTCACTACCGTCAAGCTGGGTGACCTCAGTTGTCGTAGTAACACCTGATTGATCAAGAGAAAACGAAAAAACAAGTGTCAGAAAAAAGTCGAGTATTATGTTGCAGTCAAAAATATAATTGGGGCATCACGACGAACCTGTAGACACCCACGTTCTCGGACAATGGCTCGATAGTCGTCCCTAACGGCAATGTGACTCGAAACATTTCTCAATATACCACCGGCGTTTTCTACTATCGCGAGCGTTTTTGACGGGGCATTGTAACTCAGCATTTCGACAAGGAAAGCCAGTGCTCCTTCCACCCCACAAATATCGATTTTATTCGTGCTGCAGTGAGCAGAGAGGTTCCACAAGGCCGAGAGAACCGACTTTAAAGTTGACTCCTTACGGCTTTCCATGGCAGCTTTCATCAAGCCAATGACTGCACCAACTTCACGAAGAGTTTGCTTACTGCTACTATCTGCTCTCCAGGAGAGATTGCGCAGAACGCTGGCAGTCACCTGCCTCAAATCGTCGCTAGGGCTTTTCAGTTGCGATACCTGGAAGATCAAAATCATTTTTTAATAATGCAACAAACGCAGCTCCATGCGACTATTGGTGCGAAGAAAAGAAAGAAGAGTTTTACCAAAGCTTTCATGAATTGTCGGAAAGAACAGAGAAGAGCTTTGTTGTTGCTATCTCCAAAGGTCAAATTAGTTAGAGCCATTCCGGCATATCGTCTCAGGGTCACACAGTTATGATCGTTGCATTCGCTTCCGTGCGCAGCATGGTCCATTTCGATCAATTCAGCGACTGCGTGTAGCGCGCCGAGTTGGCACATAGCATGACGATGGGCGCCATCAAAGGAAAGTTTCATGAGTGCTGCGATGGTAGCACCCGGATGCCTATCCAAGTCATCCGGGGGTTGACCAGCTTTTAGCGAACTTGCCAGACTCTGACAGTAGTCGCGGAGCTGCTCGAGCAATCTGAGAACGCGAGTTTCACGCCTGCTTGTTTTTTCATCGTTCTTCGAGTGCACTATATTGTACAGAGCACGAGAGGCGCGTTCTCTGATCTCGGGATCCTGTCCTGGTGCATGAATCAGCTGGATGAGCAGTGGCAAGCAGCCAGACTGCCTCATTACGATGCAACTGTCAACTGAGTTGCTCATGGAAAGCAAAGTGGTACTCATATCCTCACGAGCTTCACTCCCACCCAACATGCTCAATAGACTGTATACAACGTCCATCTTTGCTCCCAGTCGGCTCTGATTTTGCATACAAGTAGCAGGATTTGACGTATTAAGAAACTCATTATCAGTTGAGAAACTCATCTCGCCAATCAGATCCTGTGAGAAGATAAATGCGTTTATGTATCACCTTTAGTATTGCCAAGGGGTGAGTTTTAAATTCAACTCATTTAGATATCTCTTACCTGCACTGTAGGTAGAGTCTGCTGAGCAGGTAGCTCTGCAGATTGGCTCAAGCTGTATGGCTTTTGAATCACTGACAAATCATCATTAGTTTTGGACAAGTTGTGAAATTGTAAGGAAGAACTTGGACAGCAATCATCTTCCGTGCTACTTCCATCGAGCTCATAGCTCTGTGCAGATTTGCCATCCAACTGTAAAATATGTCAAGATCACAAATGTTATAATAAAATATTTGATTGTTTCATCTTTAATTGAATGTGCGAAAATCTTGTTAAAAATTTAAAAACCCTTGAATTATTCATCGCAACTACAATGGTTTGTCACTTAATACTAGTTGGGATGATGAACACGAGGGTGAATTGATAAATTATTAAATACTCGAGTGGGATTTGCAAATGAATCGAAAAAATGAATGAGGTAAGGATAGGTAAAGGTCATAGGTCGCAGTAGCCCTTATAACCTCAAAACGGGCTTAAAGGTCGGCGAGGAAGCAATCGCTTGCGGGTGCAGGATCCGAGGCAAGGTCAGATTAAATGCTGATGCAGATTCCACGGAATAAAGAGGGCATCGAGATCATTGAGAGAAAGGGCAAGACGGCGCCTTTGTTGGGTATACCTCTACGAATTAGCGTATATGCTCGGCTGCTGCTTCTTTGACATTGCGAGTTGAGAGTACATTATTTGACATGGATCAGGTATGTATTACAAACGTATTGATGATCTACATCTACTGGTATACACAATAAGACGCATATATAATTATATATAAATACAATTTGGGCGACACCGACAAAGAAGATAAACAATGTATATTTTCTTTGACACACCGCGAAACGACTGACGCGCACGGCGCACACTGACGGGCAACATGGGGCAACATGGGTTTTGCAGGTTGCAGTGCAGAACTGCAGATGGGCTCACGGACGCGGGGGGCCGGGGGGGGGGGGTAGCCAGGGTCTAGTGAGCAGTGAGGGATGCGTCTAATAATATATGTACCTATGTATAATATAAGAAGTGTTAGGCACATACCCAGGTGGTTACAGCCTTTGGAAGAAAAAAAAATATATAAAAGAAGTGAGTACAGGACCGCAGGCCCGGATTAAGGTAGGGGCTTGAGGGGCTGCAGCCCCGGGCCTCGCCTCTGCTGGGGGCCTCGCCTCTGAAGGAGGCCTCGCCCAGCAACCAAATTCAAATTCTTATCTATCAACATCAGTAATCCAATCAAATGAGCTAGTTAGGCAGAGGGGCCCTGTTGCAGGTGCTACAAAAATGATTACCGATGGTTTCTGAATCACAGGTTTTCAACTACTCTTCCACATGACATTCGAAATTATGAAATTTCAATATTATCATAGCCAAATTTTACGAAAATCCTTAATTGGCGGTCCGTTTTGAATGACTCGCGATATCGACGGCCCTTACGGAAAAAAGCACAACTTAGAATTCGATATTTTCAGTGCTCCCATACAGTGTAATGTAATACTTGAAATTACCCTTTGAAGAAAAATTTGAATAGTGGTATTAAAGCAATATTCCAATTTTTCCTTGGAAGGCAACATTAGGCGTTAGATTATACTATATAGGAGCATTGAAAATATCTAATTCTGACCTATGCTTTTCTTCGCAAGGGCCGTCGATAGGCTCGAATTCAGATCTGGTAGTCGAAAGTAGAGATATTTTTAAACTAAAAATTCAAAATTCAAAAATCAAACATTTATGAACACTATCGTATTCATCTCATTCAGACGCAAATGTTTTGTATTTTCAGTTTGTATATCTGAATCGTTGTTTTCAATATAAATACAAGTTTTTATATTTTTCATATTGTTCAAAAATAATTATTTTTTCTGACTTCAACTCGTCAGTTCTTAGTCAATTAAGCATGGAATGAAGTCGAATTTTCCTGGAGTATTTAGACAACATTTATGATGCTGGTGGATCAAGTCAGATGATGAAAAAGTTCATTTATTGAATAATATTGACTACTTGACAGAAAAAAATTAGCTTTACGATTTCTAAACTTCGCAGAGACAAAGTGTGTGAGGAAAATTGAGCCACACAAAACTTCCAGCAACAAAGTTAATCGTTCATAATTACGTGAGTTTTGTACGAAGTTTTAAATCAATCGATCAAAAAATGATTGAAGTATATAGACGAGCATTGAAAAATTGCGCTGTGAGGGCGAGGGCGCTGCGACAGTAGCTTTCGTATTGCATACAGGTTATTTATTACGGTACCTATTGCCAATTGTGAAGCAGAACGATCTTTTTCTGTTCTAAAAAGAATTAAGAATGGATATAGGTCAACAATGCTAGATGAACGTTTGTCCACTTTGTCTTTGCTAGTCATTGAAAGCGACTTACTGAGATCTCTAGATTTTAATGATCTGATCAGAGAGTTCGCTCAAGATAAAGTTCGAAATAGTACATTTCGATGCTAGACCAAAAGACGAATTCTAGGCACGTGGGAGGTTTGCCGCCAGAGCAAAGCGAGGATGGTAATCACAGGTGCCTAGAAATCGTCTTTTGATCTAGTATCGAACAGTATTTTTCTTCACGAGTGTAGAAAACTATGGTTTAATGACCAACTTTTCGATACAAGTGATGAAAAAATTCTTTATGTAATCGAAATTTGTTAACAATGAATTACGATTTCAGAGAACAGTCTTCCAAGTTTTTCTGTTAAACCTTCCCAATCACGATGATGTTATGTAAGGTAACTGTATCCAATGTGCTATCCCCTTAGGGTTTTTCACAAATTTTACTCGAAAGGTCCACATAGGGGACAGTACTTTATTTTACTTTTATCCGGTGAGGGGCCTCCGATAGACGCAAAGCCCCGGGCCTCGCCAACCCTTAATCCGGGCCTGCAGGACCGAGGCGCACAAAAATATAGCCGTGCACCGAAATTCATAGATTTGAAAACTACAATAACTGAAAACAGAATACATGTAAAACTATCTTTCGAAAATAACCCTTGGGAGAAGAGAAAAAAACAGCTGCTGCAGAGAGTTTGGAATTCAGCAGATCGAGATGAAGAAGACTGCAAAACTATATTACTCCACGTTTGTATTATATATAATCTTTGTCGGTCATGCTTGAGCAATGCTTGCGGGAACTCTGCAGCCATATACTTATTACTTACTATTTGACTCGACGCATCGGCAATTGCGAGTTTCTCGGTAGGAATTGCGTTTTTAATCCAATGTGAGTAGGAAAGTACTCAACTATTCTCCGAGTATCATAATTTTATAACAAAAAATAGTTCTGAATCATTGTAAAATCTGTGTATGTACAATTGATGCGAAATCGTAGTTGAATCTATATTAAATGAATATTGGATACCCGTTACGTTATTGGACTGATTTTATATACGTCAGGAATCAACATTGGTGATCAACATTGAATCATTATCATTTAAATATTAAAATCGATACAGATCCTAAAAACGATTCAATATTGAAATTACCTACAGAATACATTCACGATAGCCGATGAGAAATTACTAATTGTTAGATAAAAGTATCAAAACATAGTCAACTCTGCCACAAGTTTTCGATGTCTACAATACCTTTTCCTACTCGCGGTTATAGATGGTAGAGAGCATGCATCTGAATCGAAACAAATAAAGTGTGTCCTTTTGGAAGAAAAGCTTTTGGTATCATGCCCACACCGAGACTTGTTCAAATGCACACCCTTACAATGAAGGAAATGATAATACTTGAGAAAACAATATTTATTGTAAGTTTAACTTTTGTTCTAAAAATTTTGCTGTAACGTATATACACGGTGGAAATCACCCGGAAGTATAATTGTTTTGTTTGTGAAATAAAACATGTCTAAACGTCCGCGGATATCAAATTTACAAGTTACGGCAGAATTTTATAGCAAACAACTGAACGTTTTCGGTAGAAATTAGGGTAGAATCCATGCATGGGAAAAATTATCGATTGGATGGTAATCGAGCGACTTGTATATACTTACTAAGAGTAGGCACAACCTTTGGTAAACCAATTACACGGTGAAACTTGGTGAGATGGTTTTTGGATACCCTAATAGCTTATACTTCGATCCATAAAGTTTAACGTTTTATTTTCCCAAAGTTATCCTGTCAAACATGTTGGGTTTGAAGCATGAACAGTATATCTGTATATACAGAAAGCCATAAATATAGATTAGATATACTGTAAATATATAAAATCGAAGTAATTCATAAAATATCTTCTGAAAATCAAAACGTTAGACTCATGGCTTAAGATATAAGCCATTGGAGGACCCATGAACCACCTAAAAAAGTTTCATTGTGATGGTCGACCCAAAGGTTGTGCCCACTCTTCCAGTTAGTACGTACGATGTTTGATTTGACAGATCGCCACGGGAAAAATAACGGATTACAATATTAAAATTTATTACCACCCATGGTGGTAAAAATTACAAGGTGCCACGGACTATTTACCGGGGTCCTTACTAAATTGAACTAGAAAGCGGTTGGCAATACGTTTAGGGGATAATTTTCACTGGGAAATTCTGTTGGTGTACACAAGTGGACTGTACTTTACTGTGAAAAACCAGTGTATGAAAGTGAAAAATCACTGTATAGAGGTAGCTGAATGATTCAGTGTAATGCAGTTAATTTTTCATATAACGGAAGTGAATTTTCACTATAGTTCCATGAGTATTGAAATCAAAAATTTACTGCAAATATTCGTAAAACCTGTTGCTATCAAAACTCATGGGACTAAAGTGAAAATTCACTTTGATCACTTGAAAAATTAACTACATTTCACTCAATAATTCATTCGTCTTCGTACAGTGTTTTTTCACTCTGAAACAATGTTTTTTCACTGTAACGTTTCAAAAGAGTCGGTTATATAGGCGTGTGAATATCAGCAGGGAGAATTGAACAAAAACGCAAATATCCACTAATTAAGCATATAATATAAACAGAAGTACCTCTGTTGGACTGGAGACAATGAGTGAATTGCGGACGGAGCCTGGCACGGAGTCGAGTTGAGCCGAATAATCCACGCTATACCGGCTAGACTCGGGTTTGGCAACTATAGGCTTCTTTGTTATTTTTGGCTGTTGCTGCTGCTGCTGCTGCTGCTGCTGCTGCTGGATTGACCAAGTCGATGAGGTCGAATGTAGTATGGCTGCGCTGAGCGGCCTCCAGCTGGAGGCTCCAGCTCCGGTGGCCCAGGAGCCGCCCTCGCGCTCCACCACCAGAGACACCGGCCGTCGTCTCTCTACAGCCTCGCCATCGCCACCCTCGTGCTCACCCTGTTGTTGCAGCTGCTTATCCTGTAATCGAAACGCACATCATCAGCCCGTTATATCGCGTTTCAGTTATTTGCTAAAGTTATTCTCGAGCGCGTGTGATGTCACGCAGTAGTCCAGCTGTAAGGTTCACTTTTCAATTTTGATTTTGCAAATTTCCCCAAGGATGCTCGTGACTTTTTTTATAGTTTTTCCTCTCAAATAGAGAACTTGCGATTTTTCTGGAGAGACAAAAAATATGTATATCTGATTCTCGAAATTCAGCGTTCGCTATCAATACCTATGAACTCTTTTGAGTCATTCGAGTCAATTTTACAGGTACTTATATCGATATCATCGAATAAAGTATATCTCATCCAGCCACGATTCTGGTCGAGTGCGGCTGCTCAAGTGCCCGCTGCAGAGCGTGCGTGTGTGTGTGTGTGTGTGTGTGTGTGTGTGTGTGTGTGTGTGTGTGTGTGTGTGTGTGTGTGTGTGTGTGTGTGTGTGTGTGTGTGTGTGTCGATAATTACGAGTCGGAGATCGCAACTCATGTGCGCAAGCTCCCCTCGGATCCCTGCTCCTGGCCCTGGCGACTATTATACGCAGCGCCTGCCTTTGCGATGACGGAATTACGGTTTACGATCGTTTGCTCGCAAAACAGAGGTCAGCTCGATTCATTTCAAGAGAAATTTTGAAGAGCCACACACAAAGTTTATTCGAATTAATAATGTTGACTATATCGCAAATTGACGAATTAGAATATTGCGAATGAATTGACAATTTTTGACTTACGAGCTGGCAATTTGAAGACCATTTCGATTCTTATCCGATCCATATTAATTCACATACCTCCAACTTGAGTTACAATCAACCGATGTGAGCAGATTTTACCACACGTGAACATATATAGAAACATTCATTTTCGCGAGAGAAAGTCGAATAGTGATAGTCTTCACTGGGAGACTCGATGTGGGCTATAATCTTCGTGGGAGTGTCTGCATAGTGTTTCTCTTCGTATTTACGAAGCGTCGAATCGTTAGCCTCCTTCCTCTCCTATGGTTTCATTTAGAACGAATTTTCAGCATGAAAATTGACGAAGTAAATGAAAATCTCGCAAAGAAAGTTAAACAGACGGCTCTTGGGGGGCGATATTTTCCTCCGAAGTTAGATTTTTTGTTTCGGACCTATTGTATTGTCACAGTAGTGGTCGCCATATAACAACTAAGGCTCATCTAGTAAGTACGAGTGTCTGTTATTTTCAGCGAAATATCATTTTGAAAAATGTCCGTTTACCTCCTTCGAAGAGAAAACCCATAGAAATCTCGCGACGTATGGGTGCACGCACTTGAAACCGTGCGCACTAAAGTCACCGCACTTGATAAAGAAACTTCCTCGCTCTTCTGATCCACTTCCACCGTTGCAGCAGTAGAAGCAGCAGCAGCAGCAGCAGCAGCAGCAGCAGCCCTAGTTCCGTAATTGATGCGCGCGCGCACACCCACACCAACAACTCGCTTGATACTACTCGCTCACAAGAGCTCGTTATATACGTTGCATCAGGAGAATTTAAAAAGACTCGCTTAAATATAGAATAATTACTAAAATGTGGGACATAACGCGTATACGTTACGATGCATGCGTACATGGTAGTCGGAGGAGAGATATCAAGGTCAGTTTGCGCGCACACATATACTCGCTTGCTGCTGACGCGCGTTCGCGCCGCCGCACGAGAAGAAAGTGAATAAAAGTATGTATATACGTAAGATGGGAATGGAGTGAAAAATTGGAGACAGACAAACAGAGAGGGGGAGAGAGAGAGAAAAAAATGGAAATCTCGAAGAGCTTTGGGGCTGGGTCGCACACCTTTGGCCTGTATCTGCAGATCGACGACTTTTTCGTCTTCCTGCCGGTCCTCCTCGGCTCGGCGGTGATCCTGCGCTCCTTCCTCGCGAACTCTTGGTCCACGAGCTCCTCGATGTGGTGCACTCGGTCGAGGTGGTCGTTGTCGCGTTCGAAACGCAGGAGCGCCGCACTGGCCGGCTGGTCGTCGTGCTGCATCAGCAGGCGCAATCGATTCTTCTCGGTCTTGGCGACTTTGGTGCAGTCCGCGGCGAATTGGCCGGTCCGCGGGGTCGGGATCATCGTCGACCCCGTCGTCCAGCCCTCCTGCTGCTGGCTCCCCCTCGAGCTCGGCATCGCGACCAGCGAATTTGCGTATGTGTGTATATATACGCGCACTGCGGTCAATACATCCTGCGCATCGCCACCCGAGCCTGACTTTCACCTGCGCGCGCGATCGGGCCCCGCCAAGTATAATTAGCCGACGATGCCGAATGGGGCGTGCGTCACCCCCGTCCGTCGTTATCGATTGTCTGGCTCGTCGAGACTTTTGTTTTCGCCTGATCGACGGCGGCCCTGCACCGAGCTACACCCGCCGCGGGTTCGCCCGTGGATCGCGTACAGCCGGGGCGCTCGGCTGCGGCCATGCAGCGCGGCTGCTGCTGCGGCACCAGCAGCTCCTACATCCTCGGAGCCGCTCCTCTGCGGCTCGACTGCGGCTGCTGGGGGCTCGCGGACCAACCCCGGCCGCGGCGGCGGCTGCGCGCGCACCCTCCCGAAAACCCGACCCTTTCTTCGGGGATTTTCACCCGGGCGAAAATCACTGTGATCGATGCACGGGGTGTGCCGACGGTGGCATCGTAGGGGAGCCTCCGCCGAGGCGTCGACGGGCGCGGCAGGATAATATCCGCGCGACTAATCGCTGATTGTCTCCACTGCGGTTTCTTCATAAGCGCGCGAGATGCGCAAGAGCCGAGCATGCGCGACCCGCCGCCGACTATCGACCGCCCTTCGTTCTCTCGCATCTTCCTCCTCTCTGCAGTCTCTCTGTCTCTCTCTCCATGTGTCTCTATAATGTGTATACTTTCGTTGAGCTGGTTCGGCAATCACCTCCACATCGAGCAGCGTCAAACTTATTACTCGCGGCTGCATCCAACTCGACATTTCGCTCACAGGGTCGGTCATATCGCGAATGCTCCTGGCCGATAGGACTGCATTAATATGTATACACACCCGTGTACGCATGTTCAAGGCCGAGAAACAACATGGTCATGCACAACTCAGGGCACTGCACGTGGCGCTCTTTCGTGGATCGAAAAAACTGGATATAACCGAACGAGAATAATATACTATATGAATCAGCTTCCAAAACATCTTGTCGTCGATGAAAGAAAAAAAACACCGCAAATCCTGTGGCAAAACTGAGTTTTGTTGATCTTTCGTATCGTCGCTCTTTATAAAAGCAGTTATCAGCTTTTTCATTGCAATCGGAAATATTATTCCCGTACGGATTTGGCTGATAGCTGAATTCAAAATAGGACGCTTTTGTAACCATATTTCCTACGGGGCGTGGAACTATTTTCCAAATGTGAAATTTGAAACTGATCCGAATTTGGACACCTCGCCTGTGAGCTTTGCCGCTTTCGTCACCGACGACGAATAACGCGAGTGAAACAGAAGTCTTCTTTTCCGCCCTCTGTAAACCCGCGCGGCCGCGCTTGTCACGAGAGTAGAACGATGCTTATCGTTGGATCCGCGCTGCATGAGCTGCTCGCTCGGTAGTCGGTATCGTACCAAGCTCGTGCGTCCGCGGCTCCCGGTTCGAAATAATCAGGCCGGGTTCCACGATTCCAAAGCTCCGCGTAGTCACAGTATATACCTTCAAAATATTTGGACTACTGCCGCCGCAACCGGCTTAAAACTCGAGCATTTACCGCAGTTAGCTGCGCCGGGCCATTTATAAATCACTTCTTTTCGTTGCCGCTTTTTTTTTTTTTTTTTTTCTTCCTAAGGCTATCACCTCCGGGGTATGTGCCTACGTTGCCGCTTTTACGTTTGCCATTGTATATATATACAGATGCTCCCTTCGAGAACCGAAAGCACATCGTGAAATGAATCGCTCCTCGAGTTGTACGATCGAGTATTCGAGGGCCCACTTTACCGCAATAACAGTACAAATATATATACATATTATGTATCACGCATATGAAACTTCGTCAGAACGCTTGGTATACAGTTTTCCAATACAAAAGGAAGCTTGATTGAGCATTCAGTTCAGAATCCATGTAACAAAAAGTATATAACTGACTATGTAATAAATGATTGCGACGAACGGTGCGGATCGCTCGCGAGCGGGCGGACGCGCGTTACGTGTTCGGATATTCGATTTGGTTGATCCAACGCGCGCTCCTGACGAGCTCGGATATATATCTATACACAGAAATTTCAATCAGCAGCAGATACACTGTGCACGAATTGTTCGATTGGCTAAACAACATACATATATATATAAAAACGTACATTCGCGTCGTCGCGTCTGGGTGCAACTACACGGCAGCTGTCGGCAGCCGGATCTATTTACGCGTATGGGTGCAGTTATATATTTCGTGGCTCCCGTATTATAAAGCGCAGTGGAAACAGCGAACCGAACCTGAGCTAATCTGTGCATATATATATAGCACAGGCTCGCGAGCAGTGCAACACTCTCTCGCGGGCGCGCTCACATGATATATTTTAGTTTTGAGCTCATAGCCGCGCTCGAGAGCTGAAAGAAACTTTCTCTCTCCACACGCTGCACAAGCTCCAGCTCTTTTGCCGTGAAAGCTATAATAAGAAAAACCGACGCTCGCCGCCCGCGCGCGCGAGGCTGCGCCGAGGGAAAACCGCTGTGCCGAACCATTGGCACAAAGCTTCCCTCCGAATTTCCCCATAATACTGGAGTCGAGTCGTGGAATCTTTGCGTACAGCAAAGAGCAGATCAAATTATATCGCCGATGCGCGCGATGTCTTGGCATTGTGTTCTCATGAGTAATCGCGATTGCAATCGGGAAATCCATGTATACCTATACAAATCAAGTACGACGGTGGATGCTCGATTACAATAGGATTTCGAATTAACGAACGTTGAGTTGCATACATCACAGCGCTACAATTGAACATTAGTATTTTTTTTTCTTCCTTTGGAACAACTAGTTACATTCTCGTTTGCGCATGGAATATCGAATGTATTACATATCATCTGCTTGAATTCTTTGAAAAGTATATAATCTCGAAAGTAAACAAGATTGCAGAGTGAAAGAAGATTAATTGGGGGTCTGAACAATTATTTGCGGTATATAATACCACGAATACATGAGATATTGAGGTTTTTAACGAGGAGTAGAATGTTTCAGATTCCTAACCGGAAAGTGACGCGTCTCGAATTTTTTTCGCCTTTTTTCACAAGAACCGACAAGCGACTTTGCAGTGGAAAATAGTGAAATTGAAAACGAACGAAACGTCCTAGTCTCGCGAGGGGAAAAACTTGAAACGCGCTACTCTTTCAAAGAGCTTCCAATAGCTCGTGCTACTCTTCGTAAAGAGCGTCGATATGAAATCGAGTACGTATACGTTTCAAGAGATAGGGCTTGGAATGATCGAGATGGAAAAAATATATCATGGTCCGTAAGACACCCGAGCGTACTTGGGTAAAACGATGATTCCGAACTATCCATGCTCAAATTTAAATTGTCCAATACCGCGGAAATAAACCTTTCGGCCTCGAATCAGAGAGGTGTTTGAATAATCCGAATTAATTTTAAATAATCCACCTTAGTGTGATGAAAGAATCGCATTTCGAGCATTTATTCATGACCATATCAGTCGATGTGTTACAATGTCAAGATTCTTATTTTCATCGCTGAAATAACACGCGTATAATGCAGCTGATCGCCATATAAGGCGGGCCGAGGGAAGGTTGGTAAAATATTAAGGATGTCGCAAATTCGAAACATTGTATGAATCGACAGCAAAATTGTGTAGGACGAAAAGGGAGACAATGGAATTTTTGTCAATTGCAACGGTGCGTCATTTAATACATTAGTGTTATAGTTTCCAACATATGTGCGCAGGAGCTCGTCGCTGATTACAAGCGCATGCTTCATATGGTACGATAATCCTGATGGGAGCAACACACGCACAGACATTTTTCTTGTCGTATTCGGCGAGCTTAGTAGGGGACAGACATCCTGAAAGTCCTGATCAATACACGTGACTCGCTGGGTCTCTCTCCCTCTCTCTCTTACCCCGCGTTCCTCTACAGGCTATACCTATATGTTTTCCCGTCCAAAAATCAACCCCTATTCGCTTTCCCTCTCGTCTGCGCGTCTGGCATGGAACGCTGCCTGCTTGCGGACTATCAAGCTCCCTTCCTCGTCACCAATATTGAACTAGAGCTGAGCCAAAAGCTATACGCGACACCGCAAATCACTCTATTTGTTGCATTTTCCAAATTTCGAATCGTTGTCTGGCGAGTTGTTGAGAATTGTTTTGTCCGGCCAACTCACTCACTCAGCAGTGGCCAGTGGCCAAATGTGCCGTGCGCGCGATACGATCTCGCAATATTTTTGTCACGCAGTATGGCACGAGCCGGCGCACGCGACTGGCAGTAAGATTCTATATTATACAGATATGGATGCAGTAACAGTTATCAGATTGAGCAGTAGCAACAATATCAAAATCATCGCGTGATTCGAAAGTATGTTATAGGTATAGCTCGAGTTCTGCAGCTATATACGCACCGTTAGAAATAATATTGAGTTCGGTATAATTTTTATTGAAATTCAATGACCTACACTGCAAAATGTGCTATAGTATTGATTATTCAATTAATATATGACACTGATATTTTCATATTCCGAACGTAATAATCGGAAGTAAAAAATTCGAAATAAATAATATGCCCATGACCAATGATTTTTCTTCGTATTAGACCTCGAAAATCATCATTAATTCAAATGCAAATCTATCCACCGTTGGAACACGTATTTCTGGTACATGGAAGTATATTAAATTTAACAATCATGTTTCTAACAGGGATATATGTATATACGTAAGAAACTCAATTGGCTGATCGAATGGAGGGATGTTGTGCCGGGAGCGCGATGAAAGTATGAGTCTGCGTGCGTGTTGGTGTGAAACCGAGTCCAAAACATGGAAGTTTATGCAGTTCAACAAGCTAACACTCGGCGAGTAATGCCGGAGTGCGCGCACGATACCTCGAGCTGCGTGCAGAAAGCGGAAATCCTGTAGCTCATCCGCCTTTCAGCTGTATACTTGTTCAGGTATTATGATGATTCTCGTTCTTCGTTGTTTCTCGCGCATTACAATGTTACTGACCCTCCGCGAACTTCCTTTTTTTATCATGTCTATCCTTTGCCTTCAGCGTCGCATACGTGAGCGACGAATCGGAGCAACTGTGGGCGGGGGGTTGGCTAGTCGCGAAATTCGCTAGATACGCATAATATGGATGTATGCGTATACGCGAGGCCAAGCGTTTCATCTCCTTTAATTGCGTCTCAAATCAATGGCAACGCTAACATATATCACGCGAGCAGATATTTCTGCTTCTTCTTCTCGTGTACGGCTATGACCAACTAGCTTTTTTTGCCGAGGTATATTTATACGACTATATAGCAACTTTCACGTGAGCAAATATTTTAACAAGTATCGGAGAAGGAGGGTGTGAAGTTTGGGTCTTTGAAATTTTTGGAGTTGATTTTTTGAGGACAGAAATAGGCCACAAATAGGTCAACCATACAGTCGTAAAGTTTCGTTTTCCCGGAGATATTTGTAAAACATTCTCGAATTCTACGCAAGCAATATATACGTATGGGTTTCTGCATATAAACATATATTATATATGCATAAAATTTATCATAATTGACAGAATATCTCAGGGAAATCATAACGTTATTCCATATAGCTGTTAGCATGACCTACTTGAGTAGCTATAAATCATTTTACAGAAAATAGTTGAATCTTGATAAGTTTGATGCGCTTTCCTATCAAGTTTTAGACAAATTCATTAATCCTGATTCATTTTCCACCTTTAGCTTGACCCAAATCTATATTTTTACACTGGCTCTGCTTTCTTTTTCTCGAGCTTATTAACCATTATCGTAATATGCCAAACGAGTCATATTTTGAGTTTTTATGCTTCAGAGTTCCGCAAGATTGTTTTCCCAAAAATGATTGCATGATTTTGATATGTTTTCCAACTTGATTATTTCGCACAAAGTGAATTGAACTTGGACCTGACTTAGCGGCACAGTCATCAAGTTATAGGAAGAGCATAAACATGACTCACCCACGTGTTCTGAAAAGTTTCAAAGTATCATGTTAAATTACCTGAGAAAAAACATGCCGATTTTTGTCTCGCCAAGCTATCAGCCGAGACTGTAGATCCCCTGGAGGAATCTTAATTCCAACGCTACGTCCCTCGGATAGGCTCGACAACGGCCTCTGGGTGCTGAATCGAGTTTTCAAAATTTAATTAATTATTCTATCCACAGATCATCGGTTTGAGATATGGACTTTGATAATAGCTGTGCACTCACTTTTGATCTGACCAAGCCGAGGTCTGACTAGAATCCGACGTTTCGTCCTGTTGATTTGACTCATTCAAGCCTGCTCCTGTAATATGAACACGAGCAAATGGTATGGGTGAAAATAATTAAGAACATCAGAATAACGCAGGCCTACTTATATCAACGCGATGGCAGGATAAAGAATATTAACGTTTTATCGCGGAAAAATCTATAAAATAGTTCTTATAACTGAAGATTGATTGTGTGCAAGAGAGAATTAGCTCGATAATTGGATGGTTTTCAATTATCTCTTAGTTTTATACTGAACACAAGCTGTAGTTAATCTTGCAGTTCATTGACCTTTGTCTTATCCACTCAAGAATGTCATTTAGAAGTTATCAATATGAATACTGCAGTGTTTTCCAACCTGGGACACCCACATGCAAAATTAATTTGACTGACCGAACATCATCTGTTACTATCAAGAAGATGATAAAGGGTTCTTCTCCGTTCAGGTGTTCCCTTGTTTGGCTTACAAAAATTTAACTGTTTCATCTTTTAGAAACTAAATGATACTAATAATACATTTACTCAAATAGTCTTGAAGAGTCTGACGTTTCTGTCTCGGCTACAGTTGTAAAAACATATTATTACAGTGGAAAATTCTTAAAAAATTGAAGCACGAAAACTTCATTTTGAAATTGAAAACGAAGCATTTGGAAATTCGAATAAACTGTCCGTAGTGCTTATTCAATTCAAAAACTCTTTTGTTTCTTCACGGATCAGCTTTCTGTTAGTTGACTGTGTACGTGTAGTGTTGAAATCCTCCATTTTTTTTATCTGCCAGAGACTGACAATGAGTCGTGAATGGTCAGGTGCATGCATCTAACGAACGTACCATAATATTTTGTAAATATCAAGTTACCAATAATGACATGTTTCGAGAAGTTAACGTTGAACAATTAGCAATATTTGTGCAATTCTGAAATAAGCAGTAATAGTGAATAAACGTCTTCAGAATTGAATCTATACAACGAAATATGTGGGACCGCAATACACTATGTTAATTATGAATGTAATTAAAAACTTTTCTTCAACACTTGTTATTATATCTACAGAATTTTGTACCTGTAGAAATTTATGGATAATAGACGAGAAATTTGTGTTTAAGCAATACAATTTTGCACGAGAAAGAACATTGTAATTATCTTGTCTAGCGGCACCCTTTGAAGATAGAAGTACTTGTGCTTTAACAAGAATAGATGTGATAGATGAAATGTAAAATTTTACGTCCCGTGCTTATTACTCGGAATTGATAAAAGTATCGATACGTTAGATCTGTTGCAGTTATTTTCAGTACGGGTGTGTATGCATACATGAGTGTGGATGATTCTTTTGTTCGCTATCTGACTTCGTTAAATTTATGCTCATGCATGTGATTTATGTGATGTTGTTGTAGCTAGCCGTAATTTTTATCTATCTATATCTTCGATAAAATATTTGACCTGTTCGAACATACTTTCTTCTCTTAACAACTAACACGATGTTCACCCTGTACATTCATATGTATGATCCAATTATCTGCTATAAATTAACTTAAGTGTCTCTAGGTCACAACAATTGAATGGTCTATAGGCATGCTGTAAAGGGAATATGAAATGAAATCAATGAATAATTGCCAATAAAAGGGTTTGTTCGAGATAGAAGAAAAAGAAATTCGAGACAATGAAAGAAATAGTTTGGCGATATAGTCGAACAGGATTTTGATAGATGGTTGAAACAAGTGGGAAAGGTGTAAATTACCTATATCTTTGTGTTTACGTGCTTGGGAGATACTGAGATTGAGATTGTGATTGACGTCGGGCGGATTGAGTGTGCTGTACAATTGGTTGGAGGAGAGGTGCTCCTGCAGGAGTATCGTCTCGTGAGTGAGCTTGCGAACCTGGTTGAGCAGGTCCTCATAGCTCGTCGCCGGCAGAGTCATTGCTCAAATCAGTTCAGATGCTCGTTTTTCGTAACAGCCGTCGGCCTGCCCTGTACTGCGCCCTTGTGGCCGTACACGTGCTCTTGCGCTAGCGCCCGAGCACCGCCTGTCCTTAATCTCCATTCGACGCCTGGCTCTGCAAACAACATATGCGGATCATTTCATTTTTATCCCTTCCTAACAGCAGGAAGCTTCATAATCGTACCATCAACTACCTCAAATTTGGTTTTTATAATGTATTTTCGAGGGTCATAGTATAACGTATATAGCATACTTCATGGACATGTCCATAACGGATGTGTACACTCAAACGTGAGTGTGTGATACGCGTGTTTTTTATATATGTGTGTATGTGAAATTTCGATGCACACGATATCCCACGAAAGATCGGTCAGATTTGGTTGGAGTTTCACGTAGGTATTCTTGGATCCGCGTCAAGATGATCCCTATATTTATTTTGGGAGTGATCCGACCTCATTAAGGTAGAAGGCTGATTGGCTGCACGAACAAAAAGGCACTGAGAATCAATTGTCAAGTGATTCAGCTCCCAATCGAATGATAAATACGGATGTGTCTGGAAAAGCGGTGGCGAAGGATACGGGTGCGATGTGAAAAATAAAGAACAAACTGAGGTTGAGCGACCGAGAGAGGGTCATTTGTGTAATGCGTGTAGAGCGCGAAATAAGGCAAATAACGTGGAGGGGGCGAGTTGAGAATTAGTAAAAGCAATGCCAATTATACACGGAAGAACAAGCAGTACCCAAGTAAGAGAAGGTGGCCTCATAGCTCGCGTGAGCCGTGAGGGGACATATTGCTTGATGAGTCAACGGTCGTGCGCGCGTATGGCCCCGACCCCGCGATTTCCTATTATAAAAAAGTGTTGGCCTGCTGAGTGAAGTCAAAATGAACGCGATTTGCAGATTGGAGATTGGAGAGATTTCTGCGTAAGTCGATTTATACGACTCCCAAGTTGTTGTGTGACGAAATTGTGATCGACGATAATGTACACCATGCGTTTCCAGTCTCACACACTACTTAATAAAATAGTGAAAAGCGATTGTTTATCAGTAACAATTACATAATTGATGGATAACAGTAAATATTCACTTGAAAATTAAAAAAATTCCACTAATTTTCCGTGAAATTTTACTGATTTTCATCAGTGATGTAATTTCCACTGTTTCAAATGTTATTGAGAGAGTAGGAATCATATGAGAAGAGATTTTTAAGAACACGCTTCCAAGTGAAGAAAAAAAAGGATTCTTGAGACAAAATATCCTAAGTGTTCCTCTGTAAAAGTGCAGTGAGCTTCGCTCTTATTATTTATAATCAAGCAACTCACGCTTTTACGAATGAGCATCCAGGACGTTCTAGTGACTGGGCAATTTTATTCCCTCAATCTTTCACATAGAAGCTTTTTTGAACATTTTTTTCTTATGATTCCTTGAGGGTCCAAAAATGCATGATAAATATAGAACGCGCGCGGAGCGTGCACGAAAGTACTGGTGTTAATAAATTCTCATTCCGGGCACGCGACGCTACAGAGCCTCTTATTTCCTTTTCTCTATCTCTCTCTCTCTCGCTCTCTCTCTCTCTCTCTCTTTCTTTGGGTTATGAGTCACTTTACCCCCTCTATGCGTCTATTGTCCGTAAAGAGCTGAGCAGCAAGTTTTCGAGTGGTGAGCTCTTTTTCCTGTTCTCTTTCTAAACGGTGTCTATTACCAGGATGGAGCTGTTTTTCTTTTCAATCAATTCCTGATTGTTCGTGAATTTCCACTGAACCGAACTCCACGTCCAAGAAAGCCCCTCTTTGCCACCAGCTGTGGCAAGATATTATAGAAGCGCTGGTGAGGCGCTTGGAAAAAAATGTCAAGTACGAAGCGATTTACTCTGCACTGCGCAATCTTTGCATCCTTTGAATGATTTTGATGGGTAGGTTGGATAAGTGGTAAAATAATTAGACACTGAGAGACGATGGCTGTTCCAAACGAACGTCTGCACAGTTATATAGTAGCAAGAGCAGACAAATATGAAACCGCGCGTGGAACACATTTTTGCTTAACGTCGCAATTGTAACCCATCCGTGTGTCGACACCGGCATGGGAGCTGGCAGTTTGTTTAATACAACCGGTAGGATATATGTATAGGCAGTTATACTTGATTGGGATTTGTGTGAGCTGGATTTTACCGTACATGCGCCAAGTTTGGTAGTGTCCTTGACAAGAATGTCTCACGCGCGCGCGCGCGCGACCGGTTCGGTTTTGTGAGTGCGCCCTCGCAAAACCGCAGCCGCAGCGAGGCCCGCTATTAGTGGAAACTTTTAATAACAGCCGCGCTAATGATTTATGCTATAAAGAAGCACTGTTGAATCGCACTTGGTAAGTGCCGTGAATTTTCACAAATTTCATATATTTGATTTTCACGATAAAATAACAGAAGTAAAACGGAAATATTGAAAACAATTTCCATAATGTCTTTGAAGAATAAACGCAACAGTACAGTAAACTCTGAAGATATCAATAGAATGTACATACATCAAAATCTAAATTAAAAGCAAGCGTTATTGAGCTATATGCTAGATGCTAAAAAATGTATATGGAAAGATGTTCTTTGCGAGAAGCAAAACGTACAAACTAATATAATGATGAAAAGGGAGGATGGTAAAAGTTAAAGTCTGTACGCGATGAGAACTTGAATTAAGTATTAATAATTATGAAGATACAGTAGTAGTCCAACTTTGGATTGATAAAGTCAGTGATGTAGTATCTTGAAATGATAAAAAGAATAAAAACGTATCTATGGTAGTAGTCCTAGCCAAGAAAATCTATCATTAAAAGACAGAATTGCTCTTCAATGCAGTAACGAAAAAATTGAGTTCAAACTTCAAAGTCGCGGGGTATTTTAACTGAAAGATAAGGGTTTGAATTCAGGGAAGAAGCGTAAATTGAATATATACGAAAAAGATGGATCTCGTGGGAATCTTCTTCGCTGTTACAGAAAAAACTCTTCGACTTATCAAGATAAAAGGCAATTGAAAGTATTGTCTGTTCAGGTGCTTCTCTCATCATATTCATGAGAATTCGGGGAAACACAGGCTGTTTCGAGAAGGGCCAATAACATTTACTGTATTTCATTGGGAAAAGAGATGTAGTATTCTTGAAATAAATAACGGATCTTATTGTTGAAGGAAAAAACAATGAGTTTTGGTAGCACCTTTGACATTACATTTGCGATTACAGAGTCAGTGATTTCAATATAATATTATTCAACGATGGTTATACACTATAAACTTAGTGTTAGTCTACATAAAAATACAATTTGGGTTTGAGATCTTCTTGAATTAGTTCGCGAGGAACAAGAAAAGATTGATAGAGAAGAAAAAAAAGAGACGCTCCGATATTATTCAGCCAGTCTCAGGTACTGGAATAAATAAACATGAAAGTGAAAACTATGAAGAAACAGAGAAAAGAACAATATCAATGGTAAAAAGTTAATGGATAGCGACATGATCGATTATTAACTAGTGAACGGGCAAAAAAGAATGGTTCTTGGAAATGGAAATGGAATGGAACAATCAATAGAGAAGATTTCGAAAAGAAAAATGTTATAGAAAGTTATCCTATTGGTAACCTTCTATTGAAAAATGACAAAATTGATGATCTTAAAAAGATTCTCTCAAATTAATGATCTCAATGATGAAAATGATGATCTCAAATTAATGATCTCAAAAGTAAAAAGGTTTCGAAAACTAATATTTTTGTAAATGAACAAATGGATAGATGTAAAAAAGTAGGTTCAGAAGAGTTGAATAATAACGAATTATAATTAATTCACAGAGGAATAAAAACGTAACATTTCAGTTTTTCAAAGGTTATTTTCTTGAAGAATTTTAGGATAAAAAAAAAGGTTTTTGGTTTTCTTGTCACCATATGGCATTAAATTATAGTCTTAATTAGTTTTCGAATTTACCCATTCATGAAAGTCCAATGAACAATTACCCGGAATCGGGCAACGCACGAATCTGAACGTAAATCAATTACTACACATTTAAATATCTAACCATGACCTTTTTAATCGATAATAACCGAACAAATTTTGATTAGAAATTAAAGTCGTTCAATTCTTCAACGGCTGGTGAGACACTATACGTCCCATCTACTTTTAAAAATTGTAATTTTCGATAACAATGAACATATCAACATTGTTAGGGCCTTATTTTGAAGATGAAGGATGCTTTCGATCATGAATAATTCAGTGAATGCAAGGGTTGTAGCTGAGAGGTCTGGATCGAAAACTACCCCTAAAATTAATAAAACATCAAAAACCACCCCTAGCAGTAAAATGCACTTTTATTGATGTTCAATTCATGTATATATTTTGGAAAAGAGAGAACTACCGTACTTGAAAAAAAGCTATTGAATGAGCTCAGAATCAACTTGTATATAGTACTGACTTCGATCGGTTTCTCTTCGAATAAGACTCAGCGGGTCGGCTCCGGATCATTAATAATTGCCGTGTAGAAGCTATTATTTTTCCTATTTGTATCTTATATATTAATTTCATTGGATTCAATGATTTATTTATATCAATTGACATATTTCGACTTTATTTTGTTAGTATCGTTTGAAATTCCTTTTATTGTTAAGAAAACAGCTGATTGTTTCGATCGTAGAGAGCCAATCCTTGTGGAGAAGGAATTAAATAATAACAATTGAATTATTTTCATAGTTTTTTTCAGCGTCTCAACCAAATAAATCGCTGCTAACAGAAGATGCAATAGGCTTAAGAAAACTATGATATGCTATTAAAGTTTTCGAATGGATATTTCAAAGATATCTTGGAAGAATCGCATTAACATAGTGGTACCACGTTGGTTTGAAGCTTCTTAGGGATCGTTTATCATTTGTAATAGCAACGGGGGGACAGCCTGCCAGGAACCGAGGCCGGCCGAAAAAGACTGCTACCTCGGCTGGACTTTTCATCAGGAATATTTCAGGACCAG
Source organism: Aphelinus atriplicis (assembly GCA_020882685.1). Lineage (NCBI taxonomy): Eukaryota > Metazoa > Arthropoda > Insecta > Hymenoptera > Aphelinidae > Aphelinus > Aphelinus atriplicis. Next base: position 19,833,184 of record CM037075.1, on the reverse strand, counting down.
AGGGTATTGTACGCGGTGGGACAATAATTAAGTAAGGGAGGCGAAGGGCGATGGTTTTGTAGGCGTCGAGCGAGGGAGTGAGCTGCCGCTGATGGGTACCGAGGACCGAATCGCACGATCATTATGTATGACTCTCACGTATCTCCTTCATACATGTTATTCGTTAGTTATTGGAATAGTATGTTGTAATTTTGTTTCCGAATGAATGACACTCGACGATTCTAGGCGGCCTATATACACTGGACCGTTGAGTGGCATAGAACAAAGCATTGAAGTTTCCGTGGAAAGTCAATCGAGTTTGTGTGAGGGCGTGTTATAGATGTGGGCGTGTTTGCGAGTGTGCGTGTAAGGCTCACGAATAATACTTGATTCGAATCAAACAATAAATAAAATAAAAATACAGTTCAATCATCGACTGACAATTTTTTCCGAGTGCGTGCTGTTATAAGGAGTTCGAAAATACGGGAAAATTTGCGTTATTAACAGAAACTTTATACGAATCGAAGGTTTGTAAATCGAATAACTATATTCCTTTGGGGGTACGTAGTAAGTTCTTAATTTTGATACGGCTCGAGAATTCGACTGCAACTCTGCATATAAAGTGCACGTTATCCCGAAAACCGAGCTATTCATGCATGAGAAATTTGAGAAAAGAGATAAACCCCCGAAATAATAATTCGAAATGAGAAAATAATGTTCGATTCCGAGGTAAGAAGTTGATTATTCGAGGTTGTTCATGAGAATGGCGTGTGCATAACAAATCACCCGTGAGTACCGCCGACGCGTGGAGCTTGTAAATTTGTATTATTATACGTCCCAAGATGTGAAACCTCGGTGCAGGTGTCGAGCTTAATTGGTTTCCGAATACTCCAGTCGTGGCTCGAAGGACCGGGACAAATTAGGCGCGACTATACAAGTAAGTATAAGTATACATAAGTAGTTGAGTTTACCAGCAGTGAAGAGTGCAATTGTTGTAACGGGTGTGCGACTTGCGAGGCGACGACTTGAGGGGCGCGAAGGAAAGCAGCGCACTGACATGTAAGCACACGCATACGCTCCGGGCGCGCACGCACACAATGTTCATTCACTTTCTCCGCTGAGGCACAAATGCATGGCGCCTCTGGCCTGCAACTTGCGGCAAAGCTGCAGTTGCGCGCGCGAGCACACAGACACACACGCGCGCGCACAACAGAGAGAGGGAGAGACGAGCACGGCGGTCGTGTGTATGGTATATATATAGAACGCACTAAAAGCACTGCAGACTATCACTATCACTGGCCGAGTGCTGACTAAGCGCGTGCGGCCGGCGGCCGGCGCGTGCGGCGTCGTGCGGCGACGGCGCCGCGCGCGCAAGGGCTCCTCCGCTCCCCTTCCGCGCGCGCACACTCCCAGCCGCGCTATATAGCTCGTATATATATATAGCCCGCGCGGATCAGCTGTGCTTGCCCGTCCCGGCTCGCACGCGGTCCTTCCAGCTCTTACTCGCAGCTTTGTTATGTATAATGCTCCGCATATACAGTTTTTCCACAAAAATTAAAGTTGTTCCATTGAAACTTTCCCAAGTAGTATGTTAATAATCGCGGTAGTTCAAATCGTTCAGCACTCGAATGAAAAAGGGTTCCGCAGTTGGCAATCATCGGTGACACGACTGGGCTATACGTCTTCTAACTCGATATGAGATATATATGAGAATAGTCCAAAATGACAAATAAATTTTTCAAAATTCAATATATATGTGACGAATATCAATTTATCGACTGATGGAAGGGTTGATGTTGTCGGTATAATAGTTATTGCTGAAACTGCCATACCAATTGCCGGTCACTGTCGTCACTGAACTAATAATGATAATTCAGATAATTATGCGGCGACTGGCGCGCCATGGTCAATATTGTCAGTAGTTTTTGCGGTCAGTTGTTTGCAGTAGCTGTAAACTACTGTAAACATTGTTACTGAAGCGATATCTGATTTTGGTTGAATTTTTAATAAGTGGTCGTTCTTCGATAAAAAACAGCCAAAATGTCCGAGCGAAAAGTATTGAACGTAAGTAGCTAGTCTCGTTCTCATAGTAGAATATACTTATTTCAGGTTATGAGTACTCATTCAAAAGTAGCTCTTAGTTTATTTATTTGTTATGATTTCATTCGATTAAGCCAATCTTAACTTTTCCAGAAATACTATCCACCGGACTTTGATCCGTCCAAAATCCCGCGCATGAAATTAGCGCGGAACCGTCAATACACCGTACGTTTGATGGCTCCATTCAACATGAGATGTAAGACCTGTGGTGAGTACATTTACAAGGGCAAAAAGTTCAATGCTAGAAAGGAAGACGTGGAGGGTGACACATACCTAGGAATACGTATATACAGATTCTACATAAAGTGCACCAGATGCTTACAAGAAATTTCCTTCAAGACTGATCCCAAAAATACAGACTACGAAATTGAGGCTGGCGCAACCAGGAATTTCATGGCTCTGAAATTGGCAGAAGAGCAAGCTCAGCGAGAACAAGATGAGGAGAAAGAAGAGGAGGCAACTAACCCGATGAAGTTGCTGGAAAAAAGGACACAACAGTCTAAGCAAGAACTCGAGTTCCTTGAGTCGCTAGAGGAACTAAAGGATCTGAATCGACGACAGCAGAATATTAATTATGATCAGATGCTAGAACAGTATGACACAACTGCTGAAAAATTGAGGACAGTGAAAGAGCAGGAGGAATATGACGAGCAGCTAATCAAGCAATTATTCAAGGACAAGAAAAAAATTGTAGGAAAAGTTGTTGAAGAAGAAATTGTTGAACTAGATGATGGAGAAGTAGCTGAACCTTCTTGTAAAATTCCTAAAACTTCAATATCATCTACAATAACTTCAAGCATACCCAAAACAAATACTAGTATAGCAGACAGGAGGAGAAATCTTGGTATTAAAATCAAGTCGGCAATTAAACCATCCCCTTCATCATCTAGTTCTTCTGATGCAGTAGCAGCTAGTAGTCAGAATGATGGAATTACTAATAATTGTGCTGCAAGTAGTAAAACTGAATGTAAAACGAATGTTCAAAATGATGAAACTAAAAGAACTGATAATAGTAGTAAACAAAGTGGCCTTTCATTACTGGGTGCATACTCGGGAAGTAGTGATGAAAGTGGCAATGAATAATTAATATTTGTATAAATATATTTGAATTCGAATTGTAAGAAATATGGTATGTACATAATCTTTATTTATAAATTTGTTACACAATTTAAATTTCTTCTACATCCGTTTTAACTACAAAAATGTTACTAACTTTCATTCTTTGGTGAAATTTAAAATCTATCAAGACTTTTGAGAATGTGTATGCTGTGCAGATATGATATCATAATAGAAAATTATCATACTTAATGTATTTATATGTTTTATTGGACGACTTTGTGATTTGATTTAATTGTCAGTACATTATTATAATTCAATTATATTTCAAATTCTGACAATAAAACTATTCTAATATGCACATTTGCTGTGCTAGTACAAATTTTACTAAAAATTGTCTGGCCATCATCTCAGAACTGATTGTCTCTAATAGCCCTCAAATTATGGAAATTATTTATTTAAATCTCGAAAACTCTGTTCGGTTTTGCCACTGAAGTTATTCAAAGTTTTACACAAAGACGGGAAAATCCCATTTTAGCTGTTTGTAATCTACAATTTCTTCGAAAGACAGGATTTATTAATTCATCTGCACTAACAAAATTGAGAAACTTGGAACGAACTTTTATTTTGTTGAAGAAATAAAAAAAGGCTATGGTTAAACGATTTACATCCTTTAAAAATCTCCAAATACAAACCTGCATTCAGGAAGTAACGATCGAGACGCGGCTATGGAAAATTCTGTTCCATTTTCTATTTATTCGTCAAACCAACCTTTGTCCGCGTATTTTTTCACAATTCCGCGTAATTTTTGTAGAAGCTCTGGGTACATTTCTTTTTCGATAAGGTGTTCCATATTATAGGCTTCGAGCTGATCGGGAACGGCCTTTGTCATAACTTTCGACATAAAAGCGCAGTGCGAAAACTCTTTGAACGCATCAACTTTGAGCCTCTGATCGAAATCGTCTCTAGTGAATTCCTCTACGTCGCACTTCAAACTTTCAAGTTCACGGATGAAATTTTCATAATAATAGTCGATCAACCAGTCGAATTTGTTTTGCATGACGTCTTGATCAAGATTCATCATCACGAAGAAGACCAGCTCTCGGAGCGGACTGCTGAATAGGAAGTTCTGAAAATCGACGAATTTTATTTGGGAAACTTGATAAGTGATTGGATCGTCGCGAAACATGAAATTGTTTATCCAAAAGTCGGAATGGATTATGGTGGACCAAGGCTCGGAAGGCACAGCTCGCCACAGCACGTCTGGATCTTCTGTCATTGCTGTTTTAATGCGCTCCCAGTGGGCCGACATCTCGGGATCTTGCTCGAATGTTTTAATCATGAAATCAATGTAATCTGTGAAGTCTTTATCGAAGGAGCCAAAATTCAGGCACTTAGCGCGGACCTTGAAAATTTCAAACGTCTCGGGCTTGTGTTTCTTCGTGGCTATTCCCAGCGCGTGGAAACGAGATAGAGCGACCGTTGCAATTTTCGCGTGTGATAAATCCAATCCTGAAAAGGTCACAAAATTCAATCTGCCATATAATTATGTTTTTCGATTTTTTTTCCCGGCCTACAAATGAAAATGACAGAATTATTTTTACGAATCGTTGCAATCTAATGTTATAGTCTGAAGATGTGCGAGCTAAACGAGCGATACGTTATCTTTCATGCGTGACATAAATTTAGGTAAAAAACTGAGCTGACTGGTTTGTACATACTTTCATACGTACATACATGGAATGACTCGTATATTTATTCCGAGTTCACCTGCACAAATGCTGAGCTATAAATACATTTAATAACGATTGCTACGTACGATTGTTAACAATATTCTCATAAAAATTGATATTGAATATTTTTAGTCACACACCTTTCATTTATTCAATGATTTGTTGCTAAGATTCTTTATTATGTAATTTACTTGATTCAATTAGCATTTTCATTCAAGAATTTGGTTGACCCTCAAATCAAAATTTGTTCTACAAATTACTCATACATAGGAAGGATCCGAATTCTCTATGTGCTCGAGGTAAATAAGCATGTTTCAATTGTTACGTTGAAAAAAGGGATTTTGAAGTTCGAGTCTCATCGTTATACGCATTATTAACGCAGAAATATCTCGATCAAAAATTCATAGCAGTTTATCTTTAATAAAGATAAGTTTGAAATAATTTATTGTCTGTACCTAATTTTATAGTGTTATAATATAGAATAACAATGGAAATGTTCCATTTGAATGAATATTTGAAATTAATTTTGAATAACTTTGTAAATTGAAAATGCAGCGCGTATCTATATCCGATCAAACAGTATATGCATCAGCGATATGGTTGGAAGATGAATCCCCATATACGTACCTAGCTTGCGATTTTCCATGTAGTATCCGTAACTTTTGAGATTTTGCATGAGTATTACGGCATTGTCGTCGATTTCCTTGGAGGGATCGAGAGAGAAGCGCGCCCCGTAGAAATCGGGCACGATGTCGAAGATAAGATCTTCATCGAGGCCCAATTCACGCTGCAGCTGTTTGTAAGCCGGTATGAGTTTCTCGTACAAAAACGCCTCTTTTCGAAACGTCGTGGGACTGTCGAACATGTCCCTTTGAACCTGCGACGGGGGCATCATTTTCGCGACGAGGTCCAGCCGTTCTTCTTTCCCGTCGTCTTTCCTTCGAACGACGGCGCTAACTTTCATGATCGTGCTGTTGTAATTCTCGCCCAATGGCAATAGCGGTTCCGTCGTGAAACTGACCACCGTCACTTCATTGGCCAGTCCCTCGCGTAGCACAGACTGCAAATCACGCAGTTCCACGGCCGGCGATTCTGCTCGCTTCGTTGAGTCGCCCATCCTCGCGTGTGTGCGCTTTCTCCGCACCTAATTCGATTGCAGGGCGGCTCTGCACACACTGCAAAGAGGAGAATACAGAAAAGTGAAAGAAAAATCGACGATACGACGCGGCGTGCGTTTTAATTGTACACCAAAGCAAATCAGGGCAAATATTGTCGGGGGACAAGCGTGTACATATATATAATATACGCTCGCTCGCGCGATTATGGCTGTGCCGTAATTATATACGTAGCAATATCTTGAGCGACCGCGGCGACGGCTTTCACTCTGCAATAGCAAGAGATAAACTGTACATGGTGCGCGAAACGCGCGCGGCAGGTCGCACAAGTGCAATTATTATTGCATTACATCCTCGTTGCTCGGATCTCGAGTGATGAGTCTCGGGAGAATTCCGCCTCTCTGCCCGGCCACGGTGTCTGCGTAAACTGCGCGAATGCCCGACTAATGTTAGCCTTCTAGATTCCCTTGATCGTTAAAGCTATATATGTTGATATATATAGATAGATAGATACACTCTCGCGACAATTTCACTAATAATCCATACTACAATTTCATTTCTTTATATTCAATTCTTCGTCTCATCATTATCACCAAGATAAGATGCAATATTTTTTCAATGTCAATTGATAAGTATGCTCAAATCTGGAAATTCATAATGTGAATAATAATGATTGTTATCATTATGCAATATGCAATGTGTACGATTTGTATACTCTCTAAATTCAAAATTATAGTTCAAAACTACTACTACTTATGAGTAAAAGTTACATGTCTGATCAATCGTATAGTGGGTATTTGCTTGAAAATGAGAACAGAATTCACTATTTTTGACAGTAAACTTGTTTCTACTGAAAATAGGGAAATACCACTGCTGTGGGTCGACCGTATAACTACTATTTCGTGTAACTTAATTAAAGCTAGAGTACGTTTGAAGATTTATTATAGTTTATTTTTTCATGTTATTCTACCATAAATAGTGAACAATTCTATTGTAAGATATTATCTGTTTAATATACATATTGTATCGTGATTTTGCTTACGTATGTCTCGCGAGTTCTTCGGAAATATTGAACACAGCCTTTTTCTGGATACCTGCAAATCACACTGATCGTCGCTGTTTTATGGAAGATTTTTAAAGAATACACTTTAACCTTCGAACGTGACTGGATGGTCCATTAAACATTCAAAATCTTGCGAGCGGTGACAGTTTGAGTATCTTCGATTTTAGGAGGTGAATAATCAAATCCGTTTCATGGACACCTTAGACCACGGCAAAAATCCTGTTTGTTCATGACTAAACTATATTTTTTAAAAGTAGTCGCTGGACGTATTAATAATCTAAAGACAGAATAAAATTGAAGGTGCAGACTTTTCGCATTGTAGAATCAAAATTAATGTTCTCGTTGAAAAATATCACAGAGCGAAAGAAAGCCTTTTTTTTTATAAAAGTCGATGAGGGAAAGATTCTTTGGTTCAGAGAAATCTGCTCACTTAAAACCTTACAGTGAAAAACCAGTGCATGGAAGTGAAGAATCACAGTATGAAGGTGGATAAATGCTCGAATGGAACTGCATCAGTTGATTTTTCATATAATAAAAGTGAATTTTCACTTTTGTTCCATGAGTTTTGATAGTAAAAAATTTACTGCGAATCTTTTGTAAAAATGTTTGCTAACAAAACTCATGGAACAAAAATGAAAATTCACTTTCATTATATAAAAATTTAAGTGATGTAGTTCTACTCAATCATTCATTCATCTTCATACGGCGATTCTTCACTTTCATGCACTGATCTTTCTTTGTAAGGTTTTAATGCAAGTACGTGGACGTACCCAATCGTCAAGTAGCCTGAAATGATTTACTGATCACATACCGATGAACATTCGCTGAAAAGTATCAATGAAATGTCGGTCACTGTATTATAATGAATTTTCACTGTAAGGAATTTATAGATTAAACATGTCCTGAAAATTAATATTTTCTTTTTTTCTCAATTACACTTCTCGAATAGACCAATGATTCTATCGAAAATGACAGAAAAAAATTGCATCCATTGTGTTCCGATCATTTTTTTTTCCTTGTCAGTCATTTTTTTAAAAATGTAGTTTTTTTCTCAATTACACTTCTCGAATAGACCAATGATTCTATCGAAAATTACAGAAAAATTGCATGAATTGTGTTCCGATCATTTTTTTTTCCTTGTGAGTCATCCTTTTAAAAATGTAGTTTTTTTCTCAATCACTCTTCTCGAATAGACCAATGATACAATCGAAAATGACAGAAAAAATTGCATCAATTGTGTTCCAATCATTTTTTTTTTTCCTTGTGAGTCGTCCTTTTAAGTGTGTACTCTTACCTGTTTTTTTCTCTATGCGATCATCGGATATCTTCAGCTCTGAACAGACAGAATCATCTATTATTTGATGCTTTAATAGAAACATTATTTATAAGAAATTCTCAATAAAAGTTTGGTATCAAAACTCAAGGAATTCACTCCAAAATCCAGTCAATAATTCATCCACCTTCTTAAGGTGATTTTTTACTTTAATACAGCGTTTTTTACTGCATAAGTTTTTAAGAGAGTAATCATTCGGAGATGAATATATACATCATTATACTTGTTTTGTAGGACATAGACTAACATTGGTCAGGTTCCAGACTAGACATAGTGGGAGGAATGCGCTTCTGCAGTTATGAACTTTCAAGTTCGTAATGACTAGAAAAAAAGCGTATAAAAGACATCAGGGACTATAAAAAATCAGAAAGCTTTGTAGAAAAAAACATTCCGCAGAGCTTAGGAAAGTGGTTGTTATCTTATTTTCATATTTGTTATTTGTATGTTGTATTTGTATATATTATTTTCATAATTTTTATTTACAACTGTATCGAAAGATAATTCAACAAAAACAAACATTTAACGTGCGGTTTTCAGTCTTTATACACTTGCGTCTTCTCGTGTTACCAAAAAAGTTTAATCGAATACAAACATCCATAGCGTGCAACATTAGAACCATTTTTTATCAGCATACTTCTTAACACATCTACGAAATTTTTCTATAAAAAGCGAAGTGATATTCTGTCCCATGATAATATTTTCTATGCTGTCGGGCTTGGCGTCACTTTTGACATGGGCCGAAGTAATCTTGATCATAAACGGAATGTGTGGAAATTCCTTGAACGCATCAATTTTCAATCTTTCATCGAATTTGTCTCTGGTGAAATGCGTCAAGTCGCACCTCATCTCCAGTAAGACATTAACGAGATTTTCGTAATACAAATTCAATAGTTCGTCGAACTTATTTTCCATAACTTCGACGTTGAAATTCATCATAAGACAAAATATTAATTCGCGTAGAGGACTCATATAGAGGGCATTTTGGAAGTCCACAAATTTTACGTCAACGACTCGATCCGAATTCGGATCGTTCCGGAATAGAACATTATTAACCCAGAAGTCGGCATGAATAATGGTGATCCAGGGATCGGAATCGATTACTTTCAAAGTTTGTTTATAATCTTGAGTAAGCGCTGGTTTGCATTGTTCGTAGCAAGCGCTCATTTCCGGGTCGTCTCGAATTACAGGCAGAAAACTGTTCGACAACATGGGATCATCTTCTTCGTCATCGTAATCTAGACAATCGAATGTTTTGAAGCTCTTGAAAACATTCGGCTTGTGGTATTTCATTGCCATTCCTAAGCCATGGAAACGAGCCAGTGCGGCCATCATGACTTTTCCTTCAGCTAAATCTAGCCCTGAAACGGCAGGTTCGTTTTATACTCAATTCATAGAAAATCAAATCAAAATCAATCATTTTTCCACGATTTTATTTGCCGAGAATAAGTAACGTTTTCATAGATACCTTTGCGACGGTCCCCTGAATAGTATCCTTCGACCTTAAGATTCTGCATCAGAATGACAGCATCTTCGTCAACTTCGCCATCCGATAATAGTGAAAATCTCGCGCCGTAGAATTCAGGCAAAATATTAAAGACCTGTTTAACACCGAATTCTCGCTCTAGTTGCTGATAAGCTGGTATCAGCTGATCGTAAACAAACACCTCTCTCTTAAAGGTAAAAAAACTATCGAACATGTCTCTTTGAAAATCGGTTTCCGGTAGCATTTTAGCTATTAAATTTAATTCCTGTGTATTGTCATCATTCTGTTTTTTTACTAAAGCTTGAACCTTTAATATAGTACTTCCGTAATTTTCACCGAATGGTAAAAATGGTTCTGTCCTGTAGTCTATCACCACCGAACCATTGTCTAATTTATTTCGTAACAACGACTGAAGATCCCGCAGTTCAATTCGGTATGTCGCTGCCCTTTCACTCATTTTGATAAGCAATTAATAGATTTTATTCAAAATCTTTCACGGCTGGTTTGCTACGAAAAAAATACAGTAAATTACATGAATAACTCCTATTTTGATTACATTTGCAGCTAAGTAAGACATCACCGCTAAAGGTAAAACACTTACTGTTCTGTTCCTTCCTTAATCGAAATGTTAAGCTTGAGAAAGATTGGCAAATCTACAGCAAAAAAGATAACAGTATCATGAGTTGAAGATAGGTGGATTCCTTTCTGATTAATGAAATTCAAAATATTTTTTTGGGAATCAGTAGTTATTCAAATTAATATGAAAAGATTATGCTATATTTTTCCTTCTGATAAGCCCATTAACGTGAGAATTATATTTTTAATAAGTAAAGTTCTAAATTGCCACGCTAATGTGGTGAAGGTTCAGACTTTGAAATCATTTTCCAGCCTTCAAATGAAACCAATGACCTTTCATTGATTGGTGATGATTTCTATGGCGTTAGAGCAAGATGAAGATAATGTTTTTGAATACGCACTGGTGATTTATTTATATTGTTTTTATATTTTTGACAGATTTTAATCATATCATAATGATTGTATACGATACTGCACCGTACAATATCGTAAAATACTGGTATAGTCACGCAATTCACAATAAATTGATATCAACTGTTACAATTTCTAAAAGATAGTACATTTCTATATTAGACCAAAAGACGAATTCTAGACACGTGGAAGGTTTGCCGCCCGAGCAAAGCGAGGGTGGAAATCACACAAGCCTAGAAAGTATTTTTCATCACATTTCTAACGAAACTGTGATTAACCAATGCGTAGAGAAATTGCTAAAGTTGTGAAAATAAAATTATGGTCATTCTCATATCATGGAATAATGAAAACTCTCATATTTTCTTCATCAACTCATTTTTATCTATTCACAGAAGACTTTGGGGAGCATACTTTCTCATGCTCTGTTGATTGGTTAACAGTGTCAAAATGGTAATAAAGGTAAAAAGCAAGAAAATCCAAATAAACATTTTTATCCGACAAAATTATTTATTATGTCAGATTATTGCGAACGGCAAGAGATTTTTTACCATCCGCGACTCCTCCTTTCTATTTCATTGTGATATGGTACAACAATTTATGTATCAGCCAAACTTACTGAAAGAAATATATATATATATATATATATATATATATTCTTTTCTTTTACAATTTCACATTCGCGTATACAGTATACAATAAGAAAATATTCAAATATAATATTCTAAACTTTATAATCTCATTCAAATGCGCTTTGCTGGCAGTCAACATTTGGTATTGGTGGAAAATGACGAAATTAATCAGCCACAGTCACAAAGATTTGAGAAGTGTCGATCTCCTTTTCTTCAAAAGATGATTGGCTTTTTGTTCGAGATGTTTTCCAATTTTTTATTCTTTATCCTCTTCCACGAGCTTCTTGTGAACTTCGGATAAACTCTAGAAATAAATTAATTAAATTATAACGTATTATTGTGACATTCATGGTTAATATTATAGATGAATACGAAATAATGAAATCTAAGATGCAGTTATTAGAAAGGTGGTTATTTGCTCAAAAACTTATCATCAAAGTGTTACACCCTTCTCAAGGCAATTTGAGAACGATCTTTTATATATATGAGAGAATAAAATATCAGGAGGTATATATAGGATTTTTTTTCTCGTTCCTAATCAATTCAATATTATAAAAGATATAAATCTCTCCTTTTTCAAAACAGTGCGAAAATTTCACGTAAAATTATTTCACAATAGATCATTAAAAGATTATCCAACTAAATTGCCAAGAAATCTAATATTGCAAAATTTGAAATGGACACTATGGATAATGTATGTTATATGAGAATTTGCCGACACTTTGTTCATGGTTAGAAACTTTTTCCTTTCAAGTTAGAAAGCATTTCTACTTTTTCAAACAAAATAGTTACTGTACAAATATATTTTTACTAACATCTAATACGCTAAATAGTTACAAAAATATCATTATTTGATACAAAATTCGCAAGTTATGGTGAAATTATTTACATATAAAATCTGAACGAAAATTGTTTATGAATAGCTACGATCCCTTGATGGGTATCAAAAAGTATTAAAAATGATGACCAGTAATATTGATTCTAATACATAAATGACACTGAATCGAACTTCCTTCGGGAGATTCGAATGAAATAGCGATAATACCTATATTGGGAATGAGAAAAAAAATATCATGAATAACGAAAATTTCAATGAAAATTGAATGAATGGATTAAACACGCATTGCAAATAAAAACTCAAAACAAGTGTTTCGTTCATTGAACTATACCGGATCACGCGTCTTTCTGACGACGAGGGAGATTTTCTCCATCCTCTTCAATTAACTTATGATGGACAGCACTGAGAGCCTAGACATTGCGAAAGTTATTAGTAATAGTGAATCCAGAATATATAGCCTTCCACAATTAGATCTAATTCAGGATATAAAAATATCAGTCAGAATCAAGTACACATAGCAACATTTATTATATCATGAAAGATGTTAAGTTTCTGAAAGTAAACAAAAGCCCTTCAAAATTAGATCTACTGTAAAGTAAAAGTTACAAGTAGAATTTTGTATGATATTAGTAGATGCAATATAAATCCAATACCTTGAAATATTTGACTGTTTTTACACGAAGCTCCAATGTAGCATCTTCATCACAAATAATTAATGTGCAAGGATGCTGTTGGAAAGCAGAAACTGTCCACATATGATTGATTCCTTCTTCTATCGCCTTATAAAGTGCAAAAGCCTTGTGGGAACCAGTGATCAAGATCATGACCTCTTTTGCATCCATCACAGTTCCTACACCGACTGTCAATGCTTGTTTTGGTACTTTTTCTATATCATTCCCAAAGAATCTAGCATTTGCTTCTAACGTATCTTGAGCTAAAGTTTTCACCCTTGTTCGTGATGCAAGTGATGATCCTGGCTCATTAAATGCAATGTGTCCATCAGGACCAATACCTTTATAATTGCAATTTAACATAGTTAACTTCTATAATTAATTAGTGATATTCTAAATATTAATTAATTAAAACAGATCATATCTGAGTACCTCCAATAAACAATTCAACGCCTCCAGCCTCTTTAATTTTTCTTTCATATTCTCTACATTCAAACTCTAAATTAGGTGCATTCCCATCCAGTACATGCACATTACTAGGATTTATGTCTATGTGTTTAAAAAAGTTATTAAACATATAATAGTGATATGATTCAGGGTGGTCTCTTGGCAAATCAACATATTCATCCATATTGAAAGTTTTAACATATTTAAAGGATAATTTGCCAGCTTTGTAATATTCTATGAGCTTTTTGTACATTCCCAGAGGTGTTCCACCTGAATAATATAAATCAAGTCGTTAGGTAGTTTTCAGTAAAATGGTTCATTACTTTGCTTCTTTGAAAGACTCACCAGTAGGCAGTCCAAGGACAAAATATTTCTTTTCATTGGGTTGAAAACTCTTTATTTTCTTCATGACATACTTTGCTGACCACTCGGCAACATTGTTAGAATCTTCACAAATTACAAGACGCATCTTGTAATTTTTATTGTGTTACTGTGAATAGATTTTAATTATTAGTATTTTTTCAGAACTAAAAGAAAATGGTAACAAAGTCTCAAGTCATTGACCGGTGAATGTGGTATGTTTTAATTCAAGATAAGTGTGTTATTGACTTCTTATCATAAAGACTATGTGATAAAGTATTATTATAAAACTGATTGTCAAAATTAATATTTATTAGCTGGTGAGAAATGCAAACAAATTATCTCCAAACTGATTTTTTATTTGCCAATATATTTTTTTTTTATGAAAATCAACAAGATAATTTGAATGAAAAGATAGTCAGACACTAGGGTAAATTTTAAAAGTTTATACAGTAAAAAAGGAAAACATTCATTCTTTCCATTGTCCTCTAATGAGCTACAATCTTTATAATAGTCAGGGGTCCCCACTCCACACCATCTTACTTTTGGGGATCAATGACGTCCAAAAACCGGCCAAATAAAAGCCAGATTCCCATTATTCGTGACGTTAAGTCAAAAAATACAATTCGCTGTAGAATAGAATCAAGAAGTATCTATACGCATTCACGAGCTGGCGCAAGGTGAAAATAAAAAGCTGATAAGTATTCAAGGTACTTCTTACGTGCACTTCTTTTTTCACGATGTTGCCACTGCTGCTGCTGCTGTTGCTGTTGCTACTGCACTGATGGGCTGCTGACAACGAGAGAGCGCAGACTGTTGCCGCGGCTGGTGTTTATCGTCAGCTGACTCAGACGATATACTGTGTGTATATATATATACATAGGACCACTTTATATAGCCTCTGCAAAGCACACCGGAATAGGAAATAAATAAATGAATACTGTTTGATTCCTCTTAATTTGCACTTTTTTATTTTTATCACAAACATAATTTGTATCCCTCATTAGTTTAGTAAAAACAATTCACGAAGATAATATGGACTTTTCAGGAGCTGATTTCTCGATTATTTGAGTTGCATATGTATCAAGGTTAAAAAGAATTGCAACCGAGCTCCTATAGCTCTAATTTTTTGCACCTTATAATAAAACAATCTATTCTGGAAAACTCTCAACGTTTTTGTAATACAATCAATATGTTATTTCAAATGTTCTAACTTCTACTCTCGTTTATTCTCTCCTTGAATTCTGTTCCACATCACACATAATATATCTGCCTAACTTTTAATTTAATTCTCTCACTTTTATAGGCTTGAATAATGCAATTTCGTTTTCCGTAGAAGTTCTGAGTTTGAAATTTGCGTGAAAATGTAAATGATAAAATATCGCGCGCTCATATATATATGCAGTGACCCGCAGAAGAGCAAATTTAAAGATTGTTGAATTATTGTTACCGAATGACGTCTATACAGAAACAATCGGGAGTGAAGTAAACTAGGATATTCGAATTGAAACACGATTTGCTATTATTACACGATCAATAAAATGGTTCTTGTTAAAAACAGTCCCAATTAGATTGCATATCAGAATCTAAGAACTTGAAATTCTTCACTGGAAAATGATTTTAAGTTATGAGTAACTTTGGATCACTGCATGATCATATCATGAAACTTCGAGAGATTGTTATTGGGCCGATTTCCAGCAGATATTCTGTCAATTCATCCGATTTTATGAATGAACAATATAGATATATTTATTTATTGATATATCTATATTCATCATAGAATCTATAAGCATCGTAGAATTTATGATCCGTGAATATTTTGGGGATATCGAGACGTTAGACTGAATGGTTGTATAGATACGATCAATTTGGAAGAACCATCTCACGAAATTTCATATCGTGATTGGTGATCCAAATGTACCGGCCTCTCCATGTTAGTACTCATAAAGGTGTAAAGCTGTGCTTTACAAATAGAGATTAGTTACTTCGGTTCCCTGCGAACTTTTAACATCCGATTTACTTGCGAACCTTTTTTGTCAACAGAATTACAAGTTAGCGGATCTTTTGGATGCTTGAATCTCCAAAGAAATTCGAGAAAGTGGATCCGATGTATGCACTATATATCTCAATATACGCTCAAATAATCGAGAAATCGGATGCTGAAAAGTCAGCAGATTTTGTTTCCAGTAGAAATCGAAGGGAATTTCTCGTACTCTAAAAGCTTGGATAGAGTATATATGAGGTCAATAACTATATACATAGTCAAAGCTGACTCAGAAGACACGTTCAATACTTATCGCGTGCAGTTTGGAAAACATCTCATTAAACACAAGATGAGTTACTTCATTTCATAAATCATCCTGCTGTTGTGCGTCATTTTACAATTATTATGACAAGATTGAATTCAATGTTATCTACTTAACTGCGTTTGAGAAAAGATCTCGATATTTTGGAGTAGGTTGCTTTTTTTATTACAGCTGATTTCAAAATGCAATTGATTCTATCAATTCTATCAATCTATAATATCATTTTTTTCATATGATAGTAATTTTTAATACAATGAAAAAACATTGGTTCATTTAAGTAACTAATCTTAAGTTTATTTGGTAATTCATCTTATAAATAATACATACTTACAATATTTTGCTAAAAAAATAATATTTCCACTCACTCTAGTTCTAAGCTTATAAGAATGACATATATATGAGTGGAGAAGTTCAAGATCCTGCTAATCTTTGTTGTTTTCTCTCTAAATATCTCATCAAGGCTTGGTCAAATTTATCTCCAATAGTTCTTTTTTCCCAAATATTTACTTTGACTTTTTTTTCTTTCTTCAAATTCTTTTCTACAGACTTTTCATTTTCAATTATTTTCGTTGATAAATCTGTATTTTTTTCTAATTTTTCAAGACTCTGAACAGCAGATTCTTCAAGTTGAGAATCACTTGCTTCAGATACTTTGTTTTCATCCTTGTCCATTAACTTCTGCTTTTTAGATGGTGTTTTTAAGGCTTCTTCATCATTGCTTTTCTCTGAATTTTCTTTGTCCGCTAATTTATCTTCATTTTTAGAGATCTCTTCTTCAGATTCAGACTCTGAAACTTGTTGTGCTCTCTTTCTATATTGTCTCTGATTCTTCACCTTTGCTACAGCATTTCTTGCAATAGTTTCTGCTTGCTTGTTGCTTGATTTATTGCTGTCTTCAGAATCAGAGTCTGAAGGAATAGGATCGTCCTTATCAATATCAGCTGGTAGTTCATTAACATCTTCCTTTTTCTCACTTGACTTTTCAGTTTGTGGTACAATTCCCAAGTCAGCATCATTTTTTTCAACAGTTTGACGATATAAATGTCTATAAAATCCAGTCATGTCTTTTTGTTTGGTAACATCTCCAATGGCTTCCAACCTATCTTGATTATCTTGCTCTTCTTCAAACTTCTTCATTTCTTCTAGTTTTGTTTTGTAACTTGATGTAATGAATCTCTCTTTGTCAGGAAACATGGCATCTTCAGCTTCTATTTCTTTCTGAATTATTCTGTCTTTTCTTAGTTCTTGTTCTTTTTTCCTCAGCTCTGCTGTTTTCAATAAATTATTGATATACTTTGGCTTATTTTCAACTTTTTTTACAGCATTAGCTTCTTCTTTAGTGCGTTCAATCTCATCATAGACTTCATCATACAAAAATATTGTTGGATCTTCTTTTAAAGCTTTTTGCATATTCAATTTTGTCTGTTTTTTTATTTTATTCTTTTCATTTTCTGCCTTCAAGGCTTTCTTGACCCAATCAGTCCCTTCTTCTTCTTCTGAATCATCATCATTGCCAAATACGTTTCCAGCTTTTGGAGCTGACAATTGATTCTTCTTTGGCAGTATTAATCCATATCTGAGAAAAGGAATAGTGTTGAATAATATATTCGTAACATAAGTAATTGTATAGCATTTCTGATGCTCCTAACCAGACAAGAGTTAATAGTGTACAAGCTTTTATACTATACATTTTCTTGTATTCTACTTACGATTTATTTGCCATGTTTCTATTTATTTTTTTATTTTCATCAGAGTTAAGTTAATTTTTTTTTCTTCCCAGGGGTTATCCTGACTAAGAGATGTTGATGTACCCTCAGTCACCCACTGTTTAGTTAACTGCATCCACTGAGTGCGTATATAGGTTATGCCAGGCTAACAACAAAAAGTACATATGAAAGTTTGCGATTTTACCGATAAGTACCTAGTATAGTATCGATCAAACAGAGTTTAACTTATCTTATGAGTATAACTTTTGAAAAATGTATCATTACCCGACTCTGCCGAATCGCTGTCGGAGGCGCTGATGCCGATTGCCGCGCCTATTGTTGCATTTGCCGCCATCAGATCAGTTCGTCTCAATCGCGGCCAAACGCGCGTGACAACTGACAATTTGCCAAATCCACGGTGTATGCAGTCTTCCAATGTTTACACGTTTCAATTTAAAAATAACGGCATCACTTTTCGTTTTAAGCATTATTTTTCGTGTTTTATATTAGTGACATCGCATCAAGGGTGCAAGAAACAATGACTACATTACTTCTGAAATGGTTGGAATAGTGAATTTGTATCATTTGATTCCTAGAATTACTTGAAAACACTTTGAATTTGAGATGAATTTCTTTTGTTTCTTACAGTGTTTCTTAAAAAAAAATTGAAATGGCTCTTGATGCAAGCATAATTGAACAGCTTCAAGAGCTCAGAAAGTGGCAACTTCAGCAGCAAGAGGAATTGAAGCGACAGCAGGAAGAACAAAGGGAAAAGCTAAATGATGAGCACAATCGCATGTATCAGGCTCTGAATTTATCAATTGAAGATATGACATTGAGCAATCAATCATCAAAAGGATTAACAGAGCAAAAGGAAGATGATTTGATCAACCTTGATACACCTGATGAAGGATGTTCTCCAACACCGCAAAAGTGTCATAGTTTTTCTCAGTATTCTATTCTGAACAATAATCAGAAATCGAATTTGATAGTACCAAAAGTACAATTAGCTTTAAGAAATACTGAGACTGATATGGAACCTAATACAAAAGACATGAATTCATACAATCAAAATAATTACAGTTCTGAACTTTCCTTTGATGGGATGCAATCTTTCTCTTCCAAAAATTCATCAATTCTACAAATCCCAATTGATGAGCTTCCTATCATATCACCAAAAAAGGATTTCAATACTTTATTAGAAGAAAGATTAAGAGACTCAGAAGCTGGAAATGCAGAAAAAAAAAATAAACCAGTTATTAAAAGGCCTTTTTTGAAAAAAGGTGAAGGTTTGGCTAGGTTCATGCCAAATGTAAGGCAAAATCAGATATCAAAAATCACAAGACCTAGGAGTGCCTCATATTCTTCAGGCATGGCTGGAAAGAGTACAAAACCTCAGAAAACTCACTTGGAAAGATGTAATTCATTGTCCAAGTCAAGAGAAAAAGACTTTTCAAAAAAATGTACATCAAATTCAACACCTGTTGCTCGAAAAAAGTTGACTCTCAAAAATGTTCCTCCTCCACAAAAGAAAACGCGCAGTAAGTCAATGGGTTCTCTGCCAAACACACTAGCTACAGTAAAAAAGGAGGTTTCTAATGAGTTAATATCAGATTGTAATAGTTCTGATTTTGAAGTAAAAAATAACCGAGAACTAGAGGAAGTGAGGATATTTGAACTTCTCGAAGACAAAGCTAACAACTCAAGCTTTTGTTCAACATCAAGTACAGTTATAGCATTTTTACAACAGTCAACTCCTCTAAAACATAAGGCTCTCTTACACAGTGCGTCAAAACAAAAAATTCCTCTTAACGATATAGGTGATCAAGCTTTAGAAGAAATAGTTCGTACTACAGAATCTAACCAATTATCTAATCCAAAAATGCAGAAAGTGATCAAAGAACAATATTTCTCTCAATGGGATGCAATTCCAGTTTCTAAATTGAAAAAGAAGACTGTTACTGGAACAATACTACCTTATGGGACTGATATTGAAGAAGATTCCAATCAAGAATCAAGTCATGTAAGTAAATATTAATGTTCATCATTATTATTACTATTTATTATTTCTATAGTTTTTTTCCTTTTATATCATACAAGCAAAGGTTTTTTTTTCATATTTTTACTTTTATGAAAGTCTAATTCTGCTATTTAAATTTTGAAAATAAAATAATTACAATATTGAAATGTAATAACTCTTCTCACAATAAATGAGATTGGAAAACTCTGGCCTTCTTTTATCCCGATGGAAATCTAATTTCTTCATTCTATTCACAAGATTTGGAATATGCTTCCAAAAGTTTTCATAAAAAAAGCTTATAATATTAAATAATTCATGTCTGTAGGAGAAATAATTGATGAAATTTCTTTTTAACAGGAAGAAAATAATGTGAGCCTCCATGTTAGGTTTGCTGAATACAATGAGTATAAGACTATGACTGATACATCCAGTATTTCAAGTGATTCACAAACAGTTATACATTGCATGAATGATAAAGGAGCTTGGTCAGATGATTCTGTAACACCAGATTCTTCTGATATCGAAAGTATATCATCACAATTGAAAAGTGATAGTGAAAGTAACATCAGTTTAAAACAAATTAATTATCAACAGAAAAGTGGACATTATAGTGATGAAGATAATACTGAATTATTCAATAATGATGAAGAAAATGAAGAAGTTGAAGAGGAATCAGAATCAAAAAATACAACATTACAGACAGATGAGACAACTATTCATGAAAAAATTGATAATGCAGCTATATTCAAATCTGAACTTTTAAAAACTAGGCTCATGGAACTTGAACAAGAAATTGAAATCTTTAGAAAAGAAAGCGCAGCATTAAGCTCCCAGCGTCAGAGACTCCAAGAAGAACGCGTAAAATTGCAGGAAGAAAAAATAAGTTTGCAAAGAAGTTTTAAAGAAAAAGAAGAAGCTTTAGAGAATGAGAAAAGGAAATCTGAAAGCATTCTACAAGAGGAAAAAAAACGATTGAGTCGGGAAAAAGCTGCACTGGAGAGTAGAATGAAGGATGCTTGGGAAAAATCGCAAAAAAGTAAACAAGAACGTCACGAGCTGCAAACGTTACGTGATCAGTTAGAAGAACTAAAAGAAGAATTTAATCAAAAAGAAAGTAAATGGTCAGCTACAAATGCGAGGCAAAGAAGTCAAATGAGGGTTTTACAAACTGAAAACTCAAAGTTGAAACAAGAGATTGAAAAATTGCAGCAGAAAAAGAATGCTAAATACAAAAAACCAATGATTTCAAATACAAAAGCAATTCATCAAATTAATAAATTTTTAGCTGATCGAAAAAAAATTTCTCCTTTTAAAAATGATGATATATTTGAAGAAAATGTAAAAACACCTAGTATCAATGAAGCAAATGTTTCAGCTGATCCAAATACCAAGATCAACTGTGAAAATAATTTAGATATTCAAACTGATTATAATGCAGATCTAGAAAATGGCGAAGAAAATCTGTATGAAGAAGAAATTGAACAAGAAGTTGAAAAGGTGAAGTTGAAGAAAACTGCAGAGAGTATTGCAAGAACTCGAAATTTATATGAAAGTTTGTTGAGAGACGCTACTGAAGGTTTTACCGATGTACAGACAAAACGAAAAAATCTCGGAACTGAATCTGAACGACTTCAAGAAGGAACGCTAGGAGATTATCCGGATGACTTTGATAATCATCACGATGAATCACTAGAGAACAAAAGTAGTCCTGGTTCTAAAAATATTAGTAATCCCAAATCAACTGAAACATTATCCCAAGAACCAGACAAATTCACCAGAAATGAAAATTGTGAATATGGTCCAAACAAAGCAAGAAATAATAAGCAAGGAATCAGGGAAGTTCACCAACCTGATGGTCGCATTGAATATTGGTATCCAAATGGTAATGTAAAGAAGGTCTTCCCTGACAAGTGCCTTACAAAAATGATTTACTACAACGGTGATGTACGTGAAACGGACAAAAACGGCACTGTCAAGTATTTTTATGCTTCGACCAGAACTTGGCATACAACAATGACAGATGGTTTAGAAATTCTTGAGTTCCCTGAGTAAGTATTAACTTTTTTGTGCATATAAATAATTTTTATAAAATAAGAAGAATCGGAATAAATCATGAAGAAAGTCTGAAGATGACAAAGTGCACCTTTTAAGCAATAATAAATGATATAACATTATCTTTTTCATAATAAAGCTAGGAACATTGAAGTAACCTTTCAATTAACCTTACAGATTTTTATATTTTTGGATGTTCTAGAAGTTTTATAATGAGTATAAGCTTAACATTCGCGTTTGAATTGTATCCAAAATCTTTTTGGATACAATTCAACAATTTTCATATATAATAAAAGTTGCATGTATTTGTACTATTCAGTAAGAAACAATAAGGAATCAGTATATAATAGTTATTCCCTTTTTTCTTATTTTTCTTATAGTGGACAAGTTGAAAGAAGATCAAAAGATGGTACAATTGAAGTATCGTTCCCTGACGGATCCGTAAAAATAATACAGCCAGATGGGACGGAAAATTGGGCTTTGCGAGATGGAACAATCGCTGAAATTCTAACAAATGGCGAAAGAATTCTTACTCTACCAAACGGACAAAAAGAAATTCATAACAATGATCATAAGGTAACAATTGATAGTTTTTCAATTATTTTTGTTTATGAAATTAAACTTATAAAAAGAGTATCAAAAATCTAATTCAGCATGATAAAATTTTGTGTAGTGGTTGACAGGTATCCAATTAGGTGATGTAAAAAGTGAATATGATTTATTTTAGTATGTCATAAAACCATATCTGAAAAATGCCATCATAAACATAATTTGTAATCCAAATGTGATACTCTGCTTAAAAGTAAAAGAAAAGTTACTAAAGATGCATTATTATTCATTATTCTACTTGCAAAAATTCTGAACGAATTCAATCGATCTTAAATCATTACATTTTCGATTTTTAGAGGAGAGAATATCCTGATGGAACTGTGAAACTTCTGTATCTAGACGGAACGCAAGAAACACGATACGCTAATGGCCGAGTTCGTATAAAAGATAAAGATGGTAATCTTCTCATGGACACACATCAGGAATAAAATCTTTAATAAGTGAAGAGTGATAGGTAATACGTCAACTAGAAAGTATTCAGTGTTGAGCCATTCTTCTGATACGTTATTGACACTCAAACTGTTTGCGCTGCATGAAGTATCTGACTGTACAAATAGGAATTAATTAGATATATTTTTAATGTAAAAATTATATTAGATGAGTAAACAATATTTTATTACTTTTTTAAAGAGATGTGTGATATCGAGGGGTTTTTTAATAGATAAAAATGTTCGAAACTTATTCATCCTCGTTTTTCCAGTCCCATTTTTTTATCGCAAGGCAAGTTAATTACACGGAAATAATAAAAACAATTTCAATTAAACTATTTATTGATTATAGCTCAAAATAAAACGCATTTGAGAACCATAAGAGATCTTTTAATATGTTTCTGACTTGACTTATTTACAAGAAGATGAGTTGAGATCATAATTGAATATTCTTCAAAGAAATCGTTTCATCAAGTTTTCACGTCTTCTAGTATTTTTCTCGAACTTTGTACTGAAACATTTTTTTCGTTTGTCTCTGTGACTTTTGACAACTCGCTCCTTTCCAATTCTGCTGTCGTTTGGCTGATCTTTTTTGGCAAATCGTTAACCGAAATTTGATCAAGTAAGGACAAGGCTGCTTTAAAAGTAACAAGAGTATAAGATAAACTATCGTACGGTGACATAGACCATACGAAATTTTCTATGTAAAATAAATCTGTGTAAAGTCTCTGGCATCGACACTTGATCACTACGTAGAGTAGAAGAGGAATCAAATCTTCAGTATCTGGCGCGCAACTCTTCATGCTGTCTTCATCGCTAAAAAAATCAGACTTCGATCTCTCATCGGCTACGACGCCTTTGATCTCGGCAACAATAAAGTCAAGAGTGCCCTTTAAGCACATTAACTTTTCGAGCGGTCCCTTATGCGAATCCAGAGTAGCTACAAGACACATCAATTGTTATAATTATTTCCGTTGAATTCTTTTGGTAAAAGAAAATTAAAAACAACGTGTATAGTATGTCACGATTGTCACGAAATTGTAACAATAATCAATCATCTTATTTAAAATGAAGCTGAATAAAAACTAAATATGTGAATATATATGTCGCATCACGTGTCACATTCCACGAATTTTTCACTTGAACTGCAGTATAGTGACGATTAAGTACAACTTCTAACGATTGACTAATGAGTTTGAGACACTAATGTCATTATAATTAAGTGAAAATAATATTTTATTGGAATTGGACCAGAATATATCGAAACGTATTTGTTCTATTCTAATAATTTTCCTATATCAAGTATTAATAATGATGAATAATCATTATCGTTTGTGACTAATATCAACTTGTGGCTATGCTGACTTTTTCGGTGTCAGCAAATTGAACAAAAAAAGAAACTGAATCTGAAGTTTTATCGGATTGTACTTAATAATGAAAAAGTATTGATCATGCCCTTACCTAATTCCACCATGGCTGACGGCATAGAGACGGACAGCGATTCTTTAACTCCGAGTTGTTCAGGCGAAACGCCAACATCGATCAGTTGATCAATCTTCTGTTTGACAGATAAATCTTGTTTTTCGAATAGCCTATAGCAGAATGAGTACAGGCTGTCGTGAAGTCGATGCATAACAAATATTTCTAACGACACACTCAATAATTTCTGGAAGCGAGCATCCCTTTGAATGTCTAAGCGTTGCTTTCTCATAGTATTCGCCCAATAATCCCGGATCAATGTCTGAAGCGATTCTTTCAAATCTTGTATCGTACTCTCTTCATCCACGTTGGCGCCTTCAGCTTCGGCTGTCAAATCATCAATGGGGCACGATCTTCCACTAGGCAGTTCTAAAAGAAAATCTACAGCTCTAAAAGTACAACGAAGAAAAGGCGTTATTATAATTTATTATGAATACTGTGTTACTTTATTTTATGAAAATTATGAGCTAACATACTCTTTATAAGACGATACAGTTCTGTTCAAGTGTAAATTATCACATGTCGATTTGAGTGCCGTTTTTCTGTACTTCGTGTTGAGCGGCTTATCAACGATTATTATGTTATACGGTTGGAATTCTTTGTTGTATCCCTTTTCAACCGATAAGATTTTAACTTTGCTATCGGCGTCATATCCATCGCCATTGATTAAAATCACGCAGTTATTTTCTATTTTATACAAGTACGACTCGTTTTCACCACTAGATGTGTATTGGGATTTCTTGTCTGGAACTGGCTTGAGAATATGATCGTCTGAAAAGAATCCATAACAAAAATTTGATTCATTCTCAAACACTCTGCGCGTTATCTTGTTTTGACATGAAGTACCCGTCACCAGCGCAATGCGAATCGAAGAAATCTGTTATCGCAATAGGTGAATTGCACGTTAATGAATGATCTCTTCAACTACTCCGGATAGCGCTCATCAAGAAAAAAAAGGAATTCATTACAACACGTGCATGAAATCGGCTCGTATTTAAAATCGCTCATCTATAGTGTTTCAAAATAACTCAAATGTCAACGAGAATGCGATTTTTCTCCCGCAAAAATATTTTCGAAATACTTATATATACATATTATTTTGAATGCGAGTGACATACGACTCGCACACAATGCGCCATTTGTCCTATATATATATATATGTGGAAACTGAGCCGATTTATGCACTCGTTGACAAAAGAATATAGTGTGCAGCAGGGCCGGGTGGCTATTCCTAGCTTGAATGATAATTTTGCACTCGATTTCGACTCGTGCAAAATCATTTTACCTTCGCTAGAAACATAGCCAATTTCCGCCCCGTGTTGCATAATGTAACAAACTATTGATACTGCAAGAACACAATATAACTCTTTATTTACCAATGAATTCTTTGGTTATAGGAACTTCTCTCAGAGAATCTGCACAAGGCACACATATTGTCCAGCATTTTGTCAACGCGAAATCATATATTTTCCTGTGCTCGTTCTGAAAAGAGTGAAACAATCAAAATCAGTTTTAAATAATAATTAATAATTCATGGGTGAATTAAAAAAGCAATACATCACAAATCCTTCGTTTTTTTTAATGACACCTCATTAGCTCTGAATTATTCCGTAACGATTGTTTTCATGTCGAAGCCGAAGCCACGTACTTGAAAAATACGGACTTGATATACCTGATATTTATTAATATCACGTATATATCAATTACGTATAGTTTTTTTTTTAATTCGTATATATATGAGTTACAGTTGATTTGAAGTTCGTTTTGGTAATAGGCAATGTTGGACCATAATTATTGACTGATATATGAAATATATGCTTTACAATCTCGAAAAAAGATGAGCTATATTAAAGTAATGTATCAATTGAAATATATTTTCAATGTGTTTTTTTTTTAAATTAACCATATAACACATATCAAGTTATTCATTTATATATTATATGAGCACAAACAAATGAAGACAAATTAAATCTCGAATACGTGTATAGTGAAAATGAATGGGAAAAAATAATAGCTACACGAACTTTCGTATAAGAAAAGTACGATTATTACGCGCAATCTCCGCATTTTTCCACTTCATATCACACGCGATTTTTTCCCCACAAAAACAGCTCGAGAAAAATAGGATTTCGGAGTCGCAAACTCACTCTGAGTAACAAATAGAACACGTTGTACGAGAGCTCGTCGATGTCCATGATGTTCCGCACTGGAGAGCCTCGATCCGAGTGTCCGCGGACGATGCTGATACGACTTTTGTCACGACACTTCTGAGAAAATCGTGTCGCGCTCTGGCTCTGACGAATGTCAACTACACATACCTATATACTTGGTATAGCTATGCATACCAGCAAGTATACTTATATACCCAACGCGATAAATATCCGATTCATGCGGCAAAAACACGCCGCGGAAAATCACGGAAAATCTTGAGAGCTCAGCCGCGGGCTGTTCTGGCTAATAGAGCTTTTACGTTTATGATGAGGCGCGTGCGCTACACGTGTAGCGTTTGGCTCAGCGCCAGCCAACACCAAACGGCTCCATGCATTCTACATCACTGAACACTATGTATATAGAACACCACGGTACACGCGACCCATACAAGTAATCTAGACTCCAGACTGCTCCAGACTCCAGACCTGTCCAGACCATCAGACAAGAGTGGAGACTTGGAGCGTGTGCGGCGAAGACCTGGAGTGGACTGGAGCGCCCATACCGCGCACGTGGTTTGGTTTCTCTCTCTCTTTCTCTCTCTCCCTCTCTCTTTCTTGGTATAGATCTGACGGGTGGGGGGCGTACTTTAAAAATGGCTGTCCGTATCAGTCCGTATTAGCTATAGGTGGTTAGTCTGTGCTTGTTTACCACTGTTTACACCTGCACCGCCAGCACCACCGCACACTGCACTGACTGCAAAGCACCTACGTCACTTTGTTTGGCATTCGAGGTGCAGGACAGTCGGAAGTAAAGTTGGACCATCTGTTTGGTCACTGTTGTTTTTTCAGTGAGTGCTTTTATCGCATCTTCCATCGTATATCGTCGCGTAGCTATATACCTATATACGTTAAATCAGCTGATGGGTGAGGGCAAGTTGGATATATGTGAGTTGCGAGTTTCTTATTTGGAATTAACCTTTGCCGTATGGTGATGAAAACTCGTTAGATTTCGTTTATCATTATCGTCTCACACGCGACTTTTAATGATTCCCTTTGTGACAAATTGTTCTTCACCTGTGCTTGTTAATTTACAGAATAGATGGAACTTTACCCAGATGCCGCGGAGAAAATAATAAATGCGATCAGCACTAAGTGTTATATTGTCGAGTCCAGTGCCCGACAATAAAATGTCTCATCCTGATTATGAGCAGACTGCTCATGATCATGCTACCATTTTGGTGTTACTCAAGCCAACCGGTACTCAGATCAAGCAGAAGACTGTCGCTCGAGTTAGTGAAAGAATTGTTAAATGTGGTAGTAGATTTACAGTTATCGACTCAGCCAACAACACCCGTGAAATCCTTGTTAGATTTGTCAAGGAACATCCAGTTGAGAATAATGATTGGGGAGACTTTCAGACTCATAGGAGATTGCTAGGTTTGTGATGAAATTAATTTTTCCATTATTGAAAAGTTGGAGTAATTCATTATTTTGTCAAAATATCTTGGTACTACTGACATTAATTTATATTTTATATTATAATCACAAGTATAGAGTGATTGTGTGTATTAAAATTGTGAAAGCAATGACATCTAAAACAAACTATAGCGGTACCAGAATTCAAATAAAATCCGGAATACCTGCAAATTATTGATCATTTATTTGATAATTCTAGGTCTTATCACTTTTGGACGATATGAAAATCAAACAGAACTGAATGAACTCTGCAGGTTACATGAAACTCTCAAAGTCAAGTATGTTCATACATTGTATAATTCTCGAGCAATTTTGTTTGGGCCAGAACCATCAGAAAAATTGAACGAACCACCACCAGGATTTACTACTCCACATAATTTCAAGACAATAGGAGTCTTCTATAATGATGAATCATGTCCTGATTTAGAAGTACAGATGTCAGAGTGTTTCAACTCACTTTTCTGGATTTTAGAATCAAAAAGATTGGAGAGATCAAGAGAAAAAATTGATAAGGTTTCTCTACTTCAAGCTCCATTTGAAAAAAAAGATTTTATTGGGCTTGATCTAGAATCAAGGAATAATCGTAAAAGATGTAATGGAAGAGCAACAAAACATTTGGGTGATTTGTGCCTCCAAGCAGGATTACCTGCTGATGCATTGAATCTCTACAATTCAGCAGCATCTACATTACTAGCAGTTAATGATTGGCTGTGGCTTGGAGCAGCTTATGAAGGATTATGTGCAGTATCAGCCTTGATTTTGTATCCTAATATGTGTAGAAGTCTTCCATTACAGAGAAATTCTTCCTTGCAAGAAGGTAGTCCTGGTAAACAAAGGTGAACAATTTTTTTCCTATGCTAAAGTAAAAGAAGTAAAAAAATGTGTGCAAAAAAAATTTCAAAAAATTTAATAATGATTTTTCAATTAGATGAGGGAATGCTTTCTAATTGTTCCTTATTCCTAGACGAGGTTCACAGGCAGCTACACAGACTGCACTTCCAACACCACCTACTATAGAAGCTGTAAAAGCCACCATGCCACATATTCTACCACCTGAGGAAATTTGTAAGAAATATCGCGAGGCGATTGTTCATTACAGTAAATATCAGAATGCTGGTATTATTGAGACTGAGGCCAGTTTCAAGGCCACTAGAATCTCTATTGAACAAAATTGCACTCTGCAAGCAGCGTCTTTTTTAAGTAATGTCTTATTTAATAATATGACTATGACTGAGCAAGAAAAGGTTAGTCATCGCAATTTATCATAATATGTCATAAAATTTTTCTTGATAAATTATTTTACTGCTTAACCATAGATAGATCGTTTCACAACGTTATCAGATTTATATTCATCATTTGGATACACGAGAAAGGCATCATTCTGTTTGAGACATGCGGCGTCACGATATGTATCATCGTACAATCAAAACCCTGATTGGCAGCAATGTTACAATTTATTGTTGCAAGCTACGCCTGGCTTTAAATTATCTCTCGATCCAATAGAAATGGCATTTGGTAATTTGATCATTGAATTTTAATAATTTGCATGTTCACTATTACATTTGATAAGAAAACAATTTTGTTCCTTTAGAAAATCGAAGAGGTTGGCCATCAATTCAAATTCATTTGTTGAATGAATTAGTGTCAGCGGCGAATCGTATGGGTAATCCAGCCTTAGCTACTAGACACCTAACATTTCTTTTGCAAACTATGTACAACTATCTCACACCAAACGAAAGAAAAGAAGCAGCCTTTCAATTGCAGGCAGTTTCGCAACAATGTGAAGGTGCTCCAGTTCCGTTAGTAAGTATATTATTGATGACGATAATCTGACTCGCTCCCGAATCATTGCAATTACATTCTGTCATTTTTTCCATCAGGTGTTAGATTCTGGTACAGTAATTCCGCCAGCGAATCTTACGAATATTCCGCGTACGAAATCATTCAGCCTGAAGAATCTGCAGCCTCACTTGCAGCCGCAGAAAATTGAACGGGTGAAGGAGGATCATGGTCCGTTCCTCTTCACCCCCATCAATTTCGGCTCTCTAGAACGCAAGACCACGTCCAAGGTCAAGGTTGACTACCTCTGGGTCGACGGTGATATATGTGAGGTTTCAATGCAGCTCGTCAACCCTTTACCCTTCGAGCTCCACGTCTCTAACATGCGCTTGCTAACTAATGGCGTTGTGTTCGAATCCATACCCGAAAGCATAACGTTGCCAGCCGAATCAAGTACAATTGCGGTAACACTTGCCGGCACACCCCGAGAAGTCGGAGATCTCGAAATGCTAGGTTTTAGTACGCACTGTCTTGGAGTTAAGTCGAATTGCAGACTAAGACACATGGAGAGTATGCCCCACTCGTTGTACACAGTCGAAGTCGTTCCAGCTTTGCCGAGAATCAACGTTGAGACAAGCCTGCCGAGGACGGCCAGTTTTAGTTCTTTGGGGGAAAATATTGTAACGAGTGCTAGTGTATCTTTGTACGGAGGTGAAAGGTATTTAAAAATTATCATAACAACGTTCGAATTCAATTAGAAAAATTTTTATTTTTATATTCATCATAACAAAACTTTTTTTCACAGCGCTGAGTGTACTATAACAATAACTAATATTAGTCAAGTGCCTATTGAAATGGTAGAGATTTCTGTGCAATCAACTTTGAACAGTTTAACTGAAGGTAAAATATTTAAATGGAGCGATGAATGTCTCCAATCTCAACTGCCACTACAACCTCAAGCAAGCGCTAGTATATCATTATATATGTATGCAGCAATGGATTTTGTCGTTCCACAAACTCACAATGGTATTTAGTATTTTTTTGATTTTCCGAAAAAAGTTCTAAAATGTTACATTCTAGCTCCACAACATTTTTGATGCAAAGGAAGGAAAATATTTATAATTGTTGATTAAAATATTGTTTTTACAGATAGTACTTATCAAAGTCAATCAAATAGTTTGATGTCTCAATCAGGTCCAAGCTCTTTGCCATCTCGATTAAGTTCAACGTCATATAATACCAAAAGACAATCTGTATTAACATCATCATTCCGTTCTGGAACAAGTTCAAATTCATCAAATTCTCTAGGAAGTACAAGATTATCTAAACTGGCTGTGCCTCTTCATGCATCAAATGTTGTTGAGGGACAACTCAAAATTAAATATTCTGGATGTGCCGGTTTAACTGCCGGCTATTGCAGAGTTTCGTCGGTATTCACTACAATAGAAATGCTGCCTAGTGTACAGATAACAAGTTGGGATGTCTTACCAGCAGAAACGTAAATTCAAAATCAAATAGTTACCATGTTTATTCAACTGTAAAAAAAAACACTCTTAATATTACAAATGATATTTTGTTTTTGTATGTTACAGGCCAACACAGTTTTATCTCGTTCTAGATGTTACTAACATGACAAATCATGAAATGGAATTATATTATACTCAAAGTAAATGCATTTATATGGAAGGTCGAGAATCTTGCAGAATACCTATTCCAGTTGATAAGTGTCCCCTTAACAAGCTGGTGAATTATTCATTATTATTCGATTCATATTTTTTCAAGATGTACTTCCTGGCACATCGTATATTCATGATTTAATTCCAGACAAACGGCCTTGGCAATGTCGATGATTTACAAAAAATATGTTCAGAACATATAGCATCGTTAGCGGAACTCAAGTGGCGACTATTAGGAACAGAATCAAATGGTAGAGCAACTCTGAGTGGATTGACATTAACTCAAGATATGCTAGATCTTGTAAGAATGAGCCCACTGCAATGGGGTAAGTCTAATTTAATTTAAAGTTCCAGGAAAGAAAATCTAATTGAAAATGAGTTGACAGCTACATACATGTATTTACACATGGTTAAATACTTTATTTTCAGAAGTAACAATCAATGATACAGTTTTCAAAGCCCAAGATGAAGTGACGTGTGGTTTGGGAGAATGTGTTAGTGTTGGGGTGGGTGTGTCAAATGCTTTAGAAAATCCACTCAGGAATTTGACTCTGTCAATCAATCTTTATCAAGATCATCACAATGGTGTGAATAACTATAGGCTTGATACTAGAGTTTCTATTGCTGGAGCAAATAAAGTTATATTACCAACAGTGAGTTATTTTTACAAATTTAAGTTAGGAATAATTAAAAAGAAAATTAATAACATTTTGTCACAAAATAAAAAGATACTTATCAGTAGGTATTAAAAGTGAATAAAATTGATTTCATTTCCTTTCAGTTACAAGAATCAGGACGTGCTTATCATGAATGTCGTGTAGTTTTTCTTACTGCTGGCCAGTATAAAATTGATATTCAATGTAATAGTTGTGAATCGATGTCAGATATACCAACAGTCTGTTCAGAACTTGCCAATGCTGGGCATACATGGCGCTACATACCACCCATAGAAATTAGAGTGGAAGATTGTTAAGTATATGCTGTTTAAGTATACGCGATTATATTTATTGAACATTGATATTACAAATAGAATTATCATACGCATGTTTATTTCTAAATGGAATTATGTGAAAATTTCCAATATTGATATAAATAAGTTTACATTGTACAAAAATACATCACAAGAATCGTTCTAAAATTTTTACTATATATTATATTCTAAAATTCAGAAAGTGTATATAAAATTTTATATAATTGTAATATAAGGCACTCTCAAACTTGAAAAGATTGAGTAGTCATAAAATACATTATCTCTTGTCATAAATTATTCTAACAAAAGTCATCAAACTTTCATTTAGGAAATAATCCATTTTTCTTGAATTAGAAATTCTTCTCTA
The DNA here is from genome assembly GCA_020882685.1 of Aphelinus atriplicis. NCBI lineage: Eukaryota > Metazoa > Arthropoda > Insecta > Hymenoptera > Aphelinidae > Aphelinus > Aphelinus atriplicis. Next base: position 19,800,372 of record CM037075.1, on the reverse strand, counting down.
TCTGTTTCTCTAATTAGTTATTGCCCTAATATTTGTCTTATATTACCCAAACTTAGGTTTTTTCCCTAGAGGAACTATTAGCATTTGTTCTAATTGTCTCTTGAATTTCTTGTAGAAATTCAAGACTTCTTTATCTGCCCACACTTGTTCAGCGCTAAAATCTAAAACTCTTAATGTTTGTAAACTTTGAGCTCTCGAGAGTGCAACATAAGCTTGGCCAGCATCGAAAACTCTACCAAGACTCATTTCAACACAATCCAAAGTCAGACCTTGACTTTTGTGAATTGAAAAAGCCCAGGCAAGCTTTAGTGGTAGTTGTTTCCTATAAACTGTAACTCCTCCAGCAGTCTTTATACTCCATTTTTCTAATTTTGCTTTGTAATTATTACCTCTTCGGAAATGTATAACTGGTAGATCATCTTCAAATTTAACTACAACGCCCCTTGCTCCATTGACCAGACCTCCACTTATATTTAAATTTTTCAACAGCATAACTTGGGCTCCAACTTTTAGAACAAGTCTACCTGGCACAGGAAGCTGTTGATCCAAAATACTCGTCATAGACTGATTCGAATCTTGAGCAACATAAATTTTTGAATCACCTGGCAATTTTACAAGTTGAGACTCATTGATTTCAGTAGCTTCCTTAACATGAGAACATAATCGTGTTGCTAGAATACCATCTACTTCAATTTTTTGTTTCGAAGTTTCCTTCAATATCTGAGTTATTTCGCTTGTTGCTTGTCCTATCCTTAAATTATTCAATATATTTACAAATTTAGGGTCAGTTTGTCTGTGGACAGTCCTGAGTTCAAAATTTAATTGAACACATTTTGCCCAAGCATCGCTTTGAAAGGCAAATTTTACTTTTTCTTTATTTTTAGATACCGGAGGTAGTTGGAAGAAGTCGCCGCATAAAATTAACTGAATACCACCAAAAGGCTTCTCACTGTTCTTGACAAATCTAGCAATGGTTTCAATCTTATCAAAAAAATCTCCATCTACCATTGAGATTTCGTCAATGATCAAATGTTTTGTCTTTCTCCAAATAGTTCCAGCAGCAGACTTTGAAACCATCTGTTTGCATCTTTCCATTGTTCCTGTTCCCAGACCAATACCAGCAAATTGATGCAATGTTACACCCCCTATTGAACAAGCAGCCACTCCTGTACTTGCAGTGGCCATTGTTACATCTGGTGGTAGAGCAGCTACTATTCTCTTCAAAAGGAATGATTTTCCAGTGCCTGCACTGCCAGTAAAAAATATATTATGTCCTTTCATCACACATTCCAAAATCTTAGTCTGTTCTTCAGTTAATTCAGATACAACTGGATTATTAAATAATTTCTTTGCTCTAGGGATTTTTGGGGTATTTGAAGAACTATTTTCAGTAGGTAATTTTCTCTTTCGGATGTTTCCAGGTGAAGGAGTCGTAATTGTTGCTCGAGACACCGAAGATGCCTTTTCTTTAGCTTTGTTAATTTCTGCAGTTGTTGCTGGACTAATATCTTCAATACCTCTGTTGCTCAATAATTTTTCTCTCAAAGGATTCTTCTTAGTTTTGTCATCATCTGTACCAGTCATTTTTATGTACATTGTCCTAAAAAAATTGGTGAGCTGAGCGGATGGAGCATTAGAAAAAAATAGTGTACAGTTTTCTAGTTTGAATTTTATAGATGCTTTTCCTTCACTCATAAATCTATTGAATACTGATATATCTTTCAGAAGTAATCTGATGGTAGCACTTGACTTTTCTGGCCTGACTTCAACAAGAAGATGACGTACTTCATTCCTAATGAGTCTGGAAGTTGCTGTTCGAAATGATGTTTTCCGTATTGTTGATCCTTGAGCATTTGTCCATTCGATAACAGTTGAACAAGTCACTGTACAACCATCATTGTTTTCCATGGCTTCAAATTCTTGCTGCACAGGGAAGTCACTGTAACATTAGATGGAACATTCATTTTACTGGATAAAATTATATCCACATCAGAGTTTGTCGTTATATGCTGGATAAGAATGAAAAGTTGTATGGAGTACAAATTATGTTGACATTAGGAAGAATTTAATTCGCGCGTAAAATATTTATTTTGAGATGATATACCGACGATAGGAATAGAATGTATTACCTCACCCTGATTAATGTGCTGTGTTTATTTTACATTCAAGCACTCTCAATTATTAACTTTTATACGACTTTATAAACTTTATAAAATAGGTTATGACTCAAAACATTTTGAATTTGATAACAAGAAATACTGGCCATAAAGTAATAAGATAGAGAGAACGAAACGATCGCAGTGTGCAGTTGATTCGATACAGTGCTGCGGCTGCGCAGCTGTGCGCAGCTGCGCTGCAGCCGGCCCCGGGGCCCGCGGGCCCGCGGCCAGCGGCCCGGCGCGCTCGGCGAAAGAGATAAGTAATAGCAAGCTCAGCTATTGATATAAATATTCTTGCGTGCGAACCTGACACTATTCACGATAATTCGGATATTTGAGAACAGGAGAAAAATTCAAATTCAGAATAAATAATCATTCGTGTTTTATATTTTATAAGTTCTGTAAAATGTATTTAACATTTATCTACATCATATATTTTTCGCACAATTTGAATTTGAATCAAATGCAGTAACATGTATCTCATGTCGACTATAAATCTTGGAGGATCTGAAAAATGTTCTTAGATGTTTATATGACTATAAAATACAAATCTATCACTTAATTATTACATTTTCAAAGATTAGTTTTCGGGCGAGTTTCCAGATATGCTCGGATTTTCTCATTTTCGCGTACAGTATTGATTAACGTTTTTAAATTTGGGTGATTGATATTCAAGTCATATTTCAAAATATTTGATAATATTTCGCAAATCCCTGCATAATAAATGTCGACCCATGAAATCTAAAATGAAAGATATAAGAGTATTATTATAGTTCGACATAGATGAACGTTCCCAATGAAACTCAGAAAAATACCTTGTTATTGCCGAAGAAGTATCCATTGTTGCTTTTAACTCTGAGTTCAAATCTATCAAGAAAAAAAGGAATTTTCGCCGTCATTCTCTTCTCCAATTGGCCTTTAAACGCGGAATCTTCCTCTTTGTAAAAATTAGCGATAACTAAAATGAAACAAGAAATTGAATTTAATAGAAATGAGTGATGTTATAATTTCATAATTTTATTAAATATGACATTAGAAAATACTTACACATACGCATATCCTCAATGTCGTCGATCACAGCATCCATTTCTAATGACTTTTCGTCACAGGAGCCACAAAGGTCGTGTTTTCTTGCGATATACCGGCAAATAGACTTATGTTGATGATATTTCACACCATCAATCTCCAAGATTGGAACTTGTTCCATGGGCATATCTGAAAATTCATTGAAATTTAAATATAACAAGTGAGTATATAAGAAATATACTAATCCATTGTCCACATTTTAATATAGTCTGAATATGTGTGTAATATAGTGTTGTATGTAGTGAGTTATAAAACATCTTACCTTTTTTGTACTGATTCAACCATTCATCGTAATCATTGAAGCGAATGTCTTCAAAATGAATTCCACAATAGTGTAGTAGATACCGTATCGGTTCCGCGAGACCAGTCACATTAAAATAATACAACTTGCACCCTACCATATTTTATACCAAATAAAAGTTCCAAGAAAAAAATGACTGAAATAGAGTTGGAAATGGACGTTTTAATTCAATTGGTTCAATAATAAATGATCTGAATATTTATTTGCCGAAGTGGTTCGTGAAAAATTACGTTTGACGAGTTGTAGCTGTTGTAATGGGAGTTGTCATGCAAGAGCTATATACAAGAAAAACGATGGTTTTCGATTTATCGATTCTTTTCAAGATATTCTTGTCCTCGCCGGACTCAAAATGGCTTGTGCGTGGCCGACGGCAGTTGATGGAGCTATGCAACCTTGAACAGCTCGTATGCGCTCTCTTTCTTTTTCCCTCTCTCTCTGTCGCATTCGAATATGAGATGCTTCTTCTCCCGTGTTGTGCCAGTCAAACGTTATCTCTGTATACTTGAAGACTGTTGAAAAAATGTTTTCTCTCTAAGTATATTAAAAGCCAAACCGCCGCCGCCGTCAGAATCTTTGCTCCCTTGTTTGGCCCCCTTTTAGCCCCCTCTTTAGCCCGGCCCCTTAATAGTCCCCCTTTATGGATCCTGTTTGTGGTCTCTCTCTATAGTCCCACTTTTTGACTCCTTTGTGGTCTCCCTTTTTAGACCCCTCTTTTTGGCCCCTATTTTAGAGAATTTGAATCAAGTTATAAAATAATATGACTTGTTCTTGGGTGATAAAATGTCACCAAGACTTGATGAATCCTTGCTAGTCTGAATTGAGAAAACAGAAAGCCCCGATAGCACGTAACGTTTTAAAAACGTTTTAAAAACGTTTTTTCACGAACGTTAAAACGTTTTCCAAAAAGGTGTGAAAAATGTTTTTGAAACGTTTTTGAAACGTGCGTTTTGTCCGCACAACGCTGACAGAAAATTGCTTGAACACATTGAAAAAAACGTTTAACAAACGTTTTTTAAACCTTTGTACAATGTTTTAACAACGTTTTGGGAACGTTTTGAAAGCGTTTCTTAAACGTTTTTTAAAAGTTTCGAAAACGTTTAAAAAACGCTTTCATAATTATTTTAAGCGAATGAAGACTTGGGTACAAACGTTTCCCAAACGTTATTAAAACGTTTTCCGAAAGTTTCAATAACGTTTTCACGCTTTACAGATTTGATTGTTTGGAAACGTTTTGGAAACGTTTTATAAACCATTTGGAAGGATTTTTCAACGTATGAAACAAACGCAAACCATTTTATAAACGTTTACAAAACATTTTTCTGGAAAAAATCTTTATTAGAGAAGCTGTATGTAACTGCTACAAATATTATATTCATTTATTATTGTTAAGCTTTTATAAATAATCGACACATATTCTGTTTCTGTATTTGACAAAAATTAAAAAAGGCACGGTCAGTTGAAATATTATTAGAATTAGCCTTACGATTATTACAACATAATTATTACAATTATTACAAACTAATGGTGAGTTTATGTATAGATAGAATGATAGAGAGATAGAATGATAGATCACTAAAATTTATTTCTGTATCTATTTCTACTTTTTCCTTGACGTCTATCTGGTTAGAATCGAATTCGAAAGGAGCATGCTCATTAGATAAATTTGGACATGAATTTGTCCTGACTAATTTTAGAGGATGAGAATTATACTCCAAATCGTAGAGAATCGCATTGAACTTCATATTATTTTCTTCTCTCGAGTCTGAACTAACGTCTTTGAGGTCTTCTTTATTTCTCTTGGACAGTTCATTTAATTGATCCATAGATTTCACAATATCTTCGAAAAATTCTGATTTTTTTCTCTTGACCAATCTACGTTTATGTCTTTCAGAGTAACCAACTTGTTTTTTCGAACTCATCTGAAACAAATCAAGATAATTTATATTGAAATCAAATTTGTTTTTCAACTCCATGTATAGACATTCTTCCAATAATCTTAAGAATATTGCCATAGCTTCGAATATATTTAATCATTTATCTCTAGACCGTGTGCAAAGGAAAATAGTTTTCCCACCATACCTGATATTATTATCAATTCTCCCAATTTCGGTAACCCACAAAATCAATGAAGAACATGTGAAAAACAAAAGTTATCAAAATTTAATCTTTATGATTTTTAGAATAAATTGAAAATCATAGAGATTGTAATTAAATGTTGCCTTCATTCATGCCACATACAGCCTATAATATATAGTCAGAAGGTGCTTTCAGAAACTGATAAATTACCTTTATACAAAAATAAGCTAAGAGTACCGTATAGGAAAAGGGGCATTCATAAACAACTTTCCTAAATTTGGAAAACACTTTTCAGTGGTAATATTGTTGGCTCAAATTGCAACTCCAAATTATTTATTTATGGAATTAGCTAATATTATCCAATCTATACAAAAATATCATCACTGGATTCGCATTTTCACAACGAACAAACAGATATTAAGTTTAGCTAATCATAATAAGCTTCTTAGCTTTCAAAGTGGCTTTGAAATTGAAAATGTCAATGGTCGGTAACCTTACATACATAATATATGTTGTATGTGAGTCTCCAGGCTCCAGTACAGGCAAGTAAAAGTGGTTTAAGGTCATTCCTCGACTGGCAATCTCTATATATCTGAGTTCATTCTGAAAATGCGCATCCAGTGATAACATTTTTATATGAAATGTTTCATATTAGCTAATAATGATAACTTTAAGTGAAAGTTGCTCTGAGAAAAGCTGAGTGAAATCAAATTTTTCATGTGTTATACGTGAATGTTTACAATAGAATATTCGTTTAAATTCATCTACTTCATCATCCATTACATGGTAGCAGATGAAAATACAGAAAATACAATTATAATCAACACACAGCCTATATATAGTCAGAAGCTGGGCCTAGGCCTTGGATGCTTTCAAAAACTGATAAATTACCTTCATACGAAAATAAGCTAAGAGTACCGTATAGGAAAAGGTGATTTCATATACAACTTTCCTAAATTTGGAAAACACTTTTCAGTGGTAATATTAGAAATTCATTAAAAAAATGCACATACTTGCATTGCTAAGGTCCAAACAGTTATCAACTGGTTGGCTCAAATTGCAACTCCAAACTATTTGTTTATGAAATTAGGTAATATTATCCAATCCATACAAAAATATCATCACTGAATTCACAATTTCACAACGAACAAACAGATATGAAGTTTTGCTAATCATAATAAGATTCTAAGGTTTCAAAGTGGCTTTGAAAGTTAAAAAGTCAATGGTTGGTAACCTTCCATACATATATGTTGTACGTAAGCCTCCAGGCTCCAGTAAAGGCAAGTAAAAGTGGTTTAAAGTCATTTCTCGACTGGCAATCTCTATATATCTGAGTCTGTTCTGAAAATGCGCATCCAGTGATAACATTTTTATATGAATTGTTTCATATTAGCTAATTGTATAACTTCAAGTATCAGTGATAACTCTAAGTGAAAGATGCCCTGAAAAAAGCTGAGTGAAATCAATTTTTTACTGTGTTATACAAGAATGTTTACAATAGAATATTCATTTAAATTCATCTACTTCATCATCTATTACATGGTAGCGGATGAAAATACAGAAAATACAATTATAATCAACACACAGCCTATATATAGTCAGAAGCTGGGCCTAGGCCTTGGATGCTTTCAAAAACTGATAAATTACCTTCATACAAAAATAAGCTAAGAGTACCGTATAGGAAAAGGTGATTTCATATACAACTTTCCTAAATTTGGAAAACACTTTTCAGTGGTAATATTAGAAATTCATTAAAAAAATGCACATACTTGCATTGCTAAGGTCCAAACAGTTATCAACTGGTTGGCTCAAATTGCAACTCCAAACTATTTGTTTATGAAATTAGGTAATATTATCCAATCCATACAAAAATATCATCACTGAATTCGCAATTTCACAACGAACAAACAGATATGAAGTTTTGCTAATCATAATAAGATTCTAAGGTTTCAAAGTGGCTTTGAAAGTTAAAAAGTCAATGGTTGGTAACCTTCCATACATATATGTTGTACGTAAGCCTCCAGGCTCCAGTAAAGGCAAGTAAAAGTGGTTTAAAGTCATTTCTCGACTGGCAATCTCTATATATCTGAGTCTGTTCTGAAAATGCGCATCCAGTGATAACATTTTTATATGAATTGTTTCATATTAGCTAATTGTATAACTTCAAGTATCAGTGATAACTCTAAGTGTAAGATGCCCTGAAAAAAGCTGAGTGAAATCAATTTTTTACTGTGTTATACAAGAATGTTTACAATAGAATATTCATTTAAATTCATCTACTTCATCATCTATTACATGGTAGCGGATGAAAATACAGAAAATACAATTATAATCAACACACAGCCTATATATAGTCAGAAGCTGGGCCTAGGCCTTGGATGCTTTCAAAAACTGATAAATTACCTTCATACAAAAATAAGCTAAGAGTACCGTATAGGAAAAGGTGATTTCATATACAACTTTCCTAAATTTGGAAAACACTTTTCAGTGGTAATATTAGAAATTCATTAAAAAAATGCACATACTTGCATTGCTAAGGTCCAAACAGTTATCAACTGGTTGGCTCAAATTGCAACTCCAAACTATTTGTTTATGAAATTAGGTAATATTATCCAATCCATACAAAAATATCATCACTGAATTCGCAATTTCACACAACGAACAAACAGATATGAAGTTTTGCTAATCATAATAAGATTCTAAGGTTTCAAAGTGGCTTTGAAAGTTAAAAAGTCAATGGTTGGTAACCTTCCATACATATATGTTGTACGTAAGCCTCCAGGCTCCAGTAAAGGCAAGTAAAAGTGGTTTAAAGTCATTTCTCGACTGGCAATCTCTATATATCTGAGTCTGTTCTGAAAATGCGCATCCAGTGATAACTTCAAGTATCAGTGATAACTTTGAGTAAAAGATGCCCTGAAAAAAGCTGAGTGAAATAAAATTTTTCATCTCCATTACATGGTAGTGGATGGAAATACAATTTTAATCAACATAAAATTTTTTTGCATACAGGAGTAGTAGTTGTATTGTATATTTCTATAGATTTTGTAGAATCCATAGAACAGTGACAACTGTCGTTCTCTTTTTTTTCATAATAATTCTTGAGCATAGAAAAAGATGTAGGATATTTAACAACGTTCATAGAAGTGCTACTAATAAAATGAATTAGTGTATGCTCACTATTTCATTTTTTTTTCACAACATAATTCCACTGGATAAGAGACCCATGAACTTTTGGAGGATTTGTTTTATTTAAGAAATAAATTCATTTTCAAGCAGACTTTCCGATAAAGAAAAAATACTAATATTATTCAATGTATGGTTATATATTCTTCTACATATTAGAATTTGGCTATAGTTGCAGAATTTATCTCTAAAATTGATTGATTGGAAATATCAATCAGGATAGGTTAGAATAATAATTAGAATTAGATGAATAACTCACGTTGTTTACTGCTGTAGTTAGGAATTCACCAATTTACATTGCCATCTGCTTTTCCGATTGAACAATAACCACAAGACTGATGTTAATCAATGTACTTCTGGAAACAGTAAATCCAATACTTATATGGTCATTCAAAATATAAACCGTCAAGACCGGGCGAACTTTGAAAATAACGACTTTTCATGCAACGAATATTTCGGTGGATCTAGGACAAAATGTAATAAGATTGGTTTGTTATTAATTTTCATGAATGACATATCTATTGATCCAAAACTGATTGTTGTATTTGATAAGAATTTGAATACCAAACGCGAATTAATCGTTCAATGCATGCAAGAGAGAAAGACAATCATTACTGTCTTTATCATATTCACAAACGTGAAGCTCACACACGACTGTTGCAAATGCGCCTTTATTCTTCGTGACAGATTCGTTGGCACGACTACTTCAGAGAATTGAAAACAAACAACTGGTCGTTTCGGTTGATCGTAGCTCGAGCTTTTTCGTTCGGTAGTTTGTTGATATATTTGTAGCGTATTTATTCGATCAGAAAAGTAAAAATGGATAAAGCCAATCGATGGCGTATAGTAGTTTTCAAAGGCGAAGAAAATTCGTGTTCATCAGTCTCTCCAGTTCCATGTAATTGGATAGTTGAAATAAAAGGTGTGTGTTTCGCTTACTGGCCAAAATACAAAAGTGACCATCAAATCAATGAGGCTATACGGAAAAAAGAAAAGCCTGATATCACGGAGTGGACTCTCCACGAAATCGAGAAAATATACGACAATGCTGGTAAGTAGAAATACCTGATATATTTTGTTTTTTGTGATTTGATGTACTTATTCGTGCTAAACTGAACTCAGCTCTGATAAACAGTTATATATAATACAGTGATAAAAAATGAAAAAAAATTTACCGACGTGGAAGTAAAATATTTTATTCTTACATGTAAGGTTAGATCTCAAATTTTTTTCCCTTTATGTTCAATTGAGTTCAGTGCTAAGCCTACAGTAGACAAAAATTCTCTACCATGTTTCTTATGGAACAGTGTTAGACTAAATTTTTTAATTGTACAATCTTTTTCTAGACTGTGATTCTTATGAAGAAGCTAGAACCAAAGCCAAAATAGCATTGGATTCGTCTGAGCCTGAAATGGAGTATCAAAAACTGAACAATAAAAGTTTAAGAAAAGAAAGGCACAAGACAAACATATCTGATAATGAAGACGAGTATAGTCCATTGCTCAAAGTACCTAGAAAAATCAATAAATGCACATTAGAGGAACCAAATAATATTCTGAGTAAGATTGTCAAATTTTTATTTTCATTATCCACACTTAGCTTCAATTATTTCATCAATAATATTCTTTTTTTCAAGCATCCACAAACGCCGGTTCTTCATCAAAGCCCATCATTAAAGGTAATGACTATGAGAACTGAATATCAGAAGTACCTTCCCATAAATAATAATTGTAACATTTATTTATTACAGATGTAACTGCAATTAATAACCGGATAGTATTAAAGCGCAAAAACATATCTGAAAATAAAGAGAACTCAGTTATTAATTGCAAAAACTCCTCTTCAGATAACGACATTGCTGGGGTAGTATTGAGATGCTGCTCAATGATTAATAAAACAGAGCTTCCATATGAATATTTATTTGAGATATATAGTTGTATATAAAGTATTGATATACGTCGAGAACTCAGGCAAGCGCAGTTGCCCTTTCTGGGGAGTTCTCGAACTGTATGCTAGGCTAGTTGTACTTAGACTAACTGCGTCGGTGGCTCTGCCTTACCTCATTAGCTCGGGCTGTACAAAAGGGGCGGCAGGGACACGTCTCAGGTATAATCTACATCCTCGCATCACTCGAAATATACATTTTCAACACTCCCACTTATTTCGAGAGATCACAAACACTCAATTTTTCACGCAGGTAACAAAACTGAGTTTTAGCCAGGGGTTTTGTGAAGAGATCAGCTAATTGATCTTTCGATTGAACATATAATAATTCAATTTCTTTTCGATTCAATACATCACGCACGAAATGAAATTTTATGTCTATATGCTTGGTACGCTTATGACATTCGGAATTATTAGCAAGTTTTATTGCTGTTTGGTTATCGACATGTATTTTTACAAACTGGCAATCTATATTTAGTTCATTCAGTATTCTCCGTAACCAAATTGACTCTTTAACTCCATAATCTAATGCAACATACTCAGCCTCTGTTGTAGAAGAAGCTACAATATTCTGACGTTTGCTAGACCATGATACCGGCGCTCCATTCAATATGAATACATATCCACTTCTTGATTTACGCGTATCTACGCAACCGGCAAAATCAGCATCTGTATAACCAATCAAATTAAACGAGCTCCCACTGTTTCCAAAAACAATTCCCAAATCAGATGTTCCTTTTAAATAACGCAGTATCTTTTTGATTGCTAACCAATGTTCTTTCTTATTTGAATTCACAAATTGACTCAAGAAATTAACTGAAAACTCTATATCTGGGCGGCAAACTTTAGTAGCAAATAATAATGAACCGATAGCTTCTCTGTAAGGAACATACTCATCTACTGTATTTTCTTCTGATTTTACAGCTACAGTTAAACCTGGGTCCGCAGGTATACTCGTTGGGTTCGCATTGCTCATGCCAAATCTTCCAAGAATTTTCTGAATGTAGCTTGATTGTGAAATTTTCAACTGTTTTTTTCTTGCGATCCCGTTTAATTTCAAGTCCAACAAACTCGCATGGATCTGTTACTGTAATTTTAAAGCTACTTGCTAAGTACTCTAAAATTAAATCAATCGCATTCTGATTTTCACATAAAATCAATCCATCGTCTACATATAATAATAAGTAAACTTTATAACCTAAGACTAAGCCTACAAAAACGCATTCATCGCTTTTGATATGCGTGAAATTGAATTCCATGAGAAATTGTACAAATTTCTTATTCCAGCAGCGTGGAGATTGTTTCAGTCCATACAGACTTCGTAAAAGTTTCAAAACCAAATTAGAGTTTACTTTATCAGAATATCCCGGAGGTTGCTGTAAAAAGATTTCTTCGTCCAAAACTCCATACAAAAACGCTGTTTTTACATCAAATTTTGCAATTTCTAAGTCATCTTTAGCGGCTATTGCTAGTAAAATTCTTATTGATTCGTATCTGACTACAGGAGCAAACGTTTCAAAATAATCAATTCCCTCACGCTGAGAGAAACCTTTGGCTACGAGCCGGGCTTTATAACGTTTATTTCCTAAATGATCTGTTTTAATTGCATAGACCCACTTACAACCTATGATACGTTTACCTGGAGGCAGCTCGGTCAGTTTCCAAGTGTTATTTTCTATGAGGGCTTGCATCTCCTCACCCATCGCTTGCTGCCATTTAACCGATTCAGGACTGGAAATTGCTTCTTCGTATGTCATCGGGATCGTTTCAGAGTAGAAGGCTACAGGTATACCGTAACGATCAGGTACTCGGATTTGTCGACGGTCTCGAAGTTGTCGTTGCTGCATTTCAACTTCATTTTCAGGTGGGTCTTCAGGTAGAATATCATCTTCGATTGCAGGTATGTTGGGAGGCTCGCCGGCCTCATTGTTATCTGCTCCTATATTCAGCTGCGGGATTAACGGATCGGCATCTTCAAGAATTATAGGAAATACGCACTGTCCAACATCTTTGTCTCGACCGGTGACATGACCCTCGTTGAAATTTACATGACTGCTGCAATAAATTTTACGAGTGTCATCATCCCAAAGACGATAATTCGATGAATCACCTTCATAGCCGACCAGAATCATCTTCTTGCTTTTGGGCTCAAATTTTCTTCTCTTCTCCTTAGGAATATTTAGATAGGCATCTGACCCAAAAATTCTTAAATGCTTTATTTCAGGCTTTCGGTTGAACCAATTCTCGAAAGGTGTTATGACCTCATTATGCTGGAGAATGGTTCTGTTCAAAACGTAGCATGCTGTACTTACAGCCTCGGTCCACAGCATACCTGGGACATTTTTGTTCAGTAACAATGATCGCGCGCTTTCAACGATCGTTCTAATCTCCCGTTCGGCACGTCCGTTCTGCTCATGAACGTATGGGGCGGAGAATTCCTGAACGATGCCTTTGTTTTGCAAATAATTACTTAAATCTGCGCAGGTATATTCTGTACCATTATCTGATTTCAGTACTTTCATGTTGTTTCCTGTCTGATTTTTCGCAAATGCTTCGAAAAGCTTGAATTTTTCGAAAACCTCACTTTTGTGTTTTAAAAAATATATTTTGCGAAAACTGGAGTACTCGTCTTTAAAACAACAGAAAATACCTTGATCCACTCGGTGATGCGATGTTGATCGGCCCACAGACGTCGGTGTGGATCTTTTCGCCAGCTTTATAACTGCTAGTTTTCTTCAATTGTCCATGAGATTTTCGAGTTTGCTTTCCCACAACACATCCTTCACAGAAAAACTCACTACACTTCATCTCACCGATTCCAAAAGACGAGCATGTCTTTTTCACAGCATGAATGTTTAAATGTCCTAAGCGCTCATGCCAAAGTCGTAACTTGTCGACTGTGCTGATCAGCGCTGTATTGCATGCTGGCAATACCACTTGAAATTGCATGCGAAACAATTTCCCATGGCGCACACCTAATGAAGAGAGCTTCCCTTCACTGTCGCGGATTTCACATCTATCTTTGTAGGTATGAAATGAGAAACCTTTATCATTTATCGATCCAATCGAAAACAGATTTCTTTTGAGTTCTGGCACAAACAATACATTCTGAAGTTCTCTTTTGTAGATCACATTCATCACTTTTTCTTGAATTGTTATTGATCCAACTCCTGCAACATGCAGAATTTTATCATCAGCCACTTTTACACTGTAACTACATGATGTTTCCTGAAGATCACAGAAATAATCTTTGCGATGAGTCATGTGCATACTCGCGCCACTATCTGCAATCCACACATCATCGTCCTTGTCACTTGTATGCGAGTATAATACCGAGATATCGCAAATGTATGCTGATGAGGTTCGAACATCACTTTCTGAACCATCTTTTTTCTGAAACATTCGATGACTTCTGCTTTTTCTTCGGACAATCGCGTACCCAGTGGCCTTTCTGCTTGCAATAAGCACACTTTGTCCGTTTCTTTAGTTCTTCAACGAAATCCTTTTTCTTATTCTCTTTCTTCTCCGGCTTCGGTTGAAGAGAGACTCTCTGTACTTGCAAAGCAAGAGATGATGCTTCATCAGTAGACATTCTTTTATCTTCAGAAATCAACCGAGAACACAGTTTTTCTTTAGTTTTCTCAGCCGCGGGAGTGCATTCCCATGCCATGCGGAATAACGAGAAACGCGTTGGCAAACTGCTCAATAGTTTTACCACAAGTGCATCATCGTCAGGTTTTTTCTTTGCCTCGTCAAGTATTGAAACGATGCATTCGAAACGCTCGATTTCTTCAGCTATTGGTTCACTCTCACTCATTTTGAAAGCATAAAACTGCTCCCATGCACTTTGAGTTTCGTTGATACCTGTTTCACCATATAGCTGCTTTAGTTTGTCCCACATCTCTTTCGGAGTTTTGCAGCTTTGCAAATTTTTGTGGAGACGCCGATCGACAGATCCAAGGATGAGAACAACAGTATTTGCTCGTTTCTTTTTCCACTGGGTCCATTCAGCTTCTTTCGTTGCTTTATCCGGCTCTCGATCTGTTCCTTCGATAAAACTGACTAGGTCTTTTGAATCTAATAGCCAGTATACTCCAAATTTCCATGTAGAGTAATTAGATCCATCCAATTTCGTCAGTTCTATCTCTTTGTCAGCCATGATAAACACTCTTGCGGACACTCGATTTTGAAAAAGAAAATTTTACTGAACTGAAACTAAATACACAACTTGCAGAACCAGCTTGGTTTTTACAAATAAATATTTGCGCAGTGGAAGCGTGCTGGGCCCATAACCTATTGAGATGCTGCTCAATGATTAATAAAACAGAGCTTCCATATGAATATTTATTTGAGATATATAGTTGTATATAAAGTATTGATATACGTCGAGAACTCAGGCAAGCGCAGTTGCCCTTTCTGGGGAGTTCTCGAACTGTATGCTAGGCTAGTTGTACTTAGACTAACTGCGTCGGTGGCTCTGCCTTACCTCATTAGCTCGGGCTGTACAAAAGGGGCGGCAGGGACACGTCTCAGGTATAATCTACATCCTCGCATCACTCGAAATATACATTTTCAACAGGTAGATGTAGAAAATTGTTTGGATAATGATGAATCTCTTGATGAAAATGAAGAAACCCAAAAAGAATCTCGCATAGTACAGAAGAGTTTTGCGAGTACCAGTTGTCAACAAGAACATCAAGA
The DNA here is from genome assembly GCA_020882685.1 of Aphelinus atriplicis. Taxonomy (NCBI): domain Eukaryota; kingdom Metazoa; phylum Arthropoda; class Insecta; order Hymenoptera; family Aphelinidae; genus Aphelinus; species Aphelinus atriplicis. Next base: position 19,784,919 of record CM037075.1, on the reverse strand, counting down.
GAGGACCAATATGAATCTAAAAAGAGGTAAAATAACTGAAACAAGATGTTTGTTTAACTCAAATTTTCCAAAACTTCTGATTATTCATCTTTTACCCTACCTGATTGTAGATAAAAGTGAATTACACAATTCACAGAACAAAATTTCTGGAATAGATTCAGAAAACTTTTCAACTGATTCCGATGAGCATGAGAATGCAGTGAACTCTCACGTAGTTGAGAGCCAACTCTCACAGAGTTTGCCGAGTACCAGTTCTTCACATAAAAATAAGGGAAAGACCAAAGTGAACCTTAAAAGAAGTGGAAAAACTGATGGAAAACAGAAACAAAGCCGTAACTACTGCCATTATTCAATATTTTTGCTCTTAATACACGATTTTTATGAATTCACTCTAATTGATTTACTTGATTTAAAAGTTTGAATGAAGAATCATTAACTACTTGAATTACAATCAATGTATGTTCATTTGCAGAATCACCACGTACATCAAAGGACAATGGTTTTCATTCGCTTGAAGAAATTGCTGCTATGGATGAGCGACAAGCTCTGAATTGATCCATACGTAAATACATAAATACATAAATAGTTTCAATTACACTTGGGCCGGAAATTAAAATAGCTATGTTAATGATGTATTAAAACATTTTCAGTTCTCAACCAAAAGGTATGTGCAAAGTTAATTGCACAGGAAACTGTTTCACCAAAGTCGCGTAGCGATAGTGAAGCAAACTTATGTCAATTAATTAGGTTGAAATCCATTTTACCAATTGATACGGATGAACTATTACTCCAATTTGATGAAGAATTGAAGAGTAAAAAAAATGTTTATGATGATACGGTAAGCTGCTCAAATGTAATATTTCAACGAACCATTTAAAATATTTGATTTGTTTACACTTTTTCTCAGTTCAAATACATGAGATTGCTGATGAATAAGAACAATCATAAGAACTGTGTATACGATATTCTTGGAGCGTTCATAGCAAATGAGGTTGGACTTCATTATAGTGGAAAAGGACAAAAAGGGAAGAAGAATTTCAGTAATCTATATTTTTACAAAATGATGGAGGGTGAGTCTTCGTCTTCATAATTTGCAAAAAAATTGTAATTGTGTATAACTGTAAAGTGAAAATAAGTAAATCTAAGGGCATTAACGCATCAATTATTTGAGAGAATATTTTTTATCGTGAACAATTTTCTATTGATTCAGTGTTATTAACTGCTTTGATTGATACTTGACTATTTTTGAACTGTTCTCATCGTAAAAAATTTCACACTGATTCCGTATTTATGGTTGATTCATTGTACAGCTATCATTCTTTATTATTCAGGTATTGTATCGTGTGAAGAATTTTCTCCGAAGGCCATCCTAACCACGACGAGCACTTGGTTAAAAGCTAGAAAATCTCGCCTTGAATATTCAAGGTATTCTTAGCAATATAATACACTACAGTTTTTAGCAGGTGATTACTGAATAATAGTTAATTTTTTTTCAGAAAGAAGAAAAGCAATAATTCAACCCTGCAAGGTTGAACAAAATTTGTTCTTGTAAAGACAGGAGGACCTTCAAGAACAAACGGAAAACTTACATAATGAGATTAAATAAATATGTTCGTTTATAAGATATATATATATATATATATATAAGACTATTGAGACTGTTTATATATATTTAAGTAGCGTCTAACACTTGTTATTTTAAATGACTAATCAGAGAAAAATATTGTGTTTGAACTGTTAAAGTTCTTTAACATATATATATTGTATGATCGACAAGTAAAAAAGTAACTGACTATTTATTTCAGAAAAAAGTTTTGTAGGTATTTATAAAATGTTTTACGTTTGTTTCAAACATGTCAAAGATAATTCAAAATGGTTTGAAGAACGTTTCTGAAACGTTTCCAAACCATAAAATTTCGTAAAGAGTGAAAACGTTATAAAAACTTTCGGAAAACGTTTTAATAACGTTTGGGAAACGTTTGTATCCAAGTCTTCATTCTCTTGAATTAAATTAGAAAACGTTTTTAAAACGTTTTCGAAACTTTTAAGAAACGTTTAAGAAACGCTTTCAAAGCGTTCCCAAAACGTTATAGAAACATTTCCGATACGATTAAAAAACGTTTGTAATACGTTTTTTTCACATGTTCAAGCAATTTTCTGTCGGCGTTGTGCGGACAAAACGCACGTTTCAAAAACGTTTCAAAAACATTTTTCACACCTTTTTGGAAAACGTTTTAACGTTCGTGAAAAAACGTTTTTAAAACGTTTTTAAAACGTTACGTGCTATCGGGGAGAGTTTGAAAAATTCAAAGCAATAGGTATGTACTCATGCTTCGATTAAATGTTGCTAGAAAATTAAAATCATCAGACATCAAAATTGATGGATTTTAAAGTAGTTTCTATGTGCTCGTACGTTAACAACTCAATTGCCATTCACAAAATACGATGGTAACCAGCGAGGACGGGGCTAGCGAGCGAGGCGAGCAAGGGAAACATCACCTTGATTTTATTCTTTCATGTAAATCTTCCGTGGATATCGAAATATTTAGAATCATAAGTGTGGAGGGGGGGGGGGTTGGCGAGCGAAGTGAGTAGAGGAATACCCCCCCTAGTTCTTCTAATTTGTCAACTTAAATTTATTCTTTTCATCAAATTTAAGAATTTCGGATAGGTCCCTAGAAAATTTCTTATAACTTTTTTTATAAAGAAATGTTATCAATATTTGTGTTATCAAGTTTGCAATAATCATGATATATGATCAAGTCAAACCATAGGTTTGTCTCCTCGAGTGTTTAATCTAGATAATAGTTAATAATTATTCATTCACTTAGTCTGGGAGTTGTGAATTAGTATTATATTGAAGATCCAGTAAAAATTCAACAATAAAAGTATTGTTACAAGTTAAGATTCAAAAATGCCGCTGACGAGTTGAAAAATTTTATAGCTTGTATATAGGTGGCGTATGAGAAAGTTTGCGGGTTTGTGACGCGAGTCGACCGTCTGTTTCATCTGTATGTTGTTCGGTGTTCAAAGTGCCCAAGTGGCGTGTTTTCTTTCCTTTACTTGGCGTGCGAGGTGAGCGATCGACTTGTTAATATCGTTAAACATCCGCTCATATTCGTATTGTTTAGTACTCTTGTCTTTCAATAATTCAAGATGAAATCTTCAACAATGCGAGACGCCTCATATTTTTTGTTCTCCAAAGGTTTTCATATTAATTTTTTCATTCCTAAAATTTATTCCATAACCTGACCCACACTTAATTCTTCACGCTCTTCAAGTAACATATCCAACAAAATCAATCCCCTTTCCGAGTAAATTGTTTAATTGATTTGTTATTAATTCGAAGTTTTTCTCAAAACCATGACAATTGATTATCTTACATGGTTCATTTATGGATGTGCATTTTTCATGTTCTTCAAAATAGTCACTTTCAAATATCTATTTCTTTTCAATTATCTTATGTATTTTTGGGTTATAGTGAATTCTAATTATCAGATGAAATCTATTGATTGTAATGATTATAAAATTGTTTTCAGGTCACCAGGATGGGTGCTTACAAGTATATGCAAGAGCTTTACCGCAAGAAGCAGAGCGATGTGCTCCGCTTCTTGCTGCGTGTAAGATGCTGGCAATACCGTCAGCTCACCAAATTGCACAGAGCACCCAGGCCATCTCGCCCTGACAAAGCACGCCGCTTGGGATACAAAGCCAAACAAGGTATGTTGATTGTTTAATTCATATATTTTAAATAAAGAATACAAATTGATAGTCACTGTCATCTTCTAGTACTTGTGGAAGAAAATTGCCACGTTTTTTTTACCACAAATCAATATCAATGGAAATTTCTATAATTTTTATCTTGAATCTATTGATTTAATTGAAAATATTTCTAATGATGAATTTTACATGCACCACTCTCACCTCATATATGGAGATTATGTATTTCTGATAAAATAGAGAAAAGAATTTTTCTAGACTGTCATAAAGAACCATATATTATAAGAGTTGTACTTTTCTTTCATACAGGATTTGTCATTTTCCGAATCCGTGTCCGCCGTGGTGGTCGCAAACGCCCTGTACCAAAGGGTGCTACATATGGCAAGCCCAAGAGCCATGGTGTGAACCAACTGAAACCCACCAGAAAACTCCAGTCTGTTGCTGAAGTAAGTTTGATATTCAATTTCATTATAATTAATTACTTCAACAACAATTTGTTATGATGATAACTTATTAGCCAATGAATAACAATGATTTATTTTCTTCCTTGGATGTCTGAATTTTAAAATATAATATTTATAATACTCCATACAATATAGACAATTTCTAAAGAGATCATTTTTTAATTTTCTCATCTAGGAACGTGTTGGAAGACGTTGCGGTGGACTGAGAGTACTGAACAGCTACTGGGTAGCACAGGACTCTTCATACAAATACTATGAAATTATTCTTGTAGACCCAGCACACAAAGTAAATATTCTTGTTACTTATCAATTTTTCATTTCTCTGAACTTGTTATTTATTTATTTGATGATTCACAGGCAATTAGAAACGATCCAAAGGTTAACTGGGTTTGCCATGCTGTTCAAAAACATCGTGAACTCCGAGGCAAGACATCATCAGGAAAGAGTTCTCGTGGTCTTGGAAAGGGACACAGATTCTCTCAAACAATTGGAGGATCGCGCAAAGCAGCCTGGCTACGCAGGAACTCTTTGTCTCTCCGAAGAAAACGCTAATTTATTCCATGAACTTCAGTGCCTGTTACAGGACCTGTATCATCTCACAAATAAAATCATTTTATTATCAAACCTGTATTTATTTTTCTCATTAAAACATTTATTCGAATCTACTACATCTACTTCATTTTTATTCTATTGGACTAGTTTTAAATGAAATGATCATGTAATTCATTATTCGTTATGATACAAACTCATATTTTTATGAGCAATTATGAAACTAGTCATGAAAAAGTTGAATAACAAGTGATTGAAATTCTTGAGTCACCATACTAATAAAAAGTATTGCCTGTATTTCAAAACGTATTTACTTTATAATGTTAAAGCAATGATTGATCTCAAATAAAAGTTTTGTTCAATACAAGTTATACTAACTTTAATCATTAATTCATTAACATCTAAAGACCTAATATCTTACAATGTATATCTTGTAGAGCATACTGCACTATACCTAAAAAGCACATGGAGCTCTTTCAGCTCAGGTTAGGTAAAGAAAATGAGATCCAATGTGATCCAATGTTTTGCTGTGAGCCAGCATGGGTGTGCAATGGAAAAAATATTTATTGTGGTTTGCCCACGAGCACGTGGAATTCCGAATGGCTGTCAGTGTTGAGATCTATTATTTCCTAGTAAATTATAATTTCTCTGAGTTTGAATAAAATCCATCTATTCTTTTAGGAAATGGAATCAATTATCAGCATGTACAACATAACCTTAGGATCAGTTGTCAAATCAATAAATCACGTAAGATGCTAGATAATTTATTTACTTTTCTATTATTCCGATGTTATATATCGGTTTCTATTTTGAAACTTATTAAGGAATTGAAGATTTGATTGTGAGTTTATTTTCATCAGCCATACTGGATTGTTGAACTTCCTTCAGAAAATGTAGCTCGTCAAATAGCAAGTAGATCAGTTTTGCTTCGACATTGTATAGAATTGTGGGCTGATGCCAAAAGTATTGATGCACTGCACTCAAATTTAAAAAAATGTCCACAAGATGAAATTGGATCATATTTATGCACTACATTCAAAGTTGTTGTTGAAACATTCTGTAAGCATTTCACACAAAAGGAAAAAGTTGATAAAATAGAGGTAGTATTTCGTTTTTTATGTAAATCTATTTCATATCAATACAAGATATATTAGATGAAAATATTTCTCTTTGTTTTCAGACTTTTGGTTACTTACCACTCAAAGGTAGTGTAAATTTAAAAAATCCAGACACAACTTTATTTTATATCGAGTATTATGGATTAGAACCAAATGCAATTCCAGAAGAACCAGTTGATCTTTTCTTTGGAAGATGGGTTAGTTGATCAGAAAATAAATATTAATTCGAAAGAGGGATTTGATTTTCTTAAGGATATTATTTCTAGATTGCAGACGGTCAGAGGGATAAAATTAAGAAAATTTCATTGAAATCTAGAAAATTTATAGGTAATACATCAATGGATCCGCAACTATCAATTCTAATGGCAAATCAAGCCAAAGTTAAGAATGGGGATATAGTTCTTGATCCATTTGTTGGAACTGGTTCATTACTCATCACAGCATCCATGTTTGGTGGTTACACACTTGGTACTGACATAGATTATTTAATGCTTCATGCTAGAACAAGGCCTACTAGAATCTCACAAAAAGTAATTAGACGTTTATCAGAATAATTTTTAGAAAAATCGATCAAGAGTTGTATAATATTTTTTTCCAGAAAAGAGAAGATGATGAAAGTATAGCATCTAATATGAAGCAGTATGGACTAGAATCGCGATATTTAGATGTTCTCGTATCCGACTTTTCCCGGCCGATCTGGAGATCAGATTTCGAATTGGATGCAGTCATCACTGATCGTAATTTCACTGACTTTAGTAATACCACTGATTGTAGTAATGAATCAAAATTATATTAAATTGAATCACACTATTTCAGCTCCTTATGGGATTCGTGAAGCCGTGGAACGAATCGGAACATCCAAAGCTAATCCTTCCATAGAGGAACACCAATTGGAAACGCACATTCCATCCAAAGTAGTTTATGAGTTATGGCAACTGTTTATAGATTTACTGAACTTTTCTACAAAGCATTTAAAACTATCTGGTAGAGTAGTATTCTGGTTTCCAGTATTCAGGTAATAACAAATAAAAATTTTCAGCTACGATTTTCCAACCAGTACTATAACGGCAGTTCGACATAGCGCATCATTTCGAAGAGATTTTTAAACTCAAGCTTTTAACTATTTTTTCAGAAAAGAATATTCAGAGGACCAATTACCTGTGCATCCCTGTTTGAAACTTGTTGCTAGTTCAGAACAAATTCTTAGTAATTATACAAGTAGACTGTTGTTAACTTATGAAAAAACAAAGGAGCCTCAGGTAAGAGCAATAACGATACATTTGATAATGATAAAAACCCGTAAGTGAGTCTGAAGTGAACGAATCAAATGGTTTTTATAGTTGGATGACCCGCCTTGTAAGATAGGCGAAGCTAATTTTCGTGATCAGTATTTCAACTTGAGAGAAGAGTTGCGCAGTGTGAGGAGAGCACGAAAAAGCGCGGAACGAGCCCGTATGAAACAGGAATGGGAAATGAGGAAAATCATGACGAACGGTGATGCAACTTGACAAGCTGAGTAATACATCAATTGTATATTGAATAGATTCTTTACTCAATATTGAATATAACGGTACAACGTCGTACCTTTTATTCTCTAGGTTACATCTTTCTAATGATATGAACATTTGTATATGCGGTATGTTAAATATATACGTGTCATTTCACGTTAATTGTGAGATGATGTGAAATAATGAAATACAGTGCGATCAGTGATTTATGTACCATCTAACTCTAAGGGAGGATAAAAACATAGAAAAATTATCGATTATATTTATATAAAAATACGTATATAGTTTGGCATATTTAACTACAATTGGCACCGGATTCAATGAGTGCAATTGCTTTTGAGCTGGGGCGAAAAAATTTCTCCAAATTCACTCTTATTTAGCTAGACAATAAATATCAAATGCGAGAGCACCGAGGCTCGGAGGCACTTTTTAATTGCGTTGAAAAATTCTAGAGACATTTTATCGCCGAGCCGCGTAATATTTTTTTCTCCATCCGCGCAGTACATCCGCGGTACAGCTAAGCGGTTTTGTCGGACCGGCACGTAGCGGTAGGGCCAATCGTCAATCGTCGATGTCCGACGAGAATATTGTTATCAACGAGCGCGTCGCATTAAAATCTACTTAAGAATTTCTCTTTTTTTCTTGTTTCCCAGTCGAAGTGTGTATTTCCGCGCGATTCGAATCGTTCATAAAGTACACGTATATGCAGAGTATAATATATATTCACCGATCACCAAGTTGAAGACGCGCCTCGTCGCAAGATCTCGTCGCTATGCCGTTCCCCTTGGCATTTTCTTCCCGTCCAATTTGCGAGACGACCCTCTCTTCTCGCTCTTCGATTTTACGTTCTGCGTTTGCACGCTAATCGCGTATAAGTATGTCTAACGTGCATTATTCCTCGGAACAATTAATTGCAAGTTCATCTAACGTCGGGATGATCATTGTCAATTTGTACACTCTAAATCTGAAATAGTGAAAAAATACTATTTAATAGTACAAATTGCACAACTGATAAAATTAGTAGTTATTGACTAGAAAATAGTCAAATTTTGACTAAACATAGTAAACTCTTTCTAAATTACTAAAATATTAGTAAAATTTTACTATTATTTTAGCCCATAACTATTATCTTTATCAGTTGTGCAATTTGTACTATTAACCACTTGACTGTGCAGACCGTGAATCGCAACTCTCAGAATTTTTGGTCGCCGTATCGGATCGACCATTTCGAATTTTGGAATTTGGACAACGGATTCGTGTTCGGCGACATAAAAATCTCTTAGGTACCAAGTTTTGATGGAATCTGTCCATCCATTAAGAACTATTTCTCATGACTACTCTGAAAGTTGTGCACAAAAAAGCCCACCTTTTCCATGACTTCCATGGAAGTGATGCACGGTCAAGGGGTTAAATGGTTTTGTATTATTCCAGATGTAGAGTGTAGGCAGCGACACGACATGTACATGGGTAACACTCAACAGTACAGTGAGTACAAAGATTGTTTCAACATTGAACAAGCTGAATCAACCCGTTGGCAATGAAAACTTGAGGGGGAGTCATACCTTCCGTACAACACGGAGTTCACTGTACATTTTCCGATTAAATTTGGTCAACTAATTTTGGGACTGTGGCAGTACTCAGCACCGGTATGCAAATATAGCACCAAACGCGATAAGTTTCGAGAGCGCGGGAATTTAGGTATGACGTATATACCCGGAAGAGAATGAAAACTCGAAGAAATGCCCAAGGGAACGTGGAGTTTGCGGATTACCGATACAATTAATAAATTAATATATTATATTATATGTATAGTCGTGTGTGGATTGGCCGAGAGGGGGGAGTCGCGCACGCTCAGCGCAGCATCCGGCCGGACTCGGCGTTGACGTTGACGTTGACGGCCGACTTGCCGGAGGCCGGGGTGGCCGGGCTCGCGTCGTCGTCCACGGGGAACTCGTAGATGGGCTTGAAGCCGCCGAACAGCTGGGGACTGAAGCTGTCGGGGTCGAAGGAGGCGTCGGCGGGCTGGGGATCGGCCGCGGGGGTGGCGACGGAGGTGGCGTTGGCCGCGGCCGGGTTGTCGCGTCGCTCGTGCTGCAGGACGCTCCAGCTGTTGGTGGGCCCGTCGGCCGCGGCGACCTCGGCGCTGGCGCTCGCGACGAACGGCGCCATGAAGCTCTGGGGCGAGGGGGCCGACGAGGACGAGCTGCTCGGCTGTTGCGACGGCAGCAGCACCGGCTGCCTCTCGTCCCGCGGCTTCAGCACCGGCTCCTCCGGCTGCAGCCGGTGGTGGTGAAGGTGGAGGCGGTGCTGCTGCTCCTCCTCCTCGTCCACCTCGTCCTCTGCCGCCTCCTCCTCGTCGTCCTGCTGCCGTCGGTTCACCAACGGCGGCGTCGTCGGCGTGTACACGAACGCTATCGGACTCGACGCGCCGTTGTGCACCGGCAGTCGCGCCGATATCGTACCGCTCGACTGCTGCTGCTGCTGCTGCTGTTGCTTTTTGCCGGAACCAAAAGGCAGCAAGTCCTGCAGATACGAGATCACGTTGAAGCTGCCTTGGTCGCTCGGCTTCGACTCTTCCGTCTTTTTCGTGTACTCCTCCTCGAGCTCGTCGCTCGGCACCAGGATCGGCTTCTCGCGGACCAATTCGTGCTGTGGCGGCTGATCTAATCCTGGGTAACCCTGTACAATAATAGTTTCTTTTGAATTCGCGTATTCGCCGGTTCAATTCACTTCGCGCTCGTATATTGAGGTGCCCCGATCACTTGATGCTACGGTAAGTTGGGGCAATCAGGAGAACTTTCTCGACTTTGTACGAATATAATTCTAATGGGATTCGAGGCAATGCATGAGCTAGAGAACAAGATTCACGAAAAAAAACGAAATTCTTTCGTTATCCTTCTCTTTTCCTTTCGTTTTTTCGGTTACCAATCATTGTTTAGATAGTTTTTTCAAATGATCATCAAAGATAGAGTCACTATTCTTCAAATTTCGGTGGAGCTGCCTTGTGTCGTGGAAAGCTTACCTGATTTTCAAAGTCGCTGTTGACGTTGTTGTGGTGCGGCCTCTTGCCGTAGTAGAACGGGTGGAGTTGGAGCTTCTCGTCGATGGCCTTGTCGTCATGCTGTTCGTCGTCGTGGAGCAGTGTGTCGGGTGGAAGGGGCCGCTGGGGCCCGTGGGTACCGATCACCACCGACTCGTCCCGTTCGATCGTGTCCTCCTGGCTGCCGATGTTCACCGCGCTGTTCACCGGATACACCACGTAAACCGGACCAGCCTCCGGTCCACCCGACGCGTCCTGCTTATCAATCTCGTCGCCGTCCTTCCGTCGATCCGCTTCCTCCTCGTTGCTCTTCTACTCGGTAAAGCCCAGTGTTTTAATTCAATATATATAAGCTGACTACACGTACTACTATATAACAATTTGTATACCCCCTTATGGGAAATTGGTTTCTGATAAATTCCGGCACGTGTCGAATCACATGTTTGTCAGCGAGTAACCGGTGAGTCGGAATCTCCAAGAGAAGCTAATTTACCCGATTGTATTGTTTTCATGTGAAATTTCCCGAAAATGAAAATTACTCTTCTACTATCCGCTCGTCGTTGTCTCACTCACTCATGTTATATGCGTTTGCATTTTATTCTACTAAGCGTTGACACTCGAGTTATTAACAATGATTGATAGTTGAAAGTCACAAGTGACATCTTTACTGATCATGAACGTCCAACATTGGATAAGTAATTGTCTTCCTATTGATCGCAGCGTGCAAGGCTTGAAAATTCATGGGTGTCAAGAGAAGAGAGTCATCGAAATAAGAAGAGTAAATATTAATTGTTGAAAATAACGTGGATGACTTACGTTAGTAGCGTTGTCGTGGAGGCTGTGGGGCCGGTTGACGTTGAAGCTGAGAGGCGGCAGGTTGGGCCTGATTATGTTGTTGGAGTCGTCGATGCCGTCGAGACCGCCGCGCTGTTGGATCATTTGGAGGGTGGCGATTTTCGGCGACTGGCTATCGGCTCGATTTTTGGGGAAGATTATGGGTCTGGGCGGCAGCTGGGGCGGTTCCGCTGAGAAGCGCTCCCCACCCAGCAGTTCGTCTTCCATGCGCAGCTTGTGCCCGTTGTTGTGATGATGCTGATGTTGCCGCTGCTGATGTTGCTGTTGATGCTGCTGCTGCTGATGCTGATGCTGTTGTTGATGCTGTTGCTGCTGCTGCTGCTGTTGATGCTGTTGCTGCTGCTGGTTGTGAACGGTGACGTCCAAGGGCCGCGGGCCTTGCGATGGGCCTTGCGGCGGTGGTCCCGAGCGCAACGGCGAGTCTTCCTTTTTGCGCAGTATTTGAGGCTGCTGCGGTTGGCGGTGGTGCAGATGGTGGTGGGCCGATGGCGGAGGTGGAGGCGGGCTCAGTCGCTGCAGGTGCGGCGAGATAGGACCAGGCCCTGGCCCAACACGAGACCCGTGGACCTGCGGCTGCGGCTGCTGCTGCGGCAGCGGTGGCTGAGGTCGTCCGTTTCGATTCGGGTACGCTTGAGCAGCTGCCAGAGTACCTTCACGCATTCATTGCATACGCACGATTATTTTCATTGTCTCTCTAGTCTGTCTTCTATATCATTCGTGGATTATTCCGCCAATCCGTGAATTGTAAAAACGAAAGCTCATTATTCTTGAGCAGCCGTTAATGCCGTATTTTCTAAATTTTAAATCGTTAAAAACTATACTGTTCATCGATGAAAATTTCACGACTGATTAATAATAGTGAAATTTCACTGAGAAGACAATCATAACTACTACCTCAAGAATCGAATTGCTTACTATTGGCATTAAAAGAATAAAGTTTCCTATTTAATCGAGTGAATATTCACTGCTATGTCATTTTTACTAATGACTAGTGAATATTCATTTCTAAATGGTAATCTTAAATAACTCAAATCCAGAGTACGTTCTAGTTAATACTCGGGTGCAAACTTGATGTATTGGTTACTCTCACAAACATCAAACATCAAACTTTGGTTCAAAAAGAAAAATCAGCTTGATGGTATTACAAGAATATTTTTTCTCCCGATAAAAACACTTCTCTAGGATTACGAAAAGAGCCTCAATCCTAGAGCAAATCTTCTAGTTATAGGGTCACACTGACCTTTTTATTAAACCGAATTTCGAGCTGGTGCAGGTTTGTGTCATGCCCCTTATACTTATTCAATAACCTCACAATAAGATTAAATATACCAGGATCTGTAAAACTATTATACAACTTTACGTAAATCCGATACTCGCGCGGTTCGCATTGAATTTGATCTAATGAATTTCGTCCGTCAAATATGCTTAATTTTTCCGACAAACTCGGTCCTTGTTGAGGCAGAGAAGTGAAGAGTGTTGAATGAAATAACTTACCGATATTGTCGGGGCCGCGATGTCCGTGAGATGTCTTGGCGTTGGGCCTGAACTGGGGGAGAATGTTGGGGAGCTTGAGGTCGTTGGGCTGGTTCTGGTTGGGGTTGGGGTTCGGTCGCCTCTTGAAGCCTACGAATGCAGGCAACTCGGGCTTCTGCCTGGGTGGCAGTGGTATTCTCGGCGGCGGAGCTCGCTGCGGGTACTCGGATGGCTTCACCGGTCCATTCGAACCGGCGTTAGGCCCATAGTGGAAATATTGCCCCGGTCGCATTCCTCCCACGCCTGGCGGTCTGTATTTCACAAACACGTTTGCTTTTTATTTCTCTATGATTCAATGAACGCAAATCACAGGTGTGCAGAATATACTCGTTACTGGCGTGAAAGTATAATCGAATTATTGATAAAATTAAGGATTTATTTACATTCAAACTAAAAGAAGTATGTAAAAGAGAACTCGATCAATTTATTTCGTCCTTTTAAGCTGTATCTGGACTTGTGTTTTTCTCTTTGATCTATTCTCTAATTTTGATTTCAAACAGTTTGTTCCTAAACAGTTTACAGTTTTTTATTGGTCTAAACAAAAAGTTAAGAAAGGATGGTTCGTATTATTTAAAAAAAAAACCAATATATCGTGAACCTGAGGGTCGTCACGTCACGCGTGCCGGAATAGCTCAACCTTGCTCAGTTGCATAGGATACTATTTTTCCCTTAAATTTTATTCTTTCCGGGAAAGACTTTCAAACCGTTCAAGCAAAATTTCAAGTGTATGGCAAAATATAGTAGTATTCATGAACTCCCGGGTGTAATATTTAAACTCTATATTTTACCTTTTTTTTAATCGTTATACGTTTTTTACGCGCAAGTCTCCAGCCAACTTTGTGATTAATTTCAATATTGCAATAATCTTCGATGTCGGGATCACGTATATAATGATATGTTCATTAAAAAAAATCTTGATCAAGAAGAAAAATCACTTTGACGCTATAGCAAGAAGATTTTCTCTATAGGATTGAAACTCTTTTCTTGATTCTGGAGGAGTCTGTATAGCAGGAGAAGAAATCTTGTTATAGGGTCAAGATGACTTTTCTTCTTGAACCAAAATTTGAATTTGGTCAGTGTTGCAAATTGGTCTAACCGGAAGGGTGGTGGGCTCTCAGCGGGTGGCGTGAGACTCTCCGACAGCTGTGGCAGCTTGGGACCATTGGCGTTGAAAACTGCGATATTATCGGCTGGACTACTGGTTGCTCCAGCTGGTGTGATTTGTTTTATCGAGCCGTCCGCCTGATTGATGACTATGATGTGCTCGTCAACGGGTCGCTGCTGCGGTTCCTCCTGATTGTGTTTGTCGGGGAAGTTGACGAATCCGTCGTCCTGAGCTTGAGTCTGCGCTGCGGCTGCTGCGGAGTCATTCTGAACAGGCGGAGTCCTGGTAGTGCTGGACTCCGGGAAGACGAAAGATCCGGCAGCCTCGCTCTCGGTGACGCTACTCTGCACCGGTCCAGACAGTCCTACTGACCACTGCTGAGGTTGAGGCTGATTATACATTGAACCCGATGACGGCTCCACCACGGCGACCGACGGAAGAGCTACCGATACTTTTTGGTCAACCATCGCTTGCTGGATACTTGTTCCCTGCTAAAATGGGATGATTAAAAAAAAAACACCAAACTTTAAAGAAAAATAACTTCATATGGACTTTGATGAATATTGTATTAGTGTACGGTGCGAATCCTCATTATCCGAACTCAATACATCGACGTGACTTGAATGACGAGTAACAAGTTTTTGGTTCCTACAAAAATGAATATGTTTCGATGCTAGAGCCGAGAATCGACAAATCCCGTCCGAACTTGCTAGACGAAAGTTGGCAGAGCTACTGCGTACTTTGACAGTGAAGTTCATGAAGATTTTACCCAACTTGACAATATTAATTCGCTACCGATTAGACTCGCGAGTTTGAATGAGGACAGACGTCGTCGGGGATAGGAAGAGTCATCATCCGCGAGGGCATCGTTCGAGTGGGCGCAGGCAAAAGATATTTGGGAAACGTGGACAAAAGCATTGGTTGCCATACCGTTGTGATGATCGGCCTGAAGTTGTTGCCAGTGGGATTGGCCGCGTAGGGGGGGTGCTCGTGGCTGTAGTAGCTGCCCTCGACGTTCTGCCTGTTGCCGAGGACGAAGGAGATGGTGTCCTGGTCGTGGGGCACGATGACGTTGCTCGAGCTCTCGGGCAGGACGCTGACTACGCTGCCGGGCCTGCTGGGGTACACGCTGCCGTGCATGCTGCTCTGGGGGAACTGCACCATGTTGTGGGGCCCGCCGTTGGCGTTGCTGAAGAACTCCACGGGCCTGTGGCTCTCGACGAAGTTCTCGTGCACCGGCGGCGCGGGGGCGTTGTCCAGGGGCATCGACGTCACCGGCTTCGACGTCGTCAGCAGGATGGCCTGCAGAGGATTGGCCGGGCGTGGCGGGGGCGTCGGCTCGGCCGTCGAGCTCGAGGCGGCCGTCGCCGACTCGACGCTCTGCGCCTGGTCGACCTGGTGGTGCTGGTCCGACTGCGGCTGCTCGTCCGGCGACGAGGACGACTCGTAGTCCTCGTAGCCCCCGTAGCCCTCGTTGTAGTCGTAGCTCGGCGGCGTCGTGCTCGTCCTGCTCGGGCTTTGCGGCCCGTTGTTGTGGCCGTTCATCTCCAGCATCGGGTGCCGACTGGTGTTTTCGAAACATACACACACGATTTTTCTTACCCCTCTCGATTCTCCCTGTATTCATTGGCATTGCTATATGCATTAATCAGCTTTACTCACTCTTTGCTCGCGTACTTGTTGCTCTGCAGCTTTTCGATCGGCAACATTTCGTCGTAGTCGGCGTGCTGGGCGCCACTCTTGGGAGGCTTCCACGTCGTTACTTTTGGTTGAGTGGCTGGCTCGATCATGGGACTCGTCGGTGCTTTGGTCGGCTTCATCGTCGTTGTCGTCGTTGTCGTCGTCGTCGTTGACGTTGTCGTGGTCGGTGCTGTCGTAGTCGTCGTTGTCGTCGTCGATGGCTCCGTCGTCGTCGTCGTCGTTGTCGACGGCTCCGTTGATTTCATCGTGGTGATTCTTTTATCCGCAAACTTCGCACCAGTCGTACTCGTCGCCGTGGTCCTACTCCTCGTGGGCATAGTGGTCTGCGGCCTCATCGTTGTGGTCGTACTTGTGCTGGCAGCTGTAGGCTTCGGGTAGTAAACTTTACGCGTAGCCGTGCTCACCGTTACCTATCGAAATCAGCATGCATCATTGCAGATGACAAAGTACCAGAGATATTAGCAGGAAGGAATACCTGCTGGGTAAAATTTGAAATAGTTACCTTTTCCGAGGTCTCTTGATGGTACGGACGATGGTTGTTGATGTTGTAACTGTTGGAGCCGCTTTGGACCTTGGTATTCGCGTAGGAGCTCGATATCAGAGGGAACTTTTCCTTGTCGTACTTGTCCGAGCTGTAGCGCACGGGCAAATTGAGGAAGTCGTGGAAACTGGGCGAGTACGGGTTGATCTCGTTCGGACCAACTCGCTCGTTCTTCGAATTGCCCGACGAGACGACGCGTTTGCTGTCTATGTAGCCGAGCTTGCCTGCTACCAAGTCCTGGTCTATTCTGGCTGTATCGTCGGTTGCATAAGACGACTCGCCCGATTCGCTCCTCTCGTCCTCTTCCTCCTCCTCGTCTTGGTACGCAAGGTCGGTCAAGTTCAACGCCTGCAGCGGTGGAGTCTTCTCGAAGTCGATCTTGCCGGTTATCGGATCCTTCTCCAGCGAAAACGGCTTGCCGCCGTTGAACGCGAATGCGTACGGTATCTTGTACCTGCGCGACAAATCATAGTTCTCATATCTCTCCATTGAATTATAAATCTACTTGATAATAACATTAGAAAGTCAACACATTGAATCTGGCCAGAAATCACACGAAGCACACGAGTCTTACAATAAAAGCTCCCACTATACTTACGTATCTCAGATATTGGCTGCTTTACAAATCTGCAGTTATTTATTCATGATTTTTTTCGTAGAAGTTATCAATGTAGCACTCTAGTCGTGATTTATTTTACAGTAATAGTACATTTCGATACTAGAGCAAAAGACGAATTCAAATCACATACATTACGATGGTAATCAAACGAGCCAAGCCCATCTTTTTCCCTAGTATCGAACAGTATTTTTCATCGCGGATCAGCCGTCAAATTAAATTTGTGCTCACCAGCTCTTTTTTTTTTTGAAGATTAAAATCAAACTACTTTGAAGCTTCATAATTCAAAGGTTATTGGAAAACTCAACATCTGTTATATACTATGATTTCAAAAAAAGAAATGAGCAATAATTCATTCCGAGGACTCGAGTAACAAATTTTCTCAATCGAGATTGACAAATACCTTCAGCTTGTTGAAGAAAATTTTTTCAACTTTAAATATTGTTATTATTCATTCATTGATCATTCGAGCCCTTCCCCTCTTGCCCAATTATTCAAAATAGCTTTCGATCTCTTAGGTAATCTATCTGAGAATACCAAAATTAGTCGGTATGATTTACCAAATTGGCATCTAATTTTAAAATAAGCGTATTTTGGTGATGAATTACCACACTACTAGATGGTGCGGAATCGCGTATGTGCAAGTAACTTCTAGATAAGCTTATACATACACCTACAATCATAAATGAAATAAATTATAACTGGTAAATACACCAAAGAACAAAATACAGTTAGTCTGCACCGTTATGGGTTCAGCTTACTTCTTGTCTTTCCAAAAACAGCCGCAAAAAGTTTTAATAGAACAATATCCGCTATCATGCAATGGGATACTGGCGGCTCTCGTTGTAAGATAAAAAAAAAACGCTCGCTTCGAAATTGCTTGGATGCAGTCCGGGCAATATAATCCATCCGAGCCTTGGATAAATTGCGAACGGCAACGGGTGTAGCGAATTTTAGTACCTTGGCTCTGCATCGGGGTAAGGCGTCGAGGCTATGCTGGAGCCGCTTTCCTCGGCAATGAGATCGAAGGCGTCGTCGTCGGCAGTTCTCGCGAGGACCAGGTGGGAAGAGCCATCGTCAACTGCCTTCACGTATGTATTGTCCAAGCGCAGTCCAGCTGCTGCGAAATCCGCGGGAACGCTCGTCACCGATTTGCTCACGAGCAGAAGGCAAATCCATGTTGCCAGTCCCATTTTGATCCTAAAACGTGAAAAATAATCTGTCACTCGGGCTGTCGTGCTATTCACGACTTGATTTGCAACAATTGTCGTTTCATTTTCAATGTACATATTCCACGGGATGATTTATCGAACTCGGGAGACGAGTAAGAACCGTCGTCGCGCATTCCACTATAGCCTGCACGCATACTCGCGGAGCAAATATTCAACACAGAGTTCGAGCTCTCCATAATTTACTACCGGTGATCCTTTTACGACTGACAAGTCGATGTGGAACTTTATTCATGACAATTAAATAATTCTCACTGCGGAACTTCGTAACAGAATAATTATGACTGCTTGCAGTTCAATTGTAATCTACGATAAGAAGCTCTGATTACATAGTAAAATAATCATCTGTAGTTTTTTAAAAAATAATCAGGTGAATTCATACATGACTATTTTCTGAATATTATAACGAACGGTGCGCGTATCTTTCTTACCCAGAGCGTACATAATATACACTTACATATGAATATGTACGTGTACATTTAGCGTTACTCCATGTATTTAGGGAAGCTGATAGTAAAAAGTTAATCTCTTAAAATTCGCTGATTAATGGTAAGCCGATTTCAGACTGGCGTTTTCGGCATCTCGTTCCTTAAACTAATAGTAAGTACTAATTGAAGATTTGATGGTTACTACCTATACATTTGTTTCCATTTCAAAACGAATTAACAAAGCACAAAGACTCGTTGTATGTACATACGTTGACAGATGTGTTTGAATTTTTTTTCTTCAGATTCCGCGAAATCCTCTGCGATAGCAGCTCAAACCGATGATTTGTGAACCAGAATTTTTGCGAATCGGTAACATAATCCTACACGCCGTGACTGGGCCACGGGACCACAGTCCGAATGAATACCATACTCTTCCTGAATCTCGCGGATTTATACGTATACGAATTCCGCCTTACGGGATTTCAGCCGGTTTCCCGTGTCTGTCACGTGACTACGCTAAGGCTCTCCCCATTGCCGTATATCGCCAGATCCGAATTCTTCGAGATTTGATTATTCGCAGAAGCAGCCAGCCGTTTAAGCCCCACCAAACTCGAGTTGGGGCAAACGTCCCACTCCGCTTTTACCGCCGTACAGTTCGCGAGCGAACCCACGAGACGCTGTGATATTATTTCGTCGAACGGAACTCGGGAAACGGCATAGGACCATCCCACGATATATATAAACATAAAGATGAGCTAATAGAAGAGCGAAACCGAAAAGCACAAGTGCAGCGAGGAGCAAGTATTGTTGGCTGGGACGAGAGGCTCGCGTTGTACACGTATGTGCGCTCGCGGAAGTGCGGTACAACGCCGGTATAAGGCACGAGGTATATAAAAAAGGTGAGCAGAGTCGAACGAGGTGCGTGGAGGTGCGAGCAGATAATGAGCTGGAACGGTACCGTTAAGGAAGATTATTACGTCAGGCGCGTGCGCGCGCGCGAGGCGCCCGACAACTCCACTCGCGCGCTATATACACTGCGCGTATATGCAGTGGGTCATCGCTTTCGCGTTCGCTCCTTATACTTGACCGCACTATTTGTCTTGCCCATCTGATCACCCCGTCAACCTGCAGTATACATTTTTTTTTTCAATCTGCAGCTATAATCGGGTGTCCTCTAAGTAAAATGATTAAATCTAGCTCTTTCTAACTCTCTGCTATTAGAGACAGAGACGTGACATATATACATATATGCATTATCCGTATGACGACTGCTCATCGTGACGCGGAGATTGATGGGCGTCGCGTTTTAATATTTGAAACGGAGAGCAATGATCTCATCAACGACGCAGAGGCTCACAAGGCCAATTCACCGGTACACTTCGCTCTACGCACGACTTCCCGGATCGATCGACTTTTCTCCCAACGCACGCGATATTATTTGTACATCGGCCAGTCGAGACAGACCTTTTTCAAGATCGAAGAAAATCACTCGGAATAATACGGTAATTAGCCTATTCATACACGAAGCCATTGGTAAAGGAAGAATCACAATACCAAGCGTAATTATCGTTTGAAAATGAAGAATAACGCCTTGGATCGGGGAATCAAACGGCATAGATCAAAGGACAAAACAGCGTATATAGGAGCGGGAAGGAAAGTGTACGTAATATGCGAGCTGAATCGAGTATAATCAGCGATGGGAAATTGGACGTGATCGGGGAGAAAGAGAGAAGCCGAGACGAGCGCGCAGATGGCCAAGCGAAAAGATGATCAAAGCTCGAGGCAAGACTCGCTCGGGGGGGATATAAAGAAAAAAGAAGAGAAAGAAAAAACCGTCTCCTATGACTGGAGGCTTGACGATAAACAGGTAAGAGAAAAGATGCGCGCTCGCGCTCTCGGCTAACGGTATGGCACGGCGGCTGCAGCACGCGGCTGTATACACGCATGAGCAGCGGGACGCGTGAATTGGTGCGCCGGCAAAAAGCCGCGCCATCGGTCTCGTGCGCGAGTTTCCTTTCCGTCTCGGCATAGCTCTCGACTGCGTGTGTATATACATCAGCCGTGCTCGCGTGTGCGCGAATGACAATATGCGGCCGGCTGATTCGCGGCATACACACACGAGCATCCGAGATTATAAGCGCGAACGCGCGTGTATAAAATGCGAATCTTTGTATATACACGCGGAAATATTTGCGCGCGCGTATATATCGGGAGTCAGCGGTGAAAGGACGATCGGGGGGACAAATAGGGGCGTGGCGTATGCGCGCTCGAGCAGCGCGGCAAAAACGTTGGCCGATGCTCGCGCGCGAGCTGACACACATATTGGCCATCGCGGCCACGGCCACGGCCGCGCGCACTTTCCTCCGTCTGCGCTTTTGCTTTTGGCCTGTTGCCCCGCGCGCGCGCCACGCTGCACCTGACGTGCAACCTCGAGTCGATGCCCCTTCGGCCTTCGCGAACGTACGCGTCCCACTCCCTGCAGCGCTATCCTTTCGAACTATTCACCCTGTCGCAAAAGCGCGACTCTCGTGTTTCTCGATTTTGAAATTCAGCGTGTTTCTGTGCTATCCAAGGACGTGGAATTCCTCCGGGGACTCGTAATCAGCAACGGCCGCTGTGACTTTAGTGACTAGCCAGGGTTTTCACTGTTTAAGTAGTAACAGACAATCCGGCCAGCCGTGTGTTAATATCCTGCAAATTTTTTTCTCTCCATTGCGCTCGGGGCAAAATTAACGATCGCGCGGCGATTCCCACGCGAGCTCTCGTTTGGCCGTCTCATTTACGCGCAGACCACCGATGGTGTGGATCGAAATTTGAAGGAGACCCGAATCGACGGTGGTCGAACGAAATGAGAAGAAAACGCTCGACGCAGCAACAACGGGACTAACCGTAAGGGAGACGAGGCTCTTATCGAAACGCCGCGGGTGAGATGAGCGTTCGTTTTCTCGGGGGGGCCTCGCGTCATGGAATGACGCTCGAGTGCGCAGCGCGACGGCGCCTGCCGCGTATTCCACACCGCGAAAGTAAACAATCGCGCGGCAAAACACACTTGGCTCGCGCGGCCGGTACACGTCTATGTACGAGGCGCGAAAAAAGCGGCCGTTGCGCGCCCGAGCGCGCACACATGCTCGCGCAAATAGCGGAAGCGAGAGCAGCAAGAGCAGCGACGCGTTACTGCAGTAGCGTGTGGTGTCCGCTGCCGACTTTGTCGTATGTCGTGACGCGTCCAAACTCCCACGAGTCACATATATATATGCCCTACTCGCACTTTCGAGCCGCGGATGTACGGTATATATATACAGCAATGGAACTGCCTTCGCTCGAATTACCTCCGACCAATAATTAACGGGACGAAGAGTTGCGAAAACTTTGGTATACTTTTCAGAGTGGAGCACCGCGGGGTTCGCTTCGAGATTAGACTGCAGCCGTGGGTTAAAATGGTCGTCCGAGATTAGCCGCGTATCCTGTGCATTAGAGTAATTTTCGCCCCGACCCATCGCGTAATAATCGACTCGAACCCCGCGAATCTCGTTACGGAACTTTGTCCGACTGCAAACCAACAATTTTCGACTGGTATATATATATCACGCGCGTGTACACATATCCGATGATTATTTTCACTCGCGCGCGCGCACCGATGAATTCTCGTGGTTTCCATGGGTGTCACTAGGGCGTGTAGTGACATAATATCTCGCAACCACGGCGCGGACTGATTATGGGAACATCCAAAGCGAATAATCCAAGGGCTCGCGAATGATTTTGGGAAGAGAAGAGGAGGAAAAACGGCGGATCTGTCGCGTGGAATGTCCGCGGATGAAAATGCGCGCGTGCGAAAAAAAAAGGGCCGCGCGGAAGAAAGGCGCGCTCTTGCGCGTGCCACAGCGAGAAAGTGCGCGACACGAGGAAATTAGAGAGTATACACGAGATGAAATCTCTCTCTTTCTCTCTCTGTCTTGAGCGCGCGCTCGCGAGATCATGGCATATGGGATGTATCCCATTAAATGGTACCTGCGCTCGGCGAGAAGCCGTGCAATCAAGCTCGCGCGTAACGCGTGTAAGTATAACAGCTTATATATGAAGCGATCGCGAGATATGTCACGTAAGCAGAGCGGAATGAACCTTCCGGCCTGCCGCTTTGGACGATTCCAAACCGGCAGCGAGACGCGCAGAAACAAAGAGGCACACCGCTATATATATGTGTATAAACGTATACGCATGCAGCGGACAGTGGAATTTTGGCTTGCTATATACCTAAGCTCAAGTATCCGCTCGCTCTTTCTCTCGTCCTCGTCTCGCGTCGGGTGCGAGCTCAGGCATGCGCGCATCAAGTACACCCGGCACTGCGGGATATTCTTCAAAAAGTGCAGCACCGGTCGCCGCGGGCGGCTGCTGATGCGCATCGGACCCGAATCCACTCGCATCGTCCCGACTCTACCGTAAATTTAATACCTCCGTGTTGTATAGCTCGTGTGAGAACCACTATGTACAGGCCTATTCGAGCAGGTAATGAAAATTTGAAATTTCCAAATAAATCAAGATGTACGGTTCGTCGTATAAAAATTTCCGTTCGAGTCCGCGTCAATTTATTCAACCGCATGAGAAATGAGAAATTCCCACGCGTGGTCCAGTGTGCTGATCCGACTACTGCTCGACGGCAAGTTTGGATTACATACTTTACTTTGTTACACGTCGCTTTTATCTTTGCCTCCGGTGTCTGTCTTCTGTCTGTATGTCTAAGTCGAGCAATGTAAGGCACCCGATGACCGAGTTTTAATTTATCTCCCGATAAGCCGGCGTGCTCGAATTTTCATGTTATACATATAATCTGCTACGAAAATGTGCTTGGAAGAAATACTATTTAATGAGCGTAAACCAATATTGTCGAGACTCTTTCATTTGTAGTTCCATGATAAGGAGTGGAACGTTTTTTGATACGATTCCATGTAGGAGACGTGATGTTATGATTTGATATTCCTTCGTACGTTAGTGAGCTATTTACTCATGCGTTTATACCCAATTACCCAACTTAACATTTCCACAGACGAAGGCCTATTTTCAAAATCCACTTTCATTGTTTTGTGTCGGTTTGTTTTGAAATTTTCCATTTTTTTCTGTCACGTGCAGCATATCCCGTGTGATCAAATTGAAAGAATCCGCTAAGACTATGCAACCCACAACGTCCTCCGCCTGTTGGTGACATCAACTTATTATATTAGATCGCGGTGTGCAGTTCGCTATAATCCATTGGAAAAGATCGCGTTGTCTGTTATTATTCGCGCAGTGCGAATTCATCGATTAAATTCACGCTGTTCAATGTCTTTAATCGCTCAACGGAGATTGAAATGAGAATCGCGAAATGAGCGAGCGGTACGTGGTGCGGTAGAAATTTTCGCGCATGTGCGTACGATTATATGAAACGTTCTGTGCAATTGGTTGTTGGGTAAGCGAGTTGGGATGAATGTTCTGTGCCGCGATGCTTACGACGCTCCCCTTTGTGTATATATGCCTTTCCGACCATAGATACTTCGCAGAGTTTTTGTTTCCTGGCCCACAATAAACTTCATCAAAGGTGTAAATTTACCCAGATTTTTGTGTATTTTTATCTCACGGTTTGGCTGTCGAAAATACATGAGCCAGTAAATACATTATAGATATACCTTGAGATATATACGTGAAACTAATTATAATGTGTGCGAATGGGCTTAGTATGCGAATGTAGTGGGATGAAAGCGAGCTATGTATAACCGACGAAGTTTCCCGAAAAGAGAAAATCCCGTATCCTGCCGTTGGCCGTGGGTCCGGCCCCTCTCTTTTTAACCGCAGAAAACGCCGATACTGAATCGAACAGACGTCAATCAATGGCACTAGTGCTTCGTTCAAGCCGTACGGCGTAGAAATGAAACCATTGAAAAATCATGGGAAAAACTTTCATTGCTCAAACATGGCTAAAGGTTATGCATTTTCATTGTGATACCATGGCAGAATCGTGGCTAATGAACAAGAGCCGATTCGTTTAGTGCCATGATTTTTTGGGAAGAACGTGGGAAATCTTTTTCCGTTCATTGACGCTCCAGATTTTTTACGCATTTTTTCATTGGAAAATCATGGCAGTTTTCCACCAACCAATTTTTTACCTTTTAAAATAAAAATAAAGATAATTATATACTTTTCTTATTTATTTACGCTTATTCCCCTTGAGAAAACGTGAAATTTTCATGCTTTTTTAAATTTCATGAATTTTGAAAGTTAAAAAATTTGCGTACGTGATATACAAGAATATGACAACTCAGTAATACGTTTTTGTTCTTCATATTTATTATCCATTTAATAACATAACATTAATAATCAATCATTCTCTCTCAATAAACGGAAATGCCAGTGTCCTGGCACATATTATGCCATCCTTAAGAAATTGAAGACCATTCGAAATTAACTATCAAGAACATTAAAAACAAAACCATCTTACATATTCCGTTTTTCCCATGATTTTTCAATGGTTTCATTTCTACGCGGGGTCCAATCCTCATTGCTTCCTATCCCACGCGTTATAACATTCGAACTTAGTCATATACATATATATTTGCGCGCTTGGTTGTAGATCGCATTCCTACCTTTTGCCAATTCTCTACGTCGATTGTCCAATGTGATTTTCAGATGTAATCTTCCAAACAATACATATGCAAAAATAAGCGGAAGCCGATCGCCTGAACTATGTTTGTATCGACGAATATAACAATGCGACGAACAACGAGGCGATCGAAGAGGATTGTTTCCACGCGTCGGCGGATCGCCTCATACGCACACTGTCGCCTTATTAACGGATGTTCATCAGTAGTAACAGTGCGCGCGGGTCAAAGACCTGCTATGTGCTCTTCGCAGCCCGCAGCTTGATGGACAGGTTATAGCGCTATACCGCGCGCATCAAACTCTCGAGTGTTGGAGCACTTTTTTTTATACATATGTTTACAGTATCATGTGTTGCCGCCACTGCACGTTCGGTATTACTTCAAGGTACAAATATACAATCCGCACGTACGTGTGTGTACGTATATGTATTAACCGTCTCGCGAAAACTCACTATCTATAAGTTTAATTGGTCGTATCACGATTCACCGATTTTAAATTACGTCCGTGGTATAACTATACCGGAGAGCGGGTTTGCTTTTACTGATGCACCAGAAGTACCTGCAGTGCAATTGGGTTATACGTGTGTATATTATACACACGCATCGCCCGACATCTGCCTCGCCCTCACCGTTGTTTTGCGAATCTGCGGGTTCAATTTAACAGACCCTCTTGAAAACGATGTGATCAGACGCTTTGTGCACTGTGTGTTGATCCTCAACGATCTCCGAGCCGAAATGATCCCAGCACGAATACAGATATATGCGCAACACTCGAAGGAGGAATTTTCGATCGACGAGCAGGAAACTCGTTGGGTGGAGATCGGGCCCGATCGCGCGCGCGCCTTATAGTCGCATCAAATCCTTATGAATCACCGCGCCGAACGTGTTTGTATAACTGCGCTCAACGTGTCGAGGTTTTCGACCCGAAAAATTCCTGATCAAATGTACCAATAACGATCGTCGACGCATGATTCGTTGCTCGCGGTCATGGTTTCTATATATACTTTTGTCCAAATCAATTTTACTTATCGGCTCGATAGAATCTGCTCGCAGCACCGCTTAAAAATAGCGCTTCTGTCTCGCTTGCACCGTAAATACAAGGGATAATCGCTTTCGCGAACAATGAAATTCGAAATTGAAATGAAAACGAAGGAAAAATATTCCCCAGCACCCGCCGAGGATTCGGCTTGGAAATCATTGAGTTTAGCGATACGACAACGTAAGTCGGGAACAAAAGTCGCGGATGAATCTCGGGGTAACAATGAGCGACAATTGAATCCCATGCGAGAGCACGAGAATACGCAAACGAGGGGGTATATGTATGTAAGAAAAAAAGCAAAGACTCACGGTGGCGTGGAGCTGAGGGAGCAAGCGGGTGGCGGAGACGGCGACTGGGGGGTCCGGGAGGGTGAGTGAGTGAGTGAGTGGGTGGGTGGGTGGGGGGGAGGCAGGGGGAGAAGGTGGCGGGGGGGGGTGGGCCGCTGCTCTAGGAGGCGGTGTCGCCGGTGGCAGCTTGCATCGCACGGCAAAAGCGAAAGCCCGTGGAGCTTCGGGAGCGGCTGCGCCAGTTACGCGTACCTCGAGCGACTGGTGCGCGGCGGCGACTGGCCCAGCTGATGCCAGGCGAAGGCTCGCCCCTTCCGAAGGCCACCCGAGAGTGGGACCAAGTGGGACCGCGCGCAGTGTATGGGAGCCGCCGCCGCCGCCGCAGCCAAACGGTACGGCGGACCACAGTTAGACCACGACCCACATTCGCCCGGCTCACGCAGCGGCACGTGCCAGTTTCCAGTTTCCACTGCGGCCGCGCGAGCGTCGCTCCTCTGCGCTCGCACGCACAAGTCGAGCCGCCGCCGCCATCGTCGCCGGTCTCCTGGTTATTCCCGCATGTACATGCACCCAGACCCCCTGCCACCCCGTATACCTGCATCTCGGCTCGCGTTTTTTACGTACCTGCAGCGTACGCTAAACCCCCCCCCCCCCGCAAGTTTAGCTATTATAATTCATCTGATGCGTATTATACAACCCACCGCTTTATGATTTCTATCACCAAGTGTACATTTGAAAAGTCCTATTAGTGTTTTGCGCTGAAAAGGGGGGAAAATATGACATGCGTCCATTCGCACTTTGGTGCCCGTCAACTTGTTTACTGTCTGCTGGAGTATGCGGCTTATGTTTAGATATGTATTTCTTAATGG
Organism: Aphelinus atriplicis; assembly: GCA_020882685.1. Taxonomy (NCBI): domain Eukaryota; kingdom Metazoa; phylum Arthropoda; class Insecta; order Hymenoptera; family Aphelinidae; genus Aphelinus; species Aphelinus atriplicis. The sequence continues at coordinate 19,757,691 of CM037075.1, read as the reverse complement.
AAGATCCAGACTGTTTACGGAAACTCGTTTGGAACTATTAATTTTCCGCCCGCGGGCGTCCGAGATCGTTCGTCTTGACATAGCTCTGGCGCACTCCTTGATTAGAGTGCAGTGTTACGCCGATTTTAACGCGCATTCAATTCTCCTGGTTATGGATTCATGGAAGGCTATGGAGAAAAATGTGTACTATACGTTGATTGTCCGCAACGTAATCGTCACAAAAACGCGAGGATCGAGATTTTTCTCCTCGACCGGTGTAAAAAAGAAAGAGCGTCGTTTGATGCGGCTCGCTTGAGGCCCTGTTTCATTCGGTTCATTGAACGAACGAATGCGCGCAAGCCGAGGAAGAAGTCTTTGATTTTTTTGCAACCTAAATAGCAAAGTGTGCGCCTCGCTGGATCGCCGGAGAACTACCTGCGATTCGGCACAAGTTTCTTCTCATTTTCTCGAAGCTATGCTGAACGCTAGCCAATTGTCCTCGCTGTATTTGTCCTCACTTTGTGGCGCACACTGCACACTTGCATGCACACACGCGCCAGTGTGTGTACACGGGGAGGGGAGAGTGAGCATCTTATCGGAATGTTTTGAATCGTTGAAGACCACAAATCAAGAGAAAACCGAATGAACAAAATTCGTTGCAAATTTTTCAGAGAACGCGGAAAAATTGATCTCGAAATACAGTGTTAACACGTCTCAGTTTTCTCGATTATTTCTTGAGAAAATGATAAGTTTGGCAGGACGGACTCGATGGTAAACAGCCGGACGGAGGGCGGGGGCAACGTGTCTCTTTCTCATATTGCTCCAGTCCTGTTTTCAGGCTGTCTACCGAAATTTGTCAATCCTGTTGAAAATATTTCAATGGTTTCCTATGGAAATTGATACACTACAGATTTGGAAAAAACATTTTTGGTAGATTGAAATTCCAAGGTAAGTAAAAATATGAAACTTCGATAAGATTTCTTTTTTTCTCTTCTAACATATACATGTTCTTATATGTAAGGCAGGTATACCCAATATGCGCCACCCGATTTCATAATATATGCGCACATTTAGAGCAACACTGCGGCACAAAATCTTGTCGGTAATATAGAATAATGAGGAAATAAAACATTTTGACCGTCTCGAACGCTTACAGTAACTCGTTACAACTCATTTTATCCATTTTTCATCAATTATGATTCTTGATCTAAATTCGCTCATGCGAGTGCGATTTTTTTTAATACTCCCACTATTCGATTCCTTGCCATTCCATCCATATCATCAAATTTTTTGTCCATCATACGTCCTTTTTATCAACCGTTTCGATAAATCTTTGTAATTTTTGTCAAGTGTACCCAATATGCATCACCCCCGAAATCATGGATTATTGATTTCCCTCTCAATTTTACGCGTCAATGACCGAAAAATACCATTTTTCAAAAAATTCGGTTACTCAGCGTAGAAAAGTTGGTACCATATACAGCTTGGCTTAATTTATACCATTAAATCGGATTCCTACAACAGAACTGCAAAGAGAGACCGGATGGAAAAAAGTATTCCGTGGTTGGCGCATACTGGGTACACTCGGATTTTTGTTGTTGAAAGTTCTGTATCTCAGCGTAGAAAAGTCCAAATTGATTATGGTTTGGCTCATTTCAAAGGTATTGAGTAGACCTCTCATTTTCCAATACCTTGGAAAATTCACGTTTGACGAGGTGTAGTGATCTTTCTCGCTTATTAGGTGGTGCATATACATTGGGCACATACATACATTGGGTATATATAGGGTATTCGTATTATTTTCAAAATAATTTTCTTGTATAAATTACGTGATTCAGTGTTTGACGTCGGACGGCACTCGTATGACACCATAACGATATTGAAAGGGATTTGAATGAAAAAAATCGTGATAAGACAATAATTACTGTTTTTCCGCAACTAAGTCTTGATACTATGGTTGGGATTTCATGAATTCTCTATGACTCGTTTTCTGATGAATTGCAAAGATCTTGATACGTAAATTATACGTCATGTTGAGCCATATATCGACGTGTCTTACGAAGAAAGACACATAACTGAATCTGTCCGCGAAGAAAGACACATATCCGAATCTGTCCGCGAAGAAAGACACATATCCGAATCTGTCCGCGAAGAAAGACACAACTCGCAATCTGGCCGCGAAGAAAGACAAATGTCGGAATTATTCTCCCGCGAATATTAACGAAAAAAGAGTTTAAACTGTAGGAAAGACTTGTTTTTTTTTGTCAATGATAACCTACTCATTCTAAGCTTTTATTCCATATATTCTTTTACCTCGAAAAATTGTGGGATGTGCGCCATGTATCCTTTTTGCGGGCAGACGCGAGTTGTGTCTTTCTTCGCGGCTAGATTGCGAGTTGTGTCTTTCTTCGCGGACAAATTGAGATGTGTCTTTCTTCGCGGACAGTTTGAGATGTGTCTTTCTTCGCAAGACACGTCGATATGTAGATTAAATTTGCTATGAGAAATCTTGAAATTTCATATAAACTTCAAACTGAACCCAGAGACGCAATTTCCGAATGTTTCTCCACATCTCTGAGACAGTCTAGGTAGATTCAATAAATATTATTCAAGCTTAATTACTATACTTCATTTATCACGAAATAGAATTATCTTTTTCGAGATATTAGTTGTAAACATGAAGAGAGTCACGTAATTTTTAATCAATTTTATCTTTTGAATCATTGTAGTCCATCTCTTGGCCATGAAAGATATAAAGAAAATTGTATTCGATGGGTTCTGTTAGTATGTCTCAAATGTTTCCGGCTCGTCAACACTGATCATCAACCTGCTCGATATTACATCTACACTATTGAAAAAATGACGTTTCTTAAAATTTCTTCAATATTCATCTCGCTTTTTCTTACTTCTGTAAGCTCCCAAAATCGCAATTCATTTCAAGAAATACTGAATCCACCACCATCAAATGAAAGTGCTCTAATGGCACGATACGTTGTCAACGAAGCAGGTAAATTTATTCATAAAAATAATACGATTCTATTATTTTGATATGAAATACAAGTCACGTGAAGAATATAATAGATGTCTCTCTGGATTTATTGCGGTTGCAATCTCCATTTTTTCTTCAAATGAAAATTGTGCTAGTACAGTCCTGAAATGATTTGACGCTCTTTCAAACAGTGGTAACCGAAATGAGAAAACTGCGTACCAAACGATTCGATGTTATCCAAAATTATTTAAAATACCCTTATACAATAATAAATCACCTATTGACTGTTCAACCATTTTTTTCTAAACTGAACATTGAAAATAAAAATGCAAAATGATCTACGATGATTCAAAACTATTACTAATCAGGACCTAATAATTATAATTGACTAACTACCAAGTGAATTGATAAACTTCCTGAAAAAGCTCATACAATCTTCTAATCACTGTCTAATGAGCAAATCAACTTTGTGAAAATGAGCCATTTTCATATAGTTGATAACCAGTCTTTGATAGTCAGGTGATATCACTCTCGAAATTCTAGAGAGTACATCGAAACTATATGAATTCGAACTGTACTAGACGAATTAATCTAGGGTACTGACATTTAAAAGTATTCTCCGATTAAACTTTTTAAAGTTGAACATCAATTATCAATGATAATATATAATTTTACTCCAAATTTGAGTGCGTAGCATAAATAATTGGTTTCATAGATTGGGCTCCTGTCGCTACTACCAGTACTCGAGAAGACATAAAAAATTTTCCTTTCGTGAACCTGAAATCTATCAGCGATGGATTAAAAGGAAAGGGAAATGGCGTCCCATATATGTTCATCTCGCCTTTGAGTGGCACAGCAAAAGACCTTGAAGTAAACAATTTTTTTCTTCATTTATGAATACAGTACCGATGCTTACTTGACCTAGCTCTCCATTTTCAGAAAAGCAAGAAAGTTACGTTGATGGTGTCATTGGTCCAAGGCTCATATTGCTCAGATATGGGTTACGACCCAATGGACCCTCGGTGTGCTAGAATTACTCTTTCAGGAGAAGTGAAAAAAGTATGTGTACATGTTCAAATAATTCTTATCAAAATCATGAATAAAAACTGTAGGAATAACGTTAGAATATCGTATGAATAAACATATTTAGCAGAAAGAATCTTTTCAGATTCCAGAGGGTGATCCTGAATATGAAACAGCAAGAAATGCAGTTTTCGCCCGTCACGAATGGCTCTCTCATATGCCACCAGGTAATAATGAAAAATAACAACAAATTTTCCATACAATTTGAATGAGTATACAAATTACTGGAAATGTTTAGATTTCTTTTTTGCCAAACTCGAAATTGGAACGATTGATGTCATTGCCGAATTCGGAGGAGCTGCATCGGTCTCAGTTGAAGAATACTTCAACGTCAATGAAAATGAATGGAGTGAATACATAAGACGTTATCAATAAATGTGAGATATTCGATCATCCTTAGGCATTGACGGGTAAAGAGTTGGTAATATTTATTATGGATTTTCCTTATTTTTGTGATGAAAAACAATCCAAAATTATCACAACTCATAGAATACATTAATGTCATTGTACATTTTCAGTCGAACGACCATGCACAAGCAATATATAAGCACATTATATATTTTTATACTCTAAGTGGAAGAAAATTCAATTTCAATGTACGTTTTCTTGTCTTCCAAAATTTAATATTATTGTTAGATGGTTTGAATAAAATTCTTTTGAAATTCAGAATTTTTTTTCTTGATATCTTGGCCGTATAGAGATGTGGATTTATACCAGTTTACCAGTAGAACAAGATTTTTTAGATCGGTTTTTTGCATCAACAGGGAGTCATATTGAAGGGGTAATATATTAACCTACGAAAAATGAACCATATTGTCGAAATAACATCGATAATCGATTCAATCGATGCAAAGAAAAGCATTCACGCCTCACGGCGTTCTAAAGCAAATTGTGATGAAAAGACGTGAATTACTTGAACATTTATATTATGAAAATTCCAGTGATGTATGCTCTGTTGTCTCAATTAACTTTGAATGGTAAATATCGAAAATTAATCCGGTCGATAATTATGATAGGAAGACGCGAAAACTTTTCTTTGTGTTCAATAAATCGATTATGAATATTATTTCAGCGATATCAATATTTATCAGTTTTTTAGGTTATATTACGCGCTTGACCGCAGCCAAATCTATTAATGTAGTTGAAGGGAAAATGCTTCAATCTTGTTAAACGAAAGTCTATGTTGGGTATAAAAAGATTACTCTTCAGGTTAGACAGGAAAAAAAAGTAAGATTCGAAAAGTTCAAAATCATTTAATTCAAATTAAAGTAATTACAAATCAACAATAAACTATTATTCCAATAGCATTTTGGTAAAAAATAATTTCCCCTAAGTGGACTTTATTGCATCACAACTTTCAACGATATGTTATATGATTCGGAATGAATCAACAAGTGTCCTGTTGTGATTAATCTTTCTAACGTGACTAAAGTCTCACGATTATTTATTGGCTTTTATAGAGTTTTAAATGTGCATTGCGAGCGCAATGCAAGTGAAAATATAGGTTGGATTGGAGTATTCTTGTAAAAATTTGATGAGGAGGTCAATTTTGAATCATGAACTGTTATAATCATACAGCACGCTTCAGCGCCCTAATTCAGCTAGCATATAGACATCAGTAAGATTAATTCGTTGACAACAAATCCGACAAATAATCCAAAATCACAATGACAAGATAAACTTTATCAGAACGGGAACTTCTTTTGTCAAACTGATGATGAAATTTCTTCCAACAAAAGAGAAATAATTTACTCTCGATTCTCTTTTATTTCATAAGATCCATCAACGATCCTTAGAGTCACATCGCGATGTTTTATTTACTTGCATGTCAACGTACATTTAAGCTAAACTATGCACTCATTCGTATTCTTATCGAGTCTTGAGATTGCTTACATAGTGATTTTCCATGATAATTTTAAACAGGACCTTCGTGAAAATTGAGAAAGCGAGTAGACTTTGAAAAGCTGCTCTGGTTGTGCCGATCGCAGCTTACGCGAAAGTGCAGGCTATGAACCATCCTCATCGCAGATTATAATCTGTAATATTATTATAAGTATACTTTAGTGCTACGTTATCAAGCATCAATCAAGTGGGTTGGCTTTGCTTAACACCAATGTTCATAATAATTCACAACTAATAATTATATTAATTTTCTTCCGAACACGGGAACAGTATATTTGTCACTCTAGTTAATTTCATTACCGTTATATACAATGAGTGAGAAATTTATGTCAGATTCAAATTTACGCATAGATTAGGCACCAGTAGGAACATTCAGTACACGAGATGACTTGAAAGGGGTTTCCGGCGATAGGTCAATGGGAAATGGCAGTGGGGTGCCTTACTTATATATAAGTAGATATGATCACATACAGATATCATCACAAGTTTCCCCAGTGCTGTTTAAAACACTCTAGATATTTTTCGGTAGATTAATCTTGAATAATGTCTAGTTCTTCACCTTTTCGATTGTATTAATTGTTGTTATCCACAATTCATTTGGACAATTCGCAGTGTTTACATCACTGTCCATTGATCAAAATTGATGCATATTAGTGATGGATATTCTATTTATTTCCAAAAAGATAACCGTGTTGTATTGATTCTAACATTCTGGCTTAGAATGTTACAATCATTCTTTCTTCAGGACCTTACTGCATTACTATGCTATGCGAACAAATGGATCCATAAAGTGCCATACTCTTACTTTTTTATTAGAAAACTTTAAAAATGTACATTGATTTGAGACCGTGATATTTATTTCACTAGATTTTCTGGAACCTTCAATGTTTATTTGTATTAAAATTAGCTTACAATTATTTCTTTTAAACAGTTAACGTGAAAAAATGCGTTTTTGCTTTCTCAAAGAGAAAGCTTTGTAATGGGGCAAAAATCGACCCACCGAATCAGACCTCGGGACCTCGATTTTCGTGATCTACGGGTCGAAAAACATGGAAATCCAAAAGTGTCTGTATGTTGTATGTATGTGTGTGTGTATGTGTGTGTGTGTGTGTGTGTGTGTGTGTGTGCGTCCCGTTTTTTTTTCGTCCACGATAACTCTCGAAGGAATGGTCCGATCGTCTTGAAATTTTGCACACAGGTTAATCGCGGCAAAATCTCAGGCGAGTTCAATTTTCAGCGAAATCCGTTGTTTATTTCCTTAGCAACCGTTGTTAAGGTGTCTATTTTTTCGTTTCTTTCGTCCACGATAACTCCCGAAGGAATGATCCGATCGTCTTGAAATTTGGCACACTGGTTAGTTGTGACAAGATCTAGTCCGAGTTAAATTTTCAGCAAAATCCGTTGGTTATTTCCCTAGCAACCGTTCCTAACGTGTTCTCTCACAAATCCTTATGAGTGCTCATTGGGGCAAGCCGGAAAATCAGTTTTAAGTCACACTCGATGGCCAAGGACACTGAATTGTCCCATTTTCTCCATAGCAACGGTTGTTTACCTCCTTACCAACCGTTACGAAGGTTGGAAATCATTAATTTATGACCTATTTCCATCATTTTCGACGGCAAAGGACACAAAATCTTCCCAATTAGCTCCTTAGCAACCGTTGTTTACCGTCCTAGCAACCGTTGCTAAGGGGAAGAAAAATTCATGTAAGTTTCGTTTCCAATATTTTCAACATGCTATAGAGAAAATTGGAAAAATTTGGTGTCGTTTGCCCTCGAAAATGATCAAAATGAGCCTTCAAGTGTGCTAAATACGGACCGGATCGATTTTGACCACCATTAAACCGTATGACAGTCACAAGATGAATTGATCGAAAAATTATGCAGGTCCAAATATCTCGCATCGTGTAGAACCTAGAACGTTTGCTTTGTTGCATTTGATCAAATCATAAGAGAGCCCGGGCAGACATCAACCCTCGCGACAAAGTTTGGTCAATTGAAAAAGAACGACACTTTACACAGTCACAAAATACGAATTGAACTGATTAAATAATTTTTTTGTAATCTTTGAAAAATAAATGATAGTATCTACGCTAGTGGAATGGTGAAAATACAGGTTTGAGACGCGTTTGTGGGTGATGTTGAAGCCTCTTTTAGAAAGCATACTGCTAAGGCACTTGGCAGCGGTTTTCTTACAAAAATTGTGCCATTGAAAGGATTAGTCCAAGAATTGATTGACTAAAAAGTGCTTCATCCTCCGCAGCAGTTGAAGTATCTGAAATTTGAAACTAATATCAAATATATCCACTTTTCGAGTTGTGCCTCTTCTGTGCGCGATTTTAAGTGATGACATGTAATTATAATTTTATCCAAAGCCAAGTCTCAGCTGAAATGTGTTAAGCCAAAAGTTCAGAAAGCGGGAGGGATAGACATTCATTGAAACGTGCAGTTTTCCGTATGAAAAACAATCTGAGCGTAAATCGATTCCAACATATGAAAGAAATGGAATACCGAAAGAAACTTCGAAAGGTAAATCCGTAAGAATAATATAAGTATACAAGGTATAATAATATTTTCTGTCGCTATTAAACCTGTGAGAATAGTTGTATCAATGACAATATTGAAATATTCTTGGATCAGTGGACTGCATCTTCAGTATTTAGTAAAGTATCAATTGATCTGTATTCTTTATTTTCTCCTCTTGCATGACTCCAAAGTCCAAAAATTTTCTGAGGTAGACTAATAGCTCTTTCGCACAACCAGCCGTATGGTTTTACAGATACAAGAAATTGGTATTTGTAGAATTTGTGTTTTTAATTTTCATTACAGAATGGATGATTAAACAGGAATTCGTGTAAAGCTTTATTTAAAAAAAGAATGACGTTAGAATTTGTTGAAAAGAAATATTTTCTCTTTTTCTTTTCCGTTTGTTGAAGCAGTCAAGTTTGATTAATTGACTGAATTTTCTTGTAATCGGTCAAGTGCTGGAAAAAACTTTATGATAGTGATTTCGGCACGAATTGGTTATTTACGCCCTTGATACTGCACCTCTGTTTATGTGCTTATTCTTTGATTAGTTTTACTGGTGAATCCTGAACTTGAAATTTTACTGGAATTTTTTCAATGTGATTGGGTTAATTTGCCTTGATGATTCAATTTATTCCTCGAATATTGCATTTGAAGGGCTGGTCAAATATGATCCTTCCTCAACTTATTTACACTTAATTAATTGGTGTAAATAAGTTCCTTTCTCGACTAGTGATCACGCTGGATCTGCTGCCCGCTTCATTATGATTATTTCTCGTAGAACTTGCTGAATAATATTTATTGAGCCAAGAATAATGGTTCCACCTATTCTTAAATTTATCCTGAGAGGAAATTCCTTGGTTACGGCTTGATTAATATCAGACTATTCAAGTGGGTATATTATTCATCGCAAGGATATTCGCCATATTCAGGATTATATTCGTATTGTTTTATCGATAGCAATTTTTCTGCATCTATTCGCTGTTGAAAATACGAAGTAAAACCTATTCCGAGTGTTTACGCCTCGTATTGTGTTTTTGGCGTGTAGTTATTTTTATTCATAGTGTGAGCAACACTGTATGAAGATTCTCTTTTGACACGTGCATGAGGTTCGTGAATAATTGTAATGAACGTATTTCCATGATTCACTTTTCAGAATGAAATAACATCATTGTTCGGTATTGAAAATCTAATATGTTTCCATTGTTTATTTGATAAACTTTTTCTGAATGTTGAAAATACATAAATACGAAATATTGATTCATACAAATGAATTATCCGAATTCAAAATGACGAGATAAGCTTTATGAAAACAGGAGTATTTTTTTCAAGCTCATTATGTTTACTGCAATAAAGGGAGAGATAAGATCGATTTTTCCACTTTTCCTCATTATCTTTATGTTATAAAATCCCACGATTCTTCGAGTGTCATCTTATTACTCCTATTACCCGCATGCCATTGTATATTGAAGCTCAAGAATCATTAGGTGAAACAATGTCTTTGAAAATGTCAGTGGTTACACTGGCTGTGTTGATTGCGGCTTTCACGAGTGCGCATGGCGCCAGCTCACCTCCACCCCCAGAGCAGAGTGCCTTATTAGCACGTTACATCGTTAATCAAGCAGGTCAGATTTTCTCAATGCATCTGTTTATTTCAATTCTTGTATTGATGCCTATCCGCGTACTATAACTATAGTTAATTTCTTTTCGACACAAGTGTAACTTTTCCAATAATATGAATAAGAACACATTATAATACAACACGATTCTTTATCATTTTGAACGTAAATATTTCACACACTTATGAGTACAAACCCTGGTTTATTGCAAAATACCAAGTCAAAAAAGCGCATGAAAAGTTTGTAGAACAATAGATTAGGAATAATGAGTATGGCACTTTGGACCCTAGGGATTGGGGAATCCACAGCTCGTGAACTTTGTTTAAAACTGATTACAAATATTTTTCGTCATAGACCGAACGCTGTATATCAAGCGTCACATGTGAAGTTGAGTAGATTTACTTTATGAATATGTTATAGTATATGTTGAACATATATCGACCCTCCCTATTCATAAGGACGTATCTCGGGAGTCAGAATAATAAGGACGTATCTCCCGGAACGCCGGAGCGCGGGAAAATAAGGACGTATCTCGCGTGAGCGCAAAGTAAGGTAGCACGGTCTGGATCTGTGCTTGAGGTGACGAGCAGCTGCACGGCCAAAGTAACTTTTGGAATGGCTCCGGGAGAGCATTTTAATCATAATCCCAGCTTGTCCCGGTTGTAAAGTTAGGGTTAAATTTGCTAGAGACGAAAATGTCGAAAAATGTCGAAAAATGAAAAATTTTTTGTCTTTTATTTCGATATAGCTCGGAAGCTATTGGTTTGAGAGCAAAATGAAAGAGGAAAAAAAGTTTCGTTATAAAATTGTCTATAAAAATGGATGAGTTTGAATTTGAAATCTTAATTATTGTTGCTAATATATTGATATGAATACGAAAATTACAGGTTAAAATTTTGCTTTTTTTGGGAATTTTTTACGAGTACTCAAATTGTACATACGAATATGGAATTTCAAGTCGAAATACCTTGTATTCTAATGAAATAACTCCAAAAAATTTCATCTCGATAAGTATAATAGCTTCCGTACAATCAATTTGTTAAATAAAAAAATATATTCAGAGTTACAATATTTGAAAGTTTGTACAGACTTTTACAATCAGTACATGAACCTGATTATTTTTTTACGTACTCTCCAATACGTAAACTATCGATTCCCAGTATAAAAATTACCTCTTAGTACATTCAATCAACAATTAGAATTTTTTGAAAAATCGTACGTGAAAGTACCTTATAAACAATTACTACTGCCAAGCGGTTTTTCCATATATTCAAAATCTGAGGGTTGCATTGCATAGAGAATGAACAAGCACTCATTTTAAGCTCTCATTCATCGAAATCGGATTACTGGGTTCCGAAATATAGAGGCTCAAAGTTGAGGTACGTTCACGGCAAAACTATTTGGAGTTTAACGATAGTAAAAAGTTTGTCGTACAGCTTAAAGAATAATCTTTCCAAGTATAATGTATGATGTACGTAAGTGATGCCCTTCGTACTCAAATAACAAGAGAGAGATCGACGGAAATCATCGAAACGCGGTACTTTCGGCGCGGCGGCAGTGGAATTCGGCGCGGCGGCAGTGGAGGGGGTAGCTGAGAAGAAACGAAGAAAAGTCGATCGCGCGGGTTCAAAATGAACGCGTGATCTTTAATTGACTATATCTCAGCTTCTACGACAGATAATTTGATGATTTTTTTTTTAAATGAATATAGTAAATCGAAAGCTACCCGACTACGTATATATTAAGTTCAGCTAAGTCTAAATTAACAATTTGTTAATGAAATAACAATATTGCCATTTTTCAGCGACAAAAAAATCATTTGTTTAATTTTTTTTTCGTACAATTGACATGACACTATCTCAAATGTCTTTGTAAATATACATTTTATTTATTTGCAAATATATTTTGATTGATAAATATATATATATATTCGAAGGATTTTGAAAGGAGAGTCGAATTAATTATGTAATAAATATTTAATATACTAAACATTATATTTTCAATACATTTATAAACTCGAATTCCGAAAACACACACATATAAAACCTTAAATTCGACTGAAACCATACAAAGTTTAGTTTATATATATATATATATATATATATATATATATATATATATATATATATATGTGTGTGTGTGTGTGTCAAAACATAAAATTCAAGATTTTATATATGAGTGTACGTGCAACTTTGTATGGCTTTAATCGAATTTAAGGTTTTATATGTGTGTGTTTTCGGAATAATAAAATAAATGTATTATAATATAATGTTTAGTATATTGAATATTTATTACATAATTAATTCGACTCTCCTTTCAAAATCCTTCGAATATATATATATATATTTATCAATCAAAATATATTTGCAAATAAATCAAATGTATATTCACAAAGGCATTTGAGATAGTGTCATGTCAATTGTACGAAAAAAAAATTAAACAAATGATTTCTTTGTCGCTGAAAAATGGCAATATTGTTATTTCATTAACAAATTGTTGATTTAGACTTAGCTGAACTTAATATATACATAGTCGGGTAGCTTTCGATTTACTATATTCATTTAAAAAAAAAATCATCAAATTATCTGTCGTAGAAGCTGAGATATAGTCAATTAAAGATCACGCGTTCATTTTGAACCCGCGCGATCGACTTTTCTTCGTTTCTTTTCAGCTACCCCCTCCACTGCCGCCGCGCCGAATTCCACTGCCGCCGCGCCGAAAGTACCGCGTTTCGATGATTTCCGTCGATCTCTCTCTTGTTATTTGAGTACGAAGGGCATCACTTACGTACATCATACATTATACTTGGAAAGATTATTCTTTAAGCTGTACGACAAACTTTTTACTATCGTTAAACTCCAAATAGTTTTGCCGTGAACGTACCTCAACTTTGAGCCTCTATATTTCGGAACCCAGTAATCCGATTTCGATGAATGAGAGCTTAAAATGAGTGCTTGTTCATTCTCTATGCAATGCAACCCTCAGATTTTGAATATATGGAAAAACCGCTTGGCAGTAGTAATTGTTTATAAGGTACTTTCACGTACGATTTTTCAAAAAATTCTAATTGTTGATTGAATGTACTAAGAGGTAATTTTTATACTGGGAATCGATAGTTTACGTATTGGAGAGTACGTAAAAAAATAATCAGGTTCATGTACTGATTGTAAAAGTCTGTACAAACTTTCAAATATTGTAACTCTGAATATATTTTTTTATTTAACAAATTGATTGTACGGAAGCTATTATACTTATCGAGATGAAATTTTTTGGAGTTATTTCATTAGAATACAAGGTATTTCGACTTGAAATTCCATATTCGTATGTACAATTTGAGTACTCGTAAAAAATTCCCAAAAAAAGCAAAATTTTAACCTGTAATTTTCGTATTCATATCAATATATTAGCAACAATAATTAAGATTTCAAATTCAAACTCATCCATTTTTATAGACAATTTTGTAACGAAACTTTTTTTCCTCTTTCATTTTGCTCTCAAACCAATAGCTTCCGAGCTATATCGAAATAAAAGACAAAAAATTTTTCATTTTTCGACATTTTTCGACATTTTCGTCTCTAGCAAATTTAACCCTAACTTTACAACCGGGACAAGCTGGGATTATGATTAAAATGCTCTCCCGGAGCCATTCCAAAAGTTACTTTGGCCGTGCAGCTGCTCGTCACCTCAAGTACAGATCCAGACCGTGCTAAGGACGTATCTCGCGTGAGCGCAAAGTAAGGACGTATCTCGGAGGAACGCGCAAAATAATATCGTTGCTCGGAGAATTGCGAAGTAAGGAAGTATCTCAGCGGTTTAAAATCAACTAATGAAGTTTACACATGAAGATAAAACCCAGTCACGAGTCACTCAGTCGTATTAATCTTCTAAAAACAGTAGGAGACCAATTCTGATCACTATAGTCGCCACTCGAATACCTTACACGTTTCACTGCAAGTTTATTAATAACATCCATAATAAGCACTGTAGTACTGCACTGTCGATGTGACTCTGGTTCTGATTTAAGAAGTTGACGGTAGTGCTCGAGTCTAACAGCGGCTACTGCAGTGATCAACTGTGGAATAAGCCGCCGCGCGCCGCGGCCGGTGGCTCAATTCGTGGATAAGACTCGGGGTTCGATTCCCGGATTTCCCGGCATGCACCTCTGTAGGGCCAGTTTTATATGGAAACCAAAAATAAGAATACGATCCGCCGTGAGCATCATATGATTGTGGATAGTCGGTTTCTTGAATGTAAACTACAAGCCAATAACGAGAGACGAAAAACTGCGTCTTGTTACTAGTTGCTAAGCGCTCGCGACTCGCGACTGCAGTCAGAGCAGCTTGGCCTGTATACATACTATAGTCTTAGCGCAGTCCAGCGCAGTCGAGCACAGAGCCACCGCGTTTCCACGTATATAAATGACCATCGTTTCTGCAGTGCTTTTGACTCATGAATAAAAAAATACAGATGCTTCATATTTTGACTCGCCTCCATGATCGCTTTCATATTTACCGAGTTTTAATTCTATGCTTGAGATTTATTTGCGGTTATGATCGGCTATAATTTTCAATCAAAGTGAGATTCAATATTGAGTCGCAATTCTCCGCGAGCTGCGGCATTATTTCGCGCTCGTCCGAGATACGTCCTTTCTTTGCGCTCACGCGAGATACGTCCTTACTTTGCGCTCACCCGAGATACGTCTTTACTTTGCAGTCGCCCGAGATACGTCTTTATTATTCTGCCGCCCGAGATACGTCCTTATTTCGAGAATCTCCGAGATACGTCCTTATGAATAGGGAGGGTCGATATATACTTCATACGCGCAAATTTAGAAACCTTCAAAATTTGCTTCACGGACCCGCTTTCTATATGATTCTGTTCAAATCGTCATTAGTCTGACCCTATCATTTTATAACATCGTTCGCTCGCCCAGGACACCACCCCATGAGTTGTTCTGGACAAGGCAAAAGTCAAATATAGTGTCGCCTGCAATGCTACAAAAAAGATATCAGCACTTTTGCCCCTGTGCGATGGTGGTTTTGCACCGCTACACGGGGCAAAAGTGCAGAAAACGGTTTTTTTTTCAATCGCTAATAACTCAATGTTCACATGTCCGAATGAAGTGAACAAGCATAGTTTTAGTTAGCTGACAACCTGAGGATAATTGTTCACTGATAGTTTGATGTGATTACTAGAATATTGGAGGAGATATTTGATTCTAAAAAAACGTTTGCCCCGGTCTTCCCTATATTATAATAAATATGAACGATTGAAAGATTTCAACTTGTGTAGATTGGGCATCAGTAGCTACGATCAGTACAGGAAATGCCACAAAAGGCTATCCTTTTGTCCAATTAATTTCTACCAGCGATGGAGTGAAGGGGAAGGGTAGTGGAATCCCATACTTATACATTACGCCTCTGGATTTCACTGGGCAGGATCTTAAAGTAAGTGGCGATCAGAAAATCTTTTTCTGGACTACATATTCTAGATTCTATCAATTCATATGAGTACGTAAGAAACACTCTTCAAAATAGTCAAATAATGAAGAAAGACATGGGCATGGGTGAGATCTTAGTGAAAGTTCAAATTTTCGAAATCGTTAAGCACAGAATGTGGCATGAGAGTCACATTTTAACCTTGATTTGCTAATTCTCTATTGATGAATTCTGATTTCATCTAATCCTAGTTTCATCATATGAAAAATGTCTGCAAAAACTATGCCATAAAGGTCATAACTTATAGCAAAATCATCTATATAAGGATTTACTGAGACTCCCTTTTGATGATTCACAACTTATCTGGATAATTTAGTTGTTTTGTGATTGAATAGCGATTAATCATAATCATTACTAATGGATTTTTTATTTCCTATTTTATGTAGAAAGACAATCGCGTCACGTTGCTCATGTCATTGGCTCAAGGATCTTATTGCGTTGACAAGGGCTATGACCCGATGGACCCGCGATGTGCCAGAGTCATACTTTCTGGAAGAATTAAGAAGGTACACACACACATAATATTAATTATAGTGACTCATATTGGTATCTAGAGATTTTATTGATTTTGCTCATTCCCTAAATTTGTTCTCACTCTTATTCAGGTCTTAAAGGGTGACAGAAATTATGGAACGGCCAAGAAAGCAGTTTACGAACGTCATAGATGGATCGCCGAAAATGCGCCAGCAAGTAAGCGAAGCAAAAGTTGTTATATGAACTTTGTTTATGTCACACAAGTATGAAATCTGTATTAATTCGTATTTATTTTCTAGATCATCACTTTTACATTGGTGAATTGAAAATCGAAAGAATAGCTTTGCTGGCTAAGATTGGCGGACCTGCATACATTACGGTCAATGATTATCTCAACGCTAAGAAGAAAATATATTAACAAATACGGGTACCAAAAGTATTTGTCTGTATTTAATTCAATTTTGCTACCGGATTCTAAGCAATACTACATGATTATGTACGATTGAATGTTTTCAATTGATTAAACGCGCAAAACTGGCTATAGAAAAATCATGATGATTATATTCTATGTACCGTACGTGTGTTGATTATTTTGGAGTAATCAACATTTTTCTCAGTCAAATTTATAAATGTTCGTCGTAACGGTACAACCGACGTAAGTTTTATTATTCAATTCATTTTTCTTTTGACGAAAAAAATGTTTCCTTTAACATCCGAATAGGGCTGAAGAACAATCCATTACTCTGTTATAAGATAACTGTACCCAATTTGGCACTGTACCCAATTTGGCACAATCGTCAGATTTCGTATTTCCGGTGATCTCTGAGCATCAGTCGCTCTTGGGTTATGTTGGGGGAATCAAAAGAAAATTTTCGGTATCTTCCCCGCCCATTTAGCCCTTAAAACCACTCTCCTACAACACTTTGAAGTTTCACTTACTGATTTTTTCACCATTTTCTTATTTCACTTTTCACACTCAACCTCAAAAATCAGGTGTCAATAATTTTTTTATCTCTCAAAGTGTCATTACTCTTTTTTGTGTAAAAACATCTCAGCTTTCACTGAATATGATACTGGGAAAGATGAAGGAATGAAATTATCTATGAATTGAATTCAGATACGTCAAAATACGACTTGTATAAAAGTTGAAACTTGCGTGGAAGTCAAAATATTGATTTTTTGAAATCGTTCGATCAATGCGGTGGCGCGTATTGAATACACTTGATGAAAAAATGAAAGCCTATTGACAAAATTAACAAAACGAACGTATGACAATAATGAAAATTGAATGGTGTATAGGTAAAATTCCAAAAATCCGATGTCGATCGATATTATATATCTATCAAGTATTGTGATTGCTGAGATAATAATATTACATACCAGAATAGTATCCACGCAAAATTTGAAAGAATTTCACTGCACATAAAACAATATCATGTGAAATTTGACGATCATTGAGCGAGATATTCGCGTGCCATTTAGACGTCTGAATCTAATAGTCCAAAACGATAAACTTCATTGAAAGAGGATTTTTTTTCTTCAAAATAATAATAAGTTTCCACCAATATAAGGAATCATGGGAAGTTTGATTTCCCTTTTCATTCCTGTCATTGACATGTTATAAAATCCTACGTTTCTTACAGTGTCATCGCACTCACGTGCATAGATACTACTTTAAAATTCAAGTAGATATATTCATAATGTAATATATTTAAAAAGTCTTGAGGATGTTCCCATGATGATTTTTTATAATGTCTCAAAATCAAATCTATGAAAAAAACCGCTGCCAAGTGCCTCAGCAGTATGCTTTCTCAAAGTATTGCAATTGAACCTCAACTTGCATTAATCACCACTCTTTGAGAAAGCAAAATGAACCTCTAACTCATTTCCTCCACTCCATAGTAACGGTTGCTATGGTAAATATCCGAGCTTCGGTGTTCTTACTTCTTAGTCGTCAACAGTTCCGAAAATGGACCTCTAACTGACTTTTTCCACTCCATAGTAACGGTTGCTAAGGACGTAAACAATGGTTGCTATGGTAAATGTCGGAGCTTCGATGTTCTTACTTCTTAGTCACCAACAGTTCCAAAAAATGGACTTCAAACTGACTTTTCCCACTCCATAGTAACGGTTGCTAAGGACGTAAACAACGGTTGCTATGGTAAATGTCGGAGCTTCGACGTTATTACTTCTTAGTCATCAACAGTTCCGAAAATGGACCTCCAACTGACTTTTCACACTCCATAGTAACGGTTGCTAAGGACGTAAACAACGGTTGCTATGGTAAATGTCGGAGCTTCGATGTTCTTACTTCTTAGTCATCAACAGTTCCAAAAATGAACCTCCAACTGACTTTTCCCATTCCCTAGTTACGGTTGCAAGCGATATAAACACCGGTTGCTAGAGACATCAACAATGGTTTATACGGGAAAGGTCTCTTTGATTGTTATAGGATCCCATAAATATACAAACCCAAATGATCATTTATCATGAATTATATGGGAACTTATCGAAAACACGCTAGCAACGGTTGCCATGTAATCAAACAACGAATGTTGCTGAACACCGAACTCGGTTCACATCTGCCGAAGACCGACCTGTGTGCAAAATTTCAGGACGATCGGACCATTCCTTCAAAAATTAACGTACGACAAAAAAAAGTCAGTCTGAAGCTGAATTTTGTATCTCTATAGCAACGGTTGCTAGGAGAATAAACAATGGTTGTTCCAAAATGAATGTCTTATCGATTCTCATCGATCGTCGAAAGAATTGGAGACCCATCGTGCATTGATGATGATTTTCGGAGCTTTTATCAAAAACACGTTAGCAACGGTTGCTAGAGAAATAAACAACGGAATTGGCTGAAAATTGAACTCGACCGAGATTTTGCGGCGACTAACCTGTTTGCAAAATTTCAGGACGATCGGACAGTTCGTTCGAGAGTTATCGTACGACAAAAAAGTGCACGTACGTACATACATACAGACATTTTCGGATTTCCATGTTTTTCGACCCGTAGATTACGAAAATCGAGGTCCCGAAGTCCGATTCGGTGGGTCGATTTTTACCCCGTTACAAAGCTTTCTCTTTGAGAAAGCAATAGGGGAAGTGAAAAAAAGTGTTAAAAGATGACTCTGAAATGTGGAGTAGCTGCTCTGTCGGTGGTTATTGCAGAGTACATTAGTGAACGTTTTAAGTCGCCTTCATCCCAAGATTGGAGTGCTTCAATGACGCGTTACATCGCTAATCAACCAGGTCAAATTTTCTCAATACATTGTGTTAAATTATGCGCATTCGATTCTTATATTGATTCTCATCCCCGTACTGATTATATAAGGTACCTGTACCCAATATGCGCCACCTAAGCGAGAAAGGTCACTACACAGCGTCAAATGAATATTTTCTAACATAATTGGTGTCAAATGAAAGGTCTACTCAATACCTACAAAATGAGCTAAGTCTTTTTCAATTTGAACAGTTCTACGCTAAGATACCGCGGTTTTAAAAAAAAAAAAATTTTCGGGAAAAAATTTTTAGTGTACCCAATATGGCGCCACCCTGACAATACTTCTTTTCATCCAATTTGAAGCATGAAGCATGTCTGAAATAAATAAAATACAAACAAAAAAGTATTTTTCTGATATAATTTTATTGAAAAATACATTTTGTCTCTGATTGAACCATAGTACATAGATTATATGAACTTCTAACAACCTAAATCAAATCAAGTTTTCAGTTAAAATTCATGAAAAACCGTTGTTTTTGAATCAACAAAATTAACTTATGCAACATCTAATTCCAATATTGATCTCTCAAATTGATGAACATTCTTTTTAGTGTAATTTTAAATATAATTGAGATGTTCTCACTGAAATGGAAGAGTTCAATTTAAAAAATGTCCGAACCTATTTGGAACTAGCTATTGTCATGATTGTGGTAGAAAAATTCTGTTTGATGTTTTTTCCTAGACAGTACTTATAAACGCATAACCTCGAGATTTTTCTCGTTATAGAATAGCCAAGATCTGCTAAGCGTTCAATTCGACTACATAATTCTTCGTTCTGTACTGTCGTTAACGCATATGGTCGACTCATTTTCCTTTTTTTGCATATGTTTTGTTTGACATATTGTTGAAATGTTCGAAGAGGTATCTTATATATAGTCGAAGCCATCCTCTGCGATATCTCACCTTTCTTGACCTGCTCCAGAGCTTGAACTAAATTTTCTTTCGACCCTGTTTGGCGGATATTTACCATGAATGGGTTGATTGTAGCAGCTGGAACAAGAAAATAGGGGTGGCGCATATTGGGTACATTTGATAAAAATAACGAAGAGCTATTGAAACGGTTGATAAAAAGGTCATACAAAGAAAAAAAAATTGGATGATGTAGATGGGATGTCAAGGAATCGAATGATATGTCGCTCGATTTTTTTGGCCCAGTTTAAGGGTATTAAAAAAATTCGCACTTACCTGAGCGAAATTAGATCGAGAATGAAAATTGGCGAAAAAATGGATAAAACGAGCTGTAACAAGTTGGTGTAAGGGTTCCCGATCGGTGAAAATGTTTTTTTTCCTCATTATTTAGCATTGCCGACAAGATTCTGTGCCGCGGCGATGCTCTAGACGCGCGTATATATGAAATACGAAGGGTGGCGCATATTGGGTCCTGGCGCATATTGGGTACACCTACCTTAGTTCATTATTTCGACACAAGTATGCTGAAAGATGAATTGACGTAAGAGTGTTGAAACGTACGCTTGTGATTCAAACGATGTTTTCCATGAAATAGTATGAATAAGGCGTATAACATATTTTTTGATGATTTTGAATGTAAATACTTTACAAGCGAATGAGAAGGAACCCATTTCACGTATCAGGAACACTATATGGAATCGTGTTTTATACATTCTTTGCGAATCATGAAGTCTGGAACGTGTATGCAAAGTTATTCTTGACGTGTTTAATAATAACGATCCTCTCATTAGTATCGAAATGTGATATTTACACTGAAAACAGTCCGTCGAATCTTATTGTGCGCACACATATACATCGAAGTTCGTAGTTTTTAAAAAAGTTCAATATGTACTTTCACTCAATTTATCTTACCGTTATTCAGATCTCAATACCCTCCGCTGTTATACGAACATGCTTCGTGTCCTTGGCGTATAATAAAATCTTCCACGATACGTATTTATTTTGTAGATCACCACCTTTTTATTGGTAAATTAGGTATCTAGGCAATATTATTCCTGTCCGGTGGACTTATACATACATTACAGCCAATGATTATTTCAAAGCCAAGTAGAAGCAATGCTTCAATGCTTCAACAAAATATGTGGTGGATTATGTGATCTATTCTTTTTCACTTCACTCCGGATTGGCCCTCAAAGACCGACCATTTAAACAATTTTTTAATAATGGAGGGTGTACACTGCAATACTGACAACAGAAACCGATTATCTGTTTTGAATCTGATGTCGTTACCGAGTCCAAGTGATGCTACATAAATATGTACGACTGAATGTTTTGAATCAAATGTGCAAAGTTATTTATGGACAGGATAATATACCTGTACCTTATACAGCGTGGGTTCAAAAGTAGTTATTTTCCAGACAGATGTTCAGTTGGGTCGAGGATAGTACAGTAAAGAAAAAAAAGTTGATAAACATACGTACGGAGAACATACAAATATTCAGGAGCTCGAGGGATTCCCTACGGCATAACAACTATTATGAAAGAAAAATTATCCATTAGAAATCGTATGTACATGGATAGATTTCATCTTTTAGGCTCATCAGGCTCATTAAATTCCGAGAGGCTTCTCACTCGAGTACTCTCTTCAAATTCCAACGGTACTTCCTAGTACTCCATGCTACTAAATTTGATGACATTCAAGTTTTCACCTCGTCAGCATAAACTTATTGTGCTTCGAACCTTCTTGTCCTAATCGGAGGAATAGCTGTTGGTTAATATTGGCAAGAATAAACAGTACTTACATTCAAAAACCCGCAATAATCCATAAGAACTCCGTCATACTCTCCCTAGGGGTACTGGAGTGAGGAAACCCTTCGTCAAATTCGCTTCTAGGCGATGAAAACATACGAAAATATTGATTTTCTATGTCAAGCTATCGAGTTCTCATAATCTCTCCCTCAATAGAGAAAAGCCGAGATTGTGAATCAGATATACGAATTAAACATTTTCGATCACTCAAAGAAACCATCTCTTGATTCTTCAAAATAATTTTTATATTTCTTATAAATCATTTGAATAAAAATGTTGAAGAAATCGCAGATGCAGTAATAAAAAGTTTCTTGAAAAGATCGAGATTGAATCGAACGAATGATCCAAATTTAGAATTCGGAGATAAGCTCTCTCAAAAGAGTTTTGCTTTTAATTAAACTGATAATCGAACATCCTCCAATGAAAAACAAAAAAAAGTTATAAAATTTTGATCAATCCCCTCTTCCTCATATTTTTTTGTAATATAATCTGACAATTCCTTGAGTAACATCGCACTTCTTCCCTGACCCGAATATAATCGTGTACAGAGACATTGCTTGCAAGTATACTTTTCAAGTCTTGAAATTACTTACATAGTAATATATCAAACACAATTAGGATCTAGAGAAGAATTGGGCTTGTGTGCAATTTTGTTTAGGTGGAACGATGAATTTCAAAATGCCAGTAGCTGTACTGGTTCTGTTGATCGCGATCGCAGTTTACACTAATGCACGAGACAGTAACTCACCTCCACCCCCAGATGAGAGTGCTTCAATGGCACGGTACATCGTTAATCAAGCAGGTCAGTTTTTCTCAATACCATTGTTCGTGATTATTTACGAAATTCGACTTCTAATGCCTGTGCAAACTGCAAAACATTCGATTTTCGAAAATACAAAATATCGGAGGAGTGCCACATTGCCTTCAGTGGCACATTGGCTGCACTCACATAACGCATATATGTATTGAATTTGTACAGATTGGACATCAGTAGGCACGTTCAGTACACGAAATGACACGAAAGACTATCCGTTTGTCCAATTAATTTCTACCAGCGATGGACCAAAGGGGAACGGCAGAGGAATCCCGTATTTATTTATAACGCCACTGGACTTCACTGGACAGGACCTGGAAGTGAGTCGATTTTTCTTGGCGTAGTATCATTATGACATTGCGCTACAAGTTACTATAGGGATTCTTGAAACAGTCAAGAATCTCAACGCCAACTATATTTTTCTCATGTGCTTTTGTTGCAAACCTCCTTCGATTCATTTATTTTTGCGTCAACGTAATTTATCTGGACAATTCAGTACTTGCGTGATTGAATATTCATTAATCAAAATTATTACTAATGAATTGTTTATTTCCTATCTTCTGTAGAAAAATAATCACGCCACGCTGCTCATGTCATTAGCTCAAGGGTCTTACTGCGATCACAAAGGTTATTTCCCGATGGATCCTCGATGTGCTAGAGTCATACTTTCTGGGAAAATCAAGAAGGTACAATGATTTGAAATTAATGTTGGTTATTTTTTAGATTTTCTGGAGTATTCAAAATTCCGAGCACTGACTATATCTTGCCTTGATTTAGATTTTGAAAGGTGATAGAAATTATGAAATTGCCAAGAAAGCGATTTTCGGACGTCATCAATGGCTCATGAACGTGCCAAAAAGTAAGTGAAAAAGTCCTGCTGTTCAAAC
Source organism: Aphelinus atriplicis (assembly GCA_020882685.1). Classification (NCBI taxonomy): domain Eukaryota; kingdom Metazoa; phylum Arthropoda; class Insecta; order Hymenoptera; family Aphelinidae; genus Aphelinus; species Aphelinus atriplicis. The sequence goes on along the minus strand of CM037075.1, from coordinate 19,733,917 downwards.
ATTTTTTATGTCGCAAAAGTAAGATACACGCGTACCTAATATGCGCCACCCAAGCGAGAAAGATCATTAAATCTCGTCAAGTGAATTTACCAAGGTGGCGGCAAATAGAAGATCAACTTAATATCTTCGAAATGAGCCCAGCTGAGCCGAGCTAGAATTCATTTTGGTCTATTCTGCGCTGTGATATAGAACTTTAGAGAAAAAAATTTTTGGAGAAAAAAATTTGAGTGTACGCAATATGCGCCACCCACAGACTACTTTTTTTTATCTAGTCTCTTTTCTTAGTTCTTTGGTAGAAGTCCTATCAAATGGTATTAACTGAAAAGGTCTACTAAATACCTCCAAAGTAAACCAAACCGCATCTGTCTCAGATTTTTCTACGCTGAATAATAGCAATGTCAAAAAATGTTCTTATACGGTTATTAGGCGCGTAAAATCGAGAGGAAAATCAATCATCCATAACTTGGGGGTGCGACGCATATTGGGTACTCTTGATGAAAATAACGGAGACTTATCGATACGGTTGATAAAAAGGACGTACGATGAAAAAAACATTAGATATGTAGATGGAATGCCAAGAAATCGAATGGCATGCCGCTCGATATTTTCGGCCTAGTTTAAGAGTATTGAAAAAATTCGCACTCACTTGACCGAAATTAGATGAAGAATCAGAATTGGTGGATAAATAGATAAAATTAGCTGAAATAACTTGGTGTAAGCGTTCGCGATCGGTCAAAATGTTTTATTCGTTATTATTTTGTATTGCCGACAAGATTCTGTGCCGCGGCGCGGTTGCTCTAAACGTCCGTATATACGAAATAAAAAGGATGGCGCATATTGGCTATACCTACCATATAAAAAATTTCTGACAATTTGTATTCATTTTCCAGATCACCACTTTTACATTGGCAAATTGGATATCGAGGCAATAACTGTGCTGTCTACGTCCAGTGGACCTCAATACGTTGCAGTCAATGATTATCTCAAAGCTAGTTAAAAAGAATATTGACAAATAAGGGCAGATATTGACATATACGATGTTTTTAAAACATTAATATGTACGACTGAGTGTGACCAATTGATTATACGTGCGAACTTATTTAAGAGAAATATAATATACGTATATACCTATTTAATGAAGCTTGTGTTCCAAAGTAGTTTATTTTCAATCAATGTCTCTTCAAAAAGAAGTTCGGGCAAAGATAGTAAAGTGAAGAAATAAATGTTGAAAAACATAGATAGGGAGAACAATTAAACGTTTAGGTGTGCGAGAGATTCTTCACTGATCGTCAGTGTAGCTAGATCTTCAAAATCATCAACACATGAATGAGAAATCACCCGTTAAAAGCTGAAATTGTAAATCAGTTATATTAATTAACTATTTTCGATTACTGTAAGTGGTGGTTTCTAACATAAATAGATTTTTTGCACACAGAACATCGGTTTAGTTTGTTTTGTGATTCTTGGTTACACCACCTTTCAATAGCCTGCCCATTCACCTGCCCATATCCATTCTCTTCCGACGTTAGAGGATCAAAAAAAAAAACATGAACATTAATAGAATGATAATCGTCTTTTTCGAAAAATTTGAATTATAGAAATCAAAAAGATTGATGGAAAGATCGAGATTGAAAATAATGAATAATTCCAATTCGGAATGATTAGATAAGCTCTCTTAAAAGAGTTTCTTCTCTTGAACAAGCTGATAATGCAATTGGCTCCAATGAAAGATCAAACAATGATAAGATTTTGACGCGTGCCTAACTCTTTCTAATTCCTTGAGTGACACCGCTTTTCTTTCCTCAGCCGAATGGAATTGGACACTGAAGCTGAAGTATATTCATAATGCAATATATATATCGAGTCTTATGATTGCAGAGATACTGATAAAACAATCCAAAATAGTATAAATGCAAAATTGAATAAGTCAGGGAAAAAATGTGGCGAAATAATGGCTTTGAAAATGTCTTTTGCTACATTATAGTTAATCGCACCTAACACTGCGCACTTATTTGGTTTGTTGACTTTTAGACACTTTGCGTGCCAAATACAACTTGTCATGCCTCAAAAACCTGATTTTTACTGCACACAAAACAATATCGTATGGAATTTGACATCCATTGAGCGAGATGTTTGCATTCCATTGAAACTGAATCCAATGAATAATTCAAATTCAAAATTATGATGTAAGCTTCATCGAAACAAAATTTTTTCCATTAAACTGATAATGAGATTCCTCCACTACAAGGGATGATGGAAAGTTTGATTCATCTCTTTAATCCTGTCATTTTTATGTTATAAAATCCTATTACGCTTCTTGCGTACATATATACTTATGAACTCGGATGAATCTCAAGTGGATATATTCAGAATGTAATATATTCAACAAATTTTGAGGATGGTCACATGATAATTTTCTATAATTTCTCAGAATCAAATCCATGAGAAATAGGTGGAGTGAAAAAAATTCAGATAGATGAATCAAAAATTTGCAGTAGCTGCTCTGTTGGTGTTTATTGCAGATTACACTAGTGCACGTGCACCGTCAGCCTCCATCCCAAGATCAGAGATAATTAATCATTCAGGTCAGATTTTCTCAATAAATCGTGTTTAATTCTCATTTTATTCTTGTATTGATTCTCATCAACGTATACGCATTATAGTTTATTCTTTCGACGAAGGTAGGCGAACGGTAAATTGACGCAAGAGTATGGTATTGTGTCTCAAACATTGTTTCTTGTCAAACAGTACGAACAAGACTATTATAAAACATATTTTTTGGTGATTGGGAAAGTGAATATTTCAGATTCGAATAAGAAGAAACACGTATGAAATGTTATTCTCGACTCATTTGATAATTACTATCCTCGCATTATTATCGAAAAGTGATATTTACACACTGAAAATAGTTAGTCGTATCACGTTGTATGCACACACGTACATACATCGAAGTTAGTTATTGTGCTTCTCTGGTTCTAAACCATGGAGGACAAAAAAAAGGCTTAGAAGTATTCATTAATGATCGTCGATGATTGTTTTTGGCCAGTTTTGTTGGGTCTATCAGTGATCCGGAACCAGGTTAGTACACTGTACAACTATTATCGTATAGCATATTGGTGATTTTACTGCACTCTGAGTCACTAATCACTATTCATACCCAGTTATATGTTATAATAAGTTTGAAACTATTCAAGAATTCAATAATGTGTGTAGCTTGGGCATCAGTAGTTACGCTCCGTATACAAGATGACATAAAAGGCTATCCTTTTGTCCAAGTAATTTCTATCATGATTAGAGAACAGAGAAAGGACACTGGGATCCCGTACTTATATAAAATGTCTTTGGATTCAGATTGGCTGGATCTTTTCCTCAGTGTATCATAACTTTTGAGATATCCCAAGTTCCTAGAGTGATTTTTGGAATTTCGACTTACGCTCAACATGTCAACCCCGTGGTATTAGACTTGACGATTCAACTGATAAGTGAGAATAATGTTGTATTGTGATTGGAGAGTATTTTCCTCGACCTATTTTCTTGATTCTATCAATCCAGATCTACCGCATAAGCACTCTTCAAACTGATGGAAACGATTGAATATTTACATTCATAGCCAATATTATAATTTGGCTCATTTCTGGCTCTTAGAATTGAAAAATCACCGATACGAGGAAGATATGAGAAGGGAGCATGGATAAAATCTTTAGTTGTGAACGTTCAAATATTTGAAATAGTGAAACACAGATCACGTATAGTGGCGAGGAATGAACATTTTAACCATAATTTTAATTTTTTCTCCTTTGTGGTGGAATCATCAAGTTTAATAAGGCCACCTGCATGAATCGATGGATCGCCACGGATGTACCAGAGTCATATTCTTGATATGACTGCATAAGTGGAAGTATACTTTATACACTTCCGATTTTGGCGATTCAACCCGTTTTTGACCCGTAGATTACGAAAATGAAGGTCCCGAAGTATGATTCGAGGGAGGTCGATTCTTGCTCCGTCACAGAGTTTTCTCTCTTTGAGAAAGCAAAAATTGATGGAAAAATCAAGATTAATTGAATGAATAATCCAAATATAGATTTGCGAGATAAGCTTTCTCAAAACAGTTCTTTTTTATCAAACTGATAATGGAATATCCTCCAATAGAAGATCAAAGAAGGTATAGAAGTTTGACGAATCCCCTCTTTCTTATATTTTTGATTTCGTTATATAATCTCACAATTCATTGAGTAACATCGCACTAGTTCCCTTGCCCGAGTATAACTGTTCATGGGAACTTAAATATAATCATACTTTTCAACTCTTGGGATCATACAATAAGCCAAATTAGAATTACTCAAAAATCGAGTTAGTGAGTAATTTTGTCCAGGTGTAACTATGACTTTTAAAATGTCAGTAACCGCACTAGTCCTGTTTATTGCATCTTACACTTGTGCACGTGAAATTGAATTGCCTCCACCCCCACATGAGACAGCTTTAATGGCCCGTTACATCGTTAATCAAGCAGGTCAGTTCTTCTAAATACATCTGCACATGGTTATACGCGTGAAGTTCAAACTCTAACGATTGTGGAAACTACAGAGCGTCCGATTCTCGGCACTTTATACCTCGGATCAAAAATATCGCGTACAACTCATGTGCTCGATTGCTATTCCTGCACTCGAGTTATTGTCACCTGTAGAGTCTGCAAACAAGTATATTGTGCGTGGAGATGGTGATGATTCCATTACGAGGGACAATCACATGAGTTTAGAATCAACACTCGTGCACAATTTGCACGCGAAGTTATTTTGTGCTAGAAGGTCTGACTTAGAGAGCTCACATTGAAATATACGATTGCGCATATCATTCAGCTTTTCCACGTGCTCCACGCTAAGCACGTGGAAACCATACTCGCACTTCGTTATATTTGCGCACAAAATGCGTATAGAACTTCGCGCCTGATCACGTGGAAATGGAGCGCTTCGCAGACGCGATGTATACACCAGACTTCGAACTCGGCGCATCCAATGTCGAAAGATAAAGTTCGAAATTTGATTCTTGTTCCGTGTCATAATCACTTTTTCACCTTTAGATCGCTTTTGTACTACGTATCCATACACGATAAACACGCAGCATGGATTAATATGTAGTATATATTTGCACCCGAGCGAGGTTAGGCGATTTCGGCACGAAAAATGTTCGAGTTTACGCGTGCCAAATTAGCCTAGATCCGAGCGAGGTGCATATACTATTTTCCGTAACCCGTGGGAGAAAAGTGCCGTTCTTTGCAAATTTTGCTACCGCTGGATAATATACTATTGCTCGGGTGCATAATATACTAATATGTCATCTCTCGTTCATTCTCATTTCACTCAAATATATGTTGAATTTGTGCAGATTGGACATCAGTTGGCACGTTCAGTACACGAAATGATACAAAAGGCTATCCTTTTGTCGAATTGATTTCCACCAGCGATGGAGTGAAGGGGAAGGGCAGAGGGATCCCGTACTTATACATAACGCCTCTAGATTTTACTGGACAAGACCTGAAAGTGAGTCGATTTTTCTAGGCATATTATCATTATGACATTGAGATACGATTTACCTGGACAATCAGTATAATTACGTGATTGAATAGCCATTAACGAAACTCATCACTGATGGATTTTCTACTCCTCAATTTTTTAGAAAGACACGCGTGTTACGTTGCTCATGTCATTAGCTCAAGGGTCTTACTGTATCGATATGGACTACGATCCCATGGATCCACGATGTGCGAGAGTCATACTCTCGGGGACAATTAAGAAGGTACGCCAACTTTCAGATTAATACTGGTTAATTTTTAGATTTTCTGGATTTTTCAGTATTCCAAGCACTAAATTCATCTTACATCGTTTAGATCTTGAAAGGTGATAGGAGTTATGAAACGGCCAAGAAAGCGATTTTCGAACGTCATAAATGGCTCGCCCACATGCCAAAAAGTATGTGAAACGAACACTGTTGTAAAAACATCTTTCATGTTTCAGAAGTGTATAATAACGTATTAATTTATGATTTATATTTATTTTCTAGATCATCATTTTTACTTTAGCAAATTGGAAATCAAGGCTATAGCTCTGCGGGATGAGTTTGGTGGGCCCGCATACATTCCACTCAAAGATTATCTCAACGCTAATCAAGAGGACATTGACGAGTTCGCAAACCGATACAAGTGACGTTCAATCCAATTTTACTGCTGGACCTTTTCTGAGGCATATTTTTTGTAAATCAATTTTGGAAATCATGTCCGTATAAGGGTTTTCGAGGTTACTGCTTATGATACTGGCGTTAAAATTACAAAATTCAGAGTGTACTTTTAATTCAATATGGCGAATTCAATGTAGTGGGTTCAAGACGACGACTACTTTGAGCTTTCGAGAATATGATAACGAAATTCTTAGATCTTGAGGTTTTTACAATAAATAAAAATCGATATTTTTTCACACCGTATGTCTATAACCAAAGAATATGAATAAATAAATTAACGCAATTTAATACAAAATTTGCATAACTTGGACACCTTGGAGTCTAAAAAGTACTTGTATCCCTAGAATATTCAAGCAATACTACATAATATACTTACATACATAATGAATGTTCAAAATGTTTTAAATCAATTCAGCGAACCTTACGAAGAGGGATTTTTTAAATTTTATTTTCGTAAAACTGAACGATATTGTCATCACTGAATTTTTACTGACCAACACATACATTTATTTCATAAGTTTTTTTCTTAAGAGATATTCAAAAATAAATTCTCCATGGAATAATTCTAGCAGTTTTGCTCAAGCATAATTCTACAGCAACGAAAGCACGATTTCTTCAGTGATTTGCTCAGGTGCATAATAAACTATTAGAAAAATGTATTCATTTTCTACTGTATCATTGACTTCTGGACCATCCAGTAAGCTTTTTGTCTATGAAAAAAATTCTGAAAACACTAATTTGCTATTGTCTATAGAGTATCGTTATAGTCTCTGTTCCATCGGCATATCCCTTTTGATATCGGCACAACTGTGATTCATATTTTCTTCATTATTTTGGAAGTTGCGGTATTGCTGCCTACCGGAGTATCACGAATTCCCTCCGACTGCAGGACAATTTGGATGTTGCAATTTTGAATCTATACTCAATGACAATACGTAACCTTTATTTTTTCTTCATATCATCAACAGAATCTTAGTTCCTTGTAATCGCTGAAGTTCATAATTAACATAGTTAATATATAACTTAGTTTTTTGATGCCAGATTTTCTTTATCAATGATTCTTTCAGCATTTGCACCCCTCTGAATCAGAAGACTTACTTCACCTGGATTGTAAATGTCTCATGAAAAATAATTTATAAGCCATAATTTCTGCGGATAATTAATGAATTTCTCGAAGATGTTGTTGAGATGTATCTTACATGATCGTACATCCCAAAATCCGAAAATCGAATTTTTGGTCGTTTACGATGGCTATGAGTCACATCTTCAACGCTCTAGCAGTTTATGAAAAAATATACCCATTATGGCGAGCTTTGATATTTATTTTGTTTTTTTCTGTCCAAAAAAAAATCAAAATTTTTGCCGAACCAATATTTACTCGGATGGAGGTAACAAAAGGAAAGAAACACGCGCCTACAGTGAACAAACGTATCGCACACGCCTGAATGCATTCAACCACGCGAACAGCTCGTAGCGAACTTGATCCTGGTGCAATTCGCGAGAGCATGTTCGTTTGCCTTGAGTATTTATATACATCGTATACTGTAAACGAGCATACTAGACCTACTTAGGTATATAAGTACTACACTCGGATTGTAACGCGCAAACACGGGTCGCGGGCCAAAATTATGCTGGATTATTAAACAAACGAGTCCAACCACATCGGAACCCATGTCAAATATTATGTTCTTGCGCTATCCGATTCGCCGATGAAAAAGTCTCGAGTGCAATTCACCGAGAGAGCCGTCTTGCTGCGAATAGAAGTGGAAGAGTGTCCTTAGATCGCGCGCGCGTGAGCTCCTAGACGCATAAACGCATACCCATAACAATTGATCGTTTAGCAATGTTAAAAGCCGCTCTATGCGAATCGAGTCGCGGTCGAGAGCGCGAAGCGCGTCCCTGGTGCGCACTGCACTGCGTCCCTGCAGCTCATCAACGCTCAGCTGCGCGCGCGAGCTGCTTCCAAAACGCCGCTCGGGCAATTCGTCGTGTATTATATAGGCTCGCACCTTATACCTATATAGGTATACGCGAACTGCAAGTTGCGGCGGACAGCTGTTCGGCAGCGCACTCGCAGTTCCCACTCGATTCTTCCGCTTGTTTTCTACTTGTATATGTGTACCATATATATGTCTGTTGTTGGCTCCGGCCGCAGCTGGGGACGGGGCTCGCGCGCAGTGTAAGTGCGACGCTTTCGCGGTGATGACGGCCGGCAGCTGACCGCAACCGACTACTTATATATACTTACAAAAACAAGGCAAGTTTGCGTCACGTGAAAAAACCTCTTTGAGATTTTTCTTGTTCTCTTTTCCCGTCTAATGTATATAGGTGAGTAGAAAATTCTTCTGCTCGCTGGCTCGGCTTTGCGCGTATACGCATACAACGCGGCTCTGTCACCTGTCGCCATTGTATTCAAATTGATCGAGAGGTCGAGAGGGTCAAGACTCTGTAATTCCGTGATATCCGGATAAATATATAAATACGCACTCGCGGCAAGATGATCTTCCGTATAGTATCTATGCGTGGCAGTAGCGTGTGTAAATATCGTACTCGCCATAATCACTGATGGATAATTCAATGCGAATGCGGCTTTCGAAAGGTTTTCCAAACCTTTATCCACAGTTTGATGAATAATGCCTTTGTTCTCAGTTTTGTTTTGTCTATTTTCATCCTTATCAGAGCATGACGAAGCATGTTTATTTCAACATTCTCATGCTCTTCGTATATATTGTCTCTCGATGAGGTAAAAACACTCGGTCTTGGATGCGTACAGTATTCGTCACCCAGTGCGCGAAAAATCCGACGTTCATTGTAATAAACGACAATCGGAATGAGTACATTCTAGTTCAAGCGCGCATGTACCAATCTATAATGTCGCATTCATAGATTAGACTAATCATGTGAACAGAATCATCGGTTCGTTTTCAATGTATGAATTAGAAAAAATAAATAAGTCAAATTATTATGCGGGTAGATGATATTATATCAACGCCCCTATTATAAGAGTTCGGCACTAATCTGACGCTTTTATAAGAAGACTAACACTATTCACATTTATCCCGCAAATACTAACGACATTTTAGTGAAATAGAGCGAAAATGCACGTTTAGTCTTAGCGGAAAAATGATCACGTCTACTTGAACATTAATCGTAAATTAAATCTAAAGTCTTATCTGTCAGTCTCAGTTATCTCGTAAGATAACCGGTACGTGATATTGTCCACGATCCACTCGAGTCTGCGATATGCAAATATTATCTATGTGCAAGTGAGAATCAACTCTTATCTATAAATCGGTGCTTTAAACGAAGGGTATATATGTATTGGTCATTCCCATACGGAACCAGTATTTTCCATGTTCTCGACATTTTGAGAATTGAACTATTCGATATCCCAGACAGCTATTAGAATTAGTTACGTTTTTCAACTTTGAGCGAAGAAAAGTTACCAAAGTTGTTAATAGGACGTTAATCAGCATCAAAACAGGTCTTAACTTCATCCATTAAACGAGTCCCAAACCAAAATTTTCACATTTATACTAGCGTAGATGATATTATTTACTATCGAAAAATTACAAGAAAAATTCATAGATACATTTTTAAATTTTTCTACTGCAACTCATTCTTCTTGCCTGAAGAAAATTAATCTAGATCACTTATTTTGTGTCTAGAGATTTTGCCTATTTTTACGATTTTTCTTAAAAGCGTTACAAAAACAAGTTCAGATCGTTGTTTAGATCGCGTTCACCAATCATTTCCTGACTAATCATGCCAACAGTTGCACCTTAGAATCGAATCTACAATCCGTAAATTCTGCTCAAAACTGATTACAAATACAATCCGTCGTAGTCCAAACGCTGCTTTTCGAAGGCCAGATCCGAAGTTGAGTAATACTACTTGAGTAAAACATACGTTAGTACTAGGCGATTGAATAAACATACTACATACACTCTTAAAAGTTTCCAGTGAAAAACCGTCGTATTAAAGTGAAAAATCACTGTACGAAGATGAATTATTGAATGACACTGCAGTGAATTTTTCCTGTAATAAAAGTCAATTTTTACTTCAGCTCCATGAATTTTGATACCAAAAATTTAATACGAATGTTGATGTAAAAATTGTTGGTATCCAAATTCATAGAATTTGAATGAAAATTTCACTGCAGTTCCATTGAATAATTCGATCATCTTCATACAATGATTTTACACTTTTATACTGCGTTTTTTCACTGTTAGCTTTTGAGAGAGAGAGTACGTGCGAAAACCTTCCATATTTGCTTCTTGGGATCGGAATCGTGACTTTGTTCGATTCGTCGTGGGCAAGCGCGTCATTTGTGCAAATGCTATTTTGTAACAATCATGTACACTGTAGTTGGCGCTCATATTTCGAGGTAGAATCATTTTTTAGTGAATCTGATGATGGACTCCACAGAAAGAACGACGAAAAATATACGTAAGTTTGTTCTTGTCACTTTTTTGGCGGTTATCACTTATACAGAGTTGTTACCGTTCACACGCTGTGTCTTTAGAGTATAAAATCATACAGAAAATCAAGTTTTTCGTAGTTTTGAACGGTGAAAATTCCGTTGAAACAGCACTGACAAAAAAACTATGGGAGAAAAACTTACATATTTCTTTCCGTTCTCTATGATGTACTTATTAGATTTAGAAACAAATGTATTCAAACTTTTTTCATGTTATCTTCGCAGAACGCGTCATTACCGTAACAGCTAAGAAAAATCGTGAAAATAGGGAAATGACTGCAAAAAAAAAGTTATGGCGAACTCGAAGGGCCGAAAGTAGTTTTAGCTTTCGGTCGTACCGAAAAAGATATAAGTAACGTGAAACAAGAATTGCAAAATGATAAATCAGATAAACTGATTTTTGCCATAAAAAATACCATTATTATGGGAATGAACGCCATGAAATATGGAAATGCATGGAGTGAAAAGTCGAATAAAAGTGGAACCGCGTTGGAGAAAAGGTGGAAAGTTTGGAATGTGCTATACTCGGCGAAGGAGCTGCGACGTGATACATCGCATTCAATAAAAACGTGCATTAATAAGTACCTTGTGCAAATTCGTGCTTGCAGGTTCGCGAAGCTGTGAGTTGCACATACAATGCCCGCGATGAAGATGGGTTTGACTGCGGCGTTGTGCGCGCTGGTAATGCTCCAGCAGTTTGTCTGCTCGAGCGCGGTGGGAGTGGGAAGGGCGGCGGATGGAGAGCTTGTTGCCCAGCGCGCAAATGTTGACTTGGACGAGTACCGAGAGTTCAAGCAGTTTCTGCAGTTCGAGCAGTTCAAGCGGCTGCACCGGCTGCACGGCCAACGCCAGCAACCACCTCCCATCGACGACGCTGCCCTCATGGCCAGATACATCGTCAATCAGGCCGGTGAGCCCAAAAAATTCTATTTATATATTATACTAATAATTATTGATGTACTGGGCACAACATTTTTCCAGAAACTTTTTAACGTCTGATAAGAACTATTCTCAGAAATCGTAATATGTATACATATTTTTGACAGATCCTTTTGGCAAACGTGGGCAGTTTCGCGAATAATTATTTTTCACATTTTAAAATGTTTTTCTGCTTGTTTCTCGCAAGCACTCTAAAAAAAAACTTTGTCGGAGCATAGCCTCATTCTGATGATTCTTCCGCATAATAAACAAATTTAGGTGATTGACTTTTCGGAAAATCCGTCTTGACAAAACTCAGACTATATATAGAGCTTACACCCTTCCTTGATTCTACAAAAACTCAATCAAATGTCTGATTAAGCGTGTTTTGGCAAAGAACCCAGCGTAGGCAAGAAAAAGTAGTCCGTATATAGTCTATACATATGGTAGTTCAACGGAAACTCACTTTACCTAAATAGCCTTGGGATGGAATTTTCCCTAGAGAAGTGTCTGAAATAAGAACGAGGCCGAAATCATGGTTAGTACCGGATCCGCAAATAGATATTGGTGGAAAAATAATAACTGGTAAATCAACAGAAGAGACATTCAAATACTTCTTAGCAAAAAATGGCTCCATAAAGAGGAATAGCGCAGAACTTCGAGAAATTGGCTTTTGAGGAGATCTTCCTACGAGTACGGAAATCGGCTTTAAAATCAATGCAGAAGCTCAACCGAATCACTACCGAAATTCACATATGGTCTAATAGTTCAGTCACCATCACTGAATAAGATCGATAGCATTGTTAGGCAACAAGTCAAAACCATGCTGACAATTGACGCCCACAGTAGTAGACGTCCTAGTCGTACTCAAAATAGGAAAGAAGAACTGGCTTACGTGGCACTAAATGTATTGAAGAGCTCAATGAGATACCTATGAGGTCCACAATAATCATGCGAGTTCCTGAACAGCAACGTGAATTCTCGGAAAACACCGAGGTATAGGAGAAATAATATAAAAAGTGAAGCTTATAATAGTAAACGAAAAAAAGCCGGCTAACTGGGCCGGGGCGGGCGCCTTCTCGTGACTTTTCCTGAGAGAGTTCTTCATGGAAAACGCTACCAAGACCCGTCAGCATTAGGCTTCCTTGATTGGTTGTTTTAGGCCTGTTAGGGTTTACTTTGAGGAGTGGCAGAAGAACAGTGGGGCTACATGTCATTGCATTGTACTGTCCTAAATTATTTGTGTGAAGCCCTATACCATAGAAATGAACATCTATTCGAGTCACCTCTGGATAGAAATAAAGAAGAGAAATATATTCGAGTCACATCAGAGAAACTCATAGTATGCATATTCGAGCCAGTTTGTAATAATTTAATAGTCAATTAAGTTTTAAACTACTGGGGGAGGGGGTTGGACCCTAAAAAATTCGCCCTTTCTTCATAGGGAGTTTGACGTAGGAATAGCCCTACGCGCACAACTCGGTAAAACGGACACCCATTTTTCTTATACAATCTGGACATACTTATCTGGAAGTGAAAGTTTTCACTCCCAGAACACCGTTTATCTTACTCCACGTAATTTTCTTCAAACAGGTCGGTTTGCAAGCATATAATCCGGGGCAAATGTGGACGTTATTCTGACACATGAAATAGTACATTACGTGACTAGTGCGCAAAGTAGGTGAATCCAGCACGAGTGGAGTTTGGCGCCCGAGCGCAGCGAGGTTGACAACACGAGTTCTGGATTCACCTACGTGCGCACGAGTTGTGCATATACAATTTTTCGTAACGAAGTGCGAAAAGTTCGACCATGATAATGGATGATTGACACGCGTACATAGCGTCATGCCCCTGTTGCTTGAGTGCAACAAAGGTTCGATAAGCGTATAGAAGAAGCCAAAGAGTGGGTCCAAGGGCGCAGCTTCGGTGGGGGTGCAGGCGGCGAAGCTCCCGCCGGGGGGTTGAGCACTAAGATACGAAAAGGTACTTTGCGCACCCTAAATATGAAGGAAAGATAAATTTTGCGAACTAAGTTAATTACGATGAGTAAATCTTTTGAATGCACTCGACCGCACTTTGGCAAAAAAAATTAATTCCGAGTAGTTTGAAGTACGGAAGGGAGAAGGGGAACTGCCTTCGTTTGAATAGTTGAATTGTTACTATGATCTAACTGTATCATATAATGAGAAATTGAATTTCGATGTTATGATTTGTTTTACAAATAGAATCTTTAACCATGTTTGGCTGCAGTGTCTGTGGTAAGGTCCACAAATGAAACTCTAATAACTATGATAAACCCTGAATTTTGAGATACGTAGCCATGCTGTACATAAGATGCGTTTGTTACTGATGGGTACGATAATTCAAGGTCGCCAATTGTTTCTCGATTTTTAATATATCAATTGAAAATAAAATGCGATCATAGATGCTAAAAAAGCTAATTGTTTACAGGTTGGACCTCTGTCGCGACAGTTAGTTCACGAAAAGATACAGAAGGCTACCCATTCGTGAATATCATCGCCTTAAGTGATGGACCACTTGGAAACGGTACTGGCGTCCTTTATTTGTTCCTGACGCCGTTAGATTTCACGGCTCAAGACGTTTATGTAAGTTATTACTAATAAGTTACATTATACATATTCATACACTTAATTATCGTGCGCACATGTCATCCGCATCGATTTTTTCAAAATGGATAAATATCCCTTTGGGGATTTCAAATATCGAGTTGAAAACTCTCTTAATATTAAAACTGCATTTGATTGTAGTTCACTCTCCTCAAAAGTTCGAATTCATTGACAAGTTAATGTGCTTACTAAACAATTTATTTCGTACGAGATGATAAAGGTAAAAGATGAAAATTCTTGGGAAAAAAGTATAAATGTATATATTTCGATCCAAAAGCAATGATTCTTTTCGTAAATTATAATATCTACAGATAAAACACTAGGCTACTGAATTAAGAAAAGGAACTCCCGTCAAATAATATTGCTATTCTTAGGAAAAAAGTATTAAAACGCCTCATATGTATGTACTGATAGCAATACTTCTTTTCGTAAAGTCGATGGATCATTGAACAAACATTAAAAAGTTACTGGATTGGCTAACAAAGATCGTCGATGAAATTATTCATGAACAATTCATGTTCCAAATAATAATGAAAAATGGTAAAAGTGAATTTGTCTCAACCTATCGTCAGTGCAGTCTGTTTATTTCTTTTAAATTTCCTTCATCAAAAAAGTGTCGCGATATCATGCGATCTTTTCAACTTATTGATTGTTTTTTTGATGAAAATAACGCAACACCAGGAAAGCTCAATATGATGAAAAAAATCAAATTTGTATACTCTTTGTTCTTAGAAAGATAATCGTGCTACTTTAATGGTGAGTCTTGCGCAAGGCCGTTACTGCGAACTAAAGAACTACGACCCAATGGATCCTCGTTGTGCCAGGGTGATCTTTTCCGGAAAAATCAAAGCGGTAAATCGATTTCTCAACTAGTTATCTCAATAATTTTGAATTTCTTCATACAAATATTGTATTATTTAATTGTGTTTTTAGGTAAAATCCGATAATCCTGAATACGCAACTGCAAAGAGCGCAATGTTTGGTAGACATCCGTGGTTATCTCACATGCCAGAAGGTATACACACATATATACTTAATTTCATATTCAATCTGTCACCCAAAAGTTAGCGTGACTTATTACACTTCGATTTCCATTGAACGGACTTAATTAAAAGGAATTATTTTTCATCCTTCTAGATCATCATTTCTTCTTTGCCAAGTTGAAGATTGCTACAATCGCGCTTCTAGATACTTTTGGAGGACCTAAATATATCACTGTTGAGGACTATCTTAATCCACCAAGCAAACCCTCCCATGATTGACGCTAAGTTTGTTGATGTCTTTTATAACAAACGAATTCACCCTTTGGAAAGATCTAAAAATAGGATTTTTTTCTAAAGCAAACAATATTACAGTTAGGTACGCGACTGAATTTTTGAATAGCTAATTTGAGAGATCAAATATTTCGTAAGCGAACATTTATACATTTATAAAATAAACGTATACTCGGAGGTAACAAGTAAACGGCTTTCAATAAAGTTTCCTACATTATCATATACGAGATTATTTTGGTCAATGTTGATTGATAATAAATGAAAAAGAGATTGTTAGTGGAGCTAGAAAAAAACACAATACATTTTTTTTTTGTAAAAATAAAAAGAACATTCGATTCTGGACAATAAAATAATCGAAGCATAATCTATTTTAGCAATCAATTTATTGCTATTTCCTGCAATTTTATTTTCATACAATTGGAACGACTCAACATTTTTCAGTTTTTCCTACAAATGCTATCCTACCATAACCAGATAATCTATTTATGTTTCCCTAATTTAAATCTGGGCGCAAACTTCTTGGAGCCCTACGAACAAATCATTTTCCTCTCGGTTTTACGCGTTTAATTACTGCAAAAGAGTATTTTTTGCCAATGCTATTATTCAGCGTAGACAAGTCGGAGCCAGATGTGGTTTTGCTGATTTTGAAGTTATTCAACAAATTTTCTTAGTTTATACCATCTAATCGGATTCCCACGACAGAACTACAAAAAGAGACTGGATGAAAAAAAGTATTCTCTGCGTGAAGCACCATATTGGGTACTCTCGGATTGAATAGCGTTTTCGCTCGTTTCGAAGGTATTGAGTAGACCTTTTTATGCTTGAACAGTGAATCTGTATATCCTATGGCTTTTTGTATATGTATACAGACCTATAACTATTCGAACCATCTCACAAAGTTTCATTATGATTATGGTATATCCCCAAGGACTCTTTTTGTAAGCTAGCTCATCGTTTAAAAATTGTATTAGTAGATTGCCGAGATAATATGAAAAAGAAGATAGACGGGTACTTACCTACCTTATTATAAGAACTAATGGATGAAAACGTCATGATTCGTAATGAAATCGGCAAATTTATCATTCCATATGAATCTCGAGGCTCCCATTATACCTCAGTTATTAGTTTTGGAATAAAATAATCTTTCCGAGTTTGACTTGGGGGCCATGAGGACTCAGAGCTATGAATTTCAAGGTATTACCAATCGACTTATGTCGGCGTTAATTTTTTTAAATTCTCCGCTCGTATTAAGACAGTCACCCATTGTCCCATTATCAAATTATTAACCGTTTGCAGCGCAGGCGCATTAGGCCGCAGATCGGCATGCGGCATGCGCGCCATGTGCATCCAAGAACACGTTGTTTGACGTTGTTATTGGTGCCGTAGTATTAGGTTATGTATGGTATCACGCCGTCCGACGATAACCACGAATAACAAGGTTTTTAAATTAGTTTTTTCTGATTTTACACTTTGATATGTGCATGTAATATTCGGTGAATTATTCTTACAAGTTGTACTTTTATTATAAGAAATCGTAAGTAGATAATCTCAACGCGAAATGTTATATTGCATGTTTGTTTGATTCGATTCAGAAAGGTTAGACACGTGTTTTTTAACTCGATTTGATATTATTGTTCTCGTGATTATTCACAGAAAGATGACAAAATTTGATATTTATCTGTTATGTGTATATCGTGAATCAATTTCTGTGTTAATTCAACCAATATTTATGTATTTTCAACAACAGCTTCTGATCTTTAAATAGGATTACTCACAAGGTACTTATCTGTTCTAGAGTATAACTTTTTGGTGAAATGTCATTCCGTGGTAGAGGAGGAGGCGGAGGTGGCTTCAGGGGTCGTGGAGGTGGTGGTTTCCGTGGTGGACGTGGAGGCGGAGGAGGAAGAGATAGAGGAGGGTAAGTATTGGTTTTGCTGAGTGCAACACTGATTTTACATAATTTTTCAAAGCAATATTCTAATCTCATTGATTGTTATAAATTTTAGATATGACCAAGGTCCACCAGAACAAGTTACCCCTCTGTGTCACTTCGAATGGTCTGTACAAGATGACTTAGTTGCTAAAGTTGATATAGAACAAGTTCCATATTTCAATGCACCAATTTATTCAGAAAATAAACAACAAATAGGGAAGATTGATGAAATATTTGGAAATATTAGAGATTTTTATGTCTCTATCAAGCTGTCAGAGAATATGAAAGCATCCAGTTTTGAAAAAGATACAAAGGTATTTACAATAAATTTGTACAATACAAGCGTTTTCAATTGTATGGATCTTTATATGAAGCAATTCTCATGAAACAACTGAGACATATGCTACTTATAATAATTCATACAACTTATTTTTTAATGTTCTATGGACATCTTGATAAATTAAATGTATAATACAATTCTAACTGATTTTTGGCACTAAATTAATTTTAGTTTTAAAAAAGTAGTTCACATTTTGAAGCCAAACATTCAACATTGAATAAGATTTATCCAATTCTCAATAGAAATTTCAAATTCCATCAGAACAGCAAATCTTCTTTTAGTTTCTATCAAGCTTAGCACATTTGAAGATATGAGATCAGAAGTGCTTGTATTGATCACACCAAATTCTGAACTATGCTCTTGAACTATTTCTCATGGTTTCCTTTTCAATTTCAATTTTCAGTTGTACATAGACCCAGCAAAACTTTTACCACTCCAAAGGTTCTTACCCAAGCCACCAGGATCAGTTCAAAAACGCGGCGGTGGCCGAGGAGGTGGTCGGGGTGGCGGTGGCCGGGGTGGAGGTGGCCGAGGTGGATTTGGAGGCAGAGGTGGAGGTGGAGGTAGAGGAGGATTTGGAGGAGGAGGTGGCAGAGGAGGATTCGGAGGCAGAGGTGGCGGATTCCGAGGTGGTAGTGGCGGAGGCGGATTCCGAGGTGGTGGCGGTGGCGGAGGTGGAGGCGGAGGTGGTTTCCGAGGACGGGGCAGATGGTAGCCACATAGTGATAGATTGCAGTTGTGTAAAATTGACTAATAGAGCTTATTAAGGCTCACATTTAAATGAAGATCAACGTATTTCAATAGACTTTGAATGAAGGAGCGAAGAGTTTATGCTTTACTTTATACATAGGTTTATCAATGATAATATTTTCTTATTAAAATTTATGACTTAAGCATGATAAAATTTATTGTGCTTAACCTACTAAGTAAAATATAATACAAATTTTTTCATTAACTAAATGAAGCGTATTTCATTTCAAATTTCATCAAATTTGATGTGTTTTCCTAATTCCTTTTCTGCTTTTTTTAGTAGCTTATTACGACCTCTACCTTTTGTTCTAATTTTGTTACTGAATTTTGCGTCGCGATCTGCTGTGATTTTATCCCAGTAAGATTTTTCTTCATCGCCTAAAATATGAATAGATATTGTTACTTTAAGTGAAATTCTCTCAAATCAATACACATTATTGATTCATATTCTACTCACCAGACAGTATTATGCAACGTTTTTCGTTATTAGTTTTATCAATGAGAGCTGTAGCTGCTTCTGACGAATCACACCGAACAAAAGCTTCAATTGCACCTTCTTTTACATCAATGTACTTGATATTAGTGGAATTACTTTTCAATTCCGTCTAATGAAAATAAAAATAAATGATTATTTACATAGAATATTTCACAAACAATAAATCAAATTGATAATTAATAATTTTTTATATCCACAAATTTTAAGCAATAAATATTTGTTCATCAGGCTTAGTGGATCATTCCAAATTCATTAAAAATTAATCTCTCATAATGTCACTTTTCAAAAAATTTGGAATGGTCCACTAAGCATGATGAATAAATATTTATTGAATAAATTAAATTATTTAAATTATATGGAAGCATACCTTGAATTTCTTAGTATCTACACATGCCTCCTTGAGCTCCATTTTTACTATTATACCAGGTGTGAATTCTAACTTTGTGGATGGATTTTCTTTTTTGTCAGTACTATCTTCATTTTCAATTTCCATTTTATTTTTATCACCCCATTGATTCCATCTTGCTCTCCTCATGTGTTGCTTCAGTTGTCTCATTTTTAATTTTTGAAGATCTAAATATTTATTTCGCAACTTTTTCCAATTCTTTTTGCTCATCACCTGTAGGCCCACATCTGCAGGATCTAGCAATTCGCGAACACTATGATGTTTCTTCTTCTTTCTCTTTTTTTTCTTTTTTGCTTCCGAATTGTCTTCATCTTTAGAGCATTCAACAGCTTCTTCGTCATCTTTCATATCAGAATTTTCTTCATTCACATCATTGGAATCAAGATCTGGTTCAGATTTTTCAATTTTTATTTTCTTCTGTTTCTTATTATTTTCAGTTAAATCTTGCGGTTCAGTTTCTGGAACGTCTTCTACAGACCGCCTAATTTTTCGCTTTTTACCACGCTTTTCTTCTATAGTCAAATCAGACGCATTAACACTAGAATCTTCATCATTATCGTCATTATTCTTCTCTTTTTTAGCTTTTTTTGCCTCTAGTTTGTCTATTTCCTCGTTTTTATCTTCATTTTTCAATGACCTTTTCTTTTTTGTTTTATTTTTGTTCTTATTAGTTTCGGTAGCTTCTTTTGCAATTGATTTTTCACTCAAATCATTATTTTCACTGATGTCATTCTCATGTCTGTCATCTGATTCTAATTTAGTTTGTTCTTCTGAGGCATTTTCAACTAGTTTTTTGGAATCTTCTTCATTATTTACATCTTTCTCTTCTTCCTCGTTGAAAGTCGTAATGCTCAATAACTTTGTGGGTAATGTTTGAGATGGTAATTCACAACCCTTTTCTCTTAATGCCTAGAAATAAACATTTTATAAAAATAGAAGAAATTACCCTGAATTGTATCATTTGAATTATTGTTCAGAGGTCTCTAACTGAATCTACTCTCCACTATAATACCAATTTCTTGTGATTCTAAAAAATCTAAAAAAATGTACTTGCAGAACTCACTTGAACTTTTATCTATCTACTTTTTATATTCCAATTTTACTTTTTACTACCCTATCATCAGAGTATTACAATGAGAAACCTCTTTACTATATAATAATAGAAATTTATAGTCTATACCTTCAAACATTTTTCTGCACTCTCTGGTGATTCATATTCTATAAAAGCAAAGCCTTTGATTTGATGATTGTATTTAAACTTTGGTATAGATACATAGGCAACTGGGCCATATTTTGAGAAAAGGCTAATGAGCCATTCATGATCTGCGTCAGATGGTAACCTCTGAACATACACTGTGCATTCATCAACGTTTTGTTTCTGAACAATTGGAGTAACTCGACGGACTCGTTTACCACATTCAGATACTTGTAGCATAGATGATTTACTGAGTGCTTTTGCAATTCTGTCAATATCAGTTGTCAATGACCGAATCTTATTGAATCTTAAAAATATTTCAAGATCAATATCTGAAAATGTTTCAATTATTTCAATTAACTGGAATCCAAAACTTTTATGATTATTAAATTATTATTTTGAACTTACTAGGATCGTGCCTAACAAGTTCGGAGAGAAATCTATCTTTAGATAAATTTGCATCACTGAAATAAAATTCCATCTGCTTCAGAATAGAAGCATGGAGTGCTTTTTTCCTCTGTCTAGGTTTTCCATGAGGTATATTGTTTGTATCTTCATTTGTTTCATCCACAACTTCTGAAACATCAACTTCTTGGGGTTGAATCTGTGGTACAGGCACAACTTCTGAGGCAAGCTCAACATCTGGATACTGTTCTTCAAAAACCATACTTTCAATTTATCTCAAAGGAGATGAAGGAGAATGAAAAAAGAATTTCAAAATTGTATGGTTATGTACAACTCTTGTATGGTTTTGCACGCTTGTGTCGATCATCAATTATCAATGTTGGCCACTCCACTTTGATTAAAACTACAAATTAAGTGAATCATATGAAATGGAATGTATCAAACATAGAAGATACAAACTTCACATTATTGATGAAATACTTATGGAGATACCGGTATTATTCTGTTTGTTTCACATTGAGGATGCGAACCACAACTACAATGCAGGTGCCGGATTTGCTATACGTTGTGCTATCATTATGGTATGCCCGCAAAGCAATTTAAACTCGTTGAAATAGACCAATCAGATGTGTAGTTACCTAAATACGCGAGCGTGATCGTGAAAACTGTCCTTAATGTACTGGACTATAACCTAAACGCCAGTAACTCTAAAATCGAAAAGTGTCGGAAAAGTTCAAGTCATTCGTGTTTTCGTGTCTCACTAGATTTTCAGAGACTCGATAATAAACACGAATCCACTACTAAAATGGAGGACATTGGCATTACATTGCCAGACAAGGTAAAAATTGAATAGTTAATATGTTTTGTGATTGAAAATCTCTTTCTATAATTGAGTACATTTAGAAATGCCAAGTGGCGAGCTTCTTGGTTAGTTCAACTTGTTTGACGTTATTGAGTTAGAGCATTGTTTATTTTTCTCTGTGATTATTTCAGCATTCATGAGTTGATTCGAAAGTGATAACTCACTCATTTCTATTTTTAACAATTTTTATATTTTTATAGGATGTGTGCGATATTGAAACAAAACCAGTGGCTGGCCATGGCACTAATTTAGAAGACCTGGAAAGTGAAGATCTTTATACTAAATATAAGGTTTGTATGTTTGATTATGTATTGATCAAATAAAAAGTTTCAATATACTTATTTTTATTTTATTGAACTATGATCTTTTTCTAGAAATTGCAACGGATGCTTGAGTTTTTGGAGGTTCAAGAAGAATACATCAAAGATGAACAAAGGAACTTGAAAAAAGAGTATTTACATGCACAAGAAGAAGTTAAACGGATACAAAGTGTACCTTTGGTGATTGGCCAATTCTTGGAAGCAGTTGATCAGAATACTGGAATTGTTGGCTCAACGACAGGATCAAATTACTATGTACGCATTTTATCAACAATTGATCGGGAATTGCTGAAACCCTCAGCCAGCGTTGCTCTCCATAAACATAGTAATGCACTTGTTGATGTTTTGCCTCCTGAAGCAGATTCTAGCATTTCTATGCTCCAAGCAGGTGCGTTTATTTTGTTGAATTGGAATGAAAATTTAAATGGATTGAATAATGTGTATTGTTGATAATTACTATACTTCTGTGGAGTGAAAGCCTTAAAATATTTTGAACTTTTTATAGATGAGAAACCTGATATTTTGTATAGCGATATTGGAGGAATGGACATGCAAAAACAAGAAATAAGAGAAGCTGTAGAACTACCTCTCACTCATTTCGAGCTTTATAAACAAATTGGTATTGACCCTCCAAGAGGTGTGTTGATGTATGGTCCACCAGGATGTGGAAAAACCATGTTGGCTAAGGCAGTTGCGAGACATACTACTGGTAATAACATTTTTTCAATTGCTCATTGGATACTGTAATCACTATGTTAATGATCATTCTAATTGAACTATCTCTTTCTACTTTTAGCTGCTTTTATTCGTGTGGTGGGTTCAGAATTTGTTCAAAAGTACCTTGGAGAAGGTCCTAGAATGGTGCGTGACGTCTTCCGATTAGCAAAAGAAAACTCCCCAGCTATTATTTTTGTTGATGAGATTGACGCTATAGCTACAAAGCGTTTTGATGCTCAAACTGGAGCTGATCGCGAAGTTCAAAGAATTCTTTTAGAATTATTGAATCAAATGGATGGTTTTGATCAAACAACAAATGTTAAAGTTATTATGGCAACTAACAGGTAATACTTTTTGTTAGTGTATTTGATCAAAATATCGAATCCCAGTTATTAATGACAGAAATATTTTTTTCAGAGCCGATACGTTAGATCCTGCTCTTCTCCGACCTGGTAGATTGGATCGTAAAATTGAGTTCCCACTCCCAGATCGTAGACAAAAACGTCTCATTTTCTCGACCATTACAGCAAAAATGAATTTAAGTGAAGAAGTTGACCTTGAAGATTATGTTGCACGACCAGACAGAATTTCTGGTGCAGATATCAATGCTATTTGTCAAGAAGCAGGAATGCATGCAGTTCGCGAAAATCGATACATTGTACTAGCAAAGGACTTTGAGAAAGGTTACAAGAACAACATTAAGAAAGATGAATCTGAACACGAGTTCTACAAATAAATTACTGACTGAAAAACTGTGAATTTCTTGTGTAAAGCTAGATTACGTAAAAGCTTTTTATTCAAATGTGTTTACAATTTACGATAAATTTAATATTATATGGAACTTATAAAAAAAATTAACATACACAATGATGTTTTTTTTCAATTCCCTATATCAATTTTTTCTAAATAAAACTAAAATTCGAAATAAGAAAACATAATCATCTCATTCATTCTTTCATTCTATTCTCTTAGTAATATAAATAATGTGGACCATTAATTTTTACGTATTATAAACCAGGCATATACCCATAGGGAAAAGATAATTAAAATTATAGTTATTAGGAAGAAGTATGTATTTATGAATCAAAGTGTACACATTTTATGCTCCTCAAAAGTCCTTGTACTCCATTATACTTTAAAAATTAAATAGTAAAATATGAAACTCGTATCCTCTTAGTAATATTTTTCAACTGATCACAAATGAGTACTCTTTTTAATGTTATGGGCAATGGGCAATTTCTGGGCGTGTGACAATTGTACTTGAGTTGGTTGTTACCAAATTTTAGGCATCTTTATAAAGTCTACATTTCAAAAGAGTTTTTGCTTGAGTTAGAATACGTTATTTTGCCATTTTTTCAAATATATAATTTTATTCGAACATATCTATAATATATATCCGTGTATATATTCTCCGCCGGCGTCAAGCCGTCAACCCCTCACACACACACACACTCATACACACAAGCCTTAGGAAGAAAAACAACACATACACACATACACGTATAGGTATACTACAGACACTTTACATGTGCGGCAGACTTTTCGTCTTCGCTGCGTATGATGGAGCATGCGGCCCTGCGGGCTGCGCCCATGCAATTGTGAGCGTCATGTAAATAAAAGTTTATTGAATTTTCTATGCTGGACTTACGAAAATAATTCCAATGTTATATAACCGTGTGCAGTTTGATGTAAAGTTCAAGTGTGTGGTTGACTTGATTTGTGAAAATTGAAAAATCGCAAATCCGATAAGGTATTTTCTAACCTACAATTCATCTATTTCGTGTTTTTGTTTTCTTTTTTGCGGACTTCTAATGCAAAGTGTGGCGTATTTTTTATTTTCAATACAAAATATTCAATAATGTATAATTTCAGTTGCTAAATCTTATGGAACTTTCTCGAGAACCCAAGCATAAAATTTGATAAAGTCCACTTTTTATTTTCATTTAATCATACTAAATGGACTATATTTCAGTTACGTATGAAAAGCATACCAAAAATTTCAACTCACATTATTGATTTTTAGGAATGTGTTTACACTAGAGTCTTGTACAATTTCGGGCTGAGAGTGGATTAGCTGTCATCATCAAGATGACAAGCTTACTCGTGCAACAATTTGTCCAGCGGCTCAAATCGAAACATGAGGATGTTCGAAACAAGGCAGCTCGTGAGCTCTGTCTCTACATCAAGACAGAATTACGTGAGGCCACGCTGGAAGAAATTACAATATTCATGGATGAATTCAACCATCACATTTTTGAAATGGTATCGAGTACAGACATAAATGAGAAGAAAGGAGGAGTCCTTGCTATCATATGTCTCATCAATGCTGATGTTGGAAATATCAATACCAGAACTATAAGATTTGCTAATTATTTGCGCAACTTGCTACCTTCTAGTGATGTGGGTGTTATGGAAGCAGCTGCAAAAACAGTTGGTAAACTTTCTTTGGTTTCAAGCACATATTCAGCAGAGTATGTAGAATTTGAAGTCAAAAGAGCATTTGAGTGGCTTAGCGGGGATAGAATTGAAAATAAAAGACATGCAGCAGTGCTTGTACTTAAAGAATTGGCTATGTGTATGCCAACTTATTTCTTTCAGCAAGTAACTCAATTTTTTGAGCTTATATTCAATGCAATTCGCGATTCAAAACCTGTGATTAGAGAAGGTGCTGTGGAAGCTTTAAGAGCAGCCTTAGTTGTAACTGCACAGCGTGAAACTGCCAAGCAAATGCACAAGCCTTTGTGGTACAAGCAATGCTTTGAAGAAGTAGAAGCAGGATTTGAAGAAGTGTACTCGAGAGAAAAAGGATACAACAAGGATGACAAAGTTCATGGGTCTCTTCTGGTTCTCAATGAGTTATTACGTTGTAGCAATTCGCAGTGGGAAAAATTATATGAAGATCTAATGGAACGTTTGAACTGCTCTTCTCAGAATCCTGAAAATGACATAATTTCCTTGATGCCTCGAATGAAAACTAGTCTCATGTCTAAGTGGTCAACGCCATCTCAAAGTTCCTTAAAAATTCAGCATAATTTCTATCAGGTTCATGAATCATCAGTTTGCCGAAGTTTGATGATGGAAAAATTAGAAGACATTAATGATGATGTGATTAGTCAGCGACACTCACGCAACTCATATGTACAGAATGCTCTGATGACTTTGTTGCCACGACTTGCTGCCTTTAATAAGGAAAAATTTGTTTCTGATAATTTAAGAGATGTTCTTAACTATCTTCTGATAAGTCTCAGGTATTACATTTTTTATTACATTTGTCATCAATAATGATAAAGTTACATTACATAATTTCATTTTAATCAATAATCATTTCATTATCAAATCTAAGCTATATTTTTTGTACTTTTTTTTATGAATTACTTTTTCTATTCTACTCCTGTAGTATGAAATAATTAATTCACTTTTTGTTTAGGAGCAGAGAAAAAGACAGGTCAGTAGCTTTCACGACGATAGGTTTGATTGCAGTAGCAGTAGGTGATCCAATCAAACCCTATCTGCCTAAAATTATGGATGTGATCAAGATGTCATTACCATCAAAAGACACATCGACCAGAAAAAGAAGTTCAACCTTAGAACCTGCTGTATTTATTTGTATCACTCTACTGGGTCACGCGGTCAGACAAACAATCACTACAGACGTAAGGGACCTACTGGAGCCGATGTTGGCTACCGGGCTCTCGCCAATACTCACAACGTGTTTGCGTGAACTAGCTCACAGTGTCCCGTCTTTGAAACCCGACATCTCGCAAGGGTTGTTGCGAATGCTCTCGCAGGTTCGAAATATCAGCTTTAACTAGTTGAGCTCACAAAGTAATATAATTAATTGATTGCTATTTATTAAAATTGACAACTCGATGTTCAGGTATTGATGTACAAGCCACTGCGTCATCCAGGAGCACCGTGGACAGCGACCAGCCCGGTGTCTGCACCGCCAACCGAGATAGACGTCGCTTCAACGGTACTCGGCTTGCGCACTCTTGGCACTTTTAATTTTGATGGCAATCCGTTACTTCAGTTCGTGCGACGATGTGCTGACTACTTTCTCACGTGGGAAGAGCCTGAAGTGCGACTCGAGGCAGTCAAAACGTGTTCGAGGCTTTTGCGACTTGCCCTTGGCCAACCAGGACCTACCGTTACTAGCACGGTGTCCAGCGTGTTGGGCAAGCTCCTAATCGTCGGTATAACTGATACGGACTCCGATGTACGCTACTGGGTGCTCGCCTCACTCGACGGCCCTTTCGACATCCATCTGGCTCAGGCTGAGAGCTTGTCATGCTTGTTCGTTGCTATGAATGACGAGATCTTTGAGATACGAGAATTAGGTGAGGGAAAAATTCTACCGATACGTTTTATAATGAAAAGATCATTTGAATCTTATTACATATTTTTTTCTCTATCATCATCCACCAGCTATTCAAACGATCGGTCGTCTGAGCGGTATGAATCCAGCTTACGTGATGCCCGCGTTGCGCAAAACCCTCATCCAGTTTCTCACGGAAATCGAGCACTCGGGCATGGGTCGCAACAAAGAGCAAGCGGCGCGTATGCTCGATCATTTGGTGGTCTCCGCACCGAGGTTGATTAGGCCGTACATGGAACCCGTTCTCAAAGTCCTCGTGCCAAAGCTCAAGGAGCCCGAACCAAATCCTGGCGTCGTTCTGGCTGTATTAAGAGCTGTGGGTGATCTGGCCGAAGTCAGTGGTGCTGAGATGCAGCCCTGGATGCCGGAACTTCTCGCAATACTACTTGAGATGCTGGTCGACGCCTCGTCGCCTGAGAAAAGAGGAGTTGCGCTCTGGGTACTGGGCCAACTCATCGGCAGTACTGGACATGTGGTCAAACCCTACATGCAGGTGTGCTATTGCAAATATTTTAATGTAAAAACATTCATTGAGAATTTCAAATAGGACAAATGTAAGAAATTACAATTTTCATCTTCAGTACCCATCACTTCTTGACGTCCTGATGAATTTTTTGAAAACCGAACAACAACCAGTAGTTCGCCGTGAGACGATCCGAGTACTGGGTTTGCTTGGCGCACTTGATCCTTACAAACACAAAATGAACCTTGGCCAAATATCTTCACCTCAACTTGAAGCGCTAAGCTCCCGGCCATCGGCGGATGCTCGTCCCGAGGCAGCCGATGAGCTTAGCACCAGCGAGATGCTGGTCAACATGCCTTCGGCCACGCTCGAAGAGTATTATCCCGCCATTGCCATTGCTACCCTTATGAAGATTATTCGAGAGCCTACACTCTCTCAGCATCATACTATGGTCGTTCAAGCTGTCACTTTCATTTTCAAAAGTCTTGGAATCAAATGTGTTCCATACATATCTCAGGTAAAATTATTCTTCATAGCGATAATCACAAAATTTACTAGAAAAACGAATTCATTTACGTCTATGCGTAACGCTTCAGGTCATGCCAAGCTTCTTGAACGTATTGAGAACTGCAGACTCGGCTTTTCGCGAGTATCTATTCCAACAGCTTGCAGTTCTTATAGCTATCGTCAAGCAACACATACGAAACTACCTAGACGACATTTTTTCACTCATTCAAGAATTTTGGACGTGGAATAGTCCTCTGCAAGGTACCCTGATCAATCTCATCGAACATGTAGCAATAGCATTGGGTGCTGAATTCAAAATTTATCTTCCTCGCTTAATGCCTCAGGTGAGAAATCATTTCTAAAGAAAACCTTGAAATTGATTGAGTTATCAGCGTATTTGAATAATTTTTACAATCTTTCAGATCCTTCGAGTGCTGAGTTATGACTCGAGTAAAGAACGGCAGGTGACAGTTAAGCTCCTTGGTGCCTTACAAAAATTCTCCGGAAACCTTGACAACTACTTACATCTCGTTCTACCACCAATAGTCCGACTGTTCCAGTCCTCACAAGATTGTCCCCCAGCCGTTAGCCGCTGTGCCTTGGAAACTGTAGAAAGCTTGGCCGAGTTTCTTGACTACACAGATTTTGCGTCTCGGATCATCCAGCCTCTTGTCCGAACCCTCGACCAGTGTCCTGAGTTGCGTGATCCTGCCAGTGAACTACTTTGTGCTTTGCTCATTCAGCTCGGTCCGAAATTTCAAATTTTCTTACCGCTGGTACAACGTGTCATGACAAAGCATAGAATAGTGCACTCGAGATTCGAGAGTCTCGTGGATAAGATTCATAGTGATGCGAGACTGGGAGGACAGGTCAAGTTCGATGCGGCTGAACACGACCGTTTGATTTTGAGTGGCTCGAAACAAAAGCAAGCTAGAAACAAAAACCAAAGAGCAGAGATGGGGCTAGCTCCTAGTACTGACCAGTCCATCAAGAAACTCAATGTGTCCGTAGCTAATTTAGAAAAATGCTGGATGGCGACCAGACGGATTTCTAAGGATGATTGGGTCGAGTGGCTTCGCGGTCTGTCCTTAGGTACGCTTTAAAAAAATTACTTCAGCTTGAATGATTGAAATTGTATGAAAGCTAATACATAATATTTACAACAGCATTACTGAAGGAATCACCTTCGCCGGCTCTAAGATCTTGTTGGGCATTAGCTCAGACGTACTCACAGCTACCGCGTGATTTATTCAACGCTGCTTTTGTCTCTTGTTGGAGTGAGCTTGACGATCCCCACCGATCCGAACTTGTAGCGACTTTGCAGCAAGCTCTAATGGTTCCAGATCTTCCTGAGATAAGTCAGACAATCCTCAATCTCGCGGAATTCATGGAGCACTGTGACAAGGGTCCGTTGCCACTCGATAGTAAGATGTTGGGTGAAAGAGCTATGCACTGCAGAGCTTATGCCAAAGCTTTACATTACAAAGAAGATGAGTTCCACAAAAGTAAGTACGAACAAATCCAGCAGATTAACCTACTCTATAATAGTCCAATACACGTGAAAGTAAAATTGAATATTATTCTAGCCTCTACGTTCATATAGGTATGACGAATGAATATTTTTAATATAGAATGTGTTTAATTTTACAGGCAGAAACGGTGCAGTGTTCGAGTCTCTCATAAGTATAAACAACAAGTTGCAGCAAAAGGAAGCTGCTGAAGGGTTGCTTGAGTATGTCATGAATCAGCATAACGAAGAACAGAACCAAGAAAACAAACAAGAGCTGAAGGTACAAGTGCGTTGGTACGAAAAGCTGCATAACTGGGATAAGGCTCTACATCTGTACCGCGAGCGCCTCGAAGCGGATCCTCTGGATGTGGAATCAACTCTGGGTGAGATGCGCTGTCTCGAGTCACTGGGTGAATGGGGTCAGCTACACGAGGTCGCGATGCGGCACTGGCCGACACAAACTCAGGAAACTAAGAACCGCATGGCGAGAATGACCGCCGCGGCTGCCTGGGGACTCAATCAGTGGGAGAGCATGCAAGAACATGTTGCACTCATACCAAAAGATACTCAGGATGGAGCGTTCTACAGGGCAGTTTTGGCAATTCACAACGAGGACTACGATACGGCGCATAGGCTCATCGATAGTGCCAGGGACTTGTTGGATACCGAGCTGACTGCCATGGCAGGTGAAAGCTACCAGCGAGCGTACAATGCTATGGTCGAAGTGCAAAAATTAGCTGAACTCGAAGAGGTAACAATTCGTTCTCTAGTGCCTTTACTATCCTTCATCTAATTCTAATAGTCATTTTTTTCTCTTACAATCTTTAACTTTTTCCCCATAGGTTATACAATACACGCTAGTACCAGAAAGACGAGCAACTATCAAGTCAATGTGGTGGGATCGTCTCCAAGGTGGACAGCGCATCGTCGAAGATTGGCAGAAGATCATTCAAGTTCATACCCTCGTCATATCACCTCAAGATGATATGTACACGTGGTTGAAGTATGCGAGTCTCTGCCGGAAAAGCGGAAATTTAGCGCTGTGCAACAAAACTCTCGTGATGCTTCTCGGTACCGATCCATCGCAAGCTCGACCTGATCAGCCTCTTCCCACACAACATCCGCAGGTAAAGATTCCTGCCTAGTGTTCTCATTACATTACCAGCTCTAATAACAGCTTCCAATAGCCTATTTAATGAAAATTTTTCGGGCAGGTAACATTTGCTTACTGCAAACACATGTGGGTAGCGGGCCAGCGTGAGGAAGCGTACGGTCATCTACAGCGCTTCGTCCACGGCTTCCTCTCCTCCCAGCAGCCTCTACAATCCCCCGAGGACGACAGGCAACAAGAGGCACGCAAGCGCCTTCTCGCACGCTGCTACCTTAAATTGGGTTCCTGGCTTGAGGCACTACAGGGCATCAAAGAGCACTCGATTCCACCTATTCTCTCGTGCTATGCCGCGGCAACAAAACACGATAACACCTGGTATAAGGCTTGGCACGCGTTTGCCTACACGAATTTCGAGGCGGTACTGTTCTACAAGAATCAGCAGGGAGAAAATGGTGCAAACGAGCAAGGCAGCAATGCAGCAGCAACCAACGCTGGCGCGAGAAGCAACCTATCGTCGCAATATATTTCTAGGTTCACAGTGCCTGCTCTGGAAGGTTTCATCAGATCGATTAATCTGTCGAACGGAAACTCACTACAAGACACGTTGAGATTATTAACCCTCTGGTTCGAGTATGGTCAGTGGCCAGAGGTATATGAAGCCATCATCGAAGGTATTCGACTCATCGAGATCAATACGTGGTTACAGGTTAGTTAATTATTAGAGCTTTATTTAATGTTGAGTTAGCGCCATTGAACTTGTCTGATGAAGTGTCTGTTTGCGTCGCAGGTTATACCACAGCTTATCGCGCGGATCGACACTCCGCGTGTTTTAGTTGGTCGCTGTATTCACAACCTGTTGGTTGATATTGGCAAGACGCATCCCCAAGCCCTAGTCTATCCACTAACTGTAGCTTCCAAGAGTGCGAGCCATGCACGAAAAACTGCTGCCAATAAGATTCTCAATAGCATGAGCGATCATAGTCAGACGCTCGTTTCACAAGCGAAAATGGTCAGTGACGAGCTCATTCGCGTGGCTATTCTCTGGCACGAATTGTGGCACGAAGGATTGGAGGAAGCAAGTCGTCTATACTTTGGCGAACGTAATGTTAGAGGTTGGCTCACAATATCAAACTTTTATTTTTTATACTGGACACCTCAAGCGAAATGATGAAAAAAAACGGTGACGATAAAGCCCGTGATAATGGTTATAATTTGCCTATTATAGGAATGTTCGACACGTT
Organism: Aphelinus atriplicis; assembly: GCA_020882685.1. Taxonomy (NCBI): domain Eukaryota; kingdom Metazoa; phylum Arthropoda; class Insecta; order Hymenoptera; family Aphelinidae; genus Aphelinus; species Aphelinus atriplicis. The sequence goes on along the minus strand of CM037075.1, from coordinate 19,701,753 downwards.
GGAACCATTGCACGCTATGTTAGAACGGGGCCCGCAAACTCTCAAGGAAACATCGTTTAATCAAGCTTACGGCAGAGACTTGATGGAAGCTCAGGAATGGTGTCATAGATACAAAGTTTCGGGGAACGTTCGCGATCTCAATCAAGCCTGGGATCTCTATTACCATGTTTTTAGACGGATATCGCGTCAGCTGCCCCAATTAACCAGCCTCGAACTGCAATACGTTAGTCCGAAACTATTGCTATGTCGAGATCTGGAGCTTGCTGTTCCAGGCAGTTATCAACCTGGTCAGCCTATCATGAGAATTGGCAGTATACACAGCTCGATGCAAGTCATCACGAGTAAGCAGCGTCCAAGAAAGCTCTGCATCAAAGGTCTGTATTCGTCTGCTCCAAATTTCTTGTTAAGTTTGGAATATCTATGCAATGTAGATGAAAAAATATTATTAGTTTCCAACGTAGAACATGGATTAAGACACTATTTTACAATTACAGGTAGCAACGGCAAGGATTATATGTTTTTGCTCAAAGGTCACGAAGATCTTCGTCAAGACGAACGTGTGATGCAGTTATTTGGTCTAGTCAATACATTATTACTTCATGATCCAGACACATTCAGAAGAAATTTAACGATTCAGGTAGAATTTTGAATTTTTATTATGAATTACATCATCGGATTCTCTATATCCAAAAAGATTTTATTAAAACTGAAATTATCATGAATATTACAGAGATATGCCGTCATTCCTTTATCTACCAACAGTGGTCTCATTGGTTGGGTGCCTCATTGTGATACTCTTCATACATTGATCAGAGATTACCGTGAGAAAAAGAAGATACTTTTAAATATCGAACATCGAATAATGCTAAGAGTGAGTATAAACCACCCGTTCAAAATATTATAGCTTCTCAATTCAAAAATATTATGCAAATAGTGCGTGAACTTTTTAATATGCGTGTGAACGTGTCCATGAGTGGCTGGAGAAATCGGCGACGAGTATTACACGTTCACACGAAAGATCAATATTGAACGCAGTAGTCGGATACAATATTTTATGTTATGAGTGCTCGTTTAAAGGACATTTAAAATTGAACTAGTGCGTGTGGTGCTGTTTTACGCACCGAATACCATCAGATAAATTATCATTATTTTCATACGCAGATGGCTCCCGATTACGATCATCTCATGCTGATGCAAAAAGTAGAAGTCTTCGAACATGCACTCGAGCATACACATGGAGACGATCTTTCTCGGCTTTTGTGGTTGAAATCGCCCTCTAGCGAGGTATGGTTCGACCGACGCACAAATTACACCCGCTCTCTGGCGGTTATGTCGATGGTGGGCTACATTCTCGGTCTGGGCGATAGACATCCTTCGAATTTGATGTTGGATAGACTCAGCGGCAAGATACTCCATATTGATTTTGGCGATTGTTTTGAGGTAATTTTCCGAATGGAAAACTTTTACTTGCTTGCTCTGAATCCTTTCATTTGCTTGCCTCAGCAGCTTTTGCTGGAAAGCTATTAGTTATCTATAAATGTTCTCCATATACTTTTTTTTATGTAATTGAAAATTACTGATTTATCTAATGAAAGTTTAATCGATAATTTTTTCAATGTTTATAAATTTTCTTAATATTTCTTTGTTAAAAGGTCGCAATGACGCGCGAGAAGTTCCCTGAAAAAATCCCATTCCGACTGACGCGTATGTTGATCAACGCAATGGAAGTAACAGGTATCGAAGGCACGTATCGTTGCACTTGTGAATCCGTCATGTCAGTACTGCATCGTAACAAAGACAGCTTGATGGCTGTTCTCGAGGCATTCGTTTACGATCCGTTACTGAACTGGAGACTGATGGACAATACGACGCCCAAAGGCAAAAGGAGTGATGCCCAAGGCATGAGTGCAAGCACTAGTCAGGAACACGGTGATTTACTCGACTCGCTCTCGGCTACCTTCCCGAAGAAAGGCGTGCCTTGTAGTATCGAGAACGGAGGTACTCATCGTACTTATTTTATCCGAAAGAATTGTCATTTTGTAGAAGTAAATTCTGAAAATCTATATTTCATTGTTATGCCTTTTCCAAAGAAATACAATTTTGAGAAAACCATCATTACATTTCTATATTTAGAAAACTAACTAAAGATCCCTTTATTTTGTAGGTGATACCAATCAACCAGAAGCTTTAAATAAAAAGGCGCTCCAAATTATAAATAGAGTTCGTGACAAACTCACTGGTCGAGACTTTTCACACGAAGAAACGTTGAGCGTTCAACGACAAGTGGACTTATTGATACAACAGGCGACTAATAATGAAAACCTGTGCCAGTGTTACATAGGATGGTGAGTAGATTTATATTACACAACCAAGTGAATAGATTTACAGTACACAGAATACTGCTCAGTTTAATTGCTTTTGTACAAAGATTCCACAAATTTGCACTCGAACATTTGATGGCATTTTTCTAATTCTGTATTTATTTTTGTCTTTCAGGTGCCCCTTTTGGTAAATATTTTTTAGATCTTGGATACAAACGAAGAACAAATTTTGCATTATGATAGGCGTGTATTTTATTGTACTTGATAACTCAAAGGCGATGTGCATCCAAGAGCATAGCCTTTTTTCACAGTTCCTGTGACTACTACAACATTGTGCATGTAAATATTTGAGTAAGTGTAGATATGATTGGTTGTACGTATACAAACACTAGCACGGAGAAAACTGAAAGAGTGCTGCTACCTCTTACAATTGTGCGCAAGTCCAAAAAAGACAGCTACTGTAGATTTTTCAGGGTAGCTCGAAAGTCTGTCACGTGTTGGCCACGTGGTTTACTTAGTTTTATTGAAATACCTCGCTTCGTGTTAATTTGACAAAGTAATATTCAGCGAGTAATTTGCTCTTCACGAAAATGTCTATACAGAATGAGATAGGTCACACCAAAACCCTTAATGCAGCGACTGTGTCTTTGCCTTTAGAAAAAATGCTAGTAACTGTCATTTTTGGGGCGGGAGCTTTTTCCCCCGTAGATAAGCTATCTAATCGAGGCGCACAGCAGCGGCAATCTTTTTTCTCCGTGAATATGTAATAAGTTATGATTCCGATCGCGAATCAATTGAAGCCATACACAGCTGAAACAAAAACACCAATCGTGCAGACGATAATCATTGCGTCGATTGGTGTAATGTACAAAGTATATAAAAATGCTTATAAATGGAGTAAATCTAAGATAATACAGATGCATTCCCGCTTGAAAAAAAATTGTATTTTAACCCCATTATTCCTCAAAAATGGCTAATTCCAAGTTAACTTTTTTTTTTATAAAAAATTCTTGTGTGAAAATAGACGTATTTACTACTATTGTCAGATCAATTTCTTTCATAGCGTAAACTAATCTCTTGCAATGAGCAGTTTGAGCAATTTATTTGATAAGCGACTCGCACATTAGTTGTGACGTTTCATATGAGATTGCAACACAAGACTAGTTCTGCTAAGTTGACACTGATATTCCTTAACGATTAGCGAAAAATTGCATCGGCAGTGAATTATGGCTGGATAAAAGAATTCAGTCGCATGCAGGTTCACGGGATCGGCAGCGTCCATTCAGCAGAAATTATGCAAGATAGATTTTATCATTCAAACTGAATGGCGAAAAGTCTGTAGCTCTTTGAGAAAGTCCATTGTTGGATGAAAAGTGAGTTGGATCGATGCGGATATTTCCAGTCGATGCGGCAGTTAGTACTCGAGTATTTTAGGAGTAGCGAGGGAGAAGGGTCGGCACTAACTGGTCGAGTTGTCGGTCGACAGTAGCTTGTGGTTCTCGTGGGAGGAGCGGAAGCCGAGGGGTAGGAGTTCGTAGGTGGTGGTGAGGAGGACCCGATCGAGCGCGGGGCTGGCGACGTAAACGTCGAAGTCGCCGAACTCGCTGAGCATCTGGCGGCACATGCCGCAGGGGGTGGTGAGCCGGCCGTCTATCGCCTCGGCGACGACGCTCACCGCGCTGAACTTCCGCCTGCCCTGGGCGACCGCGGCGCAAAGGGCGTTGCGCTCGGCGCACAGGGTCACCGAGTACGCGGCGCTTTCCACGTTGCAGCCCGCCTGCACCACGCCGTCCTCGCTGCGCAACGCCGAGCCCACCGAGAAGCTGCTGTACGGCGAGTACGAGAAGCTCCGCACCTTGCGCGCTTCCACCAGCAGCTCCTGCGCACCCTTGTCTGAAATCAACCCGTTTCACTCGATCGTACACTCGATATTCATGTACTCGGCTAGTATGATTTTTTTTTATCGTCGCACCCTCAATATATTCATTACTACCTCAATAATTCAATGAAATTCATATGTGCAAACAGTGACATTACTTTATTACTTTATTACTTTGACACAGTGACATTACTTCATTACTTTGACACGTTCCCTTGAACATTTCTAATTCTCACACAAAAACTCTTGGCGTGGCGTACGACATTCGATGTTACTAACGGTGTTGTCTTACAATAGCCTTGGGGCAACGACATGGCACTAGAAAATTTACAAAATCGTGGAGACTTTCGTCCCGCATAGTGTTGGTCAAACTAAGAAAAATCTTGTCTCAATGAGATAGATTAAGATTGTCTTGGATCGAGCAAGAAATTATTAAAAATTTCTTCTGAAGATTACACCTCCAGAAGAGCTGAATAATTTTATAAAAAGCTTCATTATTGAGTACTCAAAGCCAGCTTCATTTACATTTTTCAACGTTCACATTCTACATAGCTGTCACCCTATCCATGTCTAAAAAAATTTCAAGATCACTATAGACGCTGCGAGACAAGCAGTGTAAATTTGCCACAATTATTCGAAGATAAAACGTCAGCCTGTACAGTAGTTTAGCCTCAGATGATGCTGGTCTGTCGGATCGATACGGAATGAGCCCAGTTTTACCATCGCCTTAATTTTTGCAATGTGTGAATCATGTCCCTCGCCTTCATACACGCACGATACTTTGGATTACTTGTGGCGAAAATCAAGACGGTTACGGCTGACGATAGTAAGATTAGCACTAAAAGATCAAATTCACACTGCCAAAGGTGCTGAACATAGCGAAATTAGATGCAGATACTTTGAGTCACTGAGAGAAAGAAAGAGAGAGTGTGGGCGCGCGTATGAGTGTTTTCGATAAAACGAGGGGTATCAAGATAATATAGTAGAATATGGGATAAAACACATATAACACGAAGTTCAGAGAATAATAAAGGTAATCATTACAGATTTTCGATTTCTCCGTCCAGTATCAGAAATCGGTTGAAGCTGAGCCGAGCCACAGTTATAGCGGGATTCAAGATTTTTTTTTGGATAATGAACGATCCTTATCAGATACATACCCTGGTGGTATAATAGGCCTTAAGAAAATAAAAAATTATCCGCGTGGTGATTGTCTCGTGTCTCGCAGCGGATAATGCTCGTAAGATTTATTCTGCCTGATAGAGATGGTAACAGTTTATAAACAACAATACGTCATGGAAAATAACTATAGAAAGTAACTTGGTAAAACTACAGTTTATACGAGCATTCATCCTTTGAATTAATCATAAAAGTCACTACGAATTTACTGTTAATCCAACATTATATTCATTTATGATAAATTACTTATATGCGTGATCAAATTTGATAAAATATCTTCATAATTATCATTGTGATAATGATCTTAATATCTGTCGTTAATTAGTTTTGTTTTATTCAAATTGAAAATGATGTTCATTAAAATTATGTACTCTTCGAGTGTTGAAAACGAATCATGATTTTTATTTTGCCTACATAACACCAAAATAACTTATTTTCTTTGTTTTATATCTAGTATTATTCTGGACGGTCTTTGAAAACTCTACAAGCCAACAGAAAGTGAAATTCGTTTGAAAATTCTGGGTCTACTTTTCCAATTCATGTAGTATTACGAATTCGATTTTACAGACTATGAAGAAAAAGTGTAAACAAGGCTCTTTTCAATTTTACACTTATATTTGCCTCATCTCCAACAAGAGAAACAACCATTGTGCGTTTAGTTACGAGTGCAATCGACAGTTGAAAATTGCAATAGTAGAATATACACAAAGTGTATTGTATTGTCGCGTGCGCCCGCGCGACGAAGAGCAAATATTCCGATGGACGTAAAAATAAAGAGACGCAGCGAGCGGTTTCAAAACGAGTATGTACATAATACACTAGCGCGTAAACCCGATGGAAATAATAGATATACGGAGGTGAAAATCTATATTTACCAAGTTGGTTAAAATCCACGTATCTGCCAATGTTCATTCTGAATAATCGGCACTAGTTGTCGCGTACCTGTATGAGATATGTGATGTGCAGCGCTGAGAAGTGTATATAACTGCAGCAGCTGCACACCAGCTAATACACGCGACTTGCCAGTGCGAGCCTCTGGCAGACTACATAGACGGCGAGAATCAGCTGCTGTTGACCCTCGTACTTCCCCTCCTTGCCACATCTGTCTCGTGTCTGCTGTATGTGTATATATATATATATATATATATATATATATATATATATATATATATATATATATATATATATATACGATGCGCGCTGCACGTGTTGCGAAAAAATCCATCCTACAATACCAACCTTACAATATACTTACGTCGGTGCAGCAGCCTGCACGCTGGCATCTTGGCAGCTTGACTCTCGACGGCGAGTGTACGCGCACGAAACGATTTCCCATTGCTGCTCTGTAAGTTATAGCACTGATTTTTTTTACATATCTTCTGCAGTTTGTTTGGATGCAATGACTGGACAACTGCACTGTGCAGCTTGCACAATGATAATTGGGCATGCATCTCTATCTTCAATCCCGGATAATGTGGGTATCGGTAAACGTAATTGTTGGAAAGATTGTGGGGAGATTGTGGAAAGAAATTGTACGCAATTATGTATATATAAATATATGAAAGAATTTTCGAGTTTATTATGTGCAATTGCGTTTTGATTGAGTACACATAATTATTTCGATCTAATTATCTGTTTTTCATATTAATAAATTATTCTATTATGTGGCTAATCAATGATATATGAAACTATCAAACTAATCATCAGACTTTGGAATACATAATTATTTTTCCGTAAACATTTTTTGCAGATAATAAAATAAAAATAATAGTAATAATAGTAATAGTAAATGTTGTAATAGTAATAATAATAATAATAATAATAATAATAATAATAATAATAAATAATAATAATTATAATAATAATGGTAAAATTTGTCTCAGTAACGATTAGAAAGACTTTCTGAAAAAAAAAGAAGTCTCCCAATGGTGATCCTAAATTGTTGATCCAAAAACTATAATCTTGAGGAGGGTTCAAATAGAAAAGATCAATTTTTTCCAACAATAATAGTCTATCCACAAATAATAATCTATCAAATCTAAAAGTAAAATCTTACGCGAATCTTAAATTTTATAATATCTAACATGATTTTACGATTCCCTAACAAATTATGCCAATTTGAAGTAAACCCGACACAAATATGTAAAAAGTTAGAGCGAGTAACAAAACTGATTGAAAAATTTGTTCTGAAAGTCTCACTTTCCTTTCACGTTGCACGCACTTCATAATAATGTATATAACAGAAAAGACCTTAAAATATAGATAAAAATATTCCTAAAATCAGTCATTCCGATCCCGAAGCGGTGTAAGTGGCCTATGGGGCGATGAGATGGGCGTAGTATTCGCACTTTTGGGAAATAATGACTTTTGTGGTGATGGGACTGCAAGAATATTTTCCTTTCCTAGTCCGAATTGACGACGCTCATCAAGTACCAATTTCTCATTGGTTCGACGTAGTTCATCGATGAGATTAGTTTTTGTGTCTAGCTCCTAAAAACACACGATGCATAAATACTGTACCAACATACTTTCCAAGAAAACTGATTCGACGTTGCGAAGTGAACACAAATTACCAAGTTTGTTTTATAATATAACGTTTTATTGAAAACTCTGAATACTCTCGGACCTATGACGTCTTCCGGAGAAATTACAACTCACTTAGAAATAATTACGCTCATAAATTAACAACTCATGTTAGTATAAAAATATTAGCATGCAACACAATACTTGTTAGTTAAATACTACTTGTTCAATTCTATATAAAAATGCAACTTTTAGAAGATTTTTCAAAATAATGGAACCATATACGGTATAATCCAACCAAAAGTGCGATAACGAGGATAGCACCAACCTGTCGCAATCGAAGAAGATCAAACTGTTGTACATTGATCTTTTCCTTCAGCTGATGAACTTGTTTTTGCCTCTGTTTGTTATTGTTATGATTCATTAAATCGGTATACTTTTCTGTGATTCCATTGCATTCATCAGTTAACCGCTTACACGTTTTTTCATATTGATTTACCTGCCTGTGGGACGGTAGATTCAATCAGTTATGATCAATAACAAAATGTGAATTTTGAAATCATAAGAAGTTCAACTTACTTTTCAAGATTCTCTCGTTCAGCCTTTTCTCTTTCGAGATTCAGAGTCAATTTCGTATGTTCATCGTTGTACTTCGATTTCAACTCTTCGAAATCATATTTTTTCTCCTGCGTTATATACAAATATATTAAATTGAGAAATATAAAATGAAAATGTTCAATACAAGCTCTGTTTATATCTACCTCAGCTTCATTCTTTTTTTCCTCCAGAATTTCAATTTTTTCTTCCAACACCGCTAATTGTCCAATCAACTGTAACAATTAATTCACACGAATGATTCATAAATCTTCCATCGCTCGCATTACATCCTCATTGACATACCTCATTTATTTCGATTTCACGTTGCTCCCATTGTTTTTCAAAATCAAGACGATTATTTTCAGCTATTTGGTTTCTTTCATCGAGCTGCTGTTGGAGTTTGGAGTTTTGTAATTGCAACTTCAATATTTCAATCAAATGTTCATCATTTACCTCTTCCAGTTTTAACAACATGTCTGTGGCTTCATGTAGTCTGTTAGACATTTGTTGGAGATTTTCTCTCAACTAAAATAAGATGATATCGGTGATTTTCTTGATCTAATTGCAAAATTTAAAAAAGACTAATTTTTTCAAGTTACCTCTATATTTTGTTCTGTTTTGATTTTGCATTCGTTCTGTACTCTCGTTAGCTCATCAATGGTAGAATTTTTCAAACTGTCAATCTTTGCGTTGAATGCAGTTTTCGCAGCGTTGATTTCAGACACGTTTTTTTCCTCCATCTGATTGATGAATTCCATTTTCTCGTCTATCCTATCCGTGATGGAATCCAAATGCTCCTGAACCATTTTTGAATTGTGCGTAACGGTCTGAAACAATTCGCTATATCCAAGTAAGGAACCTTCCTTAGTTTCCAATTCTCGTTGCAGTCTCTCAACTTCAGTCTCACTTTGAGCTAGACGGCGAGTCAGAGCTGCAAGTGATGCTTGATTTTCTGCCATTACGACTTCAAAACGTTTTCTCCTGGCTACCATTTCAGCTGACTCAGTGCGTATTTGGTCTTTCAAATTTCTAAGCTCATCCTTCTTTTCAACAAGCTCTGCTTCGGCACGGTCCAATTCATCTTGTAAACTTTGACTAAAGCTTTCCTGCGTGAATTTAATAATTATTATTTTTAACAAATCAATTTCGTTATTTTAAAGATTTAGAATAATTTCACCGACCTGCGTTTCAGCCGTACACTTTAATTCTTCCAATGCTGCACTCAATCTTATTATTTCCAAGTCTCTTTGCGCTAATTGAGTTGTTAAAGAGGCTTTCTCTGTTTCCAAATGATCTATACAAGCATTACATTTTTCGGTAGCATGGCGCAGTTCTTCTTCAGAGGCATTTCTCACCTCCCGCGTGACCAAATTCACCTGTGAATATTCATATTTATTTTAACAAATCAATATAGATAAACTGTACATTCAAGTACATTTTCGGAATTGCAATTTACTTTTGCATCAGTTTCAGCAATCACTCTTCTTACTCTTTCTTCACTTTCTGCAACACACGCTTTTAGAGTTTCCCTAGTAACAGCTTCAGCATTTTCAACCATTTTATTTGCACATTCTTTCATCCGTTTCTTTTCATCCTCAATTCTTTTCTCCATTGCTTGTTTTACTTCTTGAAGTTCTTCATTTCTAGCACAAGTCATCTGGAATGAAGGAAAGTTAAAGCTATCGTACGATAATGTAAATAAGTTTCTGAATAAATGGTAAATAATTATCACATTTTCTAACTCCCTCAAGTAATCGCTTCGCGCTTCTTCAAGTAAGTCTTTCAATTTGGTCTGTTCTTCAGCATGGATTTTTGTTGTCAACTCTAATTCATTCTTATGTGAAGCTAGTAACTTGGTATGTTTTTCATTAGCTTTCTCCAACTCAGCTTTGACTTCAAGAAGGTTTCGACTCTTCTACAAATTAATTAAAAAATATTCAATTAACATAATTATTGGAATGAATAGAAGAATTGGATAAAATGAGCATAACTTATCTTACATCTTTGTATAGTTTTTGTACATCCTGAAGTTCCTCCGTTAAGAAATTTATTGTTTCGGTAGTTTCGGACAATTTATTTTCTAAGTCATCTATTAACGATCTTTTGATCTCGAGTTCCTGCTCAAGATTTTCTCGCTCTTCATTAAAATTATCTCTACTCAATTCTATCTCACGCTCATAAGTCAATTTTAAATCGGTAATGAATTTTCTAATCTTCTTTAGAAAATCATCGATGTCTGAAGGAAAAGATATATTTTCAACATTCCATTTTCCATGATAGTTCTCGTAGTCAAAATAATCTTGTAGAACAGTTGTCATATCATTCAGCAACTGTTGATCAATATTCGATATTGATGTACTGTTATCATTATTACTTTCAAGAGTAGCTTCTAGATCAGCTATTTGTTTTTCTGACTTTTTCAACTGGAAAATTACCATCATGTATTCGAAATCTAGAATTATATCGATTGAAAAAAAGAAACAAAACATACCTCAGTCTGCACATTTTCTAATTTACGTTCAGTTTCTGCTTGTAGTTTGAGCAAATCTGTCATTTCTAAATCTTTGAGATTCAATGCCTTGTTAAGTTCTTCTGTCATTTTATCCAATGTTTTAGTTGCTGTTTCCAGTTGCATTATTTTATTAGTTATCTCATCTTGGTCTTTGTATTTTGATAATTCTTGTTCTAGATCATTGATTTTGTTCTTCAGTTCTTCTTCGGCTTTTTCTCTCTTCAACAATTCCTCTTCTTTGGTTTTCAATATGTCAGACAACTGATTCTGAACGGCTTGTAATTCCATTTGGTGCTTTTCATTTTTGTTGTCCATTACTTCTTGCTGCAGTTTTGTCTTGAAAATAAATTTAGTTGTTAAAGACTACGAAAAAATATTTGTAATTTGGTATTAATTTCTCATTGTACAAATATTAGTAATTTACCATTGATTCAATATCTTTTTGATGCGATTCTTCAAACTGTGTATACTTTTGTTGCATATCTTCAAATTTCTTAGTCAGCTCTAACATTTCAGACTTCATGTCTTCTATGTGCTTTTCATACTCTCCGATTGTTTTATCTTTGTTAACACATTCTACTCTTAAATCTGCTAATTCGTGTTGAGGTTCATATTGAGCTTGAGGATCTTTCGTTTCATTGTACAGCTTTGTTTTAGCTCTGGGACAACTCATTACTGTTTGTTTCGCTACCACTCGTTTCTTTGGCACTTGAGGCTTTTTGCAAAAAAAAAAATGAAATACAATCTTGAAATTATCATTACTATTATCAAAGGATTATCCAAAATCAAAAATTATCAAAAATTTCAATGAAAAATCGAAAATGGATTTGCATGAAGATTAAGAAAAAATCAATTACAGTTCTGAATTGTTTAGCAGAAACGTTGCTAGTGCTGCGGCTGGACACCGATGCGTTGCATTCAGTACCACTGCTCGTCGTGCTTTTAGCATCATTAAATCGGCCACTTTTCTTTTCGATTACCGATCCTTTCACCTTGTTATTGAACTTCGGATCGTAAGCACCGGGTGGTGGTGCCTCGCCTGGTGAACAAGTTAGAAATTAATTTTTATCGAGCAATCAATATAAATTTACAAATAGTATATTATGCACCCGAGCGAGGTTAGGCAATTTCGGCACGAAAAACATTTGCGATCCGAGCGCGGCGAGGATTGCGAGTTTGCGCGTGCCGAAATCGCCTAGATGAGCGAGGTGCATATACTATTTTTCGTACCCCGCGGCAGAAAAGTGCCATTCTTTGCAAACGCCAGGACGCAAAGTAGGCACTTTACTGCCGCTGGGACGAAAATAAATTAGAGAAAAATGGACGGTTACACGTCAAAAACGATTCTTTAATCTAAATACATGTCGCTTCTTGAATCAGAGCTAATCAAAGTATATACTGTTATCGAGTAAAATTTACTTGAATCAAGTTGAAACTTGAATTTGGAACAAAGGATCGTTTTCGTTGTGCAGAATGGTGTCTCGTCAGAAACAAAGAAAAACACATTATGATAAATTCGATATTTCTGTCTTAATATCACTATTATTATATATTTAAAAAACAATGTGCCTACGAAGATAATTTTATAGGAATCAGCCCTCGGACGCGAGAGTTCCGTCGAAAGCGCATGCTATACTGACTTGAAGATTAATCAGATATAATAAAATACCTTATTCATCCCGAAAAAGATATTTTTATGGACCTTGCAGATGTCTGTATAATATAAGTCTTCGACGGAACGGTAGAAGTAGAAGAGTAAAAAACAATTTTTTTTGTAAAAAAAATGGAAAACGGCGTTGATATAGTTGAAAATATTAATTTATTGGGATCTTGCGGTATGACCCTGTCTGATACTTTAAAATAGGTAAAAATTAAGTGTAATACAAATATTAGTGTCCTCTTTTAACTCAACAAAAATTATTCGATGCGTAAGCACGGCGTAAATTATTGTTACATTCTGAGATAGAGGTGTCAGAAGAGTAGTGAGAGTCCAGTGAGAGCAGAGGGGACTAGTGCAACGACATTTTTTCGATCCATTCATTTTTACCGATACCAAAAATATGGCGAAGAGAAGTGGCTTGAAAGCTCTAGGGTTCATTAGTGTGTGAATTAAAAGATCCATAAATAATGTAGAGATGAGGCGTAAGAATTTCAGGGGGATTTGCGAGAAGACTTTTTGAATAAGAGCAAGAGCAAAGAAATGCAAGTCGCGAAATAGAAATAGTGGAAAAATAATAGAAAATAGAGTATATATTAGGAGTTGAAGAGAATTTGTAGAATGGTAAGTAGATCAGTGCAAGAATTGAAAAAAATGAATAACAAAAGAATCGACGTTGGAAAGTGACCGTACTTGTAAAACAAAGAGGCCAATGAGAATGGGAATCGGAAAGTGAGATTCTAAAATTAAATTCGGATAAAGAGAGTCAAAATATGAGGAGGGACTGTAACACCCGTGTGAAAATCATTCGTGTCGAAATAGTACATTTCGACACTACAGCAAAAGACGAATTCTAGGCGGGGGTGAGGTTGGCCGGGTGAGGTAGAAAACTAAGGTTCAATGATCAACTTTTAGCTACAAGTGTTGAAAAATACTATTCGTGTCTGACTCTGCTTCCCTTGCAGGCTCTTGTAACTTGATAGATATTAGTTTTCGGGAGATTAACATTTTTTTGAAATACCTTCCTACCGATCTTCCAGTTTCTGGTGAGTTTTCGCATCGCGAATAGGTCAGCCGAGTTTGAACAGAGCTCGAAAAATGTACATTCGATCAAGACTATTCAAAGTTGGAAAATCGAAAAACGTATTCGTCTATTCTGGCTGTATGAGAAAGTGTATACAGGGGAGAGTGCGAGAATGTCGGCATTGAGAAAGGCGTGTAAAAAATGAGATATCGCGCAGGGATCCGTCGGCTGAACCGAACTATGTGTGGCTATATGTGTGAAGTGCGAGTGCGGGCAAAGGTGCAGTCGCAATATAATATATATATATATATATATATATATATATATATATATATATATAGCATATCTTCACATAGGTACAGCTGTACGGTTTTGTATGCAGCCAAATATATGTGTGCCTGTGTGTGTGTGCGCGTTTGTGTGTGTGTGTGTGTGGGGGGGTTCGTCAGGGTTCGTGTGAGCCAACGAGCGCAGGAGAAGCGAGTCGAAACGATCGCGGCTTGTGCCGGGCGGCTGCACGTGCGCGCGCGGAGGGGAGCGAGCAGAGGTGTGTGCTCGAAGGGGACAGCTGTAGCGGGCCCCGTTGCGCGTATCTATATATATATATACCCACCCCGCGCGCATATAACGCTCGCAATGACCAGGCTGAGCCAGGTGTGGCTTGCGCAGCCGACGGGGGCCAGCCAGCAGCCCTGCGCGTAATTTTTCTCATGCTATTGCGTCTCTGTCAGTATATGTGCATGTATGAGCGAGCGCGACCGAGCGAGAGTGAGGCGAGGGCCGACAGCCCCCTTTTCATGCGCTTCTCTCGGTCTCGCTTGCGCACAAAGATTATATATACACACACACACACGTTTCGCGCTCAAGCAGGTCGCGCCAGCTTTGGTTGGACATGCATATATATATATATATATCTATATACGCGCTCGCCTGCGCGCTTGCGCGCACCCCCCGCGAATTTAAAAAACCCGTTGTTCTACCGGCGGCCGAGCGGTGATTTAAACCCCCGCTGACGCTGCTCGGAGCCAGCAGATATATAATATGATAATTCGTATATATGTATATGCATGTATATATAGGTACGTTTGAGGCTCAGCTGCTGCACAATTTAAAGAGTGCGCGCGCGCCGCCGAACTTACTTGTGAGCTCGTTGAATCGCTGGATCCTCGCCTTGGAGAAAGACATGGCGCAGCGTTTGTTGGGGTACGGTTCGCGATGGACTCGCCACTTGTCAACCCCCCGTTGTACGCACGGCTCTTGCAAAACCCTCGACTGACTTGTATATGACTAACCTTAAAAACTCGCCGGCCCAATACGGGGAGCGCGATAAAACGAGAACGCGCGACTCGTGGTGAATAAACAAGGAGCGACAGGAAGGGAATAGGACAGAGGGAGGGTATATACGTGTATATGCGCGATCGCGAGTTGGCCTACAACATGTTGAGCGTGCGGGATCTCGAACGCGACTAATCCTACAGAGAGAGGCAGCGCAGGCTGTTGTTTTGCGCGCGCGCGCCCGCCAACGAGCCGCCCTTTGGATTTTTAACGGTTGCGCAACGAGCGAGCGAGCGAGCGCGCGGGGCCCGCCAATTGGGTGCATCAACGCCGCGCGCGCGTCCGAGCGGGGCCGTTTCGGCCCGCCTCTCGCCCCACCCGACAACTGCGACGTCACACACAAGGGCCCAGCTCGGGAGAAGCAAATGTGTATCGCCGAGGGTTGGTTGTATGCGAATCGACGCGTTAAAATACCCCGAGACTCGTTTGCCCTTTAGATATACACTTAGTATAGAGTATCGGGTAGGTAGCTCGAATCCGACGTGGGTTTGACTTACAAGCTCTTATCTCACTCGCGAATTTCAGTTATACGCGTGATGCCTTATATGAGGTAGGTATAACCGATATGCGCCACCCTTTGTACTTCATATGTGTCTAGAGCAGGCCCGCGGCACAGAATCTTGTCGGCAATGCAAAATAATGAGGAAAGAAAACATTTTGACCGTTCGCGAACGCCTACACAAACTTGTTCCAGCTCATTTCATCCATTTTTTCACCAATTCTGATTCTTCATCTTATTTCAAGAGGTCGGATGAAACAAAGTATTCTGTGGGTGGTGCATATGGGTACACTTTTTTTCGAAAAATCTATATCTTAGCGTAAAAAAGTCAAAAATGAATACGGGTTGGCTACTATTTGATGCCCGCAATTCTTCATTCATTTCTTTAATAGTAAATGTGTTACTACACTTTATTCTTTATGTATATACTAGGGGGTAGAGGTACCCCCTGTCTCCCTTCACGCTTCGCCCGCCAACTCCTCCTCCCCACCCATTTCTTATATTCGCTATATACGAACCATTCAGATAACTGTTATAACTATTTGAGAGAGGGAATTCATAAACCAATTTGTTGTAATGGCGATACCGACTTCGAATTAACATTCGTTCGGGTTTGTTTTGTGCCCCTGTCGCTTTTTTGGTCATCCATCTTTTTGGGTCAATTCCAATACAATTTAAACCGTTCCCATATACTACATTGCGAAAAATCATTGTATATATGAAGGTGGATAAGTGATTGAGTGGGACTATAGTGAATATTCACTTGTATTACAGACATGTTCTATGAGATTTAGTAAAAATACTCATATTTGATAATCTTAGTGAACGTTGTCTTGGGAGCTACTAGAATAACTCAACTTATCGAAAAAATCATACAACTTTCCATTGGCATGTCCAATGGATTCAATTGAAAACTTTAAGTTTTACCACACTGAGAGAAATTTGGTTTGGGAATCCTACTATCCCGTATAGTGAAGAAATGATATATTTCATCGCTATGTGCGGAAAAGTTGATCTTTGCACGTTGTTTTTTCCGCACACGTGGTGAAAAATACTGTTCGATACAGTGGCAGAAGATGATTCTAGGCACATGTAATCATCACTCTCGCTTCACTCGCACGAAGTCAAAAAACGAATTCTGTGCCTGTAATGGAGTTTACCGCCCGAGCGAAGAGCTGGTTGTGATTACACGAGCCTATCAGTGATGAAAAATATAGCAAATCATACTAGATTCATATCTGAAATTCATATAATACAGAAAATTGTACTACCCATTTATCATAAAATTCAGTGAACGATATCACTATACGAAATATAGTGTCTTAAACTACATTTTTCTAAGATATTCCTTGTACACAGTAGATCTCATTAACATACAGTAAACAACCATATGGATATAGTTACCGGCATCATGAATCCATGGCACGAGCTTAACTTCAAAAAGTGAGATGATGGATCGGGTGATTTGTCATGTCAAAAAATCAGGGGACCAAATATAAAATTCAGTTTTATTATTCCAATTTGTTCCTATCTTTGGGCGTATAGAGGAAGTAACAAGTGATTATAAAAAAGTGCCACTCTTTTAAATCTTTACTATGAAAAACAGTGGTATTGCAGTGAAAAATCACTGTAAGAAGGTGGATGACTGGATTGCAGAAATAAATTTCTCATGTAAGAAAAGTGAATTATTACTTTAGTTCCATGAGTTTTGATAGCAAACATTTTTACATAAAATTTTACAGTAACAAAAGTGAAAATTCACTTTTGTTACATAACAAATTTACTACAACCCAATGAATTTTTCATCCACCTTCTTACAGCGATTTTTCACTGCAATTCAGTGGTTTTTCACTGTAAGGATTTAAGAGAGCCTGTTGGGTACACGTGTACTCAATTTTGCCCCTTTGAGTTACTTTGGTTAATTGGCATATTGGCATTTTCAATGGGTTGAAATAGTCAGATGATAATTATGACGATTGTTTCTGATAGGTCTTGAGCTACCCTTCAAGATTCCGTTTGCAGAATTTCGCAATCCCAGTTTTATCATAGTCGAATTTGCGAAAAACCCTTTTGGATAGCACGTTGGGTACAAATACCTTATTTAGCAGAGATCTGATTTGAAAAAAAAAATTAAAATGTCTAGAAAGCGAAGTTTTTCCGATCTCTAGACTCTCTCTCTATTAGTATTTTCTATACCCTTATTATATGTAAGATACTTCCAAATATCTTCGATCTGACTTCATCATGATTCATTACGCCAATCCTGTTTTACGGGAGGCGCTCATAGAATTCAAGAAGTAAATGTAACATTTTTAAGAATAATTTCTTCGCCAGTCAAGCAGACTTCAAAAATGAATTTCAATCGGATATAAGCAATAAGTATAGATATCTACAAAATTAAGTTCTGAAGTTCACTCATATCACCATTCTGATTCTTATTGGGCGCCTCTTACGTTATTTATGTTTCTAATGAAAAAGGAAAAATAGTTTAGAAAATCTTGTATACTGTACTGCTGTGAATGATAAGTAATAAAATAAATCTTACAAAATGATACTTTTCAAGTTACTCTATTGCACGAAATTATAATATCTACGTATATTTATTTCTTGAAATGATTTTGGCTATATTCATCCACTGTCTATACATTAAAATGGACAACATTTTACTTGTAACAATTCAATTCGTACAATATTCATATAATATTTTGTTAATAGTAATAATAATAATTGTAGCAACAATAATAATAAGCATAATCCATAGCATAATTAGTGCTTCGGGAGTGCGCGTACTTTTCAGCGAATATCCAAATAGTGTCGGGCACAAAAGACGGTCCTCTTTTTCGTCATACGACCAATGGGTGATATGACGGTCATGTCAACAAATCGACGTGACACGTACCCATTGGGGGACTTGAGAGCCGGCCAACCAAGATTGACCAGGGCTGAAGGCATTTGGTCGGTCCCGCGAGGATAAGCCACGATAATGATTCTAAAAATGTCTCAAAAAATATTTGTTCCTTTATTTGTGCTTTTCATACTATTTTTAAGCTATGCATCCTGTCAATATCGGACTAAAAGTGTAAGTTTAGATGCTTGATTGATCTAAATTTGATATATTTCAACACGTCATTTTCATATATTTTCTTAGTTGTAATAGAATTGTTCTTACATCAATTTTATTTCAATTCTTATTATTTCAAGATATTTTTCTAATTCGTTTTCTCTAATTACTTCAGATTTAACATGTGTGGATTGCTTGTTTTAACCTAAAAGTTGTGATAAATACTGACAAACATATTGGTTACAGAGCCAGAGCGCTTCACTCGCAGAGCGAGTACAGCAACTTACTGATATGTCTATGAAGAGACCAGTGATGAAATTCAACACGGCTAGATTCAAAGAATTTGTAAAAACAACACCTCGTAATTATTCAATGATTGTAATGTTTACAGCTATGGCGACACAAAGACAGTGTCAGATCTGCAGGTTTGCTAATACTTATGGAATTATATTTCTTTTTTGGCTTCAGAGGAGTCTTTACTCACTTTTATCTTTGAATGTTCCAGTCATGCCAATGACGAGTTTGTCATTGTGGCCAATTCTTTCCGTTTCTCACAAGTTTATTCAAATAAATTATTCTTTGCTCTGGTTGATTTTGATGAGGGCTCAGAAGTTTTCCAAATGGTAAGTTTGTGGTATGAATTTGAACACATTGTATTTGTATAACTTGATAATCAATTGAATTTCTAGATGAGGTTGAACACTGCACCTGTCTACATGCATTTTCCAGCAAAAGGTAAACCAAAACCTGCTGATACAATGGATATTCAGAGAGTTGGATTTGCAGCTGAAGCTATAGCTAAATGGATATCTGAACGTACTGACATCCAGGTATCTTGTCAAGTTTTCTTATATCTTGCTACTATATATCAACAAATAATCAATATTATAAATATAATTATTCCAGATCAGAGTTTTTAGACCTCCCAGCTACTCTGGTACCGTTGCTGTTGTTTTGCTCTTAGTTTTAATTGGAGGTTTTCTGTACCTCAGACGCAACAATCTTGACTTTATTTACAATAAAACTCTCTGGGGACTTGGAGCAGTGGTATGTAATTTTGTATAGCAATGTTTTCATTTGTTCAAAATGTTAAGTCTTATTATTATTTTTAGTTTTTCACTCTCACAATGATTTCTGGTCAAATGTGGAACCACATTAGGAGTCCTCCATTCATATACAAATCATCTAATGGCAATGTAGCATACATCCATGGATCTTCACAGGGTCAATTTGTATTAGAAACATACATTGTTATGATTTTGAGTATCCTTTTTAAAAGAATACATGAATACTTTGGATATCTTTCATGTATAAGTATATTTTTCCTTAATGCATTTCGAAAAAGATGGAGCAGTTGTTCTGGGTATGATTCTCATGACTGAAGCAGCTTCTCGTAAAGGTGACATAAAAAAGCGACGGATATTCACTATAATTGGTTTAGGTCTAGTAGCTGTCTTCTTCAGTTTACTCCTTTCAATCTTCAGGAACAAGGCTCAAGGTTATCCATACAGGTAAATTATAATTAACTAAATTATAAATGTCAACCAGAAAACTTGAATGCTTAAAAAATTTCATTAGAATTTGTCAAATATTATTGCAATTTTGAATGTTGAAGCTTCTTGAATGATTATAATACTAATATTTTTATGACTCAAATCTCTAAAAATTTGTTGCAGCCTCCTCTTCAAATAAAAGAATGTTCTTGCTGGAGTGTACAATAAAAAGGTCCAAATGCAATTGAAGACTTCTTAATGTCGAGACTGTACTTAGAATAACATCGTTTGATGGATTATTTCTAAATGAAAAAATAAATGTGCAATACTCGTTTGTTAATGAGTTTGCATAAAAATCTAAGTTCCAGGTTATCGGAATTACATAGTAAGCTTGTGTGTATGAAAATCATTTCGTACGCTAGGATTGGGAAAAAACAATGTTTTATAAAATAATTATGATCTAATGATTATGTCAAAATAGAAATTTTTATTTTACCATTAACAGAGGAATTTTTCTAATTTTAAATTGCACTAATTTTCGTTTCATCAGAAAATAAATGGTAGTATTATTTTACGTGACTTTGGGTAATTATCAAATGTTTTCAGTGCCCACTGATGAGATAGATAAGCACATTCCACCTGCAAATGAAAATGCATAAAGTTGTTGATTTTATATAAATATTTATTAATAAAACAGGATTGAAAGCTTTTACCTGATTTGTTACTACCCAAACTACTGTGTAGTATATCATTGATCCATCTCTCAAAATTACAAGCAAACATAGATATAGTATAATCTCTGTCAATTGCAACGGTGCAGAAACATAATTAAAAAGTTCTCCATGAGGAACTTTATATTTTTTTGTAATAACAGCTCCATTCTTATCTTTTCTGAGATTTGATAAAATTATATTTGTCCTAAACTGTAAGTATGTAGACAAGAGAAATATTACTGCACATATCCAATCTAATGATGATAATTTTGTCCAATCTAAGTTTGTTCTTGTACCTAAAAATTAAAAAGAACCATAATGAATACTGAGAACAAATAATAAAAATTATAATATGATTGTTTCATACTATTAATAAGACCGTGTGCTTCTCCAACAATGCTCATTACAGTTCCGAAGTAATGAAATAATCCTATAAAGTATATGCTGACATTCATCTGAACATTGCTGTACACGCTAATATAGTGAGATTCATAGAACCTCTTCCAACAATGAATTGTAAAAATAATAATAGCTAGAAAAACATTTTCAGCTGGAACTAAAAGTTTGAGAATGAGTGAGAATAATTCAAGAATTTAAGAACACCAATCATTAAGGATTTTGTTTCATAACTTACTCAAAGATTGTACTGTAGGCCCACAAACCAAATGTAATGTTGTCAGAACAATTTTGGGTAATTTGACATTCAAATAGTATCGGTTGAAGAGAATCACTAGAGTAACAGTGCACAGAGGCCCAGCAAATGTGTAGAAGTGTTTAAACCACCTGTTAATCAACAGAATAATGCTTATCTATGAATGTCTACTTGAAAAAATTTAAAAACTTAAAAATATGCTTGTTATAGACCTTTTGGGCACCTCCAGCTTATCAAGGAATGCATCCTTAACATTTGCACAAAATTTGCCGTGTCGATAGAGCTTCGAGAAGGACGACGGTAAATATCCTTCGAAAAGATTGATGAGTAGACCTCCGATCCCCGAAGACAATGCATTGAATATAAAAGCTAGTTTCACAAAGTTTAAATTCATAGCGTCAAGCACTTGAATTTTATGATTACATTTGAACCCAGTCAGCTCACGAACTTGAGTAAAAATGATAAACTTCGTCTAGTACAGCAATAGTGCAGACTGCATCGAGTATACCGCACGCTTTGTCCCGAGAAAGTACGGTCAAACTAACGGTTCATTTGGATTCGTTTTCTCTTGCGGCTTCTCCGTCTAATATATGCCTATTATGTGGAATACAATTTACCTGTACTCCATCGTGTATACCAATTGAATATGAAAGCTTATCGGAACGTACTTCTCTACTACTTTCAATGAAGAATTACAATGAGGATTGTCACAAACTGAATTAAATATCCGTGCCTTCCTTACTTTATTTACACAATCGTTGAGTCACTATTGACATTGCTTGTATGACCACACACTATACATTTAGAAAGTGCAGTTTGGAATTTGGAAATTCGACTTATGATAAGCCGCATCTGCAGTCCATCTTCACGTGAGCAAGAAATCCGACGAAATACTATCTCTCTCTCTATATATATATGTACAAACAACAAGCATCAGCTGCGATTCTGCGAAGCAGAAGCACTTAGCAGCCGAGCCTGCCGAGCTTTCGGAGCTAGTGATCCTCCAGGGAGTGATCGGCAAACGATGTAAGCCTGTATGGAGGCAAAACCGGAAATGCCGAACGGAGCTCCCCCAAGCGGCCGCGGAGCGATTGACTGGCGCTCAGCTGACTGAGGAGTGAGGATAACCCCTGGAAGGAAAAAAAAAATAAAACTGCTAGTGATCCTCCAGTGAAACTGCTACATAATGCCGGGTTGCTGTGCAGATTATTGCACAAACTCGTTAGCAAAAAAATTCCAAATGTTCAAGTTTCCTCGTGAACCGGACCCCAGAAGAGCATTGTGGGTGAAGAATGTTGATCGAGCTGACTGGATCCCTACTCCATATTCAATGTTATGTGAAGTAAGTTGCCTACATCTGAATTTATGCATGTATCGAATGTGATTAGAATTATAATTGTATACAAATGTGACTAGCATTTGATATTTCATGCAACTGGCTGTGTCATTTTGTGCATGTTCGGTACTCCTTTACATGACTGCAATAGGAATATTATTAATTTATACTTGAATTTAGGCCCATTTTTCATTGGATCATTTGTGACAACTCCAGATGGTAAACGAAAGCTGAGTCCGAATGCAATTCCTACAATTTTCAAGAACCGTGTGATCCAGAATGAATCTCAAGAAGATGCTTTTTGTGAAGCCGAACAGAGTGGTATGTAATACGGAATATATTACATGTTTACCTGAATTTTATAGAAAAATCATCTCCAAGGTCATTGGAGCACATTGAGTACTCCACATGACCAATTGGAACCTCTATGTGCCCTGGGAGTTCACTCGTCAAGATCCCCACCCCATGAGTACTAAAAGTTGTAAGTTGCCTCGTTTCATGCCACATACAGCTTACATAGTGAAAAAATGGGCCTGGGCTGTGGAAGCTGTCAAAGAATTAATATATTACCTCAAATAGGCATGAAAACAGGCTAAAATCACTATTCAGGGGACCCTTGCACTGCAAACACTTAATAACCCAAATTTTGAAAACACTTATCTGTGGTATTATTACAATTATTTACTGCAAGTACTCACATATCCTGAGTTATCAATACCATTTATATAGATCAAGCATTACTAATACTTGACGCCACCTAACTTTCAGTAGTTACATGTATTGATGGTCAATATATTGTCTCTATTGTGCTAAAATTTACAAGAAACTATTAATAAAGTACATGTGTCATGAATTGCATTCACTCGATAAGAAGGATTAATCCAAAAAGTAAATTATAAGCTGTGCATTACACGTACACCTCATAACACACTAGGCAGTGCATAGATATATGATTTTTTTAACATCAACAATAAAGTACATGTGTCAGGTTGTAGTTTGAACCCACCCGTCAATAGCTGCTTGGACCTTAGCTATGCAGTTTATACAATATGAGTGGATTTCATGAGTCTAATATTCATGAATATTACCCATGTTTAGTGAACTTCAACATTTTCTTGTTGATATTAAAAAAATCATATATCTATGCACTGCCTAGTGTGTTATGAGGTGTACGTGTAATGCACAGCTTATAATTTACTTTTTGGATTAATCCTTCTTATCGAGTGAATGCAATTCATGACACATGTACTTTATTAATAGCTTTTTGTAAATTGTAGCATAATAGAGACAATATATTGACTATCAAAGCATATAATTACTAAAAGTTAGGTGGCATCAAGTACTAGTAATGCTTGATCTATATAAATGATATTGATAACTTAGGATATGTATTAGCATGATAGAATGTGAGTTTGCCAAATCCACAGAGAATTGCTCATATGTAGATTGGTAATTATAATATCAATGATATTTCAGACACTCATGGTTCAGTACCTGTCACCGCCAAGGATAGTATCGAAGAAGACTTGGCACATGTTGGTAACCGTAAATCATCTTCACTTAAACGAACCTTTGTATTACCAGTGAACAACAGTGATCCAAGTCAACCAAAGAAAGCTAGACTTTCTGAAATTGATTCAGTTTTCCCAGGTAATAGATTATACATTTTATACAACTAAAATTTTAAAATAGATTATTCAAAATTTTTTTATTTTAAAATTCAATACTTGACAATAAAAAGTTAATTTACAAATTATTATATACTTATTTTTTATATGTCTCTATAGATGCTGAGACTCCCGTTCAGAATAAAGAATGTATCAATTGTCAGTTGAATAATGATAAAATGAAAGAACTGGAAAAAAAATGAATGCTGCAAATCAGCAGATCCGCAGGCTTGTCAACAAATTTGAAGAGCAAGTACGTTCAAACAAGATTCTATAGCTTTAGAGTAAAAAATAAAAAAAATAAGAAAAAACAAAGTTGATAACAAGAGTTATATTTTTGCAAGTAAAAGTGTAGCCATGCATGAATCTGTGAAATAAAATTTTGCATTTTTTTATTTGTGCTTGTTTATTTATTTATTTATTTTTACATCAAAATTTTGTATCAATTGTCTACAAATATATTTTAACAAATGGTATCATTTAACTCAACGGCTTTTTTTCAGACAACTTCTCATAAAATACATCCACTTTTGAGAGGAAAAACATTCAAATTTGATTTTGAATGACACCGGGTAGCAGTCAGTGTCTTCAGGAACCACGATTTTTATATTTACTTATCACTGAATAGTGATTCAAATCATGAACTCTAAGAAATTAATTATTCCTAAAACAATCAATTTTTTTCTGATTTTTTAAACAGACTTTTTTTCATTTATCATTATTATTATTATTATTATTATAAATAAACACATATTTCTTTTTGTATACATTTTTCATATACATCATGTTTATATTTTATTTACTTTCGTTCGGTGATTATATATTGTTTAATCATGTGGTATGTATGTACATATATTCAAAGGATTATTATCCAAAAACTTTTCTAAATAAATATATATTTATGAAAAATAGACTTCCCTATTTTATAAATAATGTAAATAAATAATTATGAATTTTTAATAAATTTCATCACAATTTATAATAGTTAAGAGTTTCGGTGTACTGCAAGCTATACAAATCGTATTCAAAATTTTCGCGCTTTTTCCCAAGTTCCGCATTTGCCTTATATGGCTGCCGTTTTGCCGATCACTCCCTGGAGGATCACTATTCGGAGCGGAACTTGAGAGACCTCTGGTTTGCTAGAGCTTGCTTCTGCAGCTAATATAACCATGGCTATAACCTCCAAAACTGAATGCATGCAGTAAGTAATGTATATATCATAAACGTCTGACCAGATGTTTATTAGCATGTTTAATATTTTTTAAATTTCTTGCAATCATCCAGTTTTACAATGGAGACCCAAGGTAAATTGACTTCACAATCGAATTTATTCTGTATGTCAACAAAAACGAATGAAAACTACTGCACTGATTTATATTTTAGAAATCTGTCAATACTTCAGCAACATTATACAAAATGAAAAAGGTATTTCATCAGGTATGGCTGCTATTCGCACATTGCTAGAAGTTCTGGAGAGATCCAAGTGTGAGTATAGTTTGTTTATATATTATATTTCAAAGAGTTACACTGACTCATGAACTGGATGGAAATTATAGCAGAAACAGTACAAGAGCTGAGAAACTGCCTTCAGAATGCTATTGATGCAATGAGAACGACTGATCATCCTGTAACAGCTATCGCTTCTGGTAGTGAATTGTTCCTTAGATTCATCACCCTAGCAACGCTTGATACTCCAGTGAGTGAAAAATATTGTTTATTGTAAAAACTAAAGTTTTACAAGTCTGTATAATTTTTCTTTTAGTCGATTGCAGATTGTAAAGAGATTATGTTACGCAGAGGAACAATATTCTATGAAAGATTAATAGCTGCTAGAGGAAAAATAGCAAAGGAAGCAGCCAAGTTTATCACCGATGGATCGGTAATGACTGCTCCATCAATCTGTGCTGTTACTTAATTTCTTATTATCGCTTATTAACTAACATTCTTATTCAGAAAATCTTAACACACTCGCGGTCTAGAGTTGTTCTGGAGGCTATGAAAGTAGCAGCAACTACTAATAAATTGTTTGAAGTTTATGTGACGCAATCTTCTCCAGACAGTAGTGGGTACAGAACCTTTTAATTACTATTCAAATCAAATGATGAAATGAATTGAAGGATTTTATTATCTTCTTGTTATGTTTCTTCAACAGGATCGAGATGTGTCAAAATCTCAGAGATCTTGGTATTTCTTGTACGCTGATATTAGATTCTGCAGTAGGTTACATCATGGAGCAAGTTGATATGGTGATGGTTGGAGCTGAAGGAGTTGCAGCTAGTGGTGGTATCATTAATAAGGTGAATGAAGTTATATTGCTATTCTCCATTTTCATCAGAATAGAATTTCATTAAGATAATCAGAATGATTTTACTTTATAGATTGGAACCTACACAATGGCTTTTTGTGCTAAGCAAATGAATAAGCCACTTTATGTCCTCACAGAAAGTTTTAAATTTTCAAGGATTTATCCTGTGAAACAAAGAGATCTCCCTGATGAATTCAAAGTAAAATATCTAAATTTTTCCATATATTTTTTTTATTAAGAAAATTATTTCAAAAAAGTATTCTTCATTTCATTTTTTCAGTATACATTCAGTACTCTAACAAAGGATCTCTTAGAAGAGCATCCACTTGTCGACTACACGCCTCCTCAATATATTAGTCTGCTTATCACAGATCTCGGGAACTTACCGACGTCCGCAGTGAGCGTTGAACTTATGAAACTATATTTATAAGCATAGTAAGTAATAGTTTATCCCTAGACTATTGGAAAAATGTCAAGATTTCCATGGTTCTATTTTGATATCAATGTAAATTTGTTAGACCGATCGCGATCTCGTGTTCATGATGAACGTTTATAAGTGTGAAGGTCTTGAGTTATGCACTGGTAATGATAAAGAATAAACATCGTAATGATATTTTTCTACCTAATATAACATTTTCGATCATGATATTTGAGAAGACTAAGATTGGAAATAGTGATCAGGACAGAATAATGTAGACGCATTTTTTTCATCAATCTCAACTGCATCAACTGAAATGATTCCGGGATAAAATTTTACAATGAATATTAGTTCCGATATCCCTTACCGGCTATCACTATAATTCATGATGATGTTGATATTCATACAATAATGTCATAACGAGAGAAAATAATTATTAAAATTCAGTTTGAAACATAAAATTTTCCAACTTTTGCATGAAAAAAAAATTCTCATGCCTGGATCCTCATAACTTGAATGAATTGATACCAGTTTATTGTCAAAATTTTGATATTTTGTTTAATCAATTAAAGTAATTAACTCTCGACAACCTCCATTCAATGATCGGTTACAATAATAAAAAAAAAAAAAAATGACCGGTTACCAGTGAACCCATATGGACAGTATATATTGAAATGGAGTTTATATGAATTGAAAATATAATTCAATTATAAATTATTCAATTATGTGTATAATTCAAAAATTTCATTAATTATTAACAATATTACTAATAGTTTAGTTTATTTAAGGGGTAATATCCGCCAAATGCTCAAAAAAACGAAGCTTTTTTCATGATTTTTTTTAAACGACATTTGAGATCTAAGGTATATAAATAATATATCATTGGATTAAGCAACTCTTGGAGAATAGAAACAAATTTTTTATTGTTAGTTTTTTTACAAAATGGCGGCTGTGTAGCGATTGCCGTGAACCGCTTTTTTAAAAAGTTCTTCCGCGGCGAGCAGTAGAACTGAAAAAGTTTACATCCGATTGACTTGAAATTTTAACTGTAGCTTCTTCATTAGATTATCTAGTGAAGTACACATCATTATTTTTTTAGAATTTTTTTTCGCGAAATGGCGACGGTTTAAAAAAAAAATTTTTTTTCGACAAAAAAAGTCGATTTTAATTGTTTATAACTTTTTTTTTTGTCAATCAATCGCTAAAATGGTGTGTACTTCACTAGATAATCTAATGAAGAAGATACAGTTAAAATTTCAAGTCAATCAGATGTAAACTTTTTCAGTTCTACTGCTCGCCGAATTTGAAAACATGGTTCTGAGAAAAACGCGTTTAAAGTTTCAAAATGCTATGTATCTTATACGAAAGTTGTTCAGTAAAAATTGATTTAAACGAATTTTGAGTTTAGATCAGTACTTGGGAGTTGTAGATGTCGATTCTAGGATAGTTTTAGCATGATTTAAGCCAATAATAAAAAAATGAAAAGAAAAAAAAAATTTGCCGGATATTACCCCTTAAACAAATTTCATCATTGATACTAACAATAGTAATAATTGGTGAGTAGTTTCTCTTGCAATCTCACTTTTTCAATAATTTGGAATAGTTTACTAAGCCCGATAAATCAAATATTTATCGTTAAAACTCGTGAACATAAGAATATATGATCGAATTAGACTGCACATCCTTGACATTTAGTAACTGCGATAGTATGTTCGACACGATTCGGTAAATTACATACTTATCATGAATGGCTGATTTTGCGGCGTACTTTGATTTCATTCTGGAGACTAACGGAGCATTTACATTTTACATACACCAGTTGACTTTTTCTTTCCCATTGAATGACGTTGTGGACAGGGTGTTCAATAAGATCCCCGTTCCTTTGATTGCTGCTAATATGGATATATTGCTATTTGTTATACGAAAGAAACTCTCGATTGTCATTTTTTCTCATCCTAATCGCCCCTATAGGATATGTGCCTGTAATAATATATCTAAATTATAAGATGAAGATAAGTTCACTATGTCGAACCAATTCCCGTGAAATCCTCTTGCATTCCGATTCAAAATTTCCATGACCAAAGATCAATAATCTTATGCTCGAATCATATAAGTATAGTGTAAAATCACAACTGACAATCAAGGAGAATTTTCAACAACCATAGCACCGAAAGTTAATTTTTACTCCTCTAAACATCATTATCAGCACTAAAATGAACCTTGAGTTGCTTCTGGGACGCATCTGAAAACTACTTGAATTTGGGATCAATCCTCAAGTATTACTTTTAACCAGGTCCAGAGATTTCGATAAATCTACGTATGAAATCAACTTATCAACAGAAGCAACTGTGTGTTTGGGGGTAGATGAGAGTTAGCAGCATAAACACAAAGTTAAGAATCAACGTCAGCAACTATGTCTACCTGATCAGCGGCCAATAACATGTGATCCAGATTCATATACGTCAAAATACGTCAATAATCACCACCAATATTTAATTTATTCTTGTATTTAAGGATGTATCTATTCAATATAACACCCATATTCTTATAGCTTTGCATTCTTTCTATTTGTATACAATTTAATCTTATTTACTTCTTGCCAGAATAAATATATTGGACAGCTTTTGTACAAGATAAATAATGTTTTCCCTTCGAAAAGGGTCTCTTTTATTTGCGAAGACTACTCGAACTAGCCGGGAAACCGGTCGGATTACTGTGGGCAGGAGCGGTACCCCGTCATTGAACGAACGGTGAAACTTTGATCATTGACTGGAAGGTTAATGGTGCTAATACTGACAAAATCATGGTTGGTAATTCAATGTATAGTATTGTTCATTAGAACATTGGAAACCAACAAAAATATAGATTTGTGTGAAGCTGTTGATTATGGGATAATCTGGTACAGCATAGTATATCAGAAAGAGTTTTGCAGTATTATTCCAGAATGATTCAAGGTAACTTCTAGTAATTACAACATAATAACGTGTATAAATGAGAATTCATTCATGTATATGGGTGAATTATTATGAATGATTATGAAATGAAGTAAAATATAATATAAAATGAAACTTTTGGAAGTTTTACTAACTAGAAGACTTTGTTTTCGATATTCTTTCATTATGCTTTCTCTTTGGAGTAACTGTACCCAATGTATCACCCCCAAGGATTTTTCGCAAATTCGATTAAGATAAAAATGGGATTTCAAAATTCTGCGAACTCTAAATTATGTTTTTCACTGATATTCATTAAAAACTTTCAACATCTAATCAGAAAATATATCTAAATCATTACAGCATGTCTATAAAAACTTGACGTTTATTTCTTAAATATTCATCCATTTACTTCCGATTCATATACACTTATATTTCATTCTAAAAAGAGTATTTTGAGTAGGATAGAAGATAGTTTGGGAAAAAGTGACGTGACCAATCGAAAGATGAGATGTTTTCACATACGATAGAGTAGTTGCATGTAAAGTATATAGGAATGACTACACTTGATTATTGTCATTGAGTTATCAGAGTACCGGAGAGCACCGGAAATACGAAGTTTGAGAAAAGTGCCACACCAGATACAGTGCCAAATTGGGTTGAGTCACCTTATATAGACGCTTGTCAATGCCATTGTAAAATAAGTTTTCTATAATTTTGCTAAACTACAAAGATATATATTTCATATGCATCAAATCTACCAACTCTGGTGATAATTATACTGCTTATAAAAGAATAACTGTCATTTGTAAGGAGTTGATTTCTATTTATATATATTAACAGTCATAAGTTGATAACGTCGGATCAACTCAAAGATAACTGAATCTATTTTGTACATTTATAAAAGTTTATCCAAATTCAGCTATTCGTTTGTAAGATATGCGCAATACGTAGTTGGATTTCGATGAGTTACGTGGAATTCTGAATAAAATACATTTAAGAACGCATTAAAATTTTTTCAGATTTATTATTAATCTTTCTTAGTTACAGAGATACAATAATGAAAAAAATATCGTTTATTATTTTTCTCCTTCTTCACAGCATTTTGTAATTTTTCTAGTGTATTTTCCTCTTGCAGACTAATGGATAGACAATCACAGTTCATGATGAAATGAAAAAATGCATTTTTTAAACAACCACAATGATTCAATTGTATGTACGATAAGAATAGTGAAAACAGAATTTTCATATTTAATGCCTTAAAATCTAAATTTTTCATCGGGGAAAATTATTTATCACACTCAAGTAATCAACGATGACATTATAATCAGTTATGATAATAAAAATAATAATAATAATAATAATAATAATAATAATAAATGACAATCATCATACAACAATGTCCTATAGATAAAAAAATAATAAATTTTAAATTCGTTGTAATATAATAGTAATAACAGTATGCTTGGTAATTTTTATGATTTCATCTGTATGCTAACAAAAATATAGGAATGTGCAAATGTACGTTTTATTGGTAGTCTCAATCTGTCTATGTACGGTATACTGAAATGAATGTTACAGAATGATAACAGAACAATTTAAAACTTGGAAGTTTTAGTAGTTGATACAATACATCAAATGTATACAGATAGTTATTCTCTCATACACTAGAGATCCTTATGCAATAGAGTAAAATTGTTATAATAAAACACAATCATCAGAAGCAATGCTAAAAAATAAAATATTTTGTTTTTAAACTTTCCTTGAATAATTATATGAGAATTATAAAAATTTATTTTTTCACGTCTAATCCACAGTAAAAAATGTTCGTTAATATAATTGAGCTCAACTACAAAGTTATATATTTTATATACATAATCTAACGATTTCGGTATGAGATAAGCAAATATAAATTCTTTCGCGCATTTCGAATACGTACTTAGTATGATTATAGACAACTATATAGTTTACCATAAGCATGTAAGTGAAGTCAGTTATATTCAAAGAAAAACATGAATTCCCGTAAAACAATGTCGAATCAAATAAATCATAAACAAAGAGGCACGACGTACTGTTTTAGAATCCCGAGAGTTTTAATCGGCCGCAGGTGATCATTCTGCGCACCGAATTTGATCATTATGTTACATTTCTAAAAATTTAGAGTACAGCTGGCTTCTGGGGACTCGCTTATAATTTATTTCATATAAACCTTTTTTTCTATCTTTCAATTTTATTTTCCAACATTTCTCTTTTCATTCTTTAGAAAACAAGATGTAGAAAAATATATAGTATATTATTTATACGTTCATGAAACTCGCTTGTCCAAAGTGCTAATAGAAAATAAAACCTCTAGACATATTTATTAAACTACGTTTTGGCGAATTTCAGTTTGAAATCCAATATGGTATATGGGCAACTTGATGATCCGCATTATTTCAAACGTTCAATTTTTTTCTGTTAAGAGAAAACTCGAATGGAAGGCAAAGATCGTAGAAAAACATTTTATAGAGATCAAGACATTATAACCCCATATTTACATATGTACCTGAAATTTTTTCCCAAATTAAAAAAATACTGATTAAAGAATGTGTAATGTGCCGGTCTTTGATTACATTGCTATTATTCAATTTTGAATTCGTTAATGAGAATTCTCGAATTCAAATTCCAAATTTATGTATGATATAGCGAATGCAATATTGTACTTTTTCTCTTTGAAGTTGAGAGTTTTTGTTTACAATGGCAAAAATTAGAAGTTGTATGCTAGATATACAAATTTCAGTAATGGGATTACTACAGTATCGGTAATTTTCATACATTATTTACAAAAAGTCTTGAAAAACTACATAAAAATATTCAAACACTGGTTATGTGCGTTATGTATTTTAGTATATTCAAGTGCTCGGTAGGGTGATCAAAAAAAAGGAAATAAAAAATGAGAGATCATGTAATTCAAAATCGCGAAATAATAATATTGCATTCAAGATTATGATACGAAATTCAAGAATACAATACTTATTACTGGATAAAGTGCAGAAACTTCAGATTCACCTTTCACATGGAAAACTATAAACGTGAAACAACTTGTTACAATATAAAATGTGTAAAAAAAAACAATTGCGATCTGAATGTTATTTTCATGATTGAAATCATTCTGTCCTAGTAGACCATCCATGATCTAAATCAGTGTTATTTGTACCGCCAAAGGAATGTATAAAATCATATCGAATCGTCACATTACCATTGCAAACATTGTTTAATCAGTATTTAACAGTTATCGAGTAATTGATTTCCGGCGGGCATGAAAAATTTGCCTCAACTGTCGCCAATCTCATGAATCCTGCAACCATTCTTAAAAAAAACTGTCCTACTGATTGATCCTGCAGCATCCACGCAAAATTGCGGTAGTCTCCATCTGCAGCTCCTCAATCGCGCAAGAAGTAGAGCGGCACCCCGACGAGGCTGGCCAAGTTTCATACAGAGCCGCTGCTGTCGCCCGGGAAGACCATCATGTGCTCAGCGTTGTACGAGGCGGTTGGCGAGCTCCGTGCATCCAAAGATGCCCGACTGGCCGAGCTGAAGCTGCTCGAGCTCAGATCCTCGCAGCTCGCCATCGACTGATTCCCACCTAAAACACCGAATGAATTGAGAGTGCACCAATGCCCCAATCAACGTAAATTCTTGCTTTACGAGATTTTACTAGAATGTTTTTTGCAATTTCGCGGACTGCAGAGCGAGAGCTGTACGAAACGAAATAATTATTCAAAAACTAGACTCTTGCATGAAATCGAAAGATTCTTGGTGAAATTATTTCAAATCACGATTTGCATAACGCAGATACTGAGATTTCAATAAAACACGTCTTACATAGAATAGAGAAATATAAACATGGAATTAGCATAACTCTGAATAATCCATGTTCAATTAATAATTTTTCATTTAGAATAACATGCACTCTCAATGTGATGATGGGCGTGATCTTTTTCATTTAGCCATTAATAAATACACAGTTATGTGATAGGTTTGAAGGATTTTTTTTTCATTCACGTTTTACATGATTATACCATGTTTTTTAGACTTAATAGTTACACAGAAACTTTATACAAAATCAAAACATTGCGAAATTCCCTATTACACTAATTATGAGTAATGAGCACAACGCAAGCAGTAATACATTATATAAATTGTTCATGACAAGATAAAATATCAATTTAATTCAACGGGTGCGCTTCACCTAATTTTACATTATTTTTTCTTCCTTTGCCATGATTTTAGCCTCGATTTTCAAAATTGAGAAAATTGATGAAAAATATATATCCAATCTCAGTGTAAGCTTTGAATTTTGTTAAAAAGTTTATTAAATACTTTCCAGTACTCTGAGCGTTATTGCCTGTGGATCAAGGCTTAGGGTATGTCCAAACATCTTAATAGTTTGGATATACTCCAATTTTGATACTAGTGCAGAGGTTCTTGATTGCGTGAAAAGTGACAATTCTTAATAATCGAGAATCTGATTTTGTACGCGTATCCAACTTTACTGCGTGCGCAAGATTTATCAATCCGTGAGTAGTTAAGAAAAATAATTTCAAATATTTTGTGTAACTACATATTGGTGTTCGGGTCCCTTAAGTAAATTAATGTGTATTTAAAACGAGCTGTAAACGAGTTAAACTATCGTAACTATTATGTCATTTTTTTCATCCTTTTGTTATTATTATATTTATGAACACTTTTTTTTCACTATTTGTATTAGAATATCTGGGTTGAGAAAATCTACGCGGACAATCTCTTTTTTTAATTATCTTCATATTTTCTCATAATTTCCTTTTATATATATATACACACACATACACCTGTACATGCACACCCGTATACACTCACACACAGACCCACAACCGCGCGCACACACACTACATAAAATCAGCCGGAGGTGAGATTGAAAATTATTATACTGCGCTCACACTCCAAGCCGATTCACTATCGATCATACCGTTCTATTTTTTATCGTCTGATGCCACAAGAAATGCGGTACTGAACAATTTGAGTCTCTTTTTTCAGCGTGGATATTTTTAATATTACATATGCTCATGAATATATAGAAATATATTATTGTGTACGTCTAAGAGCTATATCCATCAGGAGAGAGTATTTTGAACTCGGTTTACGCTCGGTACGCGCTAAGCGCCCTTTCACTATTCGTAATAATATTTTATTTCACATTTTTTTTTCACAATTCATTATTCATCATCACTTACACTGAATGAAGGCATAAAATAAGCATTCGTTTGCGTTAAGTGGCTACGATATCATGAATAAAATGTTGTCAACATCTCTTCATTTGGTCAACAAAAATATTTATATCAATCAAAACCCAAAAGAACGTATCTGTTATCCAGAAAATAGTATTGGAAATATCTTTTCCAACATATTGAAATATTTGACTAGTTTTTCTATTAAAAATTAAGATGAACATTCTGGTTCACATTCTGTAAAAGACTTTATGTAATTAAAGTACATAAGATAATTTATTCTGTGCTTCAGAACACATGTATAAATTTAATTTAACTACAGTCAAAAATACAATTGAATCAATCACATTTTGTTCATTGCACTTCTATTCATGAGCTCGTAATGACTTAACGATGAACATATTATTCAACAGCGCATCATATTTTAACCAACGCATAGTTGCAACGAACGTTCCAGTCTAAAGATTTGGCAAAATATTTAAAAATAAGCAGTTTTGCAGTGTTTTCATTTCGTAGCTTGCATATGCTTATAAACAAACACATAAATTTTCAGCGTTTGCTTTTCAAATCGAGCTCATAAAGTACCGTGTTGAGATCAAAGGATCAACTGCGTTAACTATACACTTAAAACACTAAAATCATACTAAATTGGTTTCGCGCGATTGTTCACAAATATCTCATTCAGCAAAGAGATATGACTTTCCACGAATAAAGTTTTTTTTTTGTAGATGCCATGAAGATAAATTGTCGTAGAAAGCATTTTTTTTGTACTTTGTCGTTTAGTTTAAAATTTTCTAAGCTATGTGGACTATTTCCCTTTCACATATATTTGAAAGAAAACATTGAGTGAAAATAAAAGATACAATTATGTATTATTAACAATTTTGTTTCAGTGTAATATACAGTCAGACGAAAACAAAAAATACTGTGGATGTTTGTGGATGGAACAATGTAAAAAATTGTCAAAAACAAATTTCATCACTTTAACGTAGAACCCTACATGGAGATATTTTTTTGTCAAAGTTTTATATACAATACTCATAAATATACTATAAAGAATTAGAAAAGAAAAAACTTTTTCTTAAACAAAGGAAGAGTATTTCATACTATTGCTCTCTGCTTGTAAACTCCAAAATAATAAAAAAAAAACTTTAGATAGAAACGATCGTTTTGCACAAGAATTTTATAGAGAAATTTCTTAGTGTTATCTTTCATTTTCTAAATATATCTGCTAACACATTTTATCGCTTCCGTACTCTTTCTCACTCGATCCATAGATGAACACCTAATGGCCTAATTGTACAAAATGTTAGTGTTTAAAATATCAACCACGTGATTATATCAATCTATTATCAACATTCAGAAGTTTCGTCGACATAAAGGTACCCATGTACGGTGCCCAATGGTCTTTTCTCTCTAAATCGAGCTCTGATTTACGCGCATTTATAAATAACTACATTTTCCATCATATATATTCATAATGGAAATGCACGTATTCAATCCTCACAGCGCAATGCATATTTCATACAAATTTTTTTCTTTCTATTTACATGCAATGCTAGCGGCAACAGTAATTGGCGATAGCAAAAACTCGTAGGATTTTCAGTTCTTAATAAGATCACTTAGCAACGCTGAACATGTTTTCGTGGGCTTGTGTAGTAAGTTGTCAAAGAAAAATTTATATGTATAATTATTTAATATATTGAAATTATAATTTTCAATAAAATCACGAGAAAGTTTGACAATAGAAACGATATCAAAAACTTTGAATTTCAGTAAATGATCAATCTACCCAATATCAGTTTCGATTTCATATTATAATATACTGATACAAAAGACTAAAAAATTCGAATTCTATTGAAATAGCCCAACAAAATGACGGATGTCATATTTCTACATAAAAATTCTAAGATTTAAAAAAAAAGTAACCTGCAATTTACCTTAAGATTTCATCACAGCCAAAAACGTGTCAAATCAATTTCAATAAGCATGCTTTCGATAATGCTTGACGCGCGTGGAAATTGTGAAATAAGTTGGGATACGAATCGTAAACGACCAATAACGAGTCAGCGCACAAAAACATGGTAACAGCGTATTTCGAGTGTGTTAATCGCACTGCTATCCGCCAGTCCCCGCTCCCTCCTCCTGCTAATCTACTCCGGTAACTTGCATGAAGAGAATGTAAAGGGCAAGGCCAGCCCCGGGTACGTCGACGCAATCCTCCACTCATCTGCGCTTCTTTTTTTTGGATCGGCTGGCTTTCTTAGGCGGCAGAGCCGTTAGAAGTGAGCCAGCGGTAGCATTGGTAGCGATGGCAGCGTTTACACTGTTGTCAATGCTCAGGCTCTTTTCGCTTAAAGCACCAAGCAGCCGAATAGCGGCGTCGGTGCTCTCTGTGTCCTCGGTCTCCATCGAAATGACTGCGCCTACCACGTTTGCGTTAAGATCATCGGATGAGCTAGAGCGTTCCACCAGTACCCCGCACGCCTCCTGCTCGGAGTCACTTTTCTTTTCGACTTCCTCTTCGAGAAGCTCAGGGCCGATCATTTCTCCTACTACCTCTTCAATGCTTTCCACCTTGACAGGTAGTTCTAGATTTAACACGATGCTCGTAGGGCTAGTTTCTTTTTCCTCCTCTCGCTTGCTCACGTCGACGTTCTCTTTGTTAGCTTCTTCTTCTTCCTCGTCTTCTTCTTGATCCTTTATCTGAATCAGTGGTTCTGGCTCCACTTCGTCGGATATTGGTAGGCTGCAACTTCTTCGTTTGAGAATCGAGCTCCAAGAGCTTACGCCCGTCTCTTCTTTGTTGTCCACTTCCTTGACTAGCTCTAGAGGAGCTTCTATACTCTCAGCAGGTGGTGTCGTAGGCGGTAGTTGCTCTTCTTGCTGCTGTTGTTCTTGCTGCTGTTGTTGTTCTTGCTGCTGCTGCTGTTGCTGCTGCTGTTGTTGCTGTTGCTGCTGCTGCTGCTGCTGCTGTTGCTGCTGTTGCAGCTGCTGTTGTTTTCCAGAGCGTTTGGATTTTTTTCTTGCATTGATCGATTCAGATCTAGTGTTTACGATTTTACAGTCAGGCTGCGGAATCTCGGGGAAGCTGACATTGCTCTTCTCCGCGTCAATGTCGATGATCTCAATCATGTCCGGCAAGCTGAATGACTCCTCGTCAATTTTGTCGACAACTGGCTGAGGTGGCGGTGGTGGTAGCGATGGCTGTGGTGTCACATCTGAAGATATCAACTCGGGGATTGGCTCGATTGGTAGCGATGGCGTGTCCATGTTTATAATCTCCACCATGTCGCTGCAAGAGTTGACTTGCTGACGTTTGTTGCGCGATCGGTTCTTTTTGTTGGGGTAGCTCTGCTGTTGTTGTTGCTGTTGCTGCTGCTGCTGCTGCTGCTGCAATTGTTGCTCCTGCTTCAACGGCTCGACAGGCAGCTCGTTCGCTTCGTGGCACCGCTCAACGTGCTCGTCAATGAGAGGGATCCCGACGACGGCGGACATAATCATGGGCTGTTGCTGCGCTTTTTGCTTGTCCTTGCTGCGTTTTCTTCCGCTAGTCCCTCCACCCTTGGCTGGAACAATGCTGTCGGGGCGCTTTTCAACCTGGGGGGCGACGTCGCAGTGAAGCACGTGCTCGATGTCGTCATCGGACGAGAGCACGCGAGCCAGCAGCTTGGCGTGCTTAAGCTCCTCCTCGTTTATGTGCTCGATGTCGTCGTCGGATGAGGCACTTGTGGCCTTGGGACCGTGGTCCGGCACCACGTGGAAGCCGAGCTCCGAACTGAGCTTGGAACTGAGCTTGGAGCCGAGGCGAGTCGGCTCGCTGTCGAGGACGCTCGTAAGACCTGCGGTGGTGATGCCCTGCTGGATAACGTTGCTGCAGTCGGGCACGGCGCCCCGCTCGGCGCACAGGCTCGGGCTGCTGGGTACGTCGCTGAACGCGCCCACTCGGTCGAGGTCGAGAGTGCTGGAGGCGCGGATGGCGGTCGCGACGGCGCACAGACTGCGCCGCTCCCTCAGCTCGTGGATACTGTCCATGGGCACCGAGTCGATGGCCGCGGGCTCGTTTGTCGGTCGCATTTCTGCGCAGATTTCGGTGTGGTCGCGCAGCGCCTGGCCGGCCATAGGCTCGGACCCGCTCGCCTCCGGCCACTTGCCCTCCTCCGCACAGATGCTTCCTGGGTTGCAGCTCGACGAGCACTTGGACGGCGAGTTGTCGTCGCCGTCGCCCTCGTTGTCGTCGTCGTTTACGTCACCTGTGCCCTTCTGCTGCTGGCTCGCGAACGCTTGGCTCACGGACGCCGCAGTCGCAGCCGATTCTTCCTCGTCCGCGGACACGGTTATCACGGTGCCCAGGGGGTTGACGACTTTAGCTACCGGGTGACCCACCCTCTCAACTACCAAGCGCCTCCCTAGATCAACAGAAAAAGCCGTAGGCAGGTATCAGATATCAGTTTATTACTCTTCATTTCTATTTTTTTTTCTATTATCTCTCTTTCTTGTTTTCCTTGTTTTTCTCTTTTTGATTTAGTTCGTTTTGTTGTCTTGTTTCTCATGCGTGAATAGTTTACGTGCGGGGCTTTTGTATCGAATGCGTTTCCGTGCCGATAATGTGGGTGTGTAAGTTTGTGTGTGTGTGTGTGTGTGTGTGTGTTTTTTGAATTATTCATTTAAAACAAAGCTTTTCATTGGATGATTGGTTAATCGCGTTTTCTCAATCAAAAGTCAGTGTCAACCGTTATAACAGAGTGCGTTTCCTATTCCACACTATATTTTTGCCCTGAGATCAATTGTCACTACGAATTCTACTGATTCCTTAATATTCATCAATTTTTTTTTTTTTCAACTAGTCTTGATCGTATGAATCTAAAAATTTTGTCAAACTTCTGTTGTGAGTGATTAGAAATCATAATAATGTGTCAAATGATCCAAAAGATTTGTTGTATACAAAATCGCGAATTGCTAATGCTTAAACGATGCCATATCCATAGCCAAAGTACAAACTAATAATTTCTTATTAAACAACATTTCAATGAGCATTAAAAAAATATTTAGCGGTTTTTAATGGATTATGTTTGAGTGAATGGTAAGTGAATGATGAATGTATATATGAGGTTTGAGTAATCAAGCCACGAATTTCTTCGAATTTTTGAACGATCATATCAAAAAAGAGTAGATTTTTTTAATGTTGCGCACGTTATGCAATAGCAATAGCAAAATCAAAAATGACAAAGAGGGTCTATTAGCTTTTAGAATAGTTACTAGTAATCAAATAGACTTGAAAAATTGAAGAAAATGGTTTGAACTCGTTCTCGAAGACATTCAGAGAACTACGTACAGTGGATTTCCTACAGAGCCCAGGCAATAGTTGTTAGTGAAACGCCACTGGTGTATGATACATTTAATATGTATAATATATGGAGAAAACGTTTAGAAAGGTGCAATAAAGATACCTGCCTTCGGCTAGTTCTGAATTCGCGTCTTGCTTATAGTATATAAAAAGTAATCACAATCCTCAACCACGTGCAGAAGAAATAATTCATCGTCACACAATCCATTTATTTACATTGAGAGCTGTGCTAAGTATTGTGGGGGTTTCTATTGAGTATAGTTTATAACTTCAATGCTTATTTCTCTATAAATATCGAATATCACGTATTGGAAATATCTAAAAGTATGGAAGTAATTTCCTGCCATTTATGAAGAAATGTGTGTCACAAGTATATATATAAATGATCCTCTCGAATATGTTTATGCAAGGTTTTCAATTGTAATCGAAGAACTCACGTGTATCACAACTAAAATAATGCAAACTCAAAGACTCAACAGTGACAAAGAGCAACAACAGTTTCAAAAGAAAATAATCCATGCGTACGTTAAAATGCACATAATGTAGTATTATATTGTACTAGTCATCTAATACTAACAGTATTATTTATGTGTTTCATGAAAGAAGTATCAAATGCTTTAGCCAATCGAGTAGGTTTTAGTAAATCTGAATTATAATAGTATATGAACACGCCAGGTTGTGCAGCATTGCCTTTAGAAAACGTACCTGCTACTCGATGTGGTGTCGAAGATGTTTCTAGCATCGCCTCAGCAAGATCTTCCTTTAGTTGGGTTTCACCACTTCCCATCACATTTTCGTGGTCCAGTGCGTCTCCATACGCATCTACGAACCTCGGTGATTGCTCATAACTGCCTGTAAAGACAAAAAATAAGGATTGTGTGCTTATAGGATTAACTTTTTATAAAAAAAACTAATGTGCTTACTTCCAGAGCCGTCAATGACAACTGGAACAAGTGGTCTGCTCGCTGCATGGGGCATGTTTACGGGATTGGATCTTGCGGGCCGTGAACCGCTCGCTATTCCGATTTCGACAGTTTCCGCCTCGACCAGATTAGCTGCTACCCTAAAAGTTACGTTTTCATTTTACATATTTCTTCGAAGTAATTTCGAACACGCATGTCTACTGTGATCAACTGAAGAGTGAACGGAAACACAAGGTTCCAAGACTCACCCACTAGGAGCATTGTAGGTTTTGAAGACAAACTGAGGACCCATCCACAATCGACGATGAGGCCCAGCATGTGTGAAGATTTCGACCTGACTCAGCCAACGGCTCTCATTGCTGTTAAATTGTTGGTCATTCGACGGAGCAACAGAAGTGGCTAGAAGAGGACTCGCTGATGTCAAGGGAGGAACAATATCCGAAGAACTTGTAGAACGCTGCAGTGGCCATTGACCCTTTGGCTCTACTTCTAGTTCGATCGACGTTTCGTCACACACTTTCTCTTTAGGCACGCCTGAATATAATTTTATATAATATTATTATAACCAGTAGTAATATGAGAAATTAAGATTGTTTTGATGTTTGATGAGAGAATAGATTTATATACCTGCAGCCGGTTTAGGTTCCAAATCGTACTGAATCATGTTTCCGTGGCAGGCCATGACGAAAAGAGAGTCAACAGCTCTCTTGGTCAATTTATTCGTGGGATCGCGTTGTGCGTAAATCCAGGCTCGAGGTGGCGCGAAGCAGGCGCAAATTTTCAACGGTAGCGTCACGCTATCATCCGAAAGGAGGCGTTGTCTTTGCTGTACTCTGAAAATTTATAATAGACCGTGAACAAATGACCAATCTACACACCGGGCATCATAACTAGCATAAACAGAGAAAAATCATTGATGGACAGAGGATAAGGTGAAGAAGGAAAGAGAGAAAGAGCTATAACGAGAGTGGGACAGACCTCGGTTGTGCTTGGTTGCTGGCGTGATTCAAGCTAGACGGCTGCCTGATCTGAGCCAAGGGATGAGTGATGGTGGGGTGCGGGTAGGGCGGCAGACGCGGATTGGTGTACGGATAGACGGAGAGCGGCGGCTCGGCGTGCGAGACCGGGGAGTGAGATCGTGCCCCGTCGTCCGTCAGACCCGCACTTCTGTGGAATCTCGACAGCCGGTTGACCACGTGGGGCGACGAGTGTGTCCTTACGCCCACGGGACCACCATAAGGCGCTACTGGAAACACGTGCGTTGTACCACGCACCGTCGAGACGGCCGCCCAGCGCGCGTCGCTCGAAAACGTCATGTCCTGCACCTTCGCCGTTGTGTCGCCCCGGTGCAACACGTACAGGTGATGTACTGCTGCGAGACTTGGCCCTCCTGGATGCGGCTGTATCCTGTTGTACATTCAACGTTATCACCATGCTTCCGAACTTTACATTTTAGGGGGGGGGGGTGAACGACCTTTGTAACGTGACTCTCGATTAAACATATAGAGGCGGTGGTTGGTCCCAACCAAATAGACAAATATATTTTCACTCAATCTGTTCGTTACTATCCTATCAAGACAAAACTATCTGAATAGTATATAATACCTGAACATATTTAGATAAAAAAAAGTCGAAAAATATAAATAAAAATAGAATATCGAGAATTTTTCATGCGATTTCAGATTCACAAAAAAATACATTGTAAAGTTCGAGATTTAAACTATACAGTAATTGTGAATCAAACTTTCGCAATAGTAAGAAAGATTGCATCATCTTGATTTTCATTAATATATTATCACGTGATAAACAGCAAAGAAAGTAATTCGTTTACCTAAACACGTGGAAATCGTGTCCACGCTTATCTGCAGTCATGAGCAGTGCGCCAGTTTGGTCGAAGGTCATGGCTACGATGGCGTCAGCGTGAGCGGTGAAATGCGCGATCACCGTCTCGACATTGGCATCGTCAGTCTCTTTCTGCTCCTTAGCGGCTTGCAGATCGAGGACGGTGACTACACCCGGCTCGCTCGCGTCCGCGGAGTTGGAGTTGTTCGCTACGCTCACGGGCGAGACGGAGTTGCCCGTGAGGCTGGACGCGACTGTCTCGCCCAGACCTCGGAGCCCCTTGCCCAGCGACTTGGCCGCGTACAGGACTGTTGCCGTGTAGCTCGATACGCCTTCACCCTCGCAGCCTCCACTGCTTCGGCGACCAGGAATCAACTTTTTCTCGCTGCAAAGGAATATCATTTTTCCAGATCCGAATAAGAAATTTGATAGTTCGCAAATAGTTTCGGCACTTGGGACAGAAAGTGGAAATCGAACGTTTTCTCCTTTAAGAGGCAGGTTAGATCGCAAGAGTAATTCTTTGAGAGTAACTTTTGAATGTTTTGGATCCAAGAATTAGTTTACCTGTAAGCCAGCCATCTGGTGCCAAGAGCGACCGGATTCGGGTTGGGCCCAGGGCTGA
Organism: Aphelinus atriplicis; assembly: GCA_020882685.1. Taxonomy (NCBI): domain Eukaryota; kingdom Metazoa; phylum Arthropoda; class Insecta; order Hymenoptera; family Aphelinidae; genus Aphelinus; species Aphelinus atriplicis. The sequence continues at coordinate 19,657,672 of CM037075.1, read as the reverse complement.
GGTAGCAAGAAGTGATGGTGAGAACGTCGTCGAGGGTAAGGGCGTCGAACACGGCTATGCGCTCGGGGAAGGTGACGATGATGGAGCGTTTATTGGCGAGTACGTCACACACGGGGCTCTTGAACTTGATGCTCTTGACCTGTTCGCCGCTCTTGAGTGATATAAAGCTGACGCTGCAGAAGTGGGGCCCCGGTCCCGCTGAGTCGCAGATAGCAACTATCGGCCGCTTCAGCCTGTATGGGTCCTCTCGCTTGCCTATCTTTGGGCTGGGTAAGACGCGCAGGGTGCGCACCGTACCTTGCCGCCACGACAACACCTCCGTCGCCTCTCCGGACGCAGCAATCAGCCATACCTTCAGATACATTTAATTCGTCAACAGATTGAACTCGGAGCCAAGCTTTACGTTTTCTTAGTGATACGGCTCAGGATTCTTGCGAATTTTTCTCTCTACACTTGTAGTTTTTTCCAAAGCAACCCTTTCCAATGCCAATTTATCAATTCGGCATTCCCATTTAAATCGAGTATTATAATAAAAGATTCAAGTGCATTTTTCTACTGGTATTTTCATATTTTACATTCGATTCAATACACCCTCGTGAGATTTCGAGCAATATCAAATCGTTATGTTATCACACTACGATTTCATTTTCGAGCGTCACCCAAAACAATGCGTGGTGGGGGTGGGGAGAACAACGCAAATCCGATAGTTAACTGCAGGAGCAGGCCCGGTGGGGAGTATACGAAATGTTCGCGCGAGGAAGGAAAAAAAGGCTTAATTCCGAGTGATCTCACCTGTACTCCAGTGGCGTATCCGAGGACGAGCAACAGAGGCGGTATGCTAGAGCCTTCGTTGTAGTCCGGGAAGAGGGCAGGGTCGTTGACGTCAGCGTACTCGAACCTGGCCCAAGTAATGGTCTCCCTGTTGTCGGAGTTGGGGGCAGCGCTAGCGTAGGCCTGCAGCGAGAACAAAGGAGAGAGTGTTGCTGCTGATGCTGCTGCTGCTGCAGTGTGCCGCGATGGGGGGGAATGACAGCGCGCGCGAGTATCCCCGAGCGAACGTGTATGTATGCATTTGTATATATATATATATATATATATATATATAGATAGATAGATCGAACCTGGGGCACGATGTCGTTGATGATGCCCGCGACGCTGTCGATGATGGACTTGTCGCTGACTGGCTGGGGTGAGACGAGCTGAGCGGGCCTGTGCAGGCCGGCCCTCCTCGGCGAGTCGGCCGACATGCTCGTCGCTGCTCTGCTCCTCCGGAGCTGCGCGTGCGGTGGGCGATCTTCGCGCACCAGCTGCTCTCATCTACTCAATAGCGCGCGCGCCAGCGGCTCTCTCTCTCTCTCTCTCTCTCTCTGCTCCCCTGCGCGCGCCCACACTCTCACTGCGCACCAGCTGACACTGCGAACAAAGCGCGATCATGTATAAGTATATATGTACGGATGCATATGTGTGTGTGTATATATATACATGTATATACATATATATGTGTACCTAAGCGAAGCCAAACATATATATGTATGCGTATATATACACTCCGCACTGCTCCGCACGGAGCCAGGCTGTGCGCGAGCTGGCCGTTACACAATTGGCGTGCGCAGCGCTCGCGACATGCACAACACAACACAGCTGTTCGCGCGCGCGACCGACCCCCCCACCCCCGCACTCTCTGGCCGCGCGCACTTGCCACTCTCTCTCTCTCTCTCTCTCCGAGCTGCCCTTGTCAGCGCACAACTGCGTAAACAGCGCGTCAACTGCGCGTTTCTAATATACACACGCAATTATACGCGGATAGGAGGCAAGTGCGTTCGGGAGAACGGCAACGCTGGAGTAGGCGTGGGTACACGTATATACCCGAGCAACGCGAGTGCGTAAAGTATATATTTGTACACGCGTACACGCACACACACACCCACACACATGTATATACGTGCAAATCGCTGGCGAAGCTTACCCCTCAGCTGTGTTGGAGACAGCTCGGCTGCAGTCTCGCGCGCCCACGGCTACTGCGCCTCCATGTCGAAGCTGGGGGGTGGGGAGGCGGCGGCGGGGGAGACGAGCAGCTCGCGCGCGGCGCGGACACTGGGGCAGCTCCGCAACCTGCAGCAGCAGCGCACAGCAGCAAACTACTGGCTCGCTCGCGCACTGCGCCAGCGCCCGTTGCAAGCAGCAGCAGCAGCAGCAGCAGCCATCAGCATCGGAGGCGACGACACTGCCCCGCTCGCGCGCGCGAATCGTCGTCGCTCCGCGACTCGCGCGTGCATGTATATACACACGACCAGCTGCAGCAGCTCGAGGCACACACACGCATACACTGCAGTCGGAGACACGAGCCGCGCGCTCGTTGTGTGCGTATACCGAAACACCCGCGCCTGCGCGTCGAAATCCGCGAATTACGCGCTGCTGCTCGGCCGCCCCGTCGATTTGCAATAACAATCACTGCGTAGTCGGGGCTTTTACCGCGCCGTTGCTGCTCTCCCGCGGGCACCGCTGATTTTCCGAGTACGAATCGTCGCCCATGGTATACTGCGCATCGGCATCAGCAGCATCAGCTCTCCCAACACCCACACAGCTACACTCGCACGTAGCTGCGCGTAGCTCGTATAGGTATACCTATATATAAACACACAGATAATGCACACTCATGCTCCCCCCACCACCGCCCGACTCTTTCTGCAGCTGAGAGAGATTAGCTGTGCAGCCGCCGCGGGCCTCTCCATCGCATCAGCTGACGGGAGCAGCTCCGCTCTCTTTTTTTCCCGTTCTTGCCTTTCTTTGTCGCGCCGCGAGGTGGGATCCTCTATTAGAATGTACAGTGGAAACTCATCAATCAACGTATTGAACTTGAAAGATATTGCAACGATGGTGATGACATATATATGCGAGTTATCCTGTGGTTCTATGTCGGATAAGAGCTAAAGCTATGAGCATTTACTTTCAGATCAAGATACGCGTGCATCTCGCGGGAGATGTATATATATTCTCTTGCAACTTGTATATTTAGGACTTTGAAACGTCATGGAAAAGTTCAATTCTACTGTCGAAATAATAGAGAATTTCATCAACTGAAAAATGATAATATTATATTATCTATTATCATATGTCTAATTCCTATTTATAATTTGACACTATACATACTAAAACGTCACCAACTCTTTCATTTTACGATTTAGTATACAATAAATTCTATTAATACTGTTGATGTTTATTCCTATTAATGAGTTGCGCGTATATATTCACGGGATTCCATTCGAAATATGATATCGACAGAAATTCATTCAAAATTAATTTAGAATATTCTAGTGGACGATGACAGACATATCTAATACTCTCATATACTACTTAGAACGTTACAGTATAAGCTTGAGAGATAAAAAAGAAACAATATATAAGATTTTAAATTATGTTATTCGTATATTATTATGTTATTCGTATATTGTTAAATGGCTCAAATCAAGTTTAAGCGTTTTGTCCGAAAAATCATGCTAGACAATTGGATTGACTTGCGTTAATATAAATTATAACTAAAGTCTATTGTCATTCGCGAGAGATTTGTATAGTCAATATGGTCTTTCTACAGAGCTTATGAAGAGTACATTTATTTGACACCAATTTAATTTTTTGCAAAACTCAAAGTTGGTTCTTTGGAGAAAATTTCGATATATTATCTTGAAAACAATTATATAAACCGCAGCCGTTTCTGTTATATGGAAAAACATCGAAATCTTAAGCGTTACATACTAATAAATTAACCCGATCAGGTGGAAGCTTTGATAAATACGCATAATCTAAGATAAAATTTCATGTATATTTATCGTCGAGAGTAGTGGGACAAAGATTTCCACGACTTTAAACATTTTACTGTAACTAACGCAGAATGTTTATCAGATTATATGTTTTTCCTAGCCATATTCTATGTATTGAATAAAATAATATGCATAGAAAATCAACTTAAATCAGGGTCAAAAACTCCAATAGCGTGACGCGTTATTCCAAATATTTAACTTATGAGGATTTCAACGATAGAATCACTTTGTTTTTAACTTCAAGATTCAGCAGCTATAGAATTGGGCCAGAAGTTCATTAATATGCAAAAGTAACTTGAAAAAATAGGCCCAAATAGCTAGTGTCGATGTTTTATGCCATACGTATATATCAAAGAAAGATTTGAACAATCTCAAAGAGTTTTCACGCATCTGTATTAACACAATCAAAAAATTTTGTGAAATGGTCCATGAGTGGTCTAATAGTTGATATCTACAACCACGCAGTCCAACGTTCTGTTTTCCTGAAGATACTCACCAATTATTATTGGTTTCAGGCATGTACAGTATATCTATAGCTATGAGTTTCGGAATATATAGATATAATATACATGCATAAAATCGAAGATCATTCATTGAATATCTTTGGGAAAACGCAACGTTGGACTGAGTGGCCACGGATATAAGCTATTAGACTACCCATGAACCATCTCACAAAGTTTCGTCGTGATTGGACACCCGCAGGTAGTGTCCTCCCCTTGTAAGACATTATTCCCTCTCTTCTTCTTTTCGCTGATGGCGGTGGGTGGGCTCCTGGTTGGAGCTCCGATTTGCCACAATACAAATGTAGACCATTATTCCCTCTCATTAGTCGTATTACCTCTATATTGAATGCGGATACATCACTGTTTAAACTCTATTTATGGAATATAGATTCAATATTGAAAAATGAAGATGCGAAATTTTGTTTTGAAATGAAAGAAAACGTTTCCTTTCCTATTGAAAAATTCTTATTGAAATCAATATTGATCACATATATACTTTCAGACTTTCGATGCTCGCAAAGCATATATCGAGTACACATCGGTATACGAATATCGGTTGCGCGGGCGGGCTCGGCGCAATATACATGATGCTGTTCATCGCGTATTTGTTGCTGGCTCTGACAGCGAGCGCGGCATCGGTTAACGACCAGCTGCAGGACGGCAGGAAAAACGTTCTGCTGCTGATGGTAGACGACCTGCGGCCGGCCCTCGGCTGTTATGGTGATACAAAAGCGCACACCCCCAACATAGACCGGCTCGCCAGACGCAGCATCCTCTTCGAGAGAGCCTACGCGCAGGTATGCGTCGCGTTGACTCCTCTGACATTATAAATGCGCGAACCTCGTCCCCGAACATTATCAATCGGCACGATTGAATATACATATATATGTACATGTATTTGCATGTGTGCTTATGTAAATCGAGAGCGAAGTGTATACTCTCCAAATGAAAAGTAGTAAAAAACCACTATTTGTGAGTGAAAATCGCACAAATGATGGGTAATAGTGAATATTCTCTGAAAAATTGGTAAAGTATTTACCATTTAGGACAGCCAATTTTTGGTAATAAATAGTAGAATTTCAGAAGAGCTTGCCAAAACTACTCATTTGAATGTCAAATTATTCACTAGTGATATGAAGGGGAAAAAAGTGAAATTGCTTTGACTATCTTAAATTTAGAGAGTATACGTACTTAGCCAAACACTAGTAGTAGTGTTTGGCTATACCAACTGTTGCGACGACTGAAAATTTTGCGAAAGATCGAGTGAGTCTTTTAGATTTTTTTAAATCTAATCAAGACTGACCTTACTTTTTGCGAGATTTTATTCAATGGTTAGAAGGATTACCTAGTAGTTTAGCATCAGTTCACAAGGCTCGACAGCTCTGAAGCCATTTAGCCTTTTTTCTATGCGGAACGTTTTAATGTTCTTTTCAAATTGTTTATTTTATTTTTTTATATAAACGTATGTATGTGCATATTAAATCCGATAACTATATAATATAATATATCTAAGATTTACGTGTTTAACGGTACGTATGTTAGTGAAAAATGATGCGAGTTTATTTTCAGCAAGCTTTATGCGCACCCAGCAGGAACTCGCTTTTAACCAGCAGGCGACCCGATACTTTGGGCCTTTATGATTTTTATAGCTACTGGCGAGATGTCGCTGGTAATTTCACTACTCTACCTCAGCATTTGAAAAACAACGGTTATACAACAGCTTCGTTTGGCAAAGTCTTTCATCCAGGTATTTTATAGAATTAATTCACTATACATAGTAGAACAGTACAGTGCAACTATTCATTCTATAACTAAGTTCTTAGAGAAACTCATTTGGAAGACCGAGTGAATTGTTTCTCAATTATTTTCAAGAAAATTACTGCACTTCACACAAACTCTTATCTAAAATAATACTAACATTTTTTAATTCCAATGGCAAAATTGAAGGTGATTCTATGAGGAACATATTTTGAACGCGATTCTTAACCCGATCCAATTATCTCACATTATTTACGTGATAATATGAGCTTAATTGAATAATGATGTGAGATAACTCAAATTGAGGAGACTAAATTAGTTTAATCAGTACGAATTGAAGTTATTCCAATAATAAAAATTGATTAAAAGTTTTGATATATCTAATTGATTTGTGTATCATAGGTGCAAGCAGCAATTACAACGATGACTCGCCATACTCTTGGAGCGAGACACCCTTCCATCCCTTTACACAACGATATAAAGATTCTCCCGTCTGTCCCGAGGCCAACTCATTGAAAGCTAACAATCTTGTAATCAATGAAAATCATTGGAAGCATGAAATTATCGAATAATAATCAAACTCTCCATACATTCAAATTAATCATTACTTTCTCATCGTTTTTGATCTTATTGTCTTACAAGTCATGGATATAGTCATGGATATGCTGCATGGCGGGTTTCTCATATGCTTCTGCTATCTATAATAATAATTCTTCCCTTCTTTTATCTGTAAATATATCCTAATGTCTATTATTTTACCTGTATGCCACCCAACATATATAACCAATTAATGCTCAGCTATTTTATTTTTACCTCAGGTATGCCCAGTTCAGGTATCGTTAATGCCAAATGCAACGCTCCCGGATATAGAAACTATGAAAGCAGCTAAAGCTTTTTTGAATAGTGGTATGCGAAAACCTTATTTCCTGGCAGTTGGTTTTCAGAAGCCTCACATTCCATTCAAGTATCCAAAACACTATCTAAGTAAACTGAATCATTGAAATAAAAATTTTCGCTCAGAATTTGATTCCGGGTGGAATATTAATAAGATTATTTGACCATTACAGAATTTCATTCTTTGGACAAGTTTTCATTGCCAAATAATTATGAGTGGCCGAGAAACGTCAGCAGCGTTGCTTATAATCCTTGGACGGATCTTCGACGACGGAATGATGTCGAAAAATTAAAATTGGACTGTCCGTGGGGAAGGATACCAAGTATAAATTATACACACCATGATTTATTTGAAAATTAATTTTAATATGTTTCAATAATTCAACATCTTATAAAATTCAAGTCACATACAAATATGTTTTAACAAAGTTTGTAAATTTGTTTATAGAGACTTATGCCAGAAAAATAATTCAGTCTTACTATGCGACGGTCACTTACATCGACGATCTCGTAGGAGAATTGATAAATGAAATAGAAACTTTGGGAACTCGAAATGATACGATAGTAATATTAACATCCGATCATGGTATAATTTCTTATCGTTAATAACAATCAGGTTTCCTGATACTCTTTTTACTATTATACAATATTACAACTTTTATTTCATTTTATGTATGTACAGGTTGGTCTTTAGGTGAACACGCTGAGTGGGCTAAGTATAGTAATTTCGAAGTTTCTTTGCGCGTACCGCTGATCATTTCAATACCGAAACTCTCGTTCAATTACAACGACGATTATTCGCAATTATTACGTGGGAATGAATCAGCGTCCAATCATGGATCACATTTAGAAAAAAATAGAATACGATCTAGTGGCAATGTTATACTTTCGCCCGTAGAACTACTAGATTTATTTCCTACTATATCTGAGCTTCTGGGCATTTCAGTCCCAGTTTGCCCTCGAAAACATCTTAATTCAACAATACCTGATCTTTGTACCGAAGGTTCATCCTTAGTACCATTAATCCAAGCTGTAACAAATAATAAAGTACGTATCTACCTTATCACATTATTATTATTTTTTTTACAATCAAACAAATTGATGTACGATTTTTTACTTATTTGTCGTCACTTTCTAACTTTAATTACAATATGTACATTTTATTTCTAGTCATACTCTCTAATACAGCCACTATTCCGAAGGAAAGGCGCCTTGAGTCAATACCCGCGGCCAGGAATAATTCCTACATGTCAACCAAACAGTGACAAGCCTCGCCTTGATGAAATTAATATAATGGGTTATACTTTGCGCATAGATCAGTACAGATACACTGCGTGGTTGAGATTTTTCCATAAAACTAAAAGACCAAATTGGCTTGAAATTCTAGCAGAGGAGTTATATGATCATAATACTGATTCTGGGGAAAATCATAACTTAGCTAACTCCGAGAATATGAAAGGAATTAAAACTGATTTGCAAAAATTATTAAAAGAAGAATATTGAAAAATAAAATACTAATGTAGCAAGATGTTCATGATTTTTTAAATTAAATCAGACTTGTTAAAATTACGACCATTTTGTCTAGTTTTAGTTTCCTTCAGTAACTAGGAGACGTTGTTAATTCGAGTCACCAATTATGATGAAACTTTCTCGTAATACGGAAAATTGAAACGTTAGACTGAATATACGGCTCATATGGCACTCAAAAATCATTTCATAGAGTTTCGTCGTGATTGGTCACCCGAAATTGATAACGTTTCAAGTAGAAGTAGTATAAAAAATACTAGCAAGTATATTTCACTCACTAACCCTTGTATGTATAAAGTATACTACCTATTCACACATTCATATTATTAAAATCAGTAATATTATCACATTGTAGCCATGAACTAAGTAAATATAACTGTTGATGAAATCATTTCAAGACTCTATTGCATTGATCGTTTGATCATTCAACTGCTGGTCATTAATGGCATTTGCTGGTGGAATCTTGGCTGCAATGATTCCTGGACTGTCTACATTTATAGCATCACTATTGGAAGTCCCATCCGTGGAAGAATTGACGACAGCCTCAGGTCTAATACCATTAACTTCCATGCGTTTTTTCAAGTTAATTTTTGCTTTCTTTATAGCATCATTCTGTTGTTGTTGTTCTTTTTCTTTTTCGTAATCTTGCCACGCTTGTTTACGCTCTTCTTCATCGAGCTCTTCGTCCTCCTATTATTTATATAAATTGATTTTAAAATTTAAATTAGTTGACGTTACACTTTTGGCTGAATATATTGAATAAATTGAAACATTTTAAATGTTAAACGTACCTTATTCTTCAGTAATGAATCATGTTCAAATATATTATACACAATATTTTTGTACTTCAAATAGACGTCTGCTAGAATATGGTCATTTGGACAGTTAACTATTGGCTCATCAGTGTTTAATTCCAGTTTATACAAGTCCGATAATTCTGAATCTCGATAGTGACGTGAAATCTGTTTTTCATCGACCACTCGAAGAGAAAGAGATAATTTATTGACTACTCGGTTATAAATCTTTTGTTCGATTGTGCCGGCCGACAGAAGACGGTATATATAACATGGCTTACTCTGACCGAATCTAAAGCATACATTGACAAGTCAATTGTGCAATGGAAGAAAATATCAAATGTATCTGATTTGAAATACCTGAATACTCGAGCAATGCTTTGATCATCATTTGATGGATTCCAGCTAGGCTCAAAAATAATGACTCGATTTGCGCCAATCAGATTGATGCCCAAGCCTCCTGTTTTTGTTGAGATTAAAAAAAGTCGAGCTCGTTTATTGTTTGCATCATTGAATGCTTTGCACAACTTATTTCTTTTATCACACTCTGTACCCCCATGTAAGACGAAATAGTCATGTCCAAATTCCCATTTTCCTTGAAAATTAAATAAATACTCATTTGACTTAGATGCTTCTTTCATTTTTTTAAGGAAGTATTGAATCATGTCGAGGGTATTCAAAGATTGAGAAAATACTAGCCTATAAAAATAATTATAAATATAAATATAAATATAAATGGAGCAAACTAGAAAAAGTCAGTAAACTAAGGAGTAATCAAGAAAATACACACAATTTATCTCCTTCTTGTTCACATTTTTCTAAGATTCCAAAAAGAAGTATCAATTTGAATGATACATCTATACTTTGAATGTGGTGATTTGCCATAAATTTTGACCACCAAAAATCTGTAGAACAAAATAAATCAATCGAAATAGTAAGATAATTTAGAACTAACAATTATGTGCAATTACTTTTAGGTGCTGCATTTTGTTCTTGAGTTCTCAAAGAGCTATTTCTATCTTTTGATGTACATGAAGTTTTGCGGAATTCGGATGTCTTGGTTTGATACTTTTGACCATCGTGTTTCAACTGCAAAATCCAAGGATGAGCAAGAAGTAATTCGATTTCGGTATAATTTTTAAGAAAATTACTTTCCATTGTATTCATCCTGTAAAATAATTATCAATTCAAACAATTTGTAGAATTTATCTCAATAATCTTACATTGTCATAACAGTTTTGATTACTCAATAACGTTTGCAATTAGATCTCTGTACATCTGAATTTGCAGTTCGCTTAATTTTATTAAGATAACGTATTCGTATTTCCGTGGCAGGAAAGGAGTGAGAACCCTATAATCACATCGTTGAACGCAACCCTCTAACATTTTATGTAACACGTGTGCACGATGTTTCATCAATTTAACGTCCTGGGGCGTTGAATTTTCAAATTGACCATTTGTAATAGGATTAGAAAATCTGTTTTGAAATTCCTCTGTCGTTCCAAGAAGATTTGATTTAACAATTTGTACCATGCAGTGATCTACAGCAAAAAATAAATTAGTTATGTTGTATATTATGAAATCCTTCAATTATTTTTCGAATAGACTTTTGCCAACTTGGTAAAATTAATATAATAGTTAGTGGCAATAAAAACCCTTACATTCTTTCAAGTTATTCTGAAGCGGTGTTCCGGTCAAAATAATTTTGCGTTTGGTTTTTACGCATTGTATCTTTTCTGCTAGAAGAGATTCTTCATTTTTTAATAAATGACCTTCGTCACAAACCACTAAATCAGCTCCAGGATTCATTAGGTAGCGTTTCATCAAACTTGCTTGGTTTGGATTGATCTTTTTGTTCTTTTCACTTACGAATGAACGAAACATGTTATAACTAATAATTAAAACTCCACCCTTTTGCGTCCATGAGTTGAGTTGAGCAATTCTTTTTGATGTGCTTTTAGTCCTGGAAAATCCAAACATTCTATAACTTGTGGATATAGCACAAAAAATAAGTCAATATAAATTAATCAAAATTCACGATAATTAAACATACTGTGTCAATTGATAAATAGAAATATCTCTCTTTTGATGAACCCAATCAAGCCACATTTGAAATTCATCAACCCAATTGAGTATAGTACTCATCGGACAAACGACCATTACAGTTTGTATGTTTATGGCACTATTACTTAGCAGAGTGTGGACCAACGTTATCACTTGAAAAGTTTTTCCCAAACCCATGCAGTGGGCAAGAATACATCCAGAACCTTCAGTGTTATTAGTTCGTTCAAGTGTTTCAAAGCAAGAGTTCCACATGAATTGAACTCCCTCTTTTTGATGAGGTTTTAAATGTTTCACCAGTCCTTGGTCAACAGATACCAGAACCTTGTTAAATTCTTCATTGTAATCCAACACCAATATGTCATTCGTATCACCATTTTCAACTTTTTTATTTTTATACAGTGATTCAAGCTGAAAATATTAAATATTCAGATAATTGTTATATTCAATGAATGGTATGAAGATTTTGTTAAAAATTACCTTTTCTGTGTGCTTTGACAGACGCTGAAGTCTACTTTCTTCATCTCGAACAGCTTGTTTTGTACCTTCAGCAATTTTTTCATCTTCTAACACTTTACGAATATTTCGACGTCCAACAACTTTACCAAACTTGAGATTTTGGAGATGATTATCCCTATTTTATACATTATTGAAAAAAAAGGAACAAATGTTGAAATGGGTTCATAAGTGTCATAATCTCTCATGTGACTGTACTGAAAGTCAATTAATACTAACTGAATACTACTGTTGAGAGCTTCATTATCTTCATTTACTGTTTGGATATTTTCAGATTCTACCAAATCACCATCATGAACATTGGAAAAGAATGAATTTGAAGTGCTCAAACTTTCACTTGAAGAACTTCTTGAACTTTTACTATCAGATTCCCCAGGACCAGATCTTTTTTTTCTTCTCTTTTTTCTTCTTGTATTTACACAACTAATATTTTCCCCCAATGACCTGAATGAATTAAGAGGTGAACAATTATCATTTTTTTTTAATCTTTACATGAGATTGAAAAATTCATAACATACTCAGAAGATGATGTGCATTTTTTCTTTTTCTCTTTTTCTTTGGTTTCGGTTTCAGATAAATGGAAATTTAGAATGTCATCATCTAACCATTTTGATCTGTGATAAACATCTTCTTCATCTTCTGTATCTGAAAGTTCTGAACTTGTACTCTCCATTTCTTTTCTCTCTTTCTTTCTTTTCAACTCTTGAGAGCTATATTCACTAGTCTCGTCATCAGTATCTTCAGAATCTTCACTTGAAACTAGAAATAATAAGATAATTTGAAATTCAATTAAATAACTGATTAGATTGAAGATTTACCATTTTCTAATAAATTTTTCATATTTTCTTTCTCAACATGATCAACTTCTTCACTAAGTCCATGCATCTGTGATCCAGTATGCGCATGATTTTCTTCTTCATAATCATTTGATGAAGCATAAAAACTCTCAGCTTCACTTTCGGACGAGTCTAATCTTGATTTTTTAATACTCTGCTTCTTTTCTTTCCTAATTTCTGAATCACTATTTCTGTCGGATGAGCTATTTGAAGAACAATTCTTTTTTTTTCTTTTTTTTTCAAGATTACTAAGATTAATTGCCCTAAAAACAGAAAAATCTTGTTGAATTGATTCCAGATTGAAAAGTAAATCATAAATGTAATAATCGCAAAATTTTTATTTCAAAACAAATTTTAAAAAATAACAATTTCAATCTCTATTTTAGCTCTTAAAGTGTTGACAATACCTCAAGAATGCATCTACATCTTTTTTGGGCTTATGGACACTTTGATATTCATCTACAAACTGTTGTGCTAAACGATGCAATTGAACAGTACATTTCATTTGTAATTTCCTATCTGACAAAAAATACTTATTCTGATTTAAATCAATTTGTTTAGCATATATATTAAGTTTATTTTTATCAATTCTTTGAAGATCATTTGTATCATCAATAGATTCTGGAGATTCCAAATTTTTTCCAGAATTTAACTTAGAAAACTCATGATGAGAAGGCTCAATTGTTTTTTCATTTGACACACCTTTTCTTTGTTCATTATCGCAAGTCTCATATCTGAAAGTTCCATTATGCAGTGTATTCGCATCTGGGTTGTCTAGAGAATTATATTCTTCATTCCCTGATTGAACTCTTTGGATATCTGATTTGATGTGGAGCCCTTCAGATTCTGTTACACTTTCTAAAACATGCGTTGTTTCTCCTTTTATTCCTGATATGGCAAAATCGTCTTCTGTCTTTTCATTTTCTTCATTTGGAGTTGGTAGAAAAGATATACTGTTACTAATACTTATGTCTCTTTCATTGAAATTTTGACTATCAACGTCTTTCTTTGGTCTCCTGTACTTTACTTCATTCACAATTTTTATATCTTCATTATTAACTTTTGTCACATTTTCATCAACTATTTCTAGATCTGAACCAGAGTCCTCAAGATATATAGTAACATTTTCCTTAGTATCCAATTTTGGACCATTTCTCTTTGAACAATTTGTATCCTCCCATACATGAGTTTCCAATGTTTTATGTTTTGAAGAGTAAGAATCATTTGTTTGCCAATTTTCTCCCCATGCCTTATGAGAGGCGATAAAAGTTTGAGTTAAACTTTCAACATTCTTATGAAATGTATTGAAAGCAGTCAAAAACTTATTAGTTATGATTTCTGCATCTCTCACAGTCTTTACTTTTGTTTCAGCTGTATGAATGATTAATTGAAATTCTTTCTCTATGTTTTTTGTTGCATACCTGAATTCGGTTGTAGCATCAATTATGTCTTTTATGAATATAGTTTTTAATTTCTCATCAATGAGATAATTTTCTTTGTACATGTTAATCCAAAAATATGAGAATGTATAATTTTGTAAAGGCTTACAAATACATTGTGAAAACTTTCAAGTTCAGTTAGTCAACTATATGAGGTTATGTTCATTATTAAAATGTTTACAATCTGAAAACTAGAGGAGGATGACATTTACTTGAAATATTTTCACTAGTCGTTTGGTTTTGACTAAAATACAAATAACCTGACGCAAAATATACTTTTAACACATTACACTACAGCTGTTTCATATTTATCTATAAGGGCATTATATGCGCCAGTAAACTACAGCTATAATATATGACAGAGTAAACCAAGTCACATTGTATTTTTTTTTCTTCCTATGGCTATCTCACCTCTGGGGTATGTGCCTGAGTCACACTGTATATTATAGGCACATATCCCGGAAGTGATAAGGAAAAAAAAAAATTGGCACCCATGCCGCAGAAATAAAAAAGTGACATCCAGTGAAAAAATGATTAAAATAAAAATCAACGTTGATGATCTTTATGGTCGAATTAAAAAACTGAAAGATCAAATCAACGCGGAGCTGCAGGCTAAACAGAAAATCGTTCCTTGATACCCCTTTTGTCTAATATAAACAATTTTTTTAAAAGACTCTAAATGAATCAAGCGTGAGTGTATTTACAATAGAAATATCGAGCAACCGCCGGAAAATCCTTTTTTTTCCTTCAAATACTTCATTTTTTCCAGTACCTGAAAAATACAACTGTTAACTCTCTGCGAGAGCAGTTCAAACGCGGCATTCTCCGGGATACATATCAATATATAACTTTCCTGTGAATCTAATGAAATGATATGAAATTCTTGATGTTGAAGGTGAAGCGCCGCGGCTAAATGAAATTATTTACGCATCGTGAAGAATCATAACTGCTGTGATCAGAATGTGGGAGATCACAATGAACAAACCGATTAGTTTGATTTAATAAAATAAAATTGTCGTAACAGAGTTAAATACATATATTTAATTGAGATGTTTGCGAGAACAAGTTGGGACTGAAATGATGTAAAGATAAAATATAAAAAAATAAACCAGATAATTACACTTTGAGTGTATAATATTATTGGAATATAGTTTTTTTTAATATGATTAAAAAATAATTCAATTCAATTCCCGCACATGATTGTAAATCGTTTTACTTGAATTATACTTAATGTATCTACTATACTTGATCTATCTAAAAAAATGACACATTCAAGTGTGTTAGTCGGTCCTTATTCACAATTTGTATGTGATAAGTCCAAATTATTAATAAACGTAGTAGAGAGAAACGGCCGAGAGGTCAATATAAAAGAATAAAATTAATTTTCCGCCAAAGTACGAAAAAAATATTGAACATTGTATATACATTTCTTCTATATGTAACAAAAGACTGGACCTTATTTTGTGAGATAATGAAGGTCTTCTTTAGTATACATAAGAGGTGAATTAATATAAAGAAAAGTTTATTTTCGTTCATTCATTTTCTTTACAGAGGTTTCAGTCAAGTTTTCTTCGAAATTCAATTTCCCACAAATAAACGACTTTAGATTGTACAGTTCACAATTTCGTCCAGGTAGAAAGTACATATATATGTACACACATGCTTAGTTTTTTTTTAAATAATCAAAAACGATCAACTAAATACTAAAGGAATACATACATTTTCAATCGTGTTATCAGGATGCATTTGCAGAGTCGTAATTTCCAACATTGTGTTGCATCTTATTACTATACTCAATTGAAAAGAAGTTATATCGAAATGTAGAAAAAGTCGGTGTCTATATACATCGAAATAAATTATTCGAAACAATACTAAATTTTTTCATTGATTTCTCAGTATGCCCTAATGTTTGTTGATTCCTAGTGCATTCATGTTTAGTTTTTTAGAAACTTTGAAAAAAGTAAATTGTTACATAAACTGCTTCAATACAAGTATCAGATTTGGCAACTTGATATCTTGTTTTGTACTAACTCAACAATTTCGATTTAGCTTTGTAACGAAACACAATTCATTCTACTTCTACTTACATAATTTAATTACTATTTACAGAGGTGACAATAATTATTTTAATAGGAATAGAAATGTTAGCACTAAGCTACTTCCTTTACACTTATTTTTCTTGAATATTGTTAACTTCTTCTTGTATATCATTAGAATTGGAAGCTGCATTAGCATTAGATGGTGCTGATGAATTAGAAATTATCTGCAAGTGAATATTTTTATTTTTAATTAGGAACTAAATCATACGTAAAAAATAGAAGAATGCAAATTACGGAATAAAATTATTACATACTTCTACGTCACCAGTTGGAATTTGGGGCTGCTGTAACTGTATCGGATTTAGCAACTGTTTCTGCAAGTTTGTCATCTGATTGTTCATTGACAAATGTTTGGGTGGTCGTCCTCTACCTGAATAAACAGGCATCTGATTCACTCCAGGGTAATTGATTTGGGGTTGATTTAATGGGTTCAAGTTCATCATTTGGTTCTGCAGCTGATATTGATGCTGTTGATGATTGAGTGGTTGCTGTTGCTGCAATGATTTCAATTTTTATTTGTAACATAACAAAGTAAAGCAACACAAATCACTAATACTGATTTCAATATTAGCAAATCCTTTTTTATATATCTTACCATTGATCCTCCAAACATACTTGGCTGGGCATAAACATTGGTAGTTAAGGTTTGACTAATAGCCTGTTGATCGACATAACGGTACATATCATATAAAGCTTGTCGCGCAACCGTCTCGAGATGTTCAGGAGGCAAGTTGGGATACTGCGAAAAATAAAAGTTTATTGATTGATGAACAGTAATTATAATATTTATTTTGATTAATTCGTAAAAAATAACGTACATCTTTTTGAATCAATAGCTTTATACTTTCCATTTCTGGGAAATTGTTCATGTTCATTAACATTTGATTGAAGCCCAACATATTGTTGCCCATACCCATTCCCATACCCACTCCCATTCCCATACCCATGTTGATTATTTGACGCTTTCCTTGTTTTTCATCTTCATATTCTTGCCAAGCTTGCTTTCTTTCTTCCTCGTCTAATTCTTCTTCCGCCTGCACGATGAATCATAAAAAATTGATCAACATTTGAATCTACAGAAAATTCTGGATTAGATAATTATTCATTACCTTATTCTCAAGTAAAGAGTCATGTTCGTGATAGTTGTAAACACTATCTTTATGCTTTAGGAAAATTTCAGCCAGCAGACGATCTTTAGGCAAATTTAACGTTACAGATTCATTTTCATATGATTCAAATTGATACAATTCTGCCAGGTCATTGTTACTATAATGCCGTTCAATTTGTTGTTCATCGACGACTCGGCAAGCTAGCGATAATTTTGTCACTTGACGATTATAGATCTTCTCTTCCATTGTTCCAGCAGCAAGAAACCGATATACATAGCATGGTTTTTTCTGCCCGAATCTGTATAAATTATGAAAGTAGATTATCAGAATAACGGTGGTAATCCATCATTCCAATAAAAAATGTCAAGGTACTCACCTATATATTCTGAATATACTTTGTACATCATGTGAGGGGTTCCAACTTGCATCAAAAATGATTACTCTATTGGCTGCAGTCAAATTTATTCCTAATCCACCTGCTCTGGTAGATATCAAGAAGAGTCTAGCTCGTGTATTATTAGGGTTATTGAATATTTTACACCAGGCACTGCGATTTTCGGCGGAAGTTGAGCCATCTAATCTAAAATAATCCAAACCAAGAGACCATGTACCAGAGTGATTATCCAAGTGCTCTGCTTCTCCACCGTCCATACTTTGTTGATCGATCAAATTTAAAAAATATTCTATGAGTGTCAGAGAATACAACGACTGTGAAAACACAAGCCTGTAAAAACATCAAGAAACATCAATTAGTGTGGAACATGGAAAGAGAATTTCCGATGAATCTGCACCACGTATGAACAACTATATAATAACTCAATCTTACACTTTATCGCCAATTTGCTCAGACTCTTTGAGGATTCCAAAAAGAAGTTTTAGTTTTGTTGAAGTACGCAAATCTTCAAAATGCTTCTCTTCAAGGTATTTGGACCACCACGACGCTTCTTCAGTGGTCACTGTGGGATTAGGAACTTCTTCTGGCTCTTCTACACAGTACAATTGACAGTAAATAAATAAATCAAATATCTATGTTTATTGAACACTTATCAATCTAGTTTTGTACCTTTTGGATTGAGCCTAGTACTGCGCGTTTTCACGACAGGCTTATCGGAATCTGAATCAATGCATTGAACGTCACTACCGCTTGCACTACCTTGACTACTGCTACTGCAGATAGAATCAGAGTCACTGCCGTCATCGATAAAATCTTTTAAGGAACCTTCTGAGTCACTAGCTTCTAAACGCTTCTTTTCATTCACTTTATCAACTTTCTCAGCATTTAAACGTAAAACATATGGATGCGTCCAAATACGCTGAAGTTCTTGGAAATCAGCGAATAAGGAGCCGTTTCGTCCGCCAAATCGCCTTAACATTGGAACAATATGAATATTAATGATAAAATATTTAAAATGTATCAATTGACTGATTCGGTAAAACAATAAAATAATAATTTTTACCTTGCAAAATTATCCAAGTAATGCTGATACATTTTGATCTGAACGTCAGTTAACCGTACAAATATAACATATTCTTGCTTTGGTGGTAAGAATGGCGTGAGAACGGAATAATCAAATCTTTGCACGCTACCTTCCAACATTTTATGCAGTACATGAGCCCGCTTCTTCATTAGTTTAACGTCATAAGGCGTTGAATCATCAAACTGTCCATTCGTAATGGGATTTACGAAACGATTCAAAAACTCTTTTTTTGTACCAAGCAAATTTGGCTTAACGAACTGAACCATACAGTGATCTGTAACATAATAATGAAAATGAAATGACAATTATATCAAAAATTCATACGAATTCGAGGGCTGCAAGAATACTATGCCTCAATTATACATGAATTTTTTTTGGATTTTGTCACTAATAAATATATATTTGGGGAGTTTATTTGGATTTTTATCCTCCATTAAAAATATTATGTATCTTATAGAAATTATAGTAAATGTTTCAGTTTAGTTCTTACATTCTTTTAGATTGTTTTGAAGCGGTGTTCCAGTAAGAACGACTCTTCTCATTGTCTTCACTAGTTTCATAGCTTTGCTCAAAGCTGATTCTTCATTCTTCAGCAAATGACCTTCATCACAAACTACAAGATCAGCTCCAGGGTCAACAAGTGACCTCATGACCGACTCTTGCATAGCTTTTCTCATTTTCTTTCCAGTGCTCGTAAGATTACGAAACATTTCATACCCAATAATCAAAACACCTCCAGTTTTCTTCCAACTTTCTAACATATATTTCCGTTCTGTATTTTTCTTTAACCTGAAATTTTACCCAAAAATTCAACAATCAATAGTTGAGAAATAATTCAAAGATTATAAATTTGAACACTTAGTGATTTTCAAATACTAACTTTGTTAGCTCATAGATTTCAATGTCATCCCCATTTTTCACATGCTTAAGCCACATTTTAAACTCATTAACCCAATTTAATACTGTACTCAGAGGACATACAATCATCACAGTTTCAACCCCCGTCTTTTCGTTGCTAAGTAGAGTGTGCGCTAAAGTAACGACTTGGAATGTTTTTCCAAGTCCCATACAGTGAGCTATGATGCAGCCAGAACCCTCCGACTTTTCAATCTGTGTGAGAGATTCAAAACACGCGTCCCACATAAATTTGATGCCTTGAGCTTGATGTGGTTTTAAACGCTTCACCAATTCTTCATCTACAACGACAAGTTCTCTTTTTGTTTCTTCATCAAAATCTAGCACCAACTTATCGACTTTCGCTTCACCAGCCAGTTTTGCGTCGTACATTTCATTAAACTGAAAGAAGAAATATCGTAAAAAAAAGTTGAAAGTTTCATTAAAATCATTCATTAAAGGATGATTCAATGAACTCACCAATCTCTGACGTTCTGCAATACGTTTCAGACGTTCCTCTTCATCTTGTGCTGCTTTTTTCGTATCATCAGCAACATGCTTATCTCTAAGGACCTTACGAATATTTTTTCTACCTTTACCAGGAGAATCTTGTTCATCGTTATCATCACTATCAGTGTCCACGTTCTTGATACGTTTTCTTCTTGCTGACCTAATTTGGATGAAAAAATGGTCAGTTTCCAAGCCCGGGAATATCGTCGATAATAATTGTAATTACTCACTTCTTTTCACCAGATTCCGAGTAATCGGAAGATGACGATTTTCTGCGACGCTTTTTAGTTTTCTTTTTTTTCTCTTCTTTTTCTTCATTGGATCCAGATGCTTTATCTGAACCTTTTGATTCTTCATCACTTGATATAATTATATCTGAATCAGAATCTAAGACTAGTTTTTTACGTTGTTTTCTTGTTTTCCTTCCTTGAGACTTCTTACCAGGACTTCCTAAATTCTCATCGTTTGAACTACAAAAACAGTTTGCGATGTTGAATGAAAATCTCACTAGTTGCTCAGATTTCTTTAGATAAATGATATTACCTTTTGTCATTTTCAGCTTCATCTTTTTTAGCCTTCTTTTTCTCTTGAGATTTTTTAAACTTTTCTTCTTCTGATTCAGAATCCGTTAATTTTACTTTCAACAGCTTATCCTGCTTCCAAGACTTTTTATCCTTATTCTCGTCTTCATTTTCACTTTCTTCGGCTGATTCATACTTTTTGTCGTTTTTATTTTTAGCCTTAGTTTTCTTCGGTTTCTTATCTTTTTCGTTGTCCATGTCCATTTCAGTAACATCTTCTTCTATAAAATTAAAAAATAAATTAGATTCACTCGCTTTTCAACTTTGATGAAAATTTGATCACTGATCACACTTTGCTGAATCTCATGAATTGCATTGTTGATTTCAAGATTCTAAGAATATTTAAGAATAATATAAAGGAGATTAAGGTATGTTGAATATAAGATCTAACTTCTAAAATAAACTTATTGTACGAATATATTTGAAATTAATTCTAATTATTTCCAAAAATTTTATTGAATTAAAAAGTCTACTGTCATCGAAAATAGCTACATGATTGAAAAAAAACATAAAAATGCCCGTTAAGAATCAAAATAAGCACGACGTTGATAATATAATGCATACTATTTGAGAATAAGACAAAATCAAACACTGATAAAATATAAAAATAGATGTTTCATTTCAATGGAAAAAACCTCACCATTGTTTGAAGAACAGCTATCAAGCAAATCTTTTACAGCTTGGTTTTCAACCTCATCTACAATGGCCTGTTCAGTGTTATTACGGTCAGGCAAATCGTTTATTTCACCAGTGTCATGGCTGCTTTTTAACTCATCATCATCTGATTCAATGTCATTGTGTTCGTCAGAAATATTTTTCAATGGCTTAGTTTTTTTTTCTTTGTTTCTTTTCTCTGGCTTAGTTTTTACAAAATCATCATCTGACTTGACAGGATTTTTTTTCGACTTCTTTGTCTCAAGGCTGTCTATGTTGACCGCACTGAAAAGGGTTTTCAAATTTATTAAAATAAAATCAATCATAACGAAAATTGTATGAATAGAGTTTATTATTTTAGTCATAGAATTAAGTGCTTTTACAGTAGTCTATCCAATAGGTTCTCCATTTTCATCAAAATATTCAGAACATTGTCTCTTAGTGTATAGTTAGTTGTATTTGATACATCTCATTCATTGTGTTTGTTACAAGATAAATTCAAAGGAATGTCTACAACAAAATGGGCAAATAAAAAATGTTGTGTGGTGGCAGTAACTGAATTGAGTTACATGGAAAAAAATAATAAAACGAAATAATAGAGGGAAGTTGCTGGGACAACAATTTAAAAATATATATATTATAAAATAATCAGCATACGCATCTAAAAAATTACAAACAATATTATACATGAAAAATAAAAAAACTTATGGTTACAAAGTTTCTTTTTTGTTTTCTCAGTGTTCAATCAAAACGGCATGTTGTAGTCTTGGTACCTGCATAACTTTTTTTGAGCAAGGAATCTTTTAGATCTCTCCAAGGCCTTAGCATGTATTCTAAGTATTCGGTTGGGCAAGTGTTTCAGCACAACTTGACACACCATAAGCAGTTTCTTGTCAGCTTTGATGAAACGGTTTTGCCCAGCGATGGGCGCGAGCCGCCGGCGCTTTATTAGCGGCAAGTCATCGCCACTGCTGTTTTCCATACACGAGCGGCTACGGACGTTCTTCTTACATCGCGTGTTCTCGTCCTCAGAGGCCGAAGATGAGCTATTGGAAGAAATGTAATTTTGTTTCTTATTAGTCTGCATTTTTAACTCAGATTTTTTTTTCAATAAAGTATTGTCTGTGAGCGATGAGAGAGTTTCAAGCTGGTTGCGCTGACCCTCTTTCCACGTGTTATTGCTGTCAACCGACCTGTCAGAATCTGAGTTGAATTTGCTTGCACGATACGTGCTTGCATCAGAATCCCAGTCGCGAAGAAGATCATTCAAAGCTTGTCTTTCTTCCACGTCGGGCTTTTTGACATCTTGAACCTCGTTGTTACTCAAATCTGTGATTCCACTGTCTATCGCATTTTCTTCTATGGTATCACATACTGGCAAACCTCTATTTTCAAATTTTAATTTGCTGCTTAATTTTGATTTATTAACTGGTTTTTGTTTTTCAGAACTTTCTTTAGATTTATTCAATTCATTGGAATCCTTTTCTGTTTCTGAAGATTTTTCACCATGTTCATCATGGTCAATGGGGTCCTCCATTTGTACATCAACGAAATTGATCAATGGATCAATGAATTCCTCTGCATCAGACGTACTGGAATTCGGTTTCGAAGATTGTTTGTTAGAATCTCTATCACTTTTAAATTCCTCGACCCCTTCTCCTACAAATTTGGTAATAACTCTTTCATATTCTGAATCAGAGCCAACATCAAATCGTTTTATACTATCTTCTGTGCTCTCATTTGAGTGGCTGTAGCCAGTTTTCAGGATATGCTTCAAGAGAGTTGTTCTTTCTGTACATTTATTAAGCCATGATTCATAATTTCTCAAAAATTCATTTCTATTTTGTTTGAGTTTTTTGAATGTTTCATCATATAAACCTAGTAGTTTGTGCGGTATGAATTTCGAGTCACTAACAACATTTACTTTTTTTTTCACTAAATATTTACTGTGTAATTTGAAAGTACTCTGCAAGTCTTCAACAAGTTTTTGCAGCTTTTCAAGCTCTTCAACTATTATATTTTTCAATTTAATTTCTAGCAATGGATCTACAGCTATCTTATCATCATCAGATTTACTTGGAGTCTCTACAAGGGAATAGTTATAAGAATCATTATCTAATCTACAATTAGCTTTTGATTTCTTTCTTACATCTGATTTTGACTTTTCAAACTCTTCACTTGAACAAAAACCAGATTGATTTTTGAGTGTTTTTCCCTTTGATGATTTATTTTCATTAGTCGAATTCTTCTTCCTTGATTGAATTTTGTTACCTTTAAACGTTTTATGGTTACTGTCTATAAAATCTGAATCAGAGTTTGAATCAGTTTCTGACGAGTTTGATTTAATCTTTTCATTTCTTCTGGAACTCATTTTAGACATTTGAAGCTTTGATTTAAGTACTTCTGATTGACCCGCGTCACAGCTTGAATCATGTGAGCTGGGCGAAACGTTTTTGTCATGATTCTCAGTAATACTGACTGGCAAAGATGGTCTAAATGGTCTCCTCTTGATATCATCTGTACCACTATCATCATCATTGTCGCACAGCTTAGTCAAAACCATGCTAGTCTTTTGCATCCGTTTATTTCGTTCACGTTTCACATATGAAATATTATCTTTTGGTCTCTTGGCTGAAAAACTATCTTCACTAGAACTGCCACTAATTTTTTTCCAGTTTCTTGCCATAGTCTTTCTGAAACAAAGTTTCAATGCCCACGATACTTTACTTGCTTACTAGCATCACTGTCTTATATGTTTGCAAACATGCATATTTTCTAATCGCTCTTCAATATCACAACACTTTCTTGATTCTGTAACTGTCCACTTTTCATTTTTAAATGTACCTTTCAGAGTCACTTGATGAAGGAGAAAGTTCAGGTTCAAATAACTTTTCTTGACAGTATTTCATACACCCATTAAGAAAATTTGTAAGGTGCGATAGCTTTGTTGGTAGTAATCACAGTAGGTTGTTCAATCTATTATTAACTGAATTCTTGGTAGGAAGACCAAACAGATTAAAACAAAATTATTTCCACCACACAAATACTCAAAAAGCGAAAGAGAATATGCATGAAAATGCATTTATCAAAAAATTATAAAATAAAAATTTTAATGAAGCGTAATTTGCTGAATACCAGAAGGAAAGGGTACATTCACTAATAGTAAAGTAGAATGTAAGTAAAATAAAAACCTGCGTGTGTTGTAACAGTATGTCATTAGTACACTTGTTTAATAATGTATTTTTGGTCTAATAATATTCAAATAATCTAGTCTCGCTGTTGTAATTAACTGTTATTTTACAATAATCATTTCAATCAGTAGCAAGGATGGTGCAGTAGTTTTGGTTAGTAATTTTTTTGTATTCATAAAAGTTGAATAAACTTATAGCTTGATAAAATAAATATTTATTCACCTATGTTTTTTTCCGGCCATAGCTATTGGAATGCTGGTTTGTAAAGCTCAAGTATATATCTTCTTAAAATGCTATAAAGATGAAATAAAACAATTAATTGAGAATTCTATAGAATGAAAACTAGTCATTTGCAAGCCATGCTCCATGAAGATGTACCTCGATAGGTTTGCACCTGACTGATAATGCTAATGCAGCAGCTTCTAGTAGTAGAATGGGTCTGAAACTTGCTACAAGTGAGTAGCATTTTCACAGCAATGCAGAAACATCTGAAAACAAGAGAATAATAAAAGTTTTAGATGAAAAATTTTGACTCTAGCGTTGTTGAGAAAGCAAAATAATGAAAATCATCAGCGTACTCTACATTCAGCTGAGCAAAGGAGACAGCAATAAGAGAAGAGCAATGCCCATACAGGTGATCAAAGTTATGCCTGTAAGAGCAAGCTCAATTAATTATTCGAGATAAGCCGAGCCCTGACAGCGACTGGCGAGCCCACTATATAAACTAGACGACCAAGTATCGGCCAGATCCGCGGTAGACGACCGGCACGAGCCGTTGGCTATTGAGCTGTGCGATTTGGCCGGAAAGGAGCGCGAAAAGGTACGGGCAACGCTCCCGCCGAGGTGACACTGTGTATAAGTAATAGGGGACAATAGGGGAGTACCGCGGCTTGTGGAGTGCGGCCGCGTGAGAAGGCTCTCGAGTAAAGGAGGACGCGAGCAAGGCATGAATAAGTTAGAAGAATGTCAGTAACACGGGGGCAATGGACAAGGGCGAAGACACGGACTCACCCCCGAGAGCCACCTAGACGATCCGCTCGACGACGAGGACGCGAGTTGAGCAGTCGTGTTTGCGGCGCGCAGTCCAACCAAGCGCAGGACGCTCAGGAGAGGAGCGTGGAGCACTACTACCGCGCGCGGGCCGACCGGTGCGAGCAGCGTACCTATATTGCGTGGGCGCCGGCTGGCCGGTTGTTGAGACAATGCCGCGCGCGTACTCGCTCACCAGGATTGCGTCGAGGCTCGCTCTATACGCAGGGGCGTTCGCCCACCGAGGAGGAAGGGTCGCACTGGCTTGCGCGAAGTATATATATATATATATATACATATATCTATATATATATATGCATATATATTATATATATGTATATATATATATATAGATACGAGGGAACTGCAGTACAAGTTGCGACTGCAGGCTCTCCTCTTTTCTCGCGCAGCTCCGCGCCAACCGCAGCGCATGCGTGTATTTTGCGCCTTTTTTCCCCTCACTCTAGCACCGGTGTAGTGCTGGATTTTTCTTCACGCGCTCATACGTCGCGATTCCGTATACATATATGAGTACGAGTGTACGCTATAAGTATAATGCAGCTTGCGCGACAAACTTCGAGTTACGACTTGTACATATATATACCATAGTCGGCAATCGCTGCACTGCACTGGCACACACGACTTGTCACTAGGTGGTGGTGGTGGTGGTGGTGGTGATGAAGATGATGATGGTGGTGGTGGTGGCGGTGTCGGTGGTGCTGCGACTGCTGCTGCTCCGGCTGCTGCTGCGCTGCTGGCCAGCTCGCGCACTAGCTGGCCGAGAGGCGAAAAGCGAGACGAAACCGATAAGGTGAACCGCGCGCGCATGCGCCCTGTAGGCGGCAAAAAATACGTCGCTTTGTTGGGCGGCGCGCTCGCCTTTATTTATCCTTTGACCGACTCGTTATTTTTTTCCCTGGCGAATGATCGACAACTCGGCCCGATCCGAGTAGCGATGTCTCTCAATGCGGGACCGCGGGCATACGGGCCTCGTCGGACTCGCGATCCCGACTCCCGGCTCCTATTGAGCGACGCTCGACATTTTTTTTCAAACCAACGCCGCCGCGCGGCTTTTTTTTGTCTCCACTCGAAGCGCGCCCGACTCGGCTGATTTTTACGATCAAGCACATATGCCTTTTGCCGTTAGTTGTTGTTTATCTCGTGGACACGCGAGAAAATCAATAGGCAACGCTGGGTTGATTTTTAATCATCGCATCTGAGCTTGGGGGAACGAACAGATCTTGCTTGCGCGTATACGCGTACGTATATCTCATATTATGTATATCGTATACCCGCGTTATAATAACGCTGTTGGGATATGCGCTAAATATGACGATTCGTTCAATGGATATATACTTATATATATTTTCTTTACTCACAACGTTAAAGATTATAGTTGAAAAAATTTTATAAATTCTACTGATTACACTCAAAAGATTGCGATCGATCTTGTTATGTATCTTATATTTTATGTTCAATAACAGAAGGAAAGTTAAACATCTTATAACTATGGACACGTCGAGGGACAAACACCAAACTAAGAATAATAAATGTAACGAAACATTAAAAACGGAATAAAGTCGGAAATACCAAAATTCGTTCTACTCGGGAGCTTCTTCCTATATGAAAACCACTTATACAAAATATGGCATCATTTGTGTATACTTATTTTATTAGTAAATATATTTTTTTCCATTATTCTGATTCCTCCATCTGGAGATCCACCTCAATTAAACATTGCTCTGCAATAGAAACGACCACGTTAAACAAATCATGGTCGTATATTTTGACTCCATCGTAAGCTGTAAGAGTAAATAAAGGGAATGAAGATTTTATTAACTTCTGCTCCATAGTCTGATGCACAAGGATCATTCTCTCAAATCCATTCGTAAAAAGCAATAATTTCATCGTAATTATTGTTTGGAACTTTTACGATCGTATCATCGCTTTTTTTTTCTTCCAATGGCTTGCACCACCGGGGTATGTGCCTGACGTATCGTGGCTTCTCACGAAGACTACGTATATATATGTAGTTTTATTCCGATTCCCGCGCAGACAACTGGCATAATTTTTTTTTTTTAAATATTCACCAGACTATTTCGATTCCTCGACTTTGATGTCTCCAAGTTTATCGAGTGAAAGTCAACTGATGTGATCTAATTCATATAACTGAGTCTATGTGATCTTAGATAGATCTTGATAAAAACTTTTATTTTTACGGAAAAGGATTAAATAAGGTCTTTCAAGACATTTTTTACTGAAAGTTTTCTAACGTAAGTATACATTCGAACGAATAGTTTGAAATACATCGGAAATTAAAATTAGTTCGTAGGCAGTTAAAACTTGTATTATGCTGTAAGTTACAATGAAATATCAAGGTGGATCGATGTATTATTTTATTATGTTTCGAAAACTAAACACGTAGGCGGTAATCAAACCTATACCCTGAAATGTATTCCAGAACGTATATAGTTTTATTTCGTTTTTGATTCCATTTAATAACATTATTTATTTTATAGATCGATAGTACTTTCGTGATTCTATCTTGGTTTTAAATTATTTCAATATTTCCATTTTCAAACATACACTGGGTGGAGCTCCAATTACACAGTTTCCTAACTAATCTTTAGTACATTTTCATGTCATTAATGTGATGTATAAACTCCGGTCCTTGGCCTAAGTTTTTAGTAAGATTCGAATCTTCGAGTGGCGATTCAATCAACAAATAATTAAGAGCCTAGGGGAAATTTCAACGGGGGTTCAGAATATATTACCGTTGAGTGTACGTGAGAACACTTTTCGGGAACCAAACTTCCGACCCTTTCCGTAAGATCATGGCTTATTCAAGGAATCACCGTGGCTCTATCCTAATTTTTTTTTCTTCTGAACATGCAACTGAAAAAGTATAATTAAATTTTGACTTGATCATTGAGCTTAAATTTGTGATCTGTATACGGCTCCTTCTCGTGAAAACGGAATTTCCCATGTATCATGTCATAGGCAAATCCGCGTCATAGGCAAACCCTATCTTGTGGTATACGTGTATACACTGATCGACGCTTATATTTTACGGTACTGGAATGCTTTCCCTGGTCAATCTGATGGAACCATTAGAAAGAACGAACAAAAATACACAAATTCAAAATACAAGTTCCGTACTTGTCATTTGTTTCGCAAGTGCGTTTTTAACGGAGTTGTTATCGTTCAAAAGATTATGTTTCTTTTCAGAAAAAAATGATGCAGAAAATCACGTTTTCTTTATCTTAGAACATTAATATCTATCTGATGAATTCGCCAGGTTTAGGAAAAAATGTATTTTGAAGTTAATCTTATATTATATCTATAAAACGCATCACTATCATCATAAGTTTGAAAACAGAAAATAACTGGAAAAAAAAATAAAATATGGCAATTTCGAAGGCTCACAAGTTGTATTAGCTTTTGTTGGTATCAAAGAACACAAATAATGGAGTCAAAAAATTCAAAAATGATGAATTCGATATTTCCATTTTCGCCATCAAAAAATACCGTTCTCATGAGAATGATCTATATGTATATAACATTGTTTCATCTCAAGTTGATAGGAATTTGAATATATCTAGCAACTTGTATCAAAGATCACTTTAAAATAAAACGATACAAATGTTACTGTTGTAAAGAAAAAAAATGATATAATTCAAAATGAAAACAGATAGAAAGGTTATTATGAAATTGTCAAATTTAGTTTTTCAAGTTTTGTACAGATTTATTGTTCGAGTTGCCTGGGCCCTCAATCTTATTTCCACTCTCATGAAATTTATACATTTTCACAAAATGACTGTAGTTCATTCATAATCAACACTCAATTTCCAATTAAACAATGATAGCTTTTGGTTTAACATTCATTGTTTTAATTAAGTAATCAAGACTAATATATACACAAGTGGAGTGATGTTTAGGAAAAGATTCAACTCCATCAGCATACAATTATCCAGATGCAATACAAATGCAAAAATACATTAGACAAATAGTTCTATTTTCATTGGCAAAATATTATTAATCTCAAGTAGAAAAGTTGAATGGATGGTCGAATTCATTTCTTAATATTAAAAAGTATAAGAATAACTAATGATTAATAATTGTTTCTTATACATAGTCTTGGTAGGATAAATAATTTTCCTAATACAATTAACCTCTTCCTCTACCAGTCTGAGGTGTACTTGACTGATTCTGTTGATTAAGCCAAGGAGCACTGCCTGTACCTCTGCCTCGAGAGCTTTGACCTCTCCCCCTGCCTCTCGCTGAAACAACAAAATGATTGTATCATTAATAGCTTGCACTAGAAACGATCTAACATTGTTCATAGAGCAGATGATGAGTGCAATCCTACCTTGTGCTCGCAGGATGGCAGACTTCCCTCTACCCGCAGAGCCGGAGCCTTTCCCACCAGCTCTCTTAAACATTGGAGCATTTTTCAACATGTCGGGCAGTATGAGGAACCTGATTTTTGAACCACGAATGTAGACGTTCTCCAGCTGTGCGACACGGCCGTCCCTGTAAGTGACTGTGATATTTTGCATCTGGCAATTCATATTGTCCTCTGCCTCGATGAGCTTGCCGCGATACACCTCACCGGTATTTGTCTCGCAGGTTATGATGTGTCCTTCCGCTTCGTGCAACACTTTAATCGGTACTCCAATCGACATTTTTGCTTCCTACTAGATGTAGATTTTATTTCACAGCAACTATGGGGCTTCCAACCCTTGGAGATGAACGTTTTTTATAGAGAAAAATCTAAAATAAATATTTATTATATACTCCGTAGATGCAGCAGCGCGCAATTGTTGTGCTAAACTTGGCTAAACTCATGTGGGTTTTCACCAGTGCAGTATCATTATTCTTGTATATACTCCAACTGTATTGTAGATACTACACCAGTTATACGCAGTCGCAATTGCGCCTGCGTGTACACTGCCATCTTGAAAATTGTCAATCGATAATGTAGGACGCTCATTAATTATATGAGACTAATTGACAGCTGGTAATTTCAATAAATAAATTTCAAAATAAACTACAACAAAATCAACTGGAAAAACCACTTCCCCGGTTTGAGGTTGCTCGATGTTCCCATCGAAAATTGTAAGTTGCGTAAGTGCTGCTGTAAGTGCCAGATTTGGGCAGATGTGAGATATACACATGGATATACATGATAGTAATCTATAGGATATCAGCACTGCCAAGTTGAAAAACTTCAGAATTTCGTTTCCAAAAAAACCCTAGTAATTGTGCAATCATAGACAAAATCAAAAAAACGTAAGCAAAAAATTGCGATCGCCTTTCAGAAAAAATTTAATTCTAATTCACGACTTAGAAGTCCATTGTTTTTGTCTTCGCTGCTTACGAAATAAATATGCGAATTTCACGAGTCACATATTCAACGTTAACAAAATTACTGCGACTCATAATGATACCCGTCCCAATCCGATAATTGCTCTAAATATTGAGAAATTAATTATTTCATTCATTCGACGGGACACTCAACAAATAACAGTAGAGGCAGACGACTCCGGACTCCTATTGGCTGAACGGTAACTGTCTGGAGACTAGCGCGGAACTCCAAATTGTCTTTTGTTTACAAATTAAAACTGCGAATTCTACAAGTCGCATATTAAACGTAGATAAAATTTATACTAGAATTTTTTTGGAAACAAAATTCTAAAGTAGTTTTAAAACTTCGCAGGTCTATAGGAATATCGTGGGTCGCTAGTATCGTTACCCCCACTTTGGTCCAGTTTGGTTGCCCGTCGAGCGCGCGGCGAACGGCATCAATTTGCTGTATACTCCGTGACTACGGCTTGCCCGTCTCTTTCCGGTTGTAGTCGTCCATCGGAGTGGACGTAGCACATCACCAATCATGGCGTGAGTTTTTTCTTCATCCTTGTAACCTTTTGTAATCATTGAGTGTAAAATAAATATTTAAACAGAAATGGATCATTAATAAGTGCATGCATCTTTCTGTATCATTATTTATTTGATTTTCGGTTGATCGAAGATTCATCTTAGCATTTACTTCGAAGCACGTTTTATTACCAGTCTTACGTCTTGAAACGTTATTATTTTGCAATATTCTCTTATCATTTAGTAAGAATGAAATATTCAAATTGAAATTAATTATTGATGAGTAAAACCTTCTAAAAATTATTTGATGTAATTGAGAAGAAATTGATGATTATTAATAATTAATTTCTTCTCATTAGTAACCTTCCTAAAAGCACCTGCGTTATGTATTAACCTTATTACGAAGGTTGTCATTGGAAGGAGATTAAATTCTTCACTAGGTGTGGACAATGTGCCTATCATGTTGTACCTCAATCCGTGTTGAGACATAAAAATGAAAAATAAATCCTTTCAGAAGCTCCTTTGATAGTGTTGATCTTGGAACATTGTAATTTACGAATTTTAGGTCGAAGGTTTCGCGAGACACTCTGTACGAGTGCGTCAATGCTGTCATCGACAACTCACAAGATGAAAAGAAAAAGAGGAAGTTTCTGGAAACTGTGGAACTCCAAATTGGTCTGAAGAACTACGATCCCCAGAAGGACAAGCGTTTCTCTGGTACCGTCAAGTATGTTTCTACCTGCTTCGGAGTGCTCTTTTTGTTAGGTTATTCTTTAGCTGGCTGCTAAGTTTGAAAACTTGAATAATCTTGTGAGATGTTGTAAATGTTGGGATAATCAATCAAACAGAGCTACTCCGACTGTCAGGAAGCTAAGCTTTGCTTAGCGGACCTGCACCCAGGGTCTTAAATAAATTGGGGAGGTATTGCACCGAACAATTTTTTTGAATGCCAGGATCACATACATGTGATTCATTGAAAGCCAGGGTCATATGCAATTTGTGATCCTGTTGGTGAGTCATTTACAGCTATTCTCTTACGTAAGCAGGAATAGGTCAATACAGAATCTTTCCAGTATTTCAGAAACAGTCTTAATTTTATAATGAATTTTTCAATTCCATAGTAGTAAAATTAATTTATAACTTGCTCTGTTCATTTCATTCTTTAATAATGCTGAATTTACTTCCTATATTAGCTCAATGATGCCATTTTTAGCATGTATTATCTGACTCATAAATGGTGAAATAATTTATAACTGAGAGCTCATATAGCCAAGTAATAAATTCTTTGAAATAGATGCAACATTTCACTTCATGTTTGTATGTGGTATTTGATTCTAGGCTAAAGAATATCCCTCGCCCAAAAATGCAAGTTTGCATGCTTGGAGATCAGCAACATTGTGATGAAGCTAAGGCGAATAATGTTCCTTTCATGGATGCCGAGGCATTGAAAAAATTGAACAAGAACAAGAAACTTGTGAAAAAACTAGGTGAGTTTTCAATTCTTTTTGAATCTATTTGTAGTTCTGGTTATTAACCTTCCTAAAAGCACCTGCGTTATGTATTTACCTTATTACGAAGGTTGTCATTGGAAGGAGATTGAATTCTTCACTAGGTGTGGACGATGTGCCTATCATGTTGTACCTCAATCCGTGTTGAGACATTGAAAAAAAAAAAATGAAGTCCTTTTAGAAGCTCCTTCGATAATTCGTGAGTTAATCATGAAACATTGTAATTTTCAGCTAAGAAATACGACGCATTTCTGGCCAGTGAGTCACTGATCAAACAGATTCCTCGTTTGTTGGGTCCTGGTTTGAACAAAGCTGGTAAATTCCCTGGTCTACTTTCTCATCAAGAATCAATGACTGCAAAGATTGATGAAGTCAAAGCTACCATCAAATTCCAAATGAAGAAGGTAATGAAAATAAAATTAATTCTTTTATTCTTGGCAAATAATATTGAATTTTTCTAATTGAAAATTGCTATTATTTTAGGTACTCTGTCTTTCTGTGGCTGTTGGGCATGTAGATATGACCCCAGATGAGCTGGTTCAAAACGTTCATTTGTCAATCAATTTCCTTGTCTCGCTGCTGAAGAAACATTGGCAGAACGTTCGCTCCCTACACATTAAATCATCCATGGGACCACCTCAAAGACTGTACTAAACAATTTGTTTAGTATTTGTAATATATTTTAAGAAATAAAGCAATGACAACTGCTTTTTATTACAGAATCGTGCATTCATATTTCTACCCTCTACCCTCCATGAGTGCAGTATTTATTCATTAGAACCATGATAATAAAAGTTATTAATACTTGTAATATTTATTTTCATAATTTTCCCTAACATTTAGGGATTCACTCTTGATCAGAGACAATTGTTCTGTTTTTAGCTTTTCTATTATTCGATTTTCT
The DNA here is from genome assembly GCA_020882685.1 of Aphelinus atriplicis. Taxonomy (NCBI): domain Eukaryota; kingdom Metazoa; phylum Arthropoda; class Insecta; order Hymenoptera; family Aphelinidae; genus Aphelinus; species Aphelinus atriplicis. The sequence continues at coordinate 19,623,692 of CM037075.1, read as the reverse complement.
ATTATTAGCTTATAAATATTTATGAAAATTTTCAAGTTGAACTTTGGATTCAGATATACATCTGAAAAGAACTTTTTTGTTCTATGTTTTGCTTAATATAAGTTCATGAATGGTACATAAACAAGAAAAGATTGGTGCAGTTATATTAAATTGTTGTTCTTAAGCAACCACGATCGAATGTGGAAGCAATTGTTATTCCAAAAAGAAACGTTAGAAGCTCGCGTATTAATAGATTGAAATTTTCGAATGTCTCGACCCATTTCAATATTGCAAATTAACTGATAGCATCTGTTATCACAGTACTTGATGAGTTACATAAATGCTTGTAAGAAATTTTGAAACAATTTGAATTCATGAAGTCTAAATTATATTCTCGAGGATTAAATCCGGGACACGAGAACGCAATTACTCAATGACAGTCTTTGATCTACTATAACTATACTTGACGTTTGTATTACTAATATTAATTTGTATTACTTGACGTTGTTCTTGAATCCTGAAGTCAAGCTGAGAATATTTTTCATCAATAAATTCGCTTCACTATTTTTTTGAGTTATTGTAAAAGTTATAACATTTGCTGTAGGATGACTAATGAATTAACTCGCTTTTAACGGGTTTTCTTTCGGCTATTGGAAGAGTATAAAACGTATACTTAGTTCAATTCAAATTCTTAAATTCCAATCACTCGATTATCCAAATAAGTTCATTTTTTTCCCGAAAGACTTCTAAGTGGGTCGCATTCTTAGACCAGAGCACGTTTTCATTATTTAGCTGATGGTCGGTCAGCTTTTGACAGTGAAGAGATTTTATGATCTAGATTCAGCTCTGCCTGTGATAAAAATCCAAGATTTTATATGTTAGTTGCAGCTTTAAAAAATTTGACAATTTTAGAATCTCCGAGTATTAATTGTTTTTGTATGCCCACAACAGCAATGCAAGTGTTATTCAAAATAAATATAAAAACTTATCGTATTGGGGAAAATAATGATGCAGATTATAAATTGTACTGAAAGAAGGAAGCATTTAGGCATGAATAATTTTTCGTTCGACTTCCTCACAAAAAGTACTGTGAAAGTTAAATGCTTCATAAAACATAAGTAAATCAAATGGGATTTTCGGCTTGAGTTTCATGAATTACAATTGCGCACCCGTTTTTTTAAATTTTATAGCAGTTTTTTTATTTTGTAAAAGATAAAATGTATAATCATCGTTCCTTGTCATTCCGCAACATGATTATAATTGTACCCGATCTGGATAGTTTTACTAGTATTCCGTAATTGTTGTATTTGATGTCTAACTGACACGATCTAACAGCGAAAGAAACACAGGCTTATATTCAAGAATACAGATCCTGAAGACGCAGTAATTCAGTACAGTTATATAAGTTCATGAGTGTTCTGCTTTTACTATCAGAAAAACTATGAATAATTCTTGAGTTCAAGTAAGTTGTTCATATTCATACGTAAATATAAACGAATTTCTATTGGGCTTTCTGTTAGGGAAAACAACACAATATTCATGAACATATTACACAGTCAACTCAATATTGAAAGATAAGTGACGCTGAATCAAGATTGATTTTATGCATGCACAAAGAGGGTATTATGGAAAATGATATCTATAATATTATATAATATAGTATAATCTGTAATATAGTTGAATAATGATCATTTTAAGTGAAAGTGCACCGAAAAATAGGTTTTCTTGATTAACATCTAACATTTTAGTGTATAGATTAAATGCGTCATGCGTGTTTGGAACTGCAAATATATAACTAACGAATCTTCTCCGTAGTTTTTACGTCCGCTTCTTTGTCCACGTATGAGATCTGGGACAAAATCCTAATTATCTCATGCGAATTTCGAAATTCCATAGCAAAATTCGTGATTTTTCATTAATTTTTTGAAAGTGTGAAGACGTAGTCTCATAGTTTATTATCTCCCAATAAAACACCCAATTACGCGTTCTTTTTTATTTGTCTTTCCAATCGATATAGTTATCTATGAAAGAACGAATCTTCCCCAATATATTTTCAATTTACTTTCTTACAAATACGATCAAATCTGGACAGCAAATTCAGATTATTTTATTTTACTGCACAAAATCGATATAGCTTCCGTTTTCTTTCCTCATATCTTTAAAAGTATACAAATGTAATATTAGTTATTTTATATATGTCTGAAGAAAGCGGAAGTATGTGTGTTTCCGTTTCACGAAAGATCCGTTTTTCTTTTTCCGTTTTTCTTTCTGTCCGTTTTGGACAGAAATTCGAAAGCATATAGATAGGACTCATCAGTAAGGTTTTCAGGTGGATCCATCCTTATAGTAAGTTATACTAAGTAATAATTGTAGGTGTTATGATCTAAAATTATTAAGAGATTCAGTAAAGAGATAAGTATACTAAATAGTATTAATAAAGTAACAAAAGAAATTTCTTAATATAATAAGACTTAATAGTAACTATTTATTGTAGAAAAATGATGAGGTGAAGTTAATGCGTCGTCGACTGCTGAATTGTTGAAATTTTGCAATAAAACAAAACTCGCACAGCACATGGTATCACAGAAAATTCATTCATGTGCATAGTCAAGTCGTAGACAACTTGTGCAAGCTAGTTCGATTATGAGAATCAACTAGAAATGCTGATAGAATAGAATCAGTTATTTGAATAAATAATAACTATTTTGGTATGCTTTGACTTATCCGCGACAGAGTATAATTTCCCCGTTGCTCACGGCGACGCATGTACGTGTGCGCGCTATACTTATGATCATCATGAAAAACCAGCTTATCTGCACTTGAAATAAAACATGAAGCGCGATCCTGCATATGGGACGATGCGCACCGGTGTTATCTTTAGCAGTGTCTCGGGGCATGTATATAAGTGTATCCCGATTCCCGCGGCTCGGCTTGCAAGTTGCAGCGCGCATATATATATATATATATATATATATATATATGCAACCGGATGAGAACACTTATAATGAATATATCTGCTGCTCATGTCGCCGCGCGGGCGGTGTGCGTGCGGAGGATACTATGACGCGAAGCAAAACAAAAACACACGCTGCACCCGCATGCGACATCCGATGCAGTCCATGTGCTCTCCAATAGCTCCAGACTCTCCGTAGGCCTATTCAGCCCGAGAGACGCGTGCCCCTCTCCTCGATCCTCGCATCCTCTCTCTCTCTCTCTGTCTCGGCCCACCGCAGCAGCCCGAGTCCCGTGCGCGAGGAGGCTGTGACGTACTCCGTAGTGTGGAGGAGAAGAGACAGAGGGACAGCGAGAGAGGGAGAGAAAGATGTCCAAAGGGAGCCACAACGAGCATCCATCTGCGCTATAGCAGTTGCTCTTCCTGCAGCACGCTTGTTGCTCTCGAGCTGCAGAGCGTCAGGCTGTGCTCTCCGTGTGTGCCATAAGTACTATAGCTGTCGCGCGGCCCGACCGAACCCGGGGACCTGCAGGTCGAGCGTGTGCATTGCAGCCTCTCGCAGGAGCCGTCGAGGTAGGTATGTGTGCACTGCTCTGTTCCCCTTCCGGCGTCGCTCGTCCCTTATCGGCCGCGGCGCGATATCGGCTCGCGCGCGCACCGCCGCGCGTCCAAGAGCCGCGCAGTCGGCCGCACACTCTGCAGTGTTCCGCAGAGGCCCGTCGTGGACGTAGTGGTCCGCGCGCTAACGCCGGAGCGTCACTTTATATTCTCTATCTATCTTTCTGTCTCTGTGTGGTTCCGTGACGTTTGTAATAAAATACTTGGAAGCAGTGTGTTTATACTCGTTATACGATGAGCACCGATCGGTGAGTATATCGAGAATTACGTACAGGCAGTCGGAACCCACTTGTTGCTACTGCAGAGTGCAGATGTATCTATAAGCTATACCTATATGGTATAGATATATAGGATAATACTTTTATAGGCCTATATAAAACACAATGACTCGCCGGGATCTGCGCGCGCGCGTCCGCCAAGTATAATCGCTATTCTCACGGCCGATCATTGTTCGGAATTTCAGATAGGAGTATGCGGCGGCTATCGATAACGAGCTTTATCGGGAATCGATTATTTTTACGCTCGGAGCTGATACATATAGGGCTTTAATGCTATATGTTGTCGTATGATTCGACGCTTTCCCGATCGCTGCCGATTTTTTTTCGTCTTTTTATTCACGTACGGCTATGCAACCGATCTCGGCTCTTGTCGTTGATTTAATCGGCGCTTTGTTTAATTCATGCGTCCAATTTAACGTTCGTTCTTTGTAATAATTTATGCATTGGAGTAGAAGTGTTGACATCGCGGGGATACCTATCATTTTTTTTCCCTCCGCGACCTCAGCGGAGGTTTCGCTATTTTTAGACTGCCATTCATGTAGATTGTGCCGGGAAACAAAAACTTATGAATCAATGATTGAAATACCTGGAATGTTGTTTACCCGAGTAATTGATTAACTGATAAGTATGTTTGTTCTGTGCATGTTACAGTATTCAGATTGAATGACGAAATGATACCAAGGAAAAGGCTGCAGGTGCTTCTGTACATTCTGCAGATATTTTATGTCTTTGGCGATGGCGATCCAGGAAGTGAGAGTCTCCTTGTTCATGATGTACGGGAGAATGCCATTGATGAGTCAGGTTTTGCAAACAAGCCATCTTATGTGTCCCCCTCGACTCAAGATGAAATTATGTCAACGGATAAAGAGATGATTTCCAATGAGTCGCAGGAGGGATACGACTTAAATTATGGACCAGAAGGAGATCAAAGTCTGAATTCTCAAGAGAATATTGATACTTTAGAAGATCATGCAGATGTGGATTTTCTTAATGGTAATGATACTTGACAATACTTGATTGATATGTATAATGTTGAATCTAAGTACAATTTGGTTTTCTCTATTTCAGAAACTGAAGCAGTGATTGATAATGTAAAAATAGTTGATAAACAAGCCACTTCTTTGAATGTGTCATGGGAATGCTTAGGTGATAATGGCACGTACACATATTATTTAGGCCTTTATCAATCCGAAAAATTGATCAAATCTTATGATACAACCGAACAATACTATTTAATCAAAAATCTAGAGCCTTGTACTAAGTACAAAGTAGGTGTGAGTCTTTTTCCAATTTTAGAGAATAATACTGATATCAAGAATGTAACGGAAGAAACTAATTTTTCAAGTATGTAATATGAAAAATATTGTATTAATTTGCAGGAAAAAAATGTTTAAAGTTGAGTTTTGCTTAATAGTCAAACTTGAATATTTCCAGAACCTGGTCCACCAACACATTTTGAAATTATAATGAAACCTGCCTCTCTAGACATAAATTGGAAAAGTCCTGTGGAAGCTAGTGCATGCGTGAAAAACTACAGAGTAACAATAAATTCAAAAACTTCAGAGGATAGAGATTACAGGACTGAAAGTACACCAGACACAAATTATGTATTCACTGATTTAATTGCCTGTGCAGCCTATAAGGTTCAAGTAACTCCAATTGATAGAGAAAATGGCGAAGCAGGAACAGTTCAAAAACAATCAGATCAGAGTTCTCCTCGTGGTAATATAAGACTTTCCAAAGATCTTGCAAGAATCTTAAGAATAATTTGTAAATTGATAGTTTCACAAAACATTTTTATAAATTACAGTGACACTAGCTCCTTGGCTAAATGAATCAGATAGTTCATCTATTCAAACAACTAAAAATTCTACAGAACTAACCTGGCATATATTGGATAAAAGAAACAACTGCTCTCTTGTATCAGTTATAAGTGAATGTACATATAGTCAAACCGAAGGTTTTGGATTTCAACTGTTTAATGGAAGCAGTATAGTTAATATAACAAAAGGACAGAGACCGGAGAATGTTTCATTGACTATACAGAATCTTAGTCCGTTCACACATTATATATGCACAGCAAAAATTGTGAATGAAGCTGGATCAAGTGATTGGAGTTCTCCTATTAAAACATTGACGATGGAAGATGTACCATCAACTCCTCGAAATTTTCATAAAGTCGGAAGTGAATTATATTTTGTATGGGAAACGCCAAAGTATTTACCAGGGAAATTGAAAAATTATAAAATTATCTTCACTTGGGAACCTAGTCACCCAGTACCTGATGTTTGTGACACCAATAGAACAATTGTTGTTGATAATATTGCTCCAGAACTCACAGATTATACTCTAACAAATTATGAATTTAACTCTCATTATACAGCAAAAATGTCAGCTAGAACAGGAGCTGGTTACAGTTATGAATCAACTATTGAATTTGATAGTGGTGGAAGTGGCGGTATGTATCATTCTTTCAATTAATATAATCTCAAAAGAATTTATACAGATATCAATTCATAGGATTTTAAGACAACAATTAAAGTTTTCATTGTTATTTCAGTGCCTGACAAAGTGACGAATCTGACTGTTACAATTAAACCCCAAGAAACCAAACCCAATACGTTAGATACAATATTGAGTTGGGGTCTTCCTTGTTCTTCCAAAGGGTATCTTCGACGTTTTGAAGTTTCGGTTTATGGACAAAATTCTGAACATATGTATGATAACAATACTGGAATTACAGTAAACGTCACGAACGATGTTAAAAATAATGATATATTTAGCGTAAATTTTGGAGAGCTAAAACCTCTTTATAATTACACATTTGAAGTCTCTGCATCAGTTCATGGTTCCGTCGATAATGGAGAAATAGCTACCATATCAGTTAAATATCCGCCTGGAAGTAAGAATATTCCGTTTACTATAAGAATCAGAATTTGGAAATGATTTTCTTCATTAATCCAGTTACATTTTTTCCTTTCAGTTCCACCACAACCAACGAAAGAATATATTGAATCGATCACGTTGGATCCACAAAAAGCTCGAAAAACAACATCCACCGCAGCTATTTTACTTCCGGTATTTCCTCAAGAAAACGGCGACGTTAAGTATTACGCTGTAATGGTTTCAGGTGTACCTTTCAAAGAACCTCCATCAAAGATGAGATTTGATGTGACAGGAAATAATTGGCCTAATGAATCTACTTGGAAAGAAGCAATGGAAAGCGATTTCGCAATACCATATCAAGCTACTTATAATCATTGGAATCCTGATCGTTAGTAACTTTTTTATTTTTTGGAGAGTGAGAGAAAATCTTAATTTTTAATTCTTACTAAACTTAAATAACTGGACTATAAAGTGAAATCTATAGACAAGATTTGAATTTTATGCATATCCGTAATTCTTTACAATAGTAGAATACATTCCAATTAGATTTAAAATTTTCTGAATTATTTGTTTCAGCTAATTATATTGTTAACTATGGGCAAATGCAAGCAGTCAAATTCGTGATTGGCGAAGATACGAATTGTCCATCGATCTCGACAAATGCTAAATATCGAGTGCACTGTAATGGGCCATTGAAACCAGACACCTTGTATGAGGTACGGATGCGAGCGTTTACTGATCAGGGCTACGCGGATTCCGTCACTCTCATCATAAAAACAAGTAAGTTTAGGACAATTGAATTTTATCGACGAAGTTTAAAAAATGTTCCCGATGAATTTTGAAAGTTCCGTTGCATCTTATTAGTGTCATCACGCACATGTCGTGACATTGTTGAAAAGTTGATGACATCTAATATCGTTGAACAATCTAATCTTAATCTGTTTGTCTACTACAATCGATCTTTGCTGTAATCTAGTTCAGATAACAATGTTCTATCAGGACTGATAGAACATTGTTATCTCTCATTGTGATCTATCTTACTGATGAAATTTTCAGGTGACATTATTAGTTTCTTGAAATATTAGACTTCGGAGAATTCCAATCATTAAATCTTGGAAACTTTTACGTGAAATCTAAAATGATCGAACTTATCAATATATATTTTTTACTAAAACTTTCGTATAATGGTTAATAATACTCTATCGTTGAAATTAAATCCGCTTCGATTATGAAATTTAAAATAATGTTTATGTTGAAGTTCAGCGGGGATCGCAATAACGCATCATCTAACCTATGTATACCAATATTGCAGATGCGGAATTGAACGTGGTCTTGGTGCTGGGCGTGGTGTTCGGTATCCTCACGATCGGCATTCTGACGACTCTGATGCTGCTGGTGAAGCGCTGTTCCTTCCGACTGTGAGTACCTATATACATTGAAGAATAAACTCAATATTTACTGAGTGACTCACGGGGCCGAGAATGCTAGACGAGCAGAAAACTTGCGCGTGGATATATGCGCGTTATTTTACGAGTGCGAGGTCGACTTCGGCAAGCAGCGCGTGAAATCTCGGCCGCGCACTAGTCACCGGCGGATCGTCGCGTAGAACGCTCGCCGCCCAGATACACGGAGACACTTATTTCTCGTGCATTAACCACTGGTATCCACAACTTGGAAAAAGTTGTTTCTGTATCATGGATATAGTTAAGCTCACCGGGCGAAGGTGAATACCGTGGAACTGTTACGATCGAATGAAATAAGAAAAAACCAAAGAAAAAGATTTGTTTTGGTTCTTCTCCTGGCGTAAATGTGCTTATATTAATTAATCATTCGTGTATGATGGAGTTTCTGAGCGAACAGTTTCGTTTTAGCGCGACTCGGGAGTTGTTGGATTGGAAGCGAATGCGTGACTACTAATTTTGTTTCTTATTTTAAAATATGATATACGACGTTCATCTCCGTGAGTGCGATGGGAAATAAATTGATTATCGATAAGTTAATTTTCGGCAATTTTTTGATAGAAGATATTTTTATGAATTTATGATGACTAAAGTGCGTATTATTTCTTGACGAAATATATCCATACTGACTTCTGCGCAGGAAAAATCGTTTCACTCCCTTGACTAGAGAGTTGCGCTCTATAAATAGATTTAATAGTAGAATGAATCAAGCCAAGAAAAATTGATGAAATTGTATTAACAAACATTAACAATTCGTACGGTTTTCAGAATATATTACATCAAGTCGCATTATTGTATATTACGAAAAATAGCTTGATACTTAAATTAAAGAAGTATTGATACTGAATTTGAATGCAATCCCGTGGCTAAACGTTGAACATATGAAAAGAAAAATATCAAAAAGTTTCATAAATTCATCAGTTCGTAATGTTGCATTTTTTTTTCGAAGAGTCCATTGACATTGATGAATTATTAAACTAGCAAACTAAATTTTCAGAATTGTACAGAGAATTTTACAATCACCAATTCCTGAATCTCCGGTACCAGACGCTTTCACGCGTAGGAAATTCCTCAACCACTGTCAACAATTAGCCGAAAATCCTGGAAAACTTAGTAATGAATTTCAACTTTTGCAAACTCTTAGCATTGATCTACAAATGCCAAGTAATACTGCTTGTCTTCAGGCTAACAGAAAGAAAAATCGATATTCCGATATATTGCCATGTAAGTAGAAACAACACATAGAAACATAATTTTTCACGACATTTAATCAAATTATGGAACCTCTTTTTAGACCGTCTAGTACTTTGCGTTTGATTGTTGTACCGAATTATCAGGATATGTTTTTGTTTTAGATGATTTCTCCAGAGTTAAGCTTGAAGTTATTGATGACGATCCGAACACTGATTACATTAACGCTTCATTCATTCGGGTGAGGACGCATTTGCACTTTTGTAAACTGTCTTTTTTAGCATTGCCGTCAAGACGAAATGAAAAAAGTCTCGTCTTAGTCCTAAAAAAATTCAAATTTAAAGTCTTGTCACGGTTTTGGTGACGGCCTTACTGAGTTTTAACGTAAATATTTATGGAAAATGATATTTTCAGGGATACTCTGGTAATGAAGAATATATTGCGTGCCAGGGGGCCAAAGAAGAGACAACCTATGATTTTTGGAGGATGGTTGACCAGTATGATGTTAAGTTAATTTTAATGCTGACACAGTTGGTAGAAAATGGAAAAGTAAGACTTTTGTTGTAGCATATGTTCATTTGTACAATTGAACGTTTTTTTCACATAAATTTCCATTTCAGGAGAAATGTCATCAATATTTCCCAACTATAAGAGAAACGTTTAATTACGAAAATTTATCAATAAAATGTACGAGTGAATTGGACTACCGAACCTATACTCAACGTACATTGATACTACAAAAAGTAATTCCCTTATCTGTATAACAATCTAGAATTGTAATTAAAGTTTTAATGATTTGTTAATTTTGATTCTAATTCTTAGGATGGAAGCAAGCGGACGATAACTCATCTTCATTTCAAAGACTGGCCCGACCATGATGTTCCTGACGATTTTGATGCTATGATACATTTTTGCCAAATATTTCGTAAGCAGTTTGCTTCAGTTAAAGGTTTGGCTGTTGTACATTGCAGGTACGTCTAATAGTTATTTTAATTTCATCACTTTATCGATGAATTGATAGAAAAATTATTCATTAATTCTAAAATGTTTAGTGCTGGAATTGGTAGAACTGGTACACTAATAGCTATAGATATTTTGCTTCAATGTATCAGAGATAGTCGTAAATTAGATGTATTCGGAACTGTGTATCGATTAAGGAGACATCGTTTGAATATGGTGCAGCGAGAGGTAAATTATAAGTTACTTGTGAAATTCAAATAAAGCATTACATTTATCTTCATTTGAATACATTTTTGTTCGCAATATTTCAGAGTCAATATGCATATATTTATAATTGTATGAGACAAGTACTGAAAAATCCTTACTTCTTAAAAACATGTAAGTATTTCGAATTCTAATTGGTTTGTTTTTTGAATATTCCGTAAATTTCCTTTTCTGTTCCAAATTTCAGATAAGCCCCCGCCTATAGAGCCAATCTATAATAAGAACAAAACGAATAAAGAGAGAAGTGATTCAAACACAAATTTGGTTGACAGCCTCGATACTCGTATGTAAAATTTTTTCAACTCATCTTTCTATTATACTAATATATATTTTATTCCAATTTCAAGTCTCTAACAAGTACTTTATAAAATAGCTCGATAACACTATTTTCCTCTTGTATTAACTAACTGGATTGTGACGGAAAAATTTCCCTTAATATTTACCGAGGTACGACATTGATCCAAATAATCTTTGTTTTTGCTTTTGTTTAATGTTTAAACAGCTAGCTTCTAAGTCTTTGCTACTTTCATTATCGCTTACGCTGATTTTCCGTCGATGGGAACATGCAATATTTCTCTCTCTATCTCTCTCGCTATCTTTTTTTCGCTGTCTCTTCTCATTCTTCGAGTCATAAAAGTAAAATCTTATTCAATTCAATTACTGATTAGAATTATTTCATTATTTCAGTTAGAAAAACTAGTTTATCTACTTCCATTGATTCACTGAGACCTTTATGTCAATCATCGCCTCATACAGCTCCAAAAATACAAATGAATGGTAACTATAGAAATATTTAAGCTCTAATCAAAAACTGACAATTTATAAATATAATAACTGTGATACATAGTGAAAAATAGTTTTATTTGCAGGATTACGATATTGCAAGTCAACAAGTGCAATTGATACCAAATCAAATCCCAAGCAACTCGGTAAAGTATTTTTTATTGAATTATTGGATCATGAACATAGATATATAAATAAACCAAAAAAAATGAAAACGTATTTTCAATTTCGTTAGAAAATAATGCAATTAGTCACGGTAATTAGTAAATTTAGCGAATTTTGATGTTCGTGCAAAGTGAAATGTAGATTTTATGCACGCGCAAAGGGGAAATATTATCGAAATTGTTGCGTAGTATATATTGGCATTCCTTTCCTTATTTGCTATTGCTATTAATGTGATGCGATCGTTCAATAATAGTTTCAATGGCTTTCCTTCCCATTCATTCGATCTATTTCAATCTATTCCATCTATTTCAAAGAAACGTAAACATGGTACTTCTTTTTTTCGGATTCAGTGTATCAACTGCTATAATCGCAATTCTTTCAAATTAATTTATTACCTAATTATAGTGGGATACTCGATATCCTACCTTACTATATAGATTCGTAGCCCTCCATTGAGAGACCTTAAAGCAAAGAATCTTCGCGATTTTATTTTTCTAACACGGGCCTGAAATCGGGGCACTTTCACACACGTAAAATCGATAGAAACCGGCTTATTGTAAGTGTTCATTGGTTAGGATTAAATCAGATCCACTATAATATGTATCATCATTTGCTTCGTTGCGCATTATTTACATTCTAAAAGTTAAAAATCAAACAGATTTTTAAATGCACTGTATATTTACTTCTAGTAGCCCAACATGTTTAATAATCATTCCTTGGATTAACAATGCATTTTTATTTTCAACTTCTCAGGAAAGTACAATAGTGTTGGTTATGCCATTTGTGAAAAAGATTCTTTTTCAACTACTAGCAAAGAAAGTATGGACGAGAACGATCTTCAAAGCTCCTCTAGTTCACTGTATGAAAATATTGAACCACTCATTCGACCTGATTCCAGTCAGACAATAGCTGAGAACAATTATTACTTGACAAATGGTAAGAATATATTAACGAATATTTTTTTGTTTCCGGTCAAACAAATCAAGTCACTTAATTTTTTTTTATCTATTTCAGACTTTGTTGAAAAAGACACATCATTATGAGATCAGCAGAATTAATTGTATATAAAAATTTGGAGTAAATGATCGATTTTATCTTTATTCATGACAAATTGAATGAGACTTCGTTCGAGAATGACTGAGGAAAACGACTAATTAATTTAATTACTATTTTTTAAATGGCTATGATTTAAGAGACACCCAAGTGCCATCGATTTAAGAAAAATCGATATTAATGATAGTGAGAAATTATTTTTGTAATATTTATAATTGTTTATTTATACAATAGGGTCTTGTAAACGTCTGTGAGTCTTTCGGATATCTTACCTTCCTTCTTTCCTTAGTAGTAGAATTGTACATATTAATGTAATGAAATGATTTTTTATGTATCTTATTAAAAATAAATGTCGATCGATTTTATGTTTGATATATGTTAGAAAAAACCGTATAGAAATCATGTCTTATTTCAAGTTCTGTTTACAACTTAAAATGAACCAAATATATTTACTCATCGCAAAGTTAAATTTGCAGATACTTTATGAAATTATTTTATGTATGTACCCATTCTTTTCTCTATCAACTATACAAGTTTATTCAGTAAATAATTAGAAAGAAGGGTCATAATTATTCTCAATGTTTGAATAATATGAAAAAAGAATGCAGTATGTAAGGTATAATTTTACATTTGGAAGGTATAACACCGCCATTTGTCGCTTCTCAATATAAATATACGCTAACCATGCAATTATCATCAATAATTGGATGGCTTCTTGCAAGTATAAGTTTTGCAAATAGCTAAAAAATGTCTTTGACCAGTAATAATTGTAAGTTCTTCACTGTACATAAGTATTTATCATTGAAAATGTTGAGTAAACCCCATAGGTATATTAAGAAATCTCTATATACCACTATCACGTCCTAAAATTAGCAATTTTGAGTCGCAACTGTTTTTTCCAGATTGGTCTTGGAAAATATCCCTCGAATAAGAATCAACTTTGATCCATTGTCCATTTGATATGTACTACTATTTTTTTTTTCTTCCTAAGACTATCACCTCCGGGGTATGTGCCTGATGTACTACTATTCAATGTATTTATTCTTTTTCCTCAATATAACACTCGTCGACGTATGAAGTCGCAATATGTTGTATGTATGTACATACATACAACTACTTGATAAATAATCAGAAGAATATTGAAGTTGAGAAGCTTGGGACGATGAAACATAATATCAAAATAGATCCCTATATACCGCGCGATCGACACAAGTCAATTTTCATGAATTATATTTACAATCAACGGCTAATTGCATCTATAGTGTATAATTCTAAAAAATGTATTTGATCTACACTAATTTGGATTCGTATGAATACAAGCATTTTGTTTGTATGTCTTTGTACATATAATCGTTCTTTTTTCTTTTTTTCAATGTAAAAGAGCAAAAAAACATGGCATATACTGGATCGCTCATAAGAATTAATTGATATTTATATTTGCTGTTCAAGTCCATCAAGTTACATTCAAATTATGTATTTAGATTTTACCGAAGATAAAATATAATTTACGCGTGGGAATTTGGAAGTGGTTTCACCATAGAGACCTGTAATACCTCTATATGGGTTTCACCCCTATAGGGACAGGTCAAAGCGCGTAAGTACAGTGTATGTTAAGCCACGATCACAACATATTTTGACGTAAAGCCAAGTAATAATGATTGTTAAATCAGCTTAGCGCTGTCTCACTGGCTCTTTCCAGTGTACGACGGCCAGCTATTGGTCGGAGTTTCAAAAAAGACACGCCACTGGAGACGGAACACGTGCATCTGTTCACAGCTGCTGCCGAATATGTGCTCTCAACCAACACAACTGGCCCCACGCAATCGTCAACATCGCTGTCAATCGTGCAGTGCGCATCGAATGCTTATCCTGTACTTAAGTATGTGAAGTGCACCGTGACCGCGAATTGGACCGCGAGGACAGTGAAAATGTCGTGGCAATGGCGTCCTGCTCTGCTCCTGCTCGGTTTGCTGGGTTTGCTCAGGCTCGGGTTTGGCTCCGACCTCCAGGCCTTCGACGACTCCGTCCTCTTCAAGCTCAGCTGGCCCGGCAAAACAGGAGCTGACCTCCTCGTGAGTTTTCCTTCCCCAATTCGCTTGTTCGTATGTTTAGGTTTGGATCATTCGATACACGAGTACACTCATCATGTGACAATTTTTGCTATAAACCCACTGTTCAATTCTACTGAATAATCCTACTTGTTGAGTATGAAAGCTGAATTACATCTTATCATATTGGGCTATTCGAGTACTTTTGCTCCATTCTCAACAATGAAATAAAATAATATTTTGGCATATTTTTGACTGATATAATATCTAATTATTACATACTGTGATGTTGCAGCAAACGCTTCATTAACATCATGGAATATTATTTTTATTTTATTTTAATATATTATTTAATGTAATAATTGTTTCCTTTTCTAGGACTTGCAATTGAATGCAGAACCTTATACAATAACTTCATCAAATAATGAAAAATATCAGTGTTTCATCCCTGAACTTATAGAAGAAGAAGCTAAACAAGAAAATGAATACACTGGACCAAATCCAGTAGAATTTCTGTCCATATTGTTTGGACAAAATACTTGTTCATATAGAGTAAGTTTCTAGAATTATTATAACAAAAAAAGGGAAAATAATTTAATATTTACACGATTCAAATTTACTATGTTGAATACTAAAAATTTGATTCTATTTTGTAGTTGGAATCATATTGGACCTATGAGCTCTGTCATGGAAAGCATGTTCATCAGTATCATGAGGATCGAGATGGTAAGAAAGTCAAAGTTCAAAAATATGAGCTTGGAAAATTTGATCTAGACCAGATCCAAATACTTATCGCAAAATATGATGAGCAATCGAAAAATCCAAATCGAAAGTCTGAAATACCAGTCAAGAAAATCGATGGTATAAACATGCCGTATGTAGAAATAGAAATGTCTGATGGAACCCTTTGTGACTTGAATGGAAAGCCAAGATCTATCCGAGTGTTGTATGTATGCTTCCCACAAGGGAAACAAGAAATTTATTCGATAAAAGAGACAGCCACTTGTGAATATGAAGCAGTTGTTTTCACACCACTACTCTGTGGTCATCCAGATTATAAAGCTCAAGATACTGGAGAAAATAAGATCAACTGTAGGCCTGTAGATGATGCACCAAGGAAACCAAGGTCTCTGATGGTACTTGAAGCAGAAAGTGCCAAGTTCAGACAACAAAAAGTCTTGGTAACTCTTTGTAAATTTCAAAGCCCTTGTATTTTTCAATATTTACTTTTCAGTTTAAAAACCCTTTTATTTATCATAATTTGCTCTTAATTTTTCTGACGACACTAATTCACGTCAAATTCTACTGTCAGACAACTAATGCATTCCAAAATAAGATTATTTTCAAATACTTTTAATACTAAGAAAACTTGCGCAAAGATGTGTGTTAATTATTTTTCCTTTAGGATGAGAAACCACAAAAAGTCTATGCAATCTTCCGTGTAGATAAGGATGGCCAGGTTAGAACTTTTTTCACACTGTTGGGTTTGGGATATCTACTATCTTTGCTTCTCTGGAAAATATTTCCGTGCTCTAAGCTAGAATGCTATCAAACTATTTATATTGTTATGGGCGAAAGAAATCTATTTTCTTCAAGCTCTCTTCTGGATATTGATTGCTCTCTTGATGAGAAGCTTTAAAATTCTAATGAAAAATGAGAACTCATTGCCAAAAATATTGACAAAACACACTAACAACTAAAATTTTACAAATCAAACACTAACTAACTCAGATTCTTTAGAATCAATTTTTTCTCAATATACATGAATTTATCATCATAGCTATCATTATTTTACTTCCATTGCTTTCTACACGTCCCTTTTATTTTATTTCATTTTAGTTTCTTCAGTTATCATTCACATGGCGATACTTTTGCTGCAACGTTTTAAAATTGTTTATATTAATTGATTAATATCCCTAGGATGGACAACCACAAGTACAAGTTGAAATTCACCCTGTTGATTCAAATGGCAAGCACTACCATCTAGAACATTCTCTCAATCCTGCAATCGATCAAGGGAATACTTTGGCTAAAAGTAATTCTGTTGAGCCTTTATTGAGTGGACGAAGTTGCTTGAATGGGGTAAGATTTTTCAACATACTTCTCATTGTACATAATGAACCTATTTTTGTTCAATGATTAACATTGTATGCTTGTAGGGAAATGGCTGGTGGAAATATGAATTCTGCTATGGTCGTTCTGTCACTCAATATCACGTTGAAAGTGGAGGAACCAAAACAATTGTTAGTCTTGGCAAATTTGATAAAGAGAAGCATAAAGAATGGATTGAGGCCAATCCACAGAAGAGACCCAAGCCAGTGGGTCAAAGAAAGTCCTTATCCCATTATTATGGTCAGGGTACAATATGTGATAAAACTGGAAAACCACGCTCCACAGAGGTAACATGACATTACATCTCATCATAGATAACTGACAGTCATCAAAATCTTGTAACAGAAACTGCTAAATATTTATGAATTTTAAATTTTCAATGAAATGTAACAAATTTTAATGACAACTTAAATATAATAATCAAGATTTGTTTGATGTTCTAGGAATGAAATGCAATCAAATGTGTATTTGTGTATTTGATTACAGTAAAGATGACTAATTCAATTTCTTAACATTGCAGGTAAAATTGAAATGTGTTACAAACACTATGGGGAGTCGATCAAGTGTATCATTGTATTTGGTAGAACCAAAGATGTGTGAATATGTATTGGGTGTAGAATCCCCATTGATTTGCGATATTTTGGATCATGCAGACAGTTCATATGGTTTTATTAATGAAGAAGTCTTAGTGAATTTGGAGGAACTGAAAACAAATGTACTAGTTGAAGAAGATGATGAAAGAATAGCTAATGGAGACGAATAATTTAATGAAATTAGAAAATTGGAACACTTGTTTCTTCTAAAACTTTTATACGAAAGAAAGTGGCATTTGAGAATTTATGATGAAATCTTATTGTTCATAAAAGTATGTCTATTGTAAATAATATATCGATTTGTTGTGATATAAGTGTGTGAGTCGCGTTATTTAAATCTAGTATTAAATATCTCAAGATCTTGTTTCCAAAATATGGAGAAGAAAACTTTGTATGAGATGATCATTTGAAATTATTCCAATAAGTCAATTGAGAATAAAGAGAATTACCATTCTCAAATCGTTAAAATAGTTGAAAAAAAAAGAATATTATTTAATAATATACAGTCTGTACTATATTAATGTACGCAATCATCATATATTTTGACTTACTTCAATATAAAACCGATCATCGAAATTTATATAATGTTTTGAACTTTTCAATCTTATTTCAATCACTTAACTATTGTCCAATATTGAGTCCGATTCCAACACTAACATCATTATTTACATGATCAAAAATTGTACTGAGAACTAATGATGCTTCTGGTATAGGATAGAGTTGCTTCTCAAAAACTGCACCAACTTTCCAACATGTGTCCACAAATCCTCTGAAAACCATATCAGCTACAGGAGCATCAACTTGGTACAGGATTCTCGCACTAGACTGACTTGTCATCAAATTTGTCTGGAACTCAACTCCCATCTGCAAATTATGACTCTGCTTTTGGTGGTAACAAACTCGTAGTCCAGTCAAACCTCCAGTTAGAGAAAGAGTGCAAAGGCCAGTGCTATATCGAAAGCCAATAGCAATATTTGTTTGTCTTCCTCCTAGTTTTGAATGGTTGTTACATGCCAGCTCAGCTCCTAATGTTATCCTAGAAGAGATAGCCTGCAAATACTGTAAGATCAACACTCCTTCTTGTTTGATAAGAATAGGGTTAACCAGAGTAGCTGATAAGGTGCAATCATCTGTTCGATATTCAATGGTTGACCTCAAACTTTTGTACTTGTTCTCTTCAACATTTGCACATAACTTTATTCTCGTTCTGCAACCAAGGGTGTGAATAAAATTTGCTGATAGGTTACCATTTGGTTTGATGTCACCACTTAGCACTGGATATCTTTCTTTAGGTCCAACTTTCTTAGTGCCCGTGTATGAAGCACCAAATACATAGCCAACTTTTTTATTTTTAGAACTCATAGATATTGTGTGGGTTGCGTTGAAATGTTTACTGAGAATTTTCTTGGCAATGATTCTAGCTCCATCAAAATTTTTTGGTTGCAGATCTTCATATTTCTTATGAATATCATCAAATGTACCAGGATTTCCTGGCTTGTAATAGTTGTTAGGGCAAGGCACACAAGCTCCAGAAGATTCTACTTGCCCACTTGCTAGATTCTTCAATATTGTTAAAGAATTACCCATTTTCTCAATAAGTTCTTATTGCATCCTTGACAGGTTGTTTTATGCTAAAATTTTTCGTACAATCAGCTATATGTACGGCTAAAAATATTAAAAAGTTATTGTAAGAAAATTATAAAAATTGCTCAATCATAATTAAATAGAAAAACATACGAAACGATTTTGTGAAAATATTCAACTCCATTTCCAAAATAGTTTATCATGGTGAGGTTACATACATGCGCAGGCTTTTAAACAATCGGTATTCGGTATATAGGTATATCTTAAAAAAAAGTAAGATAGATCAAAAGCCTGACGGCAATGAAATATTTACGAACGTATCACGAAAAAACGCTCGAATTGCAGCAATATACTCGTAAGTATCTTTTCATCCATTCAAATTATATACTTGATGAGAACTTTTTCCTCGTAAGTATATTATCCCTTTGTATACATCTTTCCCAATTTTGCGCTTACAACTTTTTTAAAAAAAAATGTCTCCCTTTGAAATTTCAAATTTTGCCTCGTTCGTGTAGTTACGGCTGTCCGATAGATGGCCGTAGTCGGCCGGTTAGGAATCTCGCAAGTGGCTGAAATGCTGATGGTTTGTATATAAGACCGGAGCAAACATTCAGATATTGGAAGTGTGTGCTAGTGATGGCACAGCTGAACATTGATCGCTAACTGTAGTTTCAATGGCAGATCTGCTCAGTGGGTGTTGTCACGTGGTCGCTTCAAGTAGCTTGTGTACGGCTCCCGATGCGATTGTACGGTACATTTCGGATGCTTGTTACCTCAATTACAGTGTCCGAATGTGACGTCGATCCTGCACGGTTGAGTCATCACGTCGCTCCTCGAACTACCGCGATTTCCAAATTGGGGGGCAAATCGAATAGGTCAGACGAGGTAATATGTCGCTTCCATATAAAAGGCACTGCAGATAAGCAGTTTGCCATTATTTTTTTCATTATTTTCTTCAATTTTTTGCCATCGTCAAACTTGTGATTGATTTTTTTCACAATTCACAATTGAACATGTTGTGTATGAGACATGAAATATCTCAGTTTCAATATTTGAAAATGAAATATTCGAGTATTTCTGAATTCAAGCAAAGCGAAGTAATGCTCAGCTACATGCGCATATACTATTTGAAGAACTCGTAGTATATAATAGCGTCTCCATATAAAATTATTAGTTGATGAATTATGAAATAATCAACAATCAAGAGAAGTGAAGGAGAGAGAAGAGAGGTTTTCATTGATCACGAGAGACTCAATTCATGACTATCTCGAATTGAGCCTGTTTTATGAATGAAAGTGATGTTTCACCAAATATAACTATGTATGTACAAAGGGTTTTTCTTGGAGAATTACAATAATCTAAAGTGATTTTAATAGACATTTAAGGACAAGTATTGGCGCAAACAATTCATATTAACCTTTTACTTTTGCTAACTTACATGCAAGCATAATTTTTGTGCGCGGAGTGTAGCAAAATTGTGCACCAACTTTGTTGTAACTAAGGTAACTGCTGGCAATTCGGCACTGCAGGTGCAGATTTCGTATTTCCGGTGCTCTCTGAGCATCAGTCGCTCTCAGGTCATGTTGGGGGTATTAAAAGAAAATTTTCGGTCCCTTCCCCGCCCATTTAGCCCTCAAAATCACTCTCCTACAACACTTTGAAGTTTCACTTACTGATTTTTTTCTCCCTTTTCTTATTTCACTATTCATACTCAATCTAAAAAATCAGGTGTAAATAATTTTTATCTTTCAAAGTGTCATTACTCTTTTTTATGCAAAAACATCTCATCTTTCGATTGATCACATCAGTTTTCCCAAAACTATTTTTTATCCTACTCAAATTGCCCTTTTGCACATCAAAAATAAGTGAAGATAATGTGGCCCTTTATGCGATTATAAATCGAAAGACTATTTGTATGAATATTTGTTAAACGATTCGTTACGATGATTTAGATATGTATTTTTGAGTTGAATTTCAAAAGTTTTGTATAAATATCAATGGAAAACATTTATTTCAATGTCATTTAATGAGTTTATTTAAATATCATTTTGATCGTCCCTGTATGCTTATATAGGCTATAACTTATGATTAAGAAACCGTGCCAAATTGACACATACGTGTAGTGCATTTCGCCCTTTTGCGATATTTTTTTAAATTGCAATTTTTAATAGGATAAAGTGGTCGGATGATAACTATAGAGATGGTTTCTGATAGGTCCAGAGCTAAGCTGTTTGTAGAATTTCAAAATTCCAAGTCTATCATAGTCAAATTCGCGAAAAACCCTTAGGGGGTGGCGTATTGGCTGCAGTTACCTTATTTGTAAAATTCATTAAATCTAGCAAAATAATAATAAATATTTTTGAAATGATAATAATAACTTAAAGGTAGCACCATTCATCGTATGCTAAAATTATAAAGATGAAAAAGATACAGACGTGATAATGAAGCTCAACTATTCTCTTGAGTAAAATTGGAGAGAATGAGAATGATCCTTATAGCTTATGATCGTGTAAATTTCGTTTTCAAAATTCAACATAAACATTTGGTAGAAGAAAAATTGAATAGTCAATGAATCTTTATTTTGGGTAAAAAAAATTAACGATACATGTGTAATAAGTACATACATCAGATTACTTCGAAAATGTCTTATTTATTGCGAACTTATTACGTATTTATAAATTATCTAATTCTTAAATTAAATTGTAATACCTTCACGTGACATTACGTACAATTCTTCCTCATTAACAATAACAACATTGATATTAAAAGTTTTCGTAACATATATATTTGTTAATGGGCTTTGTCGACTTTGATCTGAGGTTCACTATTTATTTCGGAAGCGACTTGAGTAAACAGCGATTCCCAACTCCAAACTTCATCTGGTTCTTGAACGAGATGTTCTGGATAAAGTTTTTCCGTTAGAAGGCTGAGATCAACGCCATCCAACGTAGAAAACAATTGATTTTTAAGAAGATCTGTATCAAGCTCTTTATATGCAGCCGCTGCTCGATTGGTTCCTGTCCTGTAAATTGATAATCGCGATTATAAAAATGAAAAATTATCGCACGTGATGCGAGCGATTCTAATAAATGTGATACTAACGTTGGAGCGTTAGATATATCCAATGCACCCGTATCTTCAATTATCTCATCCAAGTCTGGTATCTCGGGGATATCTGTAATAATATAGTTATCGTAATAATTTCAATCAAAAAGTTGTATTGTACTTGAACAAGTTTGCAGCTATGCCAATACCGTCGTCTCTCGAGTCCCTTCTATTGTACATCATTCTATCCCTAAAAATGTAACGTATTTTAAATTGTTTAGTTTTCCACTAGCAGGAAGGAAGAACTTGATGTGTCTTTTACTCACTCTATCATTGTAGATATGCCTCTTTGCCTAAAGAAGAGAATTACATCGTGAGTATATAGCGGGGCGAGCGAGATTTGAGAATGGATCGAGTATAAATTTGATTGAGAAGAAATAATGTCGATGAAAAGAAAAAGGAGATAAAATTGAGTGTAGCATATACTTGGCGCTTTTAAGTTCGTCGCCCCAGCCAGTTTTCCGAGCTCGCGGAGGCGCAACAGGTGCTGGTCCCTTGGCCGATCTTCCGGATGGCTTCTTTGCCGACACCACCGACTCCGAACTCTCCAGCTGGTCCTCGTCGCTCTTCTCCTCCTGTATACTCGCGTGTCCGGCGCGCCTCCCTAATCTCGGGATCAGCTGAAATTTCAACTAATCTTAACAAACTCGGCTCGTGTTTTTAATCGCTCGATTCGCCAATGAACTTGCGAGCTTGGACGAATTTTTAGGGATACGTAATTATATTAGTGTGCGCGAGCACGAGCTAATTAAAACTGCACAGTACACCGTTACGACGTCTGCGCACTCCATACTAAACACACACTGTCAGCGTATACCTATACACATACTCGGGCAAAATCCAAACTGCACTTGCGAATCGTCCCGTGGATTGTATACAGCTGGGAAATACGTTCGTCCCCGATAAATCGGAGGCTTTGAAAAAAGTCTCGGCGAACGCGATTTTTCGAGTGTGCCCGTACGTGGCTCTGGCGTGACAATAGCGAATATCCTACCCTGAATATACCGTGCTCCTCCCGCGAGCCCATGTCGGGGCATCTCCCGAAGCTGTGTACTTGTATTTATCGATGCGTCGGGACTGCACTGCGCTACATCGCAGGAAAGAGAACCTGTTCTCCGCGTTGGCCGGCTGCAGGTGCAGACTGCGCTGCAGCTACATATATACACGCATATGTACACCGAGAAGAAGCGCAGGAGTGCAGTAACGGACGCGACTCCCTCCACAAGCGGCCCGGCGCGATACATCCTTCCACTTCCTCTCACCTTTTTGCCGCCGCCGATGTCTATATCCGATGCCCAGTCCATCCTACTGTCACGACCACTTTGCACTCGCACCCCCGTGTTTGCCAAGCGTAGCCATGGCAACACTCACCTGGCCGCCCGCGATCGTCGCCAAAGTTTGTGTGTATACACACCCACGTATATAGATATATACAACTCATCGACGAAATCGAATGGGTCGACGAAACGTTTGCTCTCGGATCTCTTGATCGATGAATTTTTTTTTTTTTCGAAAACGGGTAGCTCTTTTCACACGCGCGCAAAATCATCCCTACCCGTAGAGCACATTCTACATTCGAAGCATTATGTTGATTCGGAGGTGGGTCGCGCGCGTCGGATGACACATTATTCTATCAATAAACTCGCGAGGGACGTGCGCCGGGTTGATTTGTTCGCGGACACGTAACTATCCGAGCCTCGAGCTTGGAATGCGTGGGGGAGAAAACGTGACGCGAGCTATTTTGGATGGCAATATTGCCCGGATAAATCGATACGCGAATCAAGAATAGCCGGCCGGCCAAGATTTTGAGAGAATGCACGAGAGAGACGGTATAGGCCGTGACGCGATTTGATGTTACATATACATACGGAGATTTCCCGTATATAGAATGATATTCGTTCAATTTGTCCTAATCAACTCGATGGTTATCCCGTAATAATGCCAGAAGGGGCTGCGAGAAGGGAGTTGAACCCGCTGATGCTGCCCCACAAGGGGGGCGTCATTACACTTTTCTCGTAGGAATAGAAATCCTTACGTGGTCTCCGCTAATCCGGCAGTCATTTCGGGGAAATATTCGTGCTGAGAAAATTTGAGCAACGGCAAGCAATCATTGCGGATGAACAGCAAATTTGAAAAGGTTTCATTGTTTATTACATATAAATACATTATTTACACAACATATGAATACAACAATTATTTACATATTGTATATATATATATATAAATATGTTTGTTAAGGAATAACCGAGGCATGCATATACACAAAAAATGCACACCCTTCAATTCGCGAAGAACTTATTGATACGGTGGTTCTTCTCATAACAAAGTTTCGTATTAAAAATTAATGAAAATTCTACTATGCACCGTCCGGATTAGACACACAACATCGAAATATTCCTTTTTCCAAAATTAGATTCATCTTTAATTCATATGGTTTCTGGGTCGTTAAGGAATTGTTCATACTATAAGTTTTTCAATGTACGAAAAATTCACGGCCTCGCAGATTTATTCATTTTTCATTCAGGCATTTTAATCATAGCATGTTGCACCGGTTCCATCAAGGGCGGAGCTTTTGGATCATGCTCATCGATGCGTTGCGATTCTTACGCGACAGGAGGCGGAGTCTTGGCAAGACGTGGCGAACTTCACTCGGAGTAAAGGTGTAGGAAAATGCCCAAATGACAACGATCAAAAATACATTCACAATTTCATCAGACATCATTAACCCTAACGGTATTGGGTTTGGATAATTCTTAAATTATAATTTATCAACAGGACGAAATAAAACACTCAAATTACAAAAGATCGAGATCACAAATTTATACATATACGCATCGATACAAAAGATATAAAAAAAAAATGGACGAGTTTACTTCTTTGCCCGAGAGAAAATTAACTTAGAGTGATATCTACTCAAATTACCGCATTTATACAATAACTTCGTGGCATTTGCAGCATAACCATCAAGCAAGACATTCAATCTCCATAATGTTCAATGGTTATATATATCACGGAAATGTATTTGGACGAGATAATTTAGTTCTTATGGCTGTTCTAACGACAGCCACAACTCACTACAGACATGTCCGTGTAGGGTTTCAGTACTACTCCATCTGTTTCGTTGTCCCGGTAGAGAATTGAAATACTTGACAGGTTTACAGGAACACAACATGGCATTTTCACGTCTTGATCCGGTGCGAGGTTCATCTTATTCATTATCCCCTGAAAATTTCAAATTTTCTCTATAATCACAGTTAAAATTAAGTCGAAATAGAAATAATGATCGAACTTTCATTCTCGTTGTTATTCAATAATATCTATCTGACGCACATCTAGAAGTGATTACTTTCGTGGGAAACCAAAAGTTTCATCACGATACGAATAATATTCATGTTACTAGTGCGTGAAATCGCATTTCATGTACTAGTTAATATTTTAAATGTCTCTTTAACGAGCACTCGCGATTTTTGTTGATTTAACGGTGATACTTAACTGTTTATTCGTCGAAGAAAAATGCTAATATTTAAAATAATGAATACAGTTCACTCGATTTTGAATGAACTTTCAGTCACGCAATATTTATTTTATGTTACTAGAGCGTGAAATCGCATTTCACGCACTAGTGCTTTTTTCAAACGCGTTTTCGTAACATAAAATATTGTATCCAACTGATGTGTTCATTTTTAATCACTTGTGGGTT
Organism: Aphelinus atriplicis; assembly: GCA_020882685.1. Taxonomy (NCBI): domain Eukaryota; kingdom Metazoa; phylum Arthropoda; class Insecta; order Hymenoptera; family Aphelinidae; genus Aphelinus; species Aphelinus atriplicis. Next base: position 19,597,960 of record CM037075.1, on the reverse strand, counting down.
CGCACGCGTCTTCAAAATTTCACCCTCTAGTTGCATAATATACTATTACTAATATTAATAAATAATTTCAGGTTCAGAGAGTAAATTTTGTTATAAAAATGACTGTACATTTCATATCATCTTCGGATGGCATCACGTTTGGATTTGTGCTTTGGAGAACTACCAACGTAAATAAATTTCCCGAGAGGAATCTCGGAGTTCTGCAGTATGGGAGGGCTTTAAAAATGTCCTAATTCCGAATAACGACGTTGTTAGTAAGAAAAGCGTGGCAATTGCCATGCTGATCCGCATTTGTCGAAAGATGCAAATCGATAGATGTAAGAATCAAATAGTTATCTGACCTGCATTGTCGCGTGATTGGTGGGTCTCTGGTCCTGGCTGAGCGGCGATTTGCAGTGGCCGCGACATTGGTAGGCGGAGTAACCGGCGGGCGCGATTATATTGGTCAGGCCAATGTCGTGAAAGTTGACGTACATCTCGCGCCTGGCGCATGGCTCCGTTTCGACTTTGTCACACGTCTCCCCATCAGCAGCCTGCCTCTTCGTCCTCGGCCCAGTCGCTCCTTTGCTTTGCCCCTCGTCAACGCGAGCAGCTTTGAATTTTTCCCGAAGCACAGCTCGCTCGTAGACGTCCATCGAGCTCAGCGTCCTCTCCAAGCTCTTCCGTATCGGTACCAAACTCGAGCGGGAACTCGCCGAATCTCCTGCGCGCGACGCAATTTATCATATTTTATTCTGTGGCGATGAAAATTCGCCATCGCGGAATAGAAACGTATTATCCTTGACGGACACACATGCACACACAATCAATTGATGTAAATTATGCGAGATTACAATTTTCATTGGTGAATTACGCACTCTGACATTTACGAGATGAGAAAACGATTCTCTATTATGTGCGTACAACATCAGAAACCACTTTACACGTGTGTTCAAGGTTGAACGTTGAGGAGAAAAAAACATAGTTGAAGAGATGTTAACACGTGTCATTGACTCGAATTGGTTTGATCGGATCTGGGTGAGTCGATGGATTATCGAGATGTTTCAAGTAGTAATATACGGATGCCGCAAGACGCGAGCCTCAGCTCGACAATCGGAACTACTGCGATTTGACAAATCTGTTTCAACTTGAATATAGAAGGCAAAAATAGAATGCTAAGTGTGTGTATGACAAACCGATGTGTTTACATCAAAATATATACCTGATTTCTTTTTCCCACAAGTATACTCTCGAAATTTTTCAAAGTGACTCAATTAACTGTAACACGTATATATCTGACTAGCGCTGCTTTGCAGTGCATAATCAGCGTATGAGCACAGTCAAATATAATAACTGAAAGTTGACTATTCGATCTCTGTAAAGCATCAATAAAGTCAGCCGCGGTCACTGAATTACATTCGACTACGACCGTATACAACAAGTTTGGGAGAGAAAACGAACGCAACACGTCCTTTCCCCGTTCTTTAAACACAATCGACTTGTAAATTATCGTGCAACGTATGTATACGAACCGTGATTTTTGCGGGGCGGTAGAATTTGTTTGGGACCCGAGAGCGTCTGATCCCGGGGCCTCTTTTCCCTGCGAAAGTACTCCGGCAGATTTGACGGGCCGTACTGGCCGACTTGCTCCGGCTGAGATTGGGCGAGTCTCCTGTGGCGTGTGCTCTCGAGCAGTTTCTCCTCCTTGGCGAGCTGCTCGAGCTGTTGGGCCTCGGGCGTCCCGATCGAGTTCTCGTCCTGCTGGTTGAACAGCACGAGGATCGGCTGCTTGTCGAGGGGCTGCTCGTCGCGCCGCGAGAACTCCACCGTGACGGGCTCGCCGAAAATCGTCGTCACGCTCACCAGCAGGCCTAGGTTAGGCCTGCCCGACAGCCACGACAGCACCGCCTCTTTAACGTTGAATACCTGACACACGTGCGAATCTCCGTGAGACATTTGTTTTTCATTCCACTCTTTGCCGGTCACTCGTCATTTTTTTTAATTTACTTCTTTGAGATTGTCAGTATTGAGGTGTGATTCCTGATTACATTATTATTGATGAATGAGTAACAATGGAACATACTTGCCAACCAGATGCATACGCTCCGACATAATGTACGTTGAGTAGTCTATGAAGATCAGGTTCTTCCAAACTTTCGTGTGGCAAGATTTGATAAACTTTGATCTGGAAAAAAAATTAATTTTACGATCCATTGTTCAATCCATTGCTTCGTCACAAGAGTAGCCCAATATTGTATATTATTATTTCACTTCATAATTGACACGTGTCAATACAATATAATTATGTCAATATTATTATAATTATTCGGTACCGAATAATTAATATTTACATATTGTAATATTGAATAATATTCTATCGAGACACAATAAACCAGCCGATATTTTATTTCAAGCGTGTAGAAAATCTTTGTAGAAAATGAACTCACCAAGTAATACGGCGATGATAGTACGGAAAGATGCGGCAATTTAGGAGGCGGACTTTTCCGATACAAGTGCAACTCAGCTTGCAAAATCGATTCGTCGCGCTCTAAACTAGATACATTGAACAGAAACATATTGACGAACGAAGTATCTGTAATTTGATAAGAAAGACGATATTTATTTGGAGGTAATTATATAATAATTGAGTCAACTGGTGTAGATAAAATGAGTAAGGTCCCCGAGGGTAATACGGCAACTTTATGGGTTTTTAATTTTTTTACTAGTATTTGAAATGCTTTCTGAAAATAGTGGTACATCTTTTTTGCCCTTTTTCCTACAAGTCACATTTTTTCCACCCGCGACGAATTCGATACGTTTGTTCTCGTTCATTCAAAGACGGATAAGAGTGAAAACGAGATTTTGGAAATTTTGTTATAACGATTGAGTTTTGCTCTAAGAAAAAACAAGTTACACGTTTATCTCTTACAATAGATACTCGAAAGAGACACTTTAAAAGCTTTATCAAGTGACAATATAGATACTACAAGAATCGTGGATTGGGGATTCGGCCTATACGCGTTTTGCTAAGATACGAAAAATGGCTGGTTGCATCCCTTAGTCGAAATGTTAACAATAATCAACTATACACTGAGAGCAGTTTATAGTTGGGTGAACTATAAATCTACTATAAACATAGTTCTATTTTGACCCAGCTATGAGATATTGTGAATTCTACTATACAAATTTCACTGATGTATACCATGGAAATAGTATTATTTATACTATATTTAAAGTAGATTTCACTCTATATATAGTATTTTCATTTATAGTAGATATGATTGAGTGGACACAGTTGACTATAATTGTGGTTCATTAAACAATAATTACTGATGGATAAACAATAATCAAATAGTAATTGAGCATTGTTGAAAAACCTATAAAACATGAGGGTTATTTACACAAATAAAGTTAATTTAACGATATTTATAGTAGATTTTTCTATAATTTCGTTTACTATATCATATAGTAGGTTCCGATAAGGGAATTTTTCTCAGTGTAGATAGGCTGAAATTAACATTCTATGGCATTCTATACCTTACCGATCTAGAGTTGGGTACGAAGGAACTTGAACGAAGAAACATTGCAAAAATAAAATGTGCGAGCGAGCATAGAACTTTCTGATAAGTTAAAATCGTAAATTTTTCCCGATTCTCCCGAGGTTGTATGCAGGAGGCCAAAATATGCGAAATCAGCAGCATGCAGGCGAGCGATCGTATGTTATATTTGCGGACAACAGCATACCTCTTTCGACGAAACTGCGAACGATTTTGGCATTGAAAGGATTGCGCGCGTGAGTCTTGCCGCCGGAATCGGTGACGGTGTGATACAGTTCCATCATGAATTGCGGGGTCGTCTCTTCCGTGGCTGCGGCGGCACCGACGTCCTCCAACACCAGCCCAATGCCCAGGAGCTTTTGACGAAGACAAAATTCGAGTATTCGCCTCAAGCGAGTTGAGATATATATGGCAAAGAACTTATAATAGCCGGGGACTGACCTGCGCGAGTTTGTCGAGCGTCTCCCGCTGCTGGTGATGGTCAAGCGGTCGAGCCGGGTCTTGTTCTTCCAGCTGGTTGGTGTGTTTGCGGCTCAGATCCATCCCTCGGAGCTGGGCCACGAGGGAGAGGAGGAGGAGCAGGAGGGAGGCGAGCGCCGAGGCGCGACATGGCCCTGCTACCACGAGCATGTGGGCAAAAGGAGGAGGAGGAGCCGCGACTCGAGCTGGCGGAGGAGCAGATCTCGCGGATGTGCCAAGCGCCACAAGCGGCTCGGCTGCTTTATGCTGCTGCCAAGCCACCTACACGACTCGACCCCTTCCAGCATCCCCTCCCTCCTCCCCGTGCCGCCACGCGCGCGCACAAATGCCGACTTTGATACGCGCCTGCCAAAATTGCCAACCGAGTCCTTATAGCATCGGCCCCGAATCATGCACGCTTCATGTATACTCACGCGGCCGTCGGTCGATTTTCACGATCGGACAATCTCGTGCGCCCTGTGCTCGATCCAGATTACACGCGTAATCGGCACAACAGAGCCGAAGATTTATCGAAACACGTTTCTCCGAAATCGATGGGAAATTTCTGAGTTGACGATCAGGGGGTGGGTATGAGCGCGAACATCACAGACCCGCTTTTTCAATGATGACACGGTGAACTTTATCGGTAGCTCATTAATTTTCAAGGTTTCGCGCTCACGGTAAATGTACGTGTGGCTTTTCGGCTGATGCGACATATAACAGCTCAAAATTATTCATCCTTCATCACTGTTCAACAGTGGTTATTCTATATCGATCCTTTGCGACAAATCGCAATGGTCTAATTGAGAAAATTTTACAATCGACTTCGACTATCTAATGGACTTCGCAAGCCGATTCGTTCCATTTTGTCTCGTTTGATTCTCATGTTCGTTAGTTGAGACGGTATGCTTTATTACTGTGCAAAACGCCGTCAAAATTGAGAAAAGTTGGAATATATATAGCTCGGTCGTGCGTTCACCGAGAGGACCTCAATTTTTCAGGTAATCGGTGCATCCTATAATCATTAACTTGAAGTTCTCCCTCAGTGGGAGATTCTTCACTTTCACAGCTAATTAAAAGTGCGCGTTCGTGTGACGATTTTTCTTTCGAGCCTGCCTGGTGAACAGGGTAAAATCTAACAAGCACCCGATTTGTAAATTGCACAGCTCGTTTCCCATTTTAGTTAAGAACAAAGAGCAGCAGTGGTAACGAGCCAACTTTATGGAAGAGCGCTAAATAAGCCGGTGGTTAGTAATCGGTTAGAAATTTGGGCCGGACCGAATATCGAACTATTTACGACGATGCTCTATCCCTGATTCTTTAAGACTATATGTATATACGTTGAACAATATTTTACTGCAACTATCAAAAAAACTATTCATGTGAGCAATTTTTGCAACTAACCTTAGTTGAGACATGTTGAAATCTAGCCAACTACACATAGCTCGAGGATATTTCCTACCTACTTTTGCTGAAGAATAATAACACGTATAAGGAAAGACAGTGAGAATTCGGCCGAAGCGCCATGGCGCCAACTCTTTGCCAAATTGTATCGTATAAAAATAGTTGACAAGTAACAGTGTATGTCTATAAATATTCAATCCTACAGATTTTGATGAACGGTCGACGAACCACGCGTCCAAAAAAAGACCGCCAAGACTTAAATTTAGCGAGTGATTAATGCCACTTGCATTTTTCAGCCGATTCAAGTGAGTTTGTCAAACTTCTTGAATTGTCACAAAGTATTTTAGCAATATTTTCTTATTAATATCACGTTACAAATATTTTCAGACAATATTCTCGAACAAGAATGTGTTCATACAAAGTTTATCCAGTGTTAGGACGGAGTCATTGATCAATAAATTTCTCGACCACATGTAAATAAAATAAAGTCTAGTGGTTTCGTGAAACATGAGAAATTTAAGATCAAGAAATAACGCGACACATAAGATAAGTGCACGTTTAACAGATGTTTGGAGTTATAATCCATTGAATAATATCTCGATATAATTTATTCCAAAATAATTGATTCACAAAAAATGGTAGAGATAATTATTTTTATTGTAGATTGCTACATCTACTTCGATTTGACGTCAATCTCAAGCAGAATAATTCAACTTTCAGGTGGAATATTTCGTGAAACTAATTTTTCCAATTGACAAATTAGCTTGTATTGACCCAAACTATTATTAGCATTATAAGCTTCGACATTATATTCAACATTACATTCAGTAAATTTATGATACACAACTCACCTATAGAAAAAAAGTTAAAATTTAAGATTAAAAGAGTTCATAGCCCGATAAAGTACTGATCGAATTGAAAGTTTGGAAAGAACCAGCAAAGTGTATACGAACGATAAATATTTATCGTTCTAGTTTGTTTCTGAGTGTTAAATCATAATGTAGAACGCTCGGTTGATTTTCCGCCAGGTATTGTTGGAAACTGGGGAAAAAATTCTAAGCAAGTCCCTGATTTGAAACAGTATAGTTCTATATATATATCCAATTGTTCAAACAGTTCTGAACGCTCCAGATTCAAATTAGATATTATTTGAGTTGGAAATTAACACTGAAAATTCTGACACAGAAATTGTCCACATAGTGAAGATTACCAAGTTGACTATTTTAAGAAGTCAACCGCATGGCAAACTGTACCCACTCTAAATCTGAAATAGTAAAAGCCTCAATAGTACAAAATAATACTCAATAGTACAAATTGCACAACTGATAAAATAGTGGTTATTGACTAAAATGATAGTAAAATTCTACTCATATTTTAGTAATTTCGTCAATGTTTACTAATTTTTCAGAGAAACATTTACTATTATTTCAGTCAAAAACTACTATTTTTATCATTTGTGTAATTTGTAATATTAATTGGCAGTTGGATAATAAAGCGATATGTATTGGAACTCTTCATAATATTTCTTGCGGTATTGAAGAAAGGTCATATCAAAGCGGTAACATAAACAGTTGTCAATGCGGACCTCAGTTATTTCTGTCCCATCGTCACAATAGTTACGTTAAAAGTTAACTAGGTTGATGATAAATTGTGATAGGAATTGCAGCGCATACTTTTCTTCTGGAGGTGGGAGGGCAGGTTCATAACCCTCCAGTACAAATCCCCCCCTCCCATTCACTTCTTGAATGTGGTGAAAAACCGTACACAGAAAAACTCAACTGAGTAAGAAACGTGGCGCGTCTCGGGGAGCTTCTCATTGGCTTTCGCCTTGCACCAAATTCGAAGCAGTTTCTGGAGTCACATTCTTATATTCACCATCAGCCAAATTGTATCCCATTCACAAAATCCCATCTCGCAATTTCGAACCCACATAATTTTAAGTATTATCAGTCTAGCGTTTTAGTACAGATTTTGATTTATACTATAAATAAAAAGAGTACATATTCTTTGTTTGTCAAAGCGTCAAGAAAATTCTTGATGTCACTTCAACAATGTTACTCCAACAAATGCAATTTACATATCTTTGAAATCGTGAATAAATCTTACCAGAAATTATACATGCCACTTAGGATTTGGGTCCCCGATACCACTGAAACTTTTTTAGGTGGTTTGTAGTTCCGTCAAAACAGACGGAATGTTTTTTCATTCGTTCAATGTATTATATGTATTATATTTCGCATTTACACGCATAAAATATGTACCAAATTAAGCAATGATCGGTTAAAATCTTCAAAAACCACACTTTCAAGAAAATTGTAACTGGTATATGTTCAATGAATCCTTAAACATCCGTATATATCGACGTGTCTTACGAAGAAAGACACATAACTGAATCTGTCCGCGAAGAAAGACACATATCCGAATCTGTCCGCGAAGAAAGACACAACTCGCAATCTAGCCACGAAGAAAGACACAACTCGCAATCTGGCCGCGAAGAAAGACAAATGTCGGAATTATTCTCCCGCGAATATTAACGAAAAAAGAGTTTAAACTGTAGAAAAGGCTTGTTTTTTTTTTCAATTGCAATCTACTCATTCTAAGCTTTCATTCCATATATTTTTTTACGTCGGAAAATTGTGGGATGTGCGCCATGTATCCTTTTTGCGGGCAGACGCGAGTTGTGTCTTTCTTCGTGGCTAGATTGCGAGTTGTGTCTTTCTTCGCGGCTAAATTGCGAGTTGTGTCTTTCTTCGTGGCTAGATTGCGAGTTGTGTCTTTCTTCGCGGACAAATTGAGATGTGTCTTTCTTCGCGGACAGTTTGAGATGTGTCTTTCTTCGTAAGACACGTCGATATGTACGCATAGAATCTCCAAATATCTTACACCTCGACGTATTCCTACATTACGCCTAGCTAAAACAATAAAACAATACGCGTACTCGACTGTGCTCTCTCTCTCTCTCTCTCTTCATCTACGGCGGAATAACACCGGTGTAATTCAAGCCCTCGAACGTACACACACATAGACACACTCGAAGAACAATCGAGTAGAGAGAGCTTGGCCATCAATTGGTCAGTTTACGGCTTGCTCGTGGCTAATAAGACATTTGGCCAATTGGCGAGTAACGAGCCCCGAGCCTCATCAGCTCGCTCTCCCGACCTCCTGCAATTTGCACTCTTTTTCATTTTCCCCTCCCGATCAAGATGCACTCGCGAAATTGGCGCGGATAACCGCGACAACGAACGTTTCGCTCCGCGTTAGCATCGAATTCGATACGCTCATTATCGCTCGGGCGCGTGTCAAGGTCCTCCAAATTGTATCGCACTTGGCCTATTCATCTGCGGCCGATGTCACACGGGCTTCGTTGGATCATTGTTGACACTATGATCTTATTTTTCACTTGTTATTCGCGTATTTCCAAAAATTTAATAATATGATACCATGAATCAAGATCATTCAGATTCGTAGAGTGGAAAAATTAGGAATTCGAATTTTTCAATAAAATTACGAAACCATTTTATTTTTATAATTCTCTGTCATTATACTAATACCATTATAGTCATAATGAAAAAAAAATTGCTCATATAATTGCCCAATCATTTAAACACACGCGCATTGAGTTATTTGAATAATTTCTCGTTTAAATCCTCTCCGGGTTCTGTAAAAGTATATGTATACATATATTCATTCACGAAACATATATCGTTATCAAACAAACTATATTGTTGTACAGCATACCTATATTCATGAATTTTAAATTTAGCTGGTGTGCAATTGAGATTTGGTCCGTAGAGTCCAGCCAAACACTTCAAGGGATTCCTTTTGTCTCGTAAAAGACACGTTTCCGTGCTATTGCCAGAACATGTTCCAACGCATTGGCCCACATTTATTTGCTGCAAATCCAATTCGATAATTAATTCAATCAGAGATCATTTCTTTTACTTTTCATATCTGCATCGTACTTACTCGAACGATCGGCTTGACATCCGCTATATTCATGTTTTCTTTGATTCCAATGCCACTAAAGTCGAGTATGGTCTCCATATGATCCATCCGATGGCAACTTCCAGCACAAGCGCATCTATCTATGATTTTGTAAACTTCAACACCTAAAAAATGACGTGGTTAGAAAAAAAAATCGTTATCAAATATGACGTATGTTCCTTTCGACAAACTAATAGTAATACCTCTCACCATTTGGTCCTTTGACACTAGTTGAAGAATTCCTCGAAGGTCTGCAGCTATATTCTGAAATTACAAAAGATTTATTACTATGTGAGAGGTAACGTATCAATTGAATATTTATATTTATTAGATATAAATTTATTTGTTTTTGAAATACGTATTCTATACAGTGAATTATTATACTATTCAATCAACGAGCAATAGTTATTAGCTATTGCTATTGTTGTTAAAAGTTGGTATTTTGTTATGAAACCATTTTTGAAACGAATAAAATTCATATATTTATAAAATTCCGAGGATATTTTGTTTAAGAGATAAAATTTTAGTAAAATATCTTAATCGTTGGTTAATATATTTTTATTATATAATTCAACTTTAAATAATCATACTCACTCTTGCACGACCCAAGGCAGGCTCCAACGTCGATTTCAACTTGGTAAGGAGTTCCAACATGAAGCGTATGCGAATACGGCTCTCTACGGCAGGCATGTGCAGGAGAACAGTCACACGTGTCTACGACTTCAACTGTGCCGACACCTTCGATCGTAGAGATTCTTTCCATCCTCGCTGTTCTTGGACGACAAAGCATATTTGGCGTACATTTCTAATGGCAAACAAGCATATGATGTGTGTCAGTCTTGGGATAAACTGCGTCTAAATTAAGTCTATGCTATGGATATTACAATCAATGGCATGTCACAGTTTGCTGATCGGAATCATTAATAATCTGATGTATATTTATGAACAGCTATAAATAAGCCGAAAAGTATTTATGACACATTTTCATATGGATAGATTCACGTAAGATTTAAATATAGAGTCGTTTAAAAATATACTTGAAAAAAGGACCGAGATTCGAAAGAATTTGCGTTGGAAAATGATTCACGGAATGCCGGAGAAACTCGGAAAAATGAATCACTATAGCCAAGAGCGATTAGTTTTCTGAAACAAAATATTTTTTTCCAAATGTAATTGCCGAGTTTATTGGAAATGTCACAATAATTGGTGTTGATAGTTATAAAATAACGCTCATCCAGAGAAAAGAGTTCGATCGATCTTTATTTTCGAGTATGTTTCTTCAAAATTTTTAATATCAGTTTGACTTCTCAACCTCTCGACAAGTCATATCTATCATCGAGTAATGTTAACGTTGCGGCAAGTAGAATCTCCTTGCTGTAATTATACAGAACCATACGTAAGAATATTATTTTATTCTAATAATCAACAAGTGAGAAGATTTATTCTTTGCTCTAGTGGAAATCATCTTGCTGAAACGTGTGATTTTATACTAGCGTAAACATTATCATATTCTATAGCGGCAAGATGACAGCGGTTCAGCGTGACTCAGTGATATAGTTTTTTTTCGGATGAACGCAGCTATAGCTCTTTGAATATTGAATGAACTATGAAGATAATGAGGGACAGTTTTGAATAATGGATATTGTTCACGAAATTGCTGCTTTGAAGCCTGTATGTAATGAAAGTAAAATATATACTCAGGTCTCCTTGGATATTTCTTTTCCAAACAAAGAGAGTATGATTTGTCATTGGTTTAAAAAGAGGCGTCTCTAGAATTCACTCAAAAAATCATACTCATTACTTCGTGATTCTTGAATTACTAATATTAGGTATAAATATCAGTTATATTGGTTCGCCGTGTGAAAATTGCTAATCTTATAAATTAAAAAATCTAAAAGTGAAAGAGACCAATAAGCAATAATAGCAAAATTACTGGAGCACTGTTTAAAACTATCTGGTCTCTGACCCGGATACTTCAGAATACTCTGTCTTTTAATAATGATATCAACATTATTCGCAACGATACCCTTCCAATGTTGGGATTCTGCAAGATCATTTGAAAATCAAAATCTAAGAATAGATAGTTTGGGTGATATCACATCAGAAATGCGTATTCACATCAAAATAATAATCTTGTTGCTTCGAAGGTAGTTGAACATTTCCATGTTTGTATCAAATATAATATACGAATGAAAATCATTTCAACTTCTATTCACAGTTATCTAATCGATTTGCTCCTTGGTTCCTCGGACTTCGATCCTGATCTGTCTATTATTATCAAGAAACACAATAAAGTCAAATATTTTTGACTGAAATTATTATGTGCTTACAAGGATTCGTTGCAATAACTGTATGTGGACAGAAAATGTTTATTAATATAAATCAACATGATATTTATCATTCTGCATTATTGAAAAGTAAGTAGTAATATCACCACGAAAAAATTCTTCTGGCTCGCGAACTTAAAATTATCTTTGAAATCGATTTATTTTAACTAACTTCTTTTCACTTGCCATGTACATACGTCCAATTTTCTCTTCGTAGGTTCGTAAATCAGGAGAATTTTCAAATACCCCAGGGCTGATTTTTTGTGTGAATGCTTTCAAAATTTCTTCTCATAATATTAATTTAATTATTCATACGATTCTAAAGACGAACAAAGAACGAAAAGATGAAATACAACTGATGAAATATTTGTAGGTTTACGGATCATATTTATGGAAAACTTTTTGCTTCTGTTAGGCCAGCCAATACTTTCTAAATAAGGTTACTGAATACTTAGTTTTTTCATACTGTATTGTACTACATTTATAGTATTCAAAAATATTCATTGTACGTTTGTTTTCAATAGTCTTTGGTATAAGATAAAACTAACAGAAATGAAGACGATTTATTTTATCATGTACAGATCATAGAATACTTTGAGTGAGTGCTGGAAAATTTACTTCATTATCTTTTAAAACTTTTGCGAAGGTGATAGGATGAGCAGATTCATAAAATGTTTCTTGATTCTTCCAATCGTGTACTGAAAATGGTGCAAAATGCGATTTCGCTATTTTTTCCAATTACTTTGATTTTTTAGTATCAACTAGATCTTCAGGTAAAAATTTAAAATAGTTCTACTGTATCACCATCAACATTGCATTAAATTACCTGTTTGGTATTATCTATCTAGAAGTTTTTGCTGATAACTATTGCAAAATTGCGGAACAGCGTTAGAACGAAAAATATTCGATGGTGTGAGGTCAAGCCGACATCGAGCTGAAAGCTTGTCCCCCGGTTTCTGCAGTGCATGTGCTTGTTGTCGGTGGCGTTGTCGCACCGCCTGATATCACTTCGATGTATCTAGACTGAGTTAGCTGATGACATACCTGTACAGCAGGTCGATCTAAATCCCCAGGGTCGTCTACAAAATGTTGAGGGCAGAAACTCTTGCAATAGCCGGCATCAACTTGAATCACTTGGCCAGATATACCTGAAGAGAAATATTTGTAAATCATATATATGAGTAAGTTATCATTGTATGAATGAAAAAACATCAAAATCGAGAATCGTTTGTACAACAATTTTGTTATCAAGATATCCATAGAACTTGTCAAATCGTAAAAGTAATCATGTGAACCAAGCATTTATTGTTGGAACTATGTTTTCATGTTCTTTTAAGGTAGATTCCCGAAGGAGAAGAAATACTGAATCATTTCAAAAGAGGTAACGCGTTTCGGATAACAATTGTGTCTATACCTAATTCTATCTGACAAAGTATTAAACGTGTACACCATGATATAACACCGGACGAAAAGCCGGACATCATATTATTACAAGCTTGACATTGCCGCAATTGACCGACTCTTTATCATCTATACCGAGAATGCTAAACATAGTAAGGTAGCCTACGATGCCTTTTTTTCGACGGTGGCTTAGCGATGTGGCCTTTAAGTGAATAAATAGTACGCAAGCTGATACTTAATTAGAAGCACGCCGAAAATAGGTTGATCATTAGATGGTAAGTGTTTCACTCACCATGGCCAGCATCGACAATTTTTGGATGCCTGGCACAGCAAAGATGCTTCCTCAAATCCGGGCTGCCACCTTGAACTACATCAGATGTTGGTTCAGTAAAATAACGCCTTGGTCAAATAGTATATATACAAACAAGATGGTCACATAAAATGTTTGACACTCACCGCCATCCAACTTTTCCAGTGTGAATACGGTCAAGAAACAAATCAACCACCGATTGTGTGAGAGGCACCGCGTCATTTTGGATGAAATTTCAATTATTCAAACTCAACTTTATAATGCCACAGATCAAATTCTCCATAGCGAATCTAAAAGAAAAAGTAGTTCAAAACTGGTTTGGTTTTCTCGAGGATTTGGATGTATTTAACTATATTATAACTATATTTAGTTGAAGAAAAATTCACTGTTGCATACAGGATGTGAAATTAGAATAGCACAATGAAAATGTGACAACAACGCGAGCTGGCGATGGAAATGTTGATTATTCCACAGTAAAAACAGGTGCGGGCACAGTGAGGTCGGTAAAAAGACTGGCTCTCGAGGGCCTCTCCGTTCCGATCTTGTTTGGACGAATCGGAGCGACATTCATTGACAGGCAGCTCTCTCACTCACTATTAATCTCCTCGTTCCGCCTCTAACAAGGGACACGTGCGTTCGACGACCGACCGGCACAATTGCTTTTTGACCGAATTTTGATATTACCCATCTTCAACGGTGGTTCACATTCACAAATGAGCCTCGTTACAAGGTGGTTTCCAAAAAATCTAATGCAATGCATTTTGCCCAAATCATAATTGCGGCTTTTTAGTGACATTAATGTAAAGAGAATTGAGAACAAAATATTTATTGTTTTGGCAAGACAGAAGGAAATAATGTTCATCCGTAGATTGTACTGCTTTAAATTCCCTCATAGTTTTCCTGATATATTTCATGTTTTCATATAACAAAATTGCAACGTAAAACTAACCGCTTGGATCATTACTGATGTTATTTATTCTTAAATTCGTGGATCGACTTACAAAAAAACTCTGATGAGTTCTATCAGGCGGATCTATACATTTATCTGCTAACTTCTATCTACTAACATTATTCTAAAAATTTACTAAATATTTGAATTGATCATACCATATATACACTTATAAATATACACACACATATTTATAAAAATGTACAAGTCACCATATTATTCTATACAACGTCTAAGGTAAGAAAAACATTTTTTCTGAAATCTTTACTTTGTCTTCGTTACTTTGTGCAGTGACACATTTGTGTGAGCCAATTTGATTATGACAAATCAACTAAAATTCAAATATTCCTAAAAATACTGAGAGAATATCATGTATATGAATTAAATATAATTATCTCAAAGATAAGCTTTACAAGTTCTTATATCGAATGGGATTCCTCTGAAGGCAATAGTATCTACGCGATTTTTTCTAACCACCAAATTGGTATAAAAATTTTAAATTCATATTTTGTGATCATTCATGAATTCATGTAGAATGTGAATTCGCTTTTCAGTGGCTTCGTGTCGCATACGGATTACGTAGACTTGGAGAGGCTCACAGTTGATATTTTATATTAACCAATTCGAAATTAAAGAGAATCGATCGTCTTGAAATCAAAGCGTCGATAATACACGGAAATTAATATATTGCATTTGGAGAGTATTATTGAATCATATGCTCAGGTGGTCGGTGTTATTCGGTTGCCATGGTTTTTCGTCGCTCCGTGCATTTGCCCCGTGGATCAGCCGATCGTGACCAAACACGGGCGACCGAACCTCAATCGCAAGCATGGCTCCCGTATGTTGTTGCACAGTGATTATTGATTGTTGTTGAAATTCGTTGTTGGTATCGAGCGAGTCGAGGCCAGTCATTCAAAAATGGCCAACGCAATCGAAAACGTCCTCAACGATCTAGGCTGGAACGAGGGATTCCGCATCCCCATCGCCAATGAAGAAAATAAACGTCTCGAGCAGGAGGTACTTTCATCAATGTTATACACAATAAAGTACCGCTTGTGCTTCGTCACATCGAATTAGCCCTCTTATGATTTTGGCAAATGATCAATACTGTTTATCGATTCGAGTCGATGTTTACCAAGCAGCCGGATATTTCACTCGAGTGGAATATTGACTTGGTTAATTTTTATACGAAACGCAATATTCTTGACGAATTCTATGGCAACATTGGGATTAGAAATCAAATTCAATGACTCGTATTGCCCATGAATTTCTTGGGAAATAATTAACACGTAAACGGCTGCCGTGGCGTGGGCATTAATTGATAAATTTATGGGTCGAAATGTTGAAAAACTTAATTAGCGAAAAGATAAAGAATGATTTAACGAATAAATGGATGAATAAATATGGTTTGAATGTGGTAAAAATAGTAAAAACTCATTGACAGTTTTGCAAAGGGCGACTCACCAAATAATTCCCAAGTATTGTTTTTAACATGTTGGAGTATTCTTTGGTATTCCTTGAGATTCTTTAGGTATTCCGTGGTATCCTTAGTATTCTTTAACATTCCATGTTATTTCATAGTATTCTTTTGGATAACATGGTATTTCATGGTATTCTTTTGACATGTAGTTGTACGCATACTTTGGAATGTTGCAAATATATTTTTACATTGCTTGCATGAATCCGGCTAATTTGATCCGGCTCATTCCGAGCGTGTTCCGAAAGCGTAGATAGACAGCGTATCGGAAATCGGGGCCGGAGACCAGAAGGGTGCTGGTTCGAATCTTGCGGCCGGAGAGCGTGAATCGTTTTTTTTCTCGTAAACTCACTATTTCAATAATTTAGAGTGGTCCACTGAGCCCTTTAAATGAATATTGATCGTTGAAGCTTGCGGATGTAATAGATTATTAAATTATGAAATAGCGTATCTTCCCCCGTTAAAGTTTTATCGAAATTAAAAAAAACTACATGAATTTCAGTAGTATCCCATGGTGTGCGATGTTATTGCTCGAGGAATACTTTCTTGGGTCGCTTCTCATGCAATTTTGGCTCGAGTGTGCGTGTGGGTATCGAAGTGCGGATAAGCGAGCAAGTACGACGCGTGTCGGTTTATATAGGTGGAGCGGAAGTCTCGGGAGCGGGCTTCGCTGAAGGCGCAGCTGGAGGCTTTGGTCGAGAGGACGCGGGAGCTGCGGGCCCACGCGGCGGACGTGCGCCAGGAGCAGGCGCAGAACGGCCGGCTGCTGCTGGCCCACTCGGCCCAGCTCGAGCAGGAGCGACGGGCCTACTCGGAGGCGCAGATCGACGAGAGCCGGCTCTCGGCCGAGACCCGCCAATGGGAGAAGGACTCGGCCGCGGCCCAGGCCAAGATAGACAAGCTCCAGGCCAACGTGAACAAGCTGACCAAGAGGCTCGAGGAGGCGAGCAACAACGTCAAGATAGACAGGGACAGGCTGCTCGCCTGGGAGGAGCAGCTCTCCAGGAAGGAGCAGAAGAACCTCGTGATCGAGCAGTTCGTCAAGTCGGACGAGAAGACGTTCAAGGTACGTTGCATACGGGCGCGACTTGTGTATCCTCGCCCATTGTTTCACGCGTCGATTTTTTCAAGAAAATAGAACTCGAGCGCCAGACCCTCAGCGAGAAGGCCGAAGTGTACCGCCAGGCTGTGGCAAAGTCGGTAGCGGTCGTAAACGAGATGGGTAAGTGCGTGTGTACGCTTTGTCAGTTCATTGGTTATTCATTCGAGTAGGTACAGGCCTCTTTATAATTTTTATTAGCTCCCTTGCTCGCGGCTGATACGGCCAGCCAGCCACGCAAAACAGCCGCACAAATTTTCTGTATTGTAAAACGCAATACAGGTATTTAGTAGACCCTTTTTGTCCACAAAGTTTAATCGGGTTCCTACCTGAGAACTACAAAAAGAGCCCGGATGAAAAAAAGTATTCCGAGGGTGGCGCATATTAGGTACATATATATGTACTTCACTTAACATTTTTTTCAGATTTTTTCCTAGTAGTCAGTTTATAAATCAGCTAAGAGCCTGAAAAAAATGATTGTTTTTGTTATGGGTGTTGAATGAAGTGAACTTGCGGCTACCCTTGATTTTCTTCAACGCGATTGAAAATTGGTTGTCAAACTCAATCTAAATTCGTATAAGAACTCGCTAGAGCCACCGCGAATGTAAAAAGTCTCACCTACATGTATCCGATTTTAAAGGCTAACCGGCAACTTGTTTTTTTTCAGGGCGAAATCATTTTAGAAAAAATTGAAAGTCTTGCGTCTTTCCACACCCTCTTCTAAATCAATGGACAAAAATGTGTCAAGGCATAAAATCAAACAATTGGATGTGTTCTACAAGATCCCGATGGAATTTTTACCCTAATGTGATTTTTCATACGATGAAAGTAGCTGACAACATGTTTATGGGGGGCTAAGCAGGTAAAACAGTCATTTCTTATTTTACACCGTCTACAGTTGCCCTCAAAAGAGGCGTTTCAACAGTATAATCATGATTTTAATATATGAAAAGGATGTTAGGGATAGAGTTTCAAGCCCGGATCTTGTAGAGCACGTCGAACGAATGCGTTCCATCAGGCATGCCCGAGGGAGCGATCACTTTAAAAGCATTTTCCTGCACTTTCATAAAAAAAGGATGAAATAAAATTGGTCGCGGATGAAAAAATGTCGATCAACACATAAAAGGCGGGAAAAATTGATGTAGCAAAAACATTGAGTCGAAAGGGGCATTCTAATTATTAGGAACAAATTAAAAACTCTCAAGGGGTAACACAAGCTATACAAACTAAATATCAATCATCAACTGAATTATCCTTCAGCGCATTGACAGTTCAACGTTACAACCGAGAAAACAGGACGGGATTTCTCGAGGGTCAATTGACAAATGTTTATGTTTCCCCTTCGATATGACTCCGCATTGAAGTAGCCGTATTAGCGGCAGGGAGCTTGCATTAATATACTTTGATTGGATGTGTATGATGCATAAATAAGATAGTGACTTGAAACTACGCGTGTAGAGATGCTGTTGGACAGGGCAGCGCGGCAGTACGCGCAAGGGATGAAGGAGCGCAGCCAGCTGATGGAGCAGTGGCACAGCAGCGTCCAGCACCTGACTCAGCGAGACAAGTCGATCTACGCCGTGCTCCAAGTAAGCTCCCGTAGCATCAGCAGCAGCAGCAGCAGCAGCGTACAAGAACCTCGGGGGACAAATGTGATTTCAGGAAATAAACGAGCTGCGAGAGGTGGCGAAGCAAAGGATGGACGAGCACCGGGAGGCGGAGCAGTTCGTGCTGATGCAGGAGAGCGAGAACAGGGAGCTGGAGGAGAGTATAAGGCGGGCGGAGAGGGAGGCGGTGGTGGTGCGGGAGGAGCGCGAGAAGCTGGTCAGCGCCGTGGAGTCGTACTCGGTCCAGCTGCACTACCGCAAAAAGGAGCTGCAGCAGTTGGGCCGCAACATAGAGGACACCCGGGCCAAGCTGAAGCGGAAGAACAACGAGCTGGCGAACAAGCGGCTGAAGCTGCAGGACTGCAGGAGCAAAATGGACGAGATGAGGCAGACGCTGAAGAGGATAGACGGGCAGAAGCTCAACACGGAGGAGAGGCTCGTGCAGATGCGTCAGATGCTCGAGGTGAGAAAGAGACAAGGTCGGAACTATCCGTGTGAAAATTTATGTCAGGCCCAAGTCTGGCGTAGTAAAATGCGTTTATTGACATTTCTGTACATTCTTGTACATTTCGTATGTATATATACGTTTCATTTGTCTTGTTTGTTTTCATTCGCGCGTATTCAACGGGTGATCGACGAAAAGAAATTCGATTGCCCATTTTCCACACATATACATATATTACTATTGTAAATTTTTGTACACTTATGTAAATCAATTATTCTTACTTTAGGGAAGAGAAAAATGATTGTACAGAGTATGTTGTTGTCGTTTTGTTGTTAGGCGGAGGAGGGGAAAAAGTTGGACATGGTGAAGGAGACGCGGCGCCAGCAGGTGCTGGTGCTCAAGTCGGCCGAGAGACAGGCGGAGCTGGAGGGCGAGCTGAAGGTGCAGAGGATGCAGGCCCGGGCGGAGTTGCGCCGGGGCGAGCAGCTGGCCGGGGAACGCTCCAGCCTGGAGAAGAGCCTGAGGGATACGAGCGAAAGGGCCTACCAGGCGGACCTGACGCTGCAGCGAACCGAGCTCAGGCTCGACCACCTGCTCGGCATCGAGCGCGACGCGCAGGCCCTTGAGGCCAAGCACGTCAAGATCAGCCAGCTGCAGAAACAACTCGACCAGAGGACCGACGTACTCAAGACCCTGCAATCGCAAATCGCCGTCGTCGAGGTACGTCGTCCTCGCCACCCCATCCCCAACCCCCTTCCCATCTGGCACATATAATACACGTACACTACTATCGACCAATCCTACTCTACTTTCGAATTACGTTGAACAGTGATTTGATTGCGCACGTGTAGTTTTATGCATGCATAGCAGTTTAGTCTCGAATCAAATATCCTGAAAAGAAAAAACAATATGCTAGTCAAGATTTATCAGAACAAATTCGTCGTATTTGTAACGAATGTATAAGCTACATATCGTTATAATTTCCTTTGGAATTCCAAAAAATGATCATTCATTAAATGATAATCCTTCTTCTTTTTTTTATTTCGACGAGAGACATGGGACAAGACGATTTGTGTGTGTTGCAGAACCAGATACGCAAGGTGTCGGCCACGATAGCGAGCAGCAACGACGAGCTTCAGCATTTGCAAATGAAGCAGCACGGCCTGATGAAGCTGATCGAGTGCGGGCAGAAGCAGCTGAAAGCCGGCCAAGCGGCGTACGAGGAGAAGAAGGTCGACGAGAACATCCTGCAGCTGCGCCTGAGAGAGACGGACAAGATCATGTCCAAGGTCGACGACAAATTGTACGACCTGGAGAAGTACGCGCTCCAGATGAACGCGGTGAGTTTCGGGGGACGGGAAGCTCCATTCGGCAGCTTAATTGTTCCCACCCGTTGACGCGACGCGCAATTTTCGACCGACAGGCGATGCAGGAGAGATCGGTCGAGATAAAGATCCAGAAGGAGAGCGCGAACCTGCAGAAGCGGGTGATGCTGGGCGAGTGCGCGGAGGTGCGCACGATGATAGCCGAGCGCAGGAACCGGGTGCAGACGCTGCAGGCTCGGTACGACATCCACATAGCCTGCCTCGGCACCAATCCCGAAGACGGCACGCCCATGACCTCCGCCTACCTCGTCATACAAAGTGCCCAGGTGCGCACTCCCTCTTGTTCCACAATATACTTTTCTAATTGGTAAAATACCGCGAACGGGGATTCCTTTGGACACTCACAACTTCCCAAGTCTACCGTGATCGTTACAATGTAGCTAATCATATTCTGAGACGTCTCAGAATATGATTAGAATAGAAGTACTACACAAAAGGCGAGTCTCTACCAACAGATATTCAAGATACTACCCAGATCACTATTTATCCCAAAATTATGTCTAGTACAAAAGACATGCTCCAAAGTTACCCTCTGTATAGGGGTAACTTTGGACGAGTGACATTAATATGCGATGTTTCCTTGTTATTGACAATATTCAATGAAATAATGAAAGTATCAATGACAAACAGTTATTTCTATGATTGTATCAGAGCAATTTTATTACGATTATGTTAAGAGATAAGTACAATGCGTTGACAGCAAATGGGTATAAAATCGAGATTTAGTAGAGTGGAATTTGCGGTGTCGCGAATTTTGTGAAATTTGATGCTCTTAGAATGCATCGCGAGAACGCCAAGCAAACTATTATTGCAAAGGTTCGCAGCGAATGAAAAGAAAATCTAGAAATTAAAAATCCAAGCTTAAAAATGTTTCGACCGACCGTCCAACTGCTGTACGACGCATACGATCCAAGTTACGATCCAGTGCGTCCAAAGTAATCCTCTCACGGTTCACGGTTTACCGAACTCGACTGATTTTCTCTGTACGACGGTATGGGAGACGACGAATCAACTTTGTTACGGTTTCCTTGGACGTCGGAATTGACCCGCCTCCATTGCGTTGGGGATTGAAAGTCAGTCGGTTGCAGGAGAGATACCTGCTGCAAGAGCGGGGCGACCAGCTGGACCGGGCGATCCGTAAGGCGGAGCACGAGATCCGCAGTATGGAGAACACGCTGAAGCTGGTGAACATGTGCAACGACAAATACAAGTCGAGCCTGTCTATGGTGGATGAGAACGGGCCGGAAAAGGCCGAGCAGAAGAGGCTCGACCAGGAGCTCTTCAACTGCCTCGAGCTCGTCTCGCAGAAGCGACAGGCCCTCGAGCGCGCCCAACAAGATTGCCAGGTGCACCACACGACTGATTAGTTTTTTTCCTCATCTCATACGCATCAAACGAGTATTTTCCTAATCACACTTTAACGGCAGACGTTATTCTTTAGAACTGAAACATGTTTTTCAATCATTTTAACCCAGATCACATGTGAATGACAATATTTAGGAGTACAATCGATCAACTATTCCCCAGTATGATGAACGATTTGTATAAGTTAAGTGTACCACCCCCTAATGGTTTTCCTCTTGAACGCAGAGGATGGAGGCAAACTGCGAGCAACTGGACAAAGACATCGATAGGATAAAGGAAGAGAAGGAACGCAAGAAGGAAATTGTCGCGAGTCTCGAGCAGCAGATAACGGAACAGGGCGAGAAGCTCTCGAGGGTGGATAAAAATCTTCGCAAAATCCTAAAAGACATTCAGAAAAAGTGCATTTGCGTATCGGAAGAGACGATCTTACTGCAAGAGGTGTGGTACAAATGTATTACGATCATTGTGCGGTTCAGGTCCAAGTTGGGTTTTTTTTCCTTCGGAATCGAGTTGGGTATACCCCACATCTCGCGAGTCTTGAAGTCGGTATAAACGCCAAAACTCAATTTACAATTCTCAGACTGTAATTGAAAAAAAAGATAAGGCGTGATTCAACGACTTCGGCACAAATGAATTATACGTTGAAAAAGAAAAAACTAATCTTTTGTACTTATACGTTCAGAGACATGCGGTCTCGGATGCTTTTTTTCCCCGTCGAGATATTGCCGACAATGTCCGGCGAGCCGCTCACCCTCAATTTATCATTTTTATCATTGGATTACTCAATGTGTTACGGTGATTTAAAAAACGTCCGTTGCTGGGTCGCGTTGCAGAGGGACATAGCGGTGCGCGAGCTGCAGGAGCTGAACTGTTTGGCGCTGCAGCGGATCACCGAGTTCACGATCCGTCACGTCGAGGCGGAGGCTTACGTGAAGAAGCTGCTAGCCGAGCGCAACATCAGCATCCCCAGCTCGTTCTTCGTCTGCAAGCAGCCGCCGACGCCTCTGTCGACGAGCCGGCGCAGCGACGCCAGTAGGGCCTCCACGCGAGCCTCTTCCTCGGACACCAGCGCCACTTCTCTCGTCCCGTTTCAGCCTGACTTTTCCGGTAGGCTCACTATGTAATATCTATATATACATCTCCATATAGTTTCCGCTAATCGTCTCCCATAGGGGTTTCACACTCCAGCACCTATAGGTACTATACGAGTATATAGGTATATATACTCGTACGGGGAGTAGCTTTCAGCCCTTTTGTGGAATACTGCGGGATTATGGACATCGACAGTTATTTCTTGACCCAGTATAATCATTAAAATAATTTAAGAAATGTTTTGTAAGAAACAAAAACGATTGCGTACTCATCAGACCTGCACTTTCGTATTGTACACATTAACATTGGCTCATTTTTAATTTTTACATGAAAAAAATACAATTTGTAAAAGCTCTGTCTACCTGTCCTGATGCATGTTCTCCCCTACTACGGATTTATGGGCGAATATACTATGTACCCATTACTCTCGCTTCAATATTTATCAACAGTTATGCTCTTTTAAATGCTTACTGCGTGAAAACTCACTTTCATGTAAGTGAATTTCTCAGTGAATTTTTTCAGTGAATACAAGTGACTATTCACTGTAATTCTATTCAACAACCCACCCACCATCTTCCGATATTACGGTGTTTTTTCACTTTTCACAGTAAAAAAGCACTTTATGAAAGGGAAAGACTTAATTCACTTTATACCAATGTAAATTTCACTTTCATCCCAGGAATTTTAACAATTCCACTATTTACCACCGGAAAATCATTTCGAGTCCTGTGAAAATTCACTCCTCGGCAGATGAATTTATACTTTGATACAGTTAACACTGTGTCGGAGTCTTCCACTTTTATACAGTAGTTTTTCTCTGTAAACAATTAAGAGCAAAAAAAAAATTGATCCAGTATCATGGAAAAAGGGAGTACCCGAGTTGGAAGCCCCTCGATCGCCCTGGTTCAATTTGCTCATATATTAAAAAATGCGAATATATATAACTCGTTTACAATTAAGTATCAAACCTGCAAATTGAAAAACATATTAGATTTGAATGAATTCAATACAGAAATGTTCTTGTTTTCAGATACGTGCTCGGTGAAGTGTCCGAAGCCAGCATTTGGCGTAACACAGAGACGAGGAGCGTTCAGAAGAAAATGAGCCGAATGCAACGTTTAGTTTGCGGACTCCGAATATTTGTGCGACAATAACATTTTATATTGGAGAATATAAAATTATTATCTCAGTGCAATGGCCGTATCTGTGATTTTTTTTATCAATCCATTTTAAACTTTGTGTTTAATTTTAGTGCCCATTATTATTATTAATGCTTTCTTAATGCTAATTAATGCTAATATTATTATTAAATTTTTGATTTGATGGCCTTTTAGGCTGGAATAATTTTCTAATTCTTAATTTATACGATGTGTTTTTATAATATTTAAGTCGACCAAAACAATCTTTCGTATGCCTAAACTATGGATTAAATAGATTAAACAAATTAGTTCAATGATTGTTATAATAACAATTTATATTTATATAATATTAGCAGTCACTCTATTATATTGGCGTCAACGCACCATCTATTGCATAATATATATGTGGAGGAAGTGAAGTGAGAGTTTTCTATCTCGAATGATTACTCGCTCCTGATGTATGTACAAATTTTTATTGAAATCGTCTTCCCGAATCCAAGGAAGTAAAAATGCTTCCGTTCAGTCGGAGTCACGTGATCATAATAAAGTATGTATATATATAGTCGTGTACCCGCAAAATAAACATCATTATATATATTTTTCTTTACTAAAACTTGGTATATCTCAAAACACTTCACTGACCGAGAAACTTCAATAATTATTAAAGTCTACTGAAACAAAAGAGAGAGAAAAGTATGTATGTACTATGTGGCCTACTTAAAATTAATTTTCATCATAGATTAAATTGTAAAAAAAAATGCAGATAAATACAGTTATTAATAGTACCTTATTCTTATCTGAATCGAATTCTATTACCTTAATCATACCTTATCATACTAATTCTTGAACTCTTTTTCATTCTCCATGACAATGTTCCAATAATACATGTTTGTCTGTAATACGATGAACTAAAACTCTATCCCAACTTCAGGTTCATTTTGTCAATACATAATGGATATAAAATATTTTCTGTTTAGAATGTCAGCAAAAACAAGGATGAGTTTGTGTCTGTGATTAACATGTGACAAATGTCAATCCATTCTGGTACAGAAAGACAGTACAATTCATGAACAAAATTGTCCATCCACAGAACCATCCAACCATGAGCATCTATATTTGTTAACCACGGGTTCATAAGAAATGGTACCTTTAATACCACTATTGATGCTTGTAAATCACTAGGTAATGTGTCAAAAAAATTATTACTATAATATAGTTGCTATATTGAAAATGAGTTAATATTTAGATTGATGGATTTGAAACTTCAGACTTGCCAAAGGATGATCAATACAGCATTCATAACTGGATCATCATTTACAACAATTATGTAAATAAAAGCTAAATCATTAGAGATGGACGTTGATAGACATTTAATACTTAAAAAAGCATATTAATATTTTTCTAGAGAATAAAGTCTTCCAATTTCAACTACTAATCTATATATGGCCTGGTGGGGATATTTACTTCAAATTGAAAATTTTTTCACAATTCTATTCTTAGGTGCTTACAGTAATAATATGCATATATATTTATATATTATGCATGTATAATAACATACATATATATACATGTTATTAGAGTTTTTAAAATTGAAGTTTGTTGTGACATGTTACATGAAACAAAAGACAATATAAATCTCATATATCATAACTCTTGTATCTATACATCCTTAGTAACTGCAAATGAGTTAGTGATATCAAAATTACTGGTGAGAAAGATTATATTTTTATAGAGAAAATGTCTGTTCTTGTAAAAGACCCTGTACGAGATGACAAAATCTATGACACTTATCAAAAAAATTCTATGTAAGTATTAAAGAATCCTCGATAATGAATGCAACTTAGTAATTCAATATTTGCTAATTAGATGTTGCAGTATTCCATGGTCAGTCCAAACGAATCACTGTCCAACAATAATATTCAATTGCACAAACTGCTGCAGAGAAATTATAGCTGCACGCCAACCTAGTAAATCAACAAATCTCAGGGTTCCAGACAATACAAAAATCTGTTTTATTCATCCTCGTTGTGAATGATTGTATTTGAATGCAGTTGTAATTCATCCAAGGTGAGATGTTCAGTTATTTCTTAAGTCACAAACTTTTCGGCCATCATCAGCAAAATTTTTTGTAGAATTTAAATTGTAATTTCAATTTAAGAAAAACGTTTTAAACTTTAAAATCAAAAAAAAAAATAGAAAAATCATGTCTGTGATAGTCAAGTGTGAGAAGCCAAAGAAAAAGTGAACTATTTATTTTTCTGACGATGCCTCAAGATGCTATTTCAGTCTGCAATACTCCATGATTTAATTCCCAGATCAACTTGCCCGAAGCTTGTTCGTACTTCACCCATCCCATCGAATTGCGTCACATCTTGCCCATTAATCTGTCCATCGCCATGCTTACCAGCATGTCCATCTCTTTGCTCGCCTTGTCCAAAAAGTTGCCCACCACCTTGCCAACGTCGTCCTCCACGATGCTCACCGTGTCCACCGCCTTGTGTACCTGCATGCTCTCCATGTCATCCAATAACGTACGTCTCTTTCAAATATACGAGTTGTTTTTATAAAGAGTAGTGTGTAATTCTTGTGTCTTCTAGGATCATTCCATATAAACCTGCACTAGCTCGATGCACAATGGTTCAAGGAGGATTCCTCTGGAACGAAGTGAATACAGTTTGTGTTCCTGACCCTTGTTCAGCTTATTGCTACTATCCTTCTCCCTGTTAATAATGTAATCATTTTCTAGCAATGTTTTTTAGTCATTTTAATATGTATTATTCAATTATTTGAAGTATATTATCTCGATAATATTATGTACTGTCAATGGTTTTTTGAATATTACTTTGAAATTTCTCATTTAAATTCTAACACTGAATGATAACATTTTTCACAATCTTATTTTTGTTCCTTAGATGATTCAAACGTGACTGACTACCACTGCCGCACGTGCTTTTAGCGCACGTTTCGCACTTTTGTTTACATCTTCTGTGCAGTGCGCGGGCGCCGGGCTTTTATAGCTGCTGCAGCTTGCTGCAGCAGAGCTGCTTCAGCGGGAATGACCACCGACCAACCACGACGTGTTGCAGGACTGGGAAGGTATGGCCGTATTTCAAACGCTCATCTCAAGAATCAGAGAAGCAAAATCTTTGAAAAATGGAAGCACTGTGGAATCGAGTGAATTTACAACGTCCTCCATACAGGTCATGGGAAGTTCAAACAACAGAATTCGGTAAGAACTGTTCTAACCTCCTTTACTTTTTATTACTCTGTTGCATATCAACATTGATTTTGGGGATTTTAAAATGATCTTACTAGTCAATTGATTTATTCTTTTTTCATTTTATGAATCTATATGTTGTACAAAATGGATGAAACTAATTCATTTACATTTTATTTTGTGCAGATTCAAAACAGTTCATCAAAACTATTGATGAAATTTTGAAAGATTTTGAATCCTTTCAATTATTACACACAGAAGCTGCATTACTCAGTCGATTAATCTATCGTATGAAAAGCAAGTTCAGGAATGACAAAGGTTTAAAAAATATGGAAAAAGTAAATAGAGCACTATTGAATTATTTAAATATGTCTATACAAAGAGAGTATGAATTATTGAAGGAGTATACTGAAATTAATAATAAAATTATTAGTCTGCCGCCCCGACAAACACTTGAATTTGTTCTTGTAAGAACTCAAGGTTTCTCAAAACTCATGTGTCGAGTAGAATCGAGTGCGATAGAAGCTGCAAATGTATTGAAATCAAGATTGCTCACAGGTCAATATTGGTCAGTAGCTATGATTGCTTATGGAGTTATTAGTAGAATTTGGTATGGCAATATTATTTAATTATCATATTTTATTCTATTAATTGTACATACTTAAACTGTAATATGCTATTATTTTACAGGACTTTATCACGGCATATAATAAAAAGGGCTTGTGTGTGGTATGATAATATATATACTTACATGAAAAGTTTCAAAATAGTTGGTATTCCATGGTTACCAGATGATTATATTTTACCTTCAAATCTTTCACTCTGGCTTGATTTGCCATGGTTCAACGAAAGCTTAGAAAAGTATTATACCTTCTGCTGACAATTCTTCAAAAAGTTTTCAATTCAGACATTACAATTTTCTCCAATTCTTTTATAGGTTGCCACTAAAGGATGATCGGAAAAAATCAATATTTAGTTTAATCAAGACTGATAACGCAAATGAAACCAATTTGAGTGATGATGAACTTATATCAACTCAAGAAAAAATAAAAGAAGTGAATGACAGATCTATTGAAGAACATAAATTATCATCATCTGTGCAAGTCAAAGATGATTTAGGAAGTAGGTTATTTTAATGTTGAAACGAATTTGTAAAATAAAACTAATTCTCATATTTAATTGTGAATATTGAAAAAATTTTCAGAACCAATTTCTCGAGATAGCATTGAAAAAATCAATCAGCAGCCCATCAAAAAAACGAAAAAAACGAAAAAGAGAAAACACGAGGAAACTAAGATTATAAACCAAAAATATCAGAAATTTCATATAGAGTCAGAGAAGGATTTAGTTCAACTGTTGAGAGCTAAATCTCACCCAAGTTATGATGAACTGCAGTGGAAATCAATGATGAAACGTTTGAAGAAACTATTGATCAATTTGACGAAAAATAACACATGTGATTTGAACGGTAAATCATTGAAAAAAATCAATCTTCATATGGAGAAATGGACGAATTCTTGATTATTTCTGAATCACAAAAACATAGTATAAATATCAAGATAAATATCAATTAAATTGAAAAAAATTTGATTTTAATTAGAAAAATATTGCACTGAATTGCTTTTCAGCACTTTTATTATCTATATTAATTTGAAATAAAAATGATTTTACAAATGGGCCTAAAGAAAGCTGGGCAAAGAATGCACATATTTGAGTATTTATAATATATGAACAGATTTCTATTTGTTACTTTTATTTGTTTGAAGCAGTTTGATGCGTTTGATGCAGTATTATTACAGTATACATCTACAAAAAATCTTACAAGTTGTAAAGAGAAATGCACGCATTTTCAGAAAAAGTGAATTGCTGTTCCACTGAAAAATCTGCTAGTTAAGAAACCGAGGGGTTTGCATTCAATCCGGCTTCCCCAAGACAAAAACTAGTCTTTTCAGTATAAAACGATAACTTTCTGCAACTGCTTCTCAGAGTAAATAAGTCCAAACTGATGCGGCTTGGCTCATTTTTAGCTATACTATTTTTCGCCTCTATAGCGGGATAAAAAGGTGATTTTTTAGTGTGGATTCAATGTATATAGTGGAATTATAAAAATGTATAAAAGTATCCCATTTTGAACAATCGAAATACATTTATTAAACACTTTTATACGCTTTTGTACTCATTTGTAACCTTTTAAAGATTTCTGTACATTTAAGTATGTATGTATGTACATACATTTTTGTCGAATTGGAAAAATTGAATTCCTTATTTTCTGAAATTGTGTATTTCTGTGAATTTCTGAATGTATATACACTTTTATACATTTATGTTTATTTTTATAGAATCGGGAAAATTAAGTTGAATTCGTCATTTTCAAAAGTGTATCTCTATATTAAAAGCTGAACCGCCGCCGTCACGGCAAAAATGAGGAGCATTCGTGAGGAGAAATCGTGAGGAGCAACCGTGAGGAGTAATAATGACGGCGGTGGCGGTTCAGCTTTTAAAGAGAGATAACTAATTTGCAGTACATAGCGATCTATGGTAACCAGCGAGGATAGGGGGTACCCCCCCTAGTTCTCATGAAAGTGCATCTTCTAAAAGTATAGAGAAATGTACAAAAATGTAGTGAGTATGCACGCCAAAATTTAAGGTTTTACTATATGGGACACTTTTGAACGTTTTTATTCATTTTTATGCATTTTTGTACATTATATACATTAGTCATTTTTAAATTATTTTAGTGATTGGTTTGGTAGAGTCGGAAATTCTCATATTGATGTAAATAAACACGAATCTTCTTCAGTCGCATCAATTGTTAAGATACTTACGAGTAGTCAACGTTCAACGCAGATAGCGAAGAGCGCATAATTTTTCAGTTCTCAATATGACAGATTCACTTTTACTATTAATAAGTTGCGATACATCTTCAAATAGTTTTTCTATATAATGAATTGACTACGAGTTTTACAATCATTCATGTATTGCTTGTTGGCAGGTTTATGAATAAACGGCTCTTAATACAGATAAATAAGTGAAAGATGTTTTAATTATCTAAAACATGGAAAAATATATAATTCTGATGAATTTTTGAACCATGAAGCTATACGAAGAACAAGGAAAAATTGATTATCATTTTCTTGAAAAAAATAGCCCACAAAAAAAATCGATTCCGTGAAAAATTGGTTTAAGATTCAATAGATGATTTGCCGATTCGCAGTTCATATTAGTGAATAAGAGAAAAAAAAATATCTTGATCAACTTCTTTTTTTCAAGTTTTTGATCATTTATGCTTTAGAATAATTTAGATGAGCAATTAGCAACTTTTCGATTGATAAAATGATAACTAGAAACATTTCATAAATATTAAAGTCTTACCATCGCAAAAGTTCTGAAAGATAATATAGCGAATTTCCCAGCATTCAGTGCTAAAAGATTCTGTGATCTATATATGATCAAACAAACTGTTTTGATTTCCGTTGGTTTCAACTTGTACCAAGGAATATTGTACATCTCATTGGGAATCATTTCACTCTAGAAAAATACATATTTAATATTTTTTGGATGAACTATATAAATCTCAAGTACATACAATATAAAAGACGTAGTGAAAACCTTATTTATGAGATATTGGCTAGCACAACAGAAACAAAAAGTTTGCCACAGAGTTGCTGCATACGCGAGAAAATATTTTATCAATTGGACTTTATCTTGAGATTTGTTCGTCTAAGAATCATATAAGTTATAGAATTATATTACGTTATTATATATTAAATTATAAAAATAAATTGAAAGGATTTAAACAAAGGTATTAGTCTATGAGTCTATAAGAAATTGCCCCGGCTTGCGAACTTACGAAACAAATATAATGTGTGCCTATCATATCTGTGATTATACTGGTTCATTTATCAAATTTATTTGATAAACTTCCTCTTACTACTCTATTCTACTTAATTCTTTCTTGTAAAACCATATACAAAAAATACGTCAGAGGACGCAGCGTCAGCGCCCCAGACACGACAAGTATTTCAAATAAAATTGGTTTCGTAAGTTCACAAGAGAAGAATTTATTATGTATATAAGTATGTAACTTTTATATCTTTATAATTCTATAAAATAGATCCGTATTAAGCTTTTTTATCGAGAAAAATTCATGCTTCAGAAAACGAATCAGGCTGGTTGAAAGAGGAGCGAGGACGCTTTAATATTCCGTATCGAAAAAATCGACGCATGGGCGTCAAAAATGGAAGAATAAAAATTGTATTTCTACCAATGTCTTTCGGAAAAACTCTCGAAAAAAAATATGAACTCACGGTATGGTACGAATGTGGGCTTGACCAATCGATAGATCTGATTGAGCGCTTTTATTTTCCATCGTAAGAAATTCGAAAATTTCGATGGTTGAAGCACTATTGTTTGATTAAACCAATATTTTTAAAATACTATCAGTTTATAATTGTATCGAAAATTTATTCTGGCACGCGTACTATACCATTTATTTTATATTTGCTGATTATTTTAATTTGTTTCCATTTTACGCTCACACGTTGATTTATTGCAATTTTTGATTTATGAAATAGTGCAGAACATTCCATTCGATCCGTAATGTCCGTTTCCACACATACAAATTTTTTCATTGATTTTACAGAACTCAAAAAATTAAAGATGGATTAATTTCATTATCTTATAGAATTCATTATTGTAAATTTTATCATTATGTATTTACGTACAGTTATCACAACGAATCCATAGAAGCATATGATCAGTCCACTTGATACCACTTGAATGAAAGAAACATTGCTATAAATTTTATCTATTTTATTAACGAAATCCAGCACTTTTTTGTGTTTCTTTATGAGATTAGACAACGGGTATGGGTTCTTCTGCAGGTGACAGTTTTCAGAAAATAATTTTATCTCGTCAAGTAATGAACCTATGTGACCTGAAGCATGTATCACCTATGATAATATTATTAAATTCAATTATTCGTGTTGGTCAGATTGATGAAATGACTCTAGAACAATGATAATTTAGACAAGACAACGATTCAAGCGATTCAAATTTGAGTTCTATCCAAATAAATTATCATTTCTTGGGTATTGAATTCCACTGTCTATAAAGAAAGATAATAAACAAAGAAAAATCATCTTCTGAGAGCCAGAAAAGTCTTTTCAATTCTTCCAAAATAATCGATTGATGGTGAAACAACCTATCGGTTTCCATAGACTATTCTTACCAGAACAATTAATAAAGTTTCAAACATTGAGCTCAAAGTACCCATCAAGGCTCCTTGTACCGCGTGGATAATATATAATATCTCAAAAATCGGGGAATTCTGGTAGTCGAATGGGTAATATGCTTCGATAACTGTCACGCGGTTTTCCACAGAAACTTCGACATACATCAAGACAAATCGGATATGAAATAAACAGATTGTAGCCGCGTATATTGCGTAATTGTACTTGCAAAAACGATTAGCGGACTTGATGTGAGTCAGCCATTTTTCGACTACAATTGTTTTATCAAAATCATTGGCCATTTCTCGGAGTAAGTCGATTAGATCACTGTAAGTAGAAGCTGAGATGATTTTCACTCGTATATAATATTTGATATAATGCATACAAATTTCCTACCTCCTCCGAGACAACAAGATTATAATTTTGATTTGAATACATATTTCTGATGTGACATCACCCAAACTATCTGTTTTTAGTTCTTGATTTTTAAACGATCTTGCAACATCCCAACATTGGAAGGGTATCGTTGTGAATAATGGTGATATTATTAATAAAGGTCTTAAAATACTGAAGTATCCCGGAAAAAGACCAGCTAATTTCAAATAATACTCCAGTACTTTCGCTATTATTGGTATATACATATTACTTGTTGGTCTCTTTCAATTCTAAATTTTTCAATTTATAAGCTTACAATTTATCCACAACGGACCAACTGATGTGTACAATATCAGTTGTTCGAGAATCACGGAGTAACGAGTAAGGTTTTACGAGTGAATTCTAAAGAACTCTCTTTTTTAACCGATTACAAATCATATTCTTTGTTTAGAAAAAAAACACCCAAGCAGACTTATAAGTATATACTTGCATCATAGTCTTCAAAGTATCAATTTCGTGAACAATATCTAAAATTCAAAACTGTCCCTTATCATTTCATGGTTCATTCAATATTTAAAGAACTATAGCTGCGTGCATCAGAAAAAAACTGCATCACTGAATCACATGGACTCAATCGTATGACTATTTTAATATTTTAACACTGTTTCGAGCTTTATCCTCTGTTTGGATTTAATAATCATCCTGGCATACCTTTATCAAACCTTATTAACTGTTATACTTTGATGACACAATTTAATGTATTTTCCGATAGTAATTAATTGCACAATGTGCGAAAAAATTTAAGTTTAGAATATTTTTTTAATATTTCCGAGATCAGCTATTCTTTGTTTGCTACTGCAGTAAGTAATTTTATGCCTATGGTTCGAATGTATATTATTAATGGACGAGTATACTCAATTTTTTAAAAATATACAAACCCTCGGAGGTGAATGATGAGATATATGGGGAAACTTATTTCGTAAAATACATTATGAATTTGCATTATTAAACTCTCATATTTCATCGCAAACTGCCTGCAGTTACATATAATTTTCTACGATAACAATTAATTCTTAATTTATTGTTTGTACGAGACTACAAGATCTTGTCATAAATATACTGGAGTTTCTTCATCTAATCGCCATCTGGGTGTATTGAACATATAGATAAAGCTGGTGTTTCTCAAAAAGCTTTTGGACAAGTAACGGGTCTTTTTTAATTTCAATTCAACAGGTTGTATCAGTCACATGGTGATTCACATGCACCGCATTAAGATGATCTTCAAGAGATTTTCAAATAGTTCTTACTTGCCCTGTATGAAAATGTAAAACTAAAATATAACAAACCAGGCAACAATAAACGTCTTCCGGATTCGTAAGATATCTGACAGGGTGCTTGTTCATTTGGGTAAAAGCCTTGAAAAATTCAGAGGAATTAGGTATATTGCAAGGCACCTATCAATTCTTTCTATATATTTTCTCTCTCTATAGATGGGCGTAATAAAAAAAAACTTTTCAATTAGGAAAAGTTTTTTTCTAAATTTTTATAAAGGTATCAATAAACGGACAACGTCATTCGATTCAGACGGGCCGTTTGACCAGGATAAGTATACAAAAGTTGATTATTCCGAAAAACTTTTATGCTTGAATTATTATGCACAATTTTCGAAATAACCCCTTTAAATCTCCAATTTTTCGTCATTTTTTCAATATCATTCGATTTGGATGATCGTTTACATACGGAAATACCTTGAAAGTATCATTTTTTGAATTTTTTTTTTCAACAGTTTTGCTATCCTCAAATTTTGACATGTGATCAAAGAGCCAAAAAATTATCGGAATTTAATGACTTGGAGGCATCATGTCGATGTATTTTCATCCGCTCTATCGTTACCTCTTTCGGACCTTCATGTACGCGTGATCTACTGGTCGGAAATTGTCAAATCCTAGAAAAGTCTTTATATGTGCTTATGGAGGGTGAAACAGAAGATTTGCAACTCTTGCGTCCGCCAAATTTTTCATTTGCCTCACCGATCAATCGAAATTCGAAACGTTATAGATTGAACGATTGTACAGTGATATGACCCATTTGTGGATTACCTAAGACCAGAAAAATCTCCCAAGATTTCTGGGCTCAGAGTAATCATGATTGGTGTCCCAAAGCTCGGGCATTCTTCTCTAGCGAGCAAAATATCAGTGAATGAACCGACATCCATTTCAAATGCATTGTAGAAAATGTGACAAATTTCAAAACGTGAAGAGGAACACAGGTTATTTTAATAAAGTTTCGACAGTAATTAAAACTTAAATCTATTCAGTTCCTTAGTACTGTAGAAATTCTTCCTGAGGAATTTCTCGATTCAACCGTCTCTTGTACAACCCGGTGTACATACAAAAAATGTATTCGAACAATAACAGGCGGCAATGAAGATACGATAAAAAATATACGTAAAAAATAATGATCACGATGACAGTATATCCTTCTATCTAAACACTCGACTCATAAATGATAATTTGCACTATAGATTTTCTCGGTTCCGAACCAGGCTTTGGCTCCGATTCTTCTTCATTGGGACGGACAATTTTGAGAAGAGCTTCTACTGCTTCTTGCATCGTTTGACTATTGTAGTCGCCCTTTTCTACGCAGCTCTTCCTACGCATGGGCATAGATATCACTTTCAACACTTTCCTAGAAAAAAAACGAGAAAGATTTTGTTCCTCGCGTTCAAATTGCCTTGTAGAAGGTGTTTACAGATAATTGATTTACCTGAGATCGGTTTGTAAATTAGACATATCCCCGCCGGCTTGCTCGCCAATCTTTCTCAGAGTATCGGCGAGAGGTCCGCTGAGAGCTTGCAGTCTTTTCCAAGAGTGCGCGTATTGCCGGCGCACCAGTTCAATAATAGTACTAGTTAGCGCGAGACCCACCAGAATGTAGACCGTGCAGAACAGCATGTATTTTGGATTAGCTGAAAAAATTTGACAATTCTGCAAGCGCTCACGGATGGAATGGTGGAATTTCATGGGAATTTCACACTTACACCACGTATACATATATATGGTGAGTGTATACTCAATAAGGCTCATCTTTTGACCTTTAATTTAAACGTTCGTTTACCGCAGCTCCGTGTCATAAAACATTGTTCGATGGCATGAGATAATATTGGAAGAAAATATGTTGACCAGTTGCGAATGTTTGCACCAGTTTTACAAAGTCACCATATGGATTTTTTCACCAACCGAGACATTCCATCTCAAAATTAAGCGATGTAACTATTTGGTTCCTTAGAATTTAACGCGATGCAGTGGCAATTCGCGTTAAAGCCTTATTGGGTACAACTAGCTTAGTTATGAAAAATTTCAATCGATTTTTATCAAACTCACTGGGAACCACATCACCGAATCCAATAGTTGTCATGGTCACGAAACAAAAGTAAAATCCCTCAAAGAAAGTCCAATGAGTCTCCCATAGTTTGAACAAAGCTGCGCCGCAAGCGAGGTACAAAAACAGCAGTACCACGGCAGCCAATGCACCTATGTGACAAACACATTGTATGTATTACTCAATAAGATGTTGAACTGAAGATGTATACCGATGCGCGTGACATCTTTTTATTTACCCAAAGACTTTTTGCTGGTAGCTTTCTTGGGAACACACGACTTCAAGACTTTGGGAAGCTTGGATTTGATTTTAGGGGCAACGGAACTGACTCCCTCGGCGAACAGGCTACCATAATCAGCGATCACAGTCAATGTCAGAGGTATACCGATTAGAGCGAAGAGGATGCAGAATACTCGTCCGTAGAATGTGGAAGGGAAGACATTCCCGTAACCTATGCAAACCGAATCGTCATTGGTATAATAATTGCCAATATAATGATCAATACATTCTTGTTCAATATTTGTTATTTACAGTGGCTTCCTTCGAATTCTGACTCTCAACTAAAAGACATTGATTGATATAAGAACCTTACAGTTTGATGAATTCTAGGTTGCCACTGAAAAAAAGTAAAATGAAATACGATAAATCGTATAATTTGATGATTTTTTTCTATTTCATCTTAATTATGCATGCAGGCATTTTGAATTCTCAGAAAATTGTGAGTGTGGGTGCAATGGCCTTTATTACTCATGTAACCAGTAGTTGACTATCACAAAAATTCAATTTTTCCAGAATTTTTCATTTGGCTTTATTGTAGTTACCAACTGGATTTAGAACACATTTTTTGTCTGCGAAAGTTCAATGCTTAGAACTCTGTCATCGAAAGACCCGATGATCATTGACCTAGGAAAATTTTTTACGGAATGAAATATTGTTACATGGAAACTGTAGACCATTAAAAAAAGAACGTCAACAATAGAGGATTATTTATTTTCATCCGATCTTCTTCGCATAAATGATTTACTAAAATTTGTTTGAAATCAGTATTTTGAGAATATTTGTGAGTAATGTTTAAATAGTCAATTGTTTATCAATTTTGAATTATGAAAAAAATAACACTCAAATTACCATTTATACATTAACAATAAATATTCTCAATATATTTATAGCAGACAATCTTCTTTAAGAATAATCTGTCTTTAAACAAGCGGTTCTTTAGACGAGAATAAACAATAGGTCCCAAATCTAGTTCGTAAGTATTTTGGAAGCGAATAAAATGAGTGGATTCAAAATTAATGTAAACAGAAGATAATGACCAATTGTGGTTAATATCGTGCTTGCGAAGAAAACCGCTTGTAGTACACTCCATCGGTCTGCGAAAAGTGGCTCGGCATTGAGTAGTTCCTCATCCGTAGCCGTGATTTTTGGTATTAGATCCATCGAGAGTCCCGATCGCGCTGCATCTTGCACCGCAAGCTCGTACGGCCGGAGAATGGAAATTTCCTGCGGTGAAATAATATTTTCGAGAATCTATAAGAGGATGCTTATAACAGACGATAATGTAAACGTCATTATCACGCAAATTATACCCATTCTGCTTTGTTAGTGATATTCGTATTATCAACGGAAGTGATCAACTCATATCTCTTGAGTAGCAAAGATGTTTTCAAACCATTCAGTCTTTCGGTTTCTGCTGGCAACTCGAGCCTTCTAAATACCTGCAATGAACGCAAAAAAAATCGATTAAGTCTCGTAAAATTTTGAATTTTTTCTCAAGTATGAAAAATATATTTCCCTGTGAAATTTAAAATATAATTTATGCATATTATAGATCAGAGTTATTAGTTTTAATTTGTCAAAAGTGCAGATTATGACGAGTCTTTCAGTAAGAATATATTTCACGTTCTTTCATTAAATTAATCTAAAATTTGAAAATGATTATTTTGAATGGTCGAGTGGCGGTTTGATATCGAAACGCTTCATGACCCTTAGCATCGTATATGTTGACTAAACAGAAGTCGATGTCCAGAGCTTTCCATTTTCAAGCGTTCTAGATCTCTTCTACATTCTATTCTTCTCGCCGGCACAAGCGTCACGAGTCATTAATAACACTGGCTCTTATAGCTGTGAAAGAGCACTCGTGTCTCAATTGGCTTTTACATGTTTTTTTACATCAAGTTAATAATGTAGATTCCTAACGACGATATTAATTTAATATTTGAATCATTCAGGCGAGTATAACAGATTCTTTTGCTCACAATTTCATATACTTTGGTATTTTCATTACTCGCGTTCATTCTAGTTCAGTATTAATTTCAAAATGAAGACTAAACCCCACGATTGCATGTCGGAATCTAAAATACGTTGTCCATTAACTCTTGAAAATTGTTTGATTCGAGGAAATTGAAATTTTTGACGTGACCAAAGTGATCTTTTCAATTTCGTTAGTAAAATTTTGAAAATTGTAGACCTATACCTAGCAACGCTGACAAACTTAATGGGGGACGGATTTCGTGCAAAAACGACATGGAGGCTTTGTTTATCCAATTCGGTGAAAACTTTGGCAGTGAAGAGAGGCAGCCCGGGATTGTTATGTAGGAGGAAAATCGTTTACTTGTGGAGCGCGTTTACAAAGCTAATAACCCAAAGCGCTCCGAAGTGCCGCGTGCCGCAGTTTCCGTTGCCGACTCCGAGAATATCGATGATTCGTATATAGCATCAAACGCCCCCGACATCATCTGCACGACTCTCAAAGTGTAAACTAAAACTCACGGAACGCCTCCCATTCAAGCTCTAAGCCCCGATTTTACTCGAGCGATTATGACGCCATTAAAATTTTGATTAGATTTGTGTTTTGCGTCGAGGTGAGTGAAGAGCTCACGTACACACTGGTACGATTCGTATGATGTGATTTTTCCCAGTAACTGGATCAAATTCAGCCGAGAAGAAGGATTATTTGGTGGTAAATTTACTGCAATCTTATGAAATTGTTTATTTTGATATTAAAGCATTGAAATTTTAGATGGAAAAAAGGTAAAATTGAAGCCTTCTCAATTATATATTTAATACCTTTTTTTATTTTTCGAATAATTCTTGATAATAATTGTTGAAATTATAATATGCCTTTGTCGAAGATTTTCTTTAATCCAAATCACTTTGGATCTTTTATTCGTCGAAAGAACTCATGATTATTCTCAGGATTTGTTGAAATTCATAAGAATGTCCATTAAAGATTTGCGGGAAAAGTTGGAAATATCGGATCAA
Source organism: Aphelinus atriplicis (assembly GCA_020882685.1). Classification (NCBI taxonomy): domain Eukaryota; kingdom Metazoa; phylum Arthropoda; class Insecta; order Hymenoptera; family Aphelinidae; genus Aphelinus; species Aphelinus atriplicis. Next base: position 19,558,513 of record CM037075.1, on the reverse strand, counting down.
CAAACTGAAAGGTTCTGGAAACAATACAAGATCTCTCCAGAAAACATTTATTTGTGATACGATACTTTTCTTTCTTCCCCAAAACACTGGTCTTGGAGTCTCGTTCTGAGACGGAGCAGAAATAGTCACGGAAGCTTGCGCACAAGTATTCCGAAGATCATATGTTATACGCGAGCGGTTTTGAAAGTGGGACACATATAAATATCATGTGAAAATAAAAAAAAAACAAATTTAGATACTCTTTCATTATTCTCGTAACTTTTCATATGTTCCTGTACAGTTAACCGAGTTGAGTTATCAATTGTTATTCGCGAATCGTCGTGAAAAAGATTAAAATTATTTAAATCGAGATAAATCCATTTTCACTTGAAAACTCGAGTAAGAAATTTTCGTATTAGACTGAGCTACACATTTGATAATACGAAAATTCTTGATTAATTCTTAAAAAATGTCCAAAAGCAATGGGGGTCAATATAATCATCACAGAGTACTTGTATTACTTTTTAGTTTTATTTCTATTCCGAATCAATCAGCATGTATTTATGATCACGTCAATTTATGAATAAAAGTAAATTAACTGTTCATAGTTGAATTCCATATTATCCAATACCAATTCATGAATCTTGAAACATAAACGTAGACGATAATACAATGTAGAACTAATTTGTTTTCAGCATTCTATTGCTCAGTATTAAATTTCTACGATACAATAAATTCACATATAGTACGCGATTATAGCAGAACCCTTACCAGTCCACCGATCAGTGTATAAATCATCAAGAATACTAGTAATCCCACATGGCTAGCTATCGATTTGATCTTCCTCAGGGTTTCTGGCTGGAAGATTTTTTTCGGTTTACTCGGACCGTTCCCGTTCAACTGTACTTCCTCGTCGTAGGACATGATTGAGTATCAGGGAAAACGCGTAGCAAAATTCATCTCACAATTACAAATGAACAATTCGAATGTTGCCGTGCGCGTATATCGCTCGTCGCATTTTCGCACTTGAATTCGAATTCCGGCCCAACGATTCACATGTTGGCGAAATTACTCGAGATGCAAGTTGAGTCACTGCACATCACGCTATTTTCATTTTCCCACAAAAGCTCATGGCAATTTGATTTTTTCCGAACTGTTATAACCGACGAGGCGGCGGCGCGCGCGAACGCGCGAAGAAAAGCGCGGAGCTTCTGGCGGGCGATTATCACGCGATTGAGCAAGTGGTTAGTGGACGACTAACTGAGATTTCGGAGAGATGAGATGAATTCTCCTCGCGCGGCATCTCGGGTGTTGCGACGCGTTCGAATCGGCGCCAGCGCAGTCGCGAGCTCCTGATGTATATATATATTTCGCATTGCTTCAGGCGCGATTATAATTAAATTTCTTTGAAAATCGAAAAATTGCGCTACTTTTATTTTTCTCTGCTGAATTTCACGTTTTTTTCATCTTCATTATATATTCGCGACTTTTGCTGTTCAATATTGTTGACACTGTTCGAACTAATTTTCATGCGTGCTTTGCGTATGTGAACTTTTAGCAATTATTCGTATTGTAATTATCACGTAATATGATGATGCTCGAGGGTTAGGCTAAGTAGAATTAGAAACGAAATGATGAGCGAATAATCGTAGAGGATATCAATATGCGCTGGTTAAAGCAATTACATAGCTAAGTCTGTCAATGTCACCTGCCAATCCGGATTAATCAATCGTTCCCGAAATTATATTTTCATGCGATTTATCCGCATAAATATTGGGGGCTTTTGATTTTCAAATTAAATCTTGTGCTCCATGCGCGCGTCATAAAAAACTTGACATTCCCAAAGAAAGAGAACAAACGCTTAGATTTCGACGAATCCTCGAAAAAAAAATAATAGGTCTGAGATCTATCCATCGTTACAGCAACGAATATACTCACCAGTAAGTGTACACGCAGTCGCTATAACATGTATAGACTCGCAAAATCAAACCGGCGCTGTTATATACATTCGAATTTCGTGGGCAGATTGGTCGAGTCAAGCCCGCAGAGTCGTGTTCTATATATAGTGTTGGCTCGCTCGACCAACGCAGTCGCGGTGGGAAGTGGGTGTCGCTGGGCGCCGGCGACGTCACTCTCGCGGCTGCTCGGCTCGCGGCTCATAGGTTGGCAGTAAGGGGCTAGTGGGCCGTGGTGGGCCGTGTGTATCTCGACGATTTGCCCCGCGCACTGCAGCATCACCAGCAGCAGCAGCCGCAGCGTCCAGAGCCGTCAGCGTCAGAGGAGGTTCCCCCGGAGCCGAAACCCAGGCACCTGCTGCTGCCCGCCGTTATGCGTGAGTTGCTGCAGCGTCGTCCCCTCTCGTAACGGTCGTCGCGCTCTCTCGGCAGATCGATAACTGCCTCTATCTCGAGCTGCTCACCATTCTCATGAGCCGACGAGACAAGTGTCATTTATAGAATGGGCGTATCGCCGCCCGCCCGCTCGCCTGCGCTCATCTACAGTAGCGTTCAATTTAATTCGATGTACTCGATTTTTGGCAGTCGAGTCTCGGTATACTTATTGAGCGACGGGTATGTACGTGACGTGACGTCTCGCTCGATAGTTGAATGTGTCATTGATCGTTCCGCAGCTTAATTTTTGGGCCCGCGTACATCCGACGAGTATTACTCGTTTGCCCGATTTTTCTCACGCTCCGACTGTTTGTTTATTCGTTGTTGAGGCTCGGCTCTGCAGCTTGGCAGACCGCTGGCTTGACAATGGACTGCGTGTGTTTTTGAACTTTGAATTGTCTGTGTAGTTTGTTTGCCACAATTACGCACTTGAAGCTGTTGATAGTGATCATCACTAATGCAAGACAATCATTCAATGTAACCTAATGAAAACAAACATTTCCAATACAATTGCTCCGGCAATACAAGTATACTTGGCTGGTTTGAGATAATAGTAACCTCGCTCGAACAATTCGTGGAGTTGTATGAATTAGACGTATCGGCGGGGAAGAACTTTGGTTTTATTATTATTTTTTCTACAGGTAGAGAATTGTAGAGCTAGAGCTCTGTATCCATCAAAATGATTGGTGGTTTGTTTGTCTACAACCACAAGGGGGAGGTCTTGATCTCCCGGGTGTATCGAGATGACATTGGAAGGAATGCTGTGGATGCATTTCGCGTCAATGTCATCCATGCAAGACAGCAGGTACGATCGCCTGTGACCAATATAGCCAGGACATCATTCTTCCACATAAAGAGGGCCAATATTTGGCTTGCTGCCGTCACAAAGCAGAATGTCAACGCTGCCATGGTTTTTGAATTCCTTCTCAAGATCATCGATGTGATGCAATCCTACTTTGGAAAGATCTCCGAGGAGAACATCAAAAACAATTTCGTTCTCATCTATGAACTTCTTGATGGTGAGAATCATTTTATCTTAATCGTATTATTGATATTTCATATGAATTGAATTATGTTGTGTATTAATATTTTTGTTCTACAAATATGTAACGGAAAATTAATTGAAATCTTGAAACTGTAGCATAGAGATTTTATAAAAATAATTCAACAATTGTTTTATCTGGTTTCAGAAATTCTTGATTTTGGTTATCCTCAAAACTGCGACACGGGTGTTCTCAAAACTTTCATAACTCAACAAGGTGTAAAATCTGCAACAAAAGAGGAACAAGCACAAATCACATCTCAAGTAACTGGACAAATTGGATGGAGAAGAGAAGGCATCAAATATCGACGCAATGAACTATTCCTTGATGTTCTTGAATATGTTAATCTGTTGATGAGCCCGCAGGGACAGGTGCTCAGTGCTCATGTTGCTGGAAAAGTAAGATTTACATAATTTTGTCACTTATAATATTTATATTGAATTTACTACATTTTTTACAATCTCATTAGGTTGTCATGAAATCTTACTTATCTGGCATGCCTGAATGTAAATTTGGCATCAATGATAAAATTGTCATGGAAGCAAAAGGCATGAAAGGAAGTGGCAGTTTGGGAAATGTAGGTGGAGATGATCCTACTGGTGCTCGATCTGGAAAACCTGTAGTTGTTATAGACGATTGTCAGTTCCATCAATGTGTAAAACTATCCAAATTTGAAACGGAACATTCCATTAGTTTTATACCACCTGATGGAGAATTTGAGTTGATGAGGTAAAATCTAATTGTTTTATGTATTTATTTTTTATTAGTTTTAACTCTTATGGCAATACAAAATACTAATAGTAAAAAATACTTTGATTTTGTTCGAAGGTACCGCACAACGAAAGATATTTCGTTACCCTTCCGCGTAATTCCGCTGGTTCGTGAAGTCGGTCGTACTAAAATGGAGGTAAAAGCTGTTTTGAAGTCTAACTTCAAACCATCATTGTTGGGTCAGAAAATTGAAGTGCGCGTGCCAACGCCATTGAACACTGCTGGAGTTCAGTTGATTTGCTTGAAAGGCAAAGCAAAATACAAGGCTTCTGAAAACGCGATCGTTTGGAAAATCAAGCGTATGGCTGGTATGAAGGAGACTCAACTCTCAGCTGAAATCGATTTATTGGAAACTGACACGAAAAAGAAATGGACGCGACCTCCGATATCTATGAACTTTGAGGTGCCTTTTGCTCCATCAGGTTTCAAGGTTCGATATTTGAAAGTCTTCGAATCGAAGCTGAACTATTCTGATCATGATGTTATTAAATGGGTTAGGTATATTGGCCGAAGCGGTCTCTATGAGACAAGATGCTAAACTACTCTGATTCATTAATTCGATTATAGCAAATGAGTAATCTCAATCGTAAAGTAATATGATTTTGTTATGGTAAAGTACACTGCGATCGCAATGAAATCACCTAAAGTTGCTTCATATAATTCAGCTAAAAGAGTATGTGCTCAACACTGATGCTGTAGAGATATGACAATACTCGTCATCAATTGTCCAATATAGACTTGAATCCTGCATCATTGTGAGAATGAATGTAACTTTTTTTTCCATCAAATTTCGGGGGAATCAAACAGAATGATTGTGTATTAAAAAAAGTAGATGATTTTTGAGTTGATCAAATTTTCTAACATCAATTATATTTAGGCCAATAATTATTGCAGTTTTTAATAAATGATCGTTTTGCTATTGTGATTCCCATTGCAATGAAGTTTGAGTTTCTACTCTCTGTAGCATCATTGTTTTGCTTAATGTTGATAGAATAACTGACCTTGATTGACCCTTCACGACAGTGATTTTGTGGACGATTATGAGTACCAATATGCATGGGAAGCAAATTTGTTATGGAGTGATACTTTGTTCGAGTTTTATCGAGTAAAAGAAGATTGTAGGATTTTTTCTGTATATTAAAGTCATTATAATGTATGTTGAAATACATGTGCAACCAATGCAAGTATATCGTTTATTCACGGAAGAAAGATTATTGTAAACAGAGTCTCTGAGATGTAGATTGTGTATTTGAAACTCGGAAGGAAATCCTGAACAAGTAAAATAATGTTAAATTTTAAGGAATTGAATGATGTATAGATAAATAATGGTATTTACCGTGGGGAGTAATTACGAAATCTTAATCGTCATAAATTCGTTGCAATCACTGAGTATATATTGGCTTGAAAATGAATTTAGACACATATCCACTAGTATTAAAGTACGTGATATGCGCATTGTTTTAATAAGACGAGAAATCAACATTTCTCAGTTCAGCATTCGATTTTCATTTTATATTATTTTTATTATACATATGTAATGTAATAAATTAAGAGTTGATGGTTAAATAAAATTGTAAAATACATGAAACTGCAGAGTCAACATGGTGCTTGTCAATGAAACCTCGCCTGCATGCAGCCCGTATATATGTATCCCCCGCAGCGCAAAGCCTCGAACCATAACACTGAGATTCCCGGACTAGATCCAGACGTGTTGTATCAAAGCCGGGCCCAACTCACTCTCGTATCGTACCGCGCTGGCAAGAATACGATACGAAGATCGCGTAACAAGTCAGCTGGAGGGGGGAGAAGGGCTCAGAGAGAGAGAGAGAGGGAGGGAGCATATCGTGGACTCGGCCGCGCGCGGAGCTTTCGCGCGGCGCGCGAGAGCAACAAGCGAATCGGAAAAGCGCGGACTGGGTTGCGCGCTTGCGTCTTCTGCTACTGCGTCTGCGCGCTGGCACGCACACGTATATTCCCCCGAATCCGAATCGGGCCGCGCCGCGATTGCTTTGGCACGCTCGCGCGCGCGAGAGAGAGAGCACCACGCGCTATACGCGTACCTATATATAAAAGCCTCGTGTATTTCACGTGTGTGTGTGTGTGTGTGTGTGTGTGTGCTGTCGCGCTGGTGCGCGCGGCCTCTCTCTCTTACACACACGCTGGGCAGATCGCGAAGAGAAGAGCGCGAGCGCGCATACACACACTCGACGTATTCGTAGCTCGAGGTTGCTCGAGGTTAAGAACATGTCAGCTGCGGAGGGCCTGCTGCACCAGTCGGCCACCGGGACGACGTCGACGGCGACAGCAGCGGCGGCGCCAGCAGCAGCAGCAGCAGCAGCAGACAGCAACAGTAGTAGCAGCAGCTCCGGGGTCCGCACTGCACGTGAGTAGGCGGGCGCGCGACCGGCCAGCTGTGCCCCCCAAACTCGATTACTACACACACACACACACTTTCGGCGAATCTCCTCTATCATCATCGATCCGAGAGACAGCTCTCGAGCTTTTATCAGATTAGTACCTATATACGTGTGCTTGCGCTCTCTCGGCCCTCTCATGCGCGCACACACGCCTACACACACACACACACACTCCCTCCCTCTCAAGCTCTCTCTCTCTTTCTCGCGTGCTCTCTCTGGCTCGCTCGCGCGCGCAGTGTTCTCTCGCGAGTGCACATCACCGCATCAGTGACTGACTGCTAGCTCACATACACACACATACGGCACTGCTGCACTACACAACGAAATTGCCATGGTACACATAGTAGCAGCAGCAGCAGCAGCAGCAGCAGCAGCAGCAGCAGCAGCAGCAGCAGCAGCAGCAGCAGCAGCAGCAACGGCAGCAGCGACAGCAGCCGGCCCTATACACGACAGACGGCTGCTGCACCTTGTTTTCTCTGATGTATAACGCTCTCGCAGCCGCATCGCCACGACTATATAATCGTTCTTGTGCAGCAGAGTAAGTCTTCTGCAGTCGCGCGGCTCGGCTCGCGTTCTAAACGGGTTTTGTTATTAGCTGACAAACGCTATGTATGTATATACGTGTACCCCGCTTCCTGGCTCCGTTACATATCCGCGCGCACCTGTGTGTGTCCGTCAGTGTCTCTGGTGCCCCTAGTGCGCAGCGCATTATATTATTCTCAACTGAAAAATAATTAACGCTCGTATGTATACGTGTGTTTGGATGCCAGTTGCGTATAAACCAGTTTTGCGCTATCGATTTTTCAACGACTCTATATCGCGTGTATGTGCATAATGCCCCCCACCCTCCTACCCTTCCCGCCCGCCCATCGTCGCTAAAGAGTTATTCAGTGTTGTTGGTGTTTTTACTTTTCCATTTATATATACACACGTACACACATACACGCGGACGGCGGAATCGTCGAAACCGTACAGTGGATTTTTGTATCGCTCCATCGCATTGTTTCGCATTGTTATTGTCCATTGTGCGGTGCTGAAAGCGCGCGCGCGCGCGCGCTCGGGGGTGTAATCGAGCGTAAAATGTTTTATATAGGAAACTCAATACAGCGGTGCAGGCGGGACGCGAAAGAAGGAACGCGCGACGTCCATCGTCGAGGAGAGTTTTTTCAAAATTTCTCTTCTTTCCCTCGCCGCTTGGTCGTCCTTGTTGTTCGCGACGAGAGAACCAATTCCACCCCCCCCCCCGCCGCCGCGTCGTGTACAACGCGCGATTCTCGCTCGCAGCCGAGAAATTAGGTCAATCCCCCGGCTGGCTGTCTCTCAATCCGCTTTACTCGATGCGTTGAATATTACAATAGCTCGGACGCGAGCATCGCGCATTCAATATTTTTTCGTATACGTATTTTACAGTAGTTATAGACAGGGATGCGCGCGCGCGTGTTTATCAACACTATTTCGAATCAACGATTCGTCTTTTCAACGATCCTCTGAACGAGTGCGGCAATTTTTCACCGAAGCTGTCGATGTCTACGTGTGTGTGTGTGTGTGTGTGTGTGTGTGTGTGTGTGTGTGTGTGTGTGTGTGTGTGTGTGTGTGTGTGTGTGTGTGTGTGTGTGTGTGTGTGTGTGTGTGTGTACGAACTTTGTTGTTGGCAATAATCTCTTTGCAATTTATTTTCCTGAATATTTAACATCCTTTGCAGCCGCTGTGTTCTACTAGTGTCATTAATAATCCCCCCTACCCTCGACACCCCTTCATTAATGTATTTATCACCCCTATTGTTGTCTCTTCCCTCTACTTTCCAAAATTTCATTTTCCAAATGTCTGTTCATCGATGTCATGTTATCCGAAGTATCTGTATCTATTGATATTCAAAAATGTGTAAATACACTCTGCTATGTAAAACAAAAAAAAAGCTCGAATATGTGTATCAATGAATCCATGAATTTTCATTGTACAAATATAACCTTCCATCCCGTATGCTGTAGTAACAATCACTAGTTGTTTTTTAGCTTGTACATGTATATAAGTATTTAGTGCAACCACATACGATCATCAACACCGTTGGAAACAGATCAATCATTGATTCGACGGAAAAGAAAAAGTTTCCGATTTTACCATCGACAAACAATGCCAATGATCAACTCCTACTCACAAATTGAAATTCCCGTCGAACCTTGTCAAACGGAACTCGACCAGTCGAAAAGTATATACATCGAATTAAGGGGTTATTAATCGAGCAATTCGCCGCAAATTGAAACACCACGCGCGTGCGGTTTGTTTTTTTTTTCGCCATCGCGACATTCCACTCGGTTCTCGACAATCGCCCTGGTGCACCCACTGATTTCATCGTTTCGCTGTTATAATTAATATGCCCAGCGGCTATTTCGGATGCTCCATCCCCTACGAGTGTGTACATATCTATATATACATCTAACTGGTTATCGAGTCGCGGGTCGCGTGCTTTTTCGGAGACTCGTGCGCGCGCGCATCGACATGTATATATGAGCATATACTCATATACTAGTGTGTGTGTGTGTGTGTGTGTGTGTGTGTGTGTGTGTAGGCGTCTTGCTTCATTGCGTGATTTAGACCCGCGCGGAATCTCCCGTTATCGCGCGGGCCGCGGGCAATTCAGCGGCTGATTTATTGGCGCTCGCGCGGCGCGTCACGAATACACCATAAGTAATAATAGTCGGCCAATTACGCGGGCGGCCCGCGCCCGTATCGTAATTAAATTCGCGAGCGTGATTCGATTTGAGAGCCACGCGGCTTCTCCACGTGCAATACTTTATATATATATATATATGTATATATACGAGCATGCGCGCACAGTCACACACACGAGCGGCTTATTTTTAGTCAAGCTTTCTTCCCGCATTCCGTCGAGCGCGCGCGCGGGCACACGCACGCGTACACGTGCGAAACGCGGCAAGCCCGCGGATTGTTCATTAACAAGTGAAAATGTGCGCCGTGAGCGGGTTGGGGGAGGGGGTAGAAAAAAAATGGTACAACGAGGCGGCGCGCCCCGATCGATATATATACACATATACGTGCCCCCGCTAATCCGGGATAAGCGATGCTCCTCTTCCTCCCCATTCGCTTTTGACGATCGGTGACCATAATGCTCGGGATAATCGCCGTTTACCTTTTTTACAACCCCTCTCCCCTCCATAGCCGATCGAGCCGACCAACGGAAGGTTATTTTTACTAAGCGCCCCGTTCGCGACAGGAAGGGAGAGGGACAGGGAGGGGTTGCGAATTATTTGTTCACAAGCGCTAAATCCACCCGATCCGCACCACTAGCCAGTGTCTTGCTCCCTTCCTCGAATCTTCTTTATCCACGAGTTTGCCAATTTCGCGTGGAGCCTCGGCGCGCGCGCGCGTATACGTTCGAAACGTGAATTTCTCACGGGTTTTTTGGCTTGTAGAATCCCCGCGCTCGAGGATCGCCTCTCGTATACATGTATACCTCCGTAAACCTATATATACACGTATGAATATATATGTATAGGTACACGTGCAGCTACGCAAAAAGTGTAATAACGCCAGGAAACGCGATAAGAGCCGCAGCGATATATATCCGATGAAACGTGGCCCGTTTAATATGGATGCTCCGGAGAAAAACAATAGCCAGATGGCCCGTGTACGCGGGCTCAGCTGAGCGAGTTTCTTCGCTTGTGTGCGCGAGGGAGGGAGAGAGAGAGAGCCGAAATGAAAAGTCGCTTCGCGGTTTGTTTTCTCCTGTCTCCCCCACTCCCTCCCCGCCTGTGTTTTCGAGCACAGGCACCGGTGCATCGGCGGCTATTGGATTCGCCGTTGGCTTTAGCCTCGATCCATCTTCCGTCCGTTGTTTTTGTTTACTTGCCGCCGACGCGCTTGTAGATCGCTGCCACCTGTTAAGGATCACACTGCTCTCTCTCTCTCTCTCTCTCTCTCTCTCTTTCTCGCTCACCCTCTTTCTCTCCTGTGTATACATCTGATAGCAGAAGGAGTTACCTCTGTACGTCCCGTTCCGAGCTTTTAATTTGCACGATGAGAAAAAAAATCCCGGACAAACTTCACCATGTTTTTTCGGCCCTATTATATAGTGCACTGGGCAATAAAGTCCCCAGCGGGATACAGGAGATATTGCGTCGTTATAACGTGCAGAGGGACAGAGAGAGAGAGAGAGGGGGGGGGGAGAGAAAGAGACAGCGAATCATTACTGAATGCCGAATGATGAAAGTCAATTAATTATCCCGTCGGCAGACTCGTCGGAGCGATTAATCATTACTAGAGTGTAAAAAGTATGATGCACACGATTATTATTATTATTGAGCCGGTGAAGCGGCGGGGGCGGGGCCGGGGCTGTGTCGCGTGACGAGCGACGATAGCGCATTCATTACGGCTCTTTAATTCTCTCGTCGTATTTAATATTGCTCGTAACGAAAGCGAAAACATTTACATAAACGCGAGCCGCAATAAAATTTCACCCCTTGCGGGCCACTGCCTAAACTGCGCGAGCTAATATATACATATATATGTGTGGGTGTGTGTATATATATACACGAGTCACTACGCAACGATCGGCCTGACCTTTTCAGAGTTGTTGAAAAATATTTCCGTAGCCTTTTGGTCTTATTCAAAACCTGAGTTTTTTTCGAAATTTTTTTACTTCCTTTATAAATCATAAAAGTCAGCTATTTGCAGTGAAAATTTTTCCCATTTCAAAATTCATGAATAAAGTATACCAGCCAAAATTTCATAATTGGCCGAGCCCAACTTCTACTCTTCTATTTCATTTAAAAATTGAAAAAATTAACGGAAGTGAAGAAAAAAAATTGAAATCATCTCATGGAAAAAAATATAAAAATAAAACGTGTAAAATACGATTTTTTTGCTTAATTTGATTGTAGTACGTGAAAAAATCTCCATCATATGAAATTTTAATTGGATATTTTTCACATTCTACAATCTAATTGTAGGAAAAAAAACAAACGAATTTTTCCATTTTTCATTGTGTACAAAAAAATTTCCAAGCAAATCACGGATGGTCAGGCCGATAGCTTCGTGAAATGACTCAGAATGACCCATATATATCGACCCCCTTCTGGCTCTCCCTCGGCCGCGCGTTGCATTATCTAAATATCGCGCGGATGAATCAGGTGTATATGTTTACGGTTGGATTATCTCCGAGTGTCTCGCGGCGGCTGCGAATTCGAAAGCCCGATTAGAGCGGCGTGAAATTGATAACGTCGCTTATTAACAAAAGCGATGTGCGTATATATACGTATATATAGTCCGAGGCGAGTTGGCAATCATTCGATAGCAGCGGTCTGTAGTTACGTTGTCACGCCGATGAGCCGGCAATTATTCGGGCGCATTTCGTACCCCGCGCGCCCGCCCGTCACAAAGTGACACTCGTATATATACATATACGGTCTTTATAATGACGTTTTCGGCCAATCGAGCGATAACGTTTAATTTAATGCCTCGACTCTTGCCCGGTGTCGCTCGGGAGACGCGTTCACCCCCGTCGCCCTGTTTCTCTTTCACTATATATATATTCGATCGCAAGCTCGTGGCGGCGGGGGGAAAGGTATAGAGACAGAAAAAGAACGACGCGTAGGAGAAAGAGCGTAATGCGAAGCCTCGTAAACGATTAGCGCGTCGGCATTTAGAAACTCGCTCAATGTCACGTTCACCTGATCGCTCGAGGCACCCGTTTTTCCCCTTTGTGTTTATTAGTTTACAACACGGCTCGCGATCAGTATAGTCCGAATGGCTCAGATTTTTCACTACGCTCGGCGTGCATATATATACACATACACCCACATATCGACGCTCGAGTGTGTAGTCGCGGTAATATAGTGTATATATATATAGGGTCAAGGGCGGACAGCCGAGTCGATTGTCGATTTCCACAAAGTTATTCTCGAGGTGGCGAACAGTCGTTTTTCCACGTCGAAAAATAATCTGTCTGAGAGACGCGGTTGAGCGTCTCAAGGGTAAGTCGCGCTCGATCTAATGTATACTTAGAAGCCTCTTTGTAATCCTGTAGTTGAAGAAACCTTGTCTCTCTCACTTTCTCTCTCTCTCTCTCTGTCTCTGTCTCACCTGCATGCGAGCTTCACAGCTTTGGTATTATAATGGATATATAGAACACCGAGGCGAGAATTGTGCCATCTGTGCACCCGTTATCAAGGCGTGAATATTGTACCTTTGTGTGTGTGTGTCTATATACAGCAATCAGTGAATCGTTTTAACAAGCTTGGACAGTTACAAGCCGGCTTTGGCGATATTAAAAATTAGATTTAATTGCTATATCCCTTTGGTAATTAATGTTGCCGACAACTGTACACTGGATTGATATGGAGAAACCCTACCGAGACAATTCGAAGACCGGGAGAAATTAATTTCGATTACGAGGCACAGATTGAGCTTCGTCAACTGTTGGATTTGTGCTGGTCCTCCGCGCGGATATTTCAAGTTTTGCAGAGTATCGCGCAATCGTCAAACGCTTTTGTCAATCCTCGTTCGCCCGCGCTCGAAAGCCCCGACATTAGCGCGTGACGAATGCTCGCGGCCAATTGAAAAGGTGTACTTATGTTTTCAAGATAAAACAAATTTTAATTGCGATAAATCGCCCGGAATTGGCAAACGGCCATATGGGTCAACATATATTTATGTCGGTAGTTTTGGAGAAAATTTCTAAGGAAGATCCATGAAGGTGATTTGCAGTGGTTTGGTGAAATGAGCCAGAATCCCATATATATCCGGCCGCACAGTTGTGGTACTGTCTAAAAACTAAAAGGGATAAAGCAAACAACGCGCGCTCCTTGTGTATATGGAACGCTAATAACCCTAAATCAAGTTAACGCATACTCGGAGATTAGGAGAAAAAAACGGAAAAACAAAAGTCGCGGGGGGCGGTGGGGGCGGGGGCGACGAAAGAAGCCGAGTTTTATCCCAAGTGAGTTGAATTTTCAAGTTCTCATTCTCACGTGTTTCGAAATCTCTCTCGAACGTTGTTAACAGGGGGGGGGGGGTTGGTGGGGGTGGGTCGGGAGGCGGAATGGCATATTGTAAGATATTCCGTTGAAGTCACGCCAGCCAAGACTTGGTGTTTTCCAATAAACGTTACTCGTACACCGTCACGAAACCAATTTGATATGCAAATTCCGTATACAGCCACATCGTAAAAATGCAGGCTTATATCGTTTGTTCTAAAAACGTGGAATCATAATAGGATCAAACTTTCGATATTTTACATTCTGTAAGCTCCCACTAAACTACTTTGTATTGGATAAGACGCTTGTTTCATATTTCTCCCTCTCTCTCTCTCTCTCTCTTCCTCGCCGTATACATGTATACACGTATTCATGTATCAAGGCGCTTGAATTTGCTTTCTGCGACTTGCGAAAGTGCCTCTCGGCTAGATATTGAAATTTGCTCGTATACGACAAACTAATGGACTCCTTATCCCACGACGATCTCGCTATAATTTTCGGCGATTTCCCTCTCTCTCTCCGTCGTGCACACAGTCGGTTTGTACTGCAAACGAACGCTCCATCGCGAATGCGACACGACGAGTTACAACAGCTATACACATCCCTAAAACCGGTAATCGGTCCAAGAAAAAGAAAAGCAAAAGAAAAAAAAGAGCCACCACCAGTTCCGAGATGTGCGGCCGGCTCAGTCGCACTCGACACCGCGTCAGATTTGCATATAATTGCATTATTTATTGAGCCGAGGGTTATCGCGCCTACATATACACATCGAAGCAGAGGCGGCCCAGCGATCGCCAAGGTTATATACATACACGTATGCGCTCGGGGGTATGGGAAAAAAAGCTCGCACCCGCGGCCCCCGAGAGCCGAACATCGCGCGCAGATCAGCTCTCCGCGAGACCGATAGCGGGCCAAATATTCCGTTGATATGTACGTGCGCGCATACATACATCTATGTACACATACACACACGGCCGCATATTATAATAAGCTGCGTGTCGCGAGCGGCAGGTAATAATCGTGTGCGCGGCACATCGCCCGAGGTGCTATTATTCTCGCGCGCCAAACCGGCGGCGTTCGAAAATAGGCCGGAACAATCTACGGAACAATTGTCGAAAATACATTGGGCTATTCTCGAGTCATGCGATTGTGCAGCCCCCCCTCCCTTACCTCCCGCTCTTTCCACACACACACACACGCCATATATACGCTCGCGGATCTACGTCACTGCTCGCGAGCTTTCGTGACTAGGCCTAATGGATTGATCAAACATTTTCTCTCCCTCTCTCTCTCTCACTTCCGTATGCGCGCGCGCGCCTGCTCGAGCGAGGTGTTGATAAAGAAGGTGGCGGTGGGTGCCCCCCACCCGATATTTCCGACTTCTTGCGAGATTTTTTACGAGCAGCGCAAGCTCGCACGCGCGGATGGAGGGAAACGCGTGAGCTCGAGCGCGTGGTGTGCTGTTTCGTCGAGGAGCGGATCGAGCTTTGTGTGCGCCCGAGAATTGACTCGTGCTCACGGATTAACTCGCTGCGCTCCGATTGGCCAGCGGATTTTGCGATATTTCATTCGTCGGTGACCGTCGTTGGATCGAGTGATTTTCGGGGATCTTGTTTTTCTCCTTTGTCGTCTTTGGAATACCGGGTATAGCATTTTTCGGGATGACTCGCAAGCGCGTCTGTATCTGTCCGTATTTGAAACAGTTAAAAGTTACTATTTTTATTATGATTAATACTTCACCAATCGTTGGTAGGAATTACATGACTTAGAATCAGCCAATGTTCACCGTCAATCGATAGTTTTGGTCAAGTTTACAGTGAAAGTTCACTGTTTATCGGTAGAAATAAATGTACTGTCGAAAATATAGTGAATTTTTTCAAGTACAATCGCTCTTTTTGAGTTACAGTCGTAAAACAGACTGCGTACCCTCTAAGCTTAATTAAGTTAAGAATTACTGATGAATATTTTAGCAAATATTCACGATTAAATAGTAATTTCCAACTATTCTCAATTTAGAGAGAACTCGACAATTATTTCATCGCGTTCTGTTTCTCCGTGTAAGTAGTTTGAATATTCTTGAAAAAAATGGCTATAGCTTCGTGTGCTCGTTCTGGACTGTTTCAAGCGTTTCATAGAAATATATTCGTGACTATGCTTATCCACTTCTTTATTTGCCTTGGGTTGGCTCGGTAATAGCGCCACAAGTCCCATTTAAAATGTATTGTGCGGCGAAAGCTGGAACTACTAAATTGGTCGAAGCACTATTATTTCATGTACAGTAAAACAGTTCACGAGGCCAATGCATCTTTTCCCCGACACATCAGGCTACTAAAGAGAAACTGATTAACATATACATGAGATTGTACATCACTTGTTGACGTGTAAATGACAGTCCAATTGTCATTCTGCTGATTCTACTGAAAAGTTTTCATTATCGGAAGGTATACCGACAAGCATGCCCCACAGCGCTTCTCGCAACTTTATCATTCGCTTTGCCGCTGGGACATGACACTTGTCGTATTTACGTTTTTTACTTGGGAGGATTGATTAAAACTTGGATCGATAAGTTTCATCGAGATTCGAAGTAGTATATTTCGAAATGATTAGTTTCGGTTTGGCCTGAGAGTTGGCTCTGAGAAATAATCGGAAAATAAACTTGGCTCAGCTCCGCTGAAATGGTCAACATTATCCGCGAAACTCAGCGCTGTAATCGCAAACCAATGCCGGAACCCAAATAACGCACACACACACACACGCACGCGAGGAGTAAAAGACTAACGAACCAAGTCCATCGCTCACTCCCCCGCGTTAATCGTCACGGCTAGTTTAGCGTGAAGTGCTATATATATATACAGACACACACCGAGAGCCGAGACTCCGCTCGATTAACCCGCGGCTATTCGTCGATTGTTCGCGCGCCCAATACGAGAGCTAGGCAGATCTGTTTTTCTCGGTCGAGCGTTTGAGCGCCACAGCCTTGTCTGATGGGTGGCGGCCGCGGATTGTTTATGTGTGGGTATATATGTATACAAACGTACGGCGTCATGCTCCGCGACAGCTCGCGCGTTCGTGTCGTCGAGGTCGGGGCTGTAACTTCTGATCGACGTGGATCTCGCTACGGAATTTCAACTCTCAAAATTGTCACTTTTCGAGTCTCCGGGAAGAACATTGCGGCCGACGCGCGTGGATTTATCAGTGGCATTTATCGGGTTAGCGATGCGGAAATATCGTGTGATATGGAAAATGGCCGAGAATCATCCGATGGTCGATTGGACTCGACACAATGGCGTAGCGCGAAATGCCAATAACACCCGTAGACCGGCGAACTGTGCTAATTACTTTTCGAACTTCCCCTCCCCCCCCAAAAAACCAATGACCTACAAAATCACGTTTGATGTTTCGCTCGCTACGGTCCGTTGCTAAATCGTAAATTGCTCCACTCGAGCGTCGGTTATAAGTTCGTTATCTTTCGCCCCTGAGCGTATTAAATTACGAAAAATTCCCTTTCTTTCGCGAAAATATTTGCCCCGGTGGATCGAGGCGCGCGGAGGAGGGAAAACGAGAGGGGACGCGGGTGCAGGAAGAGTTTCACGCTCGATGCAAAGCGTTCGTAAAAGTGGAAATAATATGTTGTATGTACTCTGGGAAAGCAGTGTATGAAAACGGGGAAATCACTTCATGAAGGTGGATGGAGTTGTCGAATGAAATTAAAGTGGATTTTTCATTCGAATACAAGTGAGTATATTCATTACACGAAAAATTCACCGTAATTCCGCTCAATCGCTCACTCACCTTCAGTGAATTTTCTATTTCGTGCATTGGATTTTCACTGTAAGGATTAAAGAGTGTATCGCTACGATCAAAATTCATGTTCACCAACGTGAATTCTCGCGACGTTTGCGATAAGCAATTCATATTCATTGAAAAAACGTTTTTTCCCTCCTCTTTCTCTCTTGTTGCAAGCTATTCTCGCATGCGAAATTTCGAACACCGAGAAAACTCACGTTTCCCGGGTCTGTTTACAAGGCGCGCGCGCGTTATTTTTAGATGACCAAAGAATGTTGAACCAGAAGATAATTAGCCCAGTTATTCGCTCGGCGGGAAGAGAAAAAGATAATATTGTTGATCAGCAGCCGGGCGATTCGAAGGTTTTTATGGAGCGCGAAATTTCGAGAGGCGAGAACACACCGGGCGTTATTCCATTGCAGGGGTGAAACGAGAGACGGGCCGCGCGATGTTAATCAATCGAACGGGCGCGAACTCGTTGACTCAGTTTCCCGTACTTATTAATCAATTAGCACGTTTATAGATCTCGTCTGGGGGGCGAGCTTGATGTCGAGCGATTGTTCTGTCGCTCCGGCAGATGTTGGAGGACTCTGTGCTATATCTCGAACGCTTCGTTTGCGCTTCGTTATCGAGCGAATTTCCCCCATTATATTCCGTCGGATTGGACGTGCAATTAATTAATTTTTCCACTATTATTTGCGCAGTCGCGAGGCTGAGTGATTTCACACGTTTTGTCAATCAAATCAATTTGGGAACAAAAGTCGGGATACGAGAATCCCAGATTTCTGAAATGTTTGCTATGAACGCCACTCCATTAAATCAGTGCGAATGTGCATACGTTTCGCTCGATCCATTCAGACACGAAGTTGCAGGCTGTTTGATGATAACTTTCAGTATATGCACTACGGACGGCTACATATTTTGAACCGCTGAAAGCTTGACGTTCATAAATGCGAGCTCCGGGTAATTTTTCAATCCGTCGGCATGGGGATGTGTGAGTCACCCGATCTTTCCGCCAGAAAGTAAGAAAGGAAAACAATTTCGCCTCAAAATTGTGCTCATTTTTCATTTTCTCCTCAATTTCCGCACCTTTCGACAAGGTGTAAAACTGAAGGTTTAAAATCATTGTGATTGTTGGATTTTTCAGACGTTAACAATGTCGGTATGTTCATTTTCATAGATTTTATGATTTTTCAATGTAGGTTCGGGACGTATGCGTCCCACCGGGTTAAGGTACTTGTACCCCAAGAGTTAACCTCTTAGAATTGATTTTTTTTTTCTTTCGTTCAAGTAGGCTTAGCGGGATTCGAAATTAAATTATAAAAGTTTCATCAATGCCGTTATATCTTCATACCAGAATTGTATAGGACTTTTTCATTATTTGAAACAGTTATATTTTTCATCTGCATTTATTGAGTTTTGGCTCGTTTTCTTCCAGTTGAAGTTTCACCCATGTTCTTATAATTAATTAAGGCTCTCACTGCGACCACAGAATGTTCTTCAATTTTCTCGTCCTCGATCTTTATATATAATCGTAGAACAGAGCAGATCAGCCGAGACTCGTTGAAATTAGATGGGGAAAAAATATGATTTCTTCGAAAGAGTTACCACACTCAGAGAAGACACAAAAAAATACGTAGTGGCGTAAATCTTGGTATATACCAACTATACCTCGAACAATGCAAACGTCCTTTTCGCAATTAGCTCTCGGAAGTGTATATCAGCGGGACACAATCAATGATTCGCAATCAACGTGTCCGGCCGTTTCTCCCTTTCTTTATCTCTCTCTCTCTCTCTCTTCCCCTCTCTAGCGCGAATCAAAGCTCTCTTTATCGTCGCTCGCGCTCCCGTCGGTATTTGCCGGCAAACATCACGTGTACACGGGGCAGCGAGGGGGTGGGGGTGGGGTTGGGAGCGTCTTACTCAATTGGCTGTTAAAAGTGAGCCCGTGGCAAACGCGAGGAGTGGCGCGCGCGCGTGTGTGCATATATGTATACGTGGGCTATATATGCACGGGCTGCACGGGAGGGAAGAAAAAGACAGAGGGGGCGAATCGGTGTGTATACAGTGTAAGGCACAAACATGCGGTGCGTGCGCGGGTATAATGGCCCTTTGGGCCGGCTCTTTTTATCCGCCGTGGCGCGGTAACACACCGGCTCTCATTAGCCGGGGGGGAATATGCGCGCACCGGTGCGTGCAACAATTTTTGCCCTCCCCCGGCCGAGTGTGCGCGGCCGCGCGCGCCTGTGTGTGTACACGGCGAAGAGCAGGAAGAGGAAGAGAGAGAGAGAGAGAGAGGGGGGTGGGGGGGGGAGCACGTGGTGGTCGGTGCCAAGCGCCCGGGTCGCTTGATCAATTTTTCAGCCGCCAAGCTCACCTTCCAAAGCAAAGCTGCAGCGCGCGCGGGCTCCCCCCCACGCTCGCCCCGGCTGATTTATCGGCTTTTCTCCGGGAAAACTTTGCGATTAAATCTTTTTTACTATTGTGCCCTCGCGCCACCGAGGGAATAATCGGCTCGCGCAATTATTCCCATCCAAGCGCGAGTCCGACCGATAGCGGCGGGAGTGAGCAGTTGTTATATGGCGCGTCGCTAACGCTTTATGTCCCGCTCCCTCTTTCTCTCTCTCTGCGAGCGGGAGCTTCGACTTTTTTAACAAACTTCTCCCCACCTCCAGCCGATTTCGCTCCACCACTGCCGCGATGGATGTTTCCTTTTCTCGATTTTAATGCCTCCTGTGCGCTGCCCACAAGCGCACGTGTGCGAGTGTGTATACGAGGGCATGCGATTCTTCGTGTTGCCCCTTGCTTCCGATATGTTACGTCGCGACGAGAACTCTACTCGCGCGAATTTTCCGTGGGACGACACATGTGAGAAGGCGTCGCGTTAATTACCATCCACAAATCGATACAACGAGTCCCAATCAACTCGCGCAAAGTTCGAATTAAATCGCCCCGAGGCTCGTCCTTTCGATGTGTCAAACGCGCAGCGCGGCGGAGAAATTGTTGAGCAAACCGAGGAGCCCCCCGATCGGGCTTGTGCTCTTTTGCTTCCGCGCGTTCTCCGTGTGTACGTATTTGTGTGTATGTGTGTGTGTGTACACGTCGGGCAGATTTTAATCTTTAAGCGCTGCAAATTGTGCCTCAGCTGATTTTTCGGGCTTTTTCCTTGGCTCTTTTTTTTCCTCTCCCGGTTGGTACGAGCGAGGCGGAGCAGCCGCCTCTCTCTCTCTCTCGTCGCCGGTTGCTCTACTCGGCCTGGATACTCGATTCCCGCTCTCGTACGTGCCGCAACTTTGCGATTCCGTTGCCAAGTATCCCTTCGATTTCCGGCGCATACACAGCCGCGAGCGCGGCTCGAGTCAAATGAAGAAGAAGAAGGAAACGTACGGCCACATAAAAGATAAAGGAAAATAAAAGCGCCTCGCTCGCGCACACGCACACACCCTGGCTCCCTCTCCCTCCCTCCCTCCATCCCTCCCTGCCTACCTCCCTCCCTTCCTCCCGCCCTCCGCAAGCTTGAAATGCACGAAAATTCGCTCGATAAATTCAAACTCGAGCGAGCGAGCGAGCGAGCAGGCCGAGCGCGCGCCGTTACCGCACCGCCGACGTCGTTATATCTGTCTCTATTTCTTGACTCTTTAATTGCAGGAAACCCGAGAGTGGAGAGAATGAGGAGAGAGAGGCGAACGCGGAGGGTTGTTACTCGAATGAAGCGTTATCGTTCCCACAAAATGAGAATATCTATACGCGTGTGTGTATATATGGCTTCTCATTTGCTTATTGCGATTCTTTCGTCGTTCTCGCGATTCTGCCGAGCCGCGGCCATTTACATCCACCGAGGATCCATTTTACAAACCTTATACGCTCCGTCGTGAGATATTGTTATTCGCTCGTTCCTTTTTTTCCCTCAGCTCGTTATACATCAACTGGGCGCCGGCTCGATCTCGTTGATAATTTCCTTCATTAACCTTTATTCAACGCGAGCCTCGTTTCTACACGATTTCAATCGTTTCCCGATTTTTCGGATATAATTGTTCTTTTAATTGGCGATTGGATGCAAGTGTCGACGGAGTTTGACGTATATATATATATATGGATGTACACATATATGTATGTATATGTGTGCTTTCCGAGTTTCGCGAATACGGAAGTAGAAACGGACAAACAAGGTCAGACGTGTGCCCTTTGTTTCAGTGAGGTCGTGTGTACTTTGAAAAGTATTCCAATGATTGCAATCTATTTTATTGAAGATCATTAGGCGGAATCTCGAAATGTTACTACAGTTTAAGAAGCGAATAATCTTACAACGAGGTGTTGGTAACCATGTGTCACGAACTTGCTGAAACATCATCGAAATTAGTCGACTGTGATGCAACAAACGTTTTGTTTTCCTTAATATCCGCGTAAAAGCAGTACTAGAAAGTGCAAGAGCATGTCCTTGAACAGTGACTAACCAACTCGACATAGTTTGGGTCCAGGGCCGGGTTCGCCAATCAATAATTCTAGGAGCGCGTCCTCGAGACACCCTCATCGGGGATCTTCCTCGGGTCCAGGTGGTTGACTAATTTCGTTTATACACACTTGTGCAGTTATGATGAGAATCTCATGAGGTTTCTACCCTAAGCGAAACATCGTCAATCGAAAAAGTAAGACTTTATATATCAGATAAGATCTTTTTTATCTTGGTGATCAAAATTTCATGTCGGAATATATATTTCTCTTAAATATTGAGGGCAAAAATGTCTCTGAGAAATTATAGAATGATCTCTCATATCGCACGTTCATTAATTTTATTTCTCATATGAGAAGGTTATAAGGAAAGTGTCAAATTTAATACAGATCAATTTTTTATTAAATTTTAATCAGCTCTTTGTTTGGGTATACTCCTTGTGATATGCACAATGCCATCTTGTAGTTTCTCGGTGTACGTAGATATACAGCGATACATAAAATCAATATAGGTTGGTAAATATATATAAAGTATAAGACATATACTCAGATAGTTTTATCGACGATTTTGTTTATTTGCTCTTCTCGTTGGACTGAAGCAAAACACTCTACAAAAGAGTGAATCCCTCAAAGACAAATGATTTTTTACGCGCTCGAATAGAAATCATAAATGTCCAACATCCGAATCGACTCTTCGGGCTAATCAATCAAAGCAAAACGATTCAGCTGAAAATTGTTCGTGGAAAAATACATCAAAAGTGTATACGCATCGGTTGGAGCTCGCGCGAGCTTGAAAATAAAAAAAATAACGCGAAAGTAGACGTGTGCTTTGGCCCATAAATAATATACACGTCAGCAATCCAAAGAGCCCTCCCTTTGAGTTTTATTGTGAAAAACATATGCGCGAAGCTATAGCCGAGTGTATACCGTATATGCGAGCGACAACACACTGCGTCCGGGGAAAGAGGCGTGTTTGAAGGTAATAAAGCAGAAAGATAGAGATAATGTATTCAGAGACAGAGAGAGTGAGAGAGATGGGGGGGGGGAGTGGGAGAGAGCAAAGGAGCTGAAGGCCGAGGTGGAGGAAGCGCCGCTCGGAAGTGTCGTCTATCTCGTTATGAAAGTGAAGAGGGCAAAAGTGAGAGAAGAGCCGAGCTCTCGCTGCCACTGCCGCTGCTGCTGCTGCTGCTCTCTATAAATAGATCAAGCCGGCCTGCGTGAAACGGGTTAACGGGCTGCTCCGCTGATTACGGGAGCGCGAGCGCACGCGTCTCGCTCGGAACAAAGCTCGCGCGCGCGAGGCCCGAATAAGAACAGACCCTTTTCCAAAATTTATACGCCCGAGAGAGAGAGAGATAGGGGGAGATGGAGTTGGTGTGTGCAAAAACCCCGCGGATGAGCCGCTGTTTATTTATGCCGCGCGGCCTATATTCCGCCGGGCTTATGGTGTGCCGGCCGCTCCCCCCCATCCCCTCACCGGTATAAATTTGTAAATTTGATTTCTCGCCCGCGGGCCCCCCGAGCATTAGCGATTCATGCGTTCTTTAAAGGCTCGCGCGGCTGCACACCGCGGCGCCGGATTGCTCTAATCCACTCGAGCGTTTTCATGACTTTTTCTCCTCGGCGTGAGAGAGATTCGTCGGATTGCAGGGATGGTAACAAACCCTCGGGCTTTTCATATTCATGCGGGTAATTCGAAACTGTTGGTCGCCGCCGCCGCACGGCGAGAATCGCCAACGTCTCGAGTTTGGTCGGGAAAAGTATACATTTACGTGAGCGCGGGCGCGTCTCCTTATGTTTTCACGTGCCGTATATATATGTCTTGAATATACGCGCCTCGCGTGTGGTACACGCCCGCGTGGGACATCCATTGATACGCGAGTTTTCACAGGCTCCCCCTTTTGAATTCCGCTGCTCGTTTTTTCTCCTCTCCTCCCGTCGCTCTTTGGAACTTGTAGTCTGGGCAATTCTCATTCGAGTGCACCTTTTTACGCACGTGTATTGCGCATACGTGTACGCGTATATACGTCTCGAGATCATCGAGCGATATGTGGGCGCGACTCGACGTCAGTAGAGCGTGCGAACGCCGAACGAGATCACGACGACCGAGGCAAATTGAAATGAAACGCAGCCGCGAGATGCCTTTTTCCCTCCCTCCCCCGCAAACCGGCAAGAACGATATCGCGTTACCTGTTTACATTAGCATATAGACGCGGATATTTTCCCGTAACTTCGCCTCGCGCGGCTGTTCAATTTTTAAATTTCACCCCGCGCGAATGTCGATGCGAATTGGGGAGGACCCGTTTAACCCCGAACTACTCTCCGGACAAGCTCGGCCGCGCGGCGTCGAGTGTCGAAATGATGATTTCTAGGGCATCGAAAATTGACGAGCCTCGAGAGAAATCCTTTCGCCGGATCCGAACGCGAATCCGCAAATTCGCTCGCGCGCATCAATTTTCAATCGCAACCGCGCTCGCGCGCCACCTAATTGGCCGTATTAATTTCTTGATTACACGCTAATGACGTTGTCCCGTGTAACAAACTAAAATTAAGCCCCTCTCTCCCCGCTAGCTAGCTAATCAGCTCGGAAGTAATTTTAAACTACTATTACTTCGTGGTTAGTCGAAAAGGCTCGCGCGTAGCCTCGCGAGTCAAAGTAAATCCCGTTGACTTCAAACTTTGCCGGGAATTAAGCTGTTTAATTTTCTAGCAGTGCAACCCGGCGAAACGAGTCCGAGTCTCGCGCAAGGCCTGGCTGTCGCGCGAGCGCCAAGTAAAAGTCCAGCCTCCGCTCGAGGGGGGCAGCAAACTCAAAAAGAGATCCACGAGCCCCGCGAAAGAAGACAATTACGACGGGAAACGAAGCTGAGGATGAAGAGAGATAGAGAGGGAGAGCTGGGCAGAGAGGCGGAGTAGGGCGAAGGGAAGGGGATAAACAGAGTTGGAGCGGAGAAAAGAGGCAAGTGGGTCAGGCTTCCGTCAAAGCCCGGCTTTCCAAGGTGAATTGCGTGACGAGCGGCCGATGAACGGCCGGATTCCGGACCTCTGCCTGTCTGCGCGTACGTGTCCTTTGTTCACCGGGTCGCATAACTCCGAGGGACGATCTTCGGGTGGAGGGGCACACCCGGCGCGCTGCATTTGCGTCTAGACCCTTCGCAGCCGCGACCGACTCGAGCTCGCTCGGCAGAGGGCTATCGGGTCGATCAGCCGTCGAGCCACACGTATACACACTGCTGTCACCCGGCCGCGGCTTCATTTTTCACGCGGCAACCTTTTCATTCTCAGCGGGACTCGTGCGCGCGCGCGCGCCTGTGGCTTGCTTCCGTTTCACTTATAGGGTATGCAAACTCTCGGCTGTGGTTAGCTACTCGCTTTTGTCGCGAGTTGACGCGGCTCAATTGCGCCGAACTTGTAGTTACCGAGTTTCGAATAGTTCATACATCTCTCCCGACTGTAGTTGAAAAATCATCAACTCGGATGAAATTTGATTTTTGTCGAGTTTGATGCCACGCACGAGTATTGCGACGTATCGCATCGAGTCATTTGGCTCTTTGCTAATTTGAATTTTTCGAGTTCCGTTTCGTTTGCGTGACGTGAATCGACGAGTCGTCGAACGGAGAAATCAAGCGATTCACCATCGCGAAGGCACGAGAAAAATGTTGGGCGAAGCGCGTGGCATTGATCTATATATACACATACATACTACGTGGGCCTGCGATCGACGGATCATGAGTTCGTTAACTTCGCTTATAATACGCTCAGCCGAAAATAAGACACTCGCTCTCGCTTATTTCTCTTTCTCTTTTCAACTCTGGCTATGCTGGAGGTTTTATTATTAGTGTCTCTGGTAGCGCCTCCCTCCTCCTCCTCCTCCTCCTCCCGCCTACGTGCATTCGCCTTAATTTTAGAAACTCCCTAATGCAGCAGTGAAGTTTTCTTCTGTCTGGTCGCGGGAGCTAAATCGAAGAGTAAATTAGGGTAATGGCGCGGGCGAGAAAGAGAGAGTGAGAGAGATAGAGGGGAGAAGACTCTCAAGTGATGCTCACCTGAATATTTCATCGGTATGCCAGTGCATGAAGAGTGCGTATATGTGAAATTCTGGCAGCTCCGTCAAAGAGACGCACAGGAACGTTGGAATTTTCTTCCTCGTTGACAATGTTTATGTTTTTTTTGCCCCGGCCAGTTTCTGGCACGTCGGTAGTGAATGTACGAGTTTCGCGAACAGCCTCTGTACCCGCGACTCCGTCAGTGCCAAATTTTAGTTGGCAACGAGTGTCAAAGTAACATTTGCGATACTATTTCATGAGCTGTTTTAATCGGAGTTTTGTTTATTCTTCCACGCGGAGTAATACGAGCTTTGGTGGGGATTTTCGCGAAAAAAAAACAAAAAAAAAGAAATAGTACCTCGCCGTTCAAGCTCAGGTGTTGGGCGTGAAATTTATAAAAATGACAGCGTTCCCGGGGACCCGTGTACACGATAATGAATTTTATTTTCGCATCTGTTCTTGAGCAGGTTGTATGCAAATCTAACACGTGCTCGGAATTTTAATTGTATCAAAAATATGTCGCGTCGGCGTAATGAAAAAGGCAGTAAACAAAGTCACACACGCCCGATTTGAATGGGTTTTTAATTAAGCACAGTAATTAATGTGGCTTTTTTTCAATGAAGTATCTTTTTGGGGTAGCTCATTAATTTTGGGAATTTTTAATTTATTTTTTCTTTTCAACATTTTCAGGTGTTTTAATCACTTTGTAGCTCGTGAAAAATTATGATTATCCTTTGATTATCTCCCCCCACCACGGATGGAATGATCTGCTCGATTATTACAACTATAGCTGCATATTCAATATTAATACGCGATTTAGTTTGATTATTAACATTCCTCTTTGTGCGCGAGAAGCTTCGTTATAAAAATCACTGATCATTGAGAGCTGGCAGTGTAACAGTGCTATATAAGCTGCAAACAGACGTTGCAGAAAGACAATATGCTGGATTATGAAATACGAATGATCAAATCAAATAACCCTAAATTAACCATCACCAATTTAGATTGACGGAGATTAAGGCAAAAAAAATGAAAAAGAAAACAATGAATATTAAAATTCATCACTCTCATATTGATCAAAATAATTTTGAATTTATCGCACCTCCGTAAATTTTGATATTTTCGAAATTAACAAGTAGGTTGTAACATATATTTACACAACTCTTTGATAATCAATCTTTTTATTCTTACGAGTATGAATGTTAATATTCATCTGACACACATTCCAAACTATCATTTGCATTCGTAGTTTCTATATCACGAAAATTAGAAACTCCAATTACACGATACGCAACGTTAGAGAAAAACACGACCTCGAGTCATTGGATAAAAATAAGACGAAAAACCCCGAGTCCCTGCAATTCCAATAGCATGACAGCGGATCTGAGTGTCGATGTTAATCGGACGGTCGTGTATTCTTGGTCGATTTCAAGGAACAGCAGGCTCGACTCTGCCACGAGGATATATAAGTACGAGTTTGAATCGTCTCGGCCCGATCGCGAATCAGGGTAAAAGTCCGACGCGTCGCGTGAAAAGCGTATATATATATACAGTCTCACGACGAGACTCGTCAAGTAGAGTGTCGTGGCTAAGAGGATCGGTGCTCGCGGCTAATCGCACCGCTGAAAATTAATATGCAATATGCGGGGGCATGAGAGGGGGGTAGCGCGCGCGTGGCTGGCATCGAGTCAAAGGCGAACCGCGAAAACTCGAGCTATCGGCAGATTTCTCAATCCCCGTGCGCGGCTGTCTGGGCCGGAGATATCCCCTCCCCCCCTACCCCCTCCTTGTTTTCCGTACAACCAAACGGCTGGCTTATGAATATTTATTTACCCGAGCGTTCCGTTCGATTTGCGGCGGGACGGATATCGCGCGCTCTCCCTGATCCGACCGAAATACCACATGCATTTGTCGAGTGGCCCTGATGTGCTTATTGAAAAAGCCTCTCGGCATACACACATCCTGTCTCGCGAATCAAAAGCGTTCACCCCTTGTCGCGACTATTGATAACGCGATTTTTCCAAACCCTCTGGGAGATTTTATGGTCTTGATGTAGGTTATCGGCGCCGAGTCAGCTTGTTGGGTATAAACATGCTACGCGTTAAATCCTTTGATCCGATAGAGAATAATGAATTTCAGGTTTAGCTTGTTATTGAGGCAATATGCCGATCGATTTCGGCTAGATCGTGGATGGTTGAAATTCACGTGAGATACGTGATATCTCGCGCGAAACGATTCTCATTCATTTTCGCCCAAACGAACTGAAATCGTGATTGTCAATAAAATCCGAAACATAAAAGTTGAAGATTCATATGAGGCTCTTGGATTTTTAAACTAGTGACTATATGGTATCTTGCCCCATAAGGAAATGGTGATGTTTTTAAAGCGCCGGAGGACAGTCCTCATATGAAAAGTGATGGCCTCTAGAGTGATGGCATTAACTCGTGATATGATTGGTGTAGATCTAACCACGTGATTTGTAGTGGGGTGTATATAGATATAGTGTGAGATGTATATATAGATAGAGAGTAGCCGATGACATGATATTATATAGGTTAGGATAGTCAGTTTCGTTCGCGATGCTGTCATAAGTTTCGACAATTTATTTTCAAAACTATAATTGTAGGTATGTGAATTTGATGGTACGTGGATATTTTAGGCTACCTTTTAGTTTTCAACAGTTGCCGGATAGGATAACTCTGTTAGGTTAAGATGTCAGATTTGCAAGTTTTATGTGTTATGTGGTTTGATGGATCGTTTAGTGTTAAAAATCTGAAATCGTCTTGCGAGCTCAAGGGTCGATAACTCAGGATTATTTAAATAGAAATTGATGTCAGTGCTCGATGGTTCTTTCTAATACTTATATAGTTTTTACACGGATCATAGGAATGTAGGGTTCGGTTATTCATTTAGCTTTTAGAAATTTACATCATGAAATGAATTGAGATGTACGTCAAAACTATTCTGGTCAAGAATCGTGGAAACAATAATTGAAATATGATTTTGAAACGCACACATGTATAGATCGCGCGCAGCGCGTTTGTTGTAGCTAGTATATATTATTATGTAACTTAGTGCGAGAAACTTTAAAGACGCGTGTGGACGTGTCCACTAGTGGCCGGCGTATGAGTATTCAAATTTCAACGCACCAGTCGAATACGATATTTTATGTTATGAGTGCTCGTTTAATGGATATTTATTAATGCTCTATAGTGCGTGACATGCTGTTTCTCGCACCAGATTATATAAAGAATATATTTTCAAGATTTTTCCATACCAACTGACAAAAAATGATAACCCAACAATGTTGCCAAGGAATTGCCCACATTGTTTATACTTTCTACGGAAGAAAGCTCCTCGAAAAAGGTCAAAATCCAGTTTTTGAGAAATCGGATTTTTCGGTGGACGATTCCTCGCAAACGGATAATCCGATTTGGATGAAATTTCACAGACCATACACGCACATATTTCTCACGAAATATTTAGTTTGCCGTATTTTCACGTACAACAGTCAGATCTCAGACGACAAAGTGTGGACCCGAGTTGAATTTCCCATCGCATCCATTGATCGTAACCCCTCCGGCGATGTAACGTTGTCTTTTTTTTGGACTTATCCAAAATTTTGCTCGAGCATTAAATCACTTGGACGAAGCGCATATACTGCCAATTCAGTTGGCAGCAGTTTCGCAGAATTAAACGTGCTCTTTCTTACACGCTCTTGTTCGTTGTATCGACCTCAATAAGTCAAAAGTATATATGTACAAAGAAGAAAAACAGTTCCTCTCGAGGTTTCATAATTCAAAATTGAAAATAAAAAGCCGTAAGTCGAGCGCGGGTAAGTTTCCCAATGAAGCTCGTGCTTCTTATTCCCCGGACTATTGATAAATGCCCGATACGCACCGGAGTTCAGCCGGCAGTTTGATCGCTTTACTTTCCAACGACTGTCCGGATCAATTGGCCCAACTCGGCCAATCGACACCACACGCTCTCGGCGAGCGCGAGAAGATCGAAATTGGTCGAGGAGCTCGAGGCTGGAGATCGGCCGAGCCGGTGTACGCGGTTGAGCACGTGTTGAGCGATCGACGCGCTCGCTCTCGTACATCATATAGCGCGTCGCTGCTCGCAAGGCGCACCACCTCCTTTGTCCCGGCACTTTTCCGTCTGTCCAAAGGAGCCGCTCATGCAGCCATCGCAATTGGCCCGGCCGACGTTTTTCCCGGTTTCTTTTTTCTCTTATATACATATATATATATATATATATATATATTGCGCGCGCGCGCGAGCCGAGTCGCACGTGAGTGGCATCGGAATACAGGCCGACGGTGCACAACCTTCCTTCCCTCCCCATCCCTCCTACCCTCTTCTATATCTCTATCTCTCTCTCTCTCTTTCATCACAGTCAGCAGAATTTTTCATTGCTCCTCGCGAGCTGGCATTGTGTGGGCGTGCGCGATTTCTAGCGCGAGAACGCCCCGGGCCCTTCTTCCCTCCACCCCTTCTCTCTCTGTCTCTCCTCTGGCTTTCTAGAAAGACTGTGCCAGCAGCCTAAGCGCCGAGTATATCCCACTTGCCGATCGACTCGCTCTTCTCCTATCGTTCGATACCCGCCGCTGGCTGAGGATAACGGCTCGGCAATTATAACGCTTCTGACAATTCGACGGCTGGTTCTTTTGTAGATTCATTTCACGGCCGGCTATTGATTCCCCCGCCCAAGGACTACATTACTTTCTATACCGGTCGAGGTGTGCGCCTGATCTTAATTACGTTTTGTTCATCGTTTGGTAATTAATTGAACGGGCGATTATTATGCCAGTGTGTTATTGGGCATTGAATTACTCAGGATTTGAGTTATTTTTCATTTCTTGCAAAATCGTCTGATACATAGAGGAACAAGTAAATTTGAAGATAAACTCGAATGAGGGCCCTCACACTGAGAAAAAAATCTAGTAAACACTACAATATTTTACTATATTATATATGAAGGGAAAAGGCGAGAACCATACGTGTACAGCGAATCCTACTATACAAAAGTTAGTGGATTTATGATGCCAGTAACTATACTTATATATGATTATTTACTATATATTAGTAAAATATACTGTATATTAATAGTGAAATCTTACGAAAATATAATTACAGATACTATATCTCGTATACTGATATCGTGCATTGAATTTTACTATAAATGGATAGTAAAATTCCTTATAATATAGTGAATTTCAGATATAAATTTAGTAGAATTTCCAAACAAAATTTCTTTCACTGTGTCTACTTACACAAACAAGCGTCTTATACACTTCATTTCCTACAATGGGAATTTCGAAAAGTGAATAAGAGGTCAAAGACAGGGGATAAAGAATACAGGGGTATTTCGAAAGATGCTGAGAAAAAACTGTATGAAATTTACTGTCGCGTATATACGAATGTCAGTTTTATCTCATTCTATACAGATATCACTAGAAACCAAGGCAGATACGAGAGCCCGCAAAAAATCACAACAAAGCTTTTGGAAAAAGCTATACACGCGCAGCGATCGCCTTTATTCTCGGACGCGCGCTACGAGCGTTTTGTCCTTTTCGTGCTGTCAAAAATTGCGCCGGACCAAATGCGCGACGGCGAATCGATCGCACCCGAACGATCCTAGAAGAGAATGCGTTGCTCGCGCGATAAAGTAAGTTTCCTGCGCGGCTAATGCGGCCATCGTAGAAGAGTTTTTCAATTTTTTTTTTCTAGTCATCAATGTGTGCCTTTCGACTGAGAATCTTCTACCAGAGAACATTTTTTTATGCGTTCAATTTGAGTTTTCACCGTGTCTTATCCGACTGAAAAATACCTTGAAAATAGCCGTTTCCCAGCATAATACGAGAAGAATACAAACTCGGAGGCATTGTACGACATGAGACAGAGAGTGTTAAAAATGTGCCGGAGCATAAATTTGAAGTGATCGACGTGCTTTACAAGACCCCCGTGAAATTTTTGTCCCAACATAATTTACCATACATTAAATCACGACAACACCTTGCCCGGATTATGCTGGTACAACGGCCTGTTTTAGAGAAATTGTATGAAGTAAGACAGGAAATGGCTGTTGTACCTGCATAGCCCCAGGAACATGTTAACAGCCAGTTTTAACGAGTTTTAATGGATGAAAAATCACGCCAAGTTAAGAAATCCACCGGAATATTGTATGAGTTTCGACCCATCAGTACAGTTTTTCCCGCAATCAGAAGTGGATAATACACTCAAGACTTCGGATCATGGATAACCAGGCCCAGCGCGTCTCACCGTATACAAAAGGAAAAATGGGTGGCCGTACGAGTAGCTTACTATAAATTTCATATCAACCCCGAACCTGTCGGGTTACTGCCCCACAACCTACCCTCTATACACAAACGAACGTCGCAGCGATCCTAACGTGGTCCGATTTGTTTGCCAAGGGCCGAGAGCGGAGCTGATGGGATGCGCGTACTGGGGCCGCTAGTGGCTGTGCCGTCAGAAGCAGCAGCAGCAGCAGTAGGATGAGGCAGGTCGTAGTGCTGGAGCCGGCGGGCAGCGTCCTGGTGATCCGGCAGCACTCGGGCCCGGTTGGCTGCGCCAACGCCCTCGAGTGCTCGGTCCAGCAGCAGCAGCAGCAGCAGCAGCAGCCGGCCCACCGAGCCAGCACCGACCACAACCACAACAGGATCGTCGTCGTCAGGTCCGCGGCTCCGCTCGTCCATGCCCAGGTCAGTCGACGGACAATCCCGCACTTGTGGGCCGTATTGCGGTCGGAGCTCCTTGTCGCTGCTCATCGATCTGCCGACAGCCAGCTTGTGTTCGCTCATCCTCCTTACACGACCCGCTCCCCACCTCCTCCTCCTCCTCCGCCTGCTTGCCTCTCTAGCTCGACCAATGCTTTTGCCCCCGTCGCTCGCGCTATAGCCTGGCTACAACCTCGAGCCTACATACTTGCGATCCGATATATGCGGTCACTCGATTCCCAACTTGCAACGAGTTTTTTATCATCGCGTATCCGCATCCGATATTGCTATATACAAGGGGGGGGGGTACTCCGCGTTTTTTACAGAATCCCGCACGTGCGAGGGAAAACTGCGAGATTGATGAGCGCGGTTGGTTGTTGCGGTATGGTCGTTTGTATATATACAAAGTCCCACGCGATTAGCTATTCGAACGCGTATAGTTCCAATGGGATCTCCTCTGACAAGATGGAGTCGCGAGCTTAACGAGATTCAACACACAATCCAATAGAGCATGAGCACACACAAATCCGGAAATCCCACGATCAAGGCCGCAGTAATTATAGATTAAAAGTGATGAGCTTCGTTCTGCTGCCCGTCACGTTGAGCCATCGGTTTTAGCCCCCGGCCAACGAGCGTTACATACTATTTTCTCCGATACACCAGGCTACACACACACACACATACATACACATCCATCCGAAGCTCGAGTGATTTGTAATTGGACGCGCTTCGATCATTATACGCGTGTCGTGGATAAAACAGCGCGAAAATCACCCCACCAATCGTCGTTTAGAATCGCGAGTCAAAAAAAGCTCGAAGCGGACCGACTCGACTCTCGGCCTATTGGCTCCGGAGACCAAATTAATTGTCACGGTCTCTCTTTCTCTGTCGGTTCGGCTCGGCTCGGCGTGGCTAATGGAGCGCGAGGGGCAAGTGCGCTAAAGCGAGTCGTGTTTTGCAGGGCCCGGAGAAGACCAGCGGCAAGGGCGGCAGTCGCGCCAGCCTCGTCCACCAGCTCAACAATAATGTCACCACGGGAAAGCCGAGCGAGCAGCAGAGCCGAGCCGGCAAAGAGAAGGACGACGCCGAGCGTCAAAAGGAGCAGGCCACCAACGATCCTGGCGCTAACGACACCAACAACGATGCCAACGCGACCGACGCTTCGCTCGTCGGTGAGTCGAATACTTTTTACTTTTTTTTTCTTCCTTCCGTCGGTCGGGGCGAGTGGGCACGACTGTTGGGTCGCCGTTCCCGATGGAACTTGCGGAAATGATTCTGGAAGTTTATATCGACAGCCAACGAGCCCGGTCTCTCGATTTCACGGCGATATTCTGCCAATTTATCCAATTTCAATGCCCAGTAAAACTACTTTTCAAATTTGAAATTCTGAGAGATCACTGTCCAACTGTGGTTGTTAACTATTGTTAGAGAAAATTGTACGATTGAAAAGCCAGGATCCTTCACTCGTTTGAATTCGATAGTTCATTTTTTTCCATAATACTTTTAGTAAATAACTAGGTATGCCGAATGATAATTTTAGTCAATTTTTCAGTGAAATTTCGCTATTTATAAGTATAATTACAATTACAATTATTTCAAATTTAGATAGCATTAACAATACAGTAAATACGTTTTAACAAGTTCCACTTGGGTTTCCAAAAACTATCTCACTAACGATAAGTTGTATCACGGTTCGTATCCCAAAGGTTGTGCCCGCAGTCTCCTAGCAACTGTATCACACTAAAGATCTCAACTAAAGAAAATAGTGATTCCAATGGAACAAGAGGTAGGGTCCCAAGTTCATTTGAGTTAGCTATAAACCGCCCATACAACCAAGTCAGAGTTGCTGCTGTTCCGATTCATCTCGACAGTGGTCATAACAGCACCCGCTCGAACATTTTCCCACAGAAATTCCACCGTGGTGGAAGAGTCCTGATCCTTAGTAGCGTTTAGTCAGTTAGATCACAATTAGTCCCTTTGGTCTCTCTTCCAAAGGAATCTCCGAAAAGTGGACCACCAGCTTCCATCAAGGTAGATCGCATTTTGAATTCGAGCACGAAACTATCGCCCCCGATGATTCGCCGTGTATCTCCGCAATTGTCGTATGTGATGATCGTCGACATACACGGAATCTTGAATGGAAATCCACGGACGCGCGAGTGTGTATGCGCGCGCGAGCGGCCCGTGTAATGGTAATTTGCGCAACAAGGTCAGGCCATGTTTCACGCATGGCCAATAAATAATGAGGAGGGCCATCATCGCCGTCGCGCTGACTGTGCGCGTATATGTGTGTGCACTCGGCGTTGAATGGGCCCATATACGCGACAAGATCAGCTCACACAGATACGAGCTGTGTTCGTGCTTTATTTCCAAATTTCCCCGGGGATCATTTTAATACGCCCGCCGAATTCATTACAGCTGAAAATATCACGGTATGGGGAAATACGTCAAATTTCAACGTCCTGCAGTAATGAGCTCGCGTATACCCTGTATCCGTCGGCCGATTAATTTAATCGGATCGACCTGAAGCTTTTTTTGCGACGAGGGGAGGAGGGGCAGGGGTCGGGGAGAAAAAATAACACCAACTCCGCGAAGGATCGCTCGATTTGGATGCCATCGATTCGAAGGAAGTAATAGCTTTCATTTCGCGAGCGCGCGAACGCAAGTAATTGACACAATTATCGTATAATGTGCGAGAGCCAACGAAATGGTTACAATGTGAATTGACCCGCTTAGGATATAGCCGTTACGATATTGGACGCGACAGCTTTTCACGATATAATTACTCCGAATCAGCGGCTATGCGTTGTAAGGTCAATGCGAATGAACTCTATCCTCTGAGCGTAAAGCTCAATCAGTAAAGTTTGAGCATAAGCTCTACTGGAGATCCGATTGAAAAGGGCATCGGCATCATTTGCTCATTCGCAGCTTGGCGTACACTGAAACGTTACCGGGTATTCGTACTTAAGGCATAAATGTACCCGAGAAGGCTCACCTAATCGCGGACTGTGACCTCTAAACATCAGATGAAAGTTTCCGATCGTTGCTGAAGCCAATGGAAAGGTCGATTCAGTATCTTCAGAATGAGCCAAGCCGCAGTCGATTTGGAATTTCCCACGCTGAGTAATAGCATTCTTGACCCAGCGTGAGCGAAGTGCCAACTTTGCGTCCTGGCGCTCGCAAAGAATGGCGCCTTCCTGTACCGCGGGCTACGAAAAATATGCACCTCACCCGTCTAGGCTATTCCGGCAAGCGCAAACTTGTTGCTACACTCGGATTTGTCGTGCCGAAATCGCCTAAACCTCGTTCGGGATAATATTTGAAAAATTCTTCTTTTTCGGAATCCCTTGTGATATCGAGAGAGAAAAAATAACGATTCAGGAGGTGGTTGCGTTGTTGGGTCTTATTCGACAAAAAAAAACACGAAGAGATATTGAAGCCATTGATAAAATGAACGTATGACCGAAGGAAAAAGAACGAGGTAGGTGAAATGTCGAGGTATCAAATGGTACACGTCACTCGCTTATTTGGTCTATTTGGAGACTTTTAGAGAAATTCCCACTTACCGTTGGGAAGTAAGATGGAATATTTGTCGGTTAGTAAAGGAATCTGTTATAGAATGATTCTGTGTAACTGATCCACAATTCATTCACACAAGCGCAGTTAAAATGTCCCCTCCCGATATTATTCTTTCCTGCCGGCAATATTCCGTGCCATTGCACCGCTGTTTGCACGAGATCCAAAGGTTGGGCCTTGTCGGGCATATTTACCTTACTCACATATGAGCGAGTAGTTGACGCTTCCTCAATCGAATCAGACGAATCGGACGACGCGTAAAATACACAACGAAATAATCGACAATCGCTTTGAATTGCGCCAAAAACGCTCTCTCGAGGTCTTCGTTTGGAAACGCGGAAGTGAATATATACAGAAGCCCGGCGGAATCGCTTCGAAAGAGTCTCTCTCTCTCGCACAAAACGAGAGGTGGTAATCGATTCGAAACGAGGGAGTCATCGGGCGTATACAATGCAAACGTCAAACGTATACAAACACGCACAATGGAGCGGAGGGTCAATTCAGTCATGGCCCACGCGACACGGAGACATACACACACACACACATAGCGACGGGGGAGAAAAAGCTCGGGATCGCGTCTTGGAAGGGCGAATCCGCGTCACCGCGGGCAAAACATCAACAAGCGCTTTATCCCAAAACAGCTACTGCTGCACCCTTCCATAACCGGCTCACTTTCCCTTTGTCCTTTATTTTTCTTGCTCCGCTCTTTATCTACGAGACCACTTGTCTGTGTCGCCCGGCCGAGCGCGCGGGCAAAATGCGCAGCAAGGCCTCTCTCTCTCTCTCTTGGTTTCCTCTCTCGTGAGCTCGCGCACATTATACACACACACACAGCGCCCTGAAACTTTTAGCCGCGCGGCCGACGCTCCGAGCGCGTGCGCTTGTCCCGCAAGGTCGCGCCTCGCGCACACACACACACAGAGCTTTTTAGCCGGCCACAACAGACGCGATAGTGATGTACGACCGAGCTAGGCGCTGCCGCGTGAGTCACTCGATTATCAGAGAGCGTCCACAAACCACGTGGTTAGGGGGTCGGGGTTGGCAAAGAGCTATCCAGAGTTGTTTGAAAAAGGGAGTGGGCGGGGTGAACCCTAGTCCCCGAGTTTTTGATTCTAATGAACTTTGAAAGAGAATATTGATTTTTTCACATGATCTCGCAATACTATACCGAGCCGCGCGCGGCTGAAGCTGATGTGAGTAAGCTGGTCAGTATTGTATATTGATTTCGACTAAAGAGCCGAGAGCCGGATTGTTACGTTTTGACTAGGTTTGACAAGTCGCACGTATTAACAAGCGCATTTACGTAGACACAGTTGATTTTTCTTGACACTGATACGATTAATATCAATTATGATTTGATTTTCGCTACATAGATGTATTTTACTCACTATAAGAGACTGTATTACAGCGTTTGAATCACAGATCTCGATAAAACTTCGTGAGATGGTCCATGGGTATACCCTAATAGCTTGTACATACAGCAACCAAGTCCAACGATTCTCCTTGAGATATTTTGTATATTTATCCTAATTCATGCATGAATAGTATATCCCTATTTATATGACTTCTCAGTATATAGAGATAATACTGTTCATGCTTGAAATCCAGCATATTTAGGATATCTTCGAGAAAACAGAATGTTAGACTCGATGGCTGAAGATATAAGCTACCGAGATACCCAAGAAACATCTCAGAGGGTTATACCGTGGCATGCGCTCAAATTATTGTGGCGATTGTGAATCGAAGTAAGTCGATTCAAGCTCCAACGCACTAGACATGAGTGTTGGCACGAGTTTCTCCGCATAAAGACAATAGTTGTATTGAAAATGTATTTCCATCATCCCTCTTACAGTTTCTGTTGACGATCATGATTCGCAGGAATGACTCACTTCGCCATTCCCATCAACAGATCGGTTGGAATAAAAATATTTTGTGAACGAATAGTTGTCCTTTATTTTGTATATTTTATTTTCGTTAGTTCTTCATTTACAATTGCGCAAGTAGTCCTTCAACAAGAGAAAATTACGTCGCTCTCCTGGGTGGCAAAGTCCCTGAAATCAGGCCACGTGATTTGTAGACGCTCCCCCAGTCGAAATCCCCCGCATTCACGGCCCTCCAATCGACCCGGGGACTAGACACGTGTCATCAGATTTGCTCTCCTCTCAATTTCGAAGACACCTTTTGAGAACTTTTCACATTCGACCGCGATTTGGAAGTGTCGAGTGTTCCGGGAAGGAATTTCACCGCCTTATAAAATATACTCGTCGCGATTCTCTCTCTCGAGAGAGGCTCGTGCCACACAGCACGCTGAATTATTCGTCGTTACGTTGTAAAATTCGCAAGGAGAACGTAAAAGCGAGCGGCGAAGTTGACCTTGACCCTTGATCGCAAGAGAGAAGTACGGCACGCTCCGCGAGCTCGCCCCGGTCTCGTGCGTAGATCCTCGACAGGGAGAGAAAGAATCGAGCCGAGAGAGAGACAGGGGAAGGAGGGGGGAGGGGGTAGCTGGAAAGTGACTGGATAATCCAGCAGCGATTTGCCCATACAGAAGCTCGCAGCTGCCGTGCGTTAATTCGGCTTGTCCCGCCGTCCCACCAGAGCCCGACACGATCTACTTGGAGCAGTACTCTTTGGCAGTGCGCAGCAGCTCGCGTGAGCAGCAATTTCCATTCACGCCCTTTCGCGTCAAGCCAAAAAGCCAATTGCACACGGGCTAACCCCCTCGGATTACCGGATGACTCCGACACAGAGCGAGAGAGAGAGCGCGAGAGACGGGGGGCTGCACGTTCTTTCGTAAACGTGCGCCAGTGGTGTCGCGCGCGATTCATTTAACCGGCGGTAGGCAGCAGCAGCAGCAGCAGCAGCAGCCGCAACCGGGTGGGAGAGAGAGAGTAGCTATACGTTTCCACACGGATAATTCCGGCCCGTAATTGGGATTATAGTTTACGGCGCTTAACGGCGCCGAGCAGCCCGCGGGGTGGCACTGGGATTTGCCTGTACAGGTATAGCTGGCGCGAGATTTACACGGCGTTTATTGCGAGAGAGAGAGCCGCACGTGCGCGCCGCCCCCTCCCCCCCCCTCCTGTCTTGCCCTGCCCCGGCTTTTACGGGCCGCGCTCCACTTCCGCGATGTTGATTGCCAGATAGAGCCTCCCAGCGGCTCTTCCTCTCTCATCTGGCCGCGCGCACATTTTATTTCGCCCATCGCTTGATTGCTTTATTGTTATTTTACCCGCGAACGTTCGTTTACGAACCTCGAGCTCCCACCCTCAACCTCACGGACTCGGTTCTTTCATCCCGTGTGTCGATCACGCTCGATTCTGTTGACTCTCTTCGTTTTTCGGTGTGCTGTGTGTGTGTGTGTGTGTGTGTGTGTGTGTGTGTGTGTGTGTGTGTGTGTGTGTGTGTGTGTGTGTGCGCGCGCGCCTGTGCTAGCTCGTTTGGGCCGATTTTGCTCTTTCGTTTTTTCCCACCTCTCTCGGGATCATCAGTGTCTTGGGGTCCGTATACATACGTGCCGGTCCGCGCGCAAACACGCCCTGGCACGGCTGTCTCGAAGAGACGGATATTCGAGTTGCGCTCGGGATGAAAAAGGCTATGTATCGGAGCCGGGAGGGGCCTCTCGAGAGCGCGGAGATTTCTCAAAGCTCCGAGTGGAGCCGGGCAGGAGGGGAGAAAACCTCCTCGCCCGTAAACACAATGCCACCCGCGACTTTTTACCATCTGACCCGAGAGAGCTTCATTGCATATTGAACGAGTCGGATCCCGTGCATTATATACACGCCACACTCGATCCGTTCGGGGCAAACGCTCGCGTCGCCGCACACACGACCCTCCGCTCTCTCTGGCCTTGCTCCTCTGTAACGGCACGGGCGTCCCCGTAAAACTCCTTTTTCTCTCTTCGGCTTTTATCGGCCAAACAACTAACAAGTGTTGCGGCAAGAAACGCCACGTAGTCGCGCCCGACCCAG
This sequence comes from Aphelinus atriplicis, assembly GCA_020882685.1. NCBI lineage: Eukaryota > Metazoa > Arthropoda > Insecta > Hymenoptera > Aphelinidae > Aphelinus > Aphelinus atriplicis. Next base: position 19,518,353 of record CM037075.1, on the reverse strand, counting down.
CGTATTAGAGGACCGAGATCCGGGCTGCTGTTGTTTGCCCGCGAATCACAAAACCGAATTTCCAGGTTTTTTTTTCCCCCATACGTATACCTTGTGTCGGTCAAATTTTCATATACGGGTCGTATGCTTGGTGCTGAAGAGTCACTGTGTACACATACACCAAATATTAACCTTACGGAGATGTAAACTCACGTGATCAGTTGGGATTAATTTCATCGAATCATTTGGAGTCTGTCGTTCTAAAAGATAAAACAAACGCTATGAATACATCAACTTCGTCATCCATCCAAACTGAACCATCCAACCTTCCTGACCCATTATATTCCATACTGTATACGGACACAGATTATTTCGGTATCACAATCATATGAAGTACTTCTATGTCGCATGGCACGCAACTATACATACTGCATATTACATAGACCTGTAGGTATGGGAGATATGTCAAAATGGCTAAATTTTCACAAGTTGCCCAGAAATGATTAATGTTTGACGGTGACTCGGGTTCACGATTTCAGCATCGCTGGTAATTTTTCGTAGTTCCCCAACCTGAATTTTCCTCTACGCGCACGCACCAGTGGCACGACCGATCGACCGATCGATCGAGGAGCGGGTATACTTTCGGCGCGTTTTTCCCCCGTCTCTCTCTCGTGGCTGGTACTTCTTTTTGTGTATAGCCCGCGGCTTTATGACGCCTAAAACGCCCCGCCAAGGAGAATAAATGAAACGGGAGTGCGGGCTTAAAATTTGAAGGGAGCCGTAAAGCCCGGGCGCGCGTACGTAAAACTTGAATAAATCCGGCCTATACGTACTGCCCAAATGCTCGCTCCTGAATTATTTAGTTGCTTAGGCTGAGGGCTCACTTAAGCCGTGCGCGTATATGCACTACTTTTTTCTTTGCCCTCCCCGAGTGAATCTTGAATCACGGCTCATTCGCCGAGTCGGATCGATAAAATATCAACATCGCCGTGGGATGAGTTTGTAAAAATGCTAAAGAAGCGGTCAGCCAATCCCATTCAAACAATCAGCGTATCGCCTTGAATCTTCATTTCCTGCTGTATCATCTCGCCCCGAGAAAACATGTTTTTTGGCCATTCGAAATTAATTTTCGTGGCGCACTGATATCCAATATAATACAAGATTTTTTGACCATTTGAAATTTTATCAATTATTGGCTTTCTTTTCGAGACCAACAAACATTTCCGAATTTCACAATGCATTCTTGGATACGCGTACGAGAAAGAGAAGAAGATGGTGAACTATCAGATCTGATAAAAAATGAAGTTTCGAATGTCCAAATACGAGAATTCACTGGCGGCAAATCGAGTGGGCCCGGATCTTTTCTCAGTTTTGAATTTCCCCCATCTTGCTCGTCCGCCTTGTATCCGAGTCGTTAATATTAGTAAACGCTCCTGACATATTTCACGCCCGAGTATAACAATTACGCCTAGCATGAGCCAAGATTCATCGGGAGCCAGAAAAAGTTGCCATAAAACCGTAGCTCATGAGCTCGGCGGGGGGGGGGGGGTTGAGGAAAAAAAAGTTCGAAGCCTAACGACGAGGCTCGCTCAGCGGGAGCCGTAACGAACACACATTGATTTCACTTTGGCAATTCCGCCCGTCAGCCTCATACAAGGGGCGATAAAACAATTAAGCTCGCGCTCGAGCGAGGGCTGAGTCCCAATTTCCACGCGATCGTTCGTATATAGATATATATCGATTCGCGCTCGGCGCGGCCTGCATTCCAAGGAGCCGCCGCCGCCCACCCACCCCCGAAAATATTCGGACGTGCGAGCCCTTAGCCGTTGCGAATTCCAAGGCCGATTCACACCGATAATCATGAGGGAATGCCTGGGGCCGATTAGTCCTACGGCTCGACAGAGGGAAGAGTGGGAGTGAGAGAGAGAGAGAGAGATAGAACGAGAGAGAAAGAGAGACTGAGAGAGGGAGAGAGAGAGAGATAAAGTTCACGGCGGATATTGCATTCCGCGCGTTTTCCACCTCCCTGGATTCCACTCCGGAATTATGGGCTCTGGCGCGAGGGCTTTTTAATTCAATTCTGTGTGTCGCGCGCGCGCAATTTCGAGCTTTTTCGTAGCTCCGTCGCGCAGCGCCAGCAGCATGTGTCGCTTCGCCTTGCCGAGATATTGAATGGGTTATATTTAGCTTGGAGATAACGAGTTCTTTCATACGACATCATCACCTTCGCCTGGACTCGTTGCAAATCATTTTGCGCTACAGACGGGTTTTGCTCGCTCAAGAAACTGAACGCTTTCACCCCATGGTATCGAGCGAGAGTTAACATCTAAGAGCGTTGGATTCGAGTGTATTACCTTCGGAATAGAAACGAAGAGGATAAAATATTCGATTCAAATCAACGGGATATTGCGTTAGGTCCAAGAGGTCTGGTATACCTTCGACCTTGAGGAGAGACTATCACGGAATGTTTTGGACTACCTATCACGAGATAGATGGAATTTTATCTTGTTCATAATTTCTATAGACGAATCCCAATTGTTTCAAAGTAAATTGTCAACGACTGCATGAATTTTGAAGTTTTTACTGCCGTCCGGAATAATATGCATCCAAAGTAGAAGTAGAACAGCTTGTGGAACGTAATTTGGGGGTCACAGGCAGCTTTGACGTTACGACAAGCAACTTTGGGATAGCTGAAAATGAAATTTCCTTATGCGCTTGGGAACCTGAGGGCTTCTGTGATATTCCGACTTACTTTTTCAATAAAATATGTTGAACATGTCTACACGGAGTCGTGTATAGAAAAGTTCCCGAATATCTTGTTATCGAAAAAAATTTCATTTTGTATTTTACAATAAATAATATTTTCTCTCTCTCCGCCACGGGTCTCGGCTGTATGCAATCGAGAAATACATCCACTATACTGTGCGCTCGGTGAACGAATGTAAACTAGGTTGATCAACACATTGGTTTACGTTTCCCTTTCGGTCTATACAGTAATGCGCTTGTTAGCGGTATGAAACTGATAATTGGATATATTTTCTATCGTATTGCCAAAATTTCGGCTACAAAGAACGTGCATTAACGCAATGGATTCCCCTGTTTTTGGCAATTAAACTTTGAGTGCATTTGCTAAAAGCGTGATATGTTTAGATTGTGCCTGCTCCCGCGCAAAGCCCGAGCTAAGGCGACTCCTTTGTTGCCGCCGGCTATGTAATTGTTTGAACTCGTGGCATCTTTACAAGGTCTTCCCAGCCATGTTGGAAAGTTCGCCAACCATTCCGGGTGCTATTCTATTGGCTCGAGGATTTCCTCTCGAACGCGGAGTTTCGGGACTTTTTGAAAAGTGGGCAAAAGCGCCACTCCAAAGGATTTCACACTCGCGCGCGCGTGAGGGATTAGTTCCCAGTGTGAATTCCTTTTCGAAGCGCCGAGCAAAGTGCTTCTCCCGAGAGGATAAACGATGAATCACTGACAATTGGCTCTTCGATACATTGTATACGTCAACATTTTGGCCAAAACTCTTCGCTGAGAAGCAGCGACACATTCTCTCGACAGTACAGTCGGGACCGCCAACTTCTATGTATCCGCTCAATAAGTAGAGTAGAACACATACTGTTCGTTTTGTTCGCTTGCTCGCCAGCGCAATTGGACTCTCGGTATGAAGAGCTCAATATTCCAAAGTACTTTTGATCGCCCGCGTGGTGCGATTGTCGATTTCAAACGCGTAATTTTTTCTTTGTTCGCGCATCGTCGATTAACGACGATCCCGACGGTCCCACGCGAATGGAAGGGTCGCGTCGTTATATTCATCCCGAGGACTGGGCGAACGGAAGAAAACGAGCAAACAACAAACGAGCGAATTGTGAATTGATTCGGCGCGACCGGAGCGGCAGATCGGAGCGGACACGAATCGATAGCCATCAACATACGGCCGCGTGAGCGCGATATGCCCGACGCGCGTATATCGCGCCGGGGGTCGGGGTGGGCGCGTCCTCGGGCAAAAAGAGAAAGACCGACTCGGGACAAGGGAAAGCGACGAGGCTGAAAGGGCCGACAGCTCAATCGCGACGGACGAATGGAGAGCTAATGAATAAGCAGGGCCGGGTGGGGGCGAGGAGGACGCGATGGGCCGATGCTGCTGCTGCTACTCTATTCTCTGAACCGGGAAGGAACAGCGCTTCTGCCGATAAAAACCCATCGACTCGGCCGCGTCGCGCAAACGTCCAGGTGGGCGCGTGCCCCGAGCGTTTGCGCCGCGTCGATCAATTTTCCCATTCGCCGGGGGATCGGGGTAGAGGACTCGCCGTATCTCTCCGATCGGCTTTGTGCGCCGCGCGCTCGTTCGATATGCTGTTCCGGGGGCGAAATCAGATTCGCGCGGCGCTCATTAGCCTCGATGTACGATATGCGGGAGGGGATTGTGGAGGAGTGATCGAGCGAACGATGTGCGTGATTCGACTTCTCGGACAATTTGACGGTGTCGTCGATTTTCTACCGAACGAAGCGCGACGCGTATAGGGTAAAAATTAAAATTCCGTCATTAATTGGTATATAAATTCAATGTCGGAATTGGGGCTGCCTGACGAGTTCAAGATCGCGACCGTAATTCAGTAAACATTCGGCCAATCTCCATTTGGTTCGGCGAAAAGTTCGAACGATCATCCAGCGGGCGGTCGAAAGTTCAAAATTCGAGGGACGCTCAAAACTTTGGTCACTCGCATTATCCTTTTGAATCATCCCGAAACGGGTCTGGCTCCGGCATTTGCGAACCCGTGTATAAATCTGTCGGGCCGGGCGTCGGCGTAAATCGGGTAAAAATCAAAAGAACCGTGTACGGCCCACTCGGGCGGCAAAACAACCGGCCGTGTCCGTCGCCGTGAAGAAGAGCTCGCTTAAAAGCTAACGCATCTCGCCATCTTAGCATAATGGAATCCCCCGAAACAGCAGCAGCAGCGGCCATTAGGTCCGCGAAGCCGGGGAACTAATCATGTCCGGCATGATCCGAGAGTCTAGCGTAGCTGGCTAAGCCGGCCAGAGTCCGGCTATCGACCTTCCTTCCTTCCTTCCTTCCTGCTGCTGCTGCTCGTTGCTGCTCCTTTTTTCGGTCCTCCTGTTTCTCCTCCGACGCCGCTGCCGCCGCCGCCGCCGCCGATCGATCGGCCCGAGTCTGGGCTTCGGAAGCACTCTCAAAGGAAAGAGATGAGGTCACGAGACGACGGCTCGGGAGGAATCGTGCGCACATCCCGCGAGTGCGCCCGTCTCTCTCTAGTCTCTCTCTACTCTCTTTTTTTCCTAGCCCCCCCGTCCCGCACCCTCCTCAAAATGTACACGGGGCCAGCTCTCGCACTTGTTTCTGGGTTACCTCGCTTTTGTCCGCGCTTTCGGAGATACGTAATATATATATACACCCGCCGACACACACACACACTCGCTCGTCGTGGTCCAGCTCTTCTTTTTTCTCGTACGATTTTCAGAGACGTAAAGCTGCGCAAACAGAGTCTTTCTTTTGGGGGAAAATTTTTCGACTCCCCGTCGTCGGGCATTTCGGATGAGTTCAAAGAGAGAGGGGAAACAGAGAGCGGAAGAGAGAGAGAAAGAAAGTGCCCGGGAAAAGCCTGTCTCCTCTTTATGCCGAGCTAGGACGGAGGAAGTGGTTATAAAGTGCTTAACGCAACGTTCCCAACCTGTGCGCAGATCCTCTGCCGCGCGCAAGCTCGGGGCAATTGCCCCACGATGCGCTCCGGCTTCCTAACGAATCCCACGTTGCGCAAAGTGTTTGAATACATTAAAATCCACTCGGCGCGAGATCTGGCGCGCGTCTGTTCGGACTGGCGCTTCGCAAAATTAGTCCTCGTCCGGACACGGCCCAAGAGGCGGAGTTACTCGGATCATCATCATCATCATCATCCCGTGCTCGGGCACATGTAGGCCGAATTACCGGGGCAGCGAAGTATGGTGCGTACATCTCCCGGGGCTTGCTGTCCTTACTTGCACGGGGAGGCGGGTTAGCCGGCGATCGCATTAGCGGCGTGCGTTCGATGATACGAGCAGCTTTGCCAGCCTTACACGACGCGGCTCGGTGCGACTCGCGCCTCAGCCACCGAGACTCGAAATAATTAATGCCAAGTACTCGTTCCCAGTCAATCATCCTTATTCCGAAGGGCTTTCGCCCTCTTGCGTCGGCTATGGGCTTGCGCGCGGTGGACCAAACGACAGACTTCCCCCCCTCCCCGCTTCATTGTCGTTCATCCTGGTTTCCGCGGAGTGATCAAGTTATTCTCGTTAACGATAATTCGGGGGATTGATGTGGCTAGCTCGTATGTACCTCTGCTATTCGCGGTGACACCACCTGATTTGTTGTATTTCGAGCTGTCGATCGTTGGAAAGCGGCAAAGTGAATGAACGAGAGACGGTAATTTCCCGATGGCTTATATTGAACGCGCGTCTGGCCACAGCCTGTCATGTTCTACTTGGACGATGTATCAAAAGATGTAATCGTAGCCTCCTATAGTTATTGCGAAGACCTGCTCACTCCGGTACTACTTCAAAATTTTGAAGGTACTCCCGTAATTTTTTAGTTCTCCATGGTGCTGGAATGGAAAGCATTCGGCGTTTTCATCTATGAATGTATTATTTATAGATGAAGGTATTATTCATCCATAAATGTGCGTGCAGTACTCCATAACAACTCCATGGAATTCACTCTAGGAATACTGGAGTGAAAAAACCCTCGAATTATCGTGTTACACACTAGGAGAGTCTAGGTGAAAAAACGTCTTGGATATTGCTGATTATCATGTTTGAAAAAGCAGAACTCTTCAACGTTGAGTATAAACGTGATTCGATTCCAAGAATAACGGTCTACTTCATCCTTACTGAACCCCAAGCTAATAGACTCGAGAAAAAAAAAATCACCATTACCAAAGTTCGAAATCGTGACTGGTGTAACGATGATTGTCCGATGGCGGGGCTTATGAAAATTCACGCCGACAGGTAAATTGAAAAACGTGGCCCGGGATCTTTTTGCTCGAGTGAAACTTGGGCCGAGAGCGGCTTATACGAGGGAAAGGACGCGAAAGACAGAGAAGAGCGGGCTGGCCGTCCCGGCGGGCCGAGAGAGCCACCTGACGAGTGGTAATCTTATCGATTGTCTTAAAAAGGCACAGCGCGAGTGTCCTCTCTCGGCTTTCCGGCAGTGTCCGCCTCTCCCTCTCTCTTTTTCTCCCTCACTCTCTTTCGCTCTTGCTCTCGCTCACTCGCGAGTAACTATGACTAACGACCGGCGACTTGCACGTCCGAGGTCTCTCGGGCGCGCTCCTGGAGGAGACGCGAAAAAAGGGCAAAATTGAGAACGAGACAGGACGACGAGTCGAGGGATGTAACTACCGGAGCTGAATCCCTAACGCCGGCCAACGACGATTGTATGTGTGTGTATGTGAGTGTGTACAGGAAGAGGGGTTGTAGCGGAGGGAGTTTGCAAAAATATAATGGACCGACGGCGCGGCGCGCACGTGCTCGTCCTTGCCACGGTGAAAAACTTTGCAAATTTTGCCTCGTCCCTTTTCCCCCATTCTCGTTTTGATTTCCTCGCGCCGTGTGTTTTCACCGGGTACCGGTTGTTTTTCCAATGGGCCGCGGGCCGCGGTTTCGCCGACACGGAGCTGCTGCCCGCCTTTATTCGCCGTTTCCGTTGCATGCTCTCGACTGTGCGCGCGGGGCGAGTGTTGATTGCATCCACGAGTTGGAGCCGATCGAGGGGGAAAGAAAACACAGAGGAAGAATCTCGCGGATCACGTCAATGACCCTCGTGTCCCGGTACGCGACGGCGATCCGGTGAATTCTCAACGGTCGCGCAAGACGTACCCGCGCATTCCCAACTGACTAGAATCACTTCTCTATCCTCGTGAAACTTTGATTCTACCATGTTTCACAGTGCCGGCGTGGGCTGGGAGGAGAAGAACTCCGAGCTATAGCTGACGAGGGGAGGAAGTGACGGGGCCGCTAAACGGATGAGAAACAACTCGCCCGCGAGCGCACTGCCGGTGTCTCGAGCGAGCATATTACGCGGAGTGGAGGAAGAGCAAAAAAAAATTGCCCGGAATAACTCGTGTGGCTTGACGGGCGGGTGTACGCGAGATAAAGGCTCGCGTGCAAAAAAACAACGGCCGCGTAAGGAAGAGTGGATATCGGCCCCGGCGACGCAAAGAATACGAGAAAGACGGGCAGGAGATTAGTCGGAGGGACGCACAGGAGCCGGGCAGGCTCTGCCAAGCGCTTCGCTCCAAGCCAACGGGCTGTAGCGCGTCGCTTATATTTACGAGCGTCGGTGGGCAAAAAAATTTGCCCTCGCGCCGCGACCTACTTTTTCGCGTAGCTTCGTGCGACCGTATGGGTACGTACATTACGTGTCTCGTAGTCGATTCAAGTTTGACGCTTTGTCCGACCGAGCGTTTTAGCGAACGCGCGTGTGTACACCTCGAAGCGCGCGCACGGCCACACGGAGCTTCGGAATTGAAAGTTCTTGTTTGGCCCGCTGCCGACGCTGCCACTGCTTCAAGTGTGTCTTGGCTTTTTGCGAGGGCTAATTAGCTCGGCAAAGTGTTTACGGCGAGCGAGCGATTGGCGAGTGTATACGCGGTTGTATACACTGCGCAGCCACAGAGGATGGAGCTACGAGGGGAATTTCAAATCGGTAATTCTCCCGTATAAGTGTCGAATCTCGTGCACTTTAGATCTGTCCCAAATAAAAAAATTATGCATAAATTATACCTAGGAAGTTATGCCTAACAATGGACTGACATGATCTACACATAGTCTAGGGATTATCAAATCAAACTCGGAAGGTACACTTCTCTATGCCTTGTTTATGCTTAGTGAGCGTTAGGTCATTATTTACGATGCATCAATTATGCCTAGATGATGGACATTCATTAAAAAATTTGAATGATTATTACTTAACTGTAAAACCGGAAAGTCTTGTAAATGTTTCGGTGGCTGGTATATAGACAGACGCGATCTGTTTCAATTGAAAGAAGCAAAATCTGAGACGCCATCAATCGGTAGTACCAAGTGGATCAGTCAAATAAGGTCGCTCTTGCACTACCGATAGATGGTGGTTCGGATCCGTGAACCAAACCAAACCCACTCGTAAATAAAAATACAGAATGACATTCCATCTTCCACCCAACCTTGACAATGTTCACAGAAGCCACCCTCTGACAGGAACGACCTCTTATTCGTCTTACTGTGTGACCGGAGTCAGACTGCACCAAATACAAAGCTGAACCCATCGCCAGCAGGTAGTGATCCGCAAGAGGACAAGGTCCGTAAACCAAACCCATCCGCGAATACGAATACAGAATGGTATTCCATCTTTCGACGCGAGCTCGAGAGAATACTCATGGGCGATTTTCTAACGATTCTATAGATTTGATTTTGGGGGACATTTTTGGAAAGTGAGAACTTATCTTTGAGTTTGGGGTGCCTGGCGAAATCGTCTAGTTTCTGCCCCTCACCAAGCGCTCTGCTCATTGAACAAGTGCTATTTCTCGGGTTCTGATCGGTGGAAGGTAGATGATCCTGAGTGCGGACAAGCCACTGCAACTCGAGACCCTTTCGCGTTGTCAGGTGGTCGCAGAATAATGTGAATCTCGAATGTTCCAAGAGACACTTTCAGATTCGGCCTGAAAAAACCTTTGCATGATCAAATTGTTCTATTTTTTCTAAATTTTGGGAGGAAATCATGAGAGAAAGTCAACACGGAACAACTGTTCTCGCATTGACATCACTATGAAAATGAATCGATCGAAAATTCAACATAAGTAAAACCCCTTCCCTTAAATCCCCACCCGCTGACGCGACGCTAAAGAAAAAGTTTACAAACCTCGACAGAGTTCACAGAAGCCACCCACTGACGAGAATGACCTCTTATCCGTCTTTCCGACTGACCGGAGTCAGACTGCACCAAGTATTAAGCTGAACCCATTAACAGTGGATAGTCATCCGCAAGAGGACAAGGTCTGTAAACCAAACCCAGCCGCGAATACGAATACTGAATGGCATTCCACCTTTTGACGCGAGCTCGAGAGAATACTCATGGGCGATTCTCTCACGATTCTATAGATTCGATATTGGGGAATCAAGACATCTTTGGAAAATAAGAACTTATCTTTGATTTTTGTTGACTGGCGAAATCGTCTTGTTCCTGCCCCTCACGAAGTGCTCTGCTCATCGAACAAGTGCTAATTCTCGGGCTCTGATCGGTGGATGGTAGATGATCCTGAATACGGACAAGCCACTGCAACTCGAGACCCTGTCGCGTTCTCAGGTGGTCGCAGAATAATTAAAGAATCACGAGAGAAAGTCAACACGGAACAACTGTTCTCGCATTGACATGACTATAAAAATGAATCGATCGAGAATTCAACACGAGTAAAACCCGTTTTCAAACAGTTGAAACTTGCAACTATCAATGATTACATACTTGATAAATTCAGGCGATTTACTCTAGTAACATTCATGGTTAGGGCCACTAACATTATCACACTTGGGTATTTTCAGTGTTGGAAATTAGAAAATATTTTTCTCTCCACTTTACAACTTACCATGTAGGAAACTACCTCATATTTAGGTCACCAGTTCCACTTAAACTTTCTGAAATAGTTCTTTGGTGTTTGCAGTCGTTAGTCAGCTAATGTACTGATTTCTCGGAGATGTTAACCCATCATTGCTGATTAAGTGTGTGGAATGTATATCTATTCATATGAGAAATGCCATAGATACACATTCTTATAGTATAAATAAGAGATCAAATTTCCCCGGGAAATCAGAACGTTCGGATGAATGACTGCAGAAGTTGTCTATTTAGGTATGATGTAAATTGGGTATGAGCATAAACCACCTGGAAAAGTTTCAGCGAGATTTAAAACCAAATCCCAAGTGGTTTCCTGACAAGTAGAATCTACTATAGGTATAGCGAATACACTATTTCTTATATCGTAATATATCAGTTGGATGATTTCACTGTTAGAATATATTTAAATTTTCAATAATATGTAGTAATTTCAAAAATAGAATATAGCTTAACTTTCTTTCTCATCTATTCATAATTTCCAAAGGACTTATTCCTCACGGTACAAACAATCGTCCTCGGCCGTTGGATCGATCATTTGTCTTCGGATCACACCGAGTGATTGGCGCGCGGCAGCTGATCTAGTCCAAGTGAAAATCCATACACGTGCAGCAGCAGTAGTTAACAACTGTCCCCAGGCCGAAATCCAATTCGCCAAGACACTCTCCGGCCGAGCTGGCCCGCTGCAATCAAACCCATTAGCCGGAAGTAAACACGTATCGAGTCCCCCCCCCCCTGCCCCCGGCCACTGGTCGCAGCGAGACCGAAGCGGACGGGCGCCCTCAGCCCTGGATATCCCTTTCCCTCGTTGACACGCCAGGGAATCGATTAACGGCCTCGCGCGAGACAAAGCATCAAAACTCGACATTGCAAATCTTCCTCCGGCTCCCACGAGTCTTGTTTCGTGTCCTTTCCCTGATTCCCCACGGGTTTTTTCACCAGATCCGACGATACGCGTATGTATTTGTGCTTCCTTGTCCAAGTGTCTTTGCCCGCGCGTTTCGTGCTGGCCACCCTTTTTATTACGTCGATCGGGCGATACGTTGGCTCCGAATCTATGGGTCTGATTGGAGTGTATTTTTCCCGTGTGAGCTTCTGCCGGACAGCAAAATTTACCTGACCAGTGGAACTGTTCCGCGCGTATTTGAGAGTACTTGGTTTTTTGGCTTTGATGTATTTCACCTCCTCTCGTGATGGAAACCACGCAGAGTTGGAAAAATGTTCATTGAGCTGATTTCGTTGAAAATAGAATCGATGGAAACGTTTTATTCGAGTCGTGGTAATGAAGTAGCTTGATGTTTCGATTTAAACGAGAATCGATAGAATGAAGCCGACGAGGTAATTAACAACGAAGCGATTAACATAAAAATCAGTTAAAAACAGGGGGCGAGAATTCAAGGATGCTTACTCGATCAGCGCGAGAGGAGAAGGCTTTACATAATGTAACGCACTCACGGGCACACGTGTTATATCCTGGACGTATACATAATCCTGAAAATCCCCCTGTATATATACCCGTGAATCCGGCTATTAATCAGATTCTCCCGATAGGGATAAAGTCAGGCGCCAAAGAGTGATTTTTACCCGCCAATGCGCTTCTGGCTTTTTGCTCGTCGGAAACTAAAAGCTATATCCTATCTTTTCCACTTCCCCTTCCCCCAACTGTCATCTTTGACTTAGTCTTGTTCCGTCCACTGATGTTACTTCTCTGTCGGCTCGATATTCGTGAAAAGTTCGACATCTCTGGCTCTCGGATTAAATCAGTTGAATGAAATACGAAATTTCCCGAGAAATTGAAATGAATTGAAGGTACCGCGGTGCAGTTGTAACATTGAAGAAAATTAAACTACCCGACCACGTTTAATTGACAGCGCACTGTTCATTCAACTTTCCTGGGTCAGATTCATTGTTAACGTGGATAAATTGCATCGTTGTGGGGTTCCTGCGATACTGAGATCAGACAGGTAGGAGCTTTTGAAAATTGAAAACCCAAGTTACAAAGGACTCGCGTGTGAATGTGCGTAAATGTGACAGGAACCGACTAGAGAGCAGTTTCTGGGAATTTGCTTGTATGCGAAGGTGACAGAGCAGTTTGGCCTCAGTCGCTCTCAGCTGTGGCGCACAGCTTGTCCCCCGACCCCGCCGTCGTTTTCCTCGGCGTTGCAGCAAATAGCTGACGACACCCGACTTTTTAAAACTCAGAGAGCCTCGAGTCAAAAGGATGGAAAAGATAAAACACACTAGCGTCGGCCCTTGGCTGCAGGGTATCCCGTCCTTTGCCTCCTTGTTCTTGGCTCTTTTTTGCGGCCGCACGCACGGAGATAATCAGAATTTATTCTTTCGCCACCTCGTCGCAAATTTAACCCAGGGGCTCCAGCTGTCTTCTCGGGCGTGCTTATCCTCGCGGCTTAATTAAGGCACCAAATCGCGCGTACGTGCGAAGCAAAAAAGCCAATCTCACCGCCCCGAGAGACTTTGGTCTGAGATAAGAGCATTAGGATTTCTTTTGCTACCTTTTGTCGGGTCTCGCGCGCTCAAACGTTAAAATACTGATGTGGTGCACACGAGTGTTTGGATCACGCGAGAATGATACGATTTTGATGGTGTATAAACGGTACTAAATACGTCAAATTCGCCCAATGATCCCTACTGCGTATAACGTAGGTAGTTTAATACAAGGTCCCTGCGGATATTATCAGTCTCCTCAAGGGTTCTCTATTCTTTCCCGGTACTTTCAATGCCTTTTGACTGAACATTTTTCGAAGATAATCTTACTTGGACTTTTCTAACCGTAAAATTATTTTCTTCCGACCAATTTTAGTTTTATCTTTTTTTTCACACAACTGAAAAATATCTTGAAAATGTCAGTTCCACCATATAGGTATGCCGGTAAAATGGTCATTTAGGTATATAAGTAAATATGAGACCGACACTAGTGTTGAAAATGTACCGAAGCATGAAATTGAAGTATTCGACATGCTCTACAAGATCCTCATGGAAGTTTTGTTCCAACATTATTTTTCATACGTTAGATTATGTCAACATCTTGCCCGGGTTATGTATGTACAACGACTCATTTTAGAGAAGTTGTATAAAGTAAGACAGAAAATGGCTTTTTTACCTGCGCAGCTCTAGAAACATGTTAGCCTAGTTTTACCGTATGGGAAATTATGTTCGGGGATAAATTTGACCAGTATCTTGTGGAACACATCAAATTCTTAGATTTTATGCCTCGAAAATTATTTTTGCTCTCAAGAAAAAATCCAATTGTCCTGCGACCCTTTTAAATTATATACTATTCAAATTAATTTTTGACATATATCGTATCTCAATGAGTACTAAAAGATTGGTGGATTGCAGATCTGGCCCAACAAGTTTTACTAGGTATATACGAAAAATGGGTGGCTGCTTTGCAACTACCTGGCCGCATTATCCACCTTGATTGAAGCAAAATTAAGGGCTTTAAGTCGAATTGATTATTGCAACTGTGGGAGTGAGTAATCAGTTTGTATTAAAATTATGAAAATAAGTTAGCGCTTGAAGAGTTAGATAGTTTGAAACAATCTAATCTCTTTGGTGAATTCTATAGAAAAACAGTAATTCCAGGTGATTCTGACCAATCACATACGGTGTTAAAACTACAATATATGTATATATTACACATACAGGAGGTATAGTTTTTTTGTCTATTGGTCGTTTTATTGTTGGACTGAGGTTGTCTTAAAAAGATAAAAACGGTGAAAATGTGTCAATATCCCATTATCACCTTTTCACAATTTTCTAGTAAACTAAATAGAGAGTCAAACCTATTGAACCTATGAGTTTGAGGCAGAGCAAGCAATATCGTTTTCTCTCTATCACATTCATAGTTAAATGCCCGCACCCTTCCCTGACCTCTCTGTTTGACTACCTTTTGTGTTTGATCGACGGACGAATCTGTTAGAATAATCGAACGGGTTTTGTTAGGACAAGGGGACTAACTCATTGGCACTATTTAACAAATCAGTTCGGTTTCTTCGATCATATTTTCCATTTCTTAGTATGAAAGTGACGAAAAATAGATTTGAAACCGCATATGGAATTCAACAAATCATCAATATGAAAAATCATTAGCCGGAGAGAAGTCCAAACACGTTCATGAAAACTTTCCCGCTTTTTAAATTCCTCCAAATGAATTTTAACTCTAACTTGAAATCCAAAGAGTGGTAAAAATCCACTCTTAGAATATTCAAATCAATTTCTCTGAGATCCATGATCCACTCAATCAATACACAATTCGCAAAGTCACGCGTGCTCAACAACTTCTGATGACTTTGCGTTGATCATTGTGCGACTAGCGTTGAGTCGTATTATAGTTATGAGCTCGGGACCGACTTTCCACCAGGTCGACGGTCAGTGTTCCGACTCTCGAAAACTCAAGTGGCTCGAGTGCTTTTTTCCAGTCTGCACGCCAATATATTATTCCCAGCTGACCGAGCGTATGGACGATCCACCCGTGTATACGGATGATTGAATTTGCCTGTTTGATTGGATCGAATCACTGTTTCGAGCGGAGCCCGCGCCATCGCGATATCCAATCGAAAACTCCCGAGAAATCGTAATATGCCCGAGTGTTGCCGTTCGTTTCATAAACGCAAGTATAATACTCGACAGAGGGGCTTTATCCGCTCGCTGATCAATCCTAACGGGCGAGATGCGCGTATATACGTATATACATACACGAATTTTTACGCTCATTACGGCTCGCGTATACACTCGAGCCTCGCGAAGCGGTGAATCACCCGTGGAATATTGCTCATCTTTTTGAAATATCACTGCACGACATCAGCTTGGGAGTTCAAAAGAAATATAAAAGCTCGCGAAAATCGGGTTTTGAATCGAGAAGAAAAATCATTTGGACGCTGTGACAAGAATTTCTCCTGATCATAAAGAATTCTTTAGAAGCAGAAAAGGAGTCTTGATTTCAGAGGAAGCTCTAACCAAAATTCAATTTTTTCTTTTGGCGTACAAGCCAATAGATTGTCTTGCGAGGGAGGACGCAGCGGCGATGAATTATAAATGGCTGGTTCCTTGGACAAAACGAATCGATTTGCGAGCCGCGACTGCTACTCGAAAGTGGGTCAGACAAAAATCGCGTTTTAACGTACTTTCCAAGCGTTGAAAACGATATTACCCACGTATCATGGCTATTCGTCGCCCGGTGCGCTGGGCGTTGCACTTTGTTTCTTCGCCATGAGAATCAACGCAAGAAAAAAATCGCGACTGGCAATAACAATGCTAGTTATCGTCTAGTGAAAACTTCCGATGTTTATTGTGACAGTTGATTTTGATGCGAGGATTTCAGGTGTGAGTAGTTTCACCGGCTGATTTGCGCTTCTAGCAACGGAATACGATATGTCAAAATTGGCCCTGAGCGAATCAAGAACCCCGAGGTTTACCACGAATCACGTCGTCTATATTACGTATTTTACAGATAAATTTTACGTGAAAGAACTGGACTTCCGTGCAGAACAACAGTTTGAGTATTACCCCAGTCGAACAGATAAATTTGAAACTTCGTTAATGTCGGTTTGTTTTCAAGGTCGTTACAATTTCAAATAAAATCGACTCGATGTACTCCCTCGCGAGACGTTTGTCACGCGTTCAAAAATTCGAGAAGATCGGAACAGTGTAATATGCGTCGGTTACCGTATTACGGTGGAATAAAAACACTCTTCGGAATTGTCTTTTTTCAAAACGAATTATTGCCGTCGCATTTGCATCTCGCCGAGCTTGCGCACTCGAAAAGCATCAGCGAAAAGAATGAGAGTTATTTGGGCCTGGGATACCGAGGTGGTCGCGTCGGTTCGTGTGTGCGTCGTTGCAATATAATTAGATTGGTCAAAGTTTGCTTATCGGGGGAGGAGGAGGAGGCAGCCGGGCAGGGGTGGCGCGCACTCGACCAACGAAACTAGTTGGTTTAATAACGTTTCGACAAAAGGCATATCCCGTCGCAGCCGCCGCCGCCGCCGCCGCCGCCGCCGCCGCCGCGGCGCACAACAGCGAAGAGTCAAGTTTGCCAGTGGAGTGTATCCTTCGCGAGCGAACCACCGAAAATCGACCCCCTCCCTCCCTTGGCCCCACCACCACCACCGCGACACCACCGGCTCTCGCGTGGATTTCTCTTTGGCCCTCGCAGCGGACAAAGCAGAGGGCCGAGCCGAGAGAAATGACCCTCTCGCTGCACACCTCCGCAGGGTAAACTACTGTGGGCCGACGCAGCGTTGAAATTCGACCGGAGCCTTGCATTATTCAAGTAAATAATCCATTTATCACGCGGTGGCGGCTCGGCGGTGGCACGCTTTCTTTCCACCCCCGCCCCTTCCCCGTGCAACGGCCCCACCCGGTTAATTTCAAAAGCCCTTTACACGTGGCCCGCTGGACATCAGCCCGGCCACGCCGGTAATGATCTACTGATTAGGCATTTGACGCGCGCTTTCACGAGGCGATGCGCCGGTGCTTCACTTTCCCCCCCCCTCCTCTCGTTTTTAACGGCCCGCCGCTCGGCTGATTAGAGCTTTAATTCATATGAGGCCTCATTTTTTCGCGCGTGAGCTCGGAAAATATATATATCGTCGAGCTCGCTTGAACCTTGGCTCTTTTTGAATTGTTCCCACGTCGAGTCTTTTGATCTCTCTAAATTGCTCGCAGTGTAAATTCACTGTGATACAGGACCCGACTGATTTCACTCATGCACCTGGTGAATATCCACTGTAAGGTCATTAGTCGAATATCGGTTATTGTTTTACGTGTGACAAACGTTGGAAGCTTTTTGGATACGCACATCCATACTGCACTGCACTCATTTGCATAGCAATACAGAGATAGAATTTTTCATAGATGCTTTGAGGTGAATATTCACTGTGACAAATTTATATGTGATGTGTTTTGTGCCTCCACGTGCAGTGCCAACATTGACGTTTATACCAAAAAATTAATTTTCCGAAAACTAATTTTAAAAGATTATTCTTTTTGATAAATAATTTTACACGTTTCTGAATAGTCTCTCTTTTTGCAAAACAGTCATCGTCATTCGATAGACGAGATTCTATTACGTAAGAATCATCTCTTACGGTCAATTCATGCGTGGATACAATACAATGTTATAGAATTCAATCTGTGTTTCAATTTATAATACTCATGGTTCAGTCACAAAACGATGGAATCGCTCGTACGCCATCAGAACAACGGTTGCTCAAATTTTTCCGAGTTTTATAGATTTTTCATTAACACGAAAAATAAATTCCTCTGATTTACGAAATTTTCGTACACGGGTAGGATTTTCCGATTCGAACGCATTGGGTGATACGGTTATTCAATGGTTGAATATACATTTTACCCGAAGAAAAATTTGAATTTCCCTACGAATATATTGCGAAGGAAAGGACGAAGATCTGAACGCATACGTGAATTTTTACGCGTCACTTTTCTACAAAAAAACGTTTTAACAGCTATGAAGAGGGTTGACGGGCGCTCGTAAATATACGGTTACGCAATTGTTCGCACCCCCGGCGTTTGCTCGCGAATCATCGTAACCTACAATTATGACCACTCATTATCATTAGTACAGCTTAAATGTACATTAGTCCCCAAAGTAATCACTCCCATTAATCACTTTTATACGATTGATGTATCTTAAATAAAAACGTGGAGTATGTTGAACATGATTTTTCGTTTATATTTTTCCGAGGAGCATATAGTAACTCAACCCTCAAGCCTGTTGGTATGCGGAATTATCCGAACGTTACCGCGTAGTAACCGTGCTTTCCTACGCAATTTTTATAGGTAATTTCTTAGCCGTACACGTGCTCGTAGGGTTTTGGCTTTTCACGAGAGTTCATTAGCTCAAGCGTTTACGGGTTAAGCGATTAACGAGGGCATTTATGAAAAGCCAAGACGCTCGAGCCAGTGGCATCACACACTAATGAATGAACAACTAGACTACAATATCCCGTGTAATTTAGAAATGTTTGTTTTTGAATCTTATGAATTGGCATTGAAAGGCTACTCTGGCGTAGAATGACCTTAATTGCGGAAGTAATTTCGACCGT
Source organism: Aphelinus atriplicis (assembly GCA_020882685.1). NCBI lineage: Eukaryota > Metazoa > Arthropoda > Insecta > Hymenoptera > Aphelinidae > Aphelinus > Aphelinus atriplicis. The sequence continues at coordinate 19,499,654 of CM037075.1, read as the reverse complement.
GATTTTTTTTAAAGGACGAGACGTAAAATTCCAACGGTATTCAGCGACCTTTTGATCGAATTATTTATCGATTTCTCCGCGAGAGTTGTAGGGTGCAGTTGCCAAAGCATATAAAACAGATTGACTTATTGCTCTTCCATGTGAAAGACTCGTTTCCCTTTCCCCCTTTTTTCCTTTGCCTCGCGAGCCTGGCCAACTTCTTTACGAGAAATTCGACCAATACTTCTTATTAATTGTACGTCTCGATACTCGTTCTCGATATATCGCAATTGGCCGATGATTCCAACGAGATACCACCTAGTTGGACTATACTCGTATTCAAAAACCAATTGAAACGATTCGCATTACGTGGATCCATGGGGTGAAAAGTTTCAAAATTCTCGCCACACGGTTGAACGACGTGGAATCCTGGCTCAACGCGAGCGCATAACATTTATACTCTCATCCGTAAACCCAAGAAGCTGTTTGTCGAAACAACCGAGGAGCCGTCACAAAAGTGTCGGGAGAGACTCGGTCGAGCCGGGGCTTGGCAGGGAGGACATTAAAACGTGGCCGGGAGTGCAGGGGACGAATAAAACGTGGAGGGTCGTCGAGTAGGCGGTGGTCGGGGGGTTAGGGGGGGAGGTGGGGTCACAGATGAGGAGCCGTCGACGGCCGCGGGAATATCGCTCGCTCGCGGCACGGCGAATAATTCAGCGGGCCGCGAGCGAGCGATATCGAATTATTCAACGATGTCTCTCTGTCCCCGTCGTCCTGCGAGGCGCGATCGCGAATGTGGGAAATTTTAAGAGGCGGTCGCCGTCGCATATAAAGCAGATTGACTTATTGCTTTGCCACGTGACGCCACGAGTCCGTTGGTCCGTTGGGCTGTCGCGAGCGGGACCTAGATCACGCGTACGCATAAATGAGCGGACAAAGTACGGGGCTCGCGTGTGTCCCGGGAAGAAGTACCGCCCTCCCCTCTCCTCTTCTGGCCAGCCCTCGCCGCCACCAGCTCCAGGTGCGGATCGCGCCCGCGAGTAGGAGACGTGGCTGGCTCATACCCGATGCGACGCCGGATTTTTCGGATTGAGAATTATTCGTGGATGAGGAAGTGCTTCTACTCGCGCTCGGCAATCCTGTATCGCTCGATTGGCTGTGGCTACCTCCGACATTCCCATCTTCTCCTTCTCGCCCGGGTGTGCTTTCCATTTTTGTCACGAATTTTCAGCGCGATAACGGCCCGAGAGACATGTATTCGAAATTTCGAAATTTCGAGCTCGTCTTGGGATCTCGTTTGGCGTTGAGTGGCGTTCGCCGTCCCTCGTGTGTGCGAGGTGACCGCTTGGGTCTAGAATCGACACCCACTGCAACCAGAATCGCCGATAAAACCGCGCTCAAAACGTGTGTGCCCCACATTCACGATTTTTCTTCGAAAATCCCCAGTCTTCAAATTTGCAAGCAGCCGCAGTTCATGGGGCGGAAGTATGTGGTTTGGCGAGAGAAATCGTCGCCACATCTATGCATGTCCTTTCGAACTCTTGTGGAAACGAGTGTATCGATTGGACTTTCTCAAGGTCGGGTCGATCCTGAAACAAAGTATCCTTGGTATCTCCGACCGGACTTCCGGCTGGTTCCGTCAACTTGTCCAGAGTTCATCGAAACCCCCGTGGCCATGTTAGACGGAGACGCCATGGGTATACTCGCCTGAGACTTGGACCCTGTGCAGCGCGGGGCGAGGATGTCGGTGCTCAGGTGATACCGGAAGCTGGGTGTGCGTGTGTGTGTGCGTGCGTTGGGAATATTGGTCGGGCTCGAGCCACGTGGACAGCTGGCAGCAGTGTGGAGTGGCGGCGAGGGGGTTGGCGGGAGCGGGTGGGTGGGTTGGGGGGTAGTTTCGAGGGAATTGGCGAGAGCTGGCGGTGGCGCTGGCTCCGCGCGCGGCCGTGTGCGCGAGCTGGCGCTGGCTGTGGCTGGAGGGGGCTCGGCCGAGGCCCGGATTGGCGGGAGCCGCTGCTCCAGGGGGGCGAGTGCGCGAGGGCCGAGCACCGCGAGCACAGAGCCAGGGGTAGCTAGTCGAAAGTACTAGTCGCGCGGGTTGGCTCACTCTGCGGCTCCCGCCGCTCGGGAGCAGACACGCGGGGCCGACACGTCTCTTTCTCTCTTTCTCTCTCTCTCTCTCTCTATTTCTCTCTCTATCTCTACTATCCCTCTCTCTTCCTATCATCCTCTCTTCCACTCTGTCTCTCTGTCTCTTCCTTGCTCTCCCCATCCAACTGTCTTCCTCTCTCCCTGTCCCGAGACTCCATCCCGACGTCGCATGCAGCAGCATTGCCAGCAGCATCACTATCACCACCACCAACACCAACACCAGCACCAGCGTCATCTCGTTTCGGCCCGTCAGCTGTCGCGGAGGCTCGCCGGACGGGAGACGAGTTCGGGGGCGCTCGCGAGCGCGCGCGACTGAAAATTTAAAAGAAAGCCTCGTCTCGGAGAGAGAAAGTGCGAGCGGCCAGATGCCTATGTTGTACGTGTGATCCTTACATTATTTTGTCCCAGCGAGTCGCGCGGGACGGGTTCAGTGTTGTAACTTAGCGTTTAAGAAGAAGCAGCGAGTGCGAGGGAAGCTGCGCATCCAGGGACAGCTGGCAAGTGGCTTCGGCGGCGTTGGCGGCGGTGGCTCGCACATGCCCGAGGAGCGCGAGTGAGCGCACGGGGAGACGGAGGAGGAGGAGGAGGAGGAGGAGTGGATCGAAGGGCACCGCAGGGGGGCAGGGCTATTCGGAGCCGCCGCGGCGCGCGAGCCGCGGCCTTCGGAGCGGAGGTCGCGGGGACGGAGCCGAGGGGCCAGCGGTTCGAGCGGGCCACGACGAAGTCGCGGGGGGCAGGCGGAGGGCCCGGCGCGGCCGGGGCGGCCAGCGCCACGTGTCCCGGCGAGGAGGATGAGCGGCTGGAGCGGCCTCGGATCAGCGAGTTCTTCAGGCTGTCGAGGGTCAAGCGGCGCCGGGCCCGGGACGAGCAGCAGCTCGCCGCGAGCTTGCCCAGCAGATAGCAGCCCAGCAAAGCAGCCAGCGAGGAGTCCGAGCCCGGCGAGCTCGGGCCCCTGCGGCGCAGCCACGACCAGCCCGACCACGACCACGACGAGGACGAGGACGACGACGGCGTGGTCCACGTCGTTTTGATGCGCGGCAAGAACAGCAACAAGCTCGTCGTGATCGGCGGTGAGAAGCGACACGCCGGCCCAGCCATGATGCCCGCCAACTACCCCAGCTCGCAGCACAACCCGCATCACAACCCGCCGCCCCAGAGGGTCGTCTACCACGCGACCTACCCCACGCCCCTCGCACCAAGTACGTATACACCCGGCCAGCCGCCCGCTCGCGCGCTCCTCTCTTTCCCCCCGATAGCTCGCAGCGAGCTCTCCCCGTGGGAGCCCTGCAGTCGATATGTGCCGTGGTCCGTCGTGTTGCATCCGATGGTCCCGTCTTTGTTCCGAAGACGCTGCCAATGCCTCGGTGCAATTTATTTACTCCGAATCGTAAGAGACTCGGACCGAGGAGTCGTCGCTGGACGAATTTATCTTGTCCAGTTGATGGAACTGCCAACCGAGAGCCGAGGTTTTTCTCATCCGACAGCCGCGCGCTTTCCAATTACCAAAAATAAAAGTTAATTTAACATTGTTCCGTGTATGGTGCGTGTATAAATTTTCGCTTCAATTACGACGAAAACCAATACTAAAAGTGGCAGAATATTGCACGCATAATAGTCTACTTGTCAATATTCGACAGCGCAGAAACCTGTAATGCTTTCAAACTCGATAAATTTGAGGAACAATCGAAATTTATCTGTTATTCTATATCGATCCCCGATGACAAATGCGCCGAGTTTAAAATCATTTTCTACTCGAAATTGATTAATATATCGGTTTCGACTCCCCGCAGTATTGAGGTTCAGATGTTTCGCGAATTAAAATTAAACATCAAATTGAAATATGCCCTATCGGCCGATGAAGCATGTTGCAATTTGCAAAATTCGACTAAAGTAATTTTTTTTTTCTCCTTTTTTTTGGGGGGGGGGGGGGGGGTAATGGCGACAGCTTGTATAAAAATATCTTGATCCACGTCGCTCAAACTAATTCCCGATATTTCGTCAAAAATCAGTTTATTCAAATCGCAAACCAAACTCGCGTATACCGCTCGATTATTCGATCGACACGAAAGATTATTTGGAATTTCCAGCACTCGCGTTGTTGGTATTTCCGCGGGCTCCTGAATGCAATGTAAACTTGATCAAATCTGACGCTAATTACGACGGGACGAGAGAGAAATTTCATAACATTCACTGTCGGCCCATATTCAACGACCATAGTAATATCGACGAATCCCTTGTCGTTGAGTTGATTTTGAGTAAGAAGAATATACCCTATCCTTGCCCGACGATACAGTCAATCCGCGGGACGTCGATCGGAATCGCGCAAAAGTCACGCCGCCCCCCGCGCGTCCTCGTGGTATAGCGTCGAAGCCTACTGAGTGGCGGGAATGTGTGTCAGTCGCGCGCACATGGCTGGGAGAAGACGACGGGCGCGCGCGCGCGCCTTCCGTGCCTCGAGCTCGTTACTCTTGGCCACGTTGCCGCCGCCGTTCGCAAGGATGCACAGGAATCTCGCTCCTTCCTTCTCCTTCGCCCGTCCTCTAGCACTGTATACATACACCCGCCTTTCACCTAGCCACTCGATCCTCGCTGCGCCGCTTACTTAGCCCGCCTCCGAGATTTGGTTTTTCCCGCGTATCGCGCGAATGCCTCTTCTGCTTCGATCTAACCCGAAATCTCGATTCGCCGGGCTGCGGGGAGTCGTTGACGTTTCGAGTCGAACCCCATCGAGGACGACTTTTTGTTATGTCCCGTTGAAGGATCGGGAATAATTCAAAATAACCTTTCGTCCCCTACCTCCCCCCTCATAAAATATCCACGCTAATCGCGTTAAGGATAATCCATAATCCGTGAATAAGTACGCTGGGGCTGGCGCGAGCGCCAGCGCCGAGTGCATATACATAACTGGCAAAAAAAATATCGCTCCTCATTTATCTGCCGGCGAAATCCCGATATCCAGCGTGGCCCGAGCGCCGAATAATTCAACGGCTATAAAACTCGCGATATGAACCGGGGAAAAAATATAATACGGAAAGGATCATTACGCGGCGAGGGACGGTCGAATCGCCCGGATAGTAGGAGCGCGTGGGAGGAGGAGGCTGCTTTTGTTAAGGAACAGGGTCAACTGGCGCCCGAACTTACGTACTTGCCCAAGATTATCGCACGCCGTATATTCCCATGCGGAATTCCTTCGCGCCCGCGCGCGAGCCCTCCTCAATACCGGGCTGAGCTGCTCGGAAATTCGAGCGCGCGTTAATCTGGGGTACGGTATCTCGGGGAGGGATATAAGTCTGCGAGTCTGCGGATTGTTTTTGTCGGCGGCAGCAGCTCTCGGATCTCGGGGATTCAAGAGACGTCTATCGGGCGGACTTGACAATTGGTTCAAGGTTTCATGCAGCCGGCGACGTTTCCGAACGCGCATTACTTTTATGTGTACGTATAATCCACTCGATTCCCCCTCGCTTCCAAGGGGAGTCTACTCCGGCCGAGCGTCAAATCGTCGAAGCCGAATGTAAAGTTCGTGCCGGGTTTTCCGAGCGACGAGCCTCCGAATGGAAACAATGAAGGGAAATTCTTTATGAATTATTGAAGATCGCTCGGGAAGAGTCGAGTTTCACGGCTTTTGTAAGGACGCACGGACGGAAACAAGTGATCTCTCTGTGAATCTGAAGGCGTTCGTCCTTCGGCGTCAAGTCGAATTCGGATTACTCGTCGTGTGTTTTTTTTTGCTCGAGACTGTGGGGGAGTTCGAGTTGTCGTGACCTTTTCTCGGGAAAATGAATATGTTTTTACTATTTCGGAGTTGGAGCAGTGAAGTGAATCGAAGTGGAATAGAAATTGTTTAGTCGAAAATTCACAGCCCCCGCGCGAACGGTCGAAGTGCACAGGCGAACAACGCTACTCGTCACGGCAAGTGTTGAGTAGTACTGTTGTTCGTAATGAGCTCAAATTTGAAGTTGATTACATACTATAAAATTATATTATTCATTAACATCAAGAAAATTATACCATTGATTGAGATCATTATTGAATTGTCCTAGAGACGATTACTTTCAAATTGAACTTTCTACAAAATTCACCTGGATTCATATCATAATATACAATTTCTATCATTTTTGTCACTGTTACATATTCCAGTTGTTTATCAATACTAGTGCGTGGAATGAGATTTTCTAAACATCGGCAACAAATCACTCGATTCCCACGTGGCCCTGTAGTCCAGCAAGCGTACAGAGCCGCGTGAAAATCGAATATTCCAAGCTCGCAAACCAGAGTGTACGCAATCGAATTTTTCGCATCTTGCTTGGAAAAAATAATACGAGTAACGAGTGCACGTTGGCGATCCGAATCGTGCGTATATCGCCAATTTCGCCCATTAGCGACCAACAAACTAGTGTCGTGTGATCACACGAGTGTGGTCACAACTCGCGTACACGTATGTGGAACTATATTTTTCACACTAGTAAGCGTAAAATATGTTCTCACTCTGCTTTTTTATACCCGATAGTAAATTGTTCAACGTGGGGTGGAAGTTGGCTATCACTGGCGGGAGTAAGATATTTTCGCACGAGTCGGAGTTGAGTGGAAAATCATCACCCGTGCTATAGGAGTGGCCATCCGGCCCCTGTTGCACTCCATATTTTCTTTTAACGAGTCCATGAATCGGCTTTGCTTTCACGCATGTACAAGACCTGTAGAGAGTGGCATAGTTTGAGTCGTGCGCCAGCCTCATTCAATAATATAGTAAGTATGTTGTGCAACAAAGGCCGGAAATTGGCTGTTTCTCCCTAGGGTAAGATGACTTTTCATGAGTCAGGGTTGAGAAAAAACGAGCGAGAAATCATCGCTCGAGCTAAGAATAGCCATACGCCCCTTGTTTTACACCATGATATTTTTTTTAACGAGTGCATAAGTCAGTGACTCTTCGAGCGTGTACAAGGTGGATAGTAATAAATTTTGAGTCATGCGTCACGATGATTATAGTATACACGTGAAGCATCTTTCTTTGACTTTCCAAGGTGAGACCCTTCAGCGCTCTGAAACACTGTTAAAATTGACGTTTTTCAGACGAAATCACGTGAATTTTGTTCGCAATGCCAGTAAGCTGATAAAAGTTTATTTTTAACGCGTGAAGGGTATTTCAAGCACATTATACTTGCACCGATGCGCCGAAGGATTGAGAAGGTAATGTTCAATCTCCCAAAGTCCCGCCTCGGCAAGTTTTATGAATTTCCAAAAATCAAATTAAGGAAATTTTCCACTGAGCGGACTCGTGCAATTTCTCTCAGCGAGTGTGTAGGACTTTTTAAAACTCTTAATATACGCTCGAAATAGCCAACATTCTAACCACTCAACATGCGTGGAAACGATTCTAGGCACGTGTTTGAAAATGCGCTCACGCGTGAAATTCTTATTATTCGAGCCAGAGAAGGTTAACTAGAAACAGCCCGTGAAATCGCATCCACTACGAAAAAAGGCCTCTCGAAATTATTTAAAAGAGTCTCGAGTTTCCCCCTTCCCCCTTCCCCCTTCCCCCATGAATGGATCGCAAAGTTTCACACGCCGACGCTGTAACGCACCGGCTGATACAGGAAACGCACTGCAGGAAGTTTCGCACAGTTGGTTCTAAAGATTTCTCTTCCTTTCTGTTCCATGGCCGTATTCAGATGGAGATCCGATCAAGCTGCCGGAAAATTTGGAGACTTTACCCCGCGCGGAGCATTTTCCTACGCAGAGGCATCGGTGGAATACCAACGAGGTGAGTGACCAATGTTTTCGACCAGTCGCTCGGAATAATGGCCAGACCCCTGATAATACCCATCCGAGGCCAGACAAACAAATTGTTCGCAAGCCGCTCTGGGCGGAGAAGCGATTTCGATCTTCTTATTCCGTACGGTCGGTCCCCGTATCGTTGAGTGAAATATAAATTACTTTATCCGAAACAACGATATAAATTAGCTCTCGTGTGTATGGGGGAAAGAATGAAAAGGCCAATTGGCCACGTGAATATTCAAGGAAAGTAGAGTGCTCGAGTGTTTTAATCTCTCAATAAAATTACGTGCATGCGAGTCGAAGCGAGAGAAAGAGAGAGAGAGAGAGAGAGAGAGAGAGAGAGGGAAAAAGGAGGAAAAAGAAAGGGGAGCAAAGTGGCCAAGCCGGATTGTGGAGTGTTTACAGTTATTTTCAAAGCAAACAGCCGTTTGATTATCCCGCCAGTTGGAAAATTCGCCTCGCTGATGAAAGTGCGACTTTCGAATCAGCTTTAAACGACGGCCGTTATGAACATAACGATTCGTTCATATCTGTTTAAATGAAATAATATACAGCATTTCCAATATGCAAAACATTCGCTCTCTCGTGTGTTCGCGCGCCCGACTGCGCTTATCTTGCAAATTCGGTTTAACATATTATAAAAGCGCAGTTTAACGAAATACGGGGTGAGGAGAAAATAGTATAGGCAATGTGCATATTATTATCGAGTTATTCAATCGCGATTGGGGGTAGGTTATTGCCTTGAAATACCATAGGCGCACGAAATTGCGGGGACGTGATGTACCGTAGCAATATTGATCCTACTCTCTCTCTCTCTCTCTCACGCTCTCGACGTTCCTGCACTGCGAGTGCCCTGATAATCAAATAGCTTCGATGATAACAAAATCATAATAATCTTTACCGTACAAGACAAACTTCGTTTCACGTAGTATGACGCACAATGGGGCAGAAGCGGATTTTTTTCTCATGGAATAATACCCTGAGCATTCGAAGCTACTAATCGTGGCAATGAGTACAATTCGGTCACGACTAATCGGAAGCTGAGAGAATTTCCTATCGACGTACGGAGGTCGATTTACTTTTTCTCTCCTTTTTTCACTTGGTAACATCGACAGATTTTCGCCAATTCCGGTAAATTTGATTCTCTCAAACTGTCCACTCGTTTTATTCCCGTATCTCCAAAAAATATTCAAACTATTTTTAAGGATGCTCTTTCCGAAAATGAGGTCAGATAGCCAAGTTCATACTAAAATTGTTCCCGAAAATCGCATTTAAATTAGCAAAAAGTAGGAAAATTACGGTAATAGTCTATTCTGTCTCGTAGAAAGCTCCCCTTATCATATTTTTTAAATGTTCCTCGTGTGAACTCGGTTGAATGTGGTTTATTTTTGAAGAAAGCATTCCCGCATGGTACAATAGTTTTTTGATTGCTCAAATGGTTGGAGTCAAAATGACATCAAGTAGAAGAAGAAAAATAGTATGTTATGCAACTAGTGCGTTAAAATTGAAAAATGCGCGTGCGAGTGGTCGACAAAGCCGACGACGAGTGTTACACGCTCACACATGCGTTTAAATTTTGACGCCCCAGTCGGTTATATTTCACGTTACGAGTGCTCGTTCAAAGGACATTTACAAATGCACTAGTGCGTGAAATGCCAGTTCACTCACCGTATGACACAAAAAAAGATAATACCAGCTTGCACTCGTCGATAGGAAATGTCCACGACTTTCGATCGGTTGCAATGGAATTTCGCTAAGTAGCTTCGAATACTCGAAATGTTATATTCTGCCCGGGATAGATACCCTATATAACGCTCCGAATTAAAGAAAAGGCGAGCCAGTTATCGGCTCGGAGAGCGAGGGCGTCAATCACGCGTGGTGCTATTGTAGCCCTCTCAAACGCGCATCCCCGAAAAGAGCCCGGGTACTAATTAGAATAAAGGGGGGAAAAAAGAAGAGGGAGGGGCCAAGTGTAACGAGCGGCGGGGCTCAATTTTCATATAAAATCGCGCGCATCCAAAACGGCCAGGGGGGTAGTGGCATAATGAAAGGCAATTCCCAGCCGCGGGCCTTTTAATTTGTAAACATACGGCGCTGAGCGGCTTTTTACGCGAGCAAGGCCGCGCGCGCGCATGAATACATTTACCGAGTGCGTCGGCCAGATGGTATCTCGCGCTCGACTCGCGGAACGCCGTATATATATACGCGAGCGCGCGCGCACCACCGGCATATAATGCTCCGAGTGCTTTCCCAGCCGAAACCGCCACACCGATGCTGCCGCCGCCACTGCTGCTGCTGCTGCTGCTGTCGCTACTGTGGGCCTATATGGCAAAGAGATGCCACCGCCACCGCGGCTGCGGCACTCGGAACTCGCGTCGAGTTATGGACCAGCCTCGCAGGCGCGCCTCCACCCATTTTCGTCCCAAATATAGTATATATACGTATACATACTTTTTATTTGGTTTTCGCGAGCCTCTCTTTTTCCCTTGCCGCTCCTCCGTCGAATTTGTCCTTGGGTTGTTTGCTGGGTGTTACGACTTCACGGATAGTTCGAGTTTCCGTAGGGATCGACGTGGCATTAGATACAGAGTCGTATTTATATGCATCAGCAAATTGAATCTCAGATGGATTCAGAGAGTTGCGCGCGAGAAGTACCTTTATTTATCTAATGAAGCCCCATATACTTTTATATTACTTTGATTTTCATTATTGCTATCGCGTGCTATTTTCAGTCCTTAATATTGTGTCCCTATAGTTTTGATGCATCACGTGGAACGCCATGTGTGACCCCTATCCAACTGGCTACAGTTTCAGTTGGGATCCGAACCACCGAGTCGCGGTGTGAAGTGAATTATGATTATTAAATCATATTAATATGGGTATTATTATATGATTTAAATATGTCCATTACGGTACATGTAATAGAAACTCATTTCGTAATGTGTACGGCAATTTGATGATGAATTAGAAATATCATGAAGCAAAGGTCAACGTTCAATAATACGTTTAAAGAATATTCAATAATAATAATTAAAATGATAAAATAATAAAAAATAATGATAATAATATTATATACAATAACTCAATAATACGTATTAATTTGAATTTTCCTCCATTTTCTGTTTTAATCTGATCCTATGGCGAAATTTTTCATTTTTCATCAGCGATGCATAAATTCATTTTGATTAATATTGAATAAAGCAATCAACTGGTTTATTTGAAGAAATACATCATTCGGCAAACTCGGAAAGTTCATTGAAAAGTGTATGAATTTGATGTGTTTTCTCCAATGTACCGTTCTTATTTGGAAGAGCATCGGGAGTTCGATCATTTGCATCGAAGCACACGCACCCATGGAGGTGAATAATAAACATTTTCGATTTCTCGTCGTCGCTCGATGCCCTCATGTAGCGGAGCAGAAATTTCCAAAATTAATTCGTTTTAAAAGTGAATCCATCGCTGTGGGCTTTGTTCGGTCGAGCGTTTTGCAGTCCATTCAATCAAGTGGCACAATGAACGAGATGAAATGACAAAGGGAAACGAAGCGAGAAAAGCTCGGCTAATACATCACCGCGAGTAAAATTGTCCGCTCGCACTCTCGGCCCTCGCGAGCATAAATCTTTCGGCCGATTCGATCGATATACAGCACAACGAATTCCCTCGGAGGAACGAAGAAACTCGTCGTGAGCGGGCCTCGTCGCGCAACAGAAGGCACGTATTTCCTCGCCGAAATTCTCGCCTCCAGACCGAGCTATATAACGGAGCGTCGGCGGCGGCGGCGGCGGCGGCGAAATCACGCGGAGAGGGTGCGAGAGGCGAGCCGCGCGCGCACGTGTGCACACCTCGAGCGATGCACGAGAGTCCGGTGGTGCGCGCCGCGCTGACCCCGTGCGGCCCCCGATCAATAGCCTCGCGAGCTGCCCGAGCGCCCCGCTCCGCCTCCCCCCGCCAACCCGCCCGATCACCCGCAGAAACGATCAGGTGTAATTGATGCTACGGGCATCCTCTACAGTCCTGACCAGCCTCCTCCTGCACCGCCAGCCGACCCCGCGGGATCGAGTTCCCCCCCCCCCCGCCTTCCACAGCACGTCTATAGAGGTATATACTTAAGTATGTACTTTAGTAAGTATATACTTCTCCCCGAAAATCCCGGCTTCGTTCTTCGTAATCTGGCGGCTGCAATTTTTTCGGCGAAAAATCACGAACGCGTGCGGCTCGTCGTAGGTGGCGATATATACTACAGGCCCAAGCAGTTATGACGGCTCGTTATGTCACACGTCCGTTGGCTCCTGTGCAATGCAAGCTTCTTTATCCCCTCGTCGTCCCTAGTTGCCTCCTTGGTGCAATTTCAGTTTTTTTTTCTCTCACTCTTACGATTTTCGTCGAACGTGTTCGTCCTTCTCGAGTCGGTCGGCCGGTGCTAAACCTTGAATTGGAAAATCAACGAGAGTCAGTCGTGAAAAATGTAAAACCAGCTTGACCTTTGCCATTCGCTCCCAGGCGCGCGCGCGCGCACGCGGGTAAAGATGGAAATTGAAGACGAGAATCACAGCGAGAGTTGGTCTTGAAAAGAATATTGATCGAAGCCTCGATCTTATCGTTATACGAAGTGCGAATAAGCGATCACACGGTCGGGGAAATAATCGCAACTTTTATCGACGTTTCGTAAATTGGAGCTTTTTTGTACTTTTTCGTTGGAAAAGGGTCACTATTCGTTAAATATCTATAATACAAAGTAATTTATCATATGTACTTTTCTAATGATAATACAATTGAAAGGATAACGGTTTTAGAAATTTTATAATAGTCCTCGGGCTTTCTCAGTATTTATTTGAAGAGTATCTGGTATAGTTACACGAAAATTCCATCCATGATAGATGTCTCTTGTTTCTTAATTCCTTTCAAGCCATCGGGTCGAAGAGATTAATGATGTATCCCTTCCCCGTGCATCGCAATGAAACGTATTGCTAGAAAATAATTTCCATATTACTTTCAAAAATTCGCGGAGGCAATCGAATATCAATAAACGTTCATCTCCACGGCATTTATTACCCCCGAAATGAACGTATATATATATTTGGAAACGAATCCAATTAATCGAAACGCTTTTGGTGCGCCCGCGGCTGACAAACGCTCAACACTTTGCTGGGCTGACGTCGAAGGTGCTTGCGTACGATTTACGGGTCAATTGGGTGACAGGGTTTTTGAGCGGGGGACATTTCGAAAACTCGACCACTCGCCTCGCCGAAGATACGTGTGCTTCAAATTGGATGAGCAAAACGCATCGGCAAACGCGATTGAACGGGAAGTCGGGGAGTTACTCAACGGGATGAAAAGTCGGAGGAGCTCGGCGCTCGCGCTCATTTGTTACGCAAGTAGAATACATTCCAAAGTAGAAAGCTCGTTAGCAATATTTCAGGCCGGAACGAGAAAGGCTAACTGAATCTCGCGCGACTCCATAACTCAATATCCATCAAGATAATTCGGCTAATTAATGCCGAGTAGTTCGACTAATTTCCATGAGATTGCCCTTATATACATATACACACTTCCTCGTCGGCGCGGCATATACGGCCGATTCGAGGTGCAAAACGAGAGGGGAAAAATTCAAGGGGGGACGCAACAGCCGGCACGATGGGACTCACGGCAGAATTCGGTTAAGAAGATTAACGAAAAGGTGACGAGATCGAGCGACGAGGCAAGGCTGCGGATGCACATACATATCTGTATAGGGGCCGGACGAGACTCTCGCAAGGACGAGTACATAGAGAGCGGCAAGTCGGGCCGAACTTTGCTCTGGTGCAGTTCTCGTGTATGTGTGTGCGGGTGTGTACAAGCTGGCGCGCGCCAGCGCACGACAAATCGTCAAAGTTCGAATGTGATGCGACTCGTCACGCACAGCCTCGAGGGCAATGAAGCGAGCTCGCGCGAGTCGATTAATATGGAGAGGTTCTCCGAAGTTTTCGAACAATTTTTATGCGATCGTGACGTGTCGGCACGCTGTTAATGCCTCATTAGTCTCCTCCTCCTCCTTCTCCTGTCCCGTCGCGATGTTTAGCCCTGTAATTCACGTCGTAACGAAAATTAGCTTTCGAAGTTTGCCTGGCACGTATATACATGTACACGTGTATATATGTATATCACACACACAATGTAGCCGCGCGCGCTGCCTATCTGATGAACCTATTTTTAAACTCGGCTAAACGAATTGATACCGCCGGCTTTGAACATTCGGCAGCGTAGATTAAAAGTTCGTTGCGAATGTTTCTTTTCCCTCTCCCTCCCGACCGGCTGTCTCGGTAATTGTACCGCCCCCGCCGCCCTCCTCCCCTCTGTACTCCGTTCGAAAATGAGTTTGATCGAGCGTTATCGCGCGCGCTGATTTCTCGCTCGAGCTCGCTCGAGTTGGGAATGTACTGATTGTCGACTTTTGCAATAATGCCAATAATTTGATTGACGATCGTCCGCTCGGCAGAGCTCATTACTTCCGTGCCAAGCCGTCACGAGCGTTTCCCCCCTCGGTGTTTCTCCGCTATCCTCGGGAACTTTTGAAACGTGGAAATTCACAGTTGGGAGGGAAGGAGTGTTGTTACGTTATCGAAGCGCGACTTTCTAAGCTTAGCTGTAACACCAAATGCAATCAAAACCACAATGTATTTACGAACGAACGTTCCGAATTCGAGTAGAAAATGGAAACGGCCAAAAGTTGCGAGCCAAACTTGTCGAGCCGTGAATCCAGTGCTAAAGGCCAAGTGATTCGCGGGGTCGGGTTACAAAAACCAAGCGAATTCCGCTGGGGATTATCGCACAAAGATTGACGGGACAGGATCGGTAGATGGGTCGAGAGGGGAAATTGACACGTTAAACATACACACAGAGGAGAGCAGCTCGAGTGCAGTGGATGGTGTCCTTGAGGGGGGCTCGAAGGCACAAGTGACCCGATGAAGCGGGGGTGGGGAGGTGGCTCGACACGTAATGGAATCTCGAGCAGCTGCGCGGCGCGAGTCACGTGTGTGTGTGTCGAGCGCGCGCGGGCGCGTATATATAAGCCGGGTCTGATGTGCAGTCTCCCGATTTTGCCCAGACGACGACGACGACGACGACGACGGTGGTGGCGGTGGCGGCGTCACTAGGCGCGTATAAGATTAATGAGCTTTTGTGGCTTTCGCTCCGGCCGCGCACAAGTGAAAGCCTGTCGTCGTCTCTTCGGCGATAGAGGCGGGCGCCCGCGCGCGGCCGGAACTAGACCAAGAGATGCCCCGCGATATACACACACACACACACACACGCGCGCGCGCGTACAGCCCTTCTCCTCTTGCCCTCTCTGTGTAAACACGTGTGAGACTGAATAGCCGCTTTCCACGAGACTTCTTCTCCTTCTTCTTCTTCTGCCTCTTCTTCATCCTCCTCTTCATCATCTTTTTGCTTCTTTTGGCCTCTTACAAGTCGCAGCATTGTCGCCCGAGGCTAAATAGCGAATTTTCAAAGAGGCTTCTTTCGGAATTATAACTTTCTTTCGCTCGGGGCATCTTCATCGTGCCCCAGCCCCCCACCCACCCTCCTACTCGCTGCCCCGACGTGTGTCATTTCGAGGAGTCGCGAGTACTCGCAATGATTTCACACGCTCCACCTCGCGTCTAGATCTACAATTTCACGGGAAATTTTGCAGGTATAATATTTGCAGTCGCTCCTCGTAGCCGACGTTTTGTATCTTCCGAAGATATCAACCGATCATCGCTAATTCATTATGCTCGTGATGTATTGCTAATGCGCACGCGAGGTCGTATACGCGTATGCATACACATTGTTTGCGTGAAAATATGACAATGGTTTCGGGTTAGATAGCTGAGAGAATGATTTAAAAATTGTGGTACTCGCCGTCGCGGATGGTTCGAAGCCTGCGTCGTGTCACAACGATCACAATACAGGTCGTTCGGAGGCCATATACTTTTCCTCCAACGATTAATTATACTTGACCGATAACCAGGAGAAGAGCGCGAAGTGGAGGGGAGATTTCATGCCAGACAGTGTCTGGGTAAGGTGGTCCTAAATTTTGTTAGTAATCGTTGGTTGAATTTACTCGACAAGTTCAGTTTGAACATTGATTCGATTATTTGATGATTTATCATCCGACTGTTCAGAGATTACCCAAGTCACAGTGATGAAGGTGAACTGGAGAAGCAAGAAAGAACAGATTGAATAAATAAAATGAAGGTTCGTTCGGGACTATGATAACTCAGTTACTCGATTCGGAACAAGTAGCGTCAAGGGCTTCCTGCAACAACTAATCTCCTTTGAAATACATCGTTCATCAGAAATCGAAAGCGGCAAAAACCACCTCCAACAGATTTATCTAGACGAGTCACCGAAACGCCAAGTGTTCCCATGGTTAGTTTTTGTACCCTTACCCGTGGAACGAGCCTTCCCTCCCCTCACGAGAAAAAAAACCGCTCGCTATTAATTGCCCATAAACACCCGAGTCGACGAGGCACGCGCGTCGCGGCCCGAATCCCCGACCACGAGCGCGAGTTTATCGATTCATTCGGCTGGTCGTGCGCGGGGCTACGAGAGGCGCCAAGTATAGAGACCGATCGGTCCGAGCAGATTAACACACACTCGACAAACTTTTGCGGCCGAGATAAAAACGAACACAACACGTTCGGCGCGCGGCTGGTTAAGTCGAAGCGAGCTTTGATTTCGCGTGCGCTTGTCGCGTGGGCTGGAATTCGCGAGCGCACACACGAGGGGGGGGGGGGGGGTCGGCAGAGACGTGCACGCGCGCATGCGATTTTCCGCGCCCCCCCCGTTCGCGCTTAGGAAATCCTTGCCTGCCGATCGGCCGGATGAAAAGCCCCGATATACGGCTCGCGGCCCGATTGGCTAATGAGCTCGTGCAAACTATAAGGGACGCGCGCGTACACCGACGTGTCGAGATCACGTTTCACCGCGGCCCGGGCTATTTGACACGGTTAATTATCGTTTTGCCCATCGACTCGAGAGCTCCCGACTCTGGTTTCCGGTAGGGGGAGGGGTTCGGGCGCGAACAAGCCCCGCGACGCGCTACGAGCGGCAACGTTCGAGTGGGGCGAAATACCTCGTTGTTTTGGATAATTAAGTCTCTATACGGACCGTGGCACGGCTTGTGGATTAACTCGAGCTTGCCCCTCCCCCTCTCTCCCATCCGCCCCCGTCATTCAGTTGATAATCTCGCTTATACTTGATTCTTTCGTATGTTCCTACTTCCCCCTCCGCTACGGCCAAACTGTCGTAGCAATGCGATTAAATGCATTAAACGCACGAGTTGGAGGATTCTTATATTCTCAAAGTTATGATTGACCGATTCGAGCCTTCTATCGATAATGTTTGTAACGAGCAGACTTATGATAATTCTCGTTGGAGTGGTGTCGAGTGTCAAGATCACAAGTCCGTCCACATTCTCAAACTCGTTCAACCTCCGACCATAATTGACCTGGACTCGATTCATTCCTCCGGAAAATGTGACCTTCTCTCGCTGCTGCTCTCCCAAGAACTTCCGCGGCCTTTCAATTACGGAAATCTCGAGAACACTCGAGTTTCCCCAGCGGTATATGCGAACGTTCAAAGGAAATCTTCGGAAGCAGCGCTCGTTCGACTGCGTATCTCGATTGCGTCAAGTGATCGCTTCCGAACCGCGAGTGCAGCTCTCTCTTTCTCTCGGTCTCTGTCAATATGAAAAATGGCTCAAAAGTCGAATTTTTTTATCACGACTTTCGGATCCGCCTTGAAATCGTCCGGACGACGGGCCGCGCGGCTGCATAAATCACGGGCGACCGAGTGATTTCGAAAATAGCTCATCAAGATAATAGATGACGGCCGTGCAGGGGTTGGTCGGGCTCGCGCCCCAACAAATCACCCGATTGGGAAAATCGGAAGGGCGCACGTATAACATCGATAGCCACAGCAGCCGGCGCGCGTGTCCGCGCGGAATAAAATATCAAATTCGACTGATGCGGTGGAGCTGCGCAGGGGGTGGTTGTGGCGCTGGTGGAGCCCGCACCTCCCCGTTCTCTCCGCAAATGGCGAATTCATCCTCTGAATCTCGCGCGGCCAAGACGTGCAACGCCTGCCCAAGTGCATACACGCACGCGCACACACGGATCCCGCTTAGGCGGCTCAAATTCTATTTTGATGGCCGAGAGAAGTATGATAGTTCGTGCCTACTTTTCCTCGGGCCACGCCGCCCGCGACCTTTATACAAACCCAAAACCACCCAAGTTTTTGTCGTCGTTGGCTCTCTCGCCCCCCCCCCCTTCCCCCCTTCGCCTACTAAATCACGATTGTTCAGCCGGCAGGCGACCGTCGGGATATATCCCGTCACGTTCTCTCATCTCGTCACTTGCTCCTCGTCTTGTTTTCGCCCCCGCGCGTGCCTCGTAAATCGCCCGGGGAATTTTTCCTCGCCCGCGTGTATGCTTGAGGGTGCGAGTGCACGGGTGGGGGACGGGTGGACGCGAGAAGTTTGGCCGGCGCTGGCGGTGGTGGCCAAAGTGCCGGGGCTGGCTCTGTGCTCCATTAGCGCGTTACTCCCGTTGGCGATACCCCCGTCCCTCCTTTTTGTATCTGTCCGGGCTTTTTGCAGCCCGCCGCGCGGCAACAGCTTTCCCGACCATATCCCCGGCTGGCCCCGGCTTTTAATTCTTATTCGTCCGATTTTTCCGGCCGTTGCTGAAACGAAAATTGCGGCCACGAGGCGAAAAGTTCGACCCCGCGGATACATGCAGTGTGTATGTGTGTATGTGTGTGTGTACAGGCGCTTCGGTTTTTCCTTGCGAGCTCGATGAATGGTATGTAGGTCGCTGTGTGCGCCGGCCAAAGTTTCGCGGCGCTCCTGATGCCGAAAAATAACGCCCCCGGCTCAAAAAGCCAGGGGCTCCTTTTTTATCAACAACGGCCCAAAGCGCACGTATACGCGCGTCCCGAGGTTGGCTACCGACACACCGAGAGAACTTTGAGCCGATCAGGGTAAATCGCGCATCAAAGATTACGGTTTCCTCAATAAATGGATGTGTCTGACCGACATAATCAGACCTTTCACTGGTATATAGCACAGATGAAAAATGCACAATGAGATTCTCAGTTTTCACGCTTCTGATTGTCGATTAGATATGTGACTCCGCTAAAAGACGTTGTCAATTTCAGGTGACCGATCGCGATGTACTTCCCCAAAATGTTTTTTGAGTGCCTCGATAAGTTCAACGTTTCGATCACCTGGAGATATTTTGTGATTGATTTGTGATTTAATACATTTACAATATATTTTTATACTTGTAGGATCTAAGTTATGTCGGCGATAAGCTCATAAGCCATACATGCGCTCATCCGAATATGACGAATAAACGAGCTACCGATAATATTTGAACAGCTCCAATGGCGAAAAATCGGGTTCACGCCGTCTGGACACACGTTCACCGGGATAGCCTTAATTTCCAAGGCGACGTGCAGCACAATCGTCAATTAAGTCGGCGCTCTTACACGTCGAGTCGTCGTAGCTGATCGAGGGTCGGGTTGATGTGCGCGAACGTCAATTAGGCTAACGAAGCGACGACGATGGGGGGAGGGGGCGAAAGAAGCAGAGCCCGCGGAGGGGGTCAAAGTTGTCCGGGATTGTCAAAATTCATCGGGGCTGACGCGTGTGACAAATGTAACGCGCTCGCCAGCCGAATTGACGGCTCGGCTCGTTGCGCGCTAACGTTATTCACGTGGCTGCACTTCATCCCGGTCTCATTAAACCCGTCGACGCGCTCGGCAGTGAAAAATCCACTGGGCCGGCTTCTCTCGTCTTCCTACACTGGGAAAACAATCCTCTTGCCGCAAATGGAATCCTTTCGCCGCAAGAGGATTTTCCATTGAATTTTGCTATCCTCCTTTTTTATACACTTGGGCAACAACTGCCCAAGCCGTGAAATCACCTCGCAAGGACTAGCTCGATGCGTCCCTCGCCTGTGTGTGTGTGTGTGTGTGTGTGTGTGTGTGTGTGTGTTTGACGATCTGCTCGCTTCTTTCGGCCGCGCCGAGCATCGATAAATCCCTTTCTTGTCTATACCTCTCCGATCTACAGCCGTGTTTTCGGCTTTCCGCGACGTGGATCCTCATCAGATTTCGTCCTAGTACATCGTTCAACGTACGATATTCAGGATGGAACCAATGAATTTGGTTTTTTTCCTCCACCCACTCGCCGTTTTGTACGTAAAGAGTAGATTGGATCTGGAAATACGTCGAGGGAGGGGCATCGGTTGAAATGAGCCGACGTAACGATCTCTTGAATCTTTCAAAAGATTAGTCTCGAGCGGCGCGGCGCGGGACGAGCGTATTGCCGCGCTCGTATCATTGTAATTCTTTATCGACGCTCGTTTTCGGAAAATCGTCCCGGCCGGAACTCTCGTGCAGAGGAAGTGAATGTGAGAAAATACCGTTATAGTGTTCGTAAATTTTTACGCGCTATTATGAAATTTACATTGGCCCAAAACCAACAGTGGGTCTGCCAAAAAAGTGGCAGCGTGCATTTTTAAAATCTAATCTATATTTATATACACTCGCGGGGAGGGAGAAATGCCGAAGATATAAGTACCAACACGTCGGGACGTGTATCTGTCTAGAAAGATTCAGCCCTGTTACTCATCGGGCGATAATTTCCGCGGGTACAACGGTATTCATCGATGCGAGTATCCTCGTCTACTGTGTCACTCATCATTCATATTCTTAACGTGAAAGACGTGAATACGAATCGGGGATTAATGAGTTTAACGAGCACGAGGATAGACTTTCAAATGACTTTCAGAAGAAGTTTTGACAAAAAAGCCAGTCGTGGATTACTTTGAAAACATGATGGAACAGTGCCTCGCACACCATGTCTCGTGATAACTAGTCGTAATATTTGAAATATCAAAATTTAACCCGAGTCTCGCCGTGATTTTTTGTCGCTCCACATCGGGAATATGATTCCCCGGCGTTGCGCGCCGGCTCGTCGCGGCTAATTCCTTTCTCTCGGACGGCGCGCGTCGATTGCAATTATTCCCCGCCGAGAACATTCGTCGTGTAATCACGCGACTTTGGATATTCGCGAATGTCGTACACGCGCTCATCGGTCCTCTAGCAATGGTCGCATCGGAAAATCCGTAAAATCAACGGTTAAACAGGGACAAATTGACAGGGATACTTGGCCGCGACGCACGGGGACGTCCGCTCGGCCGATTGGAGCGAACGTATCCCGCTTTAACGTGGCTTTAACCCGCGCGGGGCGCACCGCGGCCACCGATACTTCAGCCGGCAAATTCCGTACATAAAACAAGGCTATAGCGAGCGGGCGCGCGCATAAAGTCGGCGCGGCGGCGATTAATCCGTGGAAAAGCCCAATAAATTGAAAATCAGCGGCGAGTCCGGGGCATCGGTCGATCGGCCGCCCCGCCCGGGGGGTAATTACAAGAAACAGCCGGTGGAATCGCGCTGTTCGTTATTCAAAAGCACTCCACCCCCAACCCTCCCCGGGACGACAGCTAATCGCGCGTCGTTAGCTCGATTATCCCGAAAAATCGGACAAAGCCGTGATCGATAGTGGGAAGCAGGTTGCGCTGCGAGGGGAGGGACGGAGGCATAATTGGGGAAGAGCCGCTCGGTCTTATCGCGTCCTCGCGTAAGCCGCAGCCGGCAGATTTATTGGGGCGGGGAGGCCCAGCTCGGCCGTGGTGTACACGTGACGGAACTCGCGCGACTTTTGTGTGGCCCTTACGTGGCGCATGAAATATCGGCGCATCGGGAGTGAGTCCATTCAACGCCCGCTCCGTGTGTGCGCGAGTGTACAGCCGGAGCGACAATGGGCCGCCCGGGAAATTGGCTAATTTTTCGCGCATTGTGCACCACCGGCCCGGCTGCTGCTGCTTGAGTTATTTCGGGGACAGCCCCGAGTCGGCCTGACCCACCGGCGATTTATCGACCAGCGCGGCTGCGGCGGCGGCTTAGCCTCTTCCCTCACTCGCCCCATTCGCTCCTGGCTTTATCCCGCGCTTTATTGGCCACGCCTGCGGGACACTTTGCCCGTGGACGCGCGCGGCTCAGGTAAAAATCTTTGACAAACGGGCCGCAGGCCGAGTGCCGAGAGGGACCCACTCCCGGTGCAGTGCGAGCGAGCGACAGCTTCGTGTTCAAAATTTCATTCGGCAACTCGCCTCGGGCTTGTGTTATTTTACGTTGCGCCGACTCGAGCGCAATCCATGCTCGCGCGGAAGCACCAAACCCCTAGTCCCGTCCCCCCGCCTCGCGAAGTTACCGGAAAAAAATTATTGCGCTTCGGATCTTCGATTACGTATATATATTTATTTTTTTTGACTCGATCGATTCGATTTTATACAGAGGATTTTCACGGAACCTTTTGCACCGCACCCATGCACGTCCGTAGGCCGACTGCGAGTCGTAAAACACCGGGAGAATGGACGTGCAGCGAGTTATTCCAACTTGTGTGTACACGCGAGCACTGACTACTTTGACATGTTCCTCCGTACCTTTCTGGAGTAATAGCATGCCAGGCGCCCGAGGAAAATCGAAACTGACTTGCCGATGGATCGCGAACGTTTCGAAAGAGAAACAGAGAGAGAGAAAACGAATGCGCAGTCATGTTGTCGGATGTTAAAATCCCCAAAACTACATACGAGATCGCGAGCGAGTAAGGCCGAGCGGTGACCTAAGCAAGTAGTAACGTTCAAAAACTGGTCAGACCAAAGCTTCTTCATTCCTCCTCCCAAAGTCTCCTTTATCGGCTCGCTTACGCTCTAGCGTGACAACGAGGCCGAAAATTCTTCCGTAATTCGAGTCACAAATGAGTCCCTCCGATCAATTAACACGAAAGTAGGTGCGCGAGGAGCACGAAGCATCAAGGGAAACGAATCCAAGTGATAACGGTCTTTAATCGCTGGTCTAAAAATAACAAAAGAATATATGAAGAATCCTGGCGCAGAGCTGCTTCTCATCGTGCTACTCTCCCGAGGGGGCAGAGTGTAGTAGGCAGAGTCGAACAAGTGGGAAGCCCCTCGCGGACTTTTGAAAAATCAAATTAGACCCTTGTGCGATGGATTGAAATCAATCAGCGGCATATCGATTGGTGCCCAGGGAATTCTGAGGCTAATTCATTTTTCAGGTCGGCCGCAGAAGTAGACCATACCGGGCAAATATCGTTACACACGGCGAAGGAGGCCAATGGTCTGTCGGTGATAAATGCCGTTTCGGGGTACGTGGAAGAGAGGGAGGAGAGGGGGGGACGAAATCAACTTAATGTAATGCGGTTGACCAGTGGGAGATCGATAGGGGAGGGCCGGCGCGGTGGCGGCGGCCGGCAGGTGAGGTATACCGAGCTAGACCGAGATCGGAGGCAAATTCTCGAGAGCGCTCGTATCAAGTGCTTCCATTACTACGTGCGCCCGCGTCCGGCGCGGACCGGAGAAAGAGGAGTCGGGCTCGAGCGCCGGCTTTGAGCGCGTAACGTGATTTATGCCTGGAAATTGTATTCTCTAAGCCCCGCAACGATATTGCGCGCTTCTGTCTTGGGAATATCGGCGGACGCTTCGTATATTGTCGTATATACGGGCAGGGATTTCGAAATGCGCGCGCGTGTGCGCCTCGGAAATCACACGTGTGGCTTATTAGTTCGCGTTACTTTTCTCTTTCCCTCCCTCGTATGTGTGTATATTCGGCGGGACGCGGTAATTCACACGACTGGGAGAAAAAACGCATCGGGGCAAAGTGAATCTAACGCAATCAGGATAACTGTTCCCAGAGATTTACGAGCGTGGAATCGTGCCCAGATCCATAGGTCAAGAAAACTATTATTTACGATGTTAATATATCAAATGAAATCCTTGACACGCGCTATTTATTATAAAATCTTCGTGGGAAGACTCGATACCCGCGCGGAGGAGGAGGGAATATCCGATCCACCGTCGTTCGTCCCTCGCTCAACGCGTGAATACGTCTCCCCCGGCCGCGTATATACACATCGCCTTGTTCGCTTGTTATTCTTTCGGTTTATCCGGATCGAGCGGGAAGGATCTTGGCGTCTCTATTACGGCCTGCTAATCCATCAAGAAAAAAAAACAAATCCTCGCCTCACTTTTTCCCCGTTCGCGCGCACAAACAGCCCGTGCACACGTGCAATCGGAAAGAGAGACCGGAAGCATATAGCGTTGCAGCGTGTGCATACTGAAAAAGTGGGCCGCCCTCTCTTTTTCTCTCACTCTGTCTCTCTTTTCCTCGCCCGGTGGTCGCTCGGGCGCATCGAAAAATAATGAAAAGGGCCTGGGCCTCCTCCCCCGCCGAGCCTCGCGATGCCGTGCGCAAGAATTCCATTCGGAAATTCCTCACCTGGTTCGAGTGCGCCATGCATTTTTTACACGCCCGGGCTCCTCTGTTCCTTTTTGCTCCGTGTCGGCGGGGCTCGGCGCCAGCGAATTTTGCGGTTCCTCCGGCCTGCCTTTGCCCTCCCCCCCCCAGCCCTCTATCCCCTCCGCCTCCCTCTAAACACGCGTGGCGGGCTGGAGCATTCTTTTGTTTGGCCGTGCCTCTCCAGACTCGGCTTATGTATTTCTCCTCGCACTTATAATTGAAATCCGGGGTCGAATTTTCGGGGGAATGCCGGTAGTGTTTGCGCGTTGCGCAGCGTTATTTTTATGAGCCTACTGGTATTCGCTCATTCGAATGCTTAAAATTTCTCCCGCGCGAGTGTCGGGTGTTGCAAACACACCGCGCGCGCCGTACACACTCGCGCGGCTCGTCGTGTGTTATTCGACGCTGTCGCGCCGACGGAGAAACAGACGACAGACTCGACGTCCGTGTACTCGATACGCGGTACACGAGCAATACGAATCCACGCGCGAGTTTGGCGTTGGGCGGTACAGAAGAAGAAGTGGAAGGAGAAAATAAAACGAGTCCATCATTAACTCGGCGCGTATACGCTTTTTGCCGCTCTATTCGCGCATAAAAGCTTCAACGCTCGGATAAAAAATGCAAAAGTTTGCTTCATAGCAGTTCGGGAATACTGCCGCGGCGGCGGCGGCGGCCCGTCGGGGGGAATAAAGCGAGACGGGAAAAGAGTGCAGCCGCGAGCCGAGCAGTTGCAGTTGCCGGCTTATATAGCCGCGTGTATTAAACTCGCGCGCGCGCGAGCGAGCGAGCGGCGAAGGACAAGGTCTGTCAAAGTTTCACGAGACTGCGCGCGAGCTCGGCTCCCAATGAAATCTGCACTTTTTCGAGGGCATCATCCGTGTCAGCTGTCCGCTACTTTAACCCGCCTCCACTACCCAACAGCCACCTCTCCCTCTGGCGTCGTATACCCGCGGGCTGTGCAGCTCCGGAAATGATGGGGCGTTCTATTGTTTCGACGAGAGACGTACGGTAGCGCGCGCGCGTGTATGTACACCAACTGCCCGGCTAAAAATGAGACAGCCCGGCGCTCTTGCAATTTTCGAGCTGAACTCTTTTATTCCGACCTACCGCTGCCGCCTTGTGGTCCGTCGGAGCGTCGAGTTTTAAAACGCTGTTATTGTATGCTTTTATTTAGCTACACTGTATGGTGTTCGTGCGTGTCTGTAACCAGGTGGGTAGGTCGAAACTTTGTCGAATCGAATTTCAGACCTACTTCTCGAGAAGCCCAAAGCCACGAGTATACTTATTGTCGGTGACAATGTTACACGTTGTGTTGAAATATTTCAGGGAAAAAACTTTTTTTGTTGAAAATTAGTCTTTTGGAAAATGCCCAATTTCAAGCATGTAGACTGGAGTTGGATAGAAGAAAGTTTCGCATGCGTATTTTATGGATCCGCCAATCTGCGTTTATCATTGTTAGTCAGCGTAATCTGTCAGTATAACTTGTGATATTGTTAGTTTTTTAGTCCCACGAAAGAATGCTTTAAGCAAATGATTAGGGAGAGAAGAAAATGATTTCCATCACTCGAATATGCTCTAGACGTTCCTTGGTGAATTAAGCGTAAACTGATAGATTGTAAATCGATTTTGACCGTGAATATAAAACTCTTAGGAAGAAGCGTCCGCCGGATGTATCCGAGGGATGGAAATAATTTTCGTAGAAGCGTATTTTTAAAAGTATTTTCCTTTTACAATTGGTTTTTTCTTCATTCTTGACTGTGGAACATCATTTCAACCACCGTATTGTGAAATAAAATAAAACTAGGCACTAGTAGGTATAATAAAATGAAAATAGACATTAGTGCGTGAAGTAATAAAAATCCCAAATTTTGTACTTTTAACGAAAGTAACAACAACTGAGTCAACGTTCGTGCTTCGAGCTCGTGAAACCGGTGAAGCTGATCATATTATTGTGACCCAAATTATCGATATGGGGATGCCAGCTCCTGTAGTGCCTTCAGTATTGCTGTTCGCCAGAACAGTTTCGAACTGATTCAGATCGACAACTCAACTGTCAATGTTATAAATTAATATATCATGGTATTAGGATACATCGAAATATTGGCCGGTAGACGTCACCGCAGTCTAAAACTGAATGGCGGACTAAAACATTGCAGATTCCTTCTTTGTACATTAACAATTCGTTGCATTGTAGAATTAATATTTCGTGTTTGAATTCGACTGAATCGGGGTAAAAGTATTCGCGAAAATTGAAAGATCTGACGACGAAATCCATAGTCTCACGATGCTACCACGAGCTACACACCCAGACGGTGTAACTCAATCAGTAATAATACAGTTTCACTGGGATAAAGACTACGCATTGAATGACGAACGGCTGCGGGTTGACAAAGCTGTGAACAAAGCCAAATTCGAGACGGGCATTGGACAATCGATTGAGAGCCGAAACCCATTGGATGTATCGAGCGCGAATTGCAAATCATGTGAGTCTGAACGCGCCGAGTGTACGCGGGAGGGAAGGGACAAATGAATGAGGCACGGTACGCGCGAGACTGTACAGTCCGCACGCAACGGGGTACACGAACGGCGTAAAACGTTCGCTGGCTCGCGGGGCCGTCGGTTCACACGTTGGCGGGGCGGAGGGGTCGGGGCGCTTATGAGCCCGAGCTAAGCGGCCCCGGCTAATTGTAACAAATTGCGCGCGCGGCCGGGCGGTGGGGAGTGGGTGGTCGGCCGAGGGGGGCGACATCGGGCTGGGGCGACTCGGCCGCGATTGTAAATCAGCGGCGCCGGGACACATCGCTTCCGGCTCGAGCTCGAGCTGAGCGCCTCAAGGCTCCCGGAAGCTGAGTCGCGCAATCTATTGCTTTGGCACGGCGCTCTAAATACGTATAACGCGCCCTGGCCACGTCGTCATTTCCAGCTCGAGCGGCCGCGACTCTGGTCCGGCTGCGGAGATCGCGACGCGAAGATAAGCCAAGAACAAGACGCCGATGTCGCCCCCCGACGACGCGACCCTCCGTACTCCTCGGCAGCAGCCAGGAGATACGATAGCGCGCCCCTGCCCGCGGCTTTTTGCCCCCCCCCCCCGACCTCCCTTTGTTATCGTTGCCCTCGATGATTATTCAAGCCGACCATCCCCCGTCGATATTATCGTCCCGAACGGATTTTGCACTTTTTCTTCCCCCGCGCCCCCTCCCCCATCCATAACTCCACCGGGGAATTTGGTTATTATTGCGCGAAAAATGCAGAACGCACCGCTCGATGGGCTCTGCAGCCCCGTTTATCCTGTCGCGCGTATCGTTGGGGGCGTTCCGAGGCGCTCATTAAAAGAATCCGAATGACATATATACCGGCCCGACTCGAGCCTGCTATTGTGTCATTAAGTCGGCGGGGGCGATATTTCAAAGAAAAATACCGGGCCGACTCGGGCAAAGTCCGTGAAGGATCGCACGAGTCGCGCGCGTCTCGGCGAGTGTATACATCGGGGGAACGCTTGCCTTCCCCTTGCCCCCCAAGATTTAATTAGCAGGCCGCAAGTTGGGCGGCCGAAAAATAGAGCGCGCGCACGGCCTCCTTCGCGGTATAATGCACCGGTCCGCGGCGCTGCCACATTACCCCGCGTTTCTACAATTCATTATCCCCGAAAATTAATTTGCATAATTTTACGCGCGGCTCGTAAATAAGAATTCGCGGAGGCCGTTAGGCGCACGAAAGGCAGCAGCAGCAGCAGCAGCGGCCGGACCGCGCGCGAGACGGGAGCGCGCGCGCGAGCCAACGAAAAACGCGCGGGCAAAAAGCATCGGCGAATCTGCATATACGGCCCCCGCAGCGAGTGTAACGGCCAATTTGGAGGAGCCGGCCGCGCGGCGGCGCGTATAAACATCGATCAACGGCCCTCCGCGGGCAAACAATTGCAAAATTTTCCCCGCATTCGTACATATTTGAAGATAGGATCGGGCGCGCACTGGGCACCAGGCAGCCGCCGCCGGCCCGTCGCGCAATTTCGCTGCGGTACTTTCGGCGGTGGAGCGGCAGAGGCGGGCGGGGGTCAGGAGGCCCGCGAGTGATTTAGCGTTTAGCCGGCGGACGTGAATTAGCGAATTTCTTGCGGCTCTTCTTCGTTAGACCAGCCGGCCCACCCGCCACCGCATTTTCCTCTCGTTCTCTCTTTCGTTCTCTCCTGCTCTCTCTCTATTTCTCGCGCGCGCGCATATTTTGCATGCGTAATAAGCTACTCGGGCGGCCAACGGTGTACACCACACCGTACACGGGTCTGTATACGTGTATACATACCGTTGGGAGAATGGTGTTAAAAACCGCTCTAATTAATGTCATTCCGCGTTATTCGCCCGCCGCCTCGCGCCCTATTAATCATTCCGTGTAATGTGCTCGATCCTGCCCGAGATATAAGCAGTCGGTCTTTCGGGCGCGGGTAAAAGCCAGATAAGTGGGCGCGAGTTAGTACATCATTATGGCGACTCGCTTTCGTCGCACCGCAAGATAACGTCGCCCGATTTATTTATCAATTCAGCGTGATTCAGTTTATTCGCGTGATGAATAATTTTCAAATGAATACAGCTGAAACTGTTGGAATTTACCTCAAATTCTGCACTTTCTTACTTTTTCATCAACAAATTTTTCTCAAAGATTTCAACGTGACGTCAACATTGATGTTATCGTTGATGGATATGATTGGGAATTTAAGAGACTGTATACACATTAAAACTAGCAGAAAAATATTTTTGAGAGAGTTTTCCAGACTCCTCAAAATATTGTGTAACTTTCATATGATTTTATGTAGATTTATTCAACACGTTTCATTTCGAAAGTAAGTCAGAATATCACAGAAACCCTCAGGTTCTAAGTATATATATGGAAATTTCAATCTTGGCTGTTTGAAAGTTGCTTGGCGTATAAAGTCAAAACTGCCTGTAACTCTCAAACTAGGTTTCGCAAGGTGTTTTCTACTAGAGATGCGTAAAATTCTGGTTGGTACAAGGATTTTTGAATTTATAAATTCGTTAACTACTCATCTTATCGTGAGTGGCTTTGATCTTTTAAAACTTGTTATAAACATGATCAAATTCTATTTTTTCAGGTTTGAATTTTGGTGATCTCAAATAGTTATTAATTAAATTTCTTAATGGCTTCTGTGATATTCGATATTCATAATTTGTTCAGCTCAATATACGTTGAATAAATGATAAATTCACGTTGGAAAATTTGAAAATATTTTCTAGTCTAATACAATTGTTTGGATTCCACAACAAATAACTTTTCTTCGTTATGGTTAAGAGTTGAACAATATTTGTTTTCTTCAATATCAACAATTGCGAAATTAATGAGCCAAGTTTGATCCTAACAAATTAGGGGATAGATAGTTTACGATAATGAGTATTATTTCGAATTTCATTATTAAATTTGTAACAGCACTGTTCGTCCTAGTCGTCCGAAATAATTAATTTCCAGATCTGGATGTTTGTGATAAACGGTGGGATTTTGGGGATTTTTTGCTCGCAACGAATTTCGGACAGGAAGCATGAGTTGTTGGGCAAGTTCGCAAGTTGGCATCCTCGTGAAAAACGCCCAACTAATTTAGCCCTGTTTTCGACACAAAGTTGCTTTGGGCATATATACACGAGCGAGCGAGTAAGCACAGAGGATAACTGCTCGGCTCACTTAGCTCCTTATTAGCGAGGCTGGATTTCTCGACCTATTTCGCCGATTGGCGTGGGCGGCTTGTACAAGCTCGCAACCGCTCCCCCGGCGCGGTGGCGGTTTGAATCAGCTCGAGCTCGCGCGAACTTCCACTCGCGCGCTCTATACTCGCATTGGTCACTTATATACACCGACATACGCGTTCGTGCTCGAGCTAGTTTAACTTCTCTCTCTCTCTCTCTCTTTCTCACTCTCTCTCGACTCGATGGATTCTTCCTCGCCGTCGAGTGGCTCTCGCTTGCGTTTGGATTATCGGCTGCAGTTTGGGGTGAGAGAGGAAAAAAAAAGAAGAGAGAATTGGTCGATCGGTGGAATTTTCATGCCGCTCGCTAATGAAGCGACTCGAGCGCGCGCGCCGAGTTTTTTCGGGACGAGAAAATTATTATTGGGTCGAGTACTCATTTATGCGCGAGAGGGAGGTAACTTGTGCTATAGTCGGGAATGGGGTTTTACGCTTTTATGGCCGCGCGCGACGTTAATTCAAGCTCGGGCAGTTTTTGTACTTCGGAAAAATGAAAATTGTAATGCGCAAACTTCTTGGGAACTTTTAATGTTCATTACGAACGTGTAAATAGGAGAAAGTAGGCTAGTCTTTTTAATGTTTGAGCGCGGGATGCATCGTGGGAATAGCCCCTCTGACCATCCAACATTCACTCGGTCTAGCTCTCTTTGCAATTCCACAAATAATTCTTTGCAAATTTCTACGCGAAATTTACTCATTTCACGAGTTAACCTCCCAAAGCGAATGGGAATTCCATTTGCGAATGCGAGGTAATTATCTTCTAGTGCTCAACGGATAATTGGAGAAAAATTGAACATCGAATTCACAAACGATGTGTTCATAGCGAGAATTTCAAAGACTCCTCTCTGTTTTCGGTACTTGTCGAATCGTTCACATAATCTCGAAATTGCTATAACTATTTGATATATAGGGTCTAATAAAACCAGAGTGGGATTTCCATAATATAAGGTAACTGCAGCCAATGCGCCACTCTCTAAGGGTTGTTTTTGCGAATTTGACTATGATAAACTTGGAATTTTGAAATTCTGCGAACAGTATCTTGGAGCTTAGCTCAATATCTATCAGAAACCGTCTCTATAGTTATTATCCGACCATTAACCTATTAAAAATCGTAATTTGAAAAAAAAAGCAAAAGGACCAAATGCACTACACGTGCAGTCAATTTGGCACGGTTTCTTAACCATTTGTTACAGCCTTACTTGTTAGAGTCTTACTTTTCTCAGACGTGTAAAGATATTTGAAAGATTCACTCCAGTACCAATATTCATTTGCACACTGAACTCAATAAAAATCCAAACAGATATCCTCGGACCGAGGGTATATATACGTACCAACTTGACAGAATAGCCAAGCACCGCTTGTAATTCAATCCGAGCCCCGTCCGCGAATTAAAAACTCTACAATTGAACGGAGTAAATCTCACATTTGGACAGGACGTGGAGGAATGGGGGTGGAGTGGAGTGGGGTGGGCAGAGACGAGGGGAGGGTGGGTGAGTCGGAAGGTGACCGGATTTACATAAAGAATCATCGCGGAGCCGCGGAGCAAGGAAATATTCAACGGAATTGTGCAGTCGCAAGAACAAAGCGACATAAATATAAGAGGCGCCGAGAACAATGCAAAACGCCGAGCCGCCGCTCGGGCATCTTTTCATCGCGCGCTCCCCTGGCGGAATGCAAATGATCAATTAAACAGTTGTAAATCAGGCTGACGCGGCGGCGGCGGCGGCGACCCTTAGCTTGGCAGACGCTGCCACTTGGTCGTGTCCCGGAGGCCCAGCCGGCCGATATTTATACCCGCGACACGTCCGGAATGCCGCGTCCGCTGGAGGAAAAATGTCGGTAGGTGGCGAGGGCTCCGCTAGGGGACGCCTCGCCTCAATAATGCAGCCCACCCTCCCCGTTCGCGTAGCTATCCGTTCGCGTTTTTACCTGCGTTTACGCTGGCCGGATTTGTCGCGCACAACAGGTACATATATATGCGCGCCATATAGTCGAGGAGTAGCTCTCGCAAGAACGAGCTTTGCTCTTGACAGGATTAAGCGCTGCAGTTCGGTCGGTTGCCGGCGCGGGTCCGGGCTCTGCGTTTTTCCTCTGCCAGCCGCTCTTTCGGAATATCACCGGCTTAGAGCCGCGGAGGGAAATAAAATTATCGCATCTCGAGCCTTCGGAGGAAGTGGCTTTGAGAGAATTTCGCCCCGGTATGCGTGGATCGTCGTATATCTTGAGATTCACTTTGAAACTCTCTCCCTCTTTCGCGACCGCGATACACGCGCGATAAACTTGAGTAGATGGGGGGAGAATTTTCTGAATACCAATGTGTAAATACTCGAAGATCAGATGCGTGGACAAAGAGACTAAAGCGTATTCATGCGCGCTTAGCCACCGATGGATATCGCGTTGGGCGGCGTTATATGTTTGACAAAAATGTTCGGGTCGTCGTTGCGCAGCCCCCGCGAGGAAAGATAACAGCAACGCGGGGGAAAAAATAAACATGTGCACCGTGGGGCTCGAGGAGAATCGTAAAAAGTAGATAAGGAGCAGTTGGACGGAGACAGGAAGGCAGGGAGTAAAAAAGGCGGCCGGAGATCTCGGGAAGGAGGTGCGGAAGGGCGGCATCGAGAAGTGCAAGCAGCCGACGCGGTGGCCGACTCTGGCGCTGTAACGAGTCAGCTCTCCCATGTCTGATTCCCTTTCGCTCCTAATTTCACTTCCTTTCCTCCCCTCTCACTTTATTTTTTTTCTCTCTATCTCTCTCTCTCTCTTCCTCTCGATGCACTGAAGGAGAGCACCCGGCTGTACCGGACTATCCGCCAAAGACCAAAACTCGATTTAATTCTACGATCCTTTCGTCGAGCGCCGCCACGACTGATTGCCCGACTCGCGACCGTGAAAAGTTTAACAAGTCGATTTCGCCCCGAGACCGGAGAGAAACTTTCCGGAGAGTATAATTTATATTTCAGCCAGAAGGCGGATTTTTCGACTCTCGAAATCTCGCTTGACGTGCGTCAAGCGCGCAAGAGGCACCTTTTACCCCTCGGAACATATCGCACCGGGGAGTACGTATGGCTTTTCAACGGCTTCAACGCAAATGGAGGAATAGCGAATCCCACTTTCGCCTCGACCGACCCGGGTCGTGCTCCTCGGGGTAGAGGAAAAGCTGACGGAAAAACCGAAATCCCGCGAGTATGGAAAAATCAAGAGGATTTTCGAGGGAGCACAGCCAAAGTTTACGGGTCTCGTGAAGAAACAATGAAATGAGAGGGAAAAGAAAAAAAATAAATAAAGACATCGGCCGCGCGGCAGATTTACGGGGGGAGGGATACCGCGTCTCTCGCGTCGCGCGCGCCGCGCTGACATGTTCGAGGGGCGGATATTCGATATACGTCATGACGTGCCGCTGTAATTTTTCGCCGTTCCGCGCGCGCGAGCGCGTCCCGAAAGGAGATATTTACATCCAAACCACGTTCGGAATGTTCCTGGGAATTGCGAGGCAGAGCCGAGAGAGAGAGAGCGAGAGTAGAGGGGGAGCCGAGGACGCTTTGACTGCCCGGAATAAAGAAAGGCGACAGAGAGGAGAGAGGAGAAGACGGAAAGAGAGAGAGAGAGCGAGTCGAATTCCTCTGCCGACAATTCCTTTCCGTCATGCCCTATTTCACTCGGCGGGCGGCGAGGCAGGGACAAAAAAAAATCACCGACACGTGTATATGCCCGTTTATATACGTATACACAAAATCTAACACTCGGCAGCAGCGATTTGGCGTAATTTTATTACTGCCCGATTGGCGATTATCGATTTTGTCTACTATTGCAGCGTTTGCATTCGGCTATCGCGCGAACGCGATATACAACCCGCGGAGCATGATTCATGATTTTCGCGTGTGTGAATAACGATTTTCCAGTTTAGAGGATGGATTTTATTGCTCCTGCGATGCCGAGCTACGTGCAACGCTGAGCTTTCCGATATAGAAACAATCGAATGAACGAGGCGCTGCACCGGGAGATTCACTGCGAGCCCGAAACAAAAGTGTGTGCGCGGCTCCGAACAAAGTATATCGGACACTGGCTGAGACATCAGATTCACACTCCACGAGCTTCGATTCAAAATTTATCCGTTGATCCCGAATAAAATCACCGACGGCTCGACTTTCATCCTCCGTCAAGCCTATATCCGAATCAATTAAACTGTATTGCTTAGTAAATCGAGCGATCTCTCCAACGCGAAGCGAGATCCAAGGGGGATACAACCGAGTGGGGCGCTCAGTTTGGCGAACGAAGAGGGAAAAAAAAGACACGCAACGGACTGGTAGACGCGTGAGCGGGGGAGGAGGTTGGGCGCCGCGCGGGAGACGAGGCTCGAGTCGCGCGCGTGAAATCGAGTATTTGGCGGTGAGCGTTCCCCCCGCGAGCGAGCCGACAATCGTCCGGAAACGCATCGGGCAAAATGCATCTCGGCGGAAAGCCGGCGATGGAAAATCTCAGGCTTCCCCGGGAGCCCAATCCCCGTCGCGCGCGCCTCTACATTTCTTCGCTCGTTCTCACGCCTCCTGGAGCTGGCGGAGCCGTGTCATCCCCTCCGACCCATTACATTTGCATTCTCCGTTTCCTTTTTTTCTGCCCCCACCTCCCCCTTTGCCCTTCCTACCCGGCTATCTCGTCGGCATTCCCTTCCGGACTGTCGCCGTGACCTATTATTAGATGCCGCGAGCTTATCGGTATGTACCGTGAGTGGAAAAAAAATCAAGCTCCCGATCGAGTGTAACTTGGGGGAAACCCGGCTAGATCTTCCGGATAATTTGAATAAAAATAAGATGCCGACTGTCCTTTGGATGGCTGTGTGCACAACGTTCGGAATAATCGATAGGCTTTCTCGTTGACTGTGATATAGACGTAGGGTTGCCGGACGACTTGGGTACACCGTTGGAAATAACATCGAGTTCCGGGCGTATTTCATCAATAAACTTTATTTACGTTTTACGCTCACGAAAGAAGAAATTTTTTTTTTTACAAGAAGAAAAATCGGTTTGACACTATACCAAACGACGATTTCTCACGGATCAAGGAAATAGTCTTAATCCCTAGAGGAATCTTCTAGTTATAGTGTCAAGTTGATTTTTCTTCTTAAACCAAGATTTTTTTTTTTTAAGTATATGCTCGTGCTTGTGTGGAGTAAGTTAATCAGTAAGATTATTCTTAAAATCAATAATATAAAATGTGATTCAATTCAATGATCAGGTTACTACATAACACCAGTTCAACAAAAATCATATTCCTAACGGTGATCGGCGTATCGTGAAAAACGTAAAAAAGCGAATATGAATACCTGGCTGTGCTTGGGCATGTTATACGACAGCCCGTCACCACTTCTGCGGAAAAAATAATTTCATCCGTATACTTCAAACCCGAAAACGTCCAACGATGAGCCGAGGGTGCGAGATGATCAGCGGGGAAAAATCGTCAATGTCGCAGAGCCCGCGCGCCGAGACGAGATTGATAGTTTTGGGCTGTATCGCGCTCGTGCCCGCGCCTCGGAAGAAATACCGCGAACAACGCTGATCTGGCCGCTCGAGATAGAGCTCGACGGGCATAAGTTGTCGCGCACCCGGCGCGTGACTGATGATCTCATTATACGCGACTTTGGGCGCACAAGTCGCGTCTCGGCCCGTCGCGCGCTCTCGCGTCTTGGAAAACTCAACAAAGTCGTCTCTCGGCTCTGCGGAGAGTCGGAAAAATCCGCGGGCTGTAAAAGAGGGTGG
Source organism: Aphelinus atriplicis (assembly GCA_020882685.1). Classification (NCBI taxonomy): domain Eukaryota; kingdom Metazoa; phylum Arthropoda; class Insecta; order Hymenoptera; family Aphelinidae; genus Aphelinus; species Aphelinus atriplicis. The sequence goes on along the minus strand of CM037075.1, from coordinate 19,463,849 downwards.
GGTGGGCGGCAGGAGGGCAAACAGAGGATCCGCGAACAGCTCAGCTCATCATTCCAGAGGCGTGACAAGCTGAGCCGCGCCAGCTCACGCGTTGACGGACGGTTGCGCGCAGATCCCGGGGCTTTGATAATGGCCGGGAGTACGCTCGGGCCCTCTGACTGATATGCGCATCGCCCGCCGTCCCAACTCCCAAGCCCCGGCTCGGGTTATTTCGATTTTTTTGTCGCCGGGAGCAGGAGGACGGAGGTGGGGTGAGGTCCCGAGCAGCTCTTCCGACGGATGGAAGAAAGTGAATAAAGATGTATGCAGGCCGACGGCCAAATTCTCGAGAGTAAATGGAGCGAGGCGCGCTGGAAAATAGCTCTGATTTCCAAGTCGGCGAATGACGGAGGGAGCTTTTTACAGCTACTCCACTCCCTGCCATTCTACCGAACTGCTCGTCGCTTCCTTTCTCCGGCCTGACCACCGCGGTCTACGTTCGGGAAATTGGCCTCTTCAAGACTTATATCGGACGCGATCAATTCGTTAATCTTCACATTTTTTTTCTTCGGGTGGAGGGAGAGTGATCGACTCTCCTTCTTGTGCTCGTTCTTTTTATTCGACCGTGGCTCGTGTGCGCCGAAGCTTGTAAAATACATGAACTTTGGATGATTTTTCGAAGCCATTGCGAGCAGTTTTTTTTTTACCTTGAAGGAAGAAGAGGACGAATCTATCGATCCAGCTTCAGTTATATATTACTGTAACATTTTATTGCAGTAACGTAAGCTTCGGATGTTTCAGTGCGGCCAAAATCAATTTCGCCTCTTCTGTTGGTTTTGAATCATTACCCTTGACTGCTCGAAATAGAATGCATTCCTATATCTACTTTCGTACATTTACTCACGTGAGACAATGCGATTAACCAATGCCATCCAACGATTCGATGTGTGTTCTGGACGAATTCTAAATTATTCGCGCTAACGCGGACGCGAGCTTTATACTTTAGGCGCGCGTACGTGACGGTACATAACGTTATCCCGATATTCGATCAGAAGGATAAATTGTGATATATGGCGTATAGCAAGCTTCAATACAACCAAGGCTCTTTCTCTCAACTTTGAATGAACGCTGAGATAACGGTCGATCCCACACATGGCAACTATCGAGCGGTATCTTTTCAACGGGCCGCACCCCATAAAATAAGATGAACGTACGAAATTCATACGGTCGTGTAACGCTACGAAAGCTTATATATTTAAAGAATGTCACGTGCCCCGAACGGATGGAACTTTGAAAAATACATGGCACGATCCGCGAGATAAGTCATAGGGACGGTTTGCAAATTTTGACCGAGATATCCTGGATATCTTGGTGCGCACCTTAACCGGGTCAATTTCGAAGAAATACAGCTCGGACCTCGGTAAAATGTCGAGCCAATTCAAACGCATTCTTATCTGGAGCGTCTGTAATTACGAGCCGGGGCACACTGGAGACTCGTTAAGGCCAAAATCAAAGGAGCGTGTCGCGAGCCTTTAATTAGCTTCAAACACAGCCGTTTCACGAACTGGAGAGCCCGGTATCTCGCGAGTAAGACGGCGATCCTTTGTCTCGTCGGCCCGGCCGTGACAAGCCGCGCAGCGAGTTCGTCTCTCGTTTTCCCCCTGACTCGATTCGCAAAAATAACTTCCGCGTGTTAGACGCGCGCTAGCGGGGCCGAGCAGAAAAAAAATTTCAGTGGAAGTAGCAGTTGGACTGGCTCGAAAGAATGCGAGCAATTCGAGGGTAGGTAAATAATTGGCGTTTGCTCGCGGCGAGTATACGTATGATAATGTACGCAACGCATCGGTATGAAAGTTAAGTAGTGCGAGGCCCGCTGTGGTCGGACCGGTAGGCGGCGCGTATGAATAAATTACGTTTTAATGTTTCTAGCACGCGCCAGCGGACGACGGACGGAGCCCCCGTATATATACTCTTCCCCCCCCTTCCACCCCGGAACAAATTAACGAAATATTCCGTGGCGCTGGCGCGCGAACCGCGCCATACTTTGCGACGACGACGAGATGCGCGGACTCGCGTGCGAGCTCCGTATCAAATTAAATTCCCATTTCCGCGCGCCCGCGCTTTTTGCCCTGTTCGCTCGTCGCACGAACAAAGGGCCGATAAGCGTCGTCGTCGTCGTCGTCGCCGTAGTCGCATGTGCGGCCGAGGTGCACACGCCACATCTCGCGAGCTCCCTTTGCATCCCCCCGCGGGCGCGCGCGTGCTTTCTCGCATAGCCAATCAATACCGGGACGCTGCGCGCTCGCCGCCCAATCCTCCTTTCTTCCTCTTTCCTGCTCCGCTCCTTTCGTTTCGCTTATTTGTCCTCTGCTCCGTCGTGTGCCCCGGGTCCCTTATTCGATTTCGCGACATGCTTCGTTCTCCGGCTCGCTCGTCGTTGTTTTGCCTCCCCCCCCCCCCACCCAGCCTCTCCCAGGCTTGTTACGCGGCGCGAAGAGCCGCTTTTTCTCTTTGTTTGCCAACGCTCGCGTTACCTCTACCGCCTGTGTGTACGCCTTGCTGCGAAGCTTGCTTCTTATTACTTCCCCCTTTCGCTCATCTCGATCGACTTGTAACTTTTCCCCGCGCTCGTGTTCCGACGTTGCATTATCATTCACTCACTCGCGGATTATGTCGCGCGTTCGAATTGAAACTTTTCGCGCTTGTCTCCACGTTCGAGATGTCGAAATTACGATTTTCCATCGGGAGATTATCGGAACGTCGAATGAGTCGATAAATCTCGGGCTCTTGTTATCTATTTCTCTTTTTTCGGCTCTCCTACATTTTTCACTGTCCCTTTTATGCCTTTCTCCGGGTTTTTATCTTTCTCTATTTGCCACTCCCCCTCCCTCTCTCTCTTTCGCTATTTATTTTTCACTCTTTCGGTGTTCTTTTGCACTTTGTGCTTCCCCTATATCTCTTTTTTTACGTCCATTGTATTTATTTATATTTTGTTTATTTCTCCGCGAGACAATAAATGGTGCCATAAAGTTATCTCGTAAATAGAAAAATTTCAGGTCTCGAATCGTGATTATTCAGCAATTATTCTCAGTCGAAGAAAGCAATTCGAATGGAAATTCAGGGAAAATAAAAATCCATGCACGTGATATCTTGAGATTTGCCCGTAAAGAAGGACGTTGATTCAAATCCGTTCGGCAAATATAAAATTCTCGCTGACCCATATTCGAATCAATAAATCCTATCAAAGATTAAATGGATACCAAATTGGAGAAAAACTATCCTTCGCGGAAAGATATCTATCCTGCACAATAAATCACTGGAGCCTTAGTGGATGTCTTCTTTTTCCCTCTCTCAAGTCTCGGTTATTTCCGTCTCTCCTGGGCGATCCCTATACAGAGAGCGAGCTTAACGACTCATTGATCCCATCAAAATCATCTTCATCTTAATAAATGAAGCTCTCGGTCCCGCGATTCCCTAAATATTGAATAACGCTCGACCCTCTACGGCCTGGCGCGTCTATTGCTCGAGCTCCGAATTTTCTCGATTTTTCCTATAAACGAAAACCCCGTAAAATTCGCCCGTCCCTCCCTTTCAGTTCGAACCAACGCGTTAGAAAATTTAGAATGTTGCGCAGCACACCTTCCGCGAATTCCATCGAGAGGCAGCTCTTCCGGCTGTCCACTCCCAATCTCTTTCCACCCTTTTCGGCCTCGACTGGCTCGTTGGACGGGTCACGTGGCGGCCACGACGGACGAATGGCCCGCCGCGGCCAGGCAGGCATCGCTGATGCCTATCTCGATGCTCTGCTACTCCTGCGGGGACGCGATCGCGTTCGGCATCGTAATTTTTCCCACTGCCCGCCGTCCAAGAACAATCGCTCGCCAAGCGAATCTTGAGAAAAAGAAGAGCCGACGATCGTGTGTGCTATGTGCGGCCGAGGGGCGGCAAGCTCGATTCCTCTCGTTAAACGCCCCTGCGCCGAGCTTCGGCTGCCACACCTGTGGGAGAAGAGCTACTTAGAGCCGAGTTTTACCGGGGACGGAGCGGCTCGGATATAGGCCCTTAATTGCGACGAGCTTCGAGCCCCAAGTAATTTCGGCAAAGTGTATTTGTTCTTGGCGAGGGAACATTTGGATTTCCATTTGTGATTGAGTTCTCCGGCTTTTCCTTCAAATTCTACGTCGTTCCAATCATGAGCAACTTATATCGAGAGGGAAAGATCTTATCACTGTGAAAAGTAATCTTTCGCTTAGACGTAACCTATTCCGTTGAGAATTCATTCATTTAGTCATACTCTTGTCATTGGGGGCCGTGAATTTTTCATGCTCTCATTGAAACAATCATTCTTTGACATCAAGTGCCGCGAGTTTTTGAGAAATGAAACGGCATTTCTCGACATGGAAAATACGGTTAGCGTGTTCAAGTCGATCACTTCAACTGTATACTTATCAATCATTTCAACAGTTTGTCTGGCCTTGTACTCAAATCACTATTAAAAAAGGGAAAAAAAACTCGAAAAACGAATTGAGTTATAACAATATTTACTGAACAAGATCTTGAGATGCCAACCTTGATATCAATAATGTGTATAATTTACTAAAGGCAAAATTGATTGCGTGGCTTTGCAGGAGATTGCCGCGATCCTAATTAGCTTCCAGCGTCACGCAGAATGGCAAAGCCGGGAGGTAAAGGTGCGACCTCGAAGCGGCTCGATGCTGCTCTACTCGAGGAAGAAAGTTCGCTATCGACGAGACGGCTATTGCTGGAAGAAGCGAAAAGACGGCAAAACCACGAGGGAAGATCACATGAAGCTGAAGGTGAGTTTTTCGATCGCCCCTTTATAAAATAAACTTCATTTGGGCATTACAATTGAGACGGAGGCTAATGTTCGAATGAATTGCTCTCGGCCAAACTGATTTTGAGAGTCTCTTTTACTGTTCGTTATTCCCAATGGGATCTCAACATTAGCTCAGAGGAGTAATTTAATCTTACATAAAATTAAACAACTCCATTTCTATTCCTTTATCGAGTGGGGATTTCTTCGGTTGTAAAATCTTTCAGACGCTCTCCCGGCGTGGTTTATTCAAATAATTATTTGGAAAGTTCCATGTCTAAGTGTTTGAACTCTGGGACTTGGTATTAACATAAAATCGAACTTCATTATGCAGTAGTCAGCCGAGTTCCAGACTCTGAATATCTGTTGTCCAACCGAACTTGGTTTAACCCACGAAGACTAGATAATCTTCTGTAAGGATACCTATATTTGCATTTTTCACTCCGTTTCGTACGTTTTATGGTAGTTGTCCCAATTACGGCTGCCTTAAATACCTCGATAAGGTAATTCATATAATTTCAGTCCAATTTGATTTAGGAAAATGGTTTTTCCTCCCCATTCCGTTCGAGTTAAGGTCCTAATGAGCGGGGAATTCTCACTCGATCGAGTGTGAATAATTGCACCCTCGAACACATTACAGACGTTTTATCGGTATTGATTTTACTCGTTTCATACCGTCATTATTAACGTCGAGAGTTCTCCCTCCCACCTCGCCCGCCCCCGTGAGATTTTACCGTCGGACGTACAATGTTGGAATCGTTGAATCGAAAATCGCTCTCCCTCTCTCGCTCTCGAAAATGACGGTTTTTCAAGACAAACTCGTTCAGCCGAGAGAGAATTCCACTCGAATCAGCCGGCCGCGATGATCCGCGATCCCCAGATGAAAATTGTTAACGGTGGTGGGGTAAACAGGTGCAGGGAGTGGAGTGCATTTACGGCTGCTACGTGCACTCGGCGATCCTGCCTACGTTCCACCGGAGATGCTACTGGCTGCTGCAGAACCCGGACGTGGTTCTGGTGCACTACCTGAACGTGCCGTACCCGGACGGGGACGCAAAGCTGGCGGCGCTGCCCCCGTGCCTGGCGCTGCCGCCCGACAAGAAGGAGTGGACGCGAGACGAGCTCGCCTCCCAGCTGAGGCCGATGTTCCTGGGAGGCGACGATCCGGACAACCCGCAGACGGCCCTCGGGCCCCACCAGCCCCACCACCCCGTCGACATGATCGTCTCGCAGCTGCTCGACCGACAGAGGGCATCCTCCGCCAACTCCAGCGCCGCCGCGCAGCTCGCACCCAGGAGACTAACGCCCGACAATCAGGTTCGTCCTCTCACCGATATTCCACCAATATACCAATTGTCCAATCGAGTTGGATGAGGGAAGCGGCTCGATTAGACTGTCCAAGCTCTTTTTCAACTTCGCGCTGGCTTTGCCCGGGAATCAAGTATCCGAATGATGTACGTACGCCGGTTTATCTCGAAGGAAGTCTCACGCACTCGATTGTTACGTTCTTACCTAAGCTCGTCGCTGCGTCGCGGTTTTCGAGGAAATAGATGCACACTCGTTTGGCCATCGCCATCTCCGAAGAGAAAGACGCAGGTACTCGTGCTGAACGCAGAAAGGTTTGTCATCAATTGGGATTATCAAGAGATGTCATATCGCGAAGTAATGAGTTTAGCTAGTAGAGGCTCTCGTTGAGCCATGCAGTGATTTCGAGTTTTTACGACATCGGCTTTAAGCGCGCTTGGCAAAAACACAATGGTAGCAAAGGAGGAGCGCGTGCGCGAGCGACGGGTTAATTACGGGCGGACTCTCTTTAAAGAAGAAGAAGAAAAAAAGGGCATCGCATATGTATGAATGAGAGCTAGTGACAAACAGAGAACACAATACGTGTACACAGGTCTCTTCGACTACCGGAGGTCAACAGCCAAGCACGACGGCGTCGACGACTCCGCGGGTTTACTCGAGACATTCCCACTCGACTCAGAGCCAGCAGCCGGCTCCTCTAGTTTTAAGTTTGCAACAAATCCAGGGTGGCGGTGGCCTCCTCATCCTCAACAGTCAGCCATATCATCACCAACAACAGCAGCAGCAGCAGCAACAGCAGCAGCAGGTGCAGCCGACGTCGCAGCAGCAGCAGCAGCAGCATCAGCAGCAGCACCAGCACCAGCAGCACCAGCACCAGCAGAACCAGCAGCAGGCACAGGTCGACATGCAGCAGGTCACCGATCAGCAACAACACCAGCATGTCGTACAACAGACCAACGTCGACTGCGACCAGCACAACCAGCATGAAATCGATTCCAAGGACAGCAGTAGTCATGGGCAAGTATTGACAGTTAGCAATGATAGAGTAGCGTGGTTAGATAGAGTCGATTCATCACAACTGTACGGGTTTTTTCATTGTGAAAGAAGATAAAAATGATAGATTGAAGTTTGATGGATCCAATGAAGAATCAACCCCGGGGTTGTGATGGCCGTAGGAGAGCCAGGGACAGGTTTGAAATTCTAAATGTCTCACGCGCAAATGTTTTGGGTTGATTCAGAAGCGGGATCGTGTCGGACTGCACGTCGGCGGGCTCGTCGGTTAACCAGGCGTCGGGTCCGGGGCCGCCGGTCGTGGCGGACTTTGTGGAGACGCTCGACCTGAGCCAGGAGGACATCCAGCGGACGTTGTCGGCGAACATGGTGCACCCGTCGCCGTCGCCGTCGCCGGCGGACAACAGCATCATCAACCCGATGGACTTTATCGACTCGACGGACGACGTGCTGGTCAACCTCGACGCGTTCGACATGTTCAGCGACCTGCCGGAGCTGCACGACTTCGAGGCGGCCGCCTCGGCCGCGGTGCCCGAGCCCGACAACAACAAGACTGACAGGAGCTTGCGCATCAGCCCCGAGAGCGAGACCCACTGCCACCCCGGCAGCGCCCAGGCACATATCGCCGAGTACAGCCCCGAGTGGAGCTACGTCGAGGGCGGTGTCAAGGTGAGCCTCTTCTTCCATTACCACCTCCCTCTTCCGGCTCAGCTGCGACTTGGATTGACGCGCAAACTAGCATGTACTCTGTACGTGAAGTATCAAAGTTGCAAATATTATTTATTTTGTATCTGTGAATGTGTAGCCTAAAGCCTGTACTTCACTGAGACAACCGTGGTTTATTATTCATTTCATGCATTAACGATACATTTCTCCACATATACACGGAGAGAAAACATACAGTAAATTTTACAAAAAAATTTGTAAAAATTACCATTTTTTTTAGTAATGCAGGGACAGACGGCCACTTCAGTAAACTTTACTAGAGACTATGGTAATTTTTCCTATAGAGCCCAAGGCTTCGATCACATGTTAATTTTTACTATTTTCCATTGTATATTTTACAGAAATAATTGTGAAAATTATTTTCAAGTATCGTAAATGAAAAATTTTATACATGATTGTTTCTCACTTATGAAATTTCGTATACTTTGAAACTTTTGGTTATTTGGATGCTCATGTCATTTTAGTTTTTTTTTATTTTATAGAGATATAGAACTTCTCTTTTTGGTGATCCTAGTGAACTTCGTATATTATATCGCACGATTTCACTAGGATCGCATTATATTCATATATATACATATTAATGCATGTTGTACATACACTGACATTTCTGTCGTTATATACAAACGAGGCACTAACTCCACCACTCGCGAGAGTCGCGAAAAGCGAAGCGCCACCTACTGTTCGTGCATATGTACCTGTAGGTACGCATGCGCATTCTTTACTGAAGTTTTTATCCCGTCGGGTTGGAGCAAGGCGACAACTCGGCTTTGCGCTATTAAAGGCACACGTATACCTTAATCATACGAGCTGCCACCTTTCATATAGGGCGAAGTAGAAATTATATCAGTATTTGCGGAGAGAGTATGTCAATTGCGTTACATAGGTTATTGTCGGTGGATGCCAGCTGATCTGTAGAGTGCAGACGATTGTCGACGCGGGCACTCGACGAGTCGTCACGCATGCGCACAACACTCGTTATAAGCAAAATTACCATTTTTTCTAGTAAAGCATGCCAAAGCCCACAGGGAATATTTCCAACGTGATAAATTTTACAATAGTCCATAGTAATTTTTTCTATCTGGTCTAGTGATTTTTCTTGCTTTTCTTAGTAATTTTTCCTGGAAGGTTATGTAGAAAGCCTCATTATGGCCGTCTGTCCCTGCGTTACTATAAGAAGATGGTAATTTTCACTACATCTTTTCTCTCCGTGTATACATTTCTGTATGTAGAAGATGATGCAGGATATACAAGATATTCGTAAGATCCAATCCAATGATTGTCGAATCACTCAGGAAAATGGAGGCGTTAGCTGAATGACTGCAAATATATTCTATTGACGTATTAAAAAATAATCTCAGAAAGTTTTATCATAATTTGTCTTCCGAAGGCCTTACACTATGCTTGTAGAAGATGGTTTCACTTTTGGCTCACCAATCGTTCTGAAAGTTTGTGAAATAGTACTCAAGTAGATGGTGCATACAGCTGTCTGCATTAACGTTTCGATTTCCCGGCTATATCTCGTCCATTTATTCAATTTTATGCAAGGACAGTATACCTATCTGTACATTCAGAAGTACGGATGGATAGAAATATACTGAAAATGAATAAAATCGATAACTAATCTTTTTGGATGCTTAGAAATCATCTCACGAAATTCCATCATTATTGGTGGCCCAGAGGTGAAACTTTCTCCGGACAAATAGTCGAGGACTGAGCCACCAATCAGTAGAAACTTGCAGTAGTTTCCACTATGCTACTTCTCGTGAATTCTAATGATAATTGAGATTCAGTGGCCCATACGGCTTGTCTCATGAACGTAGTGTTTCGTCGCAGTTTGCAGATGGAAAAAACTCGACGTGTTGAAATAGCGTAGTAATTTCAAATACTTTCGGGGAAGACTCATTGAAATGACATTTTGATGCGCAATGTATACGAACGATGCACTCGAGTGTTATAACGAGTCCCTCCGACAGAGCCTCGCTCCTCACGTACACCTCAATTTCGAATCATCATTGAACGGAAGCTCTTCTTTTTCTGAAAAAGAAAGTTAACGTTCCCTAGCGACTGTATTGCGGCTGTTCTGGATCAATTCGACCTCAAGACAGTATGTTTTCTTCTCATTTTCGACTACTGTATAAACTGAAAGTGCTGACGATCTCTCTGAAATTTCCTTCTTTTCAAACGCCATCCATACATTATCTTTCGAAAATGATTTTACGCTTCGAATTGAATAAGAGTTTCACGGTGCGGTTGATTGTCCTTTTCAATGTACAATACGATTGTTGGCTTGATCGAGAACAAGTGCTTGCGGTAAGACAGAAAATTCATTCGGTTCTACCGAAAAACAGAATACCCATTGGCCGGTCGCGGTGCATCGCGGGCATCTTCAACAAAGCGAGCGGCAATTAATCCGTTCGATTCGGCAACTGTTTGAAAATGCATACAAACAGCGTGAGAAAACGATTTGCAAGATCGTAATATGCGCATTAGTTAACGGCTGTAGCGGTAATTATCGGCTAGCCGATGATTAACGGCCCCGTTAATTTCGTTAAAACCGGGCCATTTTCGTCTTTCTTTACGCGCGCTCCAACCGAAAGGGCAATTTGTTATCGCCTCAGCGACCACCGTAGCCGCGCGGCTATTAGTTACTTTTACCCTCCCGCCTCCCCCTTCCCTCGCAAATTTGTCATCCCCCATCGTATCTCCATGCGCTTCTTTTCTCGTTGTTGTTCTCGCTCATTAATCTCGGCGCGCATTGTCGAACGAATCGCCCACGAGACAGCTCGTACTCGCGAGTACGCGCTACGTTCTCTCAAAACCTCTCGACATATATATGTGCGCGCTCATCTCATGAGAGGGGGGAGGAGCAACCTCCGCTAGCCGACTTCACAACGCACAATTAATTCATGCTACTGCGTAACAAGTCGTTGCAAACGTATATCACCCGAGACCCGTGGGGAAAAATCCCTCGAGTCCCAATATGGGAAGAGCTCACGCTGGGTGGGATGCGCAGGTGTTGGTGGCGGGTCCATGGACCGGCGGAGGCAGCCAGTCGTACTCGGTGCTGTTCGACGGGGAGCCGGTGGAGGCGTGCCTGGTGCAGCCGGGGGTGCTGAGGTGCCGGTGCCCGGCCCACGCCGCCGGCCTTGCCTCCCTCCAGGTCGCGTGCGACGGCTTCGTCATCTCGGACAGCGTCGCGTTCGAGTACCGCAGGCCGCCACAGAGCGAACCCAGCCCCGAGAAGGCCCTCCTCGACAGGCTCGCCGACGTCGAGGCAAGGCTGCAGGGCCCCGGACCACCTTCGCCCGCTGCCCACCTCGAGGAGAGGCTCGTCGCCTACTGCCAGGTGCGTATCTTCCAATCCTCTCATCTTCATAATTCACTCGAGTTCAACGAAGATTTTAATTCCGACGATCTGTTGGACGGCTCAATCGGCGTTTTCCTTCGTCGAGACTCATACACGCAATATCACGTGCCTATACATAGATACGGGACGTTTCACGTCAAGTGGAGAAGATTTTGTTTGTGATTTCGTTTGGACAAATTCATTCATATCCGTCAGCAGAGCACTCATAGTTTTTATCAAATTTTTATGTGCATGTGAAAGTTATACATGTACTCAAAATCGGAATTTTTGACTTGGAACGTCCCATATAGAGTTCGAGCTTTGTGGATATGTTATTATTCGACTCTAGTTTGCTGCTGATGTTTTGATACGTTGCGATAGAACCGGGCGTCAGGGAAAATACTGTGCAATCATTTAGCATCGTTTGCAGATAAAATTGTGATACTTTTGCCTTGGAACATCGGATAAAGGGGGATTCGCTGCGCTCTCTCACAAAGACTTGCAAAAATTGAATTGTAATTCGATTCTGCATCGAAACACTCAGGAACAGTTTTTATCCGTTGGGTAATCGCACAACCCCATTGTAATCGTACGCTGTGATTTGTCCCATCGAATTTAATTTAAATTCCCCTCGATTCGTCAGAGCCAAAGGTTTCTCGCTGTACTTTCCCGTTGCGCGTACGATCGAAAATCACTCGAGGTAACCCAGCCAGATTTTCCTTGTCCCTCGGATCACCAACGATTGATTCAGTTCGGTCGGAGGCCGAACGAGTCGAAAATGATGAAAGGATACTGTTGCGTTACAGGACGCGGTGGTGAGGCCATGGCGGAACGGAGCCGAGCCCCTGCAGAGCGGCGGGCCGACGCTGCTGCACCTGGCAGCGGGCCTGGGCTACTCGAGGCTCGCGTGTGCCCTGCTGCACTGGCGTGCCGAGAACCCCAGCAGCGTCCTCGACGCGGAGGTGGACGCGCTACGGCAGGACGCCGCCGGGCTCACGCCCCTCGCCTGGGCCTGTGCCGCCGGACACGCCGACACAGCCAGGATCCTTTACCGGTAAGCCCACTTGTGTCGACTGTTATCCCTCTCCCTCCGTCTCTCTCCCTCTCTTTGATTTGCCACCCTTCGGGGAAATGAGCGGTGCAGCGCGGGCACACTTGGCGACGTGCATATCGACGGGATCATTCTCACTTTACGCTTCGCGAGAGAATCAAATCTACTGTCTAAATCTGAAGTAGTTAAAAGTCACTTTCCATTAGTGAAAAGTGCATAACTGCATGACATCAAATGTTCTTTTGACGATAATTGAAATATTGATCGTATTGATTAGGTGTGTATATTATATCTATGACGCGCTATTGAAGTATATCAATGTTTCTTCACCAGTATAAAACATTTATTTTACGCCGTCTCGCCGCTCATTTCCCATTGTTGGTACTCGAAGATCTTTCATTTCACGAGCTACTGTATCCGAAATCATATCAGAATCTATCATGTCAACGAGTATTTTTCGTCGACGAGAGATATGAACTTCTACTCACACGACGGATCCGCATTATAATGCGCGAGGGGTCAGGTGAGTGAAAAAAAAAGTCGACGAATTTACCAGTCGGACATAAAAATGGATCTGATAATCGAACGAAACGGCAATTGCCATTGACTATAGTGTGCAAATTGAAGCCGATAACACGATAACGAGAATAGAAATCCGGATATAAAGAGAAAAGCTCCGAAGTTGTGAGACAAACGATCGTCACGCTCGTTGGGCAGAAATAAAGAGAGCATAAAAAAATCCAATCGAATTCTCGCGAGGCTCGGGAACGGAACCGAGTTTCCCGTCGTAGTTCCTGCGGATTTATAACGGGTGGTGAGGGAGGGAGGGAGGGAGGGAGGGGGCTGGAGAAATTAAAAGTAGAGTCGGATGTTGAAAAAGGACAAAAAGGGTCATTGCAGTTGTGTCTGGTTTGTGTAGATGGAATGCGATGGCGCTGCGCGTGCGGGATTGTCAGAACAGGAGCGCGACCGAGCTGGCCGCGGAGAACGGCCACAGCGCTATCGCCGAAGAGCTGAATCGCTTGGAGGCTCGCCGCCAAGACGAGAGGCTCTTCTTGAGACCGGCCAGCCCGAGCCCTAGGAGGCCCTCCCAAGACAGCGGCCTCGATCTAGCTCTCTGTTAGTTATCTATCTCGATTATTATTATTATTGTTATTATTATTATTATCATTCACGTTATTATTGATATTACTTTCAGCATTACGATTATTATTATTATTATTATTATTATTATTATTACCGTTATCCATTCTCTTTCTCTCTAATTCTATCCTTTTTGTTTTCGTAATCAGTTTATCACCTACTTCTGACTTATTTCATCTGTATTTATCCTTCTTGGTGTTGGCGGAGTAGATCTTTGTGTTTCTCTGACAAATTAATCAAGAGTCTGGGAATATTCACTTGATTATCGCTTGGCATTTCAATGAAGCATTACAAGTCACTGTATCGTAGAATTCCCGTAGAGTAATTGAGTAAAGTTCCAGCACCGAAATGACTTTCTTTGCAATCACGATTACGTTCCTAAAACGTAATACGTTTTCACATAAAACAGAAAGATCTGATTCCTAATAGAGGGTGGAATGGAGCGTCTCAACTCGTTGAAAAATATTGGACTAGCCTTGTGTATTTATACGGATAAAACCTTGATCACGAAGGATTGGTTCTATTGGATAAAAGTAAGCTAGAATTTTTCGTTTCCATAATTCCACGCTCTTATTAAATTGCTCCTTCAGTTCTGGCAAAGATTCAGTGTTTTTCACTTTCTCGTTCTCTATGATTTTCAGTGTCTTTTCAAGATTATTTTTTTGGTGTTTATTGATGTTCTAGCTAAATAGCATGCAGGACCAACGACGATTTACGAACGTCGCATTGACGTGGAAGAGTTTGGTCCTGCATGCGTGACATTATAACAAAGAACCCACTACTCATCCGTTCATCTCTTGATATTGTGAGCACGACATTATTCTATCTATTTTCATAGTCCGAAATTAGTAATAGCCCCTGAGCAACCGTACGTTCCGTATGAAAATGAATACTCTAATAGATTGCACAATTTCAAAAGATCGACAACCGGGTACCTCGGGACATCTCGGTAAAACGATCGCACCAAATATTACCCGATCGCGTTAGTTGTCTCGGGTAAATCTGTTAGAATTTTAATCGAACCGTCGGCTGCAGCACACTCGGTTCGCGCGTGTCGAGAACGTGAGAAAATAATTAAACAAAAATACACAATCATAGGCGTAGACTTGAAATAGCTGTTCTGACTTTGTTTGCCTCGCGATGAAAACGCGACACAGGTGGTTCTCCGCTCCTGGATAACATGGAGCTGCTGCAGGACGATGACTCGTCGTTAGGCCTCGGCCAACAGGGCATGGATAGTGCCCCGAGTCCCTCGGAGTCCGTAGGTCCGTACCTCATCTCTGGTTGCCCGGTGTTTCCATGTCTCTCTGTTTGCCTGTCTGTCTAACGATCCTTATATACATACTAAATCGACACTGCGACCACTTGTCTGCGTGTACTAACACCGTTTTCATGATCGAGTGTCTCTCTGTGTACTGGTTGTGTTGGCATTTTTTGAAATTGCACGAGGTGTTGCTTACTCGACAAGAGCCTTCTCCCACGTTGCGTTCTCACTGTCTTGCTCCGCGTTACACACACAGTCGAACGAGAATAATTTCGGGAAGGAAGAAAAAAAAACAGCACCCATAATCCGAGAGTCCAGTTCAGTTTCCACAAACGTATACACATACGTATAAATATATATTTCAGCTCGAGTTTATTTCGAAATTCTAAATCACCGGGACATCCGAATCAATAGCACACATAACGTACATATTAGCTGGAACTTTGGCCGAGGATATGCGTCGCCTGGAGCCGCGTTACATCGCGCGTAAAATCCAACCCCGATACGGCGTTTCCGCTTTGCTTGCCTACGATCATTAATCACGCGAGAGCTTCGCTCGTTCCTCCACCCGATACATGTATATATATGCCGAAAAAAAGTGGATAAAGAGAAAACGAAGCGGAGCTGGCAGTCGCATAGTTAAACTCGCGTGGATATAATATTTCTCAGAAGAAACGAAAAGGAGATAAGCAGCGGCAGAGGCGTTATAAATAGTGACGATATAGAAACAGACGCGAACTCTGGCCGAACTCAGCAGCAGGCCGACACCATGTGTTCGAGTGTGTATGTGTGCGTTCACGTGATTAATGTACATGCGCGTAAGATTTACCATTGAGAAGGTCCCAGCTTGAGCCTAGGCGTAGGTGTATACGTGTGCGCGTTGGTGTTGCTTGGCCTTGGTAAGCTCTGTGTCTTGGATTTAGCATTGATTGATATATACGTACTCGCGCGTGACACCAAACGTCCCTCCATTATGGCCTATAGCACAGAGCCGCCGAATACCAATTCACGGTGTCTCTATCGCAAAGCCTCTCCCTACGTTACCTCGTTGCCTGCGGCCCCGTTACACTGCAAACACGCACAAGATACACGTCAGACTCGCGCGCTCGCTCGTGTGTGTGTGTGTGTGTGTGTGTGTGTGTGTGTGTGTGTGCTTGTCATATCAATTCAAGCTACATTTGACTTTTTCGTGCGGGCGCAAAGAGGATTTACTCGGTTTTTTTTTCGTTGCATACATTTTTACCCGTGAAAGCTTCTTATCAACAGTTCACTCTGTTAACGTCTATTTTGAGCTCGGCGTGTTTTGACATTGCTGTTGAATATTGCATTTGGCCGTTGCACTTTCATTAGACTAAGCTGATTGTTCCGACTCGCTGAGTGTTTCAGTATCTTTCCCTCCGCTTGGAAGGAACTTTAGATAATAATTATTAGTATTTAAAGGTGAGATGGAATTTGCCTTTTCCGACTGGCATCAACTTTGAATAATTGCAATAGTAGCCTCGAACACTCGGTTTGAAGGAATTGCTCTTCGTCGAATTCTATTCAGTTTCTTCATTAGATTCTCAACATTCTTAATATGTTTTTCGGTGATATTCAACATTTTCTATTCGATAGCTGTATATAGTAGAATAGGGAGGATCTAATCAATTCAGATTTTTCTAGTTTAAAGATACATTGAAAAAATTCGATTCAAACATTTTTTCGTCCTTTGTCAACATCTCGCGGATGTTGGCTATGGAATTGGTCGGATACGTGAATTTTTTCTTTCATCATCAAATATCTATAATTAAAAAAAAAAAGAAAAAGAACCACTAGATTGAAAGAGTACATCTGCAATTGAAGCCTGGCCGTGTGCAGCTCTGTCGTGCAGTTATATAGATACGTATAGCTATAGTGTGCGTCTGTTTTTATATTCACAGTGCGCCTCCACAAGTGAAAGGGCGGCTTTCAGTGTGCTGCAAGCGGCCAAAGCCTCGCACTGTATCGGCGTGAATGTTAGTTATCTGTAGTACATAAAAAGCAATCGAATCGTGCCGGCCGCGACTGCCAAACTAAAGCCGTCCAAGGATGCACGTCCTTTCTAGCCTTGTCAGAGCCAGACCTTTAGACACAATCTCCTAGGCTAACTAACAAGATAAAAAACGTAAAAACGCTTCGATGTTGTGCTCTTGGTGTCTACTACATATATATATATATATAAATAGATCATTGTGTGTGTGTGTGTGTGTGTGTGTATGTGTGTTCCTCCCTCTGTATCACACACTCTATAAATATATATACGTATATGTATACATATACATCTGTCACCATCTTTGTATGTATATACATATATCCGTGAGCCTCGTGTCGACGACGGGCCTTGAGTCCGCCGACCGGGCGTTGGCGATCGTTCGGCTGGGCTGCCACTGATTGCTTGCTTATAGGGGAGGAGGACGCGAGGGTGTTGACCTTGGCCGAGCAAATTATAGCCGCTCTGCCCGAGAGGATCAAGAGAGAGCAATGTGAGCCCCATTCGCCCTCGTCGCCGCCGCCGCCTCCGTCTCTGCCGCCCCTCGAGGATGCCTTGATGGAACAAATGGTGAGCCAACTTGGACTCGTACTAACTCTGACAACCTCTCGCTCTTATCTCAATTTCCCGGATCCGCGCATTTCCAGCACTCGAGCAAAGCTCGCGCACTCCTGAGCCCTTGGAAACAATGAGTTTTGGATCGATCGTCACGTTGGAATGTTCAATTTTGACTATTTTAAGATTGTTACGATCGCCCCGTGCACTCAATTGTTTCGCTCTCAATGTACTTTACACTTGTATTCACATCACGACCATTCCAATGCAAATTGAATAAACTCACTCGAGATTTTCATCAAAATGATAGATCGATCGGTATTCAATTGTCGGTAGTATTCCATTGTCTTTGGAATCTTGTTTGGGTGATTGTGAATGATAGAATTACATTGTTCCGGCTTTCGGCTTTATATATCTTTGTATTTCTTATTAATTATCACGAGATCTCTCTTTTGTATGAGCTGATACTGATTGAAAGAAATTTTTTCAACCACAAACTTGATACCATAAATCACAATGCTCGTGTAAAAAAAACATTTTGGCACATACAATTATTATTTATATTCATTTTTTATCCACCGTAACTAGTCAATACCAGACCTTATGCCAGACTTTTCAATTCCTATCAATAAAGTTTGGCGAAACCTGAGGTCAGACTTTATACCAGAGTTTGTATAGAGAAGATAAAGCTGGGAGATTCGCGTACAACTACAGTTGGAGAAAGTGGCTGCGCAGACTTGAGACTCGCGTCTCCAGCTGGTCCATAGTGTGAATCACTCAAAGGTAAAGCATAGGATCTCTGATAATGAAAATAGGAATACTTTTCGAAAATCTCGCCTCACAGATTATAATTTTATTAGTATAAATTGTCTAATAATTATTTAATAATTTCACTTGCCTGTAATGTTCTCAAGAGTCTCATCGCGAAAATCATATTATCCATTATCTCTGGAAGAAATTCAGCGAGGCTCGTTGTTATTGATGTACCGTGAGACCAACTGAATGGAATTTTGGAGTCTAGCGTTGAACAAGATTCACGTTGAATAGTTGTAATAACAACGAGCCCGGCTAAATGAAACATATGATTATCGTGGTGAAACTCTAGAGAAAAGTACCATATTAGATAAGTGAAATTGTTCAATAATTCTAAGACTACCTATATACTAATAACATTATAACTTAAGAAGCGATACTTTGTGTGCATTTCTATTCTACTTTTAGAGATTCTCTGCTTTACCGATAACGCGAAGCAAGTGCTAAGTAGACCGTGATCGAACAGCTGGATCGGTGGGCTAGCTGAAGAAGCGAGTCATAAACCTGCCCAGCCACTTGCACCAGTTGTACGCGAAGCTCCCAGCTATATCCAGTCCGTGTAAAGGCAGGCATAACGTCTGGCCCCAGGTTTTGCCAGACTTTGTCGATATGAATTGAAAAGTCTAGCATTTTGCCAGACTTGTTCTAATCACGCGTGACGAATGCGTCTTTTGACGTCCTAGCTATGAAGCGCACCGATGAAAGGGGGAAGGTTATTTGCATTGACGATGAGCTCGTGTCGAGCGTTTTGTGCATGAAAAATGTGTGTTGCCGCAGCCGCTAGACACTGGAGAGCTGTTCGACTCGTACAGGGAGTGCGGCGGCGCGGCCTCGGTGTCGGACGTGGACGCTGAGGCGTCGCCGTCGTCGCCGTCGTCGAGCTGCCTGACCCCCGACTCGCCCTCGCCGCCACCCACCTCCGACTTCTGCGACTTCCTCCAGCTGCAGCTGCAGCTCGACAGCGGCGTCGGCTCGGGCTCGTCGGTCGGCAGCAACTGCTCGACCGACAAGGTGATAGGCAGCGCCGCGATCGCGGCCGGCTCGGGTCAGCAGCCGAGCGACGCCAGCGGCGAGGCCGACCTCAGCCGGCTCACCCTGTCCGACCGCGAGCAGAGGGAGCTGTACCAGGCGGCCCGCATGATCCAGAAGGCCTACCGCAACTACAAGGGCAGGCAGCGACAGGAGGAGGCCGAGAGGCACGCCGCCGTCCTCATACAGCAGTATTACCGCCGGCACAAGCAGTACGCTTATCACAGGTACGCGTCTCTCGCACCATTTTAATTATCAAACCATTATCAATCATTTTCTCTCTCAATTTTGTTTTATGATGTTTTACCTGTCTCTGGAGTAAATATTCCGTCGATATGCTTACTTATTGACAAGACTTCCAGCTTTATTCGCTCTTACGGAAATGCAGGACCATTTATTCTAGGATCACTCCAATGATCCTGGATTGAATAGCCTCTCGACTTTCCCTTTGCCTTTGGAATAGCACCAACCTCACTGAAACTCGTCAATCAGTTTTTTGCTATCAGTACTGAGAGAGAGAGACATAGTAACAATTACTAAATTAAAATCAATATGGTCGCAACTATGTGATTTTTAGCAAAATTTACTATAAAAATTATGGTAATCAAAATTAGAAAGGATGCCATATATTACTATATTTATAGGATATTCTACACATATATAGTAAAATATTATTGTGCGATTCTTCCAAAACATAGTCCAGTAAAGGAAGCGCATTTGCGTTCAAGTTCATTTTAAGTGTGGATATTAGACGGTACAGGCAGCTTATGGATAGAGAAATATAAATCATTAACATTTCTTCTTTATTTACTAAATAATTCATTCCTATAAATTAGGTAAAGTATCGGCCAGTATAACATTATAAAATTAAGATTTACTTACTGAGACATACAACAGAAACAATAGAATTATTTTTATCTCTTAATGCATACATAAAATGACTCTTATGACATTTTAATTCATTCGAATAGTTGGACTACAGAGTTCATTTTTTTATTCATTCTGCTAAATTATTTCATAAAAATCTCGATATTAAATTTGAGTTGGTAACGATTGTAACCTATACTGCAAATGGAGTACTGACCTAATAAATATGGTAACGACTACTATGTTTTTCTTTACTATGTTAGGTTAGTAAAATCTCATAATTGGAATTTCTTCAGTACAGAAGTGAAGACAAGAATTCGAGGAAGACCTTGCTCTGTGAAATTCTAATTGATTTTGTTACGTATATTGCGCATAGTATGTCTATCGTGAATTTTGATAAGCATCGTTTACAGCTTTTCTAGGAATTCAATCAAGACTGCCATAGATTCAGAAAGCAAGGCTTTCGAGATCAAATTAAAAGTTTACACGTTCAGTCTCACTTGCAAGGAAGCTTGTCGATGAATTATAGAAAAATTCGAGTCCCGGAAGACTACCATGACTTGAAAGTTTTCTAGTTGGATTGTACCTCAAACACACCCTTTGTTCTTTCATTATTCATCTTGGAAAAGAGCTTCACTTTGAGTACAATTTTTTCATAATACCGTCTCAGTGTTTTTGATAAAACTTTCCAAAGGCTCAATGTGACTCTTCTCCCATCCATTTGTTCAACTAGTATCTCGAAACACTAACTCGATTTGGAAAATGACAAATTAGCATGTTTTGATGATTGATCGACTTATAAAATGAGAAAGGATATGGTACGCAGATTTTACGTGAGTCTTTACGACATTTCGCGGAAATATGTTAAGCAAATGTTCGAATTATCTTTCCCGAGTTTTGGAAATACGCCAGATTTTCAATATTATTGTGAAAAGTGGCAACCCCAGCGATAAATACGTATACTTTTCGCTAAGAGCAAAATTTTCGACTGATTTCTATGTGTCCCGACGGTTTTAAAATACGTGAAAGTTTCGAGTCCTGAAATACACGCTCGGTGGCAAGGATAATTTTACCCTCTCGAGTTCACGTCAATACACTATCCAGTTGGAGGGAGAAAGTTCCAAAGACCAATCTGATAGTGGGTAGTAATTATTCCTGATAAAATCTGATAGTTAAAAGAAAATGTGCGTTGTACACGTATATAAAATTCGGCGCCCAGTTTCGTTATGGATGATCACGAGAGGGGGAAATCCGTCGCGATAACAAAAAAAATGAGCTTAGCGCGGTGGTAGCCACGGAAAGATCAATGTTCCAAAAGAAAGTTCGGAAAGAGGGTCAACGATAATTTGATGAAAGTGTCGTAGATCACGTGAGAATGTTACCTAATTCAGTCAGGACGGGGGCAAAAAGAAAAAGGTTGTCCCCGCCGCGGCCCCGACACACCATCTCACCTCGGGCTTGGAGCATCTAATGATAACATTAATCCATCCCCCCGCAAGCATATACACACATTGAACAAATGTAATGTCTGGGCGGCCGGCTTCTCCTTAATTAGCACGATCCGGCACTGGCGGCGAGTGATAAAGAGGACAACTCGGCGAGGAGTGAGAGAGAGAGAGAGAGAAAGTCCGTCTGTCCGCAACCCATTTACGCGGCGAAGTTTGCGGGGGTAAAAAGCAAGCAAGAAGCAGTCCCGGCGAGACCGGCGAGGAGAGCAACTTCAATCGTACACGCGGCACTCGAAGTTGGCAGCTTATGAAGAGTATTTAATACACGTAGCGCCGGGACGTGGGAGGGGTGGCGCGATCATCACTTATTCGAATTAAGCCAAAGTCTCGGCGGTCTCGTTTCGAAATAAGTCACGATTACCAAGTATAGCCTCTCGGCTCAAAGCCCGAGTTAACGATCCGGCCGATGCGGCTGTGTGCTGGCGCGCGCGCACGCCTCACCCGTCGCTCCGGCCGCTGCAAAGTAGCGAGTGTCTCCCCTGACCAGCGGCAGCGTTGAACTTTTAATTGCCATCGTAAATAATTCGGAAACTTCGCGGGGACTTGGTTCGTTTCTTGCGCCCGGGCGACGGGCCGAATACGAAATTAAGCTGGCATTAAATTAATACGACTTTAGAGGCTCGAGCCTAGATCGCAGACGAGAGAGAAAGAGAGAGAGAGAGAGAGCTCACCAAGGTTGAGTGTTCGCTCCCCCGTTACGCTCTGGCTGTTGCGCTCGCGCGCGCGCGAAATGAAACGAGCTGCTGCTTAGTGCTACTTCCCTACGCCCCCGCAACACCATTGCCGCGATTATTTATTTTATCCTCTCGACCGTGGCTCGCTTGAACACCTACTTGCTCCTCGTCTCTTCAACCTAGCCCCCGTGGAACTACGTGGCCAGTTCACACATATACCGACCCTTCCGAGCTGATCTCGGAATGAAGATCCGCACAATCGAGAGCTATCTCGTTACGCAATAATTGCCGCGAGGGAGGATAAGTCGAGTTGGCCAGGGAAGGTAACCTCCCATTCATAATGGAGCCCATGCTGAAACATTCATTCCGGCATTACACGTTTACGACCGCCACAGCTGGAACTCAGTAGATTCGACCGACGTTTGGTCAGACCTCTCAAGGAAAAGCTGCCATCTCAATTCTACGCCCCAATATCCCGACCCCTATACTGAAGTCGCGATAAAGTAAACATTCTAAATCAATTATCATTCGGCAACCGTATGCTGCACCAGCTAACTCAATTCTGTTTGATTCTTATAGATAAAAGAGAAAAATCGCCTAGTACTGGTTACTCAATTTACTTACCACGTCTCAATGAACTTGAACAATAATTTCTGGACTTTGTATCAAGTTTATGAGAGAATTCGATGGAGGTTCGGGAATCCAAGTATTTTTTATTATTAAACCAAATATTATCTCTCATGAACGTACTCAATCTACTAGAAAATGTCGATTCCACCAAACATCAAGCTCTACCCGTGCTATTGTGCCATTAGAAAAGTATAAATATTAATGTTCTTCGTATCAATCTCATAATTTTCGTATTAAAGTACGTAGAACGGAAGAAAATGGGAAGAAAGAGTAGATATAATATTCCTGCAGGCAAGAGCGCAAGTGTATACAAAGCGTAATATGCCAGATGCGTCAGTATGAAATACGAAGAGATTTCAGTTTGAGACTCGAGTGCATCTTGTGTTATATTGCACAAAAGTCTGCGGAGGTGGGCTAACGAGGGACGTTTGTTTCCCATTTGGGTTGCAGGCAAGCGACGAAGGCCGCCCTAGTCATTCAGAACAACTACAGGAATTACCGGGCGCGGCCGAGCGCCGCGAGCAGCGCCAGACAGCAGGCGGTGCAACAGCAGGCGGCGCACCAGGCCGCCCGCAAGATCCAGCAGTTCATGCGCCAATCAAAGATCAAGTGAGAGAGCCCACACTCGAAACCCGTCGAATCCCGCTTCCGCTGCTCGCCGGCTTCGGAGCCCCGAATCGAAAGTCGCTGATGCTCGATCCTTGACGAGCGCGCGGGCGCGCGCCAAAAGTGGCTATCGATGTCGGGCTCCAAAGTCGGGTTGAGAGTTCACCCACCAAATTTCCCTCTCGATTGTTCGCTGGCTCAGTAGTCGAGAGATCCAGCTTAATACTCCTCGCATATTTTATGCATTTATATCTAATATTCCATGGTGTGTGATTTGACAATCCCAATAGACTCACTAACGCTACGTTTGTATTTTCTCTAACTATGCAGCCTGTCGTGGGACGATACGCGGCCGGTAAGTAATAACAAGTAATCCACGTCAGATGTGTCGCACGAGTGAAGCTTGATCTAAATCTTAGCGCCAACAAGTAGACTGTAATGCGAAAGAATTGAGGATAGATATAACAATGCAAAAATCGAAAGATACGTGTACGAAAGGAGAGAGAGGGAGAGAGAAAGATAGGAACGAGGAAATGGTAGATAGTCGTAAGTCACGTATCGCGTGGTGCTTAAAATTACGTTCCATCCCTCGTTCCTCTCTTTCTACCGGCGATGCACGAAAATATAAAGCAGCCGCGCGCACGAACACATATATACCTAAGAGAAAATTCTATCGGAAACAAAATAGTTAATTACGACTGTTTATTGGAGCTAACGCTGGCACGTGAATTTTAATAAAACGTGCCGAATTCAAGCTACGTTTTTGACAGTGATAGATCACCCGTTGCGCGGTTTTATGAAGCTCGAAACAATGGGTATAAGTTATAATTTCATGATATTAAAGTACAAAGGCTCGAAAAGTTATTACTTTGTAGTAAAAATAACTGGGACGGCTAAAGAAACAGCCGGAAATCTTTTTGCTCTTCTCGTGTTCGGTCGTGTTTGTACACGTGAATCGTGGTGTAGTATAGATCTGCCTTTATGTGCATCGACTCTCTGATTTTTCTACTCTGCGTAATCAGAAAGGTATTTGGACGATGCTTCAAAAAGAATCGTTCCAGTATTGAAGTTCCGATTTTCTTCGTGCTGTTCAATTTATTCGGTTACGGCATGGAGGGTGATTCATATTTTAGTTTCCAACAGAATTTTCAAACCAGATTTATGTCTCTCTAATACATAGGTTGCAAATTCATTAATACGCCTCGAAATAATCAAGGCTACGAGATTTTACATCCATAAAATAAATGGCTTCAAGCACGAAATGCATAATTCATAATCATGATTATTTCGAAGGAATTCCAATGAAAGACGTGGTGTACGCTCGTTATTGATCGTACCAATAACATTCCCAGCATTACATACATCTAAGCGCTTTTATTGGGATTTTTTTTTCTCGTGCATTGGAAGCTCACCATTAGATATTATTTATCGGACAGTAATTCATTTTTCAACGGGCATTTACGTCCATTATCTTTTGTTCTCCCGAGTATGAATGGGTTTGGTGAATAAACGGGCAAATAAGTCGCTAGAGTTATATTTTCTCGCTCCACTATCTCGCGCGAGCACATTTTGATTTTCGATTTCACGACGTTTCCTAAGAATACCAATTCATCGTCCATCGAACGGTGCATCGTCATCGCAAAGTGTGACCCACCATTTTGAGTGTATCTATCGATGTTCAAAAGTCATCTTATATGTTTGTGTCCTTTGATTAAACGTACATACGAGTCTCGAAAGAGAAAAAGCTGAAGTTGGGATGTGGGCGTGTTCGCAGACTGCAGAACGCCAGGGCCGTCGCAAACGCGAGCGGGAGGCCAGCGGCATCGGGGCCCACTTCGCGGGTGGCTGCTGTCCCCCCAAGCTCGCACTCATCTAGCCCAGGCCAGGCCAGCCTGGCAACCGGCAACCGTCCGGCCGAGGTAGCGGCGGCCCCCTCGACTCCCTAGTCAAGTGCCAGCAGCAGTTCGTCGCGGAGCAGTCGCGCAGCAGGCAGACCGCCGCCGGACGCACCTGACGCCAGCCGACCACCTCTCCAAGCCAGCTGGACCAACCGAGCACTTTTCCACGCGCGATCCCCGTCGCTCTCTGAATTTCCAAGCGGGGCTCGGCGCAGCGGCACCCACAGCAGTGCTGTCCATTGGTGACAGTGGTGGGACGACCGGTGATCTTTTTTCCCCCGCGAGCGAAAATCGAATCCAAATCGTTCTTTTTTTCCCAGAGCTTTTTCGATGCTTGCAAATTCAGAGAGCACACGCCTGCCCATTGGCGATGGAATTTTCGCGCCAACGATCGAGTATCTTCTATTGCTGGAGCATAGTTTGTACCGGGCTTCGTGAGCTTCGAACTCTGCTACGTACTCGAAGGGATGAGTCTTTTTCTTCAAAATCTTTCTGTCCTCTGCGAATATTTTTCTATAGTGATATCCGCTGCTTATCACCTTTACCGAGACTATAGAGGAACTTTTTTATAACTGAACGGCGTTAGGTTTAATGATACGTTGTCTA
This sequence comes from Aphelinus atriplicis, assembly GCA_020882685.1. NCBI lineage: Eukaryota > Metazoa > Arthropoda > Insecta > Hymenoptera > Aphelinidae > Aphelinus > Aphelinus atriplicis. The sequence continues at coordinate 19,437,996 of CM037075.1, read as the reverse complement.
ATAGTGTAAACGAGGTGGGGAGATCTGTCGGAGCAAAAATAATCGGGCGTTTGACGTATTGGAGAAATTTGCAATAACAAAAAACGGTTTATGGTCCGCGCGGACTAGCGTTACTCGTTATTGATTATCTCTTGAATAGTTAGTGTTACGAAACCGTGAGAATGAATTCACGAGCATCAGAGATGTATAAATACAGCGTAATAAAGTACCTGAAAAAAATTAGTGACTTGGCGGAACAGTTATGAGCGGCTCCAAGTGACCGACATTCTTTTCGTACGACACTAGTTTCGCAAGGCTAACTTTCGCTTCTTTGTTCATTCGCAAGTCGAACTAATTATTCACACGTATGAATTCCTTTGTATATCTATAGTTACAGCTGTCGGTGGAACTGTCGTGCATGAAATTTGTACCCAGACGTGTAAAGGCGCATCCCTTCGATTGAAAACACGTGATAAAACTTTTCGTAGATTATATCCTAGGCGCACTTTTATAATTCAATGAAAATGTAGATACATAACTTGTGAATGTAGAGCTGGAAAGCGGTCGAATCTACAGAGAGCGTCGCGGCGCGTCTTGATTGTGTCGTGTGTGAATTCGAAACGATAACGTCGCAATCACTCAAGCAAAACATTAACTCGGGCGTTAATTACTTAATTGATCTACTTGCTGTTTACTTTTGTTGTGTTTACGGTTCAAGTATCGATCGAGTGTTCAGCATATATTCGTAAGTGATTATGAGGTGATTAAAATTGTTCTTTTCTACTCCACTATAGTGTCATCGGCACTCATCAATGTAGTGATTGAATTCGATCTCTTAATGGAGTTTATTGAAATACCATGTTCTACGTACGTTATTATATATTCATTTGTTTTTCATGTCTACATATGTGCGTTTACCTGATGCAGTTGGCATTGTATAGTTTAATCGTTACCTTATATTATATTTTGAAGCGTTTACATTGTTAAATTTGAAAGAGCGATTTATCTATGTATTTCATTATCGTGTGTTATGAGATTGTAACCGATGAAAGATTTTTCTGTTACGATATGAAGGTGAAATCTAAAAAAGAAGACAGAAAATATGTAGTTTTCGTTTATTTTATTCATGATTTTTCAAGTTTAAAAAGGAATCGAGAAAAAGCATTGCAGAAGCTAACGTCTATTTACCTACGTGACAAAAATTCATTAATTTAAAGGCCCTCTCAGTTGCTGAAAATATTCAATGGATAATAAAACGTCGAATGGTTTCGTAATTAATATATCTACTTGATTCAACAAAATCGAAATAATCTACATACAAAGAGAATTAATTTAATAAGACCAAATCAAAAAGCACCACACTTTTATGAATCTGAGAAAATTTTATTGTACAAAAAAATTCCATGCGAAACTAATAATAGAAAATGAATTTTAACAACTTTAGATTCGAACAAAAAACGATTCATCGCAGAAAATCATCCGTTTCTTGTAATTAATGTATGTACATCAATATTTTGTTTTCTTTCGTCCCGAGACTGAAATCGCCTATTGACAGTCATAACCAGAAAAATAAATTCTGACTTGTCTGAGATGGAATTTAGCTCGATGATTGAGTTGGTAAAACGTGGATTAATGTATGGTGCTAACGTCCGCGCGTAATGAAGGAAAACTTTTGTATACAAATCGTCGGTGTAGATCTCTGAAAAATATAACAATTATTGCAGCAAAGTTGCAATAGTTTGTTGGCCATGTATTTGAGGAAAATTTTTGAAAATTTTTTTGAAGCGTGGTGGAGGGATATGTCAACCTTTTACTATGCATAGCTGATATTCTTGCAATACTTTCATAATCTTGTCTTTGCGTACTCTGGTATTAGATATGAAACAATCAATATTTGACATCAAATAAATTTAGGATGATCTACAATTTTTCACTTAGATATCGACAAATTTTGGAATTTTAGACTCATTAATTGACTCCAACCAATCTGCAGCTCTGTCACGAGAAAAATCACCTGCGTAGAGCTTTCTTCAGGCGAGTAATCTATATCTTATCAACTGAAAAAAGTATAATGGTTGAATTATCATAAACAAACATGTATATTTTACTAAGTACTTCAAATCATCATTATAAAATATAAATTTGAAAAAATATATAACACAAGAATCGAAGATTGACGAGCTTTCTAAATTCAGACCATGCTATATTTGTGGAAAATCTTCGAATATCCCGATATTTTTGAGATCAACATAAACTCTATAAAAGAACAATGATAATCAATGACATCTAAATATGCAAAGTCGATGACCAATCCCTCCGACCACGCTCGTGAAGAAACAATCAATCGAATGACAAAAAAAAGAGACGCACGTGGGGGCTATACTGCAAGAATGAGAATTTAGATCGGATAATATCGTGAAGCCTTTATCACGGTGTTCCAAAGTCGTTTTCTTATATAAAATTTTAAAAATCCAGTAACGTAGGAACAAACTTTAAGCGCTAGGTCGATTGCATACTGTTATCGATTAATTATCTACTTATCGAGTTTCTCTCCTTCCAGTTAGACAATTTTCGGAAAATCGATTGAGAGAGACTGGATGTATCGATTAATACATATAAAAAAGAAGGAGAAGGCTCCATTTCGATTAAAAGATATACGTAAGACTAAGGCTAAGATTTTTTGCATAGTACGAGTGGGTGCGTGTGATAAACTTTTCGGGAAAACAAGTCGGATAATTGAGGGGAATGAGACGAAGGGGGAGTGAAGGCGAAGAATTAGCTGAAAATCTGACGATGAATTTTTAGCGCGTATACGCGTTGGAAATGAGAAGGCGGGCGGTTTGGCACAACAGCCGAGGACCTTGCGTTCCTGTTGGTTTAAGCAGAGATAATTTATATTGTGATAAATCCATGGTGATCTAAGAAAGTATTTCCGATGCTCGTTCCGGCCGTCGTCGAGCCACGACATCGAGAACAAAGAGCTGCGAGATATAAAAGAGAGTGAAAGAAAATAAATAGGGCTTGGACGTTCGTCTCGTTCGTTCGTAGAGTCAAACTCTCTAGGCAGATTGAACGAATTCGTTTTTGCACATGTGTTCATGACTGTATTTATCACTTTGGAAAGATTACTCGAATCTATTAAAGTCTATTATTGATCTGAATCTCTATGAACATTTTATGATTGATAATATGATTTACACTAATTTGACTATTCCGCATGGATTATTTCTATTGTGATTCTTCCTTCAAACGTATATGTACTGACGATGTGATGAACAATTTGAATGGAATGAGGAAAAAACATTGAATTCTCAACATTTTTAATCAATTTGGTTGAAGAAAAATATTCAACAAGCCTGTGCATGTTTAAATCTCTAGTTCAACTAACTAGTAGTGATGATAATATACTGCAGTATTATTATGTCTCAATTAATATATTACATTGCGCATAATATTATTTCCAATTTTGTAAAAGTGTACAGGATTTGATACGAAAATTTAATTCCGTTGATGAGTGTCAAGTTTTTTCATGTATTACACTAGAAGAAAGGAACTGTAATAGCGCCTCATCTTCTCTTTTTTTCGCCCTCTCTTAGACGGAAGTAATCTGGCAACAGATCAAGATGATTTGACGGAATTTTTTGGCAATGCCTCGCAGCAAATTATTCTCATTGGCGCCAGTCACTCAGTTTTGCAGTCGTTCAGTTTTCAACCATGAAGTTGAATTGGTATAGATTCATTGAAATAAAAGGCAATTATCCAAGAAATGAATGTACTCATTCAAGTCACGAGCTCACAATAATTGTAAAGCATATATTATTTTTCTCGTGGTGAAACAATCACGAACACAATGTGCAAACGCAAAAAATGTAATATTGTACACGAGTCAATTCCAACGAGCATTTTCATGCCACTAAGCTTAAAGATTTTATTAGTTAATTATAACACGAAAGATCGAAAATTCGAGTGCGAAAGAATTATAAAAAGTGTGAAAGATAGTGAGAAAGGCAAAAAAATACGTGAAAAGTGATAGGAGAGAAAAGCTGAGTAAACGTGAAGAACTTTCAATCATTGTTGATAAATTAATTGATCAATCTTGATCCTATTGATACTCAAAAAATGAGGAAGTAAAGGCATAGTTACTATTACATACGAACTAATTATTATATTCATATTTTTGCTTATTGCATAATTAAAAATCTATTATCGAGATTTAGCGATTTTAAATACAAGGAAGGAGGCAGGTTTTCTCTCTCCAGAGCTGCGGATGGCTGAATTTTAAATCGATAAATTTTGTCTTGGAAATGTATAATTTAAAATAACTACTTTAACATAGTAACGTACACAGTCACTGCAATACTTAATTGACATTAGTATACGAAAATCACTTGACAAAACAATCACAGAATTTTTTGTATAGAAGCTTTTTATAAATCTTACAAATGAAAGAAGCCACTCGTAGCTCAGGCTAACGAGACTTTTATGATAAAATTGTAAACGAAGCCCGATTTTTACTATTGAGGAATATATAGAAACAAGAGTACGGTCATCTTTCTGAGTCTTATAAAGAATAATTATAATGCAGTATTTTTGACCACTGACCGAAGTTGAATCCGCTGTCGGTTAAAGTGGACAGAGAAAAGAAATAAATTACTAAGAGATTAAAAAATTAATATAGTTTTCCCAATAAACTCCAAATGCATGTAACGATAAATAAACGCATTATCCTATTGCATAGTGAAAAGCTAGTAAACGAGTGAGAAAATTGAATTAAGGTTTTGGGATCTATTAGAATACGCGGGAAAGCCCATGAAATATTGAAAGAAGGTTATATTGAAGGGATACAGAAATTGCTAGGGTAGATGCTTTGAAAATAAATAATTTCCAAAAATCACTTCCTCGAATCTAATCCAAAACAAAAAGAAAAGTGAAAATACAAATTATTCTCAAATGTAAAATTCACTAAAAGGTAAAGAAAAGAAATATTTAAATCTACGTAAGAAAGCCAAGAGTAAAAATGACTAGATAATAGGAGCCGCATGGCCTAATTGCTGCCACTTTACTTACTAAACTAAATCAATAATAATAAACAAAAAAGATCAGATTTTATTACAGCTCCACTTATATTCAACGCAGATTTCGCGAAAGGATAAACAGAATGTTGCTCGACAGGCAAGCGGGCGAGGGAAGCCGTATGAATATTAGTGAGGCAAGGAGATTCGATTATTAAAAATAGAAGCAGAACATATTTCATCTTTTCAAACTAACTTCATAGAATCAGAGACGAACCGTAGATCAGAAATAAAATAAAATAACGTAGAGATCGACTATATTTACACTACTTCTTCGAGTCAGAGAAAAGAAAACAAATGGAGTAATCCGTGCTATAGAATTCAAGTCTCAAATTCCCAGTCTCCGAAAATTCATTATAACGTAAAACGCATGAAACAAGTGACATCACCGCTCGAAGTGTCGAAATCGTCATGTGCGTTCACGAATAGATTTATATTGAATTTAAAATTCATCAGATCTGCATACAATGCGATCTGATTTATCCGCAAGGGAAATATTCCAATTAAGTGAAGAAATTCGTATAATCAAAGCAAAGAAAAAATGCATTGAAAAACTCGTCGTTGCGAATCCCTTCACATCTGCTTGTCCGTCCGCTCGCGTCAGGTTTTGTCTCTAGTCTTCAAAGTCATTAATGTAGAGACGAGAGAAGCCCGCGCAATTTTTACGTACGAAGGATCAAAGTCACAAGAACGGCGAGAGAATCCCTAAGAAAAAAAGTTGCTTTGAAAGATGAATTAAAATACGCTTCTTAAGCTCCCTGTCAGTGTGTCTTTCTTTTTATACTCAAAGATTTTTGTATACAATCAAGAAGTGATACTAAAGAGACAGTTTAGGGGAAAAAATTTAAGACGTATCGCAGATACCGAATGTTGCGAGACGAGGAACTCAACAAAACTCCGACCGTTTCGACACTTCACGCTTCGACGCGTCAGCCCTTCGCATCGACCTTCTTCGAGCGAGTCTCGACGTTGTATTAAACGAAAAACTAAATTCCATATAGGATATTTAAATTCGTGTACAAATTTTGCTGGAAAAGCACAATCTTGAAGTGAGAGTAAGAGCTTCAGGGACAATTTAAACAAAACGTTGCTTCCTCCATGAGGAAGCGGAGCGATAGATAAAAAGGAAATTAAATTTAATAAAGAAATAATCGAAGGTCGATGCGAAGTCGGCGCGTGGTCATGACATATACGCGCTACTTTCTAGTGCTAAAGGAATGGAATAATCGAGTAATTACGAGTACCAACGCTCCATCTCTTTTAAGATTTTTATTATCGCAAGCGTAATGTTAATTACGAACCTTATTACTATTAATTAATTCATCAATTAATTAAAGAAGTAATATTATTAAAGAACAAAAAATAAATAAAAAGTACTATTACCACTATTTATTATTATTTATTAATGACTATCGTTCAACTAATATTGTAAATAACGAAAATATTTTATCTATATATTTCTGATCCGGGGGCCGCGCGGACGGGGCGCGCGCCAACTTACCTCCGGCCGTGCCCGTTTTTTCGCTGATATAATTATATATATATATATAATATACATATATATAGTAAGTGCGGCGATCGTCCCGCAAAGTCGCCACGCGTCCAGCGCCCCCATTGTTACACCATTTCATCATTGCATTTAATAAATTATATATTTATTGACTCATTTATTTTTTGTCTCGAACACCTATACTTGATATCCTTGATCCTTCATTTTTTACCGATCTTCGGGTCAAGTCCAATATGAACTGGACTGATTTCTTGTGAACAGTAAAAATAGAAACACTGGTTTTCACGTGCATGATTACAGAGTGGATCTATTTGAATCCTCCACAGTACAAATTTTGCTGATCTCATTGATTTTTCAGAAAGTTTTTCGTTACATTTTCTGCAAATGTTCTACTAATGTTTTTTTCAATTTTTCGTGTTTTGATTTCTCATAATCGATGCGTATATATATATATACGTGTGTTTTAAATTTAGGATGCTGGAATGCTGTGCGAGGTAAGAATAAAATATAGAACATCTCCCGCAACGATTTATTTAAAGCATACAAACAGTACAAACGAAGTGTCGTCATTCCTCAAGTACAAATTAAGTTAAGTTTATTTGTGTGTTAATGTAATCATAGTCGCGCTTAAATGTGTGTGCGTGTTTATTTGTTCAGGCGACTTCTCACGTCTCAAATCCTCCATGTGAAAATCATACCAAAAGAACGAAACGAATAATAAATAAAATCAAAAATCAGATGACCAACAACAATAAGGAGAAAGAAAACTCTCATATATTATATATAAACGCACCTTGCGCGTTTCAAAAATTCCCACTCACTTTTCGTCTCGTAAACGTATATGTATTTATGTATAATTGAATGATGTCAAAGGGCAAGAGGAGGGCCTACAGTCAAAAGTAACATTACCTCCTCAATTATCATATAGTAAATTCATTTAACCTACATATTTGGCACTCAGCTCTGCTCCTACCGTTAGTTCTTACGGATTGGCTCTCGGTAAAACTAAATTCTCCACCGCGAAAACACGCCGCGAGTATAATGCACTTGTGTGTATGTATATGTATATACGAATGAAAACGGAAAGGCGGCTCAGTGGCACCGTTCAGAGACCAAAGATTTCGACTAGAGGCCTTCCTTGAATAATGAATAACAAAAACGAACGCTGGCAATAGGAAAGCTCGGCGAAGAGGCCGACAGAGAGCAGCAGCAGCAGCGGTGCGATGACGAGTGCGATGGCGAGGCTCAACGCTGGGCAGCGCCGACTCGGGCTGTGTGGTCAGAACACCTGTATCCGGTGGTTCTCCCTGTCGCAGACGACGATGTTACCGGCGGACGTGACCGCGACGCCCTCGAGGCCCTTGAACTCGCCGTCGGCGCAGCCCCAGTTGCCGAACGACCTGATGAACGCGCCTTCCGGCGAAAAGATCTGTATGCGGTTGTTGCCCGAGTCGGCGACGACGATGTAGCCCTGGTCGTCGACGGCGACGCCCCTGGGGAACTTGAACTGGCCGTCGTCGGAGCCCTCGGAGCCGAAGGCCGTCAGCACCCGGCCGTTCACGTCGAATATCTGCACCCGGTGGTTGTTCGAGTCGCTCACTATCACCCGGTTGGTGTTGCTCACCGCTATGTAGTGCGGGTGCTCGAGCTGGCCCCGGCCCGAGCCGCAGCTGCCGAACTTGCCCACGAACGTGCCGTCCGACTGGAACACCTGCACCCGGTGGTTCTCCTTGTCGCACACGTAGATGAAGCCGAGCGCGTCGGTGGTTATGCCCCACGGGTAGTTGAACCGGCCGTCGCCGCCGCCCTGGAAGCCGAACGCTCGCAGGAACCGACCCGACGGGTCGAACACCTGGATCCGGTGGTTGTAACGGTCGGCTATGATGAACTGGCCGATCCGGTTCACCGCCACGCCCGCCAGACAGTCGAACTCACCCTCGCCGCTACCATACGAGCCGAACTCTCTCATGAAGTTCCCGTTGCCGTCGAACACCTACAACACCACATTTCCACTCTTACTACGGCGATCCAACGTCAATCGGGAATTCGCCGGACACGGCTTGGAGGCTATATTGTCATTACTCAGCACGACGACCAAAAAATCAATTGGCGTCTCTCGCGTCGGACGAGACTGACTTTTCCAACATTTTCCCTTTTCTCCTTCGACGACAATTGATTTTTTCGTCTCTGACTGCTATGATTTCGGAGGTGAACACGATAACGAATTTGGTTACTTGTTGTATTCTCTGTATACAATTTGAAGAAAAAAAAAAAACAAAAAAATAAGGTCAACGAGAAGAAGGATATCAATGACCATAACTTCATTTCTTTTGATTTGGTTAACATTCGGTACATGTAACTGAAAGTGACCGATTATTGAGTTAATATATACTTGATCATAAGCTATTTATGACATTCAATATACATGAACACTTCCTGCCTGTTATTGAATTGAAAATACACAGTGGAAAAAAGACATCTTGAAACTTCGAAAATTCAGAAAACAACATTTTTCCTTGGAGTTTCAAGAAATTTTCGACACAGTACAGATTGTTGACAACATATTGTAGAAAAAATGTCGAATAAGACACTTTGGCACAGCTCGGTCACTTGCAGCTCACAAATTCTTACTGAGTTCGCACTATAGCGGCTGAAAGCTTGAAAATTGTCTGTTGAACACACGTACTTAGTGCAAATGGTAATTTATGAACTGAAGATGGATGAACGAAAAATTTCGAAGCAAACGAAGCTGTATAGACTGGGTGCACAAAAAACATTCAGAGGACTTAGATGCTGCATTAGTGTATACATACACATTATTTTCATGAACATATTGTTTCTGATAGTGGCCAGAGAGGGGCGCCGGGAGGCGCAAATGGTATATGTATACGAAATTTTACGCACACTCATGTTTCGGCACCCTGCCTATAAAGACCAACAATTCGAGAAGTGATATCACTGAAAGTTCAAAACTTTTCGAGAATGAGCATGAGAATGATAGATAATAGAGACAGTTGCATATTTTGGAGAGAGCATTATCGCAGCTGGGCATACGTACTTGAACACGATGGTTGGAGCTGTCGGCCACGACGATGGAATTGTCAGGGCCGACTGCGAGGCCCCTCGGCCAAGTAAAGCATCCGGCTTCGCTCCCCCGCATCCCAAACTTGAACAGCTGCCGCCGCTTCAGCAGGTATTGCCCCCTTGACAAAGTTCATCCGAGTTAGTTCCACCGACATATGCTTCCGCGAGTCCTGCCAATGTCTCATCCCTGCGCTACAAAACCGTGGTCGGGTTCGATCCTCGCCTTCGTCAAATCTGCCTCCAGCGAGTATTTCTCGAGAGAACCATGTGAAATCGAAGGCAGATCAGCGCGGGGGAAGAGCGAGCGAGCGCGCGCGTAAGTAGAGAGGGGACGCATAATGAGAAATCGGCGATACTATACAGGATACATCTGTTTGACGTCGCGCGCGCGGGCAAAAGCGGGATGGATTCCGCGTCCGCGCGCCATCGAATATGCGAGCGCCCCGGGATTTTGGCACGTGGCCCAGACGCGATGGAAGCACTCGCCCGAGAGAGGAGAGACACACAGCCTGGAACGTCCTTTTTCCCCGGCCGTGCACTGCTCGCAACAAGACTCTCCGAGTGCCCCCTAAGCAGAAATCCATTTGGCCCCAAAATGCTGTCCTCATCGAGATTAGATTTGAGATTCCTTGCGTACCCCGACTTGCCTGGCTTCGTGTGCCATGCTCAAGGTCGCGACACACCGCGAATTCATTGCTTTCCCAACAGTGCCTGAATGCTTGTTGAATTTTTCATCATCAAACAAGTTTCGAGCACGACTGTATTCTAGCTTTTCAACAAAGAGTTTGCACTGGAAGATTATCGTTTCTCAATAAATGCTGGGATCGTTCACAGTTTGTTTCACCCGGAATTATTTCATTTTTCGAGATAAGCTGAAAATATGCCAGACGAGGGAACTAACGCATTTTAAGATAGACATCCACAATCTTAATTTTTAGAATAATAATGGTGTCTACAACAACGTATTTGTTTAACATACTGGAAGAAGTTCGTGCGATGTTTTAGAAAAAAAACTTATTTGCTGTGACTCAAAATTATCACCAGTAAGAAAATGTTTGTATATAGCTGAATGTTTACTCACCTAGTGGAGGAACCTGCTGGGGCGGGTATAGCGGGAGCTGCTGTAGGGGACGTGGGGGAGCCTGACGGGTTTTTTTGGTCGTCGTCAGAAGATTCGAAGGAGGCTTGGCCTGTGTGCCTGAGAGGAAGGCCTAAGGATAATCTTCGCGAGGCTGAACTCGCACTGCTGCAAAATTCATCCTTCTATTACAATCTCCAGAGTATCACCACAATCATATAGTTAACAACAATTTCATAGCAGCAAAAAATTACACAACGAATTTATTTCCAACACACCCTTTCCACATGTTAATACAATTAAGGGACACTACTTTGAAACTTCAAATTTGACTCTATCCAAACGCATTTTCATCAAAGGAAATACAATCGAGAGGGGAACTCTTGGTAGAAATCTTGGCTTAGCCTTTAGATCAAGGTTCTAATCTAGAGAAGATACCCTTTTCCAATTCAGTACACTGAAAGGAAAACTCTCTCTCACTATCAGTTGAGGAACTCAAGACAAATAATGTATAGGGACGGTAAAGACTATTTTGGTAGTCCTTTTTCTTTGATTCGAGATATATTATTCAACCCGACTAACTATTCCAGATTTCCACATAAATTGACACTCAAAAATAATTCGGACAAACGTCTCTCTACACTAAAACTCACAGTAACTATTTTTTCTTTTATTCGAGACTTCGTTTAAAGGGTACTTGATTTAGGTTCAGGCTTCGGTAAAACATTAAAGCGGTAGAAAAAATAAAGATGTTAACATGAAGAAGCTTGGATTCTCATTCTTCACAGATACACGGGGTGTTTCTTACCCCACGCGATACTTGTTATCGTTCAAGGAATTAGATACGGCATTAATTTTATCTCCCAATCGTCTAGAATAAAATATATATTTATTTTACATGATGTCCAATCACAAATCTAAGTGTACATATAGTGTGATACGATAGATTCATGTAATACATAGATACAGTGAGATGATTATATAGTTAATGATGGTTTTATGAATATTATTTAGATAATTATAGGTGCGGTATATGGATTTATGAAATTCATTTTATTTCACTATGACACTGGGGGACTCTCTTACCCGCCCGCGCGAAACTTGTTTTCTTTCAATTTATTAGCTACGTCATTGATTTTTTCTTCCAAGCGTCTAAAATGAAAATTATACGTTTTTAATTCGCTCCACTCCATTCAAATGCTAGTTATCACATGATGTCTATTTAATGACGCTTTGATGGATATGTAAATATGATTATTCATGATGTATTATTATTTTATATTTCAAGTTGAAGAGTCGAAGAAATATTTATATTATTATTATATTAAAAGATCTACATAAAAGTAGCGATTTGACAGAAACTACAATTTAAAATTCTTTCCATCTAAACTCGAGTCTTACAATATTACAATTGTAAGATATTAATTTTTTTGAAAATAGATTAACTTGAAATCATTCACTTCTGAGCTCCCCGAATTTAAGCCCTTCGCCTTAATTGTAATTATTCTAATCGACAAAAATTATTTCAACTAGAGAAAGATAATTCACCGGAATTAGATAATATTGAATAATAATACACTGTTGGAAAAATATAAGAATGTTAAGCTGCTGCATTATTTGTTGTAATGTCGCTTGCAATTGTTGTTTGCGTTATTTCAATAAAATCAATTCGTGTTAATGTATTTTTCTGTTTTTTTTTTAATAAAAACTCGACCACAAAATATGAAAAATGTTGATATTGTAATCAATTAGTTGCTGTGTTAATTCGAATTGTCAATATTTCAAAATGAAACGAGAAAGACAATAAGTGAATCACTACATATTTGTTCATAGCAACATTTTATTTCATTCCCTTTCAATAGTATACTTGAATAACAAATTCGTGTTGTGAGAGTACAGTAGCAACTGTTATGTTTTCGTTAAATTTGAAACACAACATTGGACTTGAAAGATGTCTTACTTTGATTTAATATTTTCGGTGTCTGAAAAGTGATAAAATACGTGTTAGTGTTCATCCATTTTTCCAACCGTGTAAATTAAACGAAAATATAATAATAGCCAAAACGACACTGTGATGACTTCCCATCGACTGCATTTTGGATCGTACACTAATAGTTAGAGCAGATCATTCTTAATGAAATCCATAATTCAAATTTACATTTTATCCCAGTGGCATGAAATCCGAAAGTCGTATATTTTAGACGATTACTTTTGTTCATCATTATCCCCAATCAATCGTCATATCATTTGTGCATAAGCTAACAGGGGATGAGCCAACGAGAAAGAGATAAAGATAGAGTCTTTTATTTTCCACCTCTAACAAGAATGTAAGCCCAAGAAAGTCAACAAAAAGCAACACGCGTTTGGAAACAGCAGGTTGCTCGGACTATGGGCACAGTATCGTTTGAGCCGAGTCAAAGCTCGAAAAGTACAGTGTGATGGTGGCAGAGTGTGGTTGCGGTGGAGCAGAAGTAGACGAAGTGTGTTTGGATTGCGACTCACCTGGAGGAGGGTATGGCGGAGGCAGAAGAGGGCGGCTCCTTGTCCTTGGCGGTGCGGTTACCGTACTTGTTTTTCAGGTAGCGGGCCCACGAGCTGAGCGCGGCGCCGTCTTTCTCGGCGCCGGGCCGCTCGGGACTTGGCTCCCGGGACTTGAGGGCATGGGTGCTGCGGCTCCTCGCGAGCTCCGAGCCCGCGCCGTACTTGGCCGCGAGGTAGGCGTTCGGCGACTGGGTCGTCGGCGAAGGCGGGTCCTCCTCGATGTCGAGCTCGTCGCCGCCGAAGTTGTGACTGCTGCGCGACCTCGCCAGCCTCTGGCGGCGCTCCTTGAGGGCCTGGTAGCGCGACCGGGGCGACATGCCGCTCCCATTGTCCCCGTCCAGGCTCTCCTCCCGCTCCCGCCCGTAGTCCCTCGTCGGTTGGGTAGCCGCGTTGCTGCTCGTTGCCCCGCTGCTGCCCATTGCCGCCTGGCTCCTGCTCTTGTTCAGGAACCTGAAATGCACCCAACACACCAGCATTGCCCCAACTGCTATTAATCCCTCCTTCCAATCCGCACTACGCTCCCTCTCCAACTTTCTCTCCGTATGAGCCCGTACGCCGATTTCCCACGCCGATCAGCAGCTACTTTCGTATATATGCACATCTGTCTCTCATTTTCACGTGTCTCTTTCGCTCTTCATACGTTTTTTCTTGTCATGGCTCGTTATATGACATGATAATTAGTACGTATTATGCAACTGATTCTTTCAATTTTCCCATGGTTGAGCCGAGGAGTTAAATTTATTTAGTGAACGATCATCTTCGAAGTCACTACAAATTAATTCCATACAAATATTTCAGACTTAAAATTTTAGACTACGATTATGAAATTGATATGACGGATGAATTCGTTCTCTTTTACGGGACTGGTTATATTTATTAATATACTATGGAGTATTCTACATATATTATCATGGATCAATTTGCAAAACTATAAACGAACAGATCGAGTGACATTCTAAAGAAAATACATTGTAGGATGATTCTGTTTTATTCTCATTCCATCTTAGGTAAATTTAACCTTACAAAATAAGATGAAATAATATTCTACATATGTAGATGAGTATACATAAAGTATTAGTTGTTAATGTAACAAGTATTATGGTTAGTTTGATACCATATCGATAGTTTTGAACGATGGCATATTTCGTTTATGTAAATATTGATTTTTAAAGATTTGCAGGCTCTACTTTGTTAGTATGGAGTTAGATCAATCCATATAGATATGAGATACATTTTTTTTTATTGTACATGGTCGTCGATGTACAATATATATGAACTCCATGGATTACATTAGATAGTTACGACACACAAGTATTAGAAATATAAAGTGATATGAAAAGATTCATTCTTCACAAGAGAAACGAGTAATGTGACACTAAATAAGCAATATACGTAGTTGTTCGTGTTATGTGGCGAGTGATGACAAAAAACGAAGAGAACAACAGAATCAAGGATAGTTCAGAAAGGTAAATAAATAATACGACTCGTCACGGAAATGCAGTTTATTCACTACACTGACAAAATGATACCAATTCAGAGTTAAGAAATGATGTACAAAATTTCATGTCAATTCAATGAATTTACGGTTCGTTTTCTCGCTGTTTCAAACAATGAGACTGTATGAGAAGTCGATTCTCGATAGTCTTATTGTCAAACCAGCTTTTTCCAAACTCTAACAACTCTCGAAACTGTAAGATCTCTTCTCAACTTTTTTTCTCATCTCTCTTCAAGTTAATGACATTTCACAGGATTCTAAACTACTCTGGATCAAAAATAACAACTTAAAAAACAACTACAAAGCTATAGGCACTGCGATTATATTTAATCGCTAATACATGGGCATCAGGAGTCTGTTAAAATGCGAGGTACGACAGTCATATAAAGTCGCGGAAACCGTTCTCTTGATTATTGCCTCGCTAATCAAAATGTTGATACAAACATGACAAAAATACGTTACATCGAGCATAGATAATATCCTTCACATCATACGCCAATAGGAACGATTATTTACTTCGCGGTTTCATCTTTCGGTGTACCGGTTTATCACAATTATTATCTTTGGGAAGACAAAATGCAGAGGCCGAGCAGCAATCGCGTTTCTACCGATAAATCTTAACGTCTAGGATTATTCACACCACCATTTATGAATTAATTACATGAATATTACGTCACGTCATGTATATTCCAAAAATATATCGTCTACATTCTCTTACACTCGGGCAAGAGCGAGAGATCTTGAGCAGACATCGAATTTCAAGTTACGAATAAGAGTAAAACTACTCTCTTTCGCTTTCGTCATCTGAATATCTGCAATTAGTAACAAACGCAAAGATGGTTGGAAAGAAAATCACGTGAAAGAATTTTACTAGGGGTGAAAAAAAAAATACGAGAAATGCATCGTTTGAAATTGTTCCGGCTCAACTGGAATTCTCTATGAGTTATCCATAATTCCTTCCAACTTGAAATTCGAATTCTCTGAATCTAACTCGTATACGTACACAGGAGTTACTACGCTTGATCCCGCATGAATCGCGAGAAAAGATGACAATGAGTACATTGAAGATGGGCAGTGCTTCCTCGACGGAATACTAATCGTCGTTAATGCGTTCTAGCGTATTGTATCTCTGTATATTCAGTCACATAAACAAATTGATTAGGACGCTACAACACAGTACGGAAACACAGAGTACGGTGGTTACCATTTTCATGGGTAAACTCGTATCGTTAGCGCTATCCTCGTCCTCGTGACAGCGAGCGACGGAGTCTCGTTTTAGCGGAGAGCCCGACTGCGCGGCGTCGCTGCCCTGCACCAAAGCACCATTGTTCTCCAAGTTAGCGGTGGTCTTAGTCCCGATTCCACCGTCTTCGCCTTCGTCTATCACGACCCAACCGTTCTCGCCGACGCTCCAATGACCGTCCTTTAGTCTCGTATCTTCGACCTTGTTGTTGTTGACTTCTTCCCGCTTTTTGCGCTCCAGAATTTTTTGAAATAAGCTCGTTAGATCTGTTTCATTAGTCGTTTCGTCAGTCTTTATCCAGCCATTGTTACCGGTTCCGGTCATATTTCCGCGGTTCACAGATGCAACATTATCGTCCGTAACAACCCAACCATTGTCATCTAATAGTTTCTGCTCTTCCTCAAGTTTGTCATACTTGATACTGTCGTGGAACGAATGCCGGGAACTATCGTCCGATACGTCTTCCCTGTTTGCACCATTAGCAACGACCATATCTTCATCACCCGATTCCGACACGGAGGTGTCGTCTTCACCTTCGCCAAGTTCCTCTTCGATTTGCGCATCGTCTTCGGACACCTCTTCGGACTCTGTGATGCTCGGGTCGTCTTCGTCCTCATCAACTCCATTCATGTAGCCGTTCTCCTTAACAATAGCAGTCTCTTCGGCGTCGTCAATGTTAGAGTCGTCGTCATCTTCACTGTGATTGTCATAATCGGCATTCGGAAGAAGCGCCTCGTTCGTCCCATCGCGAACGTTCGCGCCTAAGGCTTTGTCTTGATCAGTCTCAAATCTCTCATTGTCACGGATGATAATGGGTTCGTCGTGCTCGGAATCGCTCTCGGAGTCATCCGTCTCCGAGGAGTCGTCGTCCCCGTCTTCGGGTGTCAGCTCCGCGTTGTTCTTGTCGCGCTCGTCTTCGTTGCGGGTCGCGTCTTGGCTGTCTTCAACTGAGTTCCACTGTTTACCTTCGACAAATATTTTCACGTCTACGGGGCTTTTCACACTGCGATCGGAATAATCGCGAGACTTTATCGAGCTTATCAAAGATTCGTCATCGGCGAGCGGGCTCGCCGCTAACTTGTCGGTGCTTTGTGACAGAGGCGCGGCGCCACGGAGGCGGTTAGCATCGTTATCGCTAAGAAGAGGCGGCCTATCGCCGGACGAGGACGACGAGGACGCTTCCCCATCGGACACTTCGTCGCGATTATCAAGCGCGACGGCGTTACTTTGCGCTAGAGTAGCCGACGCGATTGGATTATCGCAACCGTCGTCCGTCGACGATTCGGCGCTTTCATCGTCGTCTTCGTCGTGATCGTCATCGTCGTCATTGTCACGATCACTTAACGCCCTAGAACGATTATGACCCAGGGGATTACTGGCTTTTTTACAGCCCAAGTCGTGAATGTCGTGATCGTTTTTTACGAACCTGCTGGTGTATCCGCCCGTTGTCGTTGACGATGGCGTCGTACTCGTCGGTGACATCACAGATTGCGCGGGGCTACTTCTCGGTGTCCCGTACCTATGCGTGAAAAATCAAAATTCCCAAGTCATTCAACCGCTCCTGTACTTACGGGCACTGATGTTTCATACAAACACGGCTCGTGAATGCTCACCGAATTGTAAATAATTGAGAATAAAATTGAGCACTACTTATAATATTAAATTGTTAGTAGAGTTAGAGCAAATATCGAAAAACATACTAAATAATACTTTTGTTTCTGTAGTCCGCATGAAATTATCATAAACATATATCTACTTTACTATAGAATTCGAACTGCCTAACAGTATCTAGTCAGTAACTTACTGTAATATTTTACTGGACTAAAAATGTTTCACAATGTCGGGAAATATTTCCAGATTATTCAAAAAAATTGAACAAGCTTCATTAGAAATAAATTGTAACCTGAATTATTCTTGGACTAGTTAAACAATAGTGAAAAGAATTGTGATCTTCGAGCTAATATTAAAGTTATGTATGTATGTATACTTTTCAATCTGTGTAAGTTAACTGGTCGCAATATGATTTTGATTCGCAATGTTCAGAAATCTGCTGAAAATACTGTCAAAATACTTTGACACTAAACTATATCAAATTAAAAAAAAGTAAAATGAAGAAATTGATCAGTGATTAACAGAAGTGAGAAAAATGTTTAAGACTGAAACAAACGTCAAATAATATTTTTTGAAAGAATAAAAAGTATATGAGTGAGATGGATAATGTGTAGAATTTGTAAAAACGAAAATGAATCTTGAAGTGAATATAAATAACAAACAATAAAGTTGGCTAATCTACAGTTTCAAATGACAACATTGGAAGTTATACATTTATTAATGATTTTCCTCATTTTTTCTCCCTTTTCTCAAGTTCTAATACATAAATTCCACAATTTCCACAGTTTTAAACATTTTCTCCACATTTATCACATTTTTATGTTTAAATAGAGTTATTAGATTTGTCCTAAATTCGGAATGTTGCACTTATTAGAAAATAGTTATCCCAAATTCTTAACAGACAATAATATACTGTATAATATTCGATCTATATCAATAACATTCCCAGTGCAGACATTTTCATATACCATTATACGTAAAATATCTTTCAATTGGTCTAACGTCATTGGTGAATGACGCGCTTGAAATTCCAGTTTAGAATATTCGATAAACAAGAAATAGCATCTCTTTCCTTTAGTAAAATTAAATTCACTATAAATATTCTCTATTCAATTTCGATATAGTATGGCAAGATTCAAGTTATCTTGTCCGATCCAACACATTCATATATATATTTTATGTATTTCACGCTTCTTTCTATATTGAATATTATTGTCTGTAAGGATACATGATACAGTTATAAATTTTCGAGTTCTTAACAGTGATATTTCCAAAAGGAGCTATCATAAAGATGATTGGCAGTGAAAAATAAAAAGGCCATGTCCTTTTGTTAAAGTATTTATTACATAGCCAACATGAGTGTTCGCTTAAATACATCTTTCTTTTTCAACTTTTAGTCATCGAACAACTTCCAAAGGCGTGACTAACATAAATAAATATAGCCTTTGCGTAAAATATCAACAGTTATATTAAAGCTCTCATCGTTTATTCCCTCCTCGCTGCGATTCGGGCAACTGCATAGTATCCTTACAGACTTTGAGCCCGTTCGTTTTTATCTTTCTTGTAAAATCGAAAAAAATAATAGAAGCGTAGACATTTTATATATCAGGACCAGCCCATTAATTTTGTGATAAATTCTTCTAATACTGAATAAATCCTCTTTAAATCCTCATAAACAACAATAACATATTTGTACTACAAAAAAGGACTTTGGGTTAATTGCACAAAAAAATTCGGCGAACGAATGATCGACACTTGTCAACAACAACTCTCGCGTGGCATTAAGAACACAGTTTCAGTTAAAGCTTGACTGTTAGAAGAAAAACAATAACAATAATCATAATCAATTCGTCGAAATGAACGTCCATTACGGAATGTAAGAAATCCATCTAAGCTCGATAAAAACCAATAGTTTTCCACCAAAAAGTGTGTGTAATAGGCTTGATCAAAAAATTGAGTGCACAACGTTATTAGTTAGACACGTCACGCTCGTGGCACGTCGACACAATTCAACATTACACACAATACACAAATGCATAAGAATCGATCATGATTATCATTGATTAACGACAATTCACTATGGCGAACTCGTGCGTCCGTTTGGAGCACGAGCTCGCGCTTATATACATGTACACATGTATACATCTCTCGCTAGCTAAGAAATATCACAGCTCGTGCGCTGCGAGTGTTAAAAATTTATCAAAATAAATGTCGTGTGCCTGTCTCGGCGCGCAGACACACACGCACACGCGCACACACAGATAGAGAGAAACGGGGAGCAGTTAGTCGGGGTTAGTGCTCGGGGGCCGAGCAGCACTCGAAGGGCCGCGCGGGCATCGGGGTCAGCCGAAGAGGTTCTCGAGGACGCCGATGGCGAGCCTGCCGGCGGCCTTCTTGATCATGTGGCCCTTCGAGTGCTTGCTCTCGATGCGCCGGTTCGTCTCGTTGTCGCGGAGCGCGCGAGCGTCATCCGCGGAGAACGGCTGGCCGGCGGGGGCGGCGGCGTTGGCGGCGGCGGCGGCGGCGACGACTTGCCTCGTGCCGGGCGACTCCTCCTTGCTGCCGCGGCGGGCCTCGGCGCTGCGGGCCAGCAGGGGCCCGATGTCCGTCCGCGCCATCGCCGACTCGCTGCGGCTCGGCGCGGCCGGGCTCACAGGCGCCACGGCCCGCTCCGGCTCCGACTCCTCCTCGCTCTCCGACTCGCTCTCCTCCGACGACGAGCTGCTCTCCTCCTCGTCCTCCTCCTCGTCGGGCTTCTTCTTTGCGGGCTCCTCGCGCGTCACTGCCACTGCTGCTGCTGCTGCTGCTGCTGCTGCTGTCGGCGGGGCTGGCGCCGCGCGATTACCTGCTCGACACACACATACACGCAAAACCTTTAACTATTTATCCAATCCCATCGACGCCGGCTGCGGCAGAGACCCGCTGGCAGCGAGGAAAAACTCGTTATCCAACGGGCAATCGGTTTCTTTGGAGAATCAGCGAATCACCCGTCATCGCTCGCCGGTACCGTTCAAAGCAGCCGCGTGATATAGCCAGAATAAAAAACAACTCTGCACCGTTTACGTAAATTTATTTGTCAACTCGTGTGTCATTCCTCGAATGCATGCTTGCATTGCCGATGTCACTCGAGTGAGAAAAAAAAATTAATTTTGAAATTATTTTCCGGATTGGTACAAAGGGATACAACGCGAAATTATACTTGAGGAGATACAAGCAAACCAGACACGTGTGTAGTATACAAGCGAATCAGGAAAACTCGGAAAAAATAAAAATTGATACGAAACCCATAGTCGTTTGGATCGATGAGAGTCGTACCAATAAAAAGTATGTGGAAAGATAATCAAATGATTTACAAATCGATAGTGCTTGAAGGGCAATGCATCCCGTTTAAAAAGACAGTGCACAGACAAGGGAGCGCAAAAGTAGGTCAAACGATGAAGAGAGAGAGAGAGAGAGAGAGCGTGAAAAATTACCTGCGCCTAAAAAACGGCTCTGGAAGGGTCTGGGTGTAGTGGTGACGGGGGAGTCTCGGCTGGAGGGGAGCGAACCTTGCGACAGGGCGCTGCTGACGTTGTTGCCGTTGGCGCTGCTGCTGTTGGTCTGTGTTGGGGCCCTCGCCAGATACTTCTGTTTCATTTCCTCGGTGGTGAAGGGAGCCCCCGTGTTGCGGATACCCGAGCCCCCCGAACTTTCCGAGCTTGTGCTCGATTCGGACGAAGCGCTGCGAGCACCTGGTGCGTGCACCTCCGTTGACGTTCTTCGGCTGACGGATCACAATTTTCATATTCAATTTCAAGTGTACAAATGGTACTCCGGACTCGCAATAAACAGCGATTCAAACGTTACAATTTGTTTGCGTCTCATTAGATACGAGTGAATTTCATTAGAACGTTTGATTGCTACTAGAACATGAACGAGTGACTATTTTATAGTTTTTTTGTGCGAACATTTCTCTTGATCTTTCTTATCTTTTGAATTAGTGTGATTCTATAGAGTGGATCGAGCGAAACAAGCTGGAAGATTTGTCCGTAGCCAAATACATTAAAGGGTCATCATGGCACTACAGAATGCCACCAATAAATCAAAGTAAATCACGAGTGATTCCAAAATGATTAGCCAGTAGTGTATATAAAAAAAATATAGAGTTATACTGTAGAATTAACGAACCTGGAGATGGGAGTTTTCCTGGAAGTTTCGTCGGGCTGCTCTGTGTCGCGGGTGTCCCTGATCGACTGTGGTGGCTGGGGATGTCTCTCCTCGAGGGTTTCGTGTACGGGCGATGCCGTGGACGGGGGTTGCGCAGCCGCGCTCTTGTTCTGCTTCTTTATCCGAGCTATCTCGTCGTCCTCGCTCACCTGCCGGCCCACCGGCGTGGCCTGCTTCCTCTGCAGAGCCGGCTGCACCTGCGCCCCATAAAATGCACAGTTTCGTACACTCCAGTCCTCGCCCACTGACCCGCACTTTATGACACTCTTTCTCTACCTTCCCTTTGTCGCGAGCTCGAATTTTCAAGCGACCATTAATAAACGGGACTGACGGACAGAAGCGAAAGTTTCTTTTTTGTTTTCATCCCACCGAGAGTTGTGACCACCGAACTACAGGGAATCCGTAGTAAGTCGGGATGACTCATGGTATTGGGAACAAAGGAAGCTTCGAAGAAAATCAGATCTGACTCACTGCTTCTTTACATTTGTCAATAAGTATGCATAGGCTAGAATATACGCCACAATCAAAGACTAGGAGACATTTTACACAGAACCATTTTATTTTTTCCTTTTCTCATATCTTTACAAAACAAATCGTTCGAATGCTATCGAGCGAGGCCCGCCAAGACTGATTGGCCGAGATCTGCTATCTTCTATGCAAAAATTGAATGTACAAGTGAACAATGTCAAAAAAAAATAAATAAAAACACAGAATCTGCGATAAAAAAGTAAAAAAGTCGAAAAAGTGGTACTGAAAAAATGTAATATTCCAAGGCATTCAAAAACTCGAATATACACATGTGGTAAAGATCTATCGCTGTAACCCAATGCTACGTGGCATTCCGTTTGATTGCGAAATAATAAAATTACAATGTTCAAGTTTCAAATATTAGTGTAATCTTCGCAAAAAAGCAGCAGGGATTTAATTCGCGTGCA
This sequence comes from Aphelinus atriplicis, assembly GCA_020882685.1. NCBI lineage: Eukaryota > Metazoa > Arthropoda > Insecta > Hymenoptera > Aphelinidae > Aphelinus > Aphelinus atriplicis. The sequence continues at coordinate 19,415,242 of CM037075.1, read as the reverse complement.
CATCTGATCATGCGGTTGGCCAAATGAATCATGAGAGCGTATCTGCACATCGTTGAAATGTTTCCAGAATTAGGCGTGCACGCACGAATTAGTTGCACAAACCAAATCAAGGGCCAAGACTCTGAAATTCACTACCAGACTGAATTAATATACGCATACTTGTGATTGGCGGCGCGCGGTGATGATTATTCCAGAGTGAATGGTTTATCGTTGCGTCAGGCAATAATAAAAAAAAGTAAAAGAACAACAGAGAGCGAGAATTTCGAGTAGCTAATTTTTGCATCGAAGTCACAAAATTATTTGTTGCGCCAGAAAAAAAATGCGTGTGAGAAGAGTTGAAGAAAAAGAAAAACAAATTCTGCGGCGTCAAAAATCCAAACACATCGTTTCGAACTTAATTTTTTGGCTGTGTGCGCGGTCGTCGGTGGCTCGGCACTTTTCCTATCGGTCGAAACTCGGGTTTCTCACTGTCGAAACATAAACCAATCGTCATTTCTTTGCATCCTCTGCTAGGTTGTGATTTTTTTTTTCTTATCTCCCAGTTATATCGCATGAAAATTGTCCAATCCAACGTAGGGCTAACATCGAGAGTGTTTGTCAACAAAATGAGAACACGCGTCGGGTGTATTTTTAACTTTTGCACAAATAATTTATTCACAATCTATCGTAGCTCTATGACATTTGACAACGGTCTGTGATCGTGTACACTGACAATATTTCGTCTGTTCGAATCGAATGTATTTTTTTTTCTCGTCAGCGAACGAGATAAAGCTAAAGTAAAGCTAGAGACGTATGCTTGGCACAAGTAGTGAAGATCCAACATATTAGAAATATACTGATATGTTTGCTCGTGGCGTTGCGCACGATCTCATCGAGAACTTTCTTGAAGCGCTGCGCGTTTTCGGACTGATACTCGGCTGGATTATCTGTTTGCTGTGAAACGATTCCAGCGTGACTTCTAATTATTCTCATCACTCCAAGGGTATTATTCAAACGGGGCCAAACTCCGGTACGGTGGCAAAAAGTGAATGACTCGACGGTACGGTGGACTGGCACAGCAAACATTGAAACTGATTGAAAGTTTCTCATAGAACCCGCGTCAGGATAATGTATGGTTAGGTACGAACCCATTGAGCGTGAAACGCTCGCTGAAAATTTTCGTCGTTCGAAAAAGGATCGTACGAACTTGAGGTGTTACATGCACTTTAGACCTAACCAAGGAAAAATATTTGTGTGAAGTCTGAAGAAGAAATTTTAGATTACAAAATATCTTGAAACCTGTTTCAGGTATATACATTCAACATATGGTGGCATTTCGATTCAGTTTTCCACGAGTTGTGTTGAATATACATAAGCAAACCGGCACAAGAAAGTACCCAAATACTTCGTGATCTGAGCACTTTGTTTTTTTCTTAAGTATTTCGCAATGAATTTTTCCTTTGTTAGATCCAGCGTACGTACTTAATTCGCCGACATTTTCCAAACGGCCCTCGAGAAGTTTCGCGCCAACGGGGTCGTAGAGCAAGAGTGAAAAACGTCAGGGGGAGAAACTTTCAAGCGGTGCTCGCGCGAGTTAGGGATGAAGCAAAGCTCGTAATGGGGGGGTGGGGATAAGAGATGAACACAGCTGAAGTGCAGGTGGTGCTTAGGGCTCACCTGAGGCTTGGGCTGCTGGTGCTGGGCGGTGGGCTCGTCCTTCTTGCGCTTGTCGGCGCGCTCGCACTCGTTGAGCCGCTTGATGACCCTGGGCGAGTCGGTGAGTCGGAAGATGCCGGAAAGGGGCCCGCGGGAGGCGTCCTCGGTGTCGAGCACGCGCTCGCGCTCCCTCAGCGCCGAGGGCTCGTGGGCGGCGTTGAAGCGCACCGCAGCCCGGCTCTCGCCGCCGTCCGAGTCGTCGCCGTCCCGGTTGCGCATAAAGCGCGACCGGTAGCGCGACCGCGACCGAGGCGCCTCGTACTCCGGGGTGTCGTACCTGCAAAACAAACGCCGCCCCTCGTCAGACCCGTATAAGCCGTGTGCCACACGCGATTCCTCGCTCGCTAAGCTGTCATCGGTCACGGCTCGCCCCTTTCTGGGCCAAGGTCGCGACAATGTCTCGGGGCTTGCGCCCCCCACCGGAAGCTCCGCTCCATTCAAGCTTCCATTCACGACTACCGATAATCCCTTTCCCCTCCTCTTCCATTCCCCCTGCCCTGCCCTTCGGCCGAGTCGATTCGATTCCACGGATAAATTGATGAAACTCCAGCTCGATGCGATTCGTTCGTTTTTGAGAAGGAAGAATAACGATGAACCATCGAGCCGCGCCCTACAATGGAGTGGAAAGTTGAGAATGAAAATTGCCCGAGTCGAAATCGTTCTTGCCGAGAGGAATGGCTGAATGTAATTTGCATTTCCAGCGAGTATAGCCGCGGCGCGTAGAGTTATGACGAGCTTTATCTCATTTACCGCCGAGGTAATTGAGTTCGCTCGGTTTACTCGGTAACTGCGATGAAGAGGGGCTCGCAGCGCTCCTCTTCTTATCAGATAAATCGGAGAAGAAGCCAAGAGAGTCGGCAATGCTGGAACGGGACAGTGAGAAGAATGGGCCAGAGAATGGAGGAATACCCCGTCCGGGCCGGACCGTTTTCCGTTAGAACCGAGTTTCCACGATGACGAGGAAACAGCGTGAATTCCACAGAGCCGGCAAGTGCTTCGACGACGAAAGAACGCGTGATCGTGTCTTGGGCGGAATTCTCGTCACTCGCGGAGAGGCTGTCTATTAAGCAATACAAACACTATGTGCTTCCGATGGATTGAGAGCGAGAAAAGGATATTATCGCACGGTCCCTAGTGAAAATTAGTCGCAGAAGTTTTTAGCGAAGAAGAAAAAGAGCGGGAAACGGGAACGAGGGGGAAGAGGAAGCGGGCGGTATAGGGAGCGGACGGAAAAAATAAACGGAAAAAGCTTAGTATTTATAACCTGCGTCGGATCTTCGGATATGTGGGTCATTCCGAAAAACGTATGCCCCCTCGCCGTACCTCGGACTATCCGCGGGCGCTATACGATGGCAGAGTGCCAAATGAATCCACGAGCGCCAACGTCGCGCGCGATCGAAGCCCTTCTCCCCTCTCGCGAGCGCCAACTGGCCGGAACCCTCAAGTGCTGGCGACTCCATATACGACAGAGTGAAGCTTCGGTGTCACTCTCCCATTTGGAAAAGTGGACCGACACGTGCTTTCACTCGGTAGCTGCGACGGCTGTTATTGATTCCAAAAGACGGAGATACATGTTTTGGGCGACGAATTTAGATTCGTCTTTTTCCCCTCTCGAGAATCAACTCAAAATTTTGGCAAATACAGAGACGGCGAGAGGATTTATGTACTCCGACGAATGTTTCTTTTCTTTTGCGGACCTTCAATCGGGTTTGCCGTGACCGTTACTTTTAGTTTATTCATTTCAACAGACGAGAATGCCGCTGTTTTAATCGAGTCCGAACTCCCGTTAACTGATTTATGATGAAATTAGATAAGATACGTGATTAATAAAGAGCGCAAATAGAACTGTCGACTCACGAATACACGTAATTAATGCTATTTATATCCACCGAGTTTACTGCTTTTATGATCCAATAAATGTTATATCTTCTACGTCTATAACCAACAGTTTTCTCGTATTATGTATTCGCGACGGGGAGAGTAGAAGATGCTCACGGACCCGCTTGGAATTTTTCATTCAGTTTGGAATGTCAGAAAAAATGTTCATTCTAAATCGATCCAACAATATCAACACGCTTGTTCGATGCGACGATCTTGACGGCTGAATTCCAATGGAAATGATTTTTCTCACTAAATATTAACGTTCCTCACTAAATTCAACGTTTTTCATTGCGTAACGAACAACAAATTACGGAGAATTATCGCGGCAAACGTTTTGATTATCATTGAGAGCACTCGAGAGATACGCATGGGGTACACGGGTGAAAGATACACGCGCGCTATCTTTAATACGAGTTGTCCGGGGTAAATCGATGGGGACGAGAAAGTGGGTCAACCTTGAAGTGCCGGGAAAAACTCGTTCCACGAGGCGAAAACCCGAAACATGGGTTTGACGAAATTCGAGGCAGCAGCCCGTGCATCGCGTTGCTCGTCGAAGCGGACAAGTCCATTCTATTAATAGACTAATAATATCGACTGATCAGCCCGGGGAGAATGGACTGTTCCTCGGCCCATGAAAAACTCCTCGCCCACTTGTTCGGGCCACACGCGGAGCACAAAATCATCGGCCAGCAGCACGGACGAACGCGGTGAAAAAAAAACAGACGAGGATCGAGTGGCACTTGGCGCGATGTGTCGCGGGCGCGCTGCATCAACTCGCGCGTCATCGCGACGCGGTGCGGAACGGGATGAGAATCGCCGGCGGTGGTGAACTTGACTTTAACCCTAAAACCCGAGCGATCGGATCGCGCGGCGCGGGCGTGTGTCTCTCGGACGCGTTAGAGCACTAACCTCCCTTCACATTGCGAATCCCTTGCGGGACGGCGAATCGATGCGATTGAGGCCGCGCACGCGAAACCAGCTGGTCGCTGCAAAACAAGCGGCGCGGCCCGAGCGCGTTTATTGATCGGGCGAGCTCTGGAGGTTATGCGCCAGTCACTCACCCCCCTCGGAGAGCAGCCCCGGCGCGCGCGCGCCCTACCCGGTGCGGATTCGCCACGACAAACAAACCGAGCACAGGAAAAAACAACGACGGATAAACAATGAATGAAAAAGAAAACAGAGGAGCAACGAGGAGAGGAGGGTACAGGGGTTGGTATGCACAGTACTCACTCGTAGTCGGGGACGTATCGGTTCCTGCCATGGGTGCGGTCGTCGTCCTGCTGACGGTACTGGGAGGCGAGTCGGTGGTCGCTCTTGCTGCGCATGATCCCCGGCGCGCCGCCGGGCACCGCAAGGCTGCTCGAGCTGCCCAGCAGCGCGTTGCTACCCGTCTCGGGCTTGACGTTAAGCTCGCCGTACCCCGCCACGTGCAGCACCAGCTGGTTCGGGTCGTGCGTCATAACAAAGCGCATTCGCCGGCTGTAGTCGCCTGCCTCGTACTCGAAATTTCTGAAAAATATACAATCCAAAATTTAAAACGGGTTGATGTTTTTTCCGAATGCGTTGAAGTGGATATTCACTTGATTTGGATTTGACTATTCAACTTTTCACCATGAATCTACCATCTGTCCATCAGGCAAAATTAACTACAACTAAATGATCGTAGGAAGATGTATTATCAGATCTGATACATCTCTAGTGAATAATTAATGGTGTTACAGTGCAAATTTCAGTGTAATACACATGAAAATTTATCCACCCACTTTCACACCGTGTATTCTCACTACACTTTATCAATTTAAAATTGTTAAAAACTACTATTTGCTAGAGAAAATCGCATGACGAATAATAAAGAATTATGGCTCAGAAATTAGTAGAACTATTGAAAAAAGTGAATAGTCACTTCTTGTCTTTTATGAATATTCACTAATTGAACTAATTGAACTAATTGACTCCGAATTTCGACAGTAATGAATTAAAAGAGTATACTTTTAACAGTGAACCATTGCTTTTACAAATGTATCACGGAATAGTCTAGTGCCCTATGAATCTGAGCAGAACGAAATGATCAAGTCTCATATGATTTACAAATCAATCGGTTGTATGCGATTGCTCGATTGCACCTCGACGAGTATTAGTGAGAACTCAACAAGACTAGTCACCTGATGAATTCAAGGGTGCGCAGGAAGAGTTCCTTGGTGTCTAGGAGCTCGTTGTCGTCCCACGGCACGTTTTCGTTTATGTGCTGGTCGGCGAGGTCGCAATTGCTCTGGATGTTAGCGATCTCCTGCTCGAGGTTCTCTTTCAGGTGTATCAGGCCCTTGAGCTCGGTGTTGAGGTAGCGGTCGAGCTCGGTTCGCAGGATCTCCGTGCGGTCCTTCAGCGCCTTGTTCAGCCGCCTGTAGATCTCGTCCACCTCCTCGTTGACCGACGCCGCGTTCGTCTGCAGGGCCAGCGTGTTCTTCTCCACCGTGCCCAGCGTCTCCTGTAGTCTGTGCAATGCTCGCCGCACCTGTCCGCCCCCGCCCAACAACAATACATTATTTGCATGTGGGTTTTTAAGATGTGAATACACTGCGACAACCGTCCCGGTTCGCGGCCCATTTACTCGGGTGATTTTCCATCCTGTCCGAGAATTGAACTGCTCGATCGAAGAGCGATTAAACAGCGTGGATTATTTGAACTGTTGGGAAATGAAACCGTAAACACTAAGCATCGATGGCATTCGGATGGCTCGCGCCCACATTAGCTTGTCACCTTGATGTTCGGATGTTTTGTAAATTAGCCTAAAAAAATGTCGTGAAAATTTCAAGTGAAGATTATAATATAAATATAAAAATAATACAACTTCTACGATGTTACAATGACCGAGTGAGTTAATTTAATAACGAGTGACGAATAAGTTTTTCCCACGGGTACTATTGGATGGTTATCGAACAATTGTATCGTAAATAGATGCGCAGAGTTTGCTGAGGAGGTCCTCAAGTACCATAAAGCAGTCCGTTCTCTCCGTGGCTCTCCCGATTTAGTTATTGACATCAAAGTAAAACTCATCAGTCTTAGAATCGTATATATTCTTATCTAGAATTTTATTCACGTACTCGCGGTCGTACGAGAGAAATGAAAAAAAAATATGAAAAAAGTTTTATTATCGTCATATTCTTTTCGAAATCTCTCAAAGTTTAACAATTTTGCACAAGAGTGGCCGCTCGCTATCGCTATACAGGATAATCTGGAACGTCGGCAAGAAAGTGATAGTGAAGAGAATATCCACCTTGGATGTAGCACCGATCCTGAGTGAAAGCTCGTGGCTCAAGTCTACTAATGCTGGTTAGAAGCTTTACGTTATGATAAATTTTGACGAGTATTGTTATAGAATAAGATGCTCAGAGGCTAGAGCAACATTTCCGAATGTCAAAACTGAGAGCTTTGCTTAGTTTGAGTACTTGAAATTACAGATTCTTAAGTATCCCGTTAAAACAGTTGATTCCACGTTGAATTCCAACGGTCGGAATCTATTTGACGTTTAAAAACAAGCGATTCCACCAAATCCTAATGGGAAATAATGGTTTTTCCAGATGGAATTAGATAACGTCCGATAAATTATGTTTGGAAGTCATCTAAAAAATCGGTAAAAGTAAAAATTGGCATCAGCATCTGCGTTGCGCGGGTTCGTGAGTCTCCCAGTACTATCACCGGCCGATCCATCAAAGATGTGTGCTCGCCAATAGAGGTACGTTGCCCTCGAGAATTAAAACAACTAGAGCCTATCGTTTCAATTCAAACCCCAGCGGAATATTCGCGCGTCGTACACGTTCGAACTGGACTATTTTCGCGTAGGTAATTTCAATGTCGGATAAACGTTCGACGGGTATCCCACTAGCTCGTTGAAAAGGCGACGATAAACTTTTTCTCTAGATCCAAGCTGCAGAGAAAGACAAGCCGACGGGGTAGTCGAGCGACTGACCTGTGAATTGATGCTGCTGATGTTTTTCCTCAGGATTTTAATGTGTTCCTCCTTGCACTCGGGGCAGCATTTCTTCTCGCAGTGGGCGCACAGGTTGCAGTAGCTCTTCTCCGAGCAGACGCTGCAGCGCTCCATTATTTGGCCGCTGGTGGGATCGGGCAACTCCCCGGTGATCTCGATGTGCAGCTCGAGGAATCGCTGGAGCGTGACGTTTGTTGGAAAGGCTTGCACGCCCTGCGGATCGTTAGATTACGATTAATTCGTCTTGACCGCAACTTTGGCGATTACCATCCCCCGAACTTCTATCCGTTTGCATTACACTGACAAATGCTTGTCCCCCCACCCCACCCCCTCTTTAATTGTAGTTGCGCAAGTTTGTCTCGGCTGGTTACCGCGACGTTTGATCAAATGCCGTAGGGCCTGCGTGAGCTCATGTCCCGATTTATGTTTGCGCATCGTTATTTCTCACTCGACGTTCTCGATTCGTTTCAGAAGCCGGCAGGTCGAGGGACAATAGCAGGATTGGAGAAACCGCGTGAGTGAGGATATATATTTCGTTCTGAAGAATACACTTGCAGTCGCGCAAAGTTGACTCGAACGCGAGCATGTACAATTAAGATAAGGAACCAATTGCCGGCTTCCGTTGTGAATTGGTTCGAGGCTACCGCGAGTTCGCGACGAATCGAATAATCGTCCGAGCGATAGCAATGAATTTGACTTTACCGCGCGAGCATTTTGGACACGGGGTGAAAAACAAATATATGAGCATACCTGGTAGGGTATGCGATGTTCGGCCCGGCATTCTGGACACTTGACCTGTCGACGGACGTAATCGACGAGCCCGTCCATGCAGGGCTCCATACAGAAGCTGTGCTGGCATGGCAGTAGCTTTGGGTTCCTGTACCGGTCCAGGCAGATCGCGCATGTCAGCAGCTGCTCGAACTGCTCCATGCTTCCTGCAAATGACATTTCCCCGTTGACTGAGGATAATATATATACTCGCGTCGCTCGCCGCTATACTTTTCCCCATGAATATACACACTCGCGCTGGCCGCTCGAGCTTTATCTTACATAGATAAACGCGAATTATCTGCGCGTAGCGGGCCCCGAGCGAATGCACGCGGCCACAGCCGGATAGATAACGATTCATTCACTTTACGGCAGTTGGCGATGCGCATATACGCATCTCATCTATACACGACCGAGCGCACAATAGAACATTCTTTTAGTTGCGCGCGCCTGTTGGTACAGGCGCCTCGATGAATTGTCGGTTTTTCTTTCATCCTTCTCTCTCTCTCTCTCTAGCCATTGACTTTTATCTTCCCGGACAATGCGAGACGCCAACTGCGAAATTTCGCTCGCTCGCCTCGTTTGCTCTTGGTGATACGGCCACAAAATTCCGTACTAGGCGCGCTCAATGTTGCGCGCGATTATCCAAATCAATTTTTCGTTCTTCAAAACACACACTTTTGAGACGCGTCGCGTTCAGTTCTTCACGGGATCCTTGAAAGGCTAATGTTTCTCGCGGCAGTAATAATTTTTGCAATACAAGGAAACAAAGTGTCTTATATCCTTACACTCTACAGTATGCGGAAGTTAAGTATTTCATTGTAAGCAGGTTAATGGATCTTTGAACGTATTAGAGTGAATTTTTTTCCGTAATACGAGTGAACATTCAATTGAGTTGCATGACATTATATAATTCGATTTTTCACAAAAATTCACTGGGAATGAATTTTCACTGGGATTTGCCGTGAACTCTGGATGAAAAGTCGTTTATTGTTAAATGGTGAATTCAAGTGCATAAAAAAAATGTAAATTTCAACTTTACCACGGGGAAAATGTCCCAGTAATCGACTCGAAAATCCATCCGCGCCCGCTTACAATCGAACACTCGACTTTTACACATTGAATTTTCACCGCGAGGATTCAAGAGGGTCGATTGATTTTTTTCCTCATTTGTCAAGTGACTCGCGCTCCACTGGTTCGTCCAATCGTTTGGAATACCGCAGTTCGCTCGTTAACGATTCTCCCATACCTGCGTAACAACGACGACACTCGTGGGTTCAGCGGGTCCGACGAGCGTAGGGTTTCGCGGATAGCCAGCTGCAGGGCGCGCATCCCGGATTTTGGGTCACGCGTAATCGCGCGACAACAAACACGCTCTCGGGAGTGCGCGCGGGTGAATCAGCCGAATAAAAATATGAAATGCACGCAGGCGCACACCCACGCGCACAGCCACGCCGGTTAAATATTTACCCGGGCTGCGCGCGCGCGAGGCGCCCGATAAAAAGTACAGCTCAGCGGTTGCTGTTGGATTTCGAACGCGGGCTCGCGCGTCGGATTATTTCAGACGAGACGACCTCGAACATCCGGCTGCACGAGATTTCGGCCCAAGCTCGAAATGCGCTTTCGCAAGCTCCCACGGGTGGCCGCTCCGGACAGCCGCTGACTCGCGTAACGTTATTCTCCCGACTCGCGTGGCGCGCGCACTCTTTCCAAATCGTCGTCAGTTTTTATGCTCTCTCTTCCTCTGTCGGCTAATGTCTCTCGGAGCAGCTATATTCCTGACGAGGCAGGGGATTTTAGAGGAGAACGGCGTTCTTCAGAAGATGGAAGTCTCGCGAGCGAGCTACGACGTGTTTTTTCTTCTCTTCCTAGTTTCGTATTCGTCGGAATCGAGATCATCTCGCTTGAAAAACATTCTTGAAAATGTCTCCCTCGTGGACCGGGACTGTATCGAGCCAATGGGGAACTTGCGTGAAATTGCTATGAAGAATTCCGTTTGGTTGTGTTAGTCAAGCTCTTAAAAATAATCGTCACGTGCTTCTTGTTTCTCGATGTGACAGAAATTGATGAAGACGGCGAGTTGATATTGTCTACGTCGTGTGAAGTCGTGTGAATTTGTGGCGTCACCCATGCATTCGTATATCTATATATCGTGTTCGTATGGTCACGGTGGATTTTCGACGGATTTCCAATCCGCTGTGTCTCCTGTGATTTTTGCCAAATCAATAAACAGAAAAATACGTGTCGGTTATTTTTGTAAATTCAATACAAACAACCCAGTAGAATTTTCCACGCAAGTTTTCTTTTGGCAAAAATCGGAACAATGGGTACTGTGCTATATCAACTTCCACTCGTATTCTCAGCTACACGAGTCCAACATTCAGTGTTGATGTCATTGAATTACAGTTCCGACTTTTTGAATCATGCTCAATTTTTGGATTTTCTCTCAACTTGCGAGAAATTGGCGCGAGACGTGGTTTCTGCTTCGCACGCTCTCGCTCTCTTCCGTGACGATGTTTTCGGAAAATCTACGCTCGTGGAGTCTTATTTTATCTCTACTCCGTAAGTTCCGTACCTCGCTAATTCTCGAGTTATTAATAACGACACGGCTGCTTTCCGGAAAAATTCAAATCCAAGAGTTTTTGCGTCAATCATTGCGACTTTTAATGGGTGTAACACGAGCACGCCTAACGCTTACGCTGCTATGGGTTTTATTTTTCCATCGCAAGTATTGTTTTTCCATTTGTTTATGTTTCGAAAAGTTCATTGGATCGTGAGATTTTCGTTATTATTAGAGCATCAGAACGTATAAAATTGTCATTCTGATTTCATAGTTATTATTGAATGTTGCACACGCGATAGAAACGCCAATGACGTCAAGAATAAAATTAATAGATTTCTTCAACACGCGCTTTGAAGATGTTGGTTCGAAAAATACAAATTAACGTATAGGGTTCTTGAGAGATGGAAAATTTATCGTGGTTATTAAATGGATCCATATAGATAACTTGATTCGATCTTGAAAAAGTATATTCCAAATCTTAATTTTAGCTCTCGAGGGAGGTCATTGGAATACGAGTTTACATTGAGAAAATAATATGGCGTCCTCCCTACTCAATGACATCTACACCTTTTTACATTGGGTATCCATTGACACATAGGTCTATGCACAACAAGAGGGGTTTCGACCCAGCGTAGGTTCACGTCGGAAATACCTAAAATAGTTCTCTCAAACGGATGACAATGACATTCGGAGTAGGGAGGCCTCTTGGGTTTCGTCATTTTATTTGCACCGAAGCAAGGAACCCGATGCGTTTCGCACAAAGCCTGACCTTCGTTTGCTACAAACTGACGCTGCAGTTTGAAGAGCTTGCAACAACGTTTATAAATAACGAGCTTCCACGCGTGAAGATTTGTTTTCTTGTATTGTCTTGGAAAAACGTGAAGTCTTGGTCGAATTTACCCGCGCAGACAAGATCCGTACAATAAATATATTGAATATTACAATCATAATTATCTTCATAAGTTGGGTTTTCCACTTTATTTCAACTCTTCTCAAGTAGTGATTTCGATTTTCATTGTTCTTCCGATTATATTATTTCATTTCCTTCAAGACTCCATTAGATCGTGAGGTTCAACGTTCGGTAGAACAGTTTTACGGTGCAACAATAGAGCTCAACTCATTATCCGAGCCCTTACTTTAGAAACGTTTGAGCATAATTATTGTAATTAACGCTGCGTTCTACTGATTCATCCCAATTAAATTGTTGGCAGTATACGCACGAATTTGATCTCGAAGCAACTCTCACGAATAGAAACTTCATACGTACATATTTATATACGCGAAGCGTTACGTATCCTTGTTATTCCAGTAGGAGTACTCGTAATTCTGGGGAATGATCATTAACGAGGAGAAAATTGAACAATAGTGTTTTTGCGTCGCATCGATCGGCCATTAGTCCTAAACCAACAAAGTTTTCCATCGATATCTATCTACCCGCGTGTAATGAGAATGTATACATTCGGTGACCATTAACAACCGCAAATAAAACTTGACAAACCGGGAATGGCCCCCGAACCAGACAGCGTTTGATATGCCAGTCGGAAAGAAGCGAGAATGAGATGAAAAACATCGTCGATGGAGAAAATAGAATCGATAACCTTGCCCGCGTTAGTTTTTTCCTCCTATCCCGAGCCGATTGACACCGTCGCTGCTTCCTGCCTGTGCAACTCTTACCCACTCACACTCACACACACACACACACACGCGCGTGTATATTAATTTCAACGTGCATTGTAGACGAGAACGTCTAGTGCGGTCCAGTGGTTGTCGAACGAGCTCGGGACACACTTGCAAAGTAAGACGTGTCCGCAATAATCCAAAATTCGCGCGCGGAAAATAGCGCTACGCCACGTATATATAGGAACGCATGTCGCTGCGTTTGTTCTGCCGGGAATCTCAAGATCCATAAGCATCGAAGCGGCGGCGGCGGCGGCGGGGGTCGGTCTCGAGTTCTTTTGCCCCTCTGGCGAGCTTCGGTCGGGGATCCACGCTTTCATATTTACCTTGGGTATCTCGGGGCCTCAGAACAATCCTCCCTCGACACTCCGCGCTCGCGTTGGCATCGAACTACGCCCGTATCGTACACGAGGAGAAACGAAAAAGGAAACGAAAAAAAAGGGGCTAGGGGGAGTTCACGGGGGAAGTAAAAAACGGGATAAAGGCGAGTGGCGCGATTGACCAGCCGACGCGGCTGGACGCGCGTGATTCTAACGGATGCTCGGGCGGAGAATCGGATACTGATACTCGGCAGGGCCGAGCGGCGAACCGGAGCCTCTTCTTCCCTTTTATTTTTAGTCCCGGTGGCCGGCGGCGAGGCGATTTCGTAGCCGCCCAGCCGCCGGCTTCCATTTTCCAGCCGTTTATTTTCAACGCGCCTCTCACTCTCTCTCTCTTTCTCTCTCCCTCTATATACATCGAAAAGTACACGCGCGAATGTGGAGCGCCGCGCGGCCGGCTGGCTCGCGGGCCGAAGCGACCTTCGCTACCGACGCGGAAGCGAACGTCGGTAAGGTGGAGCATTGGTGATATGTGGGGAAGCGATAAGTGGGGTGGTAGAGCTGCGCCGATATGTGCGCCAAGGGGCTGCGGCCTGCCGTATCGGACGCGGCAACTGCCGCGAGGGCTGCGAATCGATCCGCGGGCTTACTGCCAAACGAATCTTCCTTTTCTCTTGCCCCCGCCTTCCATTCAAGATTCCTCGTGATTTTGGAAAAATCTCAGCTCGTAACTCTCGGCGATAATTCGCCTGAGTGCGCGAGTAGGGTAAGTCAGGAGGGGGAGAGTTTCTTCCCCCATAATTTCCTTGCGCCGACAGACGTTCGGGCTTGAGTACGATTATGAATTGGGCAAATGAAGCGGAAACGCCCGTTTGATTGTAACGCGGGTCGTTCGCGGCGACAGTGAGGTAAGGGAAAACACGCTGGCACTCGAACGCTCTGTATCGCCTCGTTGCTACACGGCTCTCAGCGTAAGTGAATCTCCCCCGAGTGCCCCGCGCGCGCAATGTAAATTCCCGATGCAAAGTTTGCCCGCGCCGGTGCAGCATCTTCGTCCCGGCGCTGATACAAGCGGGGCCGCCGCGTAACTTCTCGGGCAATTTACTCGCCCTTTGGGTGCGAAATTTCTTCCGACTACTCCTCCTCCTTCTAGTCCTTCCCACCCGTCGAAGGATAAGCGTTTTCCCGGGGAAAAACTCTATTTATACACCCGCTCGTCCCTCTGTTGGCTTGGCGCTATCTTCAAAAACGCACGAGCGATTAAACTTCCCTCATAACTTTGTATTCGCAACTTGATTCTCGGCCGGCGAGGTGAGAATTCCCGGCCACGGCTCATTAGGCGAAGCCCCGGCAGCGAGCCCCTGCAAATAACAGAGCAAGCAAGGCGGAGCCCTGTGGAAACGTGGAATACGTATGTATGTATACAGTTGCGCGCGGGATAAAAAGGAGCCGCCGCGCGACTCTATACTCGGCTGTTATTTAACATCGCATTAGACGTCGGTTTCATCGTGGATCAGTTTTTCCGCGCGGACCGCAAGTAGATAAGGTCGCTGGTCGGGCGACCGCGCCATCCACTTAGCCCGTCTTTCGTCTATAGTCTTTTCTCTTTCGCTTTCTCTCCACTTTGTTTCCACGCGACTTTTGCCGCTTTTCCATTTGGCGTCGCGCCGCGCCAGCTTACAATGCAGTTATAAAGTGCAGTTTCTCAGCCACTGCGCGGATGTGTATATATATGCGCTCGCGCGCTCGAGAAAATGCCGCCGAGATAACGATACACTCGGCTCTCTCTTTTTCCCCGCTCGACTGCGCTTCGAGAATGCACCGACGGTCGGGAGCGGAAGAAAAGGAGAGAAAAAAAAATTGTCGCTAGCGCACTTCACTTCTGGATCGTCGTTCTGAGCGCGAACAATTTCCAACTCTATATCCTCGGCTCCTGGGCGCGTTGGCTCGTCGAGCGAAAACTTGCCCTACCCTCGGGACGTCTCGCGATCGTCAAACGAGGATTTCTTCAAGTGTTTTGGTGCGCACACTTAAAGTCTCTCGGGTCAATGATTAAAGACTCCGCTCGCTAATTTACCCTCGCTCGAAAATCACTATCGAGTAATCGAGTAGCTCGGTGGATACGTTCGACGCAGCGAAAATTAGCACAGGACGATAGAAATATGTGCGGCTACGCGAGAATAAAAGGCAGATGAACCCATCGTAAAATTGTAATGGCCCGTGTGTACGCACCGGTTTGGGCAATTTCCACCCTGGCAATACACGAGAGCCCGTGAAATCGTTATTCAAACGGACATTATTCATTTTCATGAAATTTTACATATTCAACACACACGTCTAGACGCTTTCCGTCGGTTGCCATGACGAATGATACGATAAATTTTGACGTTTCTTCTTTCGTGACAGAGAAAATGGGACGAGCTTTAACACTTCTATGAATACTGTATTTGAAAAAAAAATCGGCTCTAGCCCATTGTTTCGGAAAACGTAAATTGAAAAATCTCTCGTGTAATTTCACATATATAAAGTTTCCATTGGATAAGATGAAACTGTCGTAAAAAAATGGTATCATGATATACGTAGTGTGAAGCTACATATATCACGACACTCTCGAAATGAGATCCCAGTATCTGTGGCGTACGGATCTCGATAAATCAACTGCTACACGCGTGCCAGAGATTTTGTCCATCGATGAACATTTATCAATCGTTAACGTATTATACAAAAACTGCATGTATTTCGATGAAGATAAAACAAGCGATACATATATATCGTCGAGACTCACCGGCCCAGCGGTCCGCCTGACGGCGGCTCCCGTTAGTTGGGGCCCCCTGCGAAGGGCCCCTGCGGTTGTCCCTCTTTCTGCTACCAAAATCCCGCGCTGCCTCTCAGCTGCGGAGAGAAACAAAAGTCAGTTGAATAGCGACATGGAGGAGGGAAGGAGGAGGGAGGGGGATGGCGGTGGAAAGAAAGAGCCGGCTCGATGCAACCTTGACGGGAGGGGAAGGCGAGCTCGCGCGTGTCCAGCGCTCGCGCTCGAGGCTCATCGGCTCTGGCGGGGCTAAATTTACATTACGGCGCTGCAGACGACAAAAGCACAGCGCTGCAAAGCCATACAGGCCGGCCGAGAGTAAGGAGCGCCGCCCGAGGGCAATTCTTTCGTCGCGCCTAAATATAGCCGCGTTGTGATTGCTCGCGAGGACCCGAGGCGCCCGAGTCCTCGATAAATCACTGCACGAGTCCGACGGCCCCTTGCCGCGGCCGTCACAACAGCGGAAAGCGAGCGTCGACGGCTCTCCTCGAGCTCCTTGTCGCCCGGCTACTTCTGATGATGACCCGCGCGTTTTGCGCCGTTTCGCCGTTTGTTTGAGTCCCGCCGACAACGAGTCGAGGTCGAGATGAAAATTCCACGGGGGGAGCGGGAGGGGGTAACTGGATCGACCCCGTCCCGACCACCGCAACGGCTGCGATGTTTCTTTCAGTTTCCATGCGAGAGTTCGCAATTACGTTTCATTAGCCGCGGCGGGATCGCTAGCGCGAGACTCGACGCCACGTGGCCGCTCTCCTTATAAATCACCCCGGGGTCCGGTGTATAACGCGCGTCGGCCGCGTCATGTTCGCGTACATATATGTATACACCTTCTGGATCGAGATGATAGAGGTAATCGCGCCGCGCTACGACGACGATTTATCAGGCGGGCCGGCCCGGGCGGATTGAAAAATTGATCAGCAACACGTGGGCACTAGTTACGTGCGAGCTCTTTTCCTCCGGCTTTCCGGGCAAATTTTCGGACCAGCCGTATCGGCGGCTCGCGCGTGGGTGGGTGTGCGCGATGCCGCCCGGGCAATTATTCCCAGTCATTTTTCACCGCTTCGAGAAGTGGATCACGCGAGAGGCGGAATTTTTTTTTTCTCTCTCTCTCTCTACCGTACACGCCCAGGACGTTTCGTTTTTATCCCATCGGGCCGGATGATGTTTGTCCTTTCGATGGACACGGCAATGCCGAGGATCGCCTGTTCTTTCATCCCCTCCTCCTCTACGGACTTTCCTTGAGAAATTTCGACGCGAATACGGCGTTTCATTGGGATGGAACTCGCGAGGAAATGTTTATTTTGGCACCGTGTTGTGGAACAAATTTTACGAAGGATTTCTTAAATTCGAATGTTTCTGTATCTTCCTCACGATCCGATTCTTTGTCTCACGTGTCGAATGAAAATACTGCCAACTTGGGATTACTCTCTTTTGGGCCACTCCAATTGTAATTTGTTAGAACACGGTTCGCACGAAAATAAGTCCGGTCTCGAAAAGAACGATCGATTAGCTGTCCTCGAGATTAATCAAAACAACTAGGCTTTTTATTGTCGGTGATAATTTAAACGTGCCAAACCGTAACTTGATACGAACTGTACCGATCGCTTTGAGTTCTAGGAACTACTGATGCATCGATTGACCTTTGATATTGTTGTGCAAGGCTTATTTCACGGTAGAACTGTTGTGAATGACCCAAAAGAACGAAAAAATTACGAATAATTTTCTAGCTGTATGAAAAAATTACTTTTCTCCTTTGTTTGACACGAAAAAGCTACGTTGTCTCTATCAGATATTCTAATGAATCGTCGTAACAAACCGTGAACGGATATTTAATGACTTGGTCATACAACGAAAGGTTCCCAATGTTAGACTTTGGTTAACTTCGATATTGTTAGTTGACGATAGTTCAAAAACAATGCAACGGGAAGATTTATCCTCGAGGTTTATTCTCCGAGTATCGTTTGTATGAAAGTTTAATAGAATACTCTAATTTGAGTATTCCGAGACTAATTAAACGCGGAATTTCCTGAATCACCCCACGAGACAAGCGCATGAACTCGTTAATAACGAATCGTTGCTAACGAAAAGAGCCAGTCACACAGGTCGCGACGAGTAAGTATTTTTTTTCATCCACAAACACGAATATATAACGAGATCCACCTTTTGCCGAACAACAGTAATCAGGTGGACGCGTCGCGAATATGGAGCATTCGCGGGGGAACGAGCCCCAAAGTTCTAATCAACGCGACGCGAAATCTCAAATCAGTGGCGCGCGAGAGTCGGTTTCCATGTGGAGGGGGCAAGCGCATAGGTAATCGGACACCCGGTAGCCATTTTAGACCAGCTGACTCGCAAAGTCTCGGGTGGGCTGAAATGCCGGGCCGGAGCTTTGGCTGTTTTCGGCCGCCGCAATGGCTTTCTCTGTTTTGACGGTCGCGGGGGATTTGCTCGGGTCACGTGTTCCGCGCACGGCGACAAGCGACGTTTTTTTCCCCTCTTCTTGTTTTTGTCCAACGAGGGATCGACGGGAGTCGGTGAACGAGTCATTGATCAAACGAGAACGACGAATTCGCGTTGTTTGAAAACTACGCGCATGGTTATTCGGGCGAGCGTCGGTTCATGATGAAAAAAAAATTGTTTCGAACGCATAATCGGTTGGCGGGCCAAACACGACATCGGGACAATTTCAAAACACTGGCATTCGGGGTCGGCTCGAGAATAAATTCCGCGAATTATTTATTTCGCGTGTACACAAGCATATACAAGCGCGCGCGCCGGGCGTCGTATTTATACGTATAATTATGAGGTCGATAAATAACTGGAGAGCTCGTAGAGTTGGATCGGTTTTTTTTGGCATGCCCGAAGCCCGTTAAACTATTCATAGAATTGAGACAAGACGGATAGTTGGTCGGAATATTTATAGACCCCGGGGAGGGAAATTATAATGAACTTTTCATTTATCGAGGCAAGATCGGCGCGGATTCGCGCGAGCGGTCCCGAGAGCTGGTCTCTCTCTCGGGCTTTTTGGTCGGGCACGATTTGAATTATTTCTCCAAACTGCTCGAAATCGCGGACTCGATTCGGCCCGACTCTTAATGCCCTGATCGCGCGGGGGGCCGCCGAGCAATTGACCGAGGGCTCGGCTATACGCCGGATTGAAAAATCGATTCGGACGCGAGAGATTTGTGCGCGGCTGGGGGGAGGGGGAGGTCGAGAAAATCCCATCCCGCCGAGGACTGCACTCTCGCTCTCTCGCGCGCATACACATACACACCCGAAGCAGCGGATCGAATTTATGCGCCGTATCAAAGCTGCGCTCTGTACGCATCGAAGTCGAATCGCCCTCACGGCCGGAGAACCGCTCGAATTCAACGCGATATCGAATTCTCATTGAGGCTGAATCTATATCAAAGCAAAGAGGTGCCACGCGCGCGCGCGTCGCCGAGCTAAAAATACCCCGTCCGATCATTGCGAGAAACTCGTGAGCGCGCGCGGGCGCGGGGTAATTTTTTTTCCTTTCCCCGCCTAACCCCCCTTCTCCTCTCTTCTTCCGAGCTTGGCGCGATCCAAAATTAAAGCTGAAAAATGCACGGGAGAAAAAGCCGTGTACGCCTTGTGCTCTCGTCGCCCCGTCGTGTATATACCGTTTTAGTATCGGCCGCAGCGCTCGAGGCGACTCTCGCGTCGCGCTCCTCTCCGGGTTATCTAACACTTAAATTTAGAAGGGATGAGACGTGCGCGCGTGCGATCATCGACGAGCGGCTGCTGCAGCTCTCTCTATTTCTCTCTCCTCGACCGCAACCCGTGCCGCGACACACACGCACACTGCGATCCGATTTTCGGCGGCTGCTGCTGCTGCTTCGGGCACGAGCGATTCATTCCTTCGCGCGTATTTCTGGTCGGAATCGATTTCCCGGCTCTCGATCGAGCGGGACGATCCGCTCGATAAAACTAGGGTACACGCGTACGTGTAAATATATGATCATTCGAACGAGGGAAAAACGCCCGAGTTTCGTGGCACAGACACACACGCGCAGCGTTTCGCGTAGGCTGGGACTGATTCGATTTGGGATCAAAGGTATATCGAGTCAATTGAGCCGAGGGGAGGCGGAGCGCGGCGCAGGGCGCCCGGGATAATTCAGTTATTAGCGGTGGATTATCAAACGCGGCTGGAGAGGCACGCGCGGAGGAAGCAATCACAGGCGAAGTATTGACCGATCAGCTGCAGGGACACGCTCGCGGGGGTATATAACTTGTCGCTCCGAATTGGATCGAATTGTTTCGGCCGCGCGCGCGCGCGTTTTAATTTAGCCGTTTGAATGCGGACGCATATAAACAGTAAATTTAGCTTATGACACATAAAGGCAGCGGCGGCGGCGGCGGCGGCAGCAGCAGCACTAGCACCAGAGAGTCATGTATACGTATATTCCATTTAGAACAGCGGAGCTTTAGCCCGCATACAATTATAGATAACAGGCTCGGCCCGAGGAAAGGAGCTGATTCGTGTATATCCATGCGAGTCGACATGTATATATGTATGAGTGTATAGGTATCACTTGCGGATCCCCCGACACACTGGTCCGGTATCAGCTGGACGTACAAACCATACGGAGTAACACTAAAGAACGGCGCGAGCAATCACTGTCACTGTCCGTCGAAGCCCGATGCGCGCATACATCGCCGCGGGCCGCACTTGCACTTGTCCGCCGTGGTATATCGGGCAGCGATAAGCACCGGGGTGAATTAGCGATTGCGGGCGGGAGGGGCAAGGGGTTCGGGGGCTGGCGTATGCGTATTAACTGGCCGATATATATGTAAGAGACAACACGCACCGCGACTTGGTCCGGGCCGGCTGGCCGCCCGTCTCACAGTGAATGTCTTGTTAGCTATTCCTGGCGGGGGCCGCCGATGTGGCGTGCAGCTGGCGCTCTCGGCGCACCAGCTCCTCTTCCCGACGCAGCTTTTTCCTCCCCCCCCCCCTCCTCTTCTCTTCTTCGTCAACTTCACTCAAACTCGGCTGCGGCGTTTTCGGAATGTCCCTCCCCGCCGAGGGACCCACAGCACCGACGCTTCCTCCTTCTCTTGGCCTCTCGACCGAGCGCCGTATAGCCCTTTTCTCGGAGCCACCCGCGCCGCGACTCGGCACTCGGCACTGTACTCGAAACTGCGCGCAATGGGCCCCAGCGACTCGTCGCTCTCGAGTATATACCGCCGTGCCGTTCGCGCGACATTTTTCGCCGACTCCGTTGTTGTACGCTCGACGAAAAATCTAAATCCGCGAGCGCGAGTCAGCGGCAAGAGCGAACAACTCATCTCGCCGCGTTTGGGTAAATTTAGTTGACGCTTCGCGCGGGGCGGTGGGAGGGGGGGGGGAGTTTCTTTCTACCGTGACGCGGCGATTTTTCGTTCGCTCGAAACGCGGTTCTCGCGAGGGAGCGTTGTTTCGAATCACGCCTCGCGAGAGTTGCGAAAACAAGTTGTTTTTCTTTTCTCGAGTTTGATTGATGAAAGAAAACCGAAAGCCCCGGCCAAATCGACTGTTGCGATTGACCGGGCGTCTATACGTATTTAACTGTCTCTCCTTCGTTCTCTCTTTAAAGTTTGGGATATAAAACATTAACGGAACATTGTGTACGGGTAGTAATAAATAATGTATCCAACGACAAATGTCAATACTAAATTTATCAGTCCAATACATGAGGCACATGGAGGAATCATATTGTATTGATTATCATTTTTTTTAGTATCGTGGGTATGGAGGGCCACTGGTACACTTTTAATAGTAAAAACATTTGTAAAAGATTACAAGAGAAAATACTATTTTTTGATAATTTTCACTATTTTTCTGTGATTCTTTCCAAATGTAATTGTTGAAATTTCCATTATGACCCTCTGTTCCTGCGTGACTAAAGAAAATAGGAATCTTTACAATATGATTTCTCTCCGTATATATGGTTACCGAAAATTCGCAGTCTTTTCTTTTCAAGGTACGTTTTGCGAATAACAATATCCAAACTCGTCAAAAGTCTCATTCAACATCAAAATCGACTGTAAGAAAGTTCAAAACTTACAAGGGATATGAATATGTTCTAATGATCAAGTTTTCTTTTACTATCAACGTAAATACAATTTTTGAACAAAATTTGTTATAAGAAACAGAAGTAAGAGACGTCATAGATTCCTTTGACTCGACTGAAATTACGCTTTACAATACCTCTATTCTATACTTATTTCATTCCTTGTATCGTAAATAATATACAATAGCAAAACTCCAGAGAATTCCCCTCTTTGTAAATTAATCCACGAAACCCGAAGAAGATTATCTACATGAATTTGAATACAAAACATTTTCAATAAAGCGGGTGCAAAAGGCAGGCACAACGGCTACCCATTTATTCATATAGTAAAACACGTTGGGCAGGATCCACGATCCGGTAATACCTATTCAGACACGATAAAGCACAAAAAAGTATCCCAATTGTTTGAAACAAGTGTAAAAACACATTTGTTCTCTGCTTTGGAATTGCTAATAAAAGCAAATGTACATGAAAAAAAATGTCTTTGCCAAAAATTGATAATTTTGTGTCTACTCTTATCTATTCTAAATCTTTAGACAATAATGTATCAGGACATGAAATTGAAGTAAAGTGTTCTTAAAGACCCTGGTGGAATATTTGTCCTTGCATCGTTTTCGATACGTTAAAACCAGGTTAACATGTTTCTGGCAGGTGAAACGGCCATTTTATACCTTACTTCATACAATTTTCCTCAAACGGGTCGTTTTATCAGCATAACCCGGGCAGAGTATAGACGTGATTTTAACGTCCGGAAAATCATGTCAGAATAAAAATGTCACTGGCATCTCGAGGAGCACGTCGAATACTTCAATTTCATGTTTCGGCACATTTTCAGCACTTTTTTCGTCCCGTGTTTACCGTACAATCTCCCAATATGACCGTTTCACTCGCGTGTGCTTGGAAAACGGCCATTTCCGAGGCATTTTTCACTGATATGAAAAATAGGTATAAACTTGAATTGGTCGTATGAAAAAATGATCACTCTTAAACAAAATAAGGCTAAACAAGATTACCTATCTAAAATTTTCAGTCAGATTGCATCCGGAAGAAAATTAAAAACCCGGAAGGTAGATGAAGTAGCCGCAGTGACCCCAGTTTGACAGTGTTGTGAAAGTGTAAAGTTCATCTTTATTCAAAGGGAAATCTTCTTTCTTCGGTATCTATCTACAAAACGCGATTCTCATGAAATTTTTCCATTGTCATTTCCAAGCAACCGACGAAAGAAAGGAACAACGAGTGTCCAAGCACAAAGTCGTGCGTCAGATGCAAGCGTAAAACAAAGCGAGCTTCTCTCGAGTGACGAGTATAAGTATATACATCGAGAAAGATCTTATAGTTGTAATTATCGCGAGCTACGTTCGCGAGACGCAAGTGTGTGTTTTTATGTGCGCGTGGGGTGGCCGCTTGTTTCGCCGAGTTGCACAGTTGGTCGGGCGCCAATCGAAGCCGCGTTGCGGCTGCGCGACGGTCTCCCCGATGATGACTCGACAATGATCCTCGCTAAATTTGACGTCCAGTGAAATTCCAACCGAGAAAAATAGATGACGCGCGAAAGCGCTCGATCACGTTTATATTTACGATGTGGAGGACGCGTTTTGACGGCTGCCGTGGATCCCAATTGAGAAACCCCGTCGAGGCTCGCGGGGGGTGGGGCGGGGACAGGGTCTCGCACGAAATCGTCATTCATCATTGATTATCAAGTGATTACGCGGATGATGGATTATTTACGGAGGGAATCAAGGCTCAGAAGTTATGATGCGCGAAATTAAAAGAGAGATGAAACGGTGCTCGAAGTTTTTTTTTCAACGCCCTTTGATTAATCGTGGGGTTGGTGACTACATGGGCGGGGAACGATCGGACACGTGCCCAATACATATATACGGTTTATCCGACGACTCAGCGGTATAGCGTCTGTCTTACGATTGACGCTACGACGAGACACATACACCTGCGGAAATATCGTGTGTCTGTTGATATTTAATATGTTGCAATCGTACAAATCAAAAATATCCTCAAAATGTATGGCTAATGAACGAGCGGGCAGTGAAACGATCATCGAAATTCGCAATATGATTACCGATCCAAATATCGCGTCTCATTGGCAAAAGATCTTGGCAGGTATTGATAATTAAAACGTTCGACGACGGGAACATTACTCATGGAATTATTATTTATCCGAGCCAAAATTGGCTGATGATTTTCTTCTCATTCGAGTAATTTGATCTCTAAATTTTCCTATCTAGTCATCGCTTTCGTAGACTTTACTCTCTCTCTCCCCCCCCCCCCCTCTCTCTCTCTCTCTCTCCCCCTCTCTACCTCTCTCACGCTCTCTCTATCTCTCATACCAAACATATTGCCGAAGTAATTATTCAAAACTATTCTTCGCTTGAATATACGATAAAGTTATACGAGCCGTTGGTTGAATCGAAAGTTATTCCAAAGTAAACTATATTCGTACAGGTGGCGAGGATTCGTTTCACATATTTCTGATGAGTTGAATAATTTCAGACTCACGTGAAATACCCAAGCGATGTTCTAAGCTCTGCATATGTGCTCACTTGCACACGCGTCTGGCGATTCAATTATGCTAACAATGTGGACTAGGATCGGCTGAATTATTCTAATATCAACGAGCTTACCACCCGGGTATTCATGAGTTGAAGAAAATTTGCCGAATCATCCATCCACACGAGCGGAGATATACACTAGAGCTTTTGACACGCTGAGTCCGGGAAAATTGAAACAATAAATGTCAAGACACAGTCTCCTTCCTCCAACCAACCTGCATTCCAGTACTGAATTAGAACCAAGAAATTTATTATTTTGATTATCATATAGCTCATAAATCGACAAATTAACTCACGTAAGCGTTCGATTAGTTTAAGAGTATGCAAAATAACATTTTCTTGTTTGAAAAACACAACTGCAGTCGATGCATATCTCAATAAAAGTTTGAATCTAAACAAAATCTCATTCGCCCGCTGTTTATTTCTTCTAAAATAACACATCATACGTTTTCGGTCTCCATCCATCCCCAATCTGGCATTCGAATATCAGAGAAGTGAACATCATCAAGAACACAAATGCACATAATCAAATTGAAACGGATACATGTACCACTAGGGAAAAAAGCTATCAAAAATCGTATCTACACGTATATAGGATATTACACCCTCGGCATCCAGAGTAACAGCACTTGATATTCACAACCTAATTATTTATAGATACATTTAAGTTTTACGGATGCCTCTTTCTTCCTATCAGGCCGTAAAGGAGGCCATGAGCTTAAGTGCCTTTGCGCGTCCGCGACTTTCATATGCGTGTGGAGAAAGGATGAAGGGCTCTTTCATTGCTCGTATAGATGCTGTTTGCCATTAGATGGGCCCTTTTACTCTCCGCATTTTCAGCCCTCTTCATACACCTTCGCGATCACGCTCGGACAAGGCACTCGGGAATTCTACTCCCCAATTGTTGCGCGGATTTTACTTTAGGATGATGCATTATACTTGCAGGGAAAAGCTTTAAAAGTTATGGGGCAAGAGGATGAGTTGTAAAGGACGTTTTTTTTACGCAGTAAAAAAAACGTCCGCGTTCGACTCTCGCGTGCGAACGGGATTTCCAACTAAATTCTGGCATAATTGAACGGTGAATTGTTTTGAGAAACTCGCCAGTATCCACCGATTGGCAATTGGGTATCCAATCCTGCTAAAATTCATGCAGGTGATTTGTAGCTACCCAGATAAATAATATATGTCTAGTCATTTATTGCAACGTTTCGATTTTCTAGAGATATTGTCGTGTTTTCCATACAAACTACACCATTGCTTGTACAAACAATGTAAATACCTATTCGTGATATTTCCAATATATATAGATCTATATGTTACACGTATGAAATCAGCAATGCTCGATTAATATTAATAGTCAAATCAAAACGTTAGCTAACAAACGACTGCAAATATCATCTATTCGGGTATAATTGAAGGAAAAAATGACCTCATAAAGTTTCGGTGGAATTAGAGACCCAAATGTGAGCTGTTGTCTCTTGGTTAGTGACATTTGGAAGAATGGCGATAAAAATATCAGTTACAGTGAAAAGATCATTGGGTTACGAGAAATCTGAACGAAGAAAGTGGAAGCTGCGATGAAAGTTATTTTGCTGACAAATTGTTGAGCACTGCTTGCACAAGTAAGTGCACGGTGGGCGTAAACAAATTCAATCAGCTCGTGAAATAGTTTTTTAGGAATCTTATGAAGCTATCAATACTTTTTCACCGTACACAAAAATCTTTAGTTTTTGTTGACGTTACTGGAAATACACAAGATAACCGGGGCTATTATAGTTTTGTCGTGCGAATCAACAGCTGCAAACCAGATGAACGCATAAAACCACTGTAAGAAATATGAGGTGAAGGTACTTATTATTCGATCTAGCTTACACTGATCGTTACGCAATTCAGTCGTGAAAGAAAATCTTGATCCAACAGCTCTATAATTTTCAATGGTAAATTGCAGTATCCCGTCAACATCGCCGAAACAAATGATTCAATTAGGTCTCGAATCAGATAACAAATAATTGCAGATAACTAAAATTGTAGAAAAATGCTCACCACTCAACTCGATTTAATCAACTCCACTCGAATGAATTGAAATCTTGATTGCCACTGTATGCTCGCCAGCTCAACAATTCGAACGAATTAGAGTTTGGAAAAAAAAACAACTTTCTGTGTGTTAACGGTAATGCAAGAGGTTCTCTGCTCGCAAGGATCATTCCCAGAAGCTCATCGCATTTTATCTGAACGACCGTCAACTTGGACTTTCGCCTACCAACCACTTTTCACATATCGTGCGCCCGCATTGGTTCTCGCGATCGGTATTTTTACGAGGCCTTACCAAGCTCGATCCGCCGACTACTAAAAAACGCTTGTTTGTTATCGTGCAGGGAGTCGTAAGGATGCAAGAGAGCGCGACTGACGTCGTCCAGGACGTCGCCCAGGACCTCGAACCGGCCTCCGATGCCTCCATCGCCGCCCAATCGGGAACTGTGGTGTGCTCCAGCTCGTAAGATTCTCGCTCAACCTTACGCACTCGCGAACTCTTTGCTTTTGACTTTCGGGGCGGAAAAACAGGAAGTTTGAATATTGTGTTGATCGAATCCCTCGCTTGACATACACGTCGGAATCGAGGATGATTAACAGTGCTTGGAAGTTGAACGGGAGAGAGAATCGGAGTTGGACAAAATTTATTGGCCACTCTCGAGCGGATCCCACTCGCCGCGACAGCTCCGAGCGTCCAAGAGCTTCGAAAATTAATCGATCCTGTCAAACGTGCCCGCGATGACGGAACGACGGTACGGGGGAATCGGGGCTGTTGTCTATTTTTAAAAGTGAAAATTCCGAGCGGCTATTCGGTTTAGAAAACACCAAGGGATTTACTCAATCATCTCGGCCGGTTGCTTCCGACATTGAAATCGAATGAACAGACGCCGCGCGATCCACGACCTTCCAACCTCGACCCGCGCACCAACTGGAACATCCTCGGGTGCCACCTCCGACCCCCGGGATCTTCCTCGATCCCGTGTATACGACAATCCCGAGGAGTCGACCGCGAACGAAGAGAGTAGTTGGCTTCGGCCACCCACGCGCGGACGTCGATGCGCACTCGAAATAGACCGGCGCTGCTGGTCTATCGGTAATTTTAGTCCAAGGTGTAGGTTGAGTGACGCAGACGGAGAGAGGCCGCGCGGGGAAACAGGAAGCCCCCTTTCGTTCCGCGATATATCACTTTTTCTCATTCCCTCCCCCCGAAAGAACCCGGGCTCTCTCCGAACACGCCGATTCGGCGGAGCGACTCGCGGTTTTTCCGCGACTCGTTGCGCCCGGGATGATTGATCTGGAGGATCGACGCGAGTGGACACTGTGCCAGATGCTGCGCCAGTCTCGAGAGGTTATTTTGGATCGCGAAGGAGAACGGCCGCGAGGTCGGGGGCCAGATTCGCGAAAATATTGTTTCCCGATCTCTTTTGGCAGCGACACTTTCAGCGCGGCGTTTTTCACGGAGTGCGCGCTGCCTTTGATCTTGGAGCAGGTCGAAACACCCGAGATTAACTACAGTTCTTAAGTGAGCGCGAGCGAGGGGTGGGGGGCAGGGGAGGGGGAGGCAGAGACACGAAGATCAAATGTATTATTTAAAAACTCATCAATCTCGGTGTATTTTCCCGAGTTGCTAACACGTAACTTTACGAAATGTACAAACAACGTCCGCGAATCGATCAGTTCCCGCTTGACGTAACCGCGGTCGAGTTTTTTCTGCTCTTACCACCGAAACAACTGGTCATTGATTAATCCAGTTAATTCGAGGGATCACTCAGCGCGGGACAAATTATACGCGGATTTTTCGACACTTCGTAATAGCGAAATTTACGATTTCTAAGGGAAACTTTTGCATTCGGCGCGAATGGATTATCAATCACAATATACGCTCGGCCCTATCCATCCCCCGTGAACTAATTGACGTAGCTCTATTCACGAGAGCCACTCGTGCGTACAATCTCGCAAGATAGATTGTTCGGGACGCGCGTGAGATTTTCACGTTCAAGGGAAATTTCTCGATAAGATATAAAAATCGCACCAGGGCCGGGGATTCGAACTCTCACTATCTGCCGCCTTCTGGATCACTGCGTTACCGACTGCGAGCCGCGAATCAAATACGAATAGATCATTTGTCTAGTGAGAATTGGTTGGGTCCGGAATAGGAAATGAGAAAGAGAGCAAACACACACACTGCGACACGATGTATCCGCGACGATACGGCGGCGCTTTGTTTTCTCACGCTCGGCGGCATTGCAAAGAAACTTCCCGCGCGCTACTCTCGCTCGAGGGATTAGGTCGAATTACCCAAGCTCAGCGGGGAGATTTTTCGTCATTTCCATCGGTTACCCCGAGCTCCGATCACACGGATAGTCTACGGTCGATCGAGCCGAGAACTCGGGGGCCGCGATCCAGTTTTTCTCGAGTTTGAAACTGTTCTCTTTTTTGTCCTTCCCCTCGTTCCTGCACCCCGGCTCACGAAGGGATTCTTCCGACTGCGAGGCGAGATTGCTCGCAATACGATCCGACGAGGCGCGGGTCTGGTCAACCTGGCTGACAAAGGTCGCGGAAAGAGTCGACGACGAGTGGCAAGAGTGGCTCGCCGCCCACATAAATTTGACTCGCCGGCTGAACGCGTGTCTGCTGGAAGCCCGGGATGAGTG
This sequence comes from Aphelinus atriplicis, assembly GCA_020882685.1. Lineage (NCBI taxonomy): Eukaryota > Metazoa > Arthropoda > Insecta > Hymenoptera > Aphelinidae > Aphelinus > Aphelinus atriplicis. The sequence continues at coordinate 19,386,209 of CM037075.1, read as the reverse complement.
CAGAAGACGGGAGCAGCTCAAGCTCGTGCGGCCGGCGCAGCCCGAGGTACGCCATGGCCATTCTCCGATCGTGTCGGCGGGCCGTTTTAACTGGGAATCGAATCGAACCTCCGGCTATTAGTGCTCGCGAATCGCTCGACGATCCAGCCAGCCAATTCCGGCTGCTCGCAGTAAGAGACGTACCGAGTTCGATTCGAATCCAAGTTGGGTATTAAATTTTCTTTGTGTCATCGCGAGAGAGAGAGAAAGAGGGGGAGATTCGATTCCGCCGTTCGCGGCTCCCTTTGGTCCGTTATAACGCGGCCGAGGCGAAGATGCATTGTCGCTGATGATTTTTACGTTACCCAGGAGCCGGCCGATCCCACGTGCGACTGTACGGCAGACCTCGAGGGGGTACCCAGCAAGGTATGACTATTCGAGCTTTTCTATTTCGCGAGGGAATCATTCACGAGTCTACTGCACTTACCAATCAGGTGTCCAAGAGCACAACAACTGGAATACTCCGGGACACGTGTTCCGAGAACAAAACCGGTGAGTATCCGCAGCTCGACTTCGTGAATCGTTATAAAATCCGCAGATTCTGCCCAGATTAAAGCTCACCCGGGGCGCGGGGACGGAGCGGCTCGACCATTATGCTGATTTGTAAGCTCGTTAGTCTCGAAACCCTTATCCGCGCAATAAATCGCGCGCAATAAAATTTCCAAAGAAAAAAGCCGGCGGTATCAGCCGCTCCGAAGACTGTTTATGATCCCCCCCCCCCCGCCACCGTCGGCATAAATAACTCATTCATCATGCGCAAAGGCTGTAAAGGGGTTCGGTGTATACTATGTACGTAGGCGCGCGCTGCACAATGAGTTTTAGCGGCGCTAAAACTGCCGCGTACCGATCAATGCGGCTAATAATTAAGCGGAGGTAAAGAGTAATGCCGACTAAGCCAGTAACTGCAAAGCCCGACTCTCGCGTAAGCAAAGCGTATCAGCTCAGGGCTCGCGGTATTAAATTTCAGCATGAAGAAAAGCTCGGTGGCGCCGCGACCGCAGCCGCGCCGGAGGGGGGCGGGGGGGGGGCGCAGCTTTACGCGCGAGCGCATACATATTCATCAGATCAGCGAGAGGATTACGAGCGAAGAAAAACACGAGCAAACGAATTCGCGGCGTGTATCCGTTAAATGAATAAGCAAACATGCCCGAATAATTTGCGCGCGGTCTTCCTTTCCGACCCCCCCCCCCCCCGCACCCCCTAACCCTCCTCGCGCCGCCGCCGCCCGCGGTCTTATAGATATATATACGTATGGGTGGGAGCCAGTATCCAGTACAACCGCGGAGCATTAATATTAATTGCTCTACTTCACCCTCCGCCGTTTATTAGCTGTACCACAGACGGCGAAGGGCTTGAGTTTGCGACCGGTCGCGACGCCAAACACTCGTGTTTGTGTGTGTGTGCGTGCGTGTGTGTTTGCGCGCGTGGGTGCGCGAGTGCGTAGCGTCTTGTTTGTTCTATATACGCGCGCCAGTAAGACGGATCGTGTCCTCGTCGTTTCTCACGACTCCCTCGTCGTTGTCGTGTATACTCACTTTTTACCGCTGTTTCTGTGTGTGTCTGCGTGTGTGTCTGTGTATGCCTCTCGCCGTTCTCGTTTCGCTCGATCTGCGAATTACGCTTCGCTGCTGCACAGGAGAAAATACTCTGACCGCGCGCGGCAATTATGATATATACCATTCAGGCGGTCGCGAAGATGATCGAGGAGCGGAGGAAAGTAAAATAACGCGGCGCTTCTTTGTTGGTCGATCGGTCCTCCTCGCCGGGTGATTAATTGCCTTTATCCAAGCGTTCCAATAATTATTCGCGCACTCGCAGAAAAGATACCCCGCCTATTTCATTGATAATTGACGGGCCGATGGGGGATTCTGCCGGAGCGTGGGCTTCGGATTTCTCGTTGAATAGAATACGCCATTATCGTGGAGTAATTGAGCGATGGAATAACGAACGTGTGATGAAAAAGTCGATCGAACGAATTTCCGAAGATGTCAACCAGCTGTATAAACGAGAGGCTTTTCAATCCGGTACTCCCTTGAAATTTTTACGATAGTCCCATTATTCTTCAGTAATCTATGAGACTAAATTTGCTGGCATTCGGCGTTCTTGTCTCGTCAGCATAAACTTGTTATTTATTGATCCAGCTTGTCCTGATCCGACGAATAGCTCTTGGTTAATTTCCATGGTACCAAGTCCATTCCGAGTACTGCAGTGAGAGGCCCCTCGGCTATAGATTGTTGGATTCATTGTTCTTCCATCGAAAGATTCATCTCATTAGAATCAACCACTTGGGATTTGGGTTACTCGTATCTCGCTCAAAGCTTTTGGGGGTAGTTTATGATTACCGGAATAGATAATATGGACAGTCCGATTCCCCGAAGGCATATTGGTCATCCCTTTATACAGATAATATGTATCTATATGTATAACTTTGCATATTGTACAGATTATCATTAAAAAAATTCGGGATAGTTCCAGTTAATAACTCAGAAGAATCAAAGCGTCCCGACAAACCACTGTGAATATCGTGTCCTTGGGTGTTGAAAAACCTATACCTCGAAGAGTTTCTGTCAAATTTGAAACCAAATTTAAGGTAGTCTCTCAGAAAGAATGTATCATCTGTTAGCTTCGATTTCGAGTCATTTGGGATGCCAAGCTTCCAGCATTGGCTGAGCGCCGTTGGAAATTCTGAATTTTGATACACCACTCTTCAGCCCGAAGCAGAACCATTCTTGCAATGAATTTCGGCATCTCCAACTGTACCTCTCGACCACTACGTAATCCGCAATAACTCATCCGACATCGACACGACACCATTGATCGCATTTTTGAAATTTCCTCCTCGTAGTCCGAGTCCCGGGCAGTAAGGAATTAGAACGAAACTATAGCGCCGGGAGTGTTTGATGCAAGCGAAAATGGGCCATTTTTCCTTTCGAACTTCCCCGAGCAACCGTCATTTCTAGTGGCAATTCAAAAGGGAGTAGATCATTTTTCAGCGGGGATAAATTTTTTAAAACGCCAGGTCTGCGCCCTGGTCTCGCTCTCTATTTCTCACGCATGAATGTTCCATAACTCCGCGCAGCCCGAGAGACGTATATATATACATACACACACATATATACGCGTGGGCCGCGAAAAATCATGGAGCTTCGGGAGCTATATGTACGCGCGCTGACGCCGAAGCGAGGTTTTGACTTGGAGATTGCCGCCGGCGTTGTAAAGTTTTGCTATTGGAATTCTGATGGAGCGAGAAGGAGCAGGACAAAGTGTGAGTGAAGGTTAAAAACGCCACGATAACCGGCGCGCATGAGAAACTGAATGAATGGCCGGGATTTGGTGCGCGCGCGCGGCCTGGGGCGGGGCGACGGGGGCCGGGCGAGGCGGGGGAGGAAAAAAAATTATTCCATTACCTGCGAACGGTGCTTCATGCCCGGCTGTTAATATTGCTGAATTATGCCGCGCATAACTTGCGCACAAAGTTATTTCATCATGAAAACAGTCGAGCGTCGGCGAGCTTCCGTAAGCCTCCCGTGGACTACTGTCGTGCGGAAGCGTTGCTATTTACATCGATGGATTGGATCGTTCGTCACTCCGCATCCCATTTGAAATTGGTTTAGCTTCGGTGTACCGAGTAAGTACTGGGATAGTCTTGTATGATGCCGAATGCGGGAAAAAACCAGGCGCATTATTAGTTTTATGAATTCTTAAAACAAATGGATAACAGGTGAATTAATCGCGCTCATAAATTTCTCTTTCCTTCCTCTCTGGTGGCTGAACTCATAAGTTTCTGAATTGATAATTGCGAATCGATTAAAAGTCATTAAATCTAATCTGTTTTGTTCATTTAAAATTGCAATTGACAATGAGAGTAATTATCTAAAATCAAAATGCCTCAACGATTGAGTCTCCTTTATCACGGATTCGTGTCTATTTATTATTCCGCTCGTCATTTATTGAGTCTCGCTGTAATTGATTACTTTCAACTTCGTTTGTAAGTTGTCGTAGCTCAAAGGGAGGATAACTAGATGCAGGTCAAAACCTTTCTAACTTCTTCTTCAAACTTTCAGAAATGATTTTTGGGTATCCAAATGAAGGTCGTATATATGTACGACTCGTATATACGGCCATTCAGTCTAACATTTCGACTCCCCGGAGATATTCGGTCAATAATTATTAATTTCATCCGTGAATTGTATATCTATACCTTCATATTTGAATGTGGATTGGGAATATTTGAAGCAGTATCAATGGGAAATCGACTCATGGAACGGAATGGCAATGTAATCGATTTGAATACTTAAGAATTATTTCAAGAAATTTCATCGCGATTGGGTACTGGCTTTCCCTTGTCCTTGAAACGTTGTAGATAAATTATTCAAAACATTAATGTGTAGATAGATTCATCATCAATCAATTTTGGAGTATTATAATTTAAAAATTATTATTTAAATTTATTATAAATATATTTATTTTTATTTATTTTTATATTTATTATTATTTAAATTTATAAATTTTGATACGAAACGAGCTGCAGTATGAATGAGTATCTTCGCCGTGAACATCTATTTTAGTTCGCTGAAAAAAAACTCCTACCAATATCTATCCAATTATTCGACGCGGACGGCTTATACAATTTTACTCGGGTAAATAATGATCTCATCGAATTTCGAATTGATGTGTCCCTGGGGAGATGCAAATCATCAACTTATTGCCTTATTGTTCACCGCTTCGTAAAATATTAAGAGTACTCTCATTCCGCACCTGTGAGGTCCCACGTGATTTTGTAAACTATTTGTGAATTCCGAAAGTTTAAGTATGGCAAGCATATTCCAAACAGCCCCCCGAACATTAATAAATTACCACAGTGTCCTTTGTGTCCTCGCAAGATAAATTCACTTGTCCATAGGCAGAGACAAATTGTCGAATTCGAAAAAAGCGTATACGCATCTGCCCATGTGTGTGTGCGTGTGTGCTCGTGCACTATTTACCACTTATCCCGCATTTGTCGCTCTGGAGAAACTTTAATCTAACGGAATTCAATTCCACCCACTCGGAGTAAGTAAAGAGACTCGTAACTTCATTATATTTCCTCCAAACAGCTTGGGCGTGTTTAATTCCATTTGTGCTCACGCGAGATTAAATTCGACGAGCTCTCTGTTCGATTGTACGCATGCTTTTCTTCCCGCTGCACTTTGCTCCCCTGCGTTCTGCCATAGCTAGCATCTGATTCCCGCCAATATCTACATTAATGTTATCGTTTCCCCGAAGAGACTTTTTCCCCTTTCGTCTCTGCATTCCCTCTCAATTCATCCAGAAGCTATTAAGCTTTGACGGTGGAACCGTAAAAATATTACGTGCGAATTAATTAGCCGGAGAGAGACCTTCACGAAGAGGTTTTTCACTTGAATTGCATTATACGGGATATGCAAGCGTAATACCGGCAGTTTTCGGAACAAGCAGTGGGATTCAACGCAACTTTTCGAGAAAATGATTATCGTTCCAAGGAAGAATAACCGAGCAGATCGACTCCATACCATATTTCGAAATAATTTTTCAAATGAAAAATTCCGTAGAGCCATTCGCTACAGTAATACGTACTGTTGCATTGTCGTAGAAAGCCAAGTTGTATTCAAAGTTTCATATGTATTTTGGAATTCTCCACCACAACCCTGGAAAACGAAGAGACTGTCGTGGATGCGCAATTGATTCGCGGTATATAAGAACCTCTGGAAACGAGCGGAAACTTTGAAGGAACGAGTGTGGGGACAGCAAGAAAAAAAGTATCTAAATGGAAAACTCCCAATGTCACGATTTCAATGTAAGTCATTCGAAGCGACAGTTGTATTCGAACGGCAGCCCGAAGGATTTACGCCCGAGCAAAGTCTCGGCCAACATAAAAGTGAGAAGACGCCCGTAGCCGCGCGGAGGTGAAGGGCCGCTTCGTGTAACACTAAACAGGCTTTACGAGTCCTCGAGAAGATTGTGGGATCAACCGAGAATTCAGCTCGAGCGACGTGTGAGGCGAGGGAATTCTCAATCGGGCAGCGAAATTCGACCGGTCCACTGCGGGCGTTCTATAGTATATAGGCTTTGTACAGCAGTTTGATGACGCCAGCGCTAATAGGTTCGACGGTCTGCGGGCCAAGTGGCACGTGCAGCTGATTCATTTAATGCGTTAGACCGATTCTCAGAGCTGGTCCGCCCACACGTCCGAGATTCTGCTGTCTTGGCAAAAGTTGCTGATATCCCGACGGAACTATTATCTGGCGTTTTTATCTGCGCTGGATAATGCACAGAAGATATCGCATATGAATGGACTGGAAAACTTTGATCATCGGAGCAATCGCAAATTCTTATTGATTTGGTGCCTACATCGTATTTCTTATCGCGGGTAGTAGAAAATCCACAATAGGCGAGTCCGCTTGATTCAATCGGATTTCCACTGGCAGACGGTGAATTTCCTATTTCATCAAAAGTTTTACTCCAGAAGTAAGGAAAATTATATTGTTGAATGAAAATTAACTTGGGATAACTTTTTTGCGACCTCCGAAATTCCCGCATTGTTTTTACACGTCGATCACTTTTCATGTTTAATACTAAATTTAGCCGTTGATTGTATTTCGTAACTTTGTACGAAACTCATGTGATATGTATAATAGCCATCTGAGGTAATAGCTTATCGTCAATTCAAATGAGTAACAATTGTGAATCGGAGTCCCAATAGGAGCGAATGGAATTTTTCGTCGGTCGAATAGTATATTACGCGTACCTGAGCGAGGTTAGGCGATTCCGTTCACGAGAAACGTTTAAAACCCAGAGGCAGCTTTGGTTACAAGTTAGAGCGTGCCGGAATCGGCTAGATGAGCGAGGTGCATACACTATTTTTCGTAACCCGAGGGAGAGCAGTGCTATTTTTCGCGAACGCCAAGACGCAAAGTTGGCGCTTGGCTCCAAAATAGATTTGTCTCTGGAGGCAATCTTATCGATATGATTGAAGCAATCTCCGTCTAATTGCGGGTCACGGAAATCCACTAACTGATATCGAATTTGTTTCAATCGTATCATTCCGATGGCCTCGAGAATCAAAGTTTTTTTATTGTGAAACTTACGTTTATGCCCAATTGTACACGTTTAAATGTTGGAAAAATTCAATTCGTGTTTTTGATTCAAAGCGCGGACCACAGAAGTAACTTTAACCGACGAACATGGTGTTTCCAGAAACTTGAGAACATTCTATACTTCAGTGGTATGTAGGTATAGTTACCGGGAGACCACAGCTCACGTTTCAGTTCAACTGAAACTTTTCGAGGTAGTTTCTTTAATACCCGGATAGATTTAACTAGCGTTTTAATCTGTCCGTGATACTGATCATTGCTGATTTTATTCATCTAATGTATGTCTGTATTTATAAAAAATGTGATATGAATAGATTCATATATTTTTTTGTAGAAAAACATGTCTGAGTTACTTTGGGAAATCAAAAAGATAAATGATTGTAGATATTGTCTATTTGGGTAAACGTGAGCCATCTTTAAAAGTTTCAGCAAGAACCGAGATGCGAAGTTTTTTGGTTAGTGGCTCACTATTAGTTAGGTGAATTTTAAACGATTCGCGGCGAATTATCGAACAAATTCTAATCTAACCTGTTGCGCGTACACTCATTCCCTCACAGCCACCCTCGAGTACTCATTTGCATCGCCACTCATAAGCTGTCGAATCATCGAGTTGGAATAAAAATTTAGACACATCTTATTTTACGTACGAAACGCCGATCTAATTAATTGACTCATACGTCGTACTTAGGAAGAACCTTAGAAAAAGGGAGGACTCAAGTAACCCACTTTGGAAACGACGACGATTCGTTTAATTATGACGCTGTGGAGGAGGAGGAGGAGAAGGATGAGGAGGAGGAGGAGGAGTGGAAGGATGAGGATGAGGATGAGGATGAAAGGGTAGCGGATGAGGGTGAGAGAAATGAAGCAGTTGACGAAGTGACAAACGAACAAGCGGCGTATGACTGCGGCGCCGACGTATCGAGCAACGAATCTGATGAGCAGCCGCAGAAACAGTGCGGATGCTCGCAGTCTTTATCGTACGGCAGCGTATACTCGAGCGAGCCGAGCAACAACGAAAGCGTGAGTTACAGTGCGTTTCCTCTCGCCCCATTCGCCTCTCTCGCCCACTTCGAGTCGTTATTATATATACTTTACCGCTCGCTTCTCCCTTTTCGATCCGGCCTCGCGTGAAAATACGGCCAGCTTCGAGTGGTTTTTTCTCCTTCTCTATTTCTCTTTTCTCCCCACACCTCGAGCGCCGAGCCATCGAACTGAGACGTTATCATTTTAAGATGTTCGCCAAACTCCAATCGGGGCTATTCACTTGTGCAGCGCGCACGCGAGGAACTTTTGCACGGCGGGTTGAAATTCCGTTACACACAAACTTCGCAGTCTGCCCTACCTTGTCGGCGAGCCAACTTACCGCTTCCTCCATTTTTCTCTTTCGCTCTCTGTCTCTGCCCCGGCTGCTCTTTCTCTCTCTCTCTCTCTTTCTTTCTCCCCCGCGTCGACACGGAAACTCGCGCGCGACTTTCGTCCGCGCGAACATGACCCCTTTTTCGCCGAGACACGCGTAACGCCGGGCGTTTCGACATATTCATCACGGCTCAGCGACTATGATGGCAGTTAGCTCGACGGATTTTATAGAGCGCGCGCGCGATCCCTTATGCGCGGCCCCTGTTGCTTGCACCATCGATCATTCCGGCCCATGGTAAATCGGCGATTTCTCATTCGTTTAGCTCATCCCGCTGCCGCGCAACAAAACGGAACTGCTCGAGATCATCGAGGAATTCAAGCATCGAGCCAAGAAGTATAGAGCTCTTTATAAATATTGGCTGGATCTGTCGAACCAAGTGAGACTTTTCTTATTGCTTCTAACTCGGCGCGTTGCGTCGCAGGATATTTGGAAATTCGTTTTATTGTTTTTTATTTTCTTCTCTCGATACCAATACTGTTTGTCCCGAGATTCAAGGGAAAACTTCAATATTGCATTTGCTTGTGAATTTAATTCGTTCGTGTGGATTTTCGTTGGTACATTTGCACACGACGCGTCGATCGAAAAATCTGAATAAGTAATATTTCATCTGCCTTTATTTCCGCTCGCTCGAGTGTCGTGATTAAAATATTGACTCAGGTAAATGACGAGATCGTTGTGAAGCCTTGGATGTGTCTCGAATGGCTTCAATCTTACGAGGATACGCCTCGCTTCGTCTATTTGCAAGAGGCAGCCTCCGACATAGAATCCGTGAGCGATGACGAAGAAGTGCAGCCCACGGACGAAGGTCTCGAGAGGATCACTTGCAAAGACCTTTGTTTATTTTTCAATTTAACGGATGAAGCCGATGAATGCCTGTGCTCGACACCGGCCCCTGCCCCTGCGGAGCCGGCGAAACCAAAGAAACCGGCCAAGCCGGCGAAGAAGAAGTGAGACGACTTGAGAGAATATTGCTGGTTACTATTTCAGTGACTCAATACATTTATGATATCTCTCGAGATTTGTAAAACATTTTCGGGTCAATTATTGTGTGACTCAACTCGATTCTTCAAATTGAAATGAGGATAAACAACTTTTATTTGTGAATAAACGTTGACGAATCTAGCTGGTGCTTTTCAAGGCTCCTCGGTAACGACAAAAAATACATGCGTGAAAAAATGAAGCAATCGATCGAAAAATGTGAAAACATTCACTTCTGAACATTTAATTTTTTTTCAATCTTCAACGAACGATTCATTATTATATCGAACATGAATTACACACGATATCGTTTGCAGTACAGCCTCTTTCGAAATGTGTCGTGGAGTTACTACAGAGCAATGGAATTCCATTCCATTATGTGAAGAAACCAACTACCGATAGAGAATGTTAGGGCAATACGTAGAATTAAATGCGCTAGAAGTGAAAAATAATCAAGCAGAAACTTGGTAGCGGCTATCGATACAGCTGAGGCTGGGAGAAAATTCATTTGGGAAATAACTTCAAGTCGCGTAAAGCGGTTTATCGTGTCGATAATGGAGAGAAAATATCGGCATATCCAATATTAAATGCAATCGAGCCGGGACATGCAATAAGAGGAATTCGTGTAGCCCGTCGCGGAGTTGCCGATGCGCATAACCTTCGCGATATACACACCGACTTTTTCTCTTGAATAAAAAAATTATTGAATAATTGAGCTATCTTTTCGAGGTCGGCTTCTCTCGAACTAACCGTTACCTGTGTTCCAATCCAATCTCTTATTTTCTGCCCACCCAGTGGCCCTCCTGCTTTCAAGGCCTCTCATATAGTGGGATCTTGTTCTAGTAGACTAGCCCGCACACGAGATAAAAAGCTGTTGGTAATTTCACTTGATTCACTTATTGAGTCGAAAGTTTTGTACCTCTCTTTATAAAAAGCGTTGAGTAGAGACTCTGATTTGATTCAGCAAGGGAATTGGAAGGAATGGGAGTTGACGAGTGCCGTAGATTGATGAGAAAAAGGAAATGTCATTGAGAATATTAACGAGGCTTCGGGTATCAGTAGAGTATGTCTTGCATTAGTCGGTCTCATTTTCTAACTTTTTCTCACGTTCTCTTTATTTCTCTTCTATTGGTTTGTTTTTTTATGGAACTGGAAAAATAACTCAGAGTTCACATGAGATTTTCGTTTCCATTTTCTCAGCACAATGAGCGACGATGAAAATTCTCTATTGATCTTTGCATCGCTCACTCAATATTCTCTTCTCAATATGCAGTCATTGGTATTTTCATTTTATTTAGAGCTACATCTCACATAGGTATATCAGATATTCAAGAAAGAAACACGTAAATCTGTGATAAATCATGTGGCCGAAACCTGCGGTCTAATATTTGACGAGGGATTAGTTTTGTCATTGAAAACGTACTCAAGTTGGAACTAATCGTTACTACCTTTCAATGCCAAGTTTTTCATAGTCGGAGAGCAGGAACGATGGAGTCACATTCATTTTTTCCCGCAACGATTTAATATGAAACGATAAAAGAAAAGGAACGAAGATTTTAATCTGAGATATCAAATTTATCTCAATTGAATAATCTCCGACAATCTTCGACCCTCTGTAGCCTCAAGTTGTGGAGGGATTGCTCCAATCTGGGCTCATTCAAGGTTCTCTCCTCCGTCCATACACGAATACAGGTAAAAATCACAAATTATCAAATCTCCAAGCGGTCGTACTATAGAAGAAGAGAGGGCGTACCAACCTCGAAGCCACTCACCGATAATCCATGCGCCTTCGGGATTCATGACGAGCGATTTGCATGTATCTTGATCCTCTTATGGTGGAGTGTCCGCATGATTTTGTTGAGATGTTTTGTTGAACGAGTCGCCGGACTTCACTCTGTGAGATGGCTAGGTCGACGCGAGGAGGAAGGAGCTCGCGACCGGAAATGAAATAACTCGGGGGAATTCACCGAAACTGAGTGCCGATCGATTTTTTTTTTCATTTCGCCTTATGGACGAGTAGACCTCTGACTTCTCCTCTGTTGTTCTTAGCTTACCCCTACGACGTATAAAATTTGATGTTTTTTTTTTCAGCAATGGCCCGGGATCCTGCAGAGTAGGGAGAGTTTACGACTTTGTTCAAGTGTCGCAGCCTACCACTGTCGCTTCAGAGATAAATTTGAAAAAAAAACGATCCCTCGCTCCTTCCTTCTCCTTTTCTTTACGGGTGTTCTAGTTTGCCTGACTGGAGGAGAAAGCAAGGAGAGCAAGAGTGAATTTTATCCTAATTAACCCACTACCCATGTTGTAAGATATTGAATTTGTAATATTTTTTTATATTTTCCCAGAAGTATTAACCGAAAGTTATCTATAGAGATTTTATGAAACACAGATGAATATATATCATGCACCTGAACGAGGTTAGGCGTTTCCCCACTAGAAAAAGCTTAAATTCTTCGTATGCGCTTGTTCGCATGAAAGTCAAAAGAAAAGTTTCAAATATTCCGACAGCTTTTCAAGATAAGTCGTAAAGGATAATGTTACCGTTTGTAAAAGTTGGATATTCAGTTGAATTCCCAAGTTCAAGTCCCATAACATGCAGCTCTTTAAGTTGTGCCATTAACCTGCATGAGCCATAGTGAGCATGAGAGACAATATTCTCATGTGCTCGCGTGCGTTAGTATAATCACATAGCTAATGGACTTGCGAATAATAACATGGGATTTAACGACCGTTAAATTTTTTTATAGATCTTTAGACGTATGAGATTTTTCTGCGTTTCAAATTGATTTTGATTTTATTTGATTTTTATTCAAAATTTGTTCGTGTGTTCCCAGAGTGAATATTCTATACAACTTGATTTACTCTATCGAGAAATAAGGGCTATTCATTAGAGAACCATATACCAATTAATAAATAAAAAAAGGAGAAAACACCGCCTATCGTAGATCAGCCACCTATCCAACACATCCATTAATTTCTCTCTCAAATTTACTCCTCAGTCTACATGCCACTCAAGTGTGACTTTGTGTTCCTAGTGAGTTTTTTCATATCCTATTTGCCCACACATGCCATATTGTCGGTTCTATGTCATCTATGTATGTGAATAGAATTACGCGTTTGGTTATCAGCCCTTGGAAACGAGTATAGCTGGTAGTCGTCAATAATGTCGAAAATCGACGTGGACAATGAATTCACCACTACTTCCAAGTATTCGAGTATATTAAAAAAGTAGATGGTTTTTCGAATCAGATAATTTTATTTGCGCAGTAGCTGTAACGGAATAAATCAGAGATCACGAGGACGATAGTTAAAACTCACCCTGGAAGCGTAGCGTTTTCTCTCTCAATTTCTCTCCAAAAATATGGACGAGTGAAGATCGATGAAAGTTGTTAATTCAATTGATGATTCGATATAGTGTACACATACGAGTTCGATAAAAGAGAAATTTCACGGCAAAACAGGTCAAGCGATAATATTTTAATAGTCGTCAAAAATAGCTTATCGTACCTTTGATAATCATTATTACACCCAGCTAACGAACCGGTGGCAATGCACATGTAATTGAATCATGAATATGAATTGTGGTATGATATTTTTGCTGGTGGATATTGAAAGGTGTGAAAGTCTCATTTACCTCCACGCGATTGGTATCATTTTTCGAAAAATTTCATTTTCAGCGATGGTTATCAGCTATCATTTTCGAAGTTACTGTGGGAAGTCTAAATGGAAGACACGCAACAAGTAATGGAGCTCGTCCAATAAACGAATTTTGCCCGAATCGATAAATATTTTACTGCTACATGGAATCAGTGCAGTACGCTGGTTGCACGACACACGTGACGACTGAATTAAAGCATCTGCTCCGCGTTACCCCGCTCATCTCGTCTCTTTCTCTCTCTCTCTCTCTCTTACTCTCTCACTCTTTCCTATTCTCTGAAGGTTCGATCGACATGGGCCAATTTAATTGGCATCCTGATTTACGTGCGCGACTTCGCGTGATTTGGAAAATTCGTTTACGCGCTTCATTGGAGCGCGAAAATCTCATTATCAGCGGCCGTTACACACGTATGAAAATCAGCAGTAACGGTGAATCAGCGAGGAGTCGGCCGGCGGATAAGCGCCGAAATGAAGAGTTGAAAAACCAACCTGGTAAACGCGAGTACATCCGTACGCGTGTAATACGCCCCCGTTAATTGAGCGCATAGCCCCGATTGATCAGGCGAAAACACGCGCGCGAGCGCGGGGATACGATTGCATTTGTCCGCGCGTTTATACAAGAGTTGCTTGCTACTCGGTGTATTGGGATATGATTCACCTACCTATATATTCGTACGAAAATGAGATGCCTCTCGTGATACTCGCCCGAGCACGCCAATGCTCTGCGGAGCTCCGCCTAATCGATCGGAATTCGATGCATCATTTCATTCGAGTGCTTCAGTCTTGCCGTTCGACCGTTTGATGCGCTTACAACGAGACACGCGGCCGCGTTGTTTTCCAAACTCTCTGGAATTTGGAATTTTCCGACGCGCCGGTACTTTTTCGTTGATTTTTTCCCCCTCGTCAGATTATAAACGCGCGGAAGATGCAATGCACCATTCGACAGCGGTGGTAGCGGTAACGGCGAATTCGATATGAACCCGCGCGTCCTGCCCGCGGTGCAGTCGCCGACGCGACAATTGCATCACGGCCAACCGCCGCCCCGCGTGACGAGTCAGTTGTCGCGCGCGGCCGACAATGATCCGCTGACGCCTCGAATCGAATCAGCCTCCCCGCGGCCAGATCTGCCATTCCGCTTTGGGCAGAAATTTTGCGCGTCGCGTGAGTCGATCGATTCGGCGGACGGCCTGCTGATCGCGCGCCGTTGGCTTTGCGGCGGGCGCGACAGTCCTCGCGCGGGTCGGGGAGGCGAGGGAAGAAAAAAAAAATAGAAGCGAAAGAAAAGTCAAAATCCGAGCTGGGTGTGGTAAGTGAGTGTGTGTGTGTGTGTATGTGCGGTGCGACTGTGGGGAGTGGTGGGGCGGGAGGGTAGGTGTGTACGCGCGTGCGCTGGGCCGGTGGCAAAGCTCGGCGCTGTCGAGGCTCGGAGCGCGTCCGCAGTACTGCCACGGTACTCCGCATCTCTGGTCAGCTGCAAGCCGGCGGCTCTCGTGTGTCGCGCTGGTGAATGGGGCCGGCGCCGCCGCGGCCGGCTCCCCGCGAACTCAACCAGCCGCGACGACCGGCCGCCGATTGGCCCATGGGCTCGCGGCGTCGTCGTCGTCGTCGTCCTTCTCCTCCTCCCCGTTGTTGCCGCCGATCTTCTCCCCGTTGTTCTCGTTCTTGTCGTTCTTGCCGATGCGGCTCGGGCGCACCGATCGCCCAACACTGCCAGCCCCACGAGTTCGCAGGTGAGTCGCCGAGAGTCCGGCGCACGTGTGCTCGTGCCGCCCGAGATCCAAAGGCCCTCGAGCCGGCTGTCGTGTATCGGCCGATCCGCCAATACCAGCTGCTTTGTGGACCAAGTCGGAATTCGGATATTGAAAGGGGCTCTTGTCCCTTGACTGCTTGATAATCGCCAGCGCGCCCCTCCCCCTCGCCGCTTGTCAACGCGCTTGATCGATCTACGTATTAGCGATATTGATCCCGAGTTTATTCACTCAGCAGTCGCGATGGACCAGTGCGTTCGATTAACGTTTGCCGCACTGGGCGAGACTGGAAATCAAATCAGGAGGCACTGCGCGCGTTGGCGCGAGGAAAACATATTTCGCGGAAGATTTAACTCGAAATCAGCTGATTTGAAAATTTATGAACTTTTCTCGCGTGGGTACAGTTCTATGAAAATTTATGGTCTTTCCAATTATTCGCAGTTTCTTCGTGTATTGAACAAAATCGGGTACTCCTGGTCGTCGGGCAAAGTATGCCAAGTAATGGATAGTAAGTTTTTCAATCATATGGATTGAGAAAATTCATATGGATTGAGAAAATTCAAGCTATCAGTTCTGTGCGATGGAGATTTGCATTTAAAAGATGCGATGAAATTAGCAAACTCGTTTCTGTAACGATACGCGGAGTCTAAGCTCAACAAGCTTCTGTCGTATCTTCTTAATATATATTGCGAAGGCCTTCGTTTAATATAAAGAACGTCTCGAGGCTGTTGAAAGAATAGATGGTGGATTTAGATAGTGAATTTATCCCGGAATTTATATAGTCGAGGGCTTCGAATACAAAAGCTTCATTAACCGCTTATCTACGTTAAGTATAATAACGAGAAGCGTTCCTATAGTGAATATCTTGATTATAATCTGCAACACAGCATTAATTGCGTTTTATAAATTGTACAGAAGTTAGAATACTGATGCAGTTTAATTATATCGGAATGTAATACGAGTAATACGAGAACATCATTGTCAGTGTTAAATCATTTGGCCGACGTGAACGAAATATTCACAATTAAGAAAAAAGAGTTTCAACTCTTCCACGTATAGGTAAACGATTAGTCTCAAGGCAAGCATGTGACATACTGTTTCCCACCGTGCAGGTAGAGAGAGTCGTTGTTGATGAATGATTTATATTGACCTATCATTAAATGAACCTTCCCAAACTTGATGATTTGAATTCACTATTATGATAGAGGTGAAACGTAACCGGTGTATTGACGTTTACCTAGTGGCTGAATGGATACACCAATAATGGTGAACTATACAAATATATCTCAGATAATATCGTATCAGAAATCACAAGTTGACTGTATATCCAAGATAGATCAATTAATCCAATAGCTAATACGCCCCAACAAAGGAGATAAACTGTTCAAATTTATTGATAAATGCGTTTATCCAACAGTGATATTCATCAAATTTTAATCACCACCGATTCAAATATAATTTTGTCGTTTCATGACAAAACAATTAATCGCATCGTGGGTTATTTTACTTCGCTGATCCAAAATAACTAAATAATTAACTAAATTCACAATAACTGAGAATGATAATATTGAGTGTAACAACTTTTAATTTAACATATCATAATATAACAATGAACGATATAACAAACCACCTTGAGTTAATCAGAGAATATCGCACATTGGATATCGCTCACATTGAATTAGTGATTAAATACTGCATACTCACCTAGTGCATACCTAGTGTGACTATCATAGATTTCACACATAAATTCATTACGAACGCCTATTACGAAGGTCTATTCCAACATGCGAATTCGTTAATTTCAGAACAATATAAATCAAATTCAAAAAGGGTATAGAAAAAAAAACCATCGAATCACTGAAAACAAGAGAAGTGTCAACTCTATAAACGTTCGAAAAATCGTCCATTTCGCGCGACCGAGTCGTGAAAATTTCTATGGAAACAAAAAAAAACGCTTTAATCGTCGGAATTTTCCTATTTATAGACGTCGAAACCTCGCCGCGGGTGCGAGCGGCGCGAACAATCGGGAGTGGCGGGAAAAGCACTTTGAAAAAAAACAACAACGAGCTCGATCAAAACATGATCAGCACTTGCGAGCGGCCGCGGCTCGATCGAATAAACAAAGCTCGATTCGGGCCACGGGTCGTTTCGCTCAACTTGTCAAACACTCGCCGATAGAAGGACAATATCGAATCGCGGCGAATCCAACTGACCCAAAATCATCGGACCGCCCGGCCGCTCCTGTCAGTTACACAATTCCGCCGACTGGCTCGGCAGCCCCTCGAAGGATTAATGCGATATACCCGGCGCGCACACGAGCACAGAGAGTCGTCGCTCGAGTCTGCTCTTGCGTAGTGCGAGGCGTGTCTTTTGAAGAGCCCCGGCGGCCGAAAAGCCAGTGACAAATGGTGGTACGATTCCTCCGGCGGGAGTCGAGCACGTGCCCGTTTTCCTTTTTTTCCGAGTCCCTTACTCCCCAAGGGAGCGCATAACGTAGGAGGCTGACGCCGCGGGCCTGCTGTTCCGTACGTTGCACGGGGCCAATTAGCGGCATCGAACGGCTCGAACGAGGCTCGCCCCCGTGTTTTCGCTGCTCGACAAGCGTTGCTTTCGTACCCCGTGAGCTGCAGTGCTCGCTCGCGGCTCGCCCGGTAAAGTTAGTCCCCGAAGGTGCGCGCCGGGAGAAGTAGCCAATGCACCTATGCATCCGATCGCCTTCAATTGCTATACTAGCCAAGTTCCAATTTGCTTCAAGTCAAGATCCGGACTTGGTTTTTGCTGTTGGATCTTTCCTCCTCCCCCCCGCCAACTGATTTTCAGACTGACGGACGGTCTTGCACGGCTAACTCGAACTTTCGGCTCGTTGGAGAGAAGCTGACGCATACGCCGTCCCGTGCAGGCGGATTTCTCCCGGCCGAACGCTCGACTAGATTTGAAAGGCAAAACAACTGATCCCGAAGGCATGTGCAGAATTAAATTTATTCCCTTTGAAAAACGCCGGCAACTTTCGTTCGTTTGAATATTGTAATATTACCCCGCCCTCCCTGTGTGCCGTGATATCAATGAAACTCCGTTTTTCAATTTACTTCCCGCTCGGGTTGTGTGGCCGCCGTGTAAATCCATTATGAACACGAGCAATATCAATCATTCAATAACACGTAATGTATTATCGATTCGTGTACCGTTGAAATAAGATATTACGCTCGTACACGAGCGTTAAATGTTTTCAATCTGCAACGATACAACACAATTCCCTCGTGCTTTATTTTATACTCTCTTCTTGTTCGCGTCACAACCATCCATCTCGGGCTGGTAACAAAAGAATTCAACAATGGGTATTCCCGACACTCGATCAGAATTACGACGAGTCGCACATCAAGTCGGCTGTGAAAATCATGTACCGGTAAAACACGTAGCTTTCTCTAATGGAATACGGAGTCTCGGCGGGGAACAATGGCTATTGGAAACGCCATCTTCGGCCGACAATCCACCCCGGAACCTCACCCGACTCGCCGCGTAATCTCCCCCCAAAACGTTGTTACGTGACACGCGACCGGGAATGAAACGCAACCAATCGAACCAGCCAGACGCTATTGAATCGCGCCCTCTAAAACGTGTGCCGTGTATATATTAATTTCTGCTGTTGGAGTAAGCACTGCGGCGCGGCGTATATGCAATAACTGACTCATGCCGTACACGTGCTGCTCACGGTGAGATTGAAATTTTTTATCCCTCTATAGTAAAATGATTTCCGACTCTGAGATTTTGTCAATGCCTCGGAGACTGAACGGATGCCCATTCCAGGGCTCGAAAGATAAGTTATCGCAGAGTTGTTTTTTGCATCTGTCATTTTTATAATTCAATCGCACCAGGTTATTACGCCAATGGCTATGACGGAACTCTGCTAAAAAAACAATGTAATTTTTCTTCATTTCACATAGTAAAAAATAAAGTACAACAATATGTGAATTGTTGGTTTTATTAATTGGTTCTACAATTGTATGACGCGACACATGACTATGCTACAGTGGAATTAATGGGGTTGAATGAAAGTTGGAATGATCTTTCTTTGTTTACACATAGCTGTACGTAAAACGCCACTGGCTGAAATGCTGAAAAGGCGAAGTTTTCTTAATTACATTCTCTGTGTAACTTGTTGAAATTGCCTGATCTCGCTGGTTGAACATCATTTCATACACACGCATGTAATAATAGGTATATATTTCGCGAACGGATTTGAAAATCTATAACAGAGACCGGTGCAGTAGTGGCATGAGAATCACTACAGCCGTTTGAAGACGTCTTTTTATTTTATACGAGACTTTGTTCATTCCCAATGTCAACACCGACATTTCATTAAATTTTCCCGCTGCGACTCTTGAATCAGGCGTTTCGCACTCGCGGCGTACGCTGAGAAAGTCAAACATTGTACTCCATTGAGAAAAAAAAATATTTACCATTGAGCCTCGAAACCTGTGTGTATAGTTTCTTTGTCCGACTTGGATGCAGGAATGTTCCCTTGAATCGAACAGCCTCGTTCCCCCCGTGTACTGCTATGGATTCTGTTTCTCACCCCCTCCCCTCCTCGCCGCCCCATTCCGCCAATCCGTCAAAGTGCTTTAAGGACGACCCCTTGCGGCTTGCGACGATTACTGTGGCCCAACCTTGATGGGATTGGGGCGATTTGATTTGCACTCGTGTCTGCACTCAGGCAAATAAAATCCTTCTTCGCGCTAAGCGAGCGTGATTCCGATCTCGCGATCAAGTTTTCGCCGTTCCCGCTTGGGGTGTATACGTGCGTGTGCGGGCCACCGCGGCGGAAGTTTTGCCAACTTGCTGAGCCAGGCGAGTCGAATATGTCACGACATCTGGATGAAGTTGCTTGCTAAAGAGGGGCGGGGGTGGGGGGCTACCGAGGTACATGGCTGACACGCGAAACTTTGTCGATTTTTTCGTCCACTCCTGATTCCGTGCAGTTGGGAAACGGGACGAAGCAGAATTGATGCCCGACGATGGGAGCGTAAATCGATTTCAGCGGCTGCCGCGCGCGCGATGCGTCTGCGTTGGGAGACGCGTCCTTCGGAGTCTCGTCATCCCCCTCTCGCGCCAGAAGGGGAGAGCGGTTTTTTCTCTTCTTCAATTTTTTATCTGGCGCTTTTTGGGCTAGTGGCGCGTCGGAATCGTTCGTGGGCTTTGCACGGGACATTAAACGTCTAGCCATTACTTTGCCCTCTATAGTGACGGTTCTTTCGAGAGCCGCGGATTTTATTCCAAAAGCATGCGGGCTTCCTGGGGAATTTTGATTTTTGAAAAAGTACAGTCGCTTGTCGGCCGGAGAATTTAGGGCTCGCCAATTTCGCCCTGTATAATTCATCTGAAGAGCTTTGCGATGAAGAAAAAGCGAATGGAATATTTTTTCGGTAATATCCTAAGTGACGATTCTATCTCGGTGAAAATATCCTGCCATTTCAAATCCGCTCGAAATTTAAGTCACGGATGAATAATTCACGACTTCTTTTCTTAAATTAATACAAATGGCTTTTCCCAGAGAGCATGCTGATGAAACACTGAGTAATGTTTCTTTTCTTTCTCGTTATCACGCAGAATCTGCCCACCTATCAGGATAAATGTCTCGGCGTTGAAATCGAGTGTTTTAATGGGCTGGAGATATCTATCAAGTTATTATTGAGTATGATTTATGAGTTAGGTTACGAAAACTCGTCATTGACTGGAGTCATATGACAAAGGGCAATCGATCGGATAATCACAAGAGGAAAAAATACGCATTCTAATTTGTAGCACGTCAGCTGAATGGAGTGATTATAGTCTCTCGCAAGATATTGATGTTGCACGTGTAAGCCACGACAGCTGTATCAGCGCTTCTATCGCTCATTTAACGTCTATTCAATATTGACATTTGTCCATTCGCCCTGACAAGTTGATTCATCAATTATTCAATCTACAAGGTACGAGCTGGTAACGAATGAATGATAGAAAAATATGGAAATTTTGGCGTGCTGCGTCTATCTCGTTTTTTCTCCCTCTCCTGCAACATAAAATCGTACACGAGGCGGATCTGCGACGTGAATTTGTAATTATAGCCATTCAAATGTTAATTCGTTCGCGCCGTTCAGTTATTCGCGAAGATGGAAAAATGCATGATAAATTTATCTTGGAAGATCAATACGACCCCAGTTTAATAGCCACTTCTCTGCGTCCCGGTATGCTTAACGATCCAATTAAGCAAATTAGACGGTCCGAGATCGACTGTATTACTCGGGAGGAAATACCTCGGCGCGGGATCTCGGGGAAATTTTTAATGCACGTTTCGCATAAAAAATAATCGCTCTTTGGAAAATCCCAACGGCGAGAGGATGGTCTATCGAGTGAGGTGTTGAATAGCTCGGGCGAACTCTTTGCCGGTACAGCTAGGCCAAGCTTATCGGCCGCTCTCCGGCTAAATATTCTCAGATAAGAAAGGACATAGCATTGGGCTATCGAGCCGAGGTGCTCAAAGAGCTCGGGCAACGCGTCGCGCGAGTACAGCGATACTCGAGCTTATCGGTTATCCCCGACTGAATATTCTCAGATAAGAAAGGCTATAGTTTCGGTTGTATTTTTCTCTCCCTCTTAACGCAATCCTCGCCCCCCCCCCTTCCGCCACGCTTGGTGGAATCGCGGCAATCGGTGGGTGCGCGTCGGAAAAATGAATCGCTCTCTAGCCGCGCGTGGCCCAAGCTTGCATGGCGAATCGGCATTTCTTTCGAAAGTCGCGTTGTAGATCGAGCTTTGAGATTGGCAAGTTTTCGCGAAGCACCCGACGCTTCTCGCGCGAGATAGCCGCAAGAAGAATAGCACGTCGGTGGCGCGGCCGCGAGAGACACGGGGACGAGGGCAGGGCGTCGCAAGGCAATAACCAACTTGAACTTTGACTATTACGGTGGCAATCACACACGCGCGTGCGGCTATCCGCGCGCAGGAGCGAGCCGGTCCTCCGCTCTGGCTGACTGCCAGCCGCGCGCGCGCACCAACAAGTGTTCCATCCGGGCTATCTGCCCGCGCTGATCGGCCGCCCCGAGCTTTTTCCTCTTCCCTCCGTCCACCCCTCGCCCCTCTCCATGCAGCCCGGCTGTAATTGCTTGATGAGCGCGTAGGGTTTGATGGGGATCTGCATCAACTTGATGAGCTTCTGTTGGGCCGCCCCGATATCATCGCGCTCGAACTACGCCAAGCTCCTCTGGCTGGATCCATCCGGCTGACAGGTGTGATACGAACTTGGGAGTTCACCGAGCGTGTCTTGCGGCTGATAGGCGCGCGTTTTTCTCCGCTCGTAACGATTTATCTTCTCGAACTGCGTTCCTGTGGGATTTTAAAAAGCGATGTGCCATTCGTTCTGTACACACTTGACATATTAAACGCTGTTTCTGTTAATCGACTTAGCTGTATCGGGCAGCTTTCTCTGCTCCATTTCCTTGAAAATTTACAATGGTGTGGTGAGGAACTTACGTTCGTATGGTGTACACATATTCATTATCGACTGGAAACTAGATTTCGCATTTATTTTGAATGATCGATGGTTACAAAGTTTCGGCAACCAAATTTTGACAGCGTTATTTCATCTTCCTATATTTTCATTGGCTCAACAGTGCTCGGGCGTTTTAGCATCGAACCGTATCGATCGAGACTGACCGTTCCAGGAGACGCAACCTTTGGAAGCTGGGGGTGACGTTTTACGGGGGATGAATTCGCGATTTCGATCAGGAGGAGTGGCTCAGGATCGGTCTTATTAATATTCCGAGGCACCCTCTGCATAAGTTGTTTGCAGAGAGGACAATGAATATGGAATGTAGCTTTGAAAGATCATCGATGTCTCGCATATAATCCAGGTATTTCCATATCGCTGCGTCCACTTGACTCCGTTGGATTTTAATATATTCTGCATTGTCGTGCTTTCACTTTGTTACACAGGCCCGATACAGTTTCGGCTTGTTCCCGGCTGATGGATATGAAGTTCATATGGTTGGAAACATCCTTCCTTATTCAAAGTTATATGTTTGACGAACGATCAATATTTTGGAGTGTGAAATTCGGAACGATTCAAACTTTTTGGGTTGTTTTTATTAAACACATCAAAAAATAAATGGTACGTACGACCGACGATACGACGATCAAAGAAAACTCAGTTATTGCTCACCAGTTTTGAATTTGAATATTCACTTTATGATATTGAAATGTAAGCGTTTTCAAAATTTAAAACTATTGAAAAATAACTGTTTTTGGTTGTCCATATATTGCTAGTCGAATGAATATTATTCACTCTTTGTGAACAGCCTGAGAAGGCTAGAAAACGTCACTGTCGAAATGTTTGAAATTTATTTGACTTCAATATTCTAACATATTGGCTCTGGATGATTGTTCATAAAACATCATTCTCTGAAGCTTGAAAATGCATATGAGTAATTGAAATTTGATACGTTAGATCTTCAAAATCAAGGGGATTCAGCTCGCTCGTTATGTAATCATCTTCGTTTCGCGAATGAAATGCAAACTCATTAATAACGGGTATGTATACGTCTGTAAATACATATTCTGTCACAACGCACACTAATGATGAGTTAGTCTATGACGTAGAGCTAATTGAAAATCACCTGTCACGAACAATAATCAAAAGCCGATGTCATTTTGTCTTACAGGGATGAGAAGAACATGACTGATTAGAAATATATATAAGGATCCGCGGATTCGAATGTAATCCAGGACTCGTCGAGGATTAATTCTATTCGACGCGTTTTTCTACACGAATGGGAGCCTTGCTATCCCACACGTGCATCTGGCGTCGTCAGCATTTATGAAAAAATCGATCCTTCAATTTTTCCCCGATGTCTATCGGATTACATTCTTTTTTTAGTGCAGCATCAAAGCCCTTTGATATAGCATAAAATGTGCCTCGCCAAGGCGCTGTGGATTTGTGGTCAATTTACATGGTCTCTGCGTACGGCCAACACTATACGGGGTAAATGTGCGTCGCAAGTTGATGCTTTCCGAACTGTGCTTATGAGGGTAAGCCTCTCGGGAAAATCGCCCATTGTGCCGGAGAAGTTGAGGCCTCGCCATGAGAACGGAAAAACCGGGAGGAGATCAAGCGAGAGGTCGGAGTAATATATACGCGGGACGGCTCGTCCTTTAGCCAAACTTTGCGAAACAAACATCTGCGATCCCCGTATTGTGTATATATCAGCTGCGCGCGAGCGTCCACCGCCCCGGCTGCTCGGCAGCCCAAACTTATTAGCGTCATATTGAAAAAGTAAGAGACAAAGCGAAAAGAAAACAGCAACAGCAGCGGCGGCGGCGGCGGTGGCTCGAGCGAGCGAGCTCTCGGATAAATGCCATTGGCCAAGCTAATAGTTTGCGCACACACGCGAACGGATTAGAGTCTGGCGGGCTTTTATAATTCCGGCTTTGTCCTCTCTCAGCCTCGAGAGCCCGCTGTTGTATTTTCCTCTTAGGCTCTCGTCGACGTCCCCAAGTTTTTTCATTCCGCGACCTTTTTTTTCCTTCCCTGTGGCGCGCGTGCGAGCGTGCGAACGTACCGGCATTTCATCTCTCTTTCTTTCTCTCTCTCCTTCGCTCTCACTCACTCTTGCGTTTTAGCAAACGACCGACGACGGGGGAAACAGAGAGCCGAGCTGCGAGGGAAATCGCGACTCCCATCGAGCCCGAAACACAGATGCGAATCAAAGTTGATGCGTTGAATAGACTGTATATAGATTGCTAGTACGTCGATTTCGAGTGTGTGTGCGCGTGCGTGTCTGTGACATGTACGTACATACATCGGAGAAAGTGAGAGACGTCGAGGAGATGGCACTAAAGATGGGACCTTTTCTTCTCTACTTCAGATGAGATTTCGATACGCCCTTCGCATTGAGTACTCTTCTACTTGTGAAAGAGGAGAGCGTTCCGACTGACGTGGGCGTTACATATCATGATGATTGTGGAGCAGAGTTTCAGAAGAGTATATATATCCCGATCGTGAAAGCCGAGAAATAAATTATACTGTGCTAGGTTTATTTAATCCTGTTTAGATTCCGCATGGAAATTCAAAAGCAGTATTTTGAGACGACACGAAGCCGGTGAATTGTCGATGAGGGTGTATTTTGATTGAATTAATGTGGCGCAGGGGCGACCGTCTGGCCACATCCAGCAGTGTTCTACTGATTTTCTGGAGCTTCGCCGTGCGTTCGGTTTGAGGTGTCGAGTATTTCTCTTTCGCTGCGGCGAAGCGGGAGTACCTTCAACATGAATGGTCGCGTGCGCGTAAAAATCTAACCGTCAAATAAATTGCGACAATAGCGTATAGACTATGATATACGGCGGAGGAGAGTTTATTCGACATTCCGCGGTTATCGCGCGGTCTCGCTATTATTCTCCAATAAAAAAACTGGACTCGCATCCTCGGATTCGCATCTGAAACTTTTGATGCCACGTTAATTTTTCATCCGAGCGCCATTATCTTTTCGATGTTCCTATGGTATTTCGGTGTTACAACTCGAGATTTTACCTTGTACGCACGAGAAATCCACGGTATTTCCCGGCGGTGCAGTACGTGAATTTTTTTACCGGCGGGGGGGGGGAATTTAAATTCGGCCTCGGATAAAATATAAGAGTGGCTTACGGCACGAGAATGCGTACCGCGAATTGCGCGAGAAAATAATAAAAGGTCAAACGTAGCGTGGGCGCACGATGTATTTGCACAGCTGTGGAAATCGCCAGGCTCGCCGCGCTCCAATCTTCATGCATCTTCTGGGAAATACAATAGGCTTCAGCCATTGCTTTCACCAAAAATTCATTGTGAAACATGACGAAAATCCGAAAACTTTGTCAAACATGAATATTGCAATTTGACAAATCGCATTTAGCCAGATGGAATGATCTGAGAATTTCATGGTGTCGAGCGCAACCGTTTTTACCGAGCGTTTTTTCCGTGTCAGTTATTGATTCGATATTTATTGTTTCAGTCACGGTGGAACTAGCATGAAAAATGTGTTCCGAGCTCTCTTGAATTTTGAAAATGATTCATTCGAATAGTCGATTAAATTCTCATGCAATCTTCCGTATTGGACTTGGAAACGTTGCTCTCTCAAAAGTAATTTATTGTGATTTCACGTTACATCGGATCGTTGGAGCACTTCTACCTGATTGAGATTGAAATTCAAACTATGCACAATTGTTTCTTGTGCATACTTCTCGTTTAATCAAAATGCAGTTTTTCGCAGATCCATGAAAATTGTTCAGCATGATTAAATTTTATTGGAAAGAGGCATTGAAACGGAACTGAAATATGCGGCTGTCTCATTCTCGAATGTAACCACGAAATAAAACGTTTAAGAATTTTCACATTATGCATTGCTCTGATGTAAACAATCCATTGGAAATTATCTTCCCCATATGCATATCACTTCATTTTAGCAGGAGGAAGTTGATTTGATACAAAATCTCTATTAAACAAATTAATTTAAATAGCTCTCTCGATTTTACACATAAAGTAATAAAAGCTACTTATAATAAAATTTGATTCTACTCTTATTTATAATAAGTCGAATAATTCTTAAAACATTTATCCTGTAAGAGAGCTAAACTAATTTTAAATGCAAACACTCAATACATCAGTTACATTAGTCGATAAAAGGAACAAAATAATGAAATTCACCGTATCTACTTCTTTCAATAACGATATGATTCAGCCGCAAAACCGAGCAAATATTGCCAGCGTGCCGTGACTTCCCCCTGAGACATTCTTTTTCATACCTGTAAACCGTTCTGGTGCATGCGACAGTAATGCATGCACCCCCAACATACGCCTTTCTAATTTAAATTTAATGACGCGTACACTTCAATATATTTTTTTCAGCTAGAGCATATAACTGAGGTACGTCTTTAAGATGACCCACTCAACAGTCACTGCATCTCGTTAAATGCGAATCCCTCAACGATGCTTGTGGCAAACGATTGTATGAAACATTAAAAAACGACTGCCAATTTGGGCTCTCTTACGCCGAGAATCGACTTTCTCAAAAAATCATCATTTTGGATATTAGACTTACGTAATCGAGAAAGAAAAATTGATAACTCAAGGGGTTTACTCGGCTTTATTGGGTTCACTCTACAAAAAACGAAGACCTATTGAAGCAATTGATAGAAAAGACGTATGACGGGAAAAAATTGATTTATGAAGGTGCTAAAGAATCGAATGATATGTCACTCAATTTTTTTGGCTCGGTCTGAGTCTGTTGGAAAAATTCTCACTTATATCGGGGAGAAATTAGGTGGGATGTCTTGGTTATCGAAGTAATCCATATGATGACTGTGTTAAACTGGTGTAAACATTCGCGACAGGTCGAAATATTTTCTCCAATGTTCCCAGCAATATTCCGTGTCGATGCTTGTACGAAATCCAAAGGAAGGTCTTATCGGGTACACTTGCCTTACATATACGCACGAGGTGACCATATAAACACGTTCTCACAATTACAAGTACGTAATTTGGACCTGGCACCGTTAATTGTGCTTCGCTCCAAGTCGTCCCCGCGTACCCAATCGCTGGAGCCACGCAGATGCATGTCCACTCACACGCAGCCCACTTGTAAGGCCTCTCTCCTGCGTCGAATCGATGCACGAGCGGCGTCGTGGGCGCGCCCCGGTGTCAAATTTATAACCGTCAACTTTGACCAGGGAGCGCAAACAAAATGCGCATCCATCCGCGTGTTTCCGCCACTCGCCGCGCCCCCGCATGCAGCCCCTTCGCGAGTCAATTACTCAATTGCAACGCAAACACCCGTCCGTGGCCGCGGCACCATAAAGACGCGCGCGCGACCCGTCTCTTCCCGGATTAGCGCCCTTTTTCCCCTCGGTTTTTTAACGAGCCACGCTCGTCTTGTTTATGACGCCGCTCGGGCCGGCCGCGCGACCCGTGATTTACGATTACGGCAGGTCCGTCGGCTCGCAATCAACTTTCACGGCCGCTGCGGTCGCTTGTCCTCGGCAGGCACTGTTTATACAGCTCGGCCATAAGGATATCCGAAACAATGTTTGGCGCGCTTGAATTTTCGCGGGCGAAGCTCGAGCAACCGATTGAATTTTGAGTGGCTTCGCTATCCGCAGGCCATCACTTTCTCAAACGCGAGTGTTCTCGTACCATTGGCCGTGGGCACCGTGCATTCGTACCCGAAACTTGGTGAGAACGTACGATGTGCCCACGAATTTGCGTGCTTGTCGCCTCCCAGCGAGCGTCCGATGGAAATGAATTGGTCCGTCCTCTGTGTGTACACTGCCTTGCATCTGATCACCGCGCGAGCGTTTGTTCAGGTGCTGGGAAACAGAGGTACACACGTGGAAAACACAAACATTCGAGGGACGGTTACAGTTCAACGAGTTATGTCTCGGAGGGGCTTTCGAATGTTCTGTACTATACATTCATAGAAGAATACACCATGGATTGACGTTACGTTGACATATAAATATCAGTTTTATAATCGCTAACAACGTGATTCAAGACTTCTGCCAACTCCTTGCGCAAATCCAAATCGAATCGGTTATGTTGATCTTACGATAGAGAGTGTTTCTGTGTCATTTGCACTCTTGTGACGTTGAATCGAAAGCTCTTGGTACTGAATTATTGCGGGTTCCCTTGGGGGCTGCAAATATTGAATCATTTTTTTTCACCGGCTTAATGTGAATCAACTCTAAACCCTCCTAGACGCTTGAAAAGAAGATATAAATATTTAGAAGTGATTGATGATTCTGCTCTTTGAGAGCTTATGTGAGGATCATTTTTGTTACGGCTTTTGTGGAGAAATAAAGTTATTGATCCCAGACTTTCTTCAATGCAATTTAAATCTGATCGTATCAAGAACAAACGTGGTGAAGTTTCCGACACATTCTCATATTTTATTATGTGGCAACAATAGAAAAGCGAGGAGCTACTAACAAAATTTGCAATGTCACTTGGATGAGTTTTTTTTTTCATTTTCTTTCATGAGAAATACACGACTTTTATTTTTGATCGATTTCCCCTCTTTTCTAGTATAGACGATTGATTTACTCCATCTCATACTCAACTGATGGAGGGCTAATAATCTTCTTACAATCACTATATGTCACGACGAGCCTGAAAAGAATTCAAATCTCATGAGAAAGCAGATTGATTATTTTATACCACTTCATATTTTGATTTATATCTAGATCACTATCCAATTGTTCTCATACTGTATTGTACTTCTAGTGTCATGCTGTGGACTTTGTCATACTCTCTGAAGAGTGTAATTTGAAAATATGATACAAAAACGACAAAGAGAATCTTGAAAACAATTGAATAGTAATCAAATGCATGAAAGAAAGAAGTACTTTTTCTTTTTCCTATCTCATCGTATTAAAATATTTTCTAGGTCTATCGCGATGGTCTTCCATATCTCAGAATATGGATATAAGATTTGGGATTCAAGAGTGAGTGTCGACATGATTCTAGAATAATTAATAACTCAATGTAGCTTCACCAAAGATCTGGACTGCAACGTGAATTGACTCGTATTCTAAATTGATTATGCGTTAGTGTGTCATGTAATCACGATGATATACCTTATTGTAAATTTAAGCCAACACGAGGATAAAAGCGAAAGTTCTGTCGTAACGTATCCAGGTGTAAGTACTCGACAACAATCAAAATGAACAAAGTATAAAATTTAACAGACCCAGAAACTAATCCAAGTCTGTGATTTGCGCATTCTGCAGTGTTCCGTTAACTTAAATTATACGAATTAGAGAAAGTGAGACGGAGGCAGGAGGAAATGGTGAGAGACAGAGTGAAAATAGGGAGGAAAGCTACACTAAGGACTTTTGAGAATTTCGTGAAACCGGGAAATCCTAGACAGTTTCAAAATATGCGTACCAGTGCCGCTGAGCTTGAATGCAACAGCAGACTGTTAGTCGTAGTTAAATAAAAATTTAACGTTGTACATTTTAGCCAACTTCTGTCCTCCTTTCGTGTCTCGACCTCATTCATTAGTAAGGTTTTTTTGTGGAAACACTGTAACTGCTGCTGAAAAAGTTTTTCATTCGACATTTATCATTTCACATGGATATGAATGGAGTATTTTCGGAGGAAATAGTTGTAACGCAGGCCAGTCAACTCACATAAAGTGTGCGGAAGAAAAAATTAATGAATCAACTTTAGCATTCAAAATATGTTCCCACCAGAATATTAATTAGCTTATTCTTTGGGAAGATATATATTAGGGGAAGATTGGGAGATTCCTACTTTGCTAATTAAAAAACTTGGCCTATCGTCCTGCGGAGTAATCAATCATACTTTCTGGAAGTTGACGTGCTAACCGAGTCTTCAGAAATATCACACGACAACATACTTTTCTCCCGTCGCGTCATCGCACGTATGTAATTACTAATGACCGAATAGCCATCGATATATATCTACGCCACCAACGAGTGTGACCAACTGTTTGATTTCACCCCCCGTCAGTGTATGTACTGGCTGTTGTAACGACAAACTTTGCCAAATGTCACAACTTTGGGGGGGGGGGGGGAATTTGCTACAGCGGGCAAAATATGAGTCGAAAACCTGGGCATAAAACCATCCATACATGTAATTGAAATCACTCTTGTATAATCCTTTGCGCTCGTTTGTTACATGTCGGATAAAAAGTACTTCCAGAGCATGAATTATTGATATCCGAAAATTTTTACATTTACATGCGACGGTCAACTTTTCTACAGTAATATTTGGAGAGATTGTGCGCTATTGATCATGAGAATATAAATTTCATGAGATTATTCTTGTTGTTAATTTTTCACAATTCATACTGTAAAATAATCTGATTAAGAGATAATAAGCAGTCGAGTGGCCGTTTTAAATCTACTGCAGTACTGTAAACCCAGAAATAATCTTGAAATAAAACGAGATAATCATTATTTCAAATTTCCATAGTGTATTTCCCAATGTTTATATTGTTTATCATTCCTATACTCAAATAAATTTCTTCTCAAACGAATGAGTATGGAGAGATTCATTGAGATTTTTAATCGATAAGTGCTTGATTCGAATTGATTATCTTCACAATACTACTCCAGAAAATCGACTCATATCGTCACGGTAATAAATTGACATTTTTGTAAAACTCCCTCTTTGATACTTCCTGTGGAAGACTCCGATAAGCTCTGAAAAATAATCGAGAGTCTGTATAACTCGGGTACCAGATGTATGGCGTGATTCATGAGCGCTGCCGTTGAGCTTTTCGACTCAGGACTCAGACACCAATACAGCGAGGTGATAACATTTTTCAAATATTTGCCTTTTTGTTTTCAGTAAAAAATGCTTCATGTACGCGATTGCCATCGATCTAACGAACCCGCTGATACTCGAATTTTCAGTCGTTACTGCAGGAACGATGTATCTATGTCAAAAAGGGGGGGGGGAGGGCTTGTTGTTTGTAAGCGTGGGATTATGTAGGAAAACGAAGGACAACGCGATAGCATTAACTCGAGTTGGTGAAGTTTAATTGATGCTCGCTCTTACAAAAGCGTTGGTACCTGATGCGTTTAAGCACCTGACGCAGCATGAGGAAATATTCTCGGGATGTCTCTTGCGCCTTTGTTTGTTCCGGTACACGTTTACACGAATTATTAGTCTGATTTTTTTGCAGGATCCAAGTGACGTTTTTACAAAAACTGGTCGAGTAAATGATAAGATTGTAAAATTGACTTTAGAGATAGATCTATGATACCAATTAGGAACGAGTTGGAAACTATCGACGAGTGAGGCTCCTCAGTAGGAGCGGTTTACCCTCCGAACTCTAATTCTCAAGTTTAAACTACGTACAACTCATACCGAGAACTCCGTGTTTATGGAAAACCATTGCATCTTCGTGAAGTTTTACCAATTCATAGTCAAAAGTGCAATACTTGATCCGAATTTTTTTGTTTCCAATATTTTTGTTCATACTAATCCGACTTCCAAAGGATGAGACGTCGTAAGCGATTGAGCGAAAACATCTGCTGAGATCCTTCGAGTCTTCGAAAGCATGCTTCCCCACACTTCCCAATGTGCCTTTTCCCACTTTATCCGAGCCTCAAAATGCAAAACACCCATCCTCTATTTTCCCCTCATAAAAAATTCATCCTCTTATCCGCCCGCCCGTACCACTCCGTCCTCGAAACGGGACGCAAATAATATATGCTCCGTATACTCAGGCAGACGTTGATCGAGCTGCTGGACAGCGTGGGGCTGGTTCAATTCAACGGATTTATGGGGCCGGATTAGTTGGGCAGCTAACTAGCGCTCGATTGGCATCTTCCGATCATTGTCAGGCAATGTACTAAATCAACAGACTTCCCCTCGGAAAAGTGCGCATGATTAATCTTCACGCCACGCTGGGATATCGACCTTAGCGCTTTTGTCGTGAACTTTTCAAGGCACATTTAGAAAGATTTTCATGGTCAGGCATCTTGGGTATTGTGATTTTTGTGAGTGAAGGGGGAGGGGGCGTTTTTCACCGAGACAGAAAGGTAATTAAAAAAGTTCGTCAGGATCTGGTCCGGATTCCGTTGACCTTCAGAGTACCGAAACATTTTCTATTTATAGAGCTGGCTGGACTTCTTTTTTTACTCTCTTTCTCTCTCTCTCTCTCTCTCTCTCTCTCTCTCTTTCTTCCTTTCTCTCACTCTCATTCCAAATTTGTATCTTGATACAATAAAACATATCTATCTATCTATCTATCTCCGACGGACGTGACGCTTATTTACCTTTCATTAAAATTAATACTTATCTTGGTGAGGGAACTGTCGGTGCTTATACGTGACAATGCCATTCAAACAAAAGAACCAAGTTATTTTCATTAAGTTGATTGGATGGACATATTTTCTTTAGTAGTCTCAAAAGATTAATTATTTAGATAATGAATGCATCGCATCAATAATTCACAAAGTTAGTTAGTTCAGGACCGGGGATTTTGGTTGCCTCAATGAGGCTCGTTCATTCAAGTGAAAATTTGCACATTCCACTTTATGCAAATGTATATGATTCATTATATGAATTTTGTATAAAATCAATAAGAATTTTTAAGAAAAAAAGTATTTCAAAGAGCTCAATTGAATTTTATTTTCTATGGACCCACGTTTTGCGCTTAATTTCTGGTGAGAATTTCAAATAAATTTTAACAATCACAAAAAAGTGGGATTGTTTTTCAACAATCCCACTTTTCTGAAGTAATTCTGGCTTCTCCATTATATAGAGAATATACATTATTTTTTCATTGACTTCTCTTGGCTGCAACCAGTTTATGGGTATAAATCAAAATTCTCTCAAATTTGGTACATAATTTACCCTGAAATTTTCTTATGTGAGAGTTATTCATAAAATGTATGAGAAAAAATGAATTCCATGAAAAACTCTTCGATTTTGTTAGAATTCATTGGATCATCAATACAAATGACGGTCAAGTATCGATCATTGAAATTTATTCAGTCATTTATTGTGTTATTTGATAGATTTTATTCTCCTAATATCAACTTTGTGAGGATGTAACGAATCCCAAAGATCATCATTAGAGAACGTGCGATGAAATGTTCCCGGCCTTCCGCTCAAACTCATAATATCCTCGAATCAATCAAAATTCACGAATGAGACGCACGTACTCAGAGCTTGGACGTGCTCTGATCGCAAATGTTTGATTTTTTCCGAATTTATTGACTAGCTGTGTCAGTGAACTTTTGTCAATTTTTTTGTTCCTTCTGGCAATCTTACTGATGTTCCTTCAATTCGAAATGGATTATAAACAATTGAAAATTAAATTAAGTTTTCAATAAACTCTAATTGAATTCCAACACATTGAATCTGAATTCGAATTCATACATTTCTGACTGCTATCCATTTTGTATAACTTCATTGTATATTTTTGTAAAGTTGTTATATATCTTTTAAGGAATAACTGTTGCGAGGGTACACTTTATCACTTTACTCGCGCAAAGAGCAAAACTTTAAAAATACTTTAGGTGATAAGGTGCAAGTAATACTCTTCTTCCCAGTATTAGGTGATTTTATTGGTCATCCCTGAACCTTGTACGTATATTTTGCACGTCAGCTTCGAAGTATATCATCTGGCTCATATTTTGAGAAGCTTGTTGGTATCTCATTTAACTTTATTGTTTGAACCCTGTTGAAACCCTTGGGTAATACTACACTTTTCTTCGTTGATAGGAAGTTTGCTGGGGAACGTTGTAAAGTATATAATTAATTCAGCTGCCCTCAAATCGTCCTGTCAGAACAAAACAAAGAATTTCGATATAAATAGTTGATATCCCAAATAGTCAGCTATACGGCAACTCAAGGCAAAACGACGCCAGAATATTGTTTCCAACTATATCTTCGAATCATATATCAAGAAAAAAATCGAAAAACTGTCTCCCAAATTGTTTATAGCCTATAATATAGATTAATGATAATGATCAACTTAGTCTAATTTGAATTTTTTAAATTGTCGTCACAGCTGGGTGAACGCAAGGATGATGCTGCGGCGGTTGGCCGAGGGAGCCGAGTCAAAAGCGCTTTCGTGGCGGGAGAGCAACGGCCCCGGTTAGCGAGTGGCACATATATAGATATACAATAGGAAGCACGTGAGATCGTCATGAGCGTGGTGAAAGCGAGTCAAGTGGCGACAAACGCGTCGTTCGCCGTAGCTTTCGACGACGTCACCACCGTCGCCACGGCCCTCGCCCTCGGCATTCTCATCCTCGTCACTATAATCGGTGAGTTATTAAACCACGTATGACTGTACTCGGCTCGTTCCACTCGCCCCCGATCGACATTCCCTTCACTCGGTCGGCGAGATCGCACTCGCGAATTGCTTTCCTTGCATCGTGCTATCGGAATGCGTTGTTTTTTCGCTGGTTTTGCGTAACTACGACAATCACTCGATACCACCTATTTTGCTGAAAATAATTCAAACGTCTCAAACGACTGACTACGTGATTTTAATGACTGTAGCTGACTTCAATTCACGACCAATATTACGCAGCTTTTAATCGACTATTCTCTCTTAATTGGATATTTTCTCCCTACCGGGAGAAGAGTGTCACTTTTTCTCTCTGGTATTCGCAAAAAATGACCATCTTATTCTGCTCAAGACAAAAAAAATAAAGTAGATTGTTGAACAAGTTAATTTCGAGGGTCTAACCGCATCAACTCAAATGAATCGAGTTTCATTTCGACATCCTTACATGGCTTGGTCTTCAAGATTAAATTTTCAATGATTCAAACATGATCGAGTGAGATCGAAATACCTAATGAAAAATAGTCTAGGCTATTTGAGCATACGCAGACTTGCAACCCAAGCGCAGATAGAAAACGATTTTCGTGCTGAAAATACCTATTCTCGCTCGGGTGTATATTATAATATTTTCCGCGGTGTATTTACATTCAATAATGTATCACCATCGATAAGCGCATGTGCAAAAGACGAGTTTGACAGCTTATCGAGAAGACGGTTGAACTTTTGTGATACATATTTGACATTTTCGCTACAAACATACAGCCGGGTATCTTATGCGGGTAAAACGAATCCACTAGTTTGTCGACCTCACGAGAGTGACTATTTTCGCGATGATTCACAGTCACTGGTTGATATTTACCTAGGAAAATATATACAATTTGCCTGCTACATTCGAGACTTGTATATTGGAGTAGTACTCTGCAGTCTGGAAAAAAATTACGATGTAAGAATTTGGAAATATTGAAGGGGACCGAAACATGTGGAGATACTAATCGAATTGCCCAAATGAAAATGGCGCAATATAATTAACACATCGAATTGTTAAAATTTCACTCGCTACCCAGTTGCTGCGAGTGATAAATCTCGAACGATGAGTTCTCCCCTCAATGGCGGGAACTCGCGTGGTTTGCAAAAATTGATAAAACGCACAGCCGCGCGAGGAGGGAAACGAGCTGGCCGCATACGGCAGCCTCGTTCTCGTTGTTTGTGCTTTTAATTACGCGCCGAGCACCGGGTGTTTTTCCACCCCATTATGATAGCTCGAGAGCCAATTCCCGATAACTCAAGAGAGGCAAAGAGAGAGGGAGAGACTCGGAGGCGCGCGCGTGAGCCGCAATCAACGCCGAGTGTTCACCGCGATTTTTCACCGCTTCTCCGCCATTAATTCGATGAGGCTCCAGTTCGAGCTCGACTGGGCCGAGCTTGGCTGATGAATGGAGCTTGGCCGCGGTTCTATCGGCCCGACTCCCTGTACCCATTTCGCGCGCAACTACTTGTCGAGATGCCGCAGACTCCTCTTCCTTGTATGTATATGCACTATATTCACTCGCTTGTCTTCGCACGCAAATTCGTTAGTTCCTCTCGCGGACTCACTCCATCACTCGGTCAAGTGCGGCCAGGGATTTTCAAGCCTTGAGCTGAGGACACCGAGAGCCAAGGCCCGAGACGAGGTGGATGTATGAATAAGGCATGAGAGGCCACCCGAGATATACGCGACACATGTGCGTGTTTTCATTCCCGATTGTGTTTCGACGCGTCGAAATACTCATCGGCTGGCCTGGACTCGGGTCCGAACTTAGGGGACTATATATATGTCGATGCCTCTAACAGAGAGTGGAACAATTCAGACGCTGCCGCGAAGTGTTTTTTCAAGAAACAATCAATCTACTCACAATTACTTCTGAGTCTCTCTCACTCTTTTTCTTCCTCATGAACATTGTATAGAAATGTAGCAGTTATTATTACTATATTGAAAAGAAGATCACTTCACATTTAGGTCTTCAATTCCACTGAAATTATGTGGGTAGTTTTTCAATACCCCAACAAGTCATATTTGCAGTCAGTCAACAGCTATAACATTTGATTTGTCTGAGATATTAACCAATTGCAATCATTGCTGATTTTATGAGTGCGTAGTATATGACTGTATTCATGGAATGTCATACGTATAAATATCCATTCTTCGTATAGTAAGATAACAATATCTCCGGGAAATAAAACCAATAGAATTACGGCAGATATTATTTATTTGGGTAACCATAAACTATTTACCAAAATTCCGGCGAGATCTGAGACCCAAATCCCAAGTGGCGTTTTAGTAAGGAACTTAAATGGACGGATGTTTGTGTTTTCTTTTCCGAAGACTATGACGTTCGTATTTGGGGCTGTTTTTGTGGAACTCAGAGTTGTATATTTGCAACCTTCATCGATTATTATAGGCCCAGAAGAGACTAAACGTGATCTTTTTCATTTACTCAAGAACAATTCTCATCATTTTCACCTCTAAAATATCGTAATTCATGTTTCCTGTTAATAATAAGCCTATCAAGCATGTTCCGCTCAATTTCGCTGGATTCTGCTCTCGTTTCCACTCTTTGTGGGAATCTGAATTATGCTACTCTCAATTCGAGCGGTTCTTCACTGTAGCACTTCTAGCGGGAATATCATGGAGTTATTATGGAGTACTGCTGAACTTATGGATGCATAATACCTCCATTATTCTTGCCAATATTAGCCAAGGGCTGCTCCTCAATTTAGAACGCTTTACCGAAACTCAACAAATATATGCCGATAAGATAAAAAAAAAACTTGAATACAGCACCACGGTAACTACTAAAATATGAAAGGCGTACCTTGGAAGTTTTGAGGGAGTACCGTAGTCAGAAACCCCTCTCTGTTCATTGTGTGGAGTCTCGATGTTCTTGGAAATGTTTTTATTAGTAATTTAGTGTTTCTAGGCAAACTCATCTCGAGTGGATATTGAATAGTAAACATTACTTACTTTGAATTATTCAGATTAATGATTAATTCCAACAGCTCGTGAGTTCAAATATCCTGGGCATTTCTGATATCAAAAGCTGTCTTCATTCTAAGTCTAAAATTAATTAAGCAATTTGCTGAAGGCAAATTTTGAATTGAAGAATTTGAAGAAGCAATTTATCAAGTGTAAATTAACTGTTTCAATATTGTTCAGTATCTATCTATTTCGCTTTCGAGTTTATCTCGAAAATGTCTTGTAGCAAACTGAATTTTTCAATTTAAAGATGTTGGATCGCATAACTTTATGTAAGACGAGGTGAATTTTATGAGTATATATCGTGCTGAAAATTCGCGAAATTAATTTCAAAATTCAAATTAATCAATGATTGAGTGATTTTGGAATAAAAAATAGAGTATTTATAATTTGAGACACGGATGAAGTATATCTACTTTATCTTCTTGGTGCATGTCCGAGGAGGTCGGATTTATTCTATTTGCACAGCCAAGCAATATCTTATAGTTAAACCAACGCGAGTGAGCGCACATGAAAATTATGAGTATAGTCAGGACGTTTCCTTTAATACATCGTCTGCTGGCTCAATCAGCTCGTAAAGATAACATATCATTATGCGCCTTGAAATATAATTTTCGAACTATCTAGTATTCGTACTAACATCTTTTCGAATCGTGAAGTTCTTTGCAGACGAGAACATAATAATTTGATTATATTCTGGTATTGACCAGGATACCACCCCACGTTTGTGTTTCCAATTTCACTGAAACTTTTGGAAGTAGTTTTTCGATACCCTAACAAGTTAAACTTTCAATCGTTCGTCGGCTAGCGTTTTGATTTATCTGAGATATTAACAGATTGCTGATCGTTGCTGATTTTATGCATCACCACCTCCCAAATTTTACAAATGAGCACCGGCAACTCATACAAAAAGATAATTCTCATCTCTAGATGGTAGTAGGCAATTGGAAGACAAAGTATGAAATAATATAGTTTGGGGCAGTTAGTTTTATTGAGGATTAAAAATTAAGTTCTTTCGATCACTTGTAAAGTCAATTATTCGAATATGAAGAAAGATTTTGAAACTGAAAGAGTTAGTAGAATGTAATTAATTACGTTTTAGGTATCAAAGCAGATGTGAATATAGTTCGAGAAATTCATGTACTGCTAACATAGAATTTCACATATAGCTTTTCAAACGCATCAATTCGGGATAAAGTCACTTTACAGCTAGCTTATCCGAATTCTCACTTCGTATTTCGATGTGAAATCCTCGTAGAGCCTCGAAACTATTTGCTCCTTTCTTTACGAGTACACGAATCCTGATATGATTTCGTATACGAAAAACAGCGGCCAAAGACACCGTCGCGACGAGAGCACATTGACAGGAAATATCGGACGATCAATTTCGAGGTTGGCTGGTGACACTTCTCCCGGTGGTCGCTCGGCGCGCGGGCTCTGCAATCCATCAAGCCCGTGTAATCACACCTGCACAACTGCAGTCATGATAAGCCGGATCGAACGTCAAACTCGGGTAAAGTCCCCCGGGAATACGGGAGAAGAGGCGACCTGAAATGGGATTATGATAAAAAGAGATGCGCTCGCGCGGCCCAATCAATGCAGCAGCTTACAAGTGGCGTTGCCGAGCTCGTCGCAAGACGTGAGCCTCGGCGATTGGCCAAATCAACTTATCAGCGCAGCCGCTCCCGAGAGTTTGCTCTGGCTGAAATTTCGTTTGCCCACCGGACCGAGTTCGCTGTATCTCATTGGCCACTCTATTCAGTCTTTGGCAGCGCGAGCTCCTCCTGTATCTATATATCTGTGCTCCCCCTTCACGGATGATCAATGTGTCTCTACTTACTCGAGAGTATAATTTCATTGAGCCGATGAGCTCATGGAAAATTCAATTCATCCGTATTTCGTTCCGACGGGTTTTTGCTTTTTTTTCTCTTTGAAAAGATTGGTAACGATGTTCGAAAGGCGACGTCCGTCCGATCGCAACTTGTTTCGAATTTTTATTAGCCAGAGCGGAAACTTTATAACACTAGCATTTGCACAACGACGACCGCCCGTGACCACAGCTACCAGTTTTTATGCTCATAGCAGCCGTTACCGAAGCGAACTCCGACCCGCGGCTCGAATCTTGTATTTTACGGGCCATATTTGGGGAAACAATACGTTCGTAAAAATTCTGATTTGAAATAATAAAAATCGTTGTTTGTTGGATTGATCGTGTGAAATCTCGTTCTCCTCGAGTCCTCCAGATCTAGAAAATCTTATGGAAAAACCAAGCCCTACATTACTTTCTGGACCATTGAAGGTTCAATTGTCGAGTGAAGAATTTTCATTAACGGTTGATCTATTGAAGAAGAAGAAGACGCCTACCCAAAAAACGGTGCTAATCGCTTCTCTCCTAGGCTCGGAGACTATCTCGTCCGTTAATGTATGCTGCAACGAAGCAGTGGTTCTCCATTTAATGGCGACGAGCGGAATATCCAGGCAAACTATCCCCCTCGGCTGTAGGGAGAAAGGAGGGCAATAAGTATCTTCTCAAAATCCAAACGATAAATCATGAATCGTCAATTGCGTCGCTTGGAATGTCGCTCTCGGCTCGTGTGCGCGCAGCATTAGTCGCGCTGAACGGAGACGAGAAAAATGAAATTCCAGACTTGGGCCGGGGAGCTCGGGTATAGTCCCCGATGCGCCGAAAAATGCCTACGAGTCGAAGAGCCGCTTTCGCGCTACATCCTGTGTAGTGCCAACTGCACGCTCACGCATCACCGTAGCTCTGATACATCGCAGCAATATCGCTAATTACACCGGCATAAACGGAATTCCCAGCACTCAAGCGGCCCGATTAAAATAAAACAACGGCAATATACCCGGATGAATTGGAAGTAATTCGTCGAGCCGAACGATCGCCCGGGCTCGGGCGGGAGGGGCAGGAGGGGGGCGGGGGAGCTCCTAGCCCGAAGAGGATCAAGCTCGAAGTGTATACTTCGCAAACGGCCTGGAGAATTCTCGAGTTCTTCTATTTGCCCGCGAGAGCGTTGGATTAGGGATAAACAGTGGAGCACTCACGTTTTTTTCTCCCTCCCTCCTCGCGACCCCTTTTGCTCGCGGACTGCAGCTCAACCATCATCGAGAGAGAAAGAGCCCTCGGTCTGATCTTTTCCGCAGAGTCGTGAATATATGAAACCGAGCAGTCCGTCTTCGGTGGAGAGCGACAGTTTAATCATCGGGTCCAAGCGAGGGTCCATCACTTTTTTCCCCCACGGTCAAGAGTATTCCACTAGACGAAGGATTAGATTTTATTTGAATCCGTTGCCATTTTTTGTACGCACAGCTTTGACGCCGCGTCGCCGGCAGGTGCGGGGCTTTCGAAAGTCTACTAAACCTCTCAGAGCATATAATATACACGTATATGCTCTTTCATCGTGCGCTTGCTCGTTTTTCCTTATACGTAGTTTATCCCGACATAATACGTTTCGTTAGAGATGAGATTATTAAATACGAGGTTCATGTAACGGAAGCACACGTCACGATGCTACGTTAATTTGACAAAATATTAATGCTCGCGTAATTCTCCCCGGAGTATTTTCGCAACCCGGTTATTAAATTTAATGCACAGCATTTCAGAGTTCCCTACTCCATCGAAATTAGTTAGAAAATATTGAAAATGTATTAACCAACAGTTTATTAATTAGAACCGCTGCCAACTTCATTAGTAGTTGGCCTCCTCGAAGAGATTTTGTAAATTTTTAAATTTTGAATTTTTTTTTCATACATTTCTACCCACGATTGCTAGGGAGGTATACATCGGTCGTATGAAGAAAATATCTCATTAATCCTCATCGAGTTTTGTGAGTAATTAAGGCCTAATGAGCGTTCATGAGGATTCATGAGAAATTTCTCGAAAAAACGTTAGCAACGATTACTAGGGAAATGAACAACGATTGAAAATTTAGATCGGTTCACATCTTGCCAATACTGAGTTGAGCGCAAAATTACAGGAAGATCGGTTCATTTCTTCGGAGGCTATCGCGTGCCAGAAATAGTGTTACGCACAAGCTTGAAATTTAATTAGTAGAAATTGCATAACTAATGAAAATAGTAAATATTCAACCGGAAATTAGTGAAATTTTGTTTAAAAAATGGTAGATTATTATTAATTTTACTAAGAAATAGTAAAATTTCACAAATTTTTCGATTGAATGTTTACTATTTTCATCGGTTATGCAATTCCTTCGAATAAACGGAATGTTTTCACTATTTCCGATTTAGAGAGTACGCATATTCGCACATACAGACATTTTTAGAATCCGGCTTACGTCTAAATTATGAAAACGAAGGTCCGGAAGCCCTATTGTAAAGTTCTTCCGGGAGTCGGACACTGTGTTCACGAATTCATGAAATTTCGCTATACTCGACAGACTCGCGTCATTGTGATTATGCAATTCAGGTACTGAGACGCAAGTGAAATCGTTGGAAAACTTGAGCTTTTCTGCATCTCAATAATAAAGTAATCCAGTTGACATACAAAATTGATACATCGCGGAATGATATAAAGCCTATCGGTTTGTGAGTGGTTTTTGTGAAACATGATATAATCGTCGAGCAAAGACATGGTATGAAAACGGAGTTGGGTGGAAAATGAAACGAGTTAAGTATCGGCACGATAGCGACATCACGACGGACGTAAAGTCCTGCGATATTTTTCCTTTCGAGTGCGCTGTGAAATTTTGCGAGAGAGTTTCATTTCTTACAAGAATGAAATTTTCATAGCTTATCCCATGAGCTCACTCCACGGAAGAAAGCTTTCGGGATTGCAGCGTCTGGCAGCGGATGGCAAAGCGCGCGCGCCAGTCTTTGAAGGATTTCTCCCTCTAGCTCTTTCCCAGCCATCTCGCTCTCGGGATAACGGTGAAATCATTGCGTTACGTGTCCGGCAGTAATGCGCAGTTAGAATCTCGCTCGGACGAGGCGCAACAAGTTAATACGGTGGTTCTTTATCGTCGTTTCAACATTCATTATATCCACCCAACAGAGGCCGTGTATCGTCGAACAGATGAATATAACGCGGCGAACCGTCGGGCAAAATTGAATTTCCCGGAACATCTCGAATTCAGGCGCGCCGACGTGCGTTATCTTACCAACGCAGCGTCTGTTCGAGTTTGCCCATTAAATTTCGCATTGTATCACCCCCGTTACGTATTTTGACGACCCGTGTAAACAATCGCGTATACACCCGACATAACACTTCCCGATTGATGTCGCATTCGGGCCGAGGTGTATACGCGCGTTTTCGCTGCGGCTTGCTATATACGCTGCAATCTCCCTCAATGCGGATAACTCTGCTTGCATAATTTTACATTCAGCCGTAATTACTTCCCTTTATTTGACTTCACAATTCTCACCCGAGCATTGCATACGCAAACTATAACAGGGGAGAAAGGGGCGAGGAGGCAAGGGGCGTGCGCGCAAAACCATTCGTTTCGCTGCACTCGAATTCTCACGGACAGACAGTTTTGAGATAACGAACCGAAAGCGGGCAAACGTGCGCTCGTCTCACCCGCGGCTTATTTAAATTATTTATACGTTCCGACTGTGCCGCTCGGGCTTGTCGCCCCTCACTCGGCCGTTTACGCCCGTTAAAAGTTAATTGCGTCGTATATAGGGTAACGATCATCAATATTTGCACGTGGCGATTACTCGCCGACGGTATACGCATACATACATGCATATATGTATATCTCTCTAGTGGTTCTGCAAATAATTGAATCACCTATATATACATATGTATATGTTAGTTGTATACGTATATGCAATATATAGGCGAGCCACTTGTGGCCCCGCTCGGAAAGCCTATATATGATGAAAACGTTGTGTGTACACGTTGCAGGAAATGTGTTCGTGATAGCGGCGATCAAGATGGAGCGGAACCTGCAGTCGGTGGCGAACTACCTGATAATGAGCCTGGCGTTCGCGGACCTGATGGTCGCGTGTCTGGTGATGCCCCTGGGAGCTGTTTACGAGGTGAGTGGCTCCATAAACTTCCTCTTGCGCTGCAGCCGCGCATTTGTCGATTGGTTTTCGCAACACGTGCAGAGAGTGTGAGAGAGTCAGTGCTGGGGAGGAGCGG
Organism: Aphelinus atriplicis; assembly: GCA_020882685.1. Classification (NCBI taxonomy): domain Eukaryota; kingdom Metazoa; phylum Arthropoda; class Insecta; order Hymenoptera; family Aphelinidae; genus Aphelinus; species Aphelinus atriplicis. The sequence continues at coordinate 19,342,292 of CM037075.1, read as the reverse complement.
CAGGGGAGGAGCACGTCGCGTTATACGACCGAATCGATGGTAATCAGAGCCTACGCGGGATATAGCGCGCAGCCTCCGCCGCTGCCGCTGCCACTGCCGCCGACGCTGCCGCCGCAAGAACATACGCGTATACACGGGAGATACATAGCCGATATTTTTGCCGAGCTTCCAATCGGTCATCCGCGCGTGCATATACACCCATTTGCATTTAAAGCGAAATCCCGAGGTCGCGTATCGACACATACACACTCACATACACACTCACACGCTCTCTCTCTCACTCACACACACACGCACACAGACGCGCGCGCGCGAGAGAGAAAGAGAGAACAGGGCCTCCGGACGCTTTAATTGACACGTTTGTCAACGTTTTTTCGTGGAACCCCTCGCGATCACGCAACCTCGGTGGGGCTGCCTATACGATTCGTCCACTTTTCTTTTTTTTTTTCTCTTCAACGAGTCCTCTCGGTTCCAGCCATTAATGCCAGAGCATTCACGTTGGCAACTGTCGTGCATTATACATCGCGCAAACTGTTCAACAATCTCTTCGAAGTTGCCCTTCGGGATATGTTATGTATACGTACGCACATATGCATCTTGCACCTTCCACGAAACCCGACTCGAGAGCTTAACAAACTTGCGCGACTACCAGCGGAAATTAGCGACGGCAATTCGATCGAGTTTCGGTCGCGCACGTGCGCTATAATCATGAATTGAAAGAAAAAGAAAGGAAACCAACGTTACGAGAACTCGCCGGGGTAATCGCACGAGTTGGATATCACGCACAATGCGACGACGATCGCTTCTCGATTTAATCAAAATGATTAACGAGCGTCCGTTGCGAATCGATCGCGCGACGCGCCGCTGCCAATCCACCGATGCAAATAAATTTTATCGAAAATTAATATGCGCACACGTGAGCCCAATGATGTTTTTCAAACAAGCGAATATACGTGCATGTATCGCCGGTCCGGCGCATTTCGGGAGTGATTTGACTACCGCCAACCGGGCTCGTCCCCAAAGTACCGCGGGATAATATTTTTCATGACGCGGCGCGTTGAGAAAACCCGGCGACTCGGCCGATAATATCGCGAAGTCGAATTGGACCGCGGTGCGATGGGTCAAGTCGAGCCACTTCGACCCGGCGCTCGATGCTTATGTATACACTCGTGATTCTTTCCCTCTTCCACTTCGGCGGCTATTGAGGCAATAAATTGAAGACGTTCTTCCTACGGAAAACTCAATATATGTCCGATTATACGTTACACATTCGCGATTTTCCCTTGCCAAGCGACACTCGAAGTTACGAAATACTCCAATTAAAACCCGCCGCTTGCGATGTTTATTGACCCAAATCCGACCGATTTCTATGCCCGGTAACGAGTGTCCTCAAACATATTTCAAGTCCAGTACTCAAGAAAGACAGTGATATAACACATCCAAGTATACGGAGCGAAGGATCGGATTCGTATACATATATAGGCGCGTGTGCTAGGAATACACACGCGTAGGGGGATGGTAAGGCCGGATATGGTCAACGTTATATGGGATATACGTGTGCCGAAGAAATCGACGCGGGGGCAACGGTGCAAGTATGATGAATCGAGTGGAGGGGAGAGCTGCGAGCCAACGAAGAATAACGCCACTCACTGTTTTCCAAATGTAATTTAGCGCGCGTTGCGTTGAGATATATGGGGTTGGGTAACGAAGGGACGACGGGGAGGGGGAGCCTCCTATCATCGAGATACACAAGACGGTGATCGAGATGGTGTACGTATACGCGGGGGCGCCGGGGTGTGCTGCTCGGCGGTGGGAATGAAAATGGAACGGATATATAGAGGTGTGCAAAGGAGGATCGGCCAGGCTGCTGAATCTTATACGTAAGGCAAGCTCGACAGAATTATCCGTCTGGCAAATCTGGCGTTGGCGACGAACGAGCGAGAAATATGCACAATACGGAAACGAGATCCGCCGTGAGGGCGTATATAATTTGGAATTACATCAGTGCAGCCGGAATTAGGAGGATGAAATACGTGCGCGTTGAATTAGAGGGACGGATTTCGCGAGCAAGACCAAGGGAATCCTTGTACCGGTACCGGGGAGAGAGAGGAGTGACAGGAGGGAACGTCTACCAACGACAGAGGACCCCGCGGACGTACGGAGGAGTTCGAAGGGAGACAGAAAAAAAGGTCGGGAATTATATGAGATCCCGAGAAAATGACGCGCCCAATGGAATTTCTCAACTGAATAATGAAGCAATCAATATCGGTTCTCAAGCCATCTCTGTTAATCCGCTGAATGAACTCGATTGTATAAATTCACGTCTGCGATAATCGGGGAAAGCCTACGTCTAACAACTCGAAGTATTCGCCCGGCGATCGTTGGTCCACAGCCAGTAGACCGCGTAGTGAATCCCGACGTGGTGCGCGCGCGCATCAAATACAAAGTTGGATATTTCTCGACCTCGTCCCAACGACACGAGCGAGTTTAGCGAGGATCAAGCCTCGGGCTGTTGAATTACGCGCGTCGCGCTCGGATTATACGCGCTCCGAAATGAAAATGCTCCCGTGAGGCGCGCGTTCATTCAAAATGAGCTCGAGAGCTTCGCCGCAATCGCGTCCGCTTGTATCGCCGATGGCTCTCTCCCCCGTTGCTCCCCGAAACCTTCCTCCCGCACGTATCGTCCATCGTGCCGAGGGATTTTTGCCGGGGCACGAGGTAATCCGTGCGCGTGCTCGAGCGAGGAAAAATTTACGGACTTAATCGTCGCGGGGAACGACCGCCACCGCCACGATGTCGTCGTGCCGTTGAGTCATGCGCCCGTTTCGCTACAGGACCAAAGCGAAAAAAGAATCACGACCATAACGTACGTCGGCACAATAGCACCACGTCGGCCGGCAATCCCGACTACTGCCACGCATCAACGGGGTCGGCCCAGCCACGCGAAAATCCCACGAGAAAGCCGCGCGCGCGACCGAGATCTCGAGTGTGCAAGCTCATAAGCTCGGAATCAGCGGTAAACTAGTCGAGCCGGCCGGGCACACAAAGCTCGCGGGGCACTCGACTATCAAAAACAGACTCATCGGGGCACTCGGGGGACACGCGCGCGCGCGCGCGACTATCGCATTAGCCTCTGGCCGCGACTGCCTCGGACGACGCGTCCCTGTGTTTGTGCGTCGCGCTCGTTAACGATAAACGCGCGCGCGCCCGGTTTAATTCGCCGGGGGAGTTGGCCCGCCGGATTCACGCAGCCTCGTTGTTTCCTCCTCCCCTCCCCTTACCTAGCCGAGTGCGGTGATAATTGCTCGCTCGCCCTGCCGTACAGGGCGGTGCCGATGCGACGCGAGCTTATTACTCGTCGGTCGCTGCGTCGTCGATTCATCCTCGATTCGATGAGCGAGTTCTGATTTCGATCTCCGTGGCTCTCGAGCCCGCGGAACTATAAGCTGCGACTCGTCGAATTTGTTCCTCGGGACTTTGTCGCCCGAGGAATCGCGATTGATCGACGATAAATCGGCTTCGCCGAGTTATATATACGTGTACGACGTTACGTGGCGTGTAGTATGCTCGCAAAATTTATCCACGCCTTCTCGCCGTGAATCGGTCGTAATGGGAAAGGAAGGGAAAAAATTCCTTGCCTCGAAGTTTTTTTACGCGCGCTTCGAAAAAGCTTCGACTTCGAGGTTCCGGGCAACTCGCGACGAAGTTCGCGGTTTAGCGTAACGAGCGCCGGGGCTTGATATTGAATAATATACGTGGGGGCGCTTGAAAAGTCGCGAGCGCGCACCAATGACGAAAACATCGAATGAACTGCTTAGCCGCGCGCGCTCGTAAATTACATATTTTTTTTGCTCTCCTCCCGCGGAGAAGACGAGGCTGCTTATACGAGATATTCAGGGATACGAGCGAGGGAAAACTCGAGATAGTTGGAGAAAGGTACCCCCTCGTGGTCGGAGAGGGGGATAATTTCGAAAACGGCAATAGATTCAACGCCATTCCAGCTGGAAAGATCTCGCGTACGGTTTAGCACGCTGTACGAGGCCAAAACTCCGGCGTGGCGGTGGAGCGTCAGCTGTTAGCCGAGCGGCCTTCCGCGTGGCTGCATCGCGCTGCAAACTGCGGCCAAGCTTTTCGCTGCGCCGCGCGCCAGAAAGAAACTCCATTGAAAACTCGTACTTGGCATACGTCATTTTTCTCCTTTCACGCTCTCATCGAAGCCGAAGTCTCGTCTATTTTCGTTCGAAACTCTCCTGGTCAAACGATGTTCGACTTTCATCTGCATTTTTTAGATCAACGGGATGAATAATGGTGGCCGAGAAAAGTGTGGATGTGTGTTAGTGAGAGTGTGGTGTGTGTGAGAGTGTGTTTATCGGATGAGCAAAAAAAAAATATGCAGCGCACTAAACGCCTGGATGTGTGTGTGTACTCGCGAGACAGCTGGCTCAGTTTTCTATTTGTATACATTTTGCGATTTTTCTTTTCCGAAAATGTTTTTGTTCCAAATGTGATGTTTAAATTTGACGTGCATATAACGAAAGAGCGCATTTCATAATGGTGCATTAATTTGAATTAATGACGACGTATGATACCTCTCGAATAAAATATGAGTTTTTTATTGAGTTCAAGTTATAATCTGATTATTGAATTCAATATACAAAATTTGTAATTCAACTTCGTCCGTAAAAAACAGAGCAATAATACCGATTCATATGATGCATATGAATCGGTATTATTGCTAAAGTGACAGAGTCCATGGAGCATCAGTGATACGTGCAATATTCATCAGTTTTTCTTTACATGAAATCATCAAAAAATATATCACGAGTTGAATGAGAGTTCGCACCCAGCCTGGTTCCAAAATAAAAGTCTAAGAATAGTAGACATGGAATTTCACGGATAAAAACCATTCCATGGTCAGTGAAGCCCTGTGCAAGGGCATTCGCTTGAGTTTTCTGCTTCTGCACAGCACTTGGCAGCGTTTATTCCCAATTCTCACGTGTAACGTTGTCTGCGCCGAATATCAAATACTACATACGAGCACGATCGACTGACCATCTCTTTCAGTTTATTCCATACTTCGCTGCTACAAGCTCGACTCATTCGGTGGAAGTTTTGCGCACAAGTTTCTTGGAGATGCGCCTTTTAAAAGTTGAGAGCGTATCTCATGCTCCACTCTCTATAGTCATTTTTAACTAAAATATGTAGAATTGAAATTTCACGATAAAAGAATGTAAGAATGCGTCGATTGCGTTACGCGATAAGCTTCGACGAGAGGAATAATTCGGCCACGACGAGTATTCATATCAATTTCCATTCAAATATTGTACGGGAATAGCAGCTATCGGCGGGTAGAAAGATCCTCATTTCATTTTCGAACTGCTCGTGCAGCTGGATAATGCTCGTACGAGCACATTCATTTTTACATCTTGCCAGCTCTTATGTATTTTATCCTCCTTTTGTCCATGGGAATGTCGATGTATCCATTATAATACGCATTACTTTTCTCATTTCGGGGAAGATAAAAATCAAGATGCAAGCCAAGTGTATATTTCGCGGACGCGAGCATCCGTGCTTCTTCGATCCCCACGATACGACGACTCAGGTCCTATGTAACAAGAGCGAATCCATTCTCCAGAACAGTTTCAAACGGATATGCGCCAGTTCCATGCGGTCGTTCTTCGGATAAATACACACGTAACCCGATGCCTCTGGCATACGGCCCTGTATTCCGTTTTCGTACGTCTCGTGAATAAACTGTCGCTGCAGTGTAATACTCGCACTACCCCATTAACCGGCGCACTCGCTGGATCATTCGCTTTGAAGCGTCTCCGAGCAAGTTTGACAAAACCCTAAATTTCCATGTCCGATCGACATAACACACGAGTGCATCGCAGCTGACGTGGAACTATTAATTTCGCGCTGGAGCAGACGTTGCGCTCGAGCCGCTGCTCGTATCCGATCGAGCCAAATATTGGACGGCCATAAATCTAGCCAACGTGACTTTTATACCGAACGCTATCACATATAATTTCGTCGTCCAAACTCTCTCCGGCCAGATCTCGCGTGATTGGCATTCTCCGATTGGAATCCTCGGCGTGGCGTCAACGTCGCACGCCTGCTTCACCCCCAATCCGAGCCGCGACGCGACTGATCACCTCATATATAGCGGCCAGATATATACATGAAGCGGCTGCTAAAAAGCGCAATATAACGCCGAATCGAATCCCGCCGGGGGCAGTCAAAAATATCAATGCGATATTCCGCGGCCACGGACAGCGCGTGGCTCGGGAAAAAGCTCGGGAGGGGGCGGAATCGACGGCGGGTCCTTTCAGCTATCGCGCGACGCGCTGTTTTCAATTTGCTTTTTCCCCCCGTGCTTTTACCCGCCCCTTTTTCTTCGCGCGCGCGCGCGCCCCCGCATTGCCACTGGAACAACTGAGCGAGGACGTTTTTGCCCGGCGCGGGGCTGTCCTTGACAGATAAATTGGAGCTATCAACGCGCGCGACTGCCGGGCAGAAATAATCGGCCTTCGATAATGAGCCGACGCGGGACGAGCGCATCCAATTACGATTCAATAACGTCCGCCCAACACTCTGAAATTAACCCTGATTAATTGCCGCATAATACGAGTCACTTATTCTTCGATCACTTGCCGCGGGGGAGTTGGCGGTAGAATCTCCCTGTGGAAAATTACACAATTAAAGGATTGTTTCCCGGTTGCCCGAGAATCACGCTATATTCTCCCCCCCCCCTCTGCCTCCGAGCCCTTTCACTAATTCCAATGGACCGGATCTAATTGTTAGCGGCCACAGTCGGGGAATAAATACAGAAACTAGTTCGGATACTTTTATGTCCTGGGCACAGGAGGCTCCCAGTCGAATTGCAAATGGATTTTGCCCATGAATGATATATGAGAGAGTAACATTACGGTAATACAGGGACTCCGGTCGTTGTGTGACCAAGTATTTCTTTCTCTCAAAGCAAGGATTTTCGTACCCCATCGTTAAAAAGATATAGGGGAGGACGAAAGAGAGAGAGAGAGAGAGAGAGAGAGAGAGGAGGAGGTAAGAATATAGAAATTGGGAGGAAAAAGCGAGACTGAGATTTGCCGAATTTATTATTGCTCGATAAAATCCAGTGTGGATCGAGATCGTGGGTTGCGTTTGATACGCCGCTGTAGACAGAGTCGGGGGCATACAGGCGAAATAATGTCCGACTGTCTGAAATTGAAGGGATCCTTTGGGACGCTGCTGCTCAGAGTTTATTATTCTCTCCGGTTCACACTTGGCCCTGTCGCCTCTCGGTGGCATAGCTTCGCGTGCTCGATCGGCGAGTCCATTTCTACTGGACGTTATGTTTGAGGCACCGCCGCGTCGACGTGGGCACAGTATATATATATACGCGTGAGCTCGATCCCTCAAGCTGACTCTCCTCTTATATATGCATCACGAGGCGCGCGCCTGGCCGAAGATGCAGGACAGAATAACAATCGCCCGGTCGAGGATGAATTTTTCGTCCGATTGATTGTTGCTGCTCCTGCTTCCCCTCACGCGCGTCACATTCCAACAAGATCTCTCGGTGGTATGCGGATTTTTCGTGCATCTATATTATTTGCTTCTTCGCCCGCTAACAGGGGCGTATTTCAGTCACACGCGGAATGCTCAATTTATCGAATAGCTCCCCGTCGCGCTAGTTTTTTCTTGTGGTATTTTACCCGTTCTATCGAATCGGTTTTATTGCAAAGCGTTCTTTTGCTTTCTGGATCACGAGAGAGATTTATAGTAAAATGATTACTGTGGAATTTAATTCTTTCGAAATTATTTTCTGCTCTCTTTGTTTGTATAAAATATACTTTCGCAGTTATTGCAAGCAGCTACCATTTATTTTTTCGTTCGAAACGATTTAATTGCAATCTAGTCTTCCTCGATCTATGACAAGGATAAATACATACCCTCTAAGATTAAAATGATGAAATTGAATAACTGATGAGAGATAGTAACTATTGAACTCAAAATTTTACATAAATCTCACTAAAAGTTAGTGGAATTCCATTAATCTTTCGGATGAATATTTATACTATTTTAATCAGTTATATAATTTCTACAAACAAATGTTAGGTTTATACTATATTAGATTTATAGTGCACAATATTTATTGACTCCTCATAAGATTAAATTCAATTTTGGGTATTCATATTCTTCCGACTAGAATCGATATTTGTTTAATATCATGAGCATTAAGATAATGTAAGTCAATGCATTCTGAGGTTCGTCTGACCACACCCCGAGTGTTTCTACTTGTATGTCCAATAGAAACTCTAATAGAACTGCGTCGCTGAGCAATGAATTTTCCTAGTCTGATTTATAGTAAGTTTTGCAACTGTCAATTCGGGAGAAATGATTCCCTTATATACTGAACCTATTGAAATACTCCGAAACTTTTTCTTCGAATTGACGGATATCGATCGAAAAGTTGCGCAAGCAATTTTCAAACGCTACACCCCGAACAATATCATCCTGCCTCAGAAGCGTCGCACAATCACGAAAGCACCGGACCAGGGGAAAGTCCAGTGGAATGTATGCAAAAACCCTCGAGGAAGTTTTTGGTTTTAGCGACGGGCTTAACACGGTTACCCGGCGCCGGAGCCCAGCCTAATTAGTCGGTCGCACCCTGATGCGATTAGATTGTGAATAATGATTTTGATTTGATCAGGTGGCGAGCGAAAACATTGTCGGGACGTCGGAGGTGGAGTTAACGTTTCGAAACTCACGCGTTGGTGCAAAACAATTTGGCTTGAGCCGAATCACTGCGCCACCTCGTCGTTAACGTCGAGCTCGAGCTCGAACGAGATAATGGCAGATCTGTGCGAGTACTCAACGCCCGACGCTCTTTCTCGCTCTCCGATGGCTTTTTCCGTCAATGGATTTTACGCCGATGACATAAAAGAATTCGAAACTCCGATTATCGTTAGCATTTTATTTCGCGCTGTATCGCCGAGATTACTTGGGGGTGGAAGGAGGGTGGGATTCAGGACTAAACTCCCGAGATACTGTAGGAAAAACGAATAATGAAGACAAAGAATCGATGTACCCTCTATTTGCTCGTATATACATATATATATATACGGGTAAGATTAGTTGGGACATTGAGAATGCAGGGTAAAAATATCGAGTGAAATCAAATTTACACTTGTGAAAAAGAAGGGAAAGAGTCAAAATGTCTTTCTTCCAAGTTAATGCGCGAAGTGTCGGTTTCTCGTTGCTACTGATAGTTTCTCGACAAGTCACATATAGGTCGATAACGATGTTTACCGCCAAATTTCTGTGCCTTGATCGCACTCCGTGTGCTAACGTAATCAACTCTGATACGCTGTGCGCAAAATATGATGTATTTTCAAATTATTGAAAAAATCCATCGCAAGGATGGTCCATATACGCGTTCATCACAAGAATACGTTATTGAAAAACGTTAAAAGTAGCTGTGAATATTTCACACGAAGATTTCTTCTACTGATTCTCTTAGGAATGAACAGTAATTCTGCGAGCATTGAACTTGGCTATATACACACGAGTATGGAAGAAAAGCGTAGTGGCGGGAGAAAAGCTAGGGAATAGACAAAGATGAAGTGGGTATATAAGAAAGGGAAAAAAAGGGATAAGCCGTGAGTAGCAGCAGTGGGAGCTGGTTCTAAAGAATCTTGTGTGTGAACGAAGTATAGAATAATGGGGAGAATTAGTGACGAGATGAGAAACCATGAGTCGAGGGTGCGAACGAAATAAAAAAAAAATAAAAAAAATAAAACAAACGTCGGGGAAGATAAAGAGAGGAAAAAAGAAGTGGAACGAAGAGGGGAAAAAAAGCAGCCCGACTGAAAGTTAGATGAAAAGACGTCACGCGATTATTCGCTCGGACTCTCGGCGCGGAGAGGAGGAAGAAGAAGAAGAAGCAGCAGCAGCAGCGGCACGGGGGCGAAATTGCGAGACGGGTGTTTCGCAAAATTTTGCTACTTTCGCCCGGCTGATCCATAATTGCGCAGCAGCGCAGAAGCTGCGTCGGGTCTCGCCCGTTCGGATGCTATGTATACCCACGTAGATATCTCGGGGCCAGGGAGAATAGGGGCTAGCTGTTGCGCGCCGCGCGGCTCTTCTCGCTCGCTTTTACGTCTTTACGAGCTCGTGACTCTCGCTACATTATTCGCGTGTGAAGGGCAGCCTAAGGCTTTTTCCTTGGGCTTTTGTCGGACCAAGCCGAGCACTGAATGATTTAGTGAAACGTCGTCAGAGACCTCTCTCGCCGCGGTATTCAAATCAACTTTTCATAACCGCCCATTTGGACCATTTGTGCTGAAGTTTTTTCCCCGACCCCCTTGTAGCCCGCCGGCTTTGTCGCGCGTATCTTCGCTATTTGCAGTGCTGGAGGCTGGTGCTCGCGGTAAGGACGCCTCGGATTTTCGGTACGAATTTTCTTTTTCTCCTGCAAGTACCCTTGAGTCTCCTTTGAAATTTGGAAAAGACTGATATTTGAAGAGAACATTCGATGACTTTGTCCAAACTGAATGCATCAGAGTGGCTTGAAAGAAAAATGCCCGTGCGCTTATTATTCAGTGTATTTTTTTTCTATTTTTTTTTAAGAAACAGTTTTTCATTTTTACATTTTCATCATGATAATTTATAAGCGAGTGAATAATACATCGGTTCATTATCATACTTTAATTTCAAGTAACTGTTTGGAAGAAAGTCTGATGTTTACGTCACTAATTCAAACACGACGTTTCAACACGTACTTTCGGGATGGCTTTGGATAACCAAATAAGCAATATACGCACAGCCATATACAATTGTTGGAATCTTCAGTATGCAATAGATTACACTGATAGTACAGCCATACTGCAGTTTAACGTTTCAATTTCCTTGATATATGTGTATTTTAGTATCGATTCCATGAACTTTATAGTAGGTCTGTGTTTACCAAAACGCATAGCCACAGATATACTGTGCATGTATAAAATTTACAATGATTCACGAATATCTTTGAGACATCGGAACGATAGAAATAACAGATGCATACATGATCCATTTGAATAGCCGAAAACCATATGGCGGAAAAATTCATCGTAATCGGTGACCCAAAGTTCAGAGCTTCTCCTGGTGAGTGAGATTTTTGGGGGATCGAAATTTCGCAACACACAGCTGCTGCTGTTTACTCGTTATTGGTATTTCTACTCTGGCGGGTAACTCTCCTGACCTGCACATGTCGGAACGTGACCGTGATTTTGAGTGGCTCGGCGTAGTCCTCTGATTTTAAGCCAGCAACCTCGATACATTCCGATGTTTGATTTATCACGGGGAAATTTACGTGATGCACTTACGAAATTTCCTCCGTTCCTAAATTTCCTCAAGTTGAATCACTCGGCCAGATGAGCTACCGTACATGGCACATGAAATATATATTGGAAAAATGATTTCTCTTTGATTTTCCCGGCAGTGCAACGATTGCATACTGAATGTGTGTGAGCAACATACTCAATGTTTGCAACGCGGAATTCCATGTGCTGTATATATGCAATTCATATTTCAGTGAATTTACAACACATCTGTATATGATGGTATCCATAAAATTCTCGAACGGAGCAGACATTTCGGTTGGGTTTTCAGTCCGTATTTTGTTATGAAGCTGGAAACTTTTGGGAAGATTGCGAGGTTTCTTTGCACAACAGTAAATACATTATCGACAGTCGCAGTGGAACGAATAGTGGTTACAATAGATGCATGAGCAACTGTTAGTAATCACATCTGAAGTCATTTCCAAAGCCTTGCCACTCGTATTCGAAATTTCATAAAGATTGAACGATTTTTCCGGAAGATATCCTCGGATGAAAATCGCTCTCATTTTTTCACGGTCTGGCATTATCCGACGCGTACTTTTACGGCGGAAGAATAAGCCGATCCAATTCGAACTACGAATTCCGACCCCACGAAATATTTTCTCTTCGACAAAGCATCAGTGTGCGGAATCATACTAGTATACCGAATCATAAACTGGAAGAATTCTTCGGACTAGCAATTGATCCCATTGCTAAAGAATCCATCCTCGACTTGTCGTGTGGAACAAGCTCGGTCGGACACCGAGCACTCTCCAGCGACAATCTTGGGAAAGGACTATACGACGAAATTCTTCGGAACACGCGAGATACGTGAGTTTTTTTTCCCGCGTAGACGTCTAGAAACCTCGTCAAACATCCCAAACGAATTGAATCGCGTCGTGAGAGCGCATTGCTACAGGACGAGACCTTGCTGAATAATGAATGCACGGCCTGACGTTATTCAATAACACTCGGCTCAAAGCTTCGCGCGCTGATCCGATTAACCTCCAAAAGACTTTGCAGGCTGTTTAACGTTTAAATTTTCTCGAGGTCTCTCTCTCTCTCTCTCTCTCTCTCTCTCTCTCTCTCTTTCTCACACGCGCGCGTTCGAAGGGGGGAGGAGGGGAAGAAGCGAGGTGAAAACGAAGCAGCGAGCCGCGGCTCTCATTCATCTGGGACGGATTTAAATATGAATAGGCGTTGGCGTCGCGGCGTTAGCCGTATAGTTTTTACGCGTCCGCTCTCCTTTGCGAGCCGTAGCCCCGAGTGAAACGACCGGCCCGTGTTTCTCGCCGGATCGTGAGCGCCTGTATGTATATACCGATCCAGCTCAAATATGATCCGCCCGTCAAACACGCGTTGCGAGCGGCGCACGCATATGCACATAGTACGGTATTCACTTTGACGCGCACCACACACGACGGGTGCGGGGGCTGGCATATGATCAATGCGGTACGCCCGTTTCCGACCGATTGCGAACACACACACACACACACACACACACACACACACACACACACACACACACCGCCCGCATGTGTCTGCGTACGTATACACACGCATATATACGGGCGCGGCCCAACGAAGAAAGACGAAGTGTCGAGACGGGGTGGTGTTGGGGGAGGTGGTGAAAAAGTTAAGGAGGGATCGCAGCTGCTTGAAAGTCCATTCGCGGTATTGGCTCAGCTGGCGATCGCCCTTCTCCTCTCTGTCGCTGTCTGTCTTGCTGTCTCTCTCTCTCTCTCTCTCTCTCTCTCTCTCTCTTTCTCTCAGTCTCTCCGTCTCTGTGCCGTCGCGGCTGTCCGGCTACTCAACCAACTGCCTCTTTACGACGTCCTTGTGAGCCAACCCCGCTGAATGGCCGACGGTGACCAGCCGGACAGTAGATGAGATGGGACACGCGCGCGCGCGTCCCATTGTATGCGTAGGCTCTATTGGCCCGCACCGATCGTATACTTGACGCACAGCTGACACGCGCCTCGAATTTGGCCGCAACTGAGGATTAGCTGCGCGCGCGCTCGCGGTAGAGAGAGAGGGAGGAAGAGAGAGAACAGGGCCGTGCTCCACTTTATCTCCTCAGCTGGGCGCGTCGGTGGGATGAGGCACGTGTATTGGGTAATAGACTATTCATGTCTCGCAACTAACGTTGCGCTCGTGGGCCTTTTTTCCTTTCCTTTTTCTCACCACTCACCCCCCCCCCTCTCTCTCTTTTTCTTTCTCACTCTGTCTTTCTCTTTCGTTTGCCTCGCCTGTAAAGTACTTTCCACCGTGGCATGCGGGAGTTTTCTTCGCGGGACGATCGTTTGGTGGGAAATTCCTTTAATGACAGTGGGTAAATTTCTATCCTTTCGAGTATGTATATCTATCCAAGAGCATTACACTCTGCCCATGCCTACCTTGCAGGAACTTCAGCATCGATTCGACAGGGTTTCTTGGAGGATGGGAATACAGATCAACAGCTTTTTTTTCTCTCTCTGATCTCTCTCGAATTAAAAGTTCCCAACTCACCCAACGATCTTGGACTATAGTTTCTTAGATTTGGCTCCCAATACAGGCACAACCCATACTGCACGCTCGGGCCTCCAAGTTTTTTCACGTTTCCACGTTAAATTTACCGCTAACGATCGAAACTTTAGATTTAGTTATCCCTACTACATGTTGAGCCGTGATTCGAGGTCGTATCTTCTGATTGAGGATTCTTCGCGGGGCACTTGCAAATGTGCAATCGGATACGTGCGATCGGACAAGACCAAGTCCAAGTTAAAAATTCAGTATTATAAATTTTCGATACTATTTCACGAAATTGATACGTGGGAGTGACAATATACACCGATAAATATGAAATATTCGACGGTTCGACGCTGTGAAAGTGAGCTTCAAGCAATATTTATTTCGAAGGTCATAGACATTGAAACTGAGACTTACAACATTTGTACTTTATTCACTTATTTTTTTCGTTTAACACGTTTGATCAAGTGTTGCTCCGTAATATAATTATCGCATAATCATAATAGTTCATGATAGCGCTCTGAGCTATGGCAGAATAGATATTGTGCATATAAAATTCGTTCCAATTTACATGCCGTTATTGTATCTATTATCTGCATGTTTGATAGAAATACAAGCATTGTAACAGATGAACATTTCATTCTTTTGTTACTTAACAACAATGAAATTCCTTTCATTGAAATTGGATTTTTCGAAAAAATAATTCCAAGAGGAATGACAAAGCTTTGAATTCACCTCGATCATGATCTTCAGTTGGATGATGGAAGATCTCATAATTTTCCCGGGAGAACGGAATGAAACTATTAATTATTGATTTAGCTCGAAATAACCAACGACTATATTTTCGAGGAGCTAGATTACTATTTCAACATGATCAAAATGGATGTTTTTCCATTTTTAAAAGAAATGGTATCCTCTAAAGTGGCGAATCAGAGTTCTGAAATTAATGAAAATGAGACATTGCCAATAGCTTATCGAGAGTCAATGTTTTCAACGAGTTTTAATGTGGCCTTCCGCAGTAATCGCAATCTGAAACTAGTCTCGTCACCTCGTCATCTTCTTTTCTTTCCAAATTCAATATTTCACTGAAAAATAAGATGCAATATGATCACAAGATAATTCTAGTGCATACACATAATCGTGACTCAGTAGATTTGAGCAGTGCACAAAGAATGAGCTGTGGTTGAATTGTTCCGTTGATAATATTGTGATCGCGGTGCATTTCATGTTCGAATAATCCGCCGCATCTGCAGCATCATAAGTTTCGCCTGTTGTAATGTTTGATTCGGTGTTTCCAATTGTCTTGCTGAACACTCGTTGGGAAATTATCACCGCTAGCCGAGACTCTCCCTCGCGCATCTTTTATTCACTCCGGTCTTGTGGGATAGCAGAATGGGAGCGAGAGAAGACTGGGCTGATGCTCCAAGTAGGGCATCTCCCTTTGCGAGAGAAACTCGATTGTGCGTAACCGAGAACCAACTTTTCAACTTCGCTTTCTCGCTCGTTGCCATTTACTTCTCTACCTGTTACAGCCGAGTCCTACTGATTTCTCTGGGGATCTTGAGTCTAGCACGTCTCTGCGAATCAAAATCTATACCATCGAACTATAACAATCAAATATAACATCATTTTATAGACACGTTGTCTTGATGGATAATTTGAAGTCTCCAGAAACGACTTTCATTCTCGATTCTAATTTCCTTCTATCGGATATTCAATTCAATTTTTTCGTATTTTTCAAATTGACGATTTTGCGTAGCTTGTATGGATTAGATTGCAATATATCGATAAAAGTGATGAACTACCGCACTCCCTGCTATTGATCGACATCTATTGCTAGAATGTCACGTTTCGGAAACGAAATGTAATTTAGCTTGGAGATTTCGGGAGACGTGAGAATTTCATTAGCTGACTTCCCCAATACTTACTGTATATAACCGAGAAGGTACAATTTTATAAGAATGTCAGTAGTATATTGACTGTAAGTGAAAATTTCCCTTCTCTGGTTGGACTTGTGACTATTTTATGAGAATTAGTTTGAATGAACCCAATCCAGATATTCTAATCTTATCAGTATTATTTCGTCTGGCTCCATTTTATATAATTTGAATCCGGATATGGTAAAGTAATGAATCACTTGCAAGCGAAAAAAAAGTGTGTAGGCTGTTTAGGTTTATAAGAATACATTGACATGAAGCTCATATTTTTTGTTGACCAGATGGTATTGTGCTTGAGCATAATTTCATCTGGAATAAATAAATGCGTCATTGAAAAAAGCTCGTCATATTTGTATTAACAAATTTATCAATCGTCGATTTTTAGCGAACTATCTGGCATCTCATATCTCTCGTTCGATCTCACGCATTGATACTATAAACGCATTGCAAACCTTCTACTAACTATTTTGCCACTACCAATTCGTCCAAACGTTGTAATGTGTTTTCGAGCTAATTTGCCCGGACGTGCAGTTACACGGCCCGTCGAATTCCACCGTGCATATCATAAATCAGACGAACCTCTTGCTTATAACTCAGATGACCGATCAAATTCAGCCACTAGAACGCGTCGTAAGAGAGAGAGAGAGAGAGAGAGAGAGAGAGAGAGAGAGAGAGAGAGAGAGAGAGAGAGAGAGAGAGCAAAGGGGAGAGGCGTATATCTGATCCCGAGGCTCCAGCCATGGATAGGAAATGGGCAGATCGAGCTGCGATTGGTGTCGTGACGGATGCACCGTCAATATTGGCTCACGTATATGCAAGAGCGTATTGACGGGTAGGTCATGGCACGGCGAAAATGCATAAACCCCAGCATGTGCCCGCGGACACCTGCATACCCTCGATATCCGCATGCTTGCCCGGGTTCATCGAAGATTTGTGGCCTCCACAGTGTTCGTACACGCGACGGGTATATGCCTGGCTCGGTATGGGGCGCGGCATTTGCTCATCTGATCCTCGGCTAAGGATAGAATTTTTCTTTGTTTCATACACAATCGGAAGTTGGAGCACTATCTCGTTATCAATAATTATCATTCAAGTAATGGTGTTCGAAAATATTATGGATCTTCACTGGATCCGAGAATAAATTCAATGAAAAATATTAAATTACAACAATATCAATTTTCGCGGTTGAATCTCCAGTATCCAATTGAATCACGCTTGCTTTGGGTTCAATAATCTTTTCATTTATTGAAAACTAGCTGCATTCATCGACGTTTTTCGTGACTTGTTTCAACGGTATTTTAATAATTAATGTATGTTTTGACTTTCCATTTATGACGATGTTACTAAAGTACATCATTAAACAGTAAATCAAATTATCATTGTCATCCATGAGAATCTTATAATAAACTTGGTCACACTTTCATTAATATATTTCAATTATTAATTTAAGTACCTTTCACGGTCATATATTTCAACAACTAATCGAATAACTTTTTATGTATATTTTATTTAGCTTTCTCAATTATTGACAAACTTACCTAGCCTTCTTTAACTGGTAGCCCTGATCAATGCTCTCTCTTTCTTTCTCGCTTGCGCTCTCTATTGCATCCGTGTCAAGCGGTTGGTTCTATAGAAAAATCAAAGCTTCGCTTTACAGGCTATGGCTTTTCACACGAACAATGAGTAAATAGATATAGAACCTTTTTTCATTTAAAAATTTCTTCTGAAAAAAAGTTTCAATAATGATTTAAAGAGATTAAACGTCTAGCAAACCAATGAAATCACAACTATTTTGTCTTCGCATTACTTTATCTTCTTCTGGGAGGAAGCTTCGTATTTCACGAAGGGATACCAGAAAAATCGGTCTGTATTCGTGCGTAATTTTAAAAAGAGCCGTCGCATCAAAGCGTAAAAATTGAATGCATTTTTCGCCGCATTTTGGTAAAAAAAACCCACTGGCGCGTGAACTCAAAGTACGAGCTCGGGGGCCCGGAGTTGAGTCGTGTGCTTTATTCCAGTTGCGATCTCTCGAGTTTAACGAAGGAACGGCGCGAATCGACACAATTAAAACTGATCGTTACGGTGGGCATTCGAAAGCTGAAATAATATATCTCGTTTGCGCCGCTACCTTTACTCCGTCCCATTATGTTTTATATCATCCCGTAAACAGTCCTCGAGCCGTTCGACTTATCCCGCGATCACAGATCCGGCGTCGGCCATTTCTGCGGCTGCAGTTCAACAGCTGTATTTGAAACTCGTACGCGGGGAGACAACGGGCCATCGCGGCTCGAACTATCGCCCGAACGACTATCAGCTGCTGCTGCTGCACAGTGGCTGTATATATAGATGAAAAGAACTCCAAAAATACGTGCGGGTGAAATTCAAAATTGTTCCTTCTGTATATCATATTCCCGAGCTCACGTCTCACTCCACATAATCGTTCGTTGCGGTGCTCTTTATTTTTAGATTCTCCCACGTGTCCTAATTCCCTGGACATACGTACAATGACGTGATTAACGCGGAAAGTTAGGAGCCACTTGACCGCGTCTGGGAACGAAGGAGCAAGACAATACTTTCAAAAGGCTGCGCCAAGGGATGAGAATACGGTGATTCTGCCGATCGGCGCCCCGGCTACTTTGTTGTTTTCCCCATCCTCGGGATCTCGTATTCTCTCCTTCAGTTGGATTTCTCAGCCCGACAAGGTATAATATACGGCCTACCCTCGTCCGACTGTTTACGAGACTCGCCGCCATCAGATACGGTGGTGCGCGCGATTTCTCCCCGCCGCTTTCTCCCTCCCTCTCTCTCTCTCTCTTTCTCACTCTTGCTCTCGCGCTCCTCTGGCTGCCGATGAATGCCGGTAATATCATCACGTGAGAACGGTGCTCAAGACCGCGTCGATTCCGCCGGCACAGGGAGAGAACGAAGCGCGAGAAATTGCCGACTCTTTCTGTCTCACATGTGCCGCCGCCGCCGCCTCTTCCTATACTCCTTATATAGGTTTGCGAGACCACGCGAGTGCCGGAATATAGAGGATATTCGCCGCGTAATGTCGATGCGCCTGGCATGTGCGCCGCACACGCGAGGCAGCCGGCGATAACGATAATAAATGGGACTCGGGTATCGTGGAAAGGGCGTTGTATTATATTCCGTGGCAGGGGGGCAGCTCTCCCTCCCGACAACTTTCACCACATCGTTCTCGCTATGCAACAGATCCTCTTTCTCTCTTTCTCTCTATTTCCTTTTAGCATACTTCATGAGGTCGCTGCTCGTTTTTGGCTACTCGGTCGGGTGGAGATTATGCGTGGAGCGCGACGATTCAATTGCGCGCTCTACGACTGCCACGTGCTCGGAAAAGTGGATCGCCTGGTAGGAATGCAATTTCTGCTGTACCATCTCTCTCTCTCTCGCTCTGTCTGTCTCTCTCTCTCTCTCTCTCTCTCTCTCTGTCTCTCTCTCATTGGGAAGGGAGGAGGGTTTGGCAGAGCTGGCGAGAGCAGATTTTTAAATCAACTGAAATTAGATTGCTCCATACGTTGGGCGGTCTCATTTTTACAACGATAAAATTCATTCGTTCTTTGGAATGGCAAGATCTCGCCCGTTGAATTCTCAAATGGGAAACGATATCTACAAAGTGCTCCAACATCAACGCGCTCGTTTAACCGAAATGTCGTTCTTCGGGTGCAGTTTCTCTCAATGACATATCACTCCGAGTCGACTGAATCGTACTTTTTGGCGTGCTTTTTGGCTGGTACACTCTTTGGACTGGGAATTGATTGGGACTTGGGCTCCTATTTCACGGGGCAACTTTAATTTCGAGTTGATATCTGGCAACTTGCCATTTTGACTTTCGAAACTCGATAAATCGTTGTTTATCGCTTTTCATATCACATAATTCCGCGCCACAGTGCAGTAAAGCTCGCTTTTTCAATTCTCCGGCAAGATTTTCATTTTAATTTAACGCTTTTCAATGGCGGAAAGGGGCGAGGATGGGGGGGGGGAGAGCAGGAGGGGGGGAGACAGAATAATCACGAGCTTACAAATACCTAGTCGTGGAAAAGTTCACGGTAAAAAACTGCTTGCTGATAAGAATTACGAGAAAATTATTCTCAAGCTCGGAAACAGCGGAAGGATAAATTGTATTTCGACCTCAGACGGCCACATTAATTATCCAGAATTTTTCGCGAGCCTTTGAGAATGAAGTAGGTTTTTTCAACGCTCTTCTCGCTCTGGAAAACTGCGGAGTTACTCCGAATTTCAATTTTAAAATACGTAAATACAGACGTGGCTAGTGGTATCAAAAGCGCCACGATAGAGCGCATAATGCATTCAGCGGCATAGCTCATGGACCTATTGCCTGCCATTCGCATTGAAAAGTTCCGTGAGAAGTTGAGTAATAGCATTACTCGCTGAAACACTTCAAGACACTCCATTTCTCGCATTTTCAATTCGCAAGTATGACGAACTCATTAAGCGAACGAGAAACAAGTTTGAGTCCAATTGTCTCGCGCCCTTTGCGAATCGTTAAAACGCCGCTTTCTGAAACATAGCTCCTCGAGACCAGCGTCGACCCACGTTTGATTTTTTTTTGAAACAGAGTGGCGTTGTCGCGACCGGCAAAAGATGGCGCGAAAATTACGTGAATCGCCCGGAGGCTCGTGTATTACGTGTTGTTCAACGAACGCCTGCTCACCCTCCAGTCTCGGAGCCCACCGAATCCTAGGGGTGGATCGGCGAACAAAAAAAAAGTAGCGGGGCTCGACACACGGCGAACTCAATCGGATTGTCCTCGTCGGGCGCGCGCGGAACGAAGTGCGACGTCGTCCCCCATAAAGTCGCGCGATTTTGCCAGGATGCCGGTCACGGGCGCCACAGAAAATCCACCGCGGCTACCCCCGCTCGGAGAATCTAATTGATTGCAATTCCCTGATTGCTGGATTGAAAACCGGCGCGGCAATGGAAATGTTACGGCGCGCAATTCCGCTCACGGAGCTGAGCCCGTTTTTTTCTTTCTCTTCCTCCCCTCTCCAATCCGCTGACGCTCGGGGGCTTTATTAATTAAGGCTCGCTCGGAGCGTCAGGCCAGTCTTGATTGCATTCGTATTGGTCGCGTCATTAAACGGCGACGCGGGCAGCACTGCTTTCGTATTCGACTCATCAAGTGGTGCGGACCTAATCTTCGAATTTACAGATTCCTGGGAATTCGGGTGGAAGGAAGTTGGAAGTTGAAGGTGGAGTATTCGTGTTCGACGGATGGAAAAGTTTCCTCGACGACGGGTTTGTCACAGCTCAGCTCGCCAATGCGGGTATGATTTCGGAAGTCAATCGGTTCACGAGGATCTTGGTTGGCGGTCGTTGTTCAAGCGGAAAGGACACTTCTTCGTACACCGGCATTAACTTTCCGTCGTCACGTCTCGTTAAACATTATTATGAGAACGCGCGGAACAATTAAATGCAATGGATGGTTACGATGAATAATAGTTTTTGCCGTGTCATTTAGCACACTCACCGGTGCAGCTATCGAGCAATTCGAGCCATTGCCTATCCCCGAACTCATTGAAACTTACACGTATAGTGAAAGTTAAGTGGGGTGGAAGTGTTGAAAGACGCTTTTGATCGCCCACGCACACGCGTATCAGGACACGTGTATTTTTCTCAGGCTTCCCAAAAGCTATCGGCGATTGATAGGTGACGGGAGACGTAACGCGCGCGGCGCTCCTGATGCGTTTTATCTCGTTACAATACCACTTCCCCGGGCGTAATCGAGTGTCAACACGTACATGCTCGCGCGAGTAATTACACACGAAAGACGCTCGCGCTGGCTTGTCGCTTTGATTTGCGAGCTCGCGGCCTCACACGCAGCGCCACGGCAGCCCCGACCGAGGCGCTCGCATACCACGCGCGAGATATACGAGGGCCGTCAAGGCCAGAAGTCCCCGTGGCAGGGCGCGATCGAAGCGGATCTAGCGCTGATCAATGAACCGTCGCGGCCGGCAGAATAGTCGCTCGCAGCTATTATCGCCGGTGATCGGTAGCGCGCGAGTGGCGTTTCCCGCCTCCCTACCCACCTCTTCCTCCCCAACAAACTGTATTAGCCGAAAGATTTAATGGGCCCGTAAACTCGGGACGCGCGGGCCACGGGCGAATTATTCCGTCTGGCGCGGCCAACTCCTATCGATATCGAGTCCAAAGCCGCGGCTAGGCGAGTCGGGTCAACTTATCTGAGGGGGGGAGAGCCGCGTGTAATGCATTGAATTACACCGTTCGCCGGGCTCATGAATGCCGATTGTCCGTGATCACAGTGCTCGCGCCGGCTATATGTATATATACGGCCCGGGCCGGCGCAGTTAGACCGCTGTGTGATATTCGACAACGCGAGTTATAGATACCCCCTGCCCCCCCCGCCGCCGTGTCTCCCCCTTCAAAAAGCTCCCTGCCAGTCGGCCGGATTGGAATTGCAAATTAAACGCGTTCATCACGCGCCGCCATGATTCGAGCCGCGCCGTTCCCAACGCGTGACGCGCGTGCGTTCAATTTTGCACCACTGAATCGTCACAGTTCGACAGAGACTCGAGATTTATATTCGGGTCCAAGGGTTTCCCTCGCTTTTAATCCGTGAAAATATTCCGTGCGGAAGGGGATCTTCTCTCACTCGGACCATCGGACGCGTTACACGTAACCGTTCGGATGTCGGCACACAAAACTAATGAAATGACTCTGGCGTTCAGATTTGCGAGACTAGACGTTATAAGCGTCGATTTCGTAGCCGGCTGGAATATCGAATCTCGGCAGGGTGGATTGGGCGCGCGCAAGCACACACCCACACACACGAGTGCGTTGCTGCAGCGGCGCAGGAATGATAAGGCCGCAGGCTGGCGCGACGACAACTCCGCTGTGCACACGTGCGCGCGCCCGCACGCGCGGCAGTCCAAAGTTCGGCGCCGGCAGCAGCTCATTAGCCGCGGCTGCGTTCGATTAAGTAACGATAGTGCTTTCTATTTTATTGCAGATAAACAGCGGCTGGTCCCTGGGGCCCAAGTGGTGTGACGTGTGGACCATATGCGACGTCCTCTGCTGCACGGCCTCGATATTGCATCTGGTGGCTATCGCGGTCGACAGATATTGGGCTGTCACCGATCTAAATTATATACAGGTTAATTAACACTGCAATATATACTCTGATATTTCTTTGTACCGCGGATTTTGCCGGGAAATGCAACCCGACCGATTTTCCATTCCCTATGTATACGTGAACACGCGCGTCGGCTCGGTTTGCCCGTATACTCTTTGAGACTGTCTACAGCTCGAGCTTTGACACGTACTAAATTCGCGAATACTGGAAAAATCCAATTAGTGCTCGATTTTATGTATCGGATCGAAGATTTCGGGGTCGAGTGAGATGTTTTTTTTGCCCCCGGTAGGTATCATATTCCGACGTATTTTTTATATTTCAGAGTGGGATGAAACTTGTACTCACGGAATTCCATTACCGGCGTAGCATCAAACCAATTCGCCGCGCTTTGTAGTCAAAATAACTCTGTCCAATTTTATATGAAATTTTAACATATCAAACGAAGTTATTTTTGTGTATACGATTGTGGCACAACTCTTGAATAGACTGAAAAATAATTGAAGAATATACTCACCGTGGAATTACATCCCATCTGCAGAAAACATTATGGGTATAGGGTAGAAAGTAATGCTTTAACTATACTTCAGATAATTATACGCTGGTTAGAGTTTGACATATTTAATCGTCTCAGGAAAACATTGTCCGATGTTATGGACGTGTTTTTATGTATTTGAATTTTTTTACAGAAATAGACCTGATATCAAAATCATTGCTATTTAATTAGTCAGGTAGAGATTTATTTAAGGAAAAAAGATTATGATCATTCATGGAGGAATCATTTCTTCTCTGTAACCAAGTTTCCAAAAGCTAATTCAATTCACACAAAAAAAAAGAAACAAAAAAATTCTGTCCACATTAAAATAAGTCACTGACGCACCTAGTGAATTTCATCAATCCTCAATGCCACTATTTAGCGAGAAACAGAAGTTACGGATAGATTATCAACCGGGCTGTGAAGGCTCTAGTTCAAATCCGATCGATGCCAGAATCAATATATAATACTGATTATAGCTACGACGCAAGGTCAGGTCTTTACTGGAGGAAGAAAGGAGATAGAGACCACTTGATTTTAAAATATTCATCAGTAAATTGAATGAAAGCCTGTAAAAAAATATTTCTTGCGGAATCACGAAATTTTCCGAACGAAATCACGATAGAGTAAATAATTTAACAATACAATGCAATTTAGTGAGTTAGTTTTGAGATTATCACTTATGGCCGAATGATTATCCTACGAATGAAAAAGCAATAATATAAATATGATTGAATGAATGATCATCAAAAGTGAGAAACGACTCGATTATATGAAAAATGAAGGCATTTTTCGACTTGAAATCATCAACTGAAAAGAGCAAGAGCTGCTGATTTGTTTGTGCGAAATAAAAAACTCAATTCCATTTACAAGTTTGAATGGGCTATCACTATCTCACAATTCACTCGCGATTGGAAATAGCGTATAGTTCGAAGAGCACTTGCCGGCATCGTTGAGCAATACCTCGTATTTTCAAGTAATTTATCAGAGCAAGGAAAAATAAAAGTAGGATTGAAAGTATGATACGTGCACCTGAGTCAATTGCACAAGTCGAAACCAAGCCAAAATAATTTACACAAGTTTTCCCCGAGCAATCACCGAGCGTAACTATGAACGAGTCCCGAAAGACTGAGGCTTCCAATTTCATATCTTGTTATCCACCAGGCCGAGTAGTCTCTCTCTCTCTCTCTCTCTCTCTCTCTCTCTCTCTCTCTCTCTCTCTCTCTGCCGAAATCACGCATTGTAAGGGGGTAGCGCGAGTTGTTCGCAATATAAGACACGTGGAAACTGTTACGTCGCCTCGTCCGAGGGAAAGAGAGAAGGGAAAGACGGAAGGTTCGTTGGTCGGTATAATGCAGCCATTCCTCGAGAGGCTAATCCAGCTTTCATGGCTCGCCTTCGGATGAAATAAGGATGGGACGTGGTAGAGTGCAGCTCGGACTATTTTTCCGTTCCATCATCAGGTGCGACAGCCGGAATTATATATGCGCCACAATCCGACCACCTCCCCCCTCCTCCACCCCAGGACAAGAGCCAGTGCCCCGTCGGTGCGCATGCCAAACATTTATCGCGGACACGCAGGGAGCAACGAGCGCGGAGTGAATTTATCCGTCGACATTTAACGTCCTCCGGCCGAAACTGATGGCTATACCAGATATCGACGTGCGAGATGGTATCTTTCGGTCGCGCGCGCGTGCGGCCAGCCCATGTCCCAGTAGTTTACCCCATCAACGCAGCCTCTCTCCCAATCAATTTTCGCAATCGAACAAATCGCGCTTGGAAAGCGCAGCTACTATACCGCGAAGAACTATTATCGCCTGGGGAATTTCGTAATCGCGTGAAAGTATCCGTATATATTCGCGCGAACTTTGCCGGATGAATAATGCCGCGTGAGTTCGGTATACGGATGAAAATTTGCGAGCGACGCGGACAGCTTTCTCGGTGTATCGATGGGATACACGGGTGCTTCATCAGTATTGCAGCTCAGGTGCCACGATTTTACCGTACTTGATTGAAACTCGTATTTGCATAGAGACTGATGAATTTTAATGCACTCCGAATGTTCTATGCAAATTGGATATTCCGAGTTATAACGGGCGTTTCTTATTGTTGTGTGATACTGCAACTATGCATCCGAATTAAACGGAACAGTCAATCGCCGGCATGCGTCAGAAGAAAATCGAGATATTCATTTAGTATTCGGTGTTTTAATATGACCATTTTTTTAATCGTTCCCTAGAAATATTCGATCGGTTCAATCCTTCTTACCCGCGAACTGCTAAACCAATGGAGCGCCAGCTCATTCGGGATTCATACTTTGTTTAATGTCGAAATGTAACGTACATGTAAAAATATTTTTCAATGGTATGAATTGATTCAAATTAATGATCAATTCGAAGTCATGTAAATTTATAACCGTGAGTTTAATATCATTGATTTCAATTTTTTTTTCAGAGA
This sequence comes from Aphelinus atriplicis, assembly GCA_020882685.1. Lineage (NCBI taxonomy): Eukaryota > Metazoa > Arthropoda > Insecta > Hymenoptera > Aphelinidae > Aphelinus > Aphelinus atriplicis. Next base: position 19,316,363 of record CM037075.1, on the reverse strand, counting down.
CTTTTAAAAACCTGATTATCGAAGATATACGAAAATTTGAAATTGTCAATTATTTTTCAACGACAACGTCAATGCATATAAATGAACTTGTTTATTTTTCATTTCGAGAATAATTCCATAGTTGATGTCGGGGTATAAACATTCAATGTGAAATTTTCATCAATAAGAAATACTGTCCACTCAGTCCTTCCCATATATAATATACACTTGACCATGAAGAGTGGGAGGAGCACACGAGGAAGTTCGAGACTATCGTGCGTGGATATCATTACATCGTCGAAGCTCTCAATAAAGACCCTCCCCCGATCGGAATTACATTCGTCGAATAGTGTGAGAACTTGTAGAATGCGCCCTTTCATTGCTGGGTTATAGAGCTCCGGGCTCTAATTGATCCTCTGGCTTTATCACCGTACCGCGGGAAACTGTTACTGAAAAAGAACCCGAGAAAAAAATGAAAGTGATGGTTAGTTCTCTTGCTGGGCTGTTACGGAAGAGAATCTACCCAGTTGGTTTTCACAAGAACGGTTTACAAAGTGTCATTTGATTGGGTTTGAATTAAAAGCATTCGCGCGCCTTGATTTTATCTTTTTACAAGCGCCCCGAGCTCCCGTGCGATGTAGTTTCGGAAACTAAAGAGATAAAAAGTTTTTCGTTCACTCCTCATCTTTAGGTTATTCGTAGCTGAAATCTTGTTAGGATTCCAATATGTTCAGTAGATAATATTCGCCAACGTGATTGTTCCTTCTTTCCTAACTATATATCGTCACTTATTGGATTGTGTCTATGGCAAGGGAAAATTTCCTTGGTATGAAAACGTATATAATCTATTGGAACTGAAACAGAGGATTCTTTTATGGGTTCAACAAGAGTTTTCAGATGCATATGTATTGAAGTGCGAGAAAATAAGATGGTAATCAATATTTCCAGGTCTGATCCGAGCTGTCTGTTACTACTAAAACCGAAACTAGAATTATTTTGGAAATATAATGTCTCGGCATGGTTTCCAGTGACCTGGATAGGGACCATTAGGATGTAAAATTATGAATAGAATGAAATTGAAAAACCAGAAAAATCTGTTTGACTCATTACAGGCAAAATGTTGGAGGTTATAAAGGATTATGAAATGCATACACTGGAATGAAATATCGTTTTTATCCAATTTTATCTTTTGAGTTTTTAATTCATTTAAGATATTATGCCTGAAAGTTATGTAGTATTCTCTATACTTTCGAATCAACTTTGATTTCATTCATATTCTTATAATCTTACTAGTGGTCCCTACCCATGCCAGGTAAAACCGCATCGAAACATTATATTCACAAATTAATACTAGTTTCGAAATTAGTAGTAACAGATTATCAGGTCCAGCATCAAAATATTAATTGATGATTATATCAAAAAAAAAATTAGTAGAAACGTTAAATGAATCATCAATATCCACAAATAAATATTCTTACACAAATCTTTTTTCGCACAATTTATTCAGTCAAGACAGTTTATTCTCTAAAAAATATCAAAAGAAAAAGCAAACTGTCATCAACTTCATTGAACAAGAAATCGTCTAACGACAACGCATTCCTCGTGATTCATCCCAGCCGGAAGAACTAAAAGCCGTAGAGATGCTCTTTCCAAAGTCAGTAGTAAATTGTCCCTATTATCGGGGGCATCCGTCATCGGTGATTCGAGCGGAAAATAATTCTCGCTGACAGCACAGGAAAATAAAAGCATCGTGCCCCACGCGCATACGAATCAGACCGAGGTTCGCATTGAATCTCGGCGTGATAAATTGAAAATCGAGCCCTTTGCCGCTCGCGCGAGGAAGGAAGACTGGGGCGGTGTGCATATTTTTTCGTTCGAGAGAGCCGCGTACGGACGGCAGTATATTTATCGGGGGCTGGGGGGCCGAGGGGGAAATTCGCGCGGAGCGAGGCCCGGGTGCCGAGTAAACGAACAGAAATGGAACACGAGAAATATAGAGAGACAGAAAAGTACGGGATGAGGAGAGGCTGCCAATCGAGTGGCTCTCGATGTCTTTGCTGCGTCGAAAAATGAGAAGGAAGTGTGTATCTGTGTGTGTGCGTGTGTGTGTGTGGGTGTAATGTCGTATCCGCTGCGGCCGATGCATCACATGTGTCGATAACACGCTACGCCTATATACATGAGCTACTTCCGCCTGGTCCTCGTGTGACACACGCGTGACGGTGGATCCGGAAAAGAAATTGTGATATACGCGGCACGTACGACTAGATCGCAGCAAAATTTATTTACGATCAAATCAAAGCTGGTCTTGGGAGCCTTCTATTGGATCATCAGAAGCCTCTGGAGTTTATAGCCGGATGCGATGATGATTTACTTCAGGGAATATCTCGATATTCTTATGTATCGTGTGTAATTTATCGCGGAGTCCTTGTTTACATAGAGACGGTTGCTCGAGTCGATCGTAAACTGGATATTCAAAAGGAGAATGCACACGGATAATCATATTTGCCTGATGCATTCTCGATTTTCATACCATATCAGATCGAAATCTCACACGATCACGGATTTACATGAACTTTCGCGATCTGAATAATTTTGAAGTTTTCGAAGGGAAACTTCTTGTTCGTTTTCTTCGGCTTCATACCTTCGATCTATACCTATACATTTGCTTGAAAATATGTCACGTTTTTCATTTTCGAACATGCAAGGAATGATATTCTGCCATTCATTTACGTCAAATCTTCTTTGATGTCGACGATGTTGAAGTCTTCGAGCTTTATTTATCCAAAGGCACCTTCATTCTCGCTAACATGCTGCATGGGAAGAAAAATACAAATGCTATCTTCAATTTCAAGGAGATCAAAATTAAAAAATTCCAATGAGTACGTTTTTTATAAAAGTACTTCAACAATTGAATTGTTGGCATGCAACACGCGTTGAATGTTATGGTGAAATGAAACTTTGATTAATGACATTCGAAAAAGCGACACCAAAAACAGGATGATGCTGATTCCTCGTACATTGGTTCGTCCTTTTTCCCAATAGAGTACAACGTTCGAAGCGGACGGTCAAATGTTCGTTGGAAAAAAAAATACATCGGAATAACATTCCAATTGCAGGATGGAGAATCTCGTCTGATCGATTTTCAAGCTGTCTCGGAGCGTGCCCCGATAAGCAATAATAAACGGTGAAATGTGTGTCTCCAACGCGGGTGCGGATCCCTCCAGTACGATAGCTCGTGATGATCTCGCGCCGAGATGCCGAGCGAACGTCCGCGCGCGAATTTGAATCATACATACGTAGCAAACAAAAGCGCAGTGGACACCGCGAATGAAAACAGCTCACGAATGAGACGGAATTTATGCTTGCAGTCACGCAACCCTTGGAGGATAGGCGGCCTGATAGTGGCTGTGTGGTCGATATCGCTGTGCGTCTCGTTCGCGCCGCAGCTCGGCTGGAAGGATCCAGGCTACATGGACCGCATCGAGGAGGGAAAGTGCCTGGTGTCGCAGGACCCCGCGTATCAGGTAAGCCATCGTAAAGAAGCAACGAGAGCTCTTTTATCTGTATAGCCTACACATACACACACACACACATATCCCCCCGGCCCTTTCCTCCCTCGCGTGTACCTGCCCACTCGCCGAATTTCCCTTCGTTCTGCCACCCCCGCCCTTCCCTTGCCTGCCCGACCCGGAAACGCGGAATGGCAAATCATTTTATCGAGTGAGAATCCCTCTCGGGGCTCCTTCCCTACCGCCTGCCCACCGCGCGCTGTGGGGCCGATCTGTCTCTGCGCGCGGCAGTGTCGCGCGCCCGATGGATGGCAGCTACGCGACCGTAAAACGAAAAACTTGCCCTATATTCAGCGACTTGGCGGATCGGATATTCTAGCGCAGCTCCCTTGCGCAACGCTCTCGTCTTATTGGGCTCGCTCGCTAGCGCGCGCGAACTCGGGAAAGGGAGCCCTCGACGCTTTGTCGGGCTTTTTATTTGTATTTCATGCAGCTGCTCGGCTTTTTATTGCTAAGCCGGAAGCTGTGTGTGCTTTCGTTGAGGCCCCGTTTTTACAGCTCGCCTTGGGAGTTTCGCGGTTATTCGACGCATTCGATTTGACGGATAGATTGGAATTTGTCATTGCATTCTTGGCGGGCGTCGCGTTCCGTAAAATGGATGTCGCGGTATTTTTTACCCCGCCAATTCATGATGAATTAGAGGTCTACATTCGACCTTTAATTGGATTTCGATCGAATTTTCAATAAAGCGCCAGAGTAACTTTTGATATAGGGAGAGAAATTCCGAGCGGCGAATTGATATATTTCACTAGGATGCCATTTGCATTGTGGAGCCGGACGAATTCTTAGTATATTACACGTTAAAAATTTCCCGAGACAAATAGCATTTCGAATAGTTATAAATTCGAACATTTCCAATTGTACGGAATGTAACAAAGGCCAATAGTAATTCCCCTGTACTTGCTCAATTTGGCTTTATCAAGCCCAAACCATCACTCGTTCATGAGGAAAAAATGTGACGAAAAATAACCAAAACCAGAAAAATAGATGAATAAATGTAATAGGATTGAAAACTTTAGACGTCAAGGTACCGCGAAATGTCAATATTACTGAAGTGAAATCGACTTGATCAAATTCACATGAAAAAATTCTACAATAATTGAAAATTTCACAAACAGCTCACATAATAAATTCACGGATGTATTTCAAAATCGACTCATGTCAGTTATAATCAAATCGAAAGGACTCGCAATATGAGCGTCGGTATTCCATCTATGATACAGTAGCAAGAATCGAGTAGAAATGAGACGCTTTACCGAGTTCAGCGTAAAAATCTGCATACGTGTATTTCGAATTCTGAAGAGAACAGCGGCACACTAATGAGAAGGAAGCTGCGCTTTCTTCTCGAAGCCTTGGCGCTAACAAGTTTACCCGATGCAAATGACGTTATTTCGCGCAGACAAACTCTCACTGATTGGTATGGGGACGCGTCACTCGGATTCACTTTCTCGCGCCGAATAGGCGGCTGATATAAAAGAAGCCGGCTCAGCTCTCGCTTTTAATGGATTCGTTCTATGGCCCGAATGAGAGAAAGAAAAAGGCAGGTCTGCAGGTGCCGCTTCGATCAGCCGACTTATCAAGTATTGCCCTGATACTGATCGAGTTATCGGAGATCCACACTTTCTTTCCGCGGCTCTTTCGCTTTCCCTATACTCCCTCTGATATAAGTAAAAACCGAGGGGAAGATTTTGTCTTCGTTTGAATCGCTCGATCAAGATTACCGCGGGAGAACTGGATAATTCAATGGTTTTTCCGAAATTTGCCGAGTTGTGACAACAATTTCGCGCGCGGGAGGATTAGTTTATAATTTAAACTTCCGCTCTGGCCGAAGCTTTGTCCCACTCCGGCTCTGTTTAATTTTCTCTCAGAACAGAATGGTTAAAGACATTTGCTAAACGTTCCGTGCGGGCTTACGGTCTCTCAACTATTTCACTTAGATGAAATAACAAACTTGCACCCTTGGTATTCTGGTCAACCTGGCCCTCGCATCGGTTTGTCCATTATCCCATCGTTATTCGTTCCACTAACTATCTTCGAATGAATCCTCTCGAGTATTGGCAACGTAAACTAATTTAAACTTCAGTATGGATTCTCTGGGGGTATTTCTTACATTCGGGCAAAACTAGCTACTGTAGACAAAGAAAATTGTGTGATCGGGGGAAGAAGAAGAAAAAAAGATGTCACAAGGTGAAATGGAATTGGGTGGCTCTATCAAGAGATAAGGACTCAAAGAGGCCTGGTACTTGGTCAGGGACAGAATGGCAAAGGCTGAATTGGATTTTTGTTTGAACTCGTCATCGCATTCACAGTCTTTGTCTTCGCTTCTGCTCGGAAAAAGTTCTCGTTGTACGATCGTTCACCCCTCCGATATATCCTATTGTTTCAGTGACAACGTAGTTCCAGCTGCTCTTACACAGCCAAGAGAGACTTTGCCCTGCATTTGCGAGGGCAGATGTCAATATGACTGAATTTTACGACTGTATACGTTAACTAATTCTTTAGTTCATTTATCGTTCTCAAATTGGCTGCTGTAATGATACTTGCTATTTATTTTAAAATTGGCATGATAATGACAATGAATCGACAAAAATTTCAGATAGTAGACATTTGTTTATCAATAAATCTATAACATATGCGTGAAATGTGAGTGTAACTTTGATGAAAAATCGTTCTATTGAGAGTCTTATTATGAGCGGTATCGATATACTTGTGTTACCGAATAAGATACAAAACTGAGAATGATTTGGTAGGATCTGCGTGTATTAAATTTCTCATTTGAACGACCAAACACGTCTTGCGCACGCCGCCATCTTTGATTCTGATTAGCATGCTAGAAATGATTGCTTGCGTCGGGACTTTCAAAATGAGCTTTCATAATGATCCGAGCCTCACGGCAAATGTCACGGCCGTTCGAGCCGTTAAATTCAGTTCAAAGCTGCAAAGTACGTTCATTTCTCGGGATAATAACAAGCCGGTAACTTCAAACTGAATCAAAGTACGTAAAAATACAGATTCGAAAGAAAAAGAAAGATATACAGAATTTCACCAAGGTCGCTCGAGGGAGCCTATAGTAAAAAAAGTCGACTCGCCGGCGTTTACGAGGCCCGAGGAGAAATAAAATCTCGTTTCTTCTGCTTGCAGATATTCGCAACGTGCGCCACATTTTATTTGCCCCTGCTGGTCATCCTGTTCCTGTACTGGAGGATATTTCAGGCGGCGAGGAGACGGATACGCAAGCGGCCGGGCACGACCATACAGCCGCCTCGGGAGCGGCGAGGGATCCTTCGGCTCATCCGGCGAAGGTAACCTTGTGAAATTTGGCGATTTACACATCCGCGTCCTAGATCGCCAAGCTTGACAAGCGCGGCGAGTTTGAAGCGCGTTTACTTGGTGCTCGCGCGCGCGCAAAGTCGTCTTTGGCTGTGCCACGTACGCGTGTATCCTCTGCGTTTATCAAAACTGATCAGGGTATGTCTCTCCGGCGCCAAGTTTGTCCAAACATTTGTCAACGTTCGAGTTTGCGCGTTTAATCGAGGGGAGCTTATAATTCCGAAATAAGCCGCCCAGCTCTTGCCTATACACTGACATATCTTCCTTCGCAACAAAAGTTCGCTGGACGCGCGTGCAGTTGTGCGAGGGGCTGATCCCTCCACAACAATAATTACGTGAGACGATTATTAAACCGGAACACAAGTTATCGAAAATATTGTTTCGTTTTGGCTCGTCTCCGTTATTTGGCTGCGATGATCTCGTTGATTCGTAGGGTTTTCGTCGTGAACGTCGATCAGAATAATAGAGGAGGGTGGAATGTAATATCGACGGAAAGAAGGATAATTCAGTCACTTCGGGATCAACTTAATTTACGAGGGGAAATCGTTCGATAGAAATATTTTACCCTAGGTGTTGGGAAGTCACATCGTCCGTTGGTAGGAGTGGAGAGAATCCATTGTAGCGCCACTATCCGACCCCAGTCCAATACAATTTAGCATAAAACAGCGAAGTCGATGTCGGGAAAGGACACTTTCATTGAAAATTTAAAACCTCTTACATACGCACGTTTTCGCCGCTTGAAAACACTCGAACACTCTATTCCACTCTACCGCAGAAAGCCTTGGCATATTCCCGCGAATTCACTCTTCTTCGTTTTTTTTTTCTGGCATATAGCCAGTTGAATGCCTTCCATTCATTACAACTCGCATAAACTCTAATGCCACGCTCGGACCACGCTGGGATCATATTGTTACCACGCGACCTCATGTGACTTCCCAATTAATTGTTATTCCAATAGCCGATCCGTTGGTTCGTCTCGCCCGTAACGTTCGCGTTCTGATGAGATGCGCGTCTTGCCCAGAAGTTGGGTTTGTAGATGAAATCGAAACGAGATCCGAGCGTGTCCAAGCAACTTCGTGGCCCGTGCCTCGGTACGTTGTCGTGGTTGACGGGCCGAGCCCGGGCGGTCGGCAGCAGTTGCCGGTTGACGAGGCTGAATTCGAGAAGGAAATCGGACAGGCGAGCCTGGAGACAAACTGGAGACAAGTCTCGGTTGGAGGGGAGGAGGGGGTACAGCTCGACTCGGGACTAATCAGAAACTTGGGGGGGTCGTCTGTTGGCAACAGCCCGCGCGAGGAGTCGACGGCGTTCACGATAACGCGCTCGACGCCGGACCACTCGTCGGTCTCGCCGGAGAAGTCGTCGTCGCACAACGGAGCCAACCCGGTGCAGGCGTGCGTCTCCGCCAGCGGCACCACCACCATCGCCACCACCGAAGTCGCGACGACGATGACCCCGACTACCGCGACGACGATAACGACGACGGCGGGGACGGCGGCGGGGACCACGACGACGGCCTCCTCGACGCGCAAGTCGCGCGAGACAATCGAGGCGAAGCGCGAGAGGAAGGCCGCGAAGACCCTGGCGATAATAACGGGGGCGTTCGTCGCGTGCTGGCTGCCGTTCTTCCTGGTGGCGCTGCTGCAGGCGGTGTGCGCGCCCTGGGAGCCGCCCGCCTTCGTCGCCAGCGTCTTCCTCTGGCTCGGCTACTTCAACTCGACCCTCAACCCCGTCATCTACACCGTCTTCTCGCCCGAGTTCCGACAGGCCTTCAAGAGGATACTCGGCTTCGGACCACCCAGACCCGGACGCTGACTTGCGCCCCTCCGTACCCGCACGTGAGTCCGGCTGGCCATGCTTTTTCTACACGTACGTTTTTGCATCGCTCTCGGTTGCTCTCAAACTGTTATATAATTCAATTTCCATGTGCTTTTTCGCGTCCTTTGTACACCAATTGTGTTATGATAGACGACATTTCGGTAGCTACTTGGCCATTGTTTTCGAGTCTGAAATTTATTTGGAAAATTCATATAAGTCAGCTCGAATTCAGCACAAAAATTAGCTCAGAAAGAGAATGTAACACTTCCGAGAGCACGATAAAACTTTTTGAGATAGCTTTCGTGTGCCCAACAGGTTGTATTTACGGCCGTGTAGCCTAATGCCTCAATTTAACTGAGATATTATAAGCATTCACAATATATCTATATACATACGATCTATATATAGGTCAATTTTTGAATAAACTACAAACTCGAGAAGAGTGGGAAACTAGCTACCGAAACATCGTCTATTATACTACAATTGACTCCAAGATGCTTTTGGAAACACGTGAAAATTATACAGTACAGCAATTATCTCACGAATATAATTCATAAAATTGAAACTCATTTTAACAAAGATCCATTCTTCGTATACTATATTTTGATGTTAATCAAATCTTTTCTCGAGTATTCTATCCACCTCACCATACACACTAGACATGTTATCATTTTTCTACGAGTGGCTGAGTTTTCTGGGCCCCTCTAGAGGTAGCCTTTTATAGCAAATCTTTCCTCTTTGGAAAAAATGGACGAATCTCACGAGACATACGTGCATCGGAGTAGAAAGTATGAAAAGATAGATAATTGGGTCAGTCAGGGTACGTTAAATCTCGTGAAGAGTACAAAGGTGCAAGCGGATTTTCATTAGAGACTATGAGACTGAGAGAAGGGTGGGCGCAATCTGCCCCCCCTCTCTTTCTCTCTACCTTTTACGGGCTCAAATCGAATCTTGCTCGAACCTTTGTGCTCTCAGTGTGCTTCACCCTCATGAATTAACGAAAGGAGTTTGTTTGGTAACTTGTAAAATAAAATCCTGATATGTGGAAATGGAACGTATGCAAAACGCGCTTTGGTGCAGCTAGTCATATTGAATTTTTAAAGCTCCGATGGACAAACGTTCTTTGACAGTTTCCATTTCTCAAAAGTCACTTTCTCGCGAATTCATAACCCGATTCATATGAATGTGACCAGTGTAATATCGATCCATTATACGATAGTTCACACATCGATGAGCAATCTTGTTGAGTTTTGAATTGATTTTGAAGTTTAATATTGAAATGGCTTTTCAACTGAGTGAACCCCTTTGGGAATAAAACCGAACTCGTTCGTCTTACCTCACACCCCAGAATCAACGATCATGTGCCAGAAATCATATTTATTCATTGATTCTCATAGCTGTTCGATTTTCGTTTGTAGAAAATGTAAAAAATTAAGTTTGCACCTAAACAACTGAAATATCAATACATTCATGTCATGAAAAATACAGTCTTAATTTTCCGATCTCTCTGTATCAATCACTTTCTTCTTTACCAGTATTTTCAAATTGACGAATGTCGTGTCCGGAGCTGTCTCGTATCTTAAAACTTTCGGTAAATCCATAAAACCACTAAGCTTATCTTGGATTGTAATATATCTCGTGTGTTGTTCAAAGAAACGCACACGTAACAAAGATCTCAGTCTAGAAGCCGTATACTCAATCTTACGTATCCTGTTTTATGTCTCGCCTCGTAACCACCAATTTTATTCCCTGTCCTGGAACAATTTGCGACACAGAAATTGATTTCCACCCAGTCGACCGATAGCTCATCCGCACCCGCGTAAAAAAAGATGTGATCTCAAAGTGATCTCAAATTGATCAGTATTAAATATGGCACTTTTTAATACTTTTTGAGACGAGAAAAAGATTGCATGAAAGTATGAGACGAGATGAGATCGTTTTGAGATCTCCCAGAGACGATATTTTTTTCAAGTTTTGCGACGATTTTTCAGATATTTTGAGACCAATTTGAGATCCCAAACAGATCAAAAATTGATCGTATTGAATATATAATTCCCATTCACTCCATTTTTCGTCCCTGATCTTTCGCATTATCGGGAGAGAGCATCCCGGACAAAACCCAGGACGTTAGGTTTCCGATGATGGTGTTCCAAAAGTGCGCTCCTGGTGTATTTGCTTGGGGGGAGCTGACCCTGGACCCGGACGATGTCCAGGTAGTCAGGGTACACGATGACAGTGTTCCAAGAGTGCGCTCCTGGTATTTTTCGTTGAAGTAGCTGACCCTGGACCCGAACGATGTCCAAGTAGTCAGGGTACCCGATGACGGTGTTCCAAGGGTGCGCTCCTGGTATTTTTCGTTGAAGTAGCTATCTTTAGACCCGAACGATGTCCAGGTAATACGGACCGTCGATGACAGGGTTCTAGAGGAGCGCTCCTGGTATTTTCGCTTGAAGTACCTCACCTTGGACCCGAACGATGTCCAGGTTGTCAGGGTACCTGATGAGGGTGTTCCAAGTTTACGCTCCTGGTATTTTCGTTACGAGAAGCTGACCCTGGACCCGTTCTATGTCCAGGTAGTTCGGGTTACCTGTTTTTGGTCCAGAGTCAACTTACCCAAGTAAAAATACCTGGAGCGCACCCTTGCTACACTGTCATCGACAGTCCGTATTACCTGGACATCGTTCGGGTCCAGGGTCAGCTGCTTCAAGCAAAAATTCCAGAAGCGCACCCTTGGAACACCGTCATCGGGTACCCTGACTACCTGGACATCGTTCGGGTCCAGGGTCAGCTGCTTCAAGCAAAAATTCCAGGAGCGCACCCTTGGAACACCGTCATCGGGTACCCTGACTACCTGGACATCGTTCGGGTCCAGGGTCAGGCACTCCAACCAAAAATACCAGGAGCGCACCCTTGGAACACCCTCATCAGGTACCCTGATTACCTGGACATCGTTCGGGTCCAGGGTCAGGTACTCCAACCAGAAATACCAGGAGCGCACCCTTGGAACACCGTCATCGGGTACCCTGACTACTTGGACATCGTTCGGGTCCAGGGTCAGCTACTTCAACGAAAAATACCAGGAGCGCACTCTTGGAACACTGTCATCGTGTACCCTGACTACCTGGACATCGTCCGGGTCCAGGGTCAGCTCCCCCCAAGCAAATACACCAGGAGCGCACTTTTGGAACACCATCATCGGAAACCTAACGTCCTGGGTTTTGTCCGGGATGCTCTCTCCCGATAATGCGAAAGATCAGGGACGAAAAATGGAGTGAATGGGAATTATATATTCAATACGATCAATTTTTGATCTGTTTGGGATCTCAAATTGGTCTCAAAATATCTGAAAAATCGTCGCAAAACTTGAAAAAAATATCGTCTCTGGGAGATCTCAAAACGATCTCATCTCGTCTCATACTTTCATGCAATCTTTTTCTCGTCTCAAGAAGTATTAAAAAGTGCCATACCGACGAAACCCGCGTCGCTTCCGGAGCTCTCATGCGTCGCGTGCAGCGATCGTCGAGCCGCGATGCAAACGATTCGGCCTCGTTACGCTAGCGATACACGCTATTAAAATTCACTCGACGTCGCCCGGCAAATGAGCCCGTGTGCCCTCGATCAGCTATACCCTCCGCGCGTAATTGTTACTCAGCGTAGCGGCTGTGTTGGCGGGTCGCTCGCGCGTCCGCGCGCACCCCCCCCCCCCCCCCGCCCCCGAATACGATGACAGGTCGCGTCCCCATCGATTGACGTTGCTGCATCAATTTAGGCTGATCATCGTCGTACACGTGTCGGACACGGGTATCGAATCGCGTTTACATCTGCATTGATAGGAGCAAACAATCACGCGCCGCTAGGACGGAATACAAATTAGCCCGATATAACGAGAGCGAATTTCCCGAACGGAAAATCAATAATTGAAATGTACGACTTTATCGACGTAGTTTTTTCTCCTCTCTTCGTCCACGTGAATTCGGAAGAAATAGCAATTTGTGGCGTTTCGCGGAGTCGGAGGGATGGAGATAATTTCGAGAGACCAGAACACATTATCTTCCTCGCGAGAGTGCCCACGTTTCCGGATATTAAAACGACAAGACGAGCAGCTCGCCGTTGATAACAAATTGACATTTGCTCCTACCGCACTTTGCGTTTCACTTGACGACAGCCGCAGGTACACGTACGCTCGTTCCGCGGACGCGCGCGGAAATCCGATTTAAATAATTTGAGAGGCGAGTATTAATGAAAGGACGTTGCCACTGTTAGCATCGCGTCCAATTGAGCACGCGCGACAAGAAACTGCCTTTTTTCTTCCTCCTCTCCTTCCAATTCTGTATAGCAGTGTCGCATACTCACGACCCATTTGCTCATTCCCCTATCCCCCGACGTACTCTGCACCGAGATACTACCACGCCCACGACGGGCATTTCCGCGCACCCCGCTGCACCATAGCCGGCACGTCGACGTCGACAAACAAAACATCAGATTTGACGTGTGTTCATAATTGAACGATTTTAACGGTAACTGTTGGCGAGGTCGCATGCGAAGCCTGTCGATTCCATTCGCGGCTGGTGAACATTTTCTTCTCATTTTCCCAGGGGACCAGACAACTATCTGAGTTGAGATGTTATCCGATTATGATTATCCTCTATTCTCGTACTTTTAATAGCTGTATACATTCAGGAGCGTTGCGTGCGATTTGCACTCACACTTTTCAATATTATCTCAATTGTCGTTCTTGAGTTTCATTAAAGTTTATATTCTTTCGCGTACGTATTCATCAATTAATTTCAATAAGCGCAGTTTCAAGACCTACATTTGTATTTTATCCAGCTTCTGGAAAAAGAAATTTGTTCATTAGAACTTCAGAACACATGGTCTTTATAGCTTCTTCTATCGATGATAAAACAGACTGAAATTGACTATCCTATTTAAAAAGGATCTATTTTATGTTCATATTTATTCTTATTTTATGTTGTACGCATCGATTACCGTGCGAGAAATGCGATTTCACGCACTAGTACTTTAGCCCACTTCTTATAGCAAATCGATGCGTGAAATTCGCGTTTGATCACTTATAACAGAAAATATCGTAGGTATACAACACATGAAATAGCATTTCAGGCACTAGTTGCATAATATACTATTATTTGCCCCAAACTATTCTTTCTACAACCGGTAGCCTTGCTCGATGTCTGTATTATATCTATCTCACTTATGTCACGTGGTTAGATCTAAGCCGATCAAACCACTGGCTTCACTTTACAGGCCGTCACTTTACTAGGAAACACTTGAGAAAATAGTCAATTATTTGTCAACAAATTAACAGACAAAATATATAAATTACATTCATTCTGATTCACGCATTGTCGTCACTCTTCTCTATGTGTTTCTTAGAAGCGTCTATATTTCAAACCGTTATGGCTTCTTGGATGATTCTTTCATATTTCATAAAGACATAAAAATCCAATATGGAGGTACAGAGAATACATAGAGTCATATTTCACGAGAAATCAATGTATAAATATATTTCTCTCACTTGCAAGTTAGAGAAATATTTTTTCCGATGAACTTGTGTCGAGCAATTTGCGTTAGTGGCAAAATGCATCTCACGAGCTCTTCCGATGCAGTCGTAGATATATTATCGTTTCAGAATCTGAGACAGTTGAGCATGAGAAACTTAAAATTCACCATTACTATTATTTCCTGCTGTTTCAATGATTCTCCACAAGACGAGTAACTCGGAACAATTCTTTTCCCCCAAGGTCCTGAGCGATCCGCTTGGTAAAATCCGAGGAGCAGTCCTGCCGAGGAGCAGTGCTGCCGAAACGATAGGAGAAGGAACCCAAGTGCGAGAGACAGTTTATCCCAGTGAAGTATGTATCGAAAAGTGCCGGGAACTCTATTCAGACTTGATTGCCAACTGCTGTCTCCAAAAGTGTGCGTTGCGCGACGGATGAAAAGGGGAGAGCCCGGAAGAAAAGTTATCGTGCGGATGCACTTGGAGAGCCAGTGCGCGACTGCTGCTGCGCCCACGTAAATTCGCAATGACGCCTGCAATGTCGCATCGAATGTTTTTTCTTCCTGCTCGCAAGGCTCGCTCTCACGAGATGATACTCGGCGTGAATCCCAGGCGTCTCATCGTAATACCCTCCTCCTTCGCGTCCTTGTTTCTCATTGCGCGCCGCGCTAATGTACCTTGCACCTGGACGCTTTCCTCACAGCGAAAAGCACGCGAGAGCAGTTGCTCATTCACTCCTCGAGCCCTGGGAGTGGATGAGCTACCGCTTGCCCCGAGAAAATTCCACGCGTCTCGAATTTTGCGTACGGAAAGATGAGAGACGGAGGAGCGCGTGCGATATATCCGACGTGCCAGCGAATTCCATACGTAAGTAACGAATAAGTCGACAGGGAACACACTTCCCGACTGTACATTTTTTTCCTTTCTCTTTGGGATAACACCATTAAGATAGAATTACAAACTGTAACTTGGCTTCAAAGCAACGGGAGCAATTGAATTTATCGCCACTCGATCGTTATACATACATATATAAATATAGATAGATATATACATACATTATATTATATCAGCTGGATAGAGTTCATTGAGTTTATAATATCCAACCAATATTGGCATAGAGCTTACGCCCGAAGTTTTCCCGTAGTCTTTCTTTGTGTTGGGAAAGAAGAAAAAAAAATAAACACGGGAAGAGACTCGAGTTGAAAGCGATAATCACAAAGTGCAGTCACAACGTCGAGCTTTCAGTGCGGTCGACTCGGTGAGGATCTTTCCCCGTTGTTCAAACGAAATATTTTTTGTCGGCGCACTCGCGCGGCTTTCATTCTTTGCGAATCCAATGAATCAAACACGATTTTATTTCTAGCGCCGGGGAGTGATCGATGCGAAAATTTTAAAAAGCTTTGAACTATATACACAGTGATAATCCACACATTCGGGTCATACGGGGCTGGCGAAACGAGCCGATATTATAAACACAGCATGTCTTCCGCAAGTTAACGAGAGAAAAGTAAGCAAAAGTGAAAGCGGGCGGACAAAGCCAATACGGGGGAAGTGTAGCTATTAGTTTTTTACGCGTCACAAATGGACGGGGGAGAACGTAAAAAGTAGAGTGGAAAATGTCCGGTGCGCGACGCCATCTCAGAGAGCACGTACATTTTGACACATTCGTCGCGTACATCATCATAGACGTTGCTAGTTCAACACGCGAGGAATGTCAATAGATAAAAAGTATATGATGTTATCACGCATTAAAAGCTCAATAGCAGCTTTTACCTCGATTAAAATTGGAGCCAAAATGTATCAAATTCCAACGCTTAGGTGTGTGTATGTGTGTATGGTGTGTATTCGTAAGTAAAATACCACTCGGTCAACGCCTGTAAATATAATGATAATAATAATATAACAACAATGATGATGAATAAGTTATGAAATACCTCTATTGTTTGTTACGAGAAAGCCAAGGGGATGCCATGTGATTGCTCCGCTGAATTATTGATTTGTGAATTCAAATTGCCATATGGGTTGGAAATCGATCGCGCTGCATCCATGCGACAAATCAACGATTGTTCACAGCTACAACCGGGAAGACGTCTCGGAATGTTTTTTGTATGACGTTAATGCGAGAGCGGATCCGCTGATGCACATATCCATTCGCGTGTAGATGCATTTTCGAGAGCCTCGCGTCACTTGTAAATACTCAATGGATGTTATTTTTACTGCCATTGAAGTTTGAGTCGGTTGGGTTGAGAGTCGAATTTTATCCGGGCAATTATGCATAGTTGATGGCTGTATTGTTATAGAGAGTCGGACAATTTATATGGCATTATATACTTACGCTCGAATTGCTTTCTCAAAGAGAAGGCCTCGCGTTTCGTTCGAACGGCTCCGAGATGCTTCCGGCTCGTGGACGCGAGGCGAGGATAAACTCAAGTGTGATCGAGCGTACGTGTGCGTAAATATAGCCGTACGCAGCCATTTGGACGCGTGGTTTAGAAGCCGGGAGCGTTACACGTACGGTCGAGGGCTCGAGGTGAGAAACAGAGGGCCCGCGCCAAGTCGAGATAGGAGAAGCGGCCATGTCAGAAGCCGACGCGAACACGCCGCAAAATGTAAGTTAAATTATTACGCTTATAGTAAGGAAGCGCTGGCTGTATTCTCGGCGGGGAAATAAGTCGGACGCGCTGCGTTGGACTTGGGGGCGAAGTAACGTATTCATAAATATATAAATTACAAGGCGGCATCCAGCTGATTACGCAGCCGTGTTCGCTACGCATACGCCCCCAGGCGCATGGGAGATATAAGACAAGTGTAAAGATACATCGTTGAGTTTCAGAGAATAAGAAATATCATGGGAAATATACAAAATTACCTCTTGTCTACTCATTCACCTCACCTGCATGGAATCCTTGCGGAGTCACCCTAGATCGATCAGTCGTTTGATCAGTCAGTCAGTTAGTCAACCATTTTCTTTCGTATTTTCGTGTCGAACTCGATACAAGTCAATTCAATGATTCCTTTTATTTTTCTCTCACTCCTTTATTGGCGAAATTTCCATTCGTAAGAGCAAACCGTACGGGACTGCTTTACATTTTTATTTTCGTTCACCAAATGTGCCATATACACAACGACTACTTCAAACAGTTCTGCTTGGATGTCTTCAATCCGGTAAGTGGCCCAGTACTTTTGTTCCTCATTCACTTTGAAGTGCAGATAATAGCCCATAGGAGCATCAAAGATTTTCTCAACAGCTGCAGGTATATATTGTCCCATAAATAGAGATACCGACGGCTTTGGAGCAGTGTAATTCGAGTCAACAATTTTGCGCTCCGAGTCTCCGGAGGCGGATTAAAGGAACATTTTATTGAATGCCGCGAGAAAATCACGGGAAAGAGGCTGGAACATTTTTTTTTCGAGAAATAAAGCACGCGCTCGCGAGAAGAAAAGATTAATGAGCCATTATCAAATGAAAGGGCCGAGCGTCTGTTCTTCTGCGAGGGAATTAGCGCACATTAGCAGAACCGATTCCTCCGGTCTCCAGCTTCGCCCGAGGAATAAAAGAGATTTCCCTCTCTCTCGCTCTCTCTGTCTCCCCCGTCATTCCTCCTCCTCTCGCCAACACACGGGACAAAGCTGTACAGTCGGACTCGAGCTCGAACCGGTGGAATAGTGATTCATCGAGCCGCGGCCTACTTACGGCTGCGCTCTCGACTCATTCTCCCTTTAGATTTCGCATCAATTTGCGCACGTTCGCTCGTCGCCCGGGCCACTCCAACTTTGCTGTGCTGCGCCGGGCCACTCAAGCCGAGACAATGACTTGCACAGTCAGGCTGCCGCGCGCGTGTATATAAAGAAGACGATGAGCGCACGAGCGTTTTTGCGGCGAGCCCGGGAATTTAATGGCTCGTGATTGAGCCTCGGACGAGGCGGACGTACACACAGAGACAATTTGATGAATATATGTACATGTTTATTCACTAGGGGAGCGCAATTGTATTCGGTTAGCGCCATGTATTATTCAAACAATTTTCAGAAGAGCCTCAACGTTGACTCGTGCTTCTCACATCTGGCTGTTACACCTGAAGAATTCTCAACGGGTCACGGGCAAGCTCGAACGAGATAAAAATACGAGTGATTCCATGCTCTGATGAATCTCTAATCGCCTTACATTTGAATTTTCGAGGGGAATTCAAATAACTCCGGAGCAGCGAGAATTTCGCATAAATCCAATCAACTGCCGCGAAAACAAATCACTGCAGCCGATCCATTGGCGAAAAGCCTGCTCTCGAGCTCTCGTCAACTTCCTCGAACATTTGCCGAGCCCTCATGAATCAGTAGGATTATACATACCTATATTGAAACTCATTGAATGATACTACGTATTGCGGAGTAAACAGAAGAGTTGCTGTGAGGAAACTTTTGCTTCCAAATGAGTTACTATAAAGACGAAAATAAATTGCGTGACATGTGAGGATACGCTGAACGTCGCTTCGTAAAAGTGAGTTATGAACTTGTTATTTCTAATGAAGTAACTCGTGCTTTTACGACGGGGCGTCCTGGTGTCATTCATGTCAAGAAAATTATTTTGCACTTTATAGTCTCTCGTGCAAAGCGTATTTTTAATAAATCTTACTCGACCAGTACGAAAAGTTCAATTTATCACGCTATTTTTGCATAATATACTATTTTTCGTTATGGGTAAACGCGAAATGTCGTATCTCACATTGTTTACGAGAAATCGGAATTTTTTTCATCCACATTCACGAGAGGAATGGCCGTTTCACTCCTACTAGCAGGGAAGAAAATGGTGCATGCAACTCGTAAAATGCTCTATCGCATGGGTGCGTTAGCAAAAATCGAATTAGTTTAAGAACAAATGAGAAAAAAAAATTGAGATTAAAGATCTCGCGCTAGTTGCATAATATGCTTCTGCATATATTCATTTCGGGTGAAATTGAAAAAGCTCACTCAGGGAAACTGATAAATTATGACTCGTGTTCGAATACATATGTACAGAAGAGTCACTCGTGTCTGATATACATATGCACCGTCTAACGATGGTCGAACAACTCATGTTTGGAAGCATTTTTAATTCCACAACTTTTTTTTAATACTAAGTTGGCAATTTTTTCATGACTCCATCGTGATTGCGAATTACGCACGCTCGAAGTATACAATTTACATTATTGCTGTGCATGAATATTGGGACAAAGGTGGCGTATAACATTTGAGTATAAGCTGTGGCACAATTTGAAGTATAGGCCTTCAAAGTCGAATCTTCTCGTACACCTAAGGCAAATAAATATCGAGTGCGACTTGTGTAGGATTGCAGTGATTCTGCACTGGCAGTAACGCAAACTAGGTAAACTGGCATTAGGATCTCCAATTTCATGCATTATGAGGTAGTATACCCAAGAAGACCCTGTACTCAGTGAGGGCCATCTTTTGATTCAATATGTGTACGCGCATCTATTACAGCGTCGGGTCACGGAAGATTGAAACCGATATTGACCATATATTCAATCTCTTGAGGTTTCACCTTCAGGATCCATTGTTTTTTCAACCGTACGTCCTTTTCATCAATTGCTCCGGTAGGTGTTCGTTTATTCTGCCGATACAACCCAATAACGGGGTCACCCCGTTGTCGTCGGTTTCTGTCATTGATTTTTCTCTTTCAATTTCAAAAGTCTAATAATTCGCTTGTAACACAATGCGGTGACAGTTTAATTGGACCTCATTGCCTACACGTACCCTATGATTTTCAAAATACACACGTTACACACGAGTACGTAGTTTTGTTCGAAATGCCAGGGTGTCAGCATCGTTTGGAAAAAGAAAAATTATTTTTTTTTGTAAATTCCACTCGCCGCATCGCGCAAGAGCTTGGCTCTCGAGGATGGAGCGAGAGAATTCCCTTTCCAAGCTACGCTAGAAGCAACCGAGCGTGACATTCACAAACGAAATAATCAAGCCTCGTCAGTCCGACAAAGAGTTTTGGCCTGCACGCTACGGCCGGGCCACGCAACGCGGAGCGCCGATCATAATGTCGAAGCTCGCCACGGAAGCAAGGAGGGTGGCAAGCGACGAAGGGTACGGGTACTTTCTCCCTCTCAGATAAATAGCTCCGGTTTATTCCGCTCACGCTATCGGCCACATAAAGATTCCGCAGGGCGGGCCAGTGCTTATTACCGGACTCTTGAGAGAGAAAGAGAGAGAGAGAGGGAGTAGCGCACAAATACCCCCACTAGGACAACTGGCTAAACGCGTCTCGAATCTCTCATGTACTCTCTCTTTACTCTCTGCGAGCCTCCGGGAATGTCGTCTTTGTGCGCGATGTACCAGCCATTTCGAATCATTCGATCTAGCCGATTTTCGTTCAATAGTCAGATTTAGACATAATTTTGTGAGAAATTACGCTGAAGCGATAGTTGCTGGTAAACCGTAATCTCTATCTAAATCAAGTAACAAAGAATTTCAGAGAAAATGAACTTCTGTGCCACGATACATACTACTACAGTTCGATCTCCAAGTCAATCATCAAAAATGATTGAATTCTTGATTATTGCAGAAAACCGAAACTCCGAATCCAATCGGAGGGATATCAATCAATGACGTCGACAGGTTTCGTCAAAAATACCCTTTCAGGAAAGTAACGACGAGTATTGGAATCATGTTTTGAATTAACTATCGACATTCTCAATCGTGTACCGACTATCCCCAAATTATTCTCAAACAATCATGTCAAAGAATAAAGAATAAAGATTGGTCTACAAAGGTATTTCATTGTAGATAATTTAATAACATCTTGTAAATCCAAGAAGCTGAATCACTCAAAAGAAATAAATTAACTATAAATTGAATAAAAATGCTTTAATTTGTATGCTCATATAACCTCACCTTGACCTTTTTGGCCAGTCATAAATTAGTTAGGAAATGCTACAGTGAAATAGTACAGTCTGGTGATAAGGGTTGTGGGGGAACAAAACATCACTCAAAATATATTGTTACATAAAGATTAATCTTGACTTTACACCGATACAATGATTAAGGAGCTAAAGGTCTCCTGTAGTGCACGAAGGACTTTCACAATGGTAAACGTGAAAAATCTTTATTCACCAAATGAAAAATAAATATAGGATATTCGCGGGGCGACGATTGGGCTGTCTTTTGGTCGACACGCAAATTCCAGCTCACCTGAGTCACTTAGTTGAAGGGAGAGAAACAGAGAGGGTGATTTTATTTTTTTATTTGAATATCTATGAAAACCTCTGAAATATTTTTCTCGAAAAAAAATAATAATTTTGAATTTGAAATTAAATTGGTTCGAATTTTGTAAATAGACACTCTTTGAACTATCCATCTGTGAGAAGCTTGGGTACTATTTCACTCCGTATGCCGCTAATAAAAATCGAATTTTCGTCTAAAAACAAAAATCAGATTAACGCTATAACAAGAAAACGTCTTATCCTGTTTAACGTACTTCTCTAGGATTAAGGAAAGTGTCTTAATCCAAGAGGGAATCATTTCATTAAAGCGCCAAACTGATTCTTTTTCTTGAACCAAGATTAGATTTTTTTTTGTATCTCATTTACAGCTTGAAAGGGATAATGCAAACCTAGGAAGGAAATTTCGCTAGCCGAGTATCACAAGAATTTAAATCATAAACGAAATAACTCATGACTATGGCTCCCTTTCTCTCTATCTTCGCCTCACACTGTACTGAAGTACCTCTTCTTCTTTTCGCGTGCTCTAATTTTTCAAAATTTTCTTTAATCAACGTCACATCCGTACTTCTACGAGCGCAAGCCGATATTTTTGTAAGCTCTTCCCTCGAGCAGTGCTCAAAGAGTACTTGCTTGTTACATCCTATTTCTACTGGAGGTGTACAAGAAAAGGCTGTTACCCGGAAGGTTAGCCCAGCGAAGCTCGTCGAAAAGAAAGCGAAGAAGCATTTCATTCATTAGTTGACGCCCAGAATTGGTATCAGAAGCGCGCGAGCAACATCCCGTGTCCCGATCTTCCTTTCATCGCGGAACTTTGCCCTCGATTCTTCTTTCCCTGTCGAGTCGCCGCTCCTGAACTAGGCGTATTTCGCGTCGCGACGCACCTACTGCTACGCGCGCGAGTGATATTTCTCTCTAGGAAATCCTCAGCCGTGAGCGGAGCGCGCGCGACATAAAGACATCAAAGACGCGCGCGTACAAAAATAGGAAAAACGAAGGGTAAGATCGCATCTAGAATGGTCATTTATTTTTAACCACACGTATGTACGAGTGAGTGAATATGCACAGTGGATGTACGGGGAGGTGGGGAGGCGTGCGCGCGGGAGGAGTGTGTGCGCTAATGAGTGAGCGTGAGCGATAAGCTTCGTGAGCATGTGCGTGCGCGTGCAGGTGCATGCATGCATGCATGCATATTACGCGAACGCGCGCGCGCCGGGATTGCTAAGCGCACCATTACCTCCGCTAATGAAACTTACACGAGCCGAGTTTGACTTTGATCAGGCAAATTATCCGCAAATACTGGACTGCACGGGCAGAATGGCTCAATCGACGGAAGTTAAGCGCGGCGGACAAACATTGCCACGGCTGTTGGTGAGTCGCGACAACGAGTTTTGTCAGTTCGCAAAAAGCAACGTGTTCCATTTGGTCCACTCGCGGATTAGCCGCGGTCTCTCTCCCTCTCTCTTCACATACGTGCAGCACATTGTGCAAAATGGCATCGTAATTAGAAATTTTAACTGTAAAACAAGTGAAGATCATGAAAGAACTATCCTAAGAACATAGTTTGGTGCGATGATTTTTATCCCATTTACGCCCTTCGAAAACGGATGAAGCGGTACACCGGACTAAGAAACGTTAATGGAAGAACTATTCTGTGTTCAGCTGGCTACTGTTTCAGGTGGGGCTAGGTCGGAAGCAAATAAGCAAAATTTATGTAAAATGAACCATTTATTTGCTGGGGTTAACCAAGATGGGATTCAGCATTGGCTGTTCGAGAATTGGGGGACCCAGTCAAACCTAGTCAATCCACATTTACATTTATCAACAAGATATGAATACTTCAAAACATAAATTTACTCAAACGAGTCACATATCAAATAGAATTCATTAAAATTCATTGTGATGAAAACACAAATTTGTTCCATTTTAGAAATCAAACGAATACTCCGCTGAATGTGAACTCAATCACGTCATACACTCAAACTATATTAAAATTGAATGCACGCGATAAAACCAAATAAATCGCAAGTGCGAATTATTCACTTTCAATATCACCAAATAACAATCTATAAATATCACGTGCAACTAATGCCACATTTTATGTCACATAACAACACTGTATCAATTATAGTCAAGAATAAAGCCAGTAAGTTCTCACAAACTATTTTCTCCGGAACTGCAAACTGTACTAACTTATAGTATCTTTCTCGCTTATACGTCTCATCGGGCGGGCTCGCTTTTCCGTGGCGCGATGTAACAGGGCCCAACCATGGCCCTCTCCCCCCGTTGTCAAACAAGCCCGTATTTGTCTGACCGTGATTCTACACTCATGCGTGATTTTTTTTTCTCAATTCTACTCCATACGGAGATATCCGGAACAGCGACGGTAAATCGGGAGTACCGAATGAAACTAACTCAATGTTCTACGTAATGTTCCAGAAGACATCCTGAGATTCGCTTATTACCAATTTAGAATCCAAAAAGTATGCATAAATATGTTCGAGAATTCACGAGAAATATCCGATTTTACGAGTTACATTCTCTGGATGAGAGTCGCAGTTAATTTGATGCATAAAAAAAGTTAGAGAAGTCTTATTTTTTTGTTCGACGTGCCCGGCGTGTCTTATTTTTTTGTTCGACGTGCCCGGCGTGTCTCGTTTGCTACCAGTTTTTCCATTAAAAAAAGGCACTTGCCATGAAGTACCCTTGTTGAAAAGTTTTTTTCTTTCACTTGGTTTCTCGAGGAAACTTCCTACACTCCAGCGTATCATTACGTTCTGTGCTTTTCATTGAAAGGACGGAACCTCCTTAATTCTGGGTCGACAAACCAGATCATGTGAATGTGACGACGAGGAATGAAAGCCAGACGAAACTCGAGAGAATCCCTCTCTCGCGCGAAACTTATTGAGTCGTGGTTCGCGCGCTTCGGTATACTGCAAGCCCGCCACTCCATCTTGGAGACTCGGGCCGGGGGATCTTTCAAGTTTAAGTTCGCCTGAAAAGAGCTTGCTGTAATCTGATTGTCCAGTGGGAGCAGCTGTAAAGTGCGGATTTATCATTTCGAGGAGCGCAGTGGGAGAACTCATTGCTTATAGTACGTCTGCTGGGATATCCCAAGGACGGGCCCGCGCAGTGAGTTTATCGTTCTGCGCCGCTGCTGCCGGGCCAACAGGGGTAGACTCCTCTATGCGGGCTCTGCCGCCTGCAGTCGTCCGTTTCCCGAGTGTCCTTTTCAATAAAATATACCGAGAAGAGTTAGCGGATCGGTTGATAATAAAAGACTTCTCTTTCCAACGTGACGCAGTGTTGCGCTTGGAAAACAGTTGCGATTCTATTCGCGTATATAGTTTCACCCGCTTGCCGGAAAGAACCGATTTTACAAAGCAACGGTATATATCGATTATTTCAAATTTAGTAATAGCATCGCGCTGCACAGTCGAATGGTCACATTCTGTACGTGGGCGTATGAACGCGAAACATGAAAATTCAACGATCACTTGCATTATCTGCAAACTGAAGCTCCGATGAAAAATACGGAGCAAAATACAGTAGCTCCGTTTTCACTTGGCGTTCAACGAGACTCTCTATCTCCGCGTTTATTCCTCGGCAGATAAACGTCGAAGGGAATATACGTCGACTCAGCTGGGAATAAAAATATTGTCCAAGGAAAAAAAAAATTGAATACACCGTCGCACGGGCAGTATTTATCCGCGGGAGGGATACGTTTGCCCGGGACCCGATCCCGAATCCCAACATTTGTCAGTTTCAAGAAAAAAGTTTTTTATTCCCGCTCGTGTGTGCGACGAAACGGCCCCCGGAATTCGGACGGGCTGTTGTTGCAGGTGGAGCTTTTTCCTTCTGTCGCCTGTATCCTCGAGTGGGATTGTCCCTACGACAAGTGGGATTACGTCGCTATAAATCTAAACCGGATGTCACTGGCGAGCCGTGACATCTCGGCCGTCTTCTTTCGCGGTCTCGCCCGCGACCCATCCTCCCTCGTTGCCTCGAGTATTTATGCAACTTGACGACTGATTTTTATCGCCACCGTTTTCCCCGTGACTTTCCATTCGGATCGTTCTCATTGGGGATGTTTTTCTTTTGCCCAAAACAAGATCAGAATATTTTTTTGCATTTATCGAGTGTACGCTTCGTTGGCTTTTCTCCAATTGGGGAAAAAGTGAGATTTGCAATATGGTATACCGCGATTCGTACCATACGTAACTCTGAAATTTGAGCAGCGTTACGTGAATCGTTGAGATAGAATATTTATCGACCATAACTTCCGAACGACTTGTAAGATGCTTGTGCATTTCACTATAGCGTACTCGAGACGATTTAGATCATCTTGTCTTTTCAACGCATGCTATCCAAGCGTTTTTACTGAAATCCATAAACCATGAACAATAATTTTTATAGTGCTTTTATTCATCGAGTTGATACATTGCCGTATTTTAATTTTATATCTCGAATTTAGCGTTGGCGCAGAGTCGATTGTGCCGTATGCTGATACTCATTCGGTGTATCTAGGAACAATTGCACAATAAATATCAACGGACAATTGTTTCGAATTGTAGCGAATTCATGAGAATGTAAGACTATATGATTATAAACTCGGTAGGAGTCTCACTGCCTGAGGGTAGTCGAAAACGCTCAGTTGTAAATCGGTCACGTTGAAACCAATATCATCGAAAAAGATGGCCCGATGTCCGCGACCGAACCGAGTGGAAACACCAACTATAGGAACGAATAACACCGAATAAAAATGCCCAGATCTAGAAAGTAGGATTACATAAAAAGGAAATGCAAATATAGGGGCCAACAAATTCCGCTCGCAGAACTTTAGTTAATCACTAAATAATTACGAATCAAATTTTAACATTTTTTTCACAAAGCGCAACTATTGTGTTTTAACTGGTCAAGACCTAAGCTTCCGATCTTTCAATTGTTCATCATAAGTTTCACCATGATGACTTTACGAGCTACATTACATTTGATACTTCTAGAATTGGACATTGGATCACGTTCATTCATTGAAAATTGTTCCAGGCTCAAATAACTTTTATCTTAAATTTTTCAGCCTATGTTAAAGTTGCAAAGTCAGAGAAAGAACATTATTATTTCCGTTCCAGCGGGAGCAAATTGCCAACTTTGCATCCTGGCGTTTGCAAAGAATGGCACTTTCCTCCCGCGGATTACGGAAGATAGTATATACTTATATGCACCTCGCCCAGCTGGGCTATTTCGGCACGCGCAAACTTGAAACCTTCGCTGCGCTCGGGTCGGGCAGATGTTTTTCGTGATGATGTCGCCTAATCTCGCTCGACTGCATAATATATTATTTTATCATTAATTCCTAAAGGCATACATTTTTAAAATAGAAATTTGGAATAGAACGAGTTAATTGAAAAAATGAATATTTTAGTGGTTAGAAAAAGTATACCTATTGATTCACTGTTACTTTAGAAATCTAGAGTATGTCAGTCGTATCATAACTCTCTCAATTTATATTAAATTGTCAAAGCTAGTTTGCTTAAGAAAAGGAGCCGCTAACACTTATTTCTGAATTGAAAATTATTAACGTTACTTTGGAAGTACACTCAAACTTTTTGTTGAAGACTAACACACAGTCTCTATCATTAAGATTTAAAGAACTTTCATCAAGATACTAGACTAGTGCGAAAGAATTGATTCTCGCACAAGTTAGTCGTTCGAATGAAGTAGAAGTGACAATCATACGAGTTCAATATCATCTTCGCACGTGTATATTGGACTCTTTCGAGCAGTTTACGTGGAACGCAATTTGATACACTTTCTCTGGTACATAGATCACGTTTTA
The DNA here is from genome assembly GCA_020882685.1 of Aphelinus atriplicis. Classification (NCBI taxonomy): domain Eukaryota; kingdom Metazoa; phylum Arthropoda; class Insecta; order Hymenoptera; family Aphelinidae; genus Aphelinus; species Aphelinus atriplicis. The sequence continues at coordinate 19,289,090 of CM037075.1, read as the reverse complement.
CGCATACTGTGGCAGAGCCATTATTGCAAAACTTCCTCAAAAAGGAAGCATAAGTCCACTTGTAAAACTGGACTAATAAAAAGAAGTGTACGCAAGTAAAGGCAGCGACGAAAAGCGTCCGGAAGAAAGGAGAAGAGGAGCACGGCGAGTATGGCATGCTGTAATAACGGCAATTCGCTTTTAATCAAACTCCGGAAAATATGCAATTGAACTTGGAATTGGCATCGTTTCTACCTCCAGCTTCTTTCCTTTTGTCGCATTGTCCACCGAGCGTCCCTCTCGCCGGGTCCTTTATACGCTCTTATTTCCAGCCCAGCATGTCGCGCTGAATTTTAATAAAGCCTGGCGACCGTTCGTCGGGACATCAATAATGCGCGGCCGGCGTTTATTGATCACGCAATTCACACAGTCCGTGCATGCTTCATTCGGTTCTTGAGATATGTCTAATCAGACTTCGAATACGAGGCAGTCGGCGCAAAAAATCCCACCTACCGACCTATGTTACGCTGATCGCGGGGCTCGAGCTGGGATCGAAATTTAACATTGCATGCGGCCAAATCAAGCGGCGAATGCGAGTCAATCGGGGAAAGCTCAGGACGGACAGAGGGGATATGGATTGCTATCTACGGCTTCGGCGCTATAACGATGGGTCGCGCGTTGTCGCCGTAAACTACGTATACGACTGGAGCTCGTGTGTACGTGGTCGGCGTTTTCCAGGAGTGCCCGATCCTATAACAGCTTCAAATTTTCGTTATTTATTGTATCAAATAACATCATCCAAAACGTGAGAGGATTTTTATTAAAACTTCAATTGTGATACACAAATCAGAGGGATATCTCGTCTCACTCGCTTCGTTTTTCAATCCAACATTTTCATCCTCTGGCGCCAAATCTTTTCACTATTCCTGTTCCACCTCACATTCCACGATTGAATGATCAAGAAATTAGAGTCAGAGACCGAAGGGAAAAGACTGTCGGGAGGTCAAGCTTCGATGAGATACAACTCTTGATTCCACGCTGGTGATATTTTTCTCGTAGTATAGGAAGATAAAAGATATATTTTGCTTTCTCAAAGAGAAAGCTTTGTAACGGGGTAAAAATCGACCCACCGAATCGGACTTCGGGACCTCGATTTTCGTAATCTACGGGTCGAAAAACATGGAAATCCGAAAATGTCTGTATGTATGTACGTACGTACGTACGTACGTGCACTTTTTTTTGTCGTACGATAACTCTCGAAGGAATTGTCCGATCGTCCTGAAATTTTGCACACAGGTTAGTCGCCGCAAAATCTCGGTCGAGTTCAATTTTCAGCCAATTCCGTTGTTTATTTCTCTAGCAACCGTTGCTAACGTGTTTTTGATAAAAGCTCCGAAAATCATCATCAATGCACGATGGGTCTCCAATTCTTTCGACGACGATCGATGAGAATCGATAAGACATTCATTTTGGAACAACCATTGTTTATTCTCCTAGCAACCGTTGCTATGGAGATACAAAATTCAGCTTCAGACTGACTTTTTTTTTGTCGTACGTTAATTTTCGAAGGAATGGTCCGATCGTCCTGAAATTTTGCACACAGGTCGGTCACCGGCAGATGTGAACCGAGTTCGGTCTTCAGCAACATCCGTTGTTTGATTCCATGGCAACCGTTGCTAGCGTGTTTTCGATAAGTTCCCATATAATTCATGATAAATGATCATTTGGGTTTGTATATTTATGGGATTCTATAACAATTAAAGAGACCTTTCCCGTATAAACCATTGTTGATGTCTCTAGCAACCGGTGTTTATATCGCTTGCAACCGTAACTAGGGAATGGGAAAAGTCAGTTGGAGTTTCATTTTCGGAACTGTTGATGACTAAGAAGTAAGAACATCGAAGCTCCGACATTTACCATAGCAACCGTTGTTTACGTACTTAGCAACCGTTACTATGGAGTGTGAAAAGTCAGTTGGAGGTCCATTTTCGGAACTGTTGATGACTAAGAAGTAATAACGTCGAAGCTCCGACATTTACCGTAGCAACCGTTGTTTACGTCCTTAGCAACCGTTACTATGGAGTGGGAAAAGTCAGTTTGAAGTCCATTTTTGGAACTGTTGGTGACTAAGAAGTGAGAACATCGAAGCTCCGACATTTACCATAGCAACCATTGTTTACGTCCTTAGCAACCGTTACTATGGAGTGGGAAAAGTCAGTTAGAGGTCCATTTTCGGAACTGTTGACGACTAAGAAGTAAGAACACCGAAGCTCGGATATTTAGTATAGCAACCGTTACTATGGAGTGGAGGAAATGAGTTAGAGGTTCATTTTGCTTTCTCAAAGAGTGGTGATTAATGCAAGTTGAGGTTCAATTGCAATACTTTGAGAAAGCATACTGCTGAGGCACTTGGCAGCGGTTTTTTTCCAAAGAGATAACCTCAGCGCTGAGCTTGAATTTGCAATCGAATACTAGATTCAGAAAAATTTGGAGAAAAATGTTCCGTAATTCAAATTAACTCTCCACCTGGCACGAGTGATGCTCCGGTTAGTTTCAATTTTTAGAAATAATATAATCAGGTGAATATATGATAAGGAGCGATGATTTATTATTGAAGAGAGTATAGATACTTAATCAGTGAGGGTGAAGGCATATAAATATGGCTGGACACTGCACCATGTCAGAGGTATACTCACTTGCATGGATAGTGCACAATCTTTGGGTCACCGAACCCATATGAAACTTTGTGAGTTGGGTACCTCAATAGCCTATATATACAGCTGTGTGAGCTACCGTTGCAATAACCCAGAGACATTCTGTACATTTATCCGATTCTATGCCTGAACAGTATATCTTGATCAATGACTTCTTGTATGGATACAGATATACTGTTGATGATTATCAACAGTATATCTGTATCCATACACTGTATCCACAACTGTATCCATCAATTTGTCTGATATTCCACACTTTAAAAGTACACATTCAAACTGAATAAAGCATAAGTTTGAAGGAGGTATGAGAAAATATGATCATTCGGTGGCCGCCGATGTTATATAACTCCTACCAAGGCAAACGCATTTAAAAATTAGCTACCGGGCACATGGTTTTCCACTCCGACGAATCGACATTGGTTCTCAAAATCCGCGTATAAAAGATGACCGAGAGTGTATTTTCCGTAAACTCTCGGAGTCTTGTGTCTCGCGAGTCCCACCATGCGTCCAATCCAATCTGTGCGCGGTTGTGGATGTCAGCCAGAGTCGGCCTCCAGGCTCCAGCTAAAGAGCTGTTGCGCGACTGGAGAGCTCTCCAACCGCGCAGCCAAGCGAAGATCAACGGCTGCGTCACCCGAGCATAGCGGGGCTCTTTGTGAGCTTGAAATTGTGCCGTGGCAGCCATCCCGGGAACGGATGGACTAGGCTCGTCGCGGCGCAATCCAAGGATATTTAAATTCCATCGTCAAAGCTGACGGATTTTGTATTCTCTTGCTTGGTAAAGTTTGCCTGATCTTGGCATTCCCCGGATCACCTCGGCTTTGTTAGGGGGAGGAGGTGGGAATGGAGGAGGGGGGGGGAGGTACGTTTGTAGCGATTGATTTCTCAAGTCTTTTCTCCGGATACTCGCGGGAAATTACGAAGTTTGAAAATTCACCGGTCGAGTTTGCCGGGTGAGAAAAGTTGCTGGAAAAGTCATGGAGTTCATTTACGGGACGTCGTTATTTCAATCGACGACCAATCTCAAGTGCTGGAAGTTTTGATGAAGATTTTCTCGGCTTCGAGACCCACTGGATATTCCAACACCCGGCATTTCCGAGTGTCATATACGGGAAGATTTCCACTCAACTGTGCGTCTTCCCGCAAGGACATCGGATTACTTCGAACACCGACTTCCGAAGACTACATTTTGCTGTACTACACTTTGTCAACGTCGTCAAGTTTTCACGCTGTCCAGGCTTGGCTGCTCGACCGAGAGAGATTTCTCTGGCGATTTTCCTCTCAACGAGATATCAAAATGGCTACATTGACCGAGCGGGCGCGTGCCGAGAAAAAATTCCGTAGCAGTTCTATACGCACGAGACGGAATTTCCCGTGTCCCGGGCCACGATAGGAATTACGAAGCGAACGACGTGCCTCGAAGGCTCTTATTCTCCCGAATGCCAGCAGGCCCTTGCGATAAGTGTACGCGAAAGCGAGGCGAGCTGTACTCGGCGCGCCGGCGTATATCACGGCGCGCGAGCGCGCAACGTGACCAAGCAAACTTTTCTCTTGACGAGTCAAGTGGTATATAGGTGGAGCAGGGGGGGGGGCGGCGGCGGCGGCGGCGGAGGGAGCCGTGCCATTTGAATTTAGAGCGAGCCGTCAATTTGGCGAGTGCCTTGCCAACAAATCAACAGGTTGGCAGGCCGATGAATATCATTAGCACTCGGGGAGCGCGATCGGCGCATCAAGCGCTTCCGCCCGCGAGGATCCGCCGATACGTATGCGCATATCTCGGCGTCGCATTCGCGTATAATGAGCGGGCGCGAAAATTTATTCCTGAATAAATAAGCCCGCCGCCGCGACGTTCGTGCGGCGCTCGAAATGCGCGCGGCGGCGGGTACCAGTTAAATTACATCGGCTGCGCTTATACCGGGCGTTGCGCGTGCGCGCATACTCGCGGCCACTTCCCCCGTGGAAGAATAATTTATTGCGCAACCGACGACGCATCTTGCCAGCGGGAGATAGAGAAAGCGGGCCGAAGACGGATCGGGCCGGAAGGACGGGCTTTCGAGAACCGACTTTCCGCCAATTTATGCAGTCAGCAGATTGTTTGCGCGTGTTCGAGGCTCTAATGAAATTTTAATTGACCCGCCGGCAAACGAACCGATTTATATTTTTCCTCCCGAAAATAATCGTTGGACGAATGAGGATTTGAAGATTCTTGGAATTCAAGACTCCCTTGAGGCAGAGTGAACTTGATATTTCCGATAAAGTAGTAAAAGCCACGATTCGGCCAGGCTCGCGCCAACGACCTGTTAGTCTTGTGTTCTCCGATCAATGGATCAATTTAACTTGATCCTGATTGAAAATAGTAAGAAGAGGAAAATTAATCAATTAATCATACAATCGATCATTCCCGTTTCTGTTGAAACATGGATTAGCTCTTCGAGGAGAAAGCATTGTAATGCATTAAAAATGAAAATTTTCAATTTGACAACGGATCTTCGTTATGGTCTCTCCTAGGGTCGAATAATGTAAAAATCTAGAAATTTCTGCAGTTTTCAATTACTCACGTTGGTGACTCTATTTTTGTTGAAAATCTTCAAATATGTCATTTTCCATAGCAACCGTTGTTTACGTCGGTCATATAGTTCATTTTCGCACTTTACAACTCCGCTATTGAGAAAGATAAAGTCAATGTGAGGTTCATTTGAAGTACTGCATAGTAACAGTTGCTCACACTCCTGATAAACAACGTTTATTTTTCTATCAACCATAGAATGGAGGGGGGAGAATGCCATGTGAGGTTTTTTTTTAAGAATTATCAATTCACAAGAGAATGCCTATTGCTCATTCACTCGGCAGCGGTTTTTAATACTGAATTTTCTTCGATACATGCGATTTGAATCACTTGAGAAAGACTGTATATCAAAAATCCTTAAGGTTGGTGTAAGAATAATTTATCAACTTGTGCTCGCGAGCTGAATAATTTTGTATCGAAATGACGTTATCTTCATTATTTTCCCTCTACAATTACAATATTCATGAAACTATAAGTAATACCAAGTGCTAGAAATGAATTATACATTGTATAACATATATGTTGTGCAGGACGTAACTTTCCTTTATAACGGTCGTTTAGTTCCTTGGTGTAATGTATCTTTGCAAGAGTATAGGGGGTGGGCGTTGTGTCAGACGGTGCTTGGCAAAGCTTCGATAAGCGAAAATTACGTAGGCGACGGGAATCGTATGCAAGCAGGGTGAGATTAAATTGTACCGGGGAAGCTGGAAAATTCGATATCGAAGACCGAACCAATAATTGGCACCAGCCTCGGAGAATTCCCACCGCTATCAGTCCAGCAGGATCGCTATTTGTCCCTTTCAAGCGGGTCATTTTCAATGAGATGACTCATGAATTAACCTGCTGTCACGAGAGTATCCTACAATAACAATAGTGATTATCAATCGATAATGAGGGCAAAGTATGAGAGGTATAATGAAATGTGCAATGGTTGTTTCAAATGCACCACAATAAATTAGAGATAAGTATCGATTTCACTAGCAGACTTGTTCATAAATATATTTAAGTATACAATAAATTACCACCGTATTGGGTTTCGATCATTCGACGCCCTCCTTTTTTTACTGATGACGATGATAATAATAATTATCAGTGTAGAAGAAATCTGTGTCCCCGATTATATTTAATAAATAACTGTGACATGGCGTACGTAGCGGCCTTTATCCTCTGCGCCGAGCACCGACAATACGATGTTTTATAATTCAATAAGCAAACAATATAAATTTGATGATGATGATAAATTGAAGATTCCTCTCTCTTCCCATGAGAAATCTATAACAATGGTATAGTTCGAGAACATAGTGTCTCATAATGGTTTTTAACAATTTTATTAGTCACACATATTTTCCATTTCAATCAGTTTTATTCGGTACAGATCATCGAGTTCACTGTCGGAAATGTCTAAAACTGGTTCTTTACAAAAATCCTCTTCGGAAGTGAGAAAAATAACAAGTACTTTATCAAGTAAATGTGCTTAAAAAAATGCTTTCATTGGAACGAAAACATGATTTCGACGAGGAAAGAGTAAAAAAATGTCGACAACAATAATAGCAACCCATTTTGCGGAAGTAATACTACTGCGTAGCACGATAAATCTAGTTCCTCGAACCTTTGTCTCCCCTCCCAGTTGCAGACTGATGGTATTGGACTTTTCTTTCACCCTATATATGCTTCATCCATCTGTTAGAAAGAGAAAAAGAGGATATAACTCGCATTGCTCCACATGAATCCCAATCAGAGATAACTTTTTCGAGACAGACACTCACGTTTTACTTGTAAACTCGTTCGATCCTTCGGACCTGAGAACCTATTCAGGTCAAAAACGTAGTATTTTCCGATTCTGTTCATGTGGGTACAACTCTCAAGATATCCACATTTTTTTAATAGAAGCGAAAACGAATTTTCCATTTGATTTTTTTTTATACACAGTTGGCCAGCTAAACTACTAATTGGGTAATTTAAGGAAGTTTCATTGAGCGTGTATCTGAATAAATAGGAATACGGATATACGTGGAGACGAATAGCTTTGAGAGAACAAAGGAGATCAAGTAGGATTTTGGTAAAGATACAAAAACACATTGGAATCGATGGTAAAAGAATCAAATAATTACCAAAGAATTACAAAAGAATCAAATAATATTGATAGATTTTCAACTTAATGAACTCCCATCAGAAGATTGAAAATAATGTCTCAGGCTCGGTAATGTATAATAACTCGCAGAGAGCAAGTTTGATTTTCTCGTGAAGAGCTTAGGTGAGCTGTTCATCAGATGGGATCGGGTACCTCTTAATTGAAGAGTCGGTGAATTGGATCACGGACGTAATTAAATGAGAATAAAGTATCGTACGTCTGATGGCTGAAAAGAAAACCGTGAATTACCTCGGTGAAATCCCATGAAAAAGTCATGGATTTCGGAAGGCAAAGACAGAAAACTCCAAACTGGATTCGGGCTTGCAATGCCGGAGGGGGCGACGAGGTGCAGTCCCGTTGAAATATGTCACAGGTGCCTCGAAGTAAGCGTGTTCCTGAGTGTTGACGTCATTGCTGGCTTATCTACGCCACCAGACGTCTCTCGAGTGCACGGGCAGACAGGCACAGGCCGGTGTAAAAAAGGAGCAAGTAGCAGGAGCGCTCGTGGAAAGTGATTGCGTACAGCCCCAAGCCTGTGACGGTAAATTTCGATTTTCGTGGAGTGCCAAAGCACTGGTCCCGAGCGCATTCATTAGCCCAGCCAAACGGCCTGTCCGTGTCTTTCCGGCGTAATGGGATCATAAGTCTGTCTTGTCCAGACTAATGAAATGGTCATCCCGCTGGATTTCTCGCTTCGCTACGACAAGGACGAGCGACAAAAGGGCTTGGACTGATTAATAATAATACCAGTTTCATTCCCACATTGTCTTCTATTTCGCTATACTTATTATGGTAATTTTATTCGCAGTAATGACTCTTTAACAATAGAACTGTTTGGTTGGTTCGATTGTAAAAGTTAGTAACGTTGGCACACAATACTGGCGCCAGACTACAGGAGAACGTTGGATTTTTCTTAAGTCAACTCCGATGGCTTAAGACATTTTTTGTTGAGAATCAGCCAGAGAATTGGAAACCGACTTCCTCGCAGCAAAAGAAAAAGTTATTAAATTTACTTTTGAATGATTATTAATCTATAAATAATAACAATGATAACACGATAGAGCTCTATCATGTTATCATTGTTCGTTGAATAGTTCCTAAAAGAATGCAGTGGTGAGAAAATATAAAAATATGAGATATTATTGGAAAATGAGACCGACTTTTCAATGACCCAGAAAAGACATTCTTTGGATATTTATATCTACGAGTTCCTCGAAATTCCAGGAAGTTTTCTTGTGTATTGAGCTTTCGCAATTTCCTGGAAGAAATATATCGAAGAATTAATATTTTTTCTGTAAATAAATCGGAACGTTATGAAAATTTATACATAAAATAATATAATATTGTTGATATGAAAGATTTTCATAAGTCCACCGATGTTATAATTTTCCTTCATCGTGGTAATAATGAAACTAATTTTGTATTGATTATCTGGAAAAAAAAATATGGATTTACCAGCAGTATACTCTTTCCGGATTATTTGGCAGCAGCAGAGAAAGAATTCTAAGCTACTTCGTTCACATTATAGAATATATAATCCACAACTTGCATCTGTATCTACATTTACATCTACACCTACATATTCTACATCTACATTATAATAAAATTAATCCGTACCAAAATTCTGCCCTACAGGTATTGCTTCTGAAATCAACATTCTAGTTCATATTTCGAAATCTGATTTGACATTTCTAAAGGAGACACCGGAAAATGGTTGCTGAGGAAATAAAGACAAATTTTGCTGAAAATTGAACTCAATTCGTAGATTCCCAAAACTAACTGATGAACAAACATACACACTTTCTCTTTGACAAAGCAAATAACTCTGAACTGGTGGTATTGTGAAAATTTTGACCCGATGAATCGACAGAATTCGAATAAAGTTTTATTCCATGTTCGAAAGTTCAAACCCACAAAAAAAGTATGAGGGACGCTAATAATCGGTTACAATGGAAAGATGCAGATGTTCAAGTTCTTACATCCGGTCACATTTCGAGGTTGAGGAAACTCTTATGCGGGTATGTAGGACATGCGTGAGATTTGCAAGTGTTTTCCTATCATACATTCCTTCCAGTAATTGTATAAATAGAAATTGATAATTATTTAAATGGATAAAAAATAATGTAATCAATTTCAGCTCATATAAGCAAGAGTTACATTATTTTTTCGTTGTTAATATTTGAAATTATTTATTGCATGTGTAATTTGGGAACAAAAAATTTAGTGTAAACGCTGTTCTCATGAAATTTTTTTCTATCAACAATGTTGGCGAATCAAATGCAGTATAGAGACCCGTGGAAAATAGTAATTTTTCATTATTTTTTATAAACTCAAGAATGATCGTTCTAGAAACGTTGTGAAAAAATGAGCGAGCGTTAGCAAGCTAGTAGTTCTGGCTAGTACAAAGATAAAATATTGCAGTACAGCACAAACAAAATAAAAACAATCATTTGAAAAATTTTTTTCCTTTTTTGTAGTCTCGCAAATGAAAGAAGGGAAAATAATGACTTAGAACCGTCTAGTAACGGCTTCAGAATATTTCCCAAATCACAACAGTGAAATCAAAGAAAAACATTGATCATATGGCCATATTTCATACCTCAAATTTATTACCGCGTATCGGATTAAAGAATTATGGAAAAAATGTTGGTAGAAAAAGTCACTGGATGCCTTATTGATTATTATTATTATTGATATAACAAAAAGAAAAGCAGAATTTTCGGATATTAAAATAAAACATCTTGTACTCCCACCAAACTTTCACACCATTTTCAGCTGTGATAAAATATAAAGTCCCACTAGCGACGTGGGGTAACAAAGCGTCTCCCCATCTAAACAAACAAGCTCGTACGTCAAAAAGCAAGTGGAACCAGAATAAAGGGACCGCTGAATGAGTTGGTTAAGGATGTCGGATCGCGGAGTAGCGAGAGTATAATTTCAACTTTTAATTCCACATTTGCGCAGTCTTTGCAGCTGGCTTCTGGCGTACATTTTTCCCACTTGTTCCTACGCGCTCTCCACTTTTCCTTTCACCTTCTTGTGTTCATTCGAACATTCACAAGGTCTCGGTCTTTTTGCCTCCGAGCTGTTTTCCGCAAGCGGCAATTCTTGAGGGATATTACTACATCGCGCATATTTCTCGAGAGGTCCATTCAATCAAAACCCCTTATTTGGAACGAACGATTGATTTAGAATGGAATTCTTTTTGGATTTCAATTAGCGAAGCTGTGGAAATTGTTCATTCGTTGAATAAAAATACACTTAGAGTACGAATTTTTTTGAATGAGATTTTTTCAAAATTTCCTAATGAAAATACTTCATGGAGGTCTGTAAGAAGAAGTTCTCTGGAGATAGAAGGAATTATCCAGGTTTCCTTCAACAATCATTTGTTCAATCCAATCTAATCTCATAGGTATTCTCCAAGTATGTAGTGCTTTTTGAAAAACTCCTTCTCTCTAGAAAAAATGCATTTTGTGAAGAAAATCATCTCGAGAACAATTTTCAAAATGTATAAGCCTTTTTTTCAAAAGTAAATGCATCTGTTAGACGACTAGAAGAGTTTTATGAAAAAATGTGACTCCAACTCTCGCCTCTCTTCTACCTTTTGTAATATTAAAATTCTAAATGTTTTTTCTGTTCTTTAGACGTGGCACACCGCTGGTAAAAATTTCTGTCGTGTCCTGACTGAAAAACGTAAGTTATTCTGGCTTTCCGGTGAATAACTTATTCTCGGCCAAATAGCATATGTAATGTGTTTAGTCTGAACACCACAAATCTCAATGCACAATTTTCACTTGTACCCGTGGATCTACTGTATTCATAAAGGTACCCTAAGAATACACGTTAATTACAATTCTTTCACGTTAGAATTTGAGGTTTATCCATGTCAAAATCAGTTACATGAGGTGTATACAATACTTTTTTTTCTAGCGGGAGAAAAGTCCAATTCTTTATAAACACCAAGGAGAAAAGTCCAATTCTTTATAAACACCAAGGAGAGAAGTTCGTACTTTTATTTTGCCATGGCGAACATTTTTCTTTCGAAATCATTAACATTTTCCTACTTATTTAAATTTACTCTCAATTTCTCGCGTAATAACCGTTACAATGAAAATGCAAGTCCTGTTAGGAATATCGAAGTGAGAAAATAAGAGGAGACTTTTGTGTACTTATGGTGATCAAAAGCACGCGTACCACATGAATAGAATTTCAATTCTGAACATGGCAGAGATCAATTGTGACGCAAATAGTATTTTCATACCTCACTCTATACTCAATGTACTATAGCTGATTAATATGTTGGAAATTAAATGTATAGTATAGGATCGAAAACTAGCTGAGGCCTGAATTTTTCTGAATTTATTCTTCCTTCGGTTTTAACATGTGAAATACTGGATATTTATAGATAACTGATAGAAAATGCACTAATAGATTACAAGGTTCAATATTTCACTATATAACATCCTTCCTAATTGACTGAGAATCTCTGACTTACTTCTATTAAAGTAATTCTAAGTGACAAATTTTCGTAAATATACTTGAATTTTTTACGTTCAGAAATACTGTTTGTCTTGAATGTGGATGGACTGTCACATGGGTGAATGCGTGCGCGTATGTGAGTGCTATCAATTTTTCAGATAACTTCTAGCCCGTAAGAATGACATCGGTTTCAGCCTCCCGCTTAGCCCTAATGCGAATTTCGCCTTGCGAGTGTGTGGGACGGAAAAAAAAACTCGCACGCAAGAAGAGGCAGTTCTACTCAAGTAAAATACATCATTATGGACAATACTGATCATTTGGGAATCCTGGCCAAAATGTATAATTCTCAAAGCTTCTCCGAGAAAGTATGCCAAAATAGTGGCAGTAGTTTTTACTACTTTTGTCTAATGATATTAAGCGAGATTTCGAACTATACTTCCGGAAGATGCATGTTCCATTTACGTTGAAACATTCCTCACAATGTAGATTACGTTTGAATATAAAACTGCAAAACATTAAAAGAAAGAGTACTTTGGTATTGAAAACTTTTTATCTTCCATCAAATATCATTGTCTATATCTGAGTGTTCCAAATTCTGGAGGACAACTGCTTTGAGAGAAAATAGGGGCATATTTATTATCTTAACTATTATCCTAGAGCTATTTCTCATGACGAAAAATCGTCGACTTCACTTTATGAACTTACTCAAAGAGTGGATTTGAACGATGCTATAACTTTTGCGACTTTAGCTTTTTATTTGTCAAAGATATTCCTCTACTTGAGTTGTCTTTTTAAAGTCGCAACCAAATCATTTTCAAATATAGAAAAGAAAAATCAAATTCTTCGTAAATTATGATTTATTCATTCTTCTTTTGCAACGAGCTATTCATATTTGAATTAGAACGTAACTAATGATTTTATTACTCATCAAGATTCTACTGTAAACTTTGTTTGCGAAAACTGAACAATGTTAATCATCAAGTTCTTTTTATTATTATTATCATCATGAAGAAGATTGTGATGGTTAACTCTTGGAACAAATGATTATGCTTCTGAAGTGAAGAATCTACTAAAGCCCGTCAAAACCATGTTGAAAGTTATATTGAATAGTTTCATGGCAATGCCACATCTTACAAAGCAATCGTTTGCCGTTCAGAGCTCGATTAGTTCAATTGATATTTCAATTGAGCGTTCGTTATTAGTACACAACGCAGACGCCACCATTATGTTATTGTTTTCGACAAGTCCTTGTTTGGGTACATGGACAGGACCACAGATGTACCATGTTTGCTTAACGAAAGTTGCCAAGCAATAATAGCGCATAAACTGATGGAACACGAATATAGATTCGATGGCTGACGCATTCGGTGTTATACTACTGAATACACTGGGCAAGCTGAGAGCTTCAAGTAATTCAAAGTTTGAAAGATCGCTTTGGTGTATTATTCATATTTTGGTGTGTCCTAGATCACGTTGGACTAAGTAACTCTGACGAGTAAATACAGAATATTTATGTGAAATTATTATTGAATAAATTCAGTCGTATTATGGTAATTCGGAGTATTATGATATACAGGATTTGAATAAACACGCCGAAGTCTCATTTACAATTTTTCGAGTATCTTTTTTGAAAGTATAAAATAATTAATTCTAAAGGTTTTTCCTCTTCACACTAATCGTGCAAATAGACTTTCACCATTAAGCTAACAAGATTGACCAACAATTTTTCTAGTACCATTGACATACTTTACAAAAATTTGAATGACTACATTTCCATTCAATCAAGCTTCTCCTAGATAACCTTAGAGTTTTTTTCCAAATTTCGAAATTTGATCATCTTTGTTGTATGTTTTGTCTATATGCTCAGGCACGTTGTAATAATAAAATTGTTGAGTTTGACTGGTGTCGTAATGAAAAAAAAAATATCACAATTAAAGACTTTTTTGCAAAGAATATATACAAAATAGTAGTTATTCAGAGAAGAAAGTATGAGTGTAAGGGTATTAAATTTTATAGCCCAAAGTTGGGCACAGTGAATGAGGAAATCAAGAAGACAACAGCAGCGTCGCTCGGTGTTACATTCACAAACGTCGAATTAAGTCTGACAAAGCACCCAACGCCTTCACCTAGTCGGTAAATCTCATCCTGTGGTTATCGGCTTCCAAGCGGTTTCCCCTTTACCAGCTTATCCTTTGAGGTGGAAAAAGCAAAACAGAGTGAACGAGCCCGCATCCAGAGAAGCATAACTTCATCTATCCCTTTGTTATCTCTCGCTATATACCCTCGGCGCTCTCTCCACTCGTCTAACTTTCTTTTTTTTTCACAAACTCTGCCTCATTTTCCATTTTATCGTCGTTCTTTCGCACCAAGCTGGATTTTTATTCGATAATATTGTCTCTATATCTCACTGTATCTTTTATTTCCGTCATGTCATTTTTTTCTACCCTCTTTGCTACCTCAGCATTTTATCGATCTCCCTCATTTTATTCTCACTTGAGTTCCTCCCCGGTACCCGCTTACTGTACGTCCTGAATTTTTTTCTATGGAACGTCACGCTTTCAATACGTTTCCTCTTTCTAATTAATAAATTGATGTAACGTTCGAGAGATAAATTGATATTTGTCATTCGCATGTGATTGAAATGCGTAAAATTTTTCTTTCAAAATTCCTGATACACATTCTATGAATTCTCCCAACAGATCAATACTAGCGCTCGCGTGTGTGATTCTGGTTCACTCAATTAATTTTCATCCGCAGATTGGTTAATAACGAAACACAAGTGGAACACACCTGCAGATTGATTCGGATATACTTCGTGTAACAGAACAGAATCAACAATCCTGCCGAAGCCTTTAAGACTAACACGACCTGGAAAGATCGCAGGCTGTGTCACGATCCTGAATCCCGGCGCGATTTGCAGTGGATAGGGCCGATCTCACTCTCGTGGTAATCGAACAAGTTTGGTAATGTGCAGTCAGGCGGGGAGGCGCAAATCAATTGAGCGGCACACGCACGCATGCACTCCCATAATGTCCAATTTCCGAGAACTGAGTGCGCACTCGCGCGACCCTGACCCATATACGTATACCGGCCGGGTGCCGGCGTCGTTTTGTCTTTTACAGGCATCTCCAAGATATTGCAAAAAGTGAAGCGTCGCAGCGTGAGTTTGCTTTGGTTAAAGTTAAACTTCGAGTTCGATTCTGCTCGTTATCCTGCTGATTCCGACCCTACGCATCATGAGCACACTCTTAGTTTACTGCTCCATTTGGAGATTATTTTATTCAGCGTGGAATATTGAGGGCAGCTTCTCAGATTTGTATAATTGATGTGTTTGTGGGGATGAAAAGTTACGCTATTAGGTGATGTTTACGCTTTGAATGCTGAAGTTTTTGGAAGAGGGTATAAATTTGGTGAGCACGTATTTTATGGATTTCGAGTCTCAGCTGACAAGAAGAGCCGGGTCGCCAGTGCAGATTAGATTTTCTGCGATGGGTTTTGCATCCAAGAATAAGCCGTCTAGCCTTTGATTTCTCAAATACGTTCTAGCGATTATTATTAATTTAATGCTCATGCAGTTTAACGATATAGACAGAAGTTCTCATATACAGACATGATGTACACGCGTGAAATCTAAAATGATTGAAATATTATCTCGGGTGAATCGAAACTTCACGGCTAAACGTTTATTACAATCTATTATTGGGTTATAAGATAAACTTATGAAAAGGTTTGACTTTATCAGTCATTGAAGTGCATTTTTATAGTTATCAAAAGTATAGCAATGAATTTGATTGAAGAATTCAAAGTTGTTTGAAGTAAATATGAATTAGTCTTTGCTATAAGGTCCAGCAGGTGGATTGGAAGTATCATCATGAAAGCTTGAATTCCAGGGTGCATTGTCTTTTTAGGTCGCGGAGATATTCTTATCTTCATTATTTGTCGGATCTTCATTATGACTCGACGCTCATTATAAAGAACATCTCTGCTCAAATTTTTCTGCTTTTTTACATTTTTATGAAATTTTTTACGCGTAATATTGTTTTGCAATCGCGTCATCTTTCAAAATCTGCTTCCAACCTTGGTTCTTTGCGAGAGATCTTTTTAATGGCAAATTTCTATATTAAAGTTTGGAAAATTACCTAACTTTGAATGAGGATACGTTTCGTACAAGAAATCAATATGTCTTATGAAAAATACTGGAGATCGTGAGGAATCAACCCAAATTCGATATAACATTCTCAGTCCAAATCCAACGCGTGACTATATGGTATCTTCTGCACGACGAATCTGTAGAATATTGGCAAAAAAAATTAACAATAGGAGAGCCGAGAGCTTGTTAGTTGTCAAGCAAATAGAATGAATCCCGTCGAGTAATTGAAATATAACTCTTCAAACTGCCACTGCTCGATTGCATACTAACAATTTAATACTGCATATGGAAACTCTTTGAAAAAGTGAAATACGACTGTGGTGTGGCCCAGTTAAGATGAGAATGAAGGAAAGTTATAGCTGTGGTGCGGAGCATTGCAGTAGTCGTACGGCGCAACATACGAGTGTTCTAATTATATTGCTCACGTAGCTGTAATAATGCGCTCACCTTGAGCTTGCTCATGATGCCAGTCAGAAAACGAATGGCGGGCGGAGACCTGGAAAATATCCTGAAAGACTCGCTGGAGAGCTGAATTTTCCAGTGACGCGCGCCACAACAAAACTAATGACATACGGAAGCTCGTGGCGCTGCTTTTTAGCGCATCGGATGTTCCCGGTCGACGCGAAGTTTATTATAAGGGCTCTGGGAGCTGCTGGAAAAGAGACTGGAACGCGACTCGCTCTAGTTTAATAATGGAGTGCATACATTGCAGCGTCGGGCTATTGTCATTATCAATCTAGTTTTAGGTCAAAATTAAAGGATCTGCTGGAGATTGCATTGCATTCATTCATTCCATTGTATTTCTCACTTCGATAGTGCAAGACCTTCATTTTCACTCTTATCCCGTGTAATACCAGCTTGTGCTGAAGTTTTTTCTTACGATGTCGTGTAGAGATTTTGGAAAGATGGGATATATATATATATATTTAATTTGTCATCGAACTTTATCATTTTTCTCGATCGGTACGCTAACGAGGAAAATATAATATCGTGTGATGATATTTTGTGGAAATTTTTTTCCTCTTCATAAAAGTGTTGTTTTCAAGGTGTAGAACTGGAATGGCTCTATACTACTTGAAGTTCACTTGAAGTAGAGCCATTCGACAACATGAAAATATTCGGAATGCCTCTTCGTAAAAGTATGAGTTACTCGATTATAAATGAAAAGTACATAATTTACTTTTAAAAAAAGGACATTCCAGACATTCTCAAGTCATGAAACTGTCTTTCTGCTTTTTAGTCTTTCACATAAAAGCGTATTCTGAGAAAAGTTTTTCTTATAACATTTTCCCAGGAACCAAGAGGTGATAAGAAAGATTAACAGTTTCGTCACCAAGAAGTTTCTTATCAGCGTAAGTTGACCGTATTAAACTGAAATGTGTAAAATTAGTTTGGCCACTCAAGCATTTTTTTGTAATTTTGATATTGGATATCTGATAGAATTAGGTACATAAATATTTGACGGATAATATGTTTTGGTGTAGTTTGACGAACGTAATGAAGTTTTTCAATGTGAGTTATTCATGGATCCGGAATTGGTAGTTAATTTTAAACTTGAATATTTTATTAAATGAAATTAATCAAATCACCTCCCAGTGAGTGAGGTATGTTGTCAAGAAAAATGACAAAAATACTCGAAAATTAAGGTCAGTAGAGTTTACTATTGTGGCATTTGAACTTCCCTTTACTGGAATGATATTATCTATATTGATAAAAACTGTGGACCTATGCAAAGAAGATCGTGATCATTGTTAAAATACTAAGGAACTTTACGCCCAGCGTGAAAAGTTATTCAACAATCACATGAAAAATTAACTATAAAATTTCATACCATAAATAATCAAATCTCTATGAAATGCTGAATAATCGAACTCGCATATATTTTCTTAAGGAATTATTATTTTTAACGGCTGAAATATGCCTTAATTTGAAGCTCCGGCTTCTCTCTTTGACCACTAGATGCTGAACCGCTGCACGAGCCGTTTACGCGGTTTCTTTTGCTATTACAATAAACAAGGTTCAAAGTCAAACATCTAAATATGTCTAAATATATATCTAAATATCTAAATCGGAATTGATTTACGGTCAGATTTTTTTTCACACGGGCAGTTGCATGTTGGACTTTCAAGGACGGGCAAATCGGAAAACCAATTCCGATTCCAATTCCAAAACCAAAAATGTTGTTTATTCTAAAGTACTTTGGGGATTTGAAACTTTAAATACTTGAATGTTACGTTTTTATTCCTATGCACAGTTAATAATCATCATTTGAATTCTATTAACTCGGAGAGCGGGCGAAGCCGCAACGGGGGATGCTAGTATTAATTAAATTATAAACTTAATAGTGAAATCCTTCTAGAATAGTTTTTATTATTGACTTATACAAGTTTTGTAGGTTCGCATAAATCAAAATCTGGTAATAAATCGCACCAGCAGATAACAACTAACAGAGATTGATAACAACTGTCAATAGAAAATATATGTCATTCAATAAGAAGTCACTAAAGTATGATTGAGTTTTAAAAGCTAAAGACAAAGATAGATTGATTCTACATACAATTAGCAAAGGATTTCAACGCAGGTTGAAATGCAGGTTCAAATTCTATGCTGTCTCACTTATTCCAGAAATATCGAAACTATCTTTCTAATTAATTCTCTTTTTAATTTTGGATAAAGTGGGGTGACATAAAACACAAATTCAAATATAATTAATGATATTATTCGATGAATATTTGCCGAAGCTCTGTTGTACACGCTCGTCGTAATAAATCTCAATCATACTTACTCATCTTAATGATACTTTATTGCAAAATTACTGTGAACAAATAAGTGATCAAAATTAGAAATTGATTATTAATTAGAAATTGATGATTTCAATGAAAACATCACTTTCTACTCATCTTTCATAGAGATCGAAATGCTGATATTTTTTAAACTCACTACACTGTAAGGTATTTTTGAGAATTTTTTCAGAATTTTCTGACATCTTATAGAAAACCGCTGCCAAGTGCCTCAGCAGTATGATTTCTCAAAGTATTGCAAATGAACCTCAACTTGCATTTATCACCACTTTTTGAGAGAGCAAAATGAACCTCCAATTCATTTTCTCCACTCCATAGTAACGGTTGCTAAGGACGTAAACAATGGTTGCTATGGTAAATGTCGGAGCTTCGATGTTCTTACTCCTTAGTCGTCAACAGTTCCGAAAATGGACCTCCAACAGACTTTTCCCACTCCATAGTAACGATTAATAAGGACGTTAACAACGATTGCTATGGTAAATGTCGGAGCTTCGATGTTCTTACTTCTTAGTCATCAACAGTTCCAAAAATGGACCTCCAACTGACTTTTCCCAATCCCTAGTTACGGTTGCAAGGGATATAAACAACGGTTGCTAGAGACATCAACAATGGTTTCTACGGGAAATGTCTCTTTGATTCTTATAAAATCCCATAAATATACAAACCCAAATGATCATTTTTATCGAGGTTGCATTGAAGTCGATCTTCCGAATACGGTGCTGTGTATAATCTGAATTTAAATCGAATTTGCATGAGGCCATCTACATGGAATCCAAATTAGATCAATGATTTCGGACTCATGGAGCTGAGCATATTAGGAAATAACGCGACAGTGTGGTAGCAAAAAAGATAGCCCAGAAACGCTATAGAGATTATTAATCTGAACTGGAGCGTAATGTGTTGGCCGAGACCGTACGTCGAAATTTTGCTGTAAAAAAACGAATGCCCTAGTTTCGATATTCACTTCATAATTTAAAAAAGGATTCTAACAGTCAGATAGAAAATATGTCTTGCAAATCAACCTGCGTCGATCTAATATGACATTGTTCTGCGTCACAGTACACAACGACGTGGATTTTTTTTCGTAGCATTTCATTGCTCCCGCGAAGTCACGTTGCATCTCAATCGAGGGTTTGCTCCCATCAATCAAACTTCGACGTCTTATGAAGTTTCAAATCTCTGCTCATTGACGAGACCGAGGCTGTTACAGGCGACTTTTTGTCCCTTGGCGTGTTAGCAGGCGAGGGCTGGTTCCGTCGGTGATGTAAGGCACTTGGCTGTTATCAGCGACATCAGCTCCCGGCACGAGCCATATATCAACGTCAGCGCCTCGTCAAATTTGCCAAGTAGTTACATGTAACGCAAACAGCGCGCATTTGCACGCACGTGTCGAATTCGGGAGCGAGCGTATATTGGGGACCCGCACCTGTGCAGGTGATAATTTAAATTATCAAAGCTCGATACGAGCAATGTAGCCGTGGAAAGATTACACATGTGTTTGCTTATTCTACCAATGGAAATTCAACAACTAACTGATATCGCCTTCTTGTGCGTACGTCATCGAATCAATTCGCAATATTGTGTTACAATGGCTTTCACGCAGAGAAGCTCGTCCCATATCGTTACCATACAAAAAAACAACAACAATGCGTCTCGAGTTGAGCCGAGAAAAAAGTTTCATCTCCGCAGATGAAGCTTCCGGGCAAGGAATATCTCAAGTTTCGCCCGCGAAAAAAGCCCATTCCACTTACTGCCCACATGGCTGGTTCGAGGGGTCACCGAATCAGCTCTTCATCCATGGCAAGTGTACGTCATGAAATCTCGAGCAGCCTCTCCTGACCTTCGAGGGAGCTTTCGAGCTCGTGGTCGCGCAGCCACATCAGCCTTCGATCGTATAGTGAAAAAAATCAACTGGCCAACAACGATTGATCAGCTCGTGGTTGCTTTCAACAAGAGTGCAATGGACAAATTGCTCGAAACACAGCAACGTCATCGTAGCACATACCGCCGGAAAGATAAATCGACCGAGGGCCCGAAAATCGCTCAGACATTATAGGTCGATACATCTCGAGCGTATAGGAGAGCCGGCTTCTGGGCAGTGGCCCGTGGGCTGGCAGGCGCCCAAAAATTTTGCCGAGCCTATGTCACTGCCTCCGAGTAGATACGTGGTAATCGGCTGCGTCTTTCCAGCCGCACGCGCCTCTGCACCACTATCATACGTGCAGGTGGACGAGCGTCGGGGAGAAGACAGCGGCCCTTGGAGTCCGGCCAAATCAAGCTGAAATTCGCCGGCCGGGCAAAACGTTAATTTACTCGGGGGAGGCGAGATCGTGCCTGGGGCCCTCGAGTCGCTGGATATCGCGGGTCGGAGCTCGCCCTGGTGCCCGAGTGTTATTTCATTCGTTCTCGGGAGGGTCCCCCTCGGCGTGGGCACATTCATGCGTTAATACCATAACTCGATTACGGTAGTGCACACACGGTGTGCGAGTGTGTGCGACCATTTGGGCGGCAACTTCACAGACTATATCATTTGCCATTGTTTTGAGCCACGTGGCTGCCGTACACACAACAATGAACTGCTCAGTGGCCGACTCGGTCCGCGTCGCCTATCTACTTAAAAAAGCGTTCTCGTGTTTCTGCAGTCGAAAAGCACGGATGGAATAAGTGCAGAAGAAAAATTCAGTCGTTTGCGAGAAGCTTTACAATTCAAACTTTTGACGGTGACGAATGGAATGCATCATCGAGTAATTAAATTACGAAGCTCTTCTCTCAGAAAATAGAAGCTCTTCTCTCTAATTCATATGCCCCGTGCGTTGCGTATAAAACGACATTTTACACAAAGCTTGCACCATCAAAACCTATTCAGGACACATGGAAGGACCTATGAACACATGGAGTGCGATGAATTATTCTCTTCAATCCGTATGATTGATTATTAACGGAACTGGAATGGACACGATAGCGAATTCCGTCGAAAAGTTGGCGATTCGTAACCGCAACAAGCAGCCAAATGATTTGATGCACTTTCCAAACATTTGGCGCATGATCAAATGATCATGAATTGTTCTACCGTACAAACAAACGTTTTGATTACGATTCATATACAATTGGTAGAATCAAAATTTTAGACGATTGACGAGTAAGCACTGCGGATGTCCATCACTCTATTTCGGATATTCTACTCTCTAAATTTGAAATATCGAAAATCTATTATTTACTAGTAGAAATCGCATCCCTGTGAATAATAGTAAATTTCTTGCAATTCCTACTATTTTAAATTTAGAGAGTATATTTTTGATGTTTTACTACGTCGTATGTAGTTCGAACGAAATACCATGCGATCCAATGTCTATACAGATATTTTAAACATAACCGTTATTAATGGTAAGTCAAGATATATTATTGATTTTATCGTCAAGTTTATCTCTAGCAATAATTCTCGAGCGAATAAACGTTATCGTCACATTCTAAAGAATTGTAGAAATCCACCGGGGTGAAAAATTTGAAGATTTAAACTGTAGAGAAAAACTCTATATGTCTTATAGGATCGACTCTCACTTCGTTTGTGAAGTAAAATATAGGAAATGGAATGGTAGAAGCTTAGTTCGTGGAATTTGATCACATTTTCAGAAATTGCACTTGACGTTATTCGAGGTGATTTATAAATATAACTCTGACTTCAGAACTCTTTACTGGAGGCATACATAATTCAGAAAGTGCTTGAAACGCTGCAAAATATTTGTCGGTACGAGAATGTACAATCCAACGTTTACCGAATAAAGGCAGAGGCCTTTTTTTTAAATAAAATCAACTGGGCAAGCAAAGTGATATTATTCTTCGAACCCAACCACGAGCTCTATCATCCACCAATCGATTCATCCATTCATCGTCGATTTACTTCTTCTTCAACTCGACGCTATTGCCCGTGGATTTCTCGTGTATTTCCGGTTCGCCACCACGCGGCGAAGCAGCGAGTCACGTCCGTGGTCCGACTCTTAGCGATTGTCAATTTTCACGAAATCGAATTGAAGCGTGAAACTGTAAATAGGATGAAAGCAAATTGCGTATAATGTAATAATCCAGAGTGATGGAGACTCGCGATTGTGTCAAGTTTTCGAATACTCCTCATCTATCTCTCCTGCATTCTCATTCGCGAAACGTATGTATCACGAATAGAGACTCTAGCCAGTATCCAGCGGATAATTGATGAAACACACGTGTGTGTGCGAGCGAGTTTTCCTGCAGTTCAGCTCGCGCCGCATGTAAATAATATAACTCGAGAATATTTGGGAGATAAATTTTCATCGCGCGAAATGCTCGCTACAACTCGGGGGGGGAAATTTGATGCGCGCGAATCGTACGCGTGGCAGTTTTTCATCGTTTGTATACGCGAAACTACGAGGCCAGGACTCAACTACAGTTAGGGCTGCCAAGGAAGACGAAGGCCGAGAGAATCGCGTATTCAAATGATCTTGGAACACCGGATGTACAGTGAAAATTAACAAACTTGAACTTGCGAGACTATCATTCTCCGGTGTGCACAGGTACTGGCACGCGCGCGCGCGCGTTTGCGCGACCATTGCAATATACAACGTTGATGTGCAACTTCCTTTGCCCTCTCTACTACCCCTGCCCCTTCCCCGAGTAAATTGTGAACACGGGGAAAGAGCGAGAGGCGGGACAGAGTCCCCGGGAGGCGAGATTATACCACGTGGACGTTATATGCAAGGGATGTGCTTCTACAACGGGCCAGCGCGCAGCACGTACGCGTATCCCATTCGCGACTGTATTAAAGCCATCAAAAGATTCGCGTACAGTATTTATTTTTAAGCGTGCGTGCAATTGAAAGAACATTTTTTTTCTAGTGGCGTGAGGATTTTCATCCCAGGTTTCCGGGATATTGCCTCGCAACGAGTACACTGAGAAAAGTTTACGGTGAAATTCAACTATGAATCTAATATAATTATAGTTCTATTTCTACCAACCGTGTGATATTGTAAATGCAACTATAGAAATTCATTATTGTTTAACACAGAAAATTGTTAATGATACTGGATTTTGAGTAAATATTATTCTTGAATAGAGTATGATTTTCCATTTGTACAGTAACTTTCCTCAGATGTTTTGATAGATATTTTCCTCAGTGTGTGATATCCGTATACTATCAATCTTCTTCAATTTTCAATGAATGTACTTTAATGACCCGTAAAATTTTAACTCTATTGGTTCGAACAAAATACTAGGAGTCGTGACTTTGAAAAATTCATGCGGATTATTGATGAGTCTAAATTTTCCATGAAGCTGGGCTCGATGAATGATCATATTCTCTACAACTGTAAAACGGTAATTAAAACTTTATCATGTCTGTGCTGTCACCGACACTTGGAAAATAATTGGACCGTGATGTATGAACATGAGATAATAATTGTGGTTATGAGAATGTAAAACATCAAGGAAATACCTTTGCGTTGATCTACAGAGAACACCAGAAGCGCCATTATAACATCCTTGAAGTGATTGAATACGTTCACTCTACACACAAGGAGAGTGAAAGTATCTCTGGTTTTGGAGTACTCAAACACACTGTGTACAGCCGTTAATATTCAACAATATCGGAGATATTAGTAAATCTCTACTGATTTTATATCCTTTTAAACGATGACTTAATAAGTCTGGAAATATATGTCAAAGAAAATATGCCCCCCCTCATTCGAACCAATAATTAGATGAACCATTTTTACACCAAAGTATCCCAAAAATTCCTTATATTAGACTTCACCGCTTCTTTTAGCTGTATATCATACATTAGATGAACACAAGGTCACATAATCCCTACGAAATCATGGATAGATTAATGATGTTAAACTGAAGGAGTTGTAGAACTTGTAATAGATGAGCATGGATACGTTTGAATATATGGGAGATTATTAATAATTGCAAGATATTGATAATCGATACGACCGAACTCTTACGCCAATAGTAATTAGTCTTCTCAATTAATCGATTTTGAGCTATAAACCATCTGCTAATATTCAACGGGTTCTCTATGTTTTGCAAAGAGAATCGATTGCATACTATAACTACCATCAAGATTTATGATCGATTTTCAGAACTAATGTATTCTCGTAAGCTATGTTTTCAAAAAATTCAACAAGATTTAATGAGTGGACAAAACGAATCTATTTTCTAATCTGTATTCATGAAAATGGCAAACTTATTAATTCTCAGCATTCAATAATGTATACACGTGAATGATGAAATTTCATGAAAATGCAATTCATAATTGGTACAAAGAAATTAAATAGCGAATTCAAGACTTACATAAAAATAGAAAATGTATAATTGCAAATTTAGAACAAGACATTACATCTTGAAACTATAACAGTTACGTACTCGTAAAATAATGACGTATCCCAATGCATCAATGCATTACGAAGCAGAAGTGGATACTTTAGTCCATCACTCTCGAAACATCTTCAACATTCTTGTGTAAATGGAGCAAGAGGCATCTTCATCGAATTTGAGGCACGAACGTGGGCAGACGTGGCGTGACGACCAACTCAATGATCTATCGTAGAAGAAAAATTCGAACAAATGCATCTCGCATAAAACCTCAGATTTGCGAGAGATTTTTTTGTTATAACTACGAATATAACTACGAAAAATGTCACCAACTGATACAGGATGATATTTTTTCATTTCATTGCTAGACTGAAAGATGGAGAAATCTGCCGGATGAAAAAATCACAATATACAATGATATTGGTCCGGTTAGTTTAGCAGTAACTTTTTCCAATAAATTTTTTCCCCTCCTAACTTGAGATAGTGTTCATTGATTGAAAATCCGTCGCTATCGTGTACTTGTAGCACAATATGAATCACGTGATTCGTATCTTGAGAAGCTCTCTATATATTTCATAACTTGATTAAACCTGTGTATTGATCAACACTTCAATTACAGGAAGCAAACTTGTTAATATAATAAAAAGTCTTTTAGACAAGATAAACACTTCCAACTGAAAATTAGTGTCTGATTAAAGTCACTTTCTCTTTGAGTAATTGTGAGAAGCAAAGCCCTTCGAAAGCATGCCTTTGCAAGTTGTAACTAGAGCCTGTATGTTTGCTTCTTCAAAGTACCTTATTTGAGTTTTCCGCCTGCTTCTCTAGCAAGGTTCGTTTTAAACAGTGCAATTGAGACATGACAAGTAAGCAATCGAGTGTCCAAATGACAATATATTCGAAACAAATGACCTGATATATATTTTTCCCATGGTGATGAAATACCAATGGTATTTCTTCCAATACATTTCAACGTTCTCTCTAATTAATAATGTGAATTTACAATAAACGTCGTCTCATCAATGCTATGACATACATGTGCCGAGGACGCTCACGGCGGGTGTTGGTATAAGACATTTCTATTTCCATTAGACAAAAGTAATGAAAGAGCAGAGAACTACCGTGGAATTCCAACGGGAAGCTCTCGCCTCTCCTCGCTCTGTCTCAAGCTTTCAATTAACCCGCCATTTTTCAACTCCCCTTTAGGCTCAAGACCACGACGTCCTCGCCGATAGCGTCATACACGGTCTATCGCGAGTCCTCAAAGTTTCATACAGCTTGTATCTGCCCGACAAGCTGTTCAGTGTCTCTCGTATTCTTGACCGTTTCATCCTTGTCTCAGCTGCCGAATCGTTTTGTCTCGAGTTCACGTCTCTTATTTTACTATCGACTTTCAATTCGTCTCCCCCCGGCTTCGCACGTCTCACCGGCTTCACTTTTTCCGTCTCAATCCTCGACCACCTTAAAACTTATTCAATTCAAAGTGACGATGGCCTCGGCATCGAAGTCGACACGCGTGCACGAGAAGGAGAAGCGCGTCCGAGCAGCGCCACTCGAGCCTCCGCCGACTCTCGATTTCTCCAGCTAGTCCTATTACTTTTCTCTCTCCCTCCCGGGTGGCTATAAGCCCCCGATTCTCCATTTCCACGTGATCGCGCGGGTCTTGTCTGCCCGCATTGATGTCCGCTCGTGCGGCTTATGGCCATAGCTTATCGAGGCAGGAGGATCGAAGGCCGGAAAGGTCCTCGCCCGAGCTTTTACGCTCGTGTGCAGACGGTCATCGTCCCAGCAAGCTGCACAACTTCACGGATATCCCTTTATTATGGCAGTTTGCTTTACGCGCCGGCTCTGCATCACATACCTTCTTTCCAAACTTGTATACACCATCCGAGTCCCTTCACCTCTCCGACGTTCTTCCCTCGTAGCGTTTTCGCCCTCGAGCGCGAGAGTGTGCCCAGTCGAGATTCTGCGAAGCTTCCCTGCCGAGGGGCTGGACAAGAGGTTCCTTGAACTGATATCATTCATTATCGTCGATTTGAAGTATGTTCTCGACAATAACCTCGGAAAATCGATGCACGGTTTGTTGGATCAATTTCAATTCGTTTTGAAAGGTTCGATGGAAATGCAAGTCCCATCAGCCTTTCGGCATCTTCATTCAGTGAGAAGTTGGCTGAATCTCGAAATATTCAATAGCTGAGTTTACAATTTCATTTGTCACCTGAAGAACCACATTTTGACTCAGAGGTCCAGATTCAGATCGTCAATGCTTTCGCACGAATTTAGTTGCAACTTTTGCGAAAAGAAACTTTGAAATAATATTTCGAAAAGGATTCTAATTCAAGCATCTTACACCAAGTTCAAAAGCAATTATTTCTTGTCTACGAAGCTAGTTAACCCAATTATGAATGTTTATTTATCTATGATCAGATGTACGATACTAGATAAAATAAATAGTCAGGTTACGTAACAAATTAAATTTTGTTAGTATAGATAAGATTCTGGAAATAACCGGCAATTTTCGTTTCTTTCCCGGTTTGATAAAAATCACAAAAGATATGCATGTAAGAAATTGGTTCATTGATCAAATATCTTATACTCATATTAAATTTTCTATCGGTGGATTGATTCCATCCAGTTTTATCGTGGTTTCGCGATACATAGATTCAAGAATCTATCGAATTTGTAAGTATATCGTTCAATCTTTATCTAGATGTCGTTGGATTTTGAAGGGTCAGCATATTTCCCATGCGCCAATATACTTACGGTTCTTACTGCGCAAAATAACTCTATTTAGGAAAAATTTGTTTCGGTAGTATGGTGTAACGGAGATCAAGTCATCCTATCAAGGCAACTCCATCTATAACAGGAATCAGACAAATCGAAAATTATAATATGTTTGGAATTCTTGAAAAAGCTCGAATAATCAATTTGTAAGAGGAACAGCTTTGAGTGTGCCCTATTTGGACCCTTTCACTGAATTTATTCCCTTATACTAGTCGGCTACTCCTGTTGCTGATTTTTAATATTCTCTCTGCAAGCTCCAATGAAAATTGGAAGAACAAATAAAATAGCATTAGTGAAATAGAAAAATATAGTGGAGTGATGTCATAGGAAGTCTTGGGATCTGCTATTGAGAAAATATATATTGTCTGATGCAAATGAGCTAAATAATAAGAAAAAAGTTAATTATTAATGAAAAAAAATTAGACGATGTTTGCATACCAAGTATTCAGAAAATGAATGAAAAGCATCCAATAATATGAAAAAACTCGTATTCGAATAATTATACAAAAAAAAATCTTATGAAGAGAGAAAGAGGGAGAGAGAGAGAGGGGGAAATCTGCGGAGGAGAGGGATACGAAAATTCCGGAATAGAGATGTATTTGTATTTTTTACTCATTCGATTTCAATTTTTTGTTGATATGTAAGAGAGAAAATATACTTTCAATACTCACCAGTTTTTTTATCGAAAACAAACTTTTGTTTATTGGAGACGTTTGGAATAGTGTTTTTCATTCAGTATATCCATTTAAATCATTATGAATGTTACAATGTTGACACTCTATACTGTTTCGTCATCATTTCCTCAACCGTACATTCATAGATCGATAAAAACTGTACCAATTATACTTCCATTGAAAAAGCTTAACTTCTCTTCGTGAATATGAAAGACGTCTTGAGAGTTGGAGGAAAAGAATTTGCGGGGCCGCAATCTACAAACAGTTGAGTTTTGCAATTCAAAATATCCAGAAGTAAAATACACGACAGCGAGAATTTTTTCTAATTCGACTTGCGGACGATGGTTTACGTAAACCGAGTAAATTGTCGATTCAGCAATGCGGAGAGCTTTATATCGATCAGCATCGTTCACCTTGGAAGGTTGAAAGGCTCCGGAACGTCGGGTTCCCCGAAGAGTCCTTTCAATCCACGATTTTCCCAAAACCCCGTGGTCCCTCGGCGCGACCAACGACCGACCCTTCGTCAAGTTGAAAGCGAATCTGGCGTAGGATTCGCGAGGCCGCAACGAAACACGGCGCAAATTGAAAAGAGAACCGAGCAGGAGAGAGAGAGAGAGAGAAGAACTTAAGCAAAAACGTCAATGTCCATCCGTGGCTTTACCAACGCGAGACTGCCCGAAAAACTGTTACTCCCGTATATTGTAGCCTTGAGCGGGTGAGCGAGACGTATTAATACTGTCGCGTGCGACATGAAACTCTCTAATTTCCCCGAGTGAATAATTCATGGGCGACGAATGCAAAGTGTGGCCGGCGTTGTGTGTGTGTGCGGCGGGGCGGGGGGGGGGGCAGGTGTACGTTTCGCCCTCTCCCCTGCCCCGTCTTTCGATTCTCGATCGCGCGGCGCGCAGTCGATGACAATCGTCGTGTCGACAAGCGTGGACGACATTCGTCCTCGTATAATTAGCCGCACGCTCGCGCCTCGTGTGCCGCCGTCATTAATCACAAAGACATTCCTCTCGTGAACCGTGGCGGGGGGAGGTAGATTTCACGCTGTTCCATTTAAATCCCCGGCTCGCACCCCTGTTTTCAGCCGGCCCAGTCCTTTTCAGCCGTGTCGACCAATTGCCCGCTGCTTCGTGGCTGATGAATGGCTCTCGATTTGCCCGCCCCACGCGCGTATATATATGCGTATGCGTGAGTGTGCGCGCGCGTGTGTGTGTGTGTGTGTGTGTGTGTATAACAACGCGCGTGATGGATTCGCGCCGGAAAGCGAGGACCGATATCAGCCTCCGGCTAATCCTTCCTCGAGCTCGAGTCGGGACGCGCAACTTGGGCCACGCTCAAAGGCTCAGCGAGCGAATTAATTAGCGCACAGTACGATCGCGCGTCGTAATTCGCGTGAGTCGACGTTACTGGCACGACGCGAGGGGGAATTGCGCGACCCATTGGCCGGTTCGCGACGCGAAAGCAAGTGAAAGCCAAATGCTACATATATATAGAGAGTTTATAGAAGAGGTCATATCCAGATCGAAGTTCTGGCGCTGTGGTTTCTCGTAATACGTTTTATTTCCGCAATTATCATGAGTGATCGAGTTATTCCTGGAAACTTGAGTTCCGCAGCGAGGTTCGAATGGTCCTACTTTTAGGGTGCATAGCTATATTTTTCCATAATCGTGCAAAATATGTCGGGTAATGTTACGGGAGGTCGCCATGCGGCAATGAGCGACGACCACACTTATTTCCCGTAGAACTTTGTGAATACTCAAATTTCTGAGAAAAATGAGGTTTGAATCGATAGATATTCATCATAGGTAGACCCGAATGCTCAAATTATCTTCGATATATGCTTATTTTTGTTTGTATAATGCAAAATGCATCACGGTCACGCTGAGGTAGGTATGGCTCCCTCTCGAATCCTTACAGTGAAAAATCACAAGCAAACATTTTTACGTGAAATCCGCAGTATGTAGGGTGTAAAGTGAATTTACACTCTAGTTACTGCGAATTTTATGTAAAAATGTTTGCTATTAAAAATTATGGAACTAAAGTGGTAATTCACGTTAGAGATATTAAAAATCCACTGCAATACAGTGGCTTTTCACTGTAAGGATTTAAGAGAGTATATCTGCGGTCGTGACTAATGTCTTTGGCGATTTGAAATCTGACGTCTCTCGGCCGTTACTCGAGTGCGGCCCCGGGGCCGGCCGTAACTCGGCTCACCCTTAGCGATTTCTCCCCCGCGCATCATTCGCGCCCGCTAATCTACGCTAACTTGAGCTGCTAATTCTCGCTAGGGGAGCAACAGTCGCCGGGACTGAACCAACTGCATTAGCCGCACTTTAGACGGGCCCGCTACCCAAGTGATTCAACATGAACTCGCGAGCTCGACACCGGGCAACTCCAGCCCAATTGCCGCCGAGATATCCATCGCAGGTCAAATTGCACAGGATACAATTGAATCGTCACACAATATGGCTCGGCAGACTTTTGGTTTGGGGCAGCACGGGGAATCTCTTCCAATGTGGAGCTGAGCTGGATTTTCTATAAATTCTCTTGAATCCTTGGTTGCCAATCAATTTTCCCAATTCACTTCGACATATCGCCCTCCGAATATACTGGAATTGATTGGTAATATGCATTGACTTCCATGCAAAAAAGAAGAAGAAGCGAGTGCACGAATCGAATGTGTTGAGCTGATTGAAGCTTCACAAATGAAACAATGCGGATTTTTTATCACATTGTGAAAAGCAATTGGCAGCGAGCATTAGATATCAGTATTTAATTCGTGAAATCAACGCAGTCGGGATTCATAAGTTCAGACCACGGCGCCGATGGCTCGCTGGGCTACATACGCAACAGTTTGCATCATCACAGAGCTATTTTATCCCATTGATCAGGAGCCAACTAGTCGGTCAATAACTAAGGTCCAATTGCCGTCAGGCGTTTCGCGATCCATTTTCATTATTACGAGCGAGCGTCCGATTGACCCGTTGTTACGGTACAAGGATATCGTACAAGGGCCGATGTAACGATACATACGCGTCAATCATCCTTAAATCCGAAATCCGCCGGTGCTGTATACCGACGTGGCCGTTCGCCTAATAGCGGTGCAGCCCTCAAACATTAACCGCCGCACGTTGGATCGCGATTAAATTTTCGTGGCGCTACCGAATATCATCGTGTAATGAAGCCGGCTGACACGAGCGAGCTCCGGAACGCACGTAGCTCTGGTAACTCGACCAAAGTGGCGTTTAAATACCTTTGTAGCGGATTAACAATGAATTCTAAATGTATTTGGCTTGTAGTAACATGTTTGCTACATCATTACGATTTTTCTTTTCCTTGTCCAATTTGGACTTCCAGGTTATTTTTATTTCTATTGTCCATAATAACAAGCGTATTGACAAAGAATCTGGGTTTTGTTGGAGCCCTTCGAATGGCCTCCACGGTGAAAAGATTTTATCTTAAAGATTTCGTCAAATGGGGAAAATGTTTCCAAAATTTTCTATGGATCATCATTTAACTCGATACAGGAACAGTATACATTCCTGTATACACAATGAACTTAGATACGATTGTTTTTCTCTGAAAGAGAAAGTATTGTATTACTGGCTTTTCAACCCATAACAGAAAGGAGGCAATCAGCGAACTGTTGAATTTTCAAAAAAATTTAACCTTTTTTCTATTTCAACAGTTTCGCGCCAAATAATAAAATAGCATTTATACTAACCTTCCGGACCGATGAAAATATTTTCTTAGATATCTAATGTAACTGTGCAAACCATTTTACTACCTGAATGAGAAGAACGGAAAATCACTATTGCATTTTCATGCTTTTTCGTGTACAGCTTGAGATCGCTTGAAGTGTTTTTCATTTTACCTTCACCAATCACAGTTTGAGAAGTATGGCAAAAAATATCAACCAAAATGTCGCTTGATAAGTGAATACTACAAGTGACTTATTTAAGATCAATGATTGTGTTTTCACCCTCCATTCTTCAAATTCGATGATATGCAATCTTTGAGGGCCACTCCGTGATATGGAGTTCAAATAAAACTCCATATGGGACGTTCCACGTCAAGTGAGCATGGTCAAAATTTTGTTCGAGATTCTGCATTGACAAATTGATTGGTATCCATCCCCAGAATACTTAAAAATTTTTTCAGATTTTTAGGTGCATGTATGTGGAAGTTAGTCTGTGCACTCAAAACCTGAATTATTCAAAATTTAACTTTTTTCTCAATTTTGAGAGCCCAAATAATCTTGTATATGTGGGAAAATGAAAAAAAGTTGAGAACAAAAATTATGCTGAATACTACAAAGATTATAAAAAAAAATTGTTTGACACCAGAATCCTCCATCCGGATAGGCTACTCTATTAATTAAACATGTTTCAACCAGTTTGGCTATGTTCGCCCACTTATTTTTGACCTTTCAAGTTATACGTACAAACCTTTGTTCGATAGCTTGAAAATGGTCTCATACATTTTTTGGAGAAATTCCAATATCTCCTGCAATTAATTGTTTAAATCTGCAATATCACAATCGCCTTCTTGTTAGTTTCAACATATCAGGTCCACGATGAAGCTCACAGTGAGGATATCATGCCTTCGGGTCATCAATCTCAGCCAAACTCTACAGATATGTTCCCTGACACTGGATCAAGCTACCGGTAGAGTTTGGAGTTCCAGCGCTGCCTTGTTATAGAACTTTTTATGACTTTAGACTGAGGCAGCTATATATAGATATACATATCTGCCTTGATTTGTCTAAAATCCACATAATATTCATAATTTCATCAAGAAAATAATGTATTTCACCTTGTTTGGTACTATGAATAAATATTAACTCATGTAATTGACTTATATTGTGTGAACTGCAAGGCTAAGGTTGGAAAAGCTATTGACCGGTTGTCTCAAATTACATTCCTGGTTAATGTTTATAATTTCATGTGTAAATAACTTGCATGTGATTTGAGACCACCTGTCAAGAGCTGTTCACACAATATAAGTGAAACCATAAGTTATAATAGTACCAAACAAGGTGAAATACATCATTTTCTTGATGAAATTATGAATATTATGTAGATTTTAGACAAATCAAGGCAGATATGTATATCTATATATAGCTGCCTCAGTCTAAAGTCATAAAAAGTTCTATAACAAGGCAGCGCTGGAAACTCCAAACTCTACCGGTAGCTTGATCCAGTGTCAGGGAACATATCTGTAGAGTTTGGCTGAGATTGATGACCCGAAAGCATGATATCCTCACTGTGAGCTTCATCGTGGACCTGATATGTTGAAACTAACAAGAAGGCGATTGTGATATTGCAGATTTAAACAATTAATTGCAGGAGATATTGGAATTTCTCCAAAAAAACCGCTGCCAAGTGCCTCAGCAGTATGCTTTCTCAAAGTATTGCAATTGAACCTCAATTTGCATTAATCACCACTCTTTGAGAAAGCAAAATGAACCTTTAACTTATTTCCTCCACTCCATAGTAACGGTTGCTATGGTAAATATCCGAGCTTCGGTGTTCTTACTTCTTAGTCGTCAACAGTTCCGAAAATGGACCTCTAACTGACTTTTCCCACTCCATAGTAACGGTTGCTAAGGACGTAAACAACGGTTGCTATGGTAAATGTCGGAGCTTCGACGTTATTACTTCTTAGTCATCAACAGTTCCGAAAATGGACCTCCAACTGACTTTTCCCACTCCATAGTAACGGTTGCTAAGGACGTAAACAACGGTTGCTATGGTAAATGTCGGAGCTTCGATGTTCTTACTTCTTAGTCACCAACAGTTTCAAAAAATGGACTTCAAACTGACTTTTCCCACTCCATAGTAACGGTTGCTAAGGACGTAAACAACGGTTGCTATGGTAAATGTCGGAGCTTCGACGTTATTACTTCTTAGTCATCAACAGTTCCGAAAATGGACCTCCAACTGATTTTTCACACTCTATAGTAACGGTTGCTAAGGACGTAAACAACGGTTGCTATGGTAAATGTCGGAGCTTCGATGTTCTTACTTCTTAGTCATCAACAGTTCCAAAAATGAACCTCCAACTGACTTTTCCCATTCCCTAGTTACGGTTGCAAGCGATATAAACACCGGTTGCTAGAGACATCAACAATGGTTTATACGGGAAAGGTCTCTTTGATTGTTATAGAATCCCATAAATATACAAACCCAAATGATCATTTATCATGAATTATATGGGAACTTATCGAAAACACGCTAGCAACGGTTGCCATGGAATCAAACAACGGATGTTGCTGAACACCGAACTCGGTTCACATCTGCCGGAGACCGACCTGTGTGCAAAATTTCAGGACGATCGGACCATTCCTTCGAAAAATTAACGTACGACAAAAAAAAGTCAGTCTGAAAGCTGAATTTTGTATCTCCATAGCAACGGTTGCTAGGAGAATAAACAATGGTTGTTCCAAAATGAATGTCTTATCGATTCTCATCGATCGTCGTCGAAAGAATTGGAGACCCATCGTGCATTGATGATGATTTTCGGAGCTTTTATCAAAAACACGTTAGCAACGGTTGCTAGAGAAATAAACAACGGAATTGGCTGAAAATTGAACTCGACCGAGATTTTGCGGCGACTAACCTGTGTGCAAAATTTCAGGACGATCGGACAATTCCTTCGAGAGTTATCGTACGACAAAAAAAAGTGCACGTACGTACATACATACAGACATTTTCGGATTTCCATGTTTTTCGACCCGTAGATTACGAAAATCGAGGTCCCGAAGTCCGATTCGGTGGGTCGATTTTTACCCCGTTACAAAGCTTTCTCTTTGAGAAAGCAAAATGTATGAGACCATTTTCAAGCTATCGAACAAAGGTTTGTACGTATAACTTGAAAGGTCAAAAATAAGTGGGCGAACATAGCCAAACTGGTTGAAACATGTTTAATTAATAGAGTAGCCTATCCGGATGGAGGATTCTGGTGTCAAACAATTTTTTTTTATAATCTTTGTAGTATTCAGCATAATTTTTGTTCTCAACTTTTTTTCATTTTCCCACATATACAAGATTATTTGGGCTCTCAAAATTGAGAAAAAAGTTAAATTTTGAATAATTCAGGTTTTGAGTGCACAGACTAACTTCCACATACATGCACCTAAAAATCTGAAAAAATTTTTGAGTATTCTGGGGATGGATACCAATCAATTTGTCAATGCAGAATCTCGAACAAAATTTTGACCATGCTCACTTGACGTGGAACGTCCCATATACATTTTTATTCAGCGACGTTTCGCCAGCTTGGTTTGCTGGCCTCATGTAAAAATTAATTAATTCATTCTTAAAAATTAGGGAGTGGAAGGAATTGACTTCCACTGCCACCGTCAAATTTATATCTGCCACCGTCATAATCTACGATATATCTATTCAGATATAAATTTGACGGTGGCAGTGGTAGTCAGTTCCTCCCACTCCCTAAAGATCGCATATCAACGAACTTATTTAAGATCGTTAGTTAATCCGGCTTCAATTAAGTTATACATGACTACGAAAACATAATATCATTCGTTTATATCATAGGTATAGCCTCTTTTCAAAGATTTACAACCAAGAATAATTTACATAAGAATTTTGGCGTTACTAGTACTAGATAATATAAAAAATAAATGCTCTGCTAGATTAGCGACTTGCATAAGGAAAGCTAAACAAGTCAGAAAGCTAACACTATGGTCAGTTAAGGTAAACAAATGTATCATGATTATTTTATTCTCGAGTATGTCTACCCCACGTTAAAATGCTCTCAGTTACTCATTTGGGCTGTATGAACAAAATTAGGAGTAATTTTTGGATGAGCGTCATTAACATGATTAACGTGATAATACTAGTCAAGTCATTTGCACACGATCGCCTATTCTCGAAAGTATGTATTAAATGTTAATTTGGAGAATGACGTGAACCGGTAGCTTATTTGTACACTATCCACTATGTCCCAATAATACATATAAGTACACATATGGAATTTATAAGTAGTTTTCATACAATTTGGGATGTAATAAGTAGTGGCTTCTCATTTGGATCGGGCAATCATAAACAGCCATTTTGGACAGTTAAAAACCGTCGTGAATAGTTTTATGGGGCTATATTTTTCTCGCAAGTGTATTGTTGTGACTCATAGGTACAAATCCGATATGGCCAGAGTGATTTCGAGAATTATATTTTACATTGATACAGTCATGTACGATTGCCACTTGATTAATAATATGAGAAAAATATACGGCGTTCATTGTATAGACAATGGCAATGGGATATTTGAAAAATTCTTCAGTAATCTAATTTGGTATTTCATCCACACTAACGTCTGGATATCCGGAATTGCAATTCTTATAGCAGCTTATAAAGCATCTGACATAACTCCAATGCTTCTTCCTTGTATTGAGTTAACAGTTCATTTCGAAGTTTTGGTTTGCATGATTTTATTCAAACTCCAAACAAATCAAATAAAGGTATTTACGAATCATTTTCATGCAAATGATCAATTTTTTTTAGCTAATAGGTACGATAAAGATGGACCTAAACTTCACAACTGAGTATAAACCAGAGATTCCAGTGAAAAAAAAATATATTTTTAGAAATCGTACACTGTTTTTCATTCATTACGATTAATTTCTTTCAGATTCTGCTGAAAGTTCACCAAGATTTTTCCAAATATGCAATGAAATTCAAGCACAGCCTTGGGCTTCGATATCGGAGAACTATTACTTTGATACATATATTGATTTTCGGAACAGGTGCAGCAACTCTTTTTGTATATATTCTTCGATCAGTCATGCATGATCAACCATTACTATCTGGTTACTATCCAAATATATTTCATTCTCCAAGAATGAAAGTTCTTCTCTATGCTCACCATTTGCCGATCATCATTTATGGCACATTAATACTATTCACTTGTTACGTGATCACTGTGTTAATGTCGACGGCAATACTGAAATTACAATTGCTCAGAGAAAAATTTGAAAAAGCAGTCGATTATCGTGCGTTAATAAAGTGCGTTCGTGAGCACAATCATATAATTTGGTGAATAAATATACTAACGACACGGTTTATTATATATTTTTGGTGGGTAGATTTAGTAATTTTTTCATTTTATAGCTTTGTCCGAAAAATCAATTCGATTGCGAATGGTATCGTGCTGAATTTTTACATGATTTTTGCAATTCTTCTCATGAGTGCGGGATTAAAACTGTGCAGTGTGAGTACAAATTGAAAGGGAGAGATTACTCCATTGAATTGTCAAAAGTTGCTTCGGAATAGTCTGATGTTCCAGGTATAATGATGTTACAAATTTGCCTATTGATGTTCCTGTGCTTTTTGAAACTTTGCGTCTACTCATACTGTGCAGAATATCTAAAGGAATCGGTTTGATAATTTTCAATACCAGATTTTTCTCAATTGTATTCGAAATTAATGATTTGGTTTTCTCTAGGGACACGAATTAGGATTAACAGTATATTCATCGTTATGGTATGAAGAGAATCTAAAAATGAGGAAAATCAAATTACTGGTTATTAGGGAATGTCAAAAATCCCTTGGCATATCAATAAGAGGGTTCATGTCATCTTTAGGAATGGAATACTTATGTCGAGTGAGTTGATTTACCAGCGTACGTAAGATGGACCATTATAATAATAATAATGATGGGAATATTTTCTCTAGTATCTCATGAT
Organism: Aphelinus atriplicis; assembly: GCA_020882685.1. NCBI lineage: Eukaryota > Metazoa > Arthropoda > Insecta > Hymenoptera > Aphelinidae > Aphelinus > Aphelinus atriplicis. Next base: position 19,250,761 of record CM037075.1, on the reverse strand, counting down.
GATTTTTTCCTGTATTATGACTCTACGAGCTTTCATAGTATTGTAACATAAAAACTCATGGAGCCAAACAATTTCCTCTGCTGGGTGAGCTACTTTCATAAGAATAAAGGCTGAACAAGTTACTCAATAGCTATTTTTGTATATACTTTCGTGACATTTTATAATTATAATGATTAATATTTTCCATGTGTTTTGTTAAGGTCGAAAATGTATCATGATAATATACAACCAATAATCGACTACAGTAATTGTATTTTCATTTTCTACTGTTCAGTCTTCTGACTAAGCTCACAGGGTGGGGTACGGAATCAACCTTACATAGTCATCTTCTTCCTCGGTGCAACTATTGCTAGGGAGATAAACTAGGGGAAGGTTAATAGGAATGTCGGCAACTGTAAATAAGGAATACTTAAAATATTTCTCACATTACTTGTTGCCCATTCTTGATAGTGGTTGTTAGAGAGATGAAGAATTGATAATAGGGGTGCAAACAGCGGTTACTGTGGGAAACTAGACCACTATCAACTTACCAACAAAGTTTTGTTAACAACCAAATATTTTTACTTTTCTTCAGCATCGGTTGCTATAGAAAATCGAATTTGGGTCACATCTGGATTGGGTGCAGACTTCATAACAGTTTGACATTATATGACCTGTAGATTACGGAAAAAGATCCGCCGGACTAATTCGAGATACAATGCTTTCTCTGGAAGAAAGCAAATTTCTGGTGATGAATGACCAATCAGAGAGGGAGACAGAAAACAAAATCATGAAACAAGTTTCTCCATCATTTTTGTGAAGCTCGCTCGCGGATGAAAAAAAATAAATGGGCCAGTAAAAAAGACAAATTCAGATTAGTGACTGGATATATGGGTCCAAAAACATGTGGGAATTAGTGAGATAAACGAGCGAAATACGAGTAATGAATATCTGATGAATATCGCAATAGCTGATAGGTATGCGGGATGATTCGAGATATTTATGAACACATCTCACTATGTTACGGCATTTTATTTTTATGTTACCTAATGAATACGTTCGTTAATATTTCCAACCTAAAAAACTAACTATATATTCCATGAGAATGGGAAGTTGATGGGCGCTGTGATCGGTCGACGTTTGCGACTAGTTCAAACTCGAGAAATGAGAAATTTGCCCAAGTGCATGCTATAGAATCTCAGAGATGACAAATCTGAATGACTAATTGATAAGCATATATGCGAATTTGGTTATGGAAATTACTTTATTTTAGAACAAACAAATTATATATTGTGTTTGTTACGATATGATGCGATACGATTTGATACGATACGATACGATATGAGAGGAAAAGATCAAACGTAAAATGCAACGGAGGAACATTTAAATTTGTGGCTTATGGACATATGTTATTATTTTCCCATAATTTTGCGATACGTATTGCAGCTTCGAAAAAATTTGTAGGAAGAGTATTGGAGAATTTTCTCCATGAGAAATTCGTGGGATTTTCCTTTTCAGCAATTATTAATATACTAAAAGGTACCTTTCAATTTTACTGGGGCAATTTTTCGCTATTTTATTTTTGGTCTAAAATTATCTTGGGTAATTCCATGGGGGTTTCTCGAGACAATTATATGAGAATTGAGTAATCTACGTGTGATAAATTTGAAGGAGAAGCTGGCTTAGTGTGAATCAAATGGATGTTTTTATGACGTTGCAGAATGAAGGTGGAAACGTGATACAGGAGGAGGTGAATAATTGAGACTTATTTTCAGTGATTTGGGCAGAAAATTTTTCTGTTTTGCGATTAGACTTCTAGGAGCCGAGAAAAAAAATCCCAAGTACGTTCAAAAAAATTGAAAAACATTTTTTCACAGTGGAAAAAATTCTTTTCCGGGGTGGTCGATACGTGATTGAAACCGCCGTCAAAAAATGAATTAGAATATAAATTTACAGCCTCGTACGATTTTTTTTAAACATGTTAAAATTTAGGTAGGCTACCCACTTTGTCCCCTATCACTTTTTATATGAGGATATACATCAAAGCATAATATAACCTAAGACATGATACTTTTTGTGAATTTCTATTTTTATTTCCACCAGTTGCGAATGCAGCTTTGGACCATCGTCTCACTCCAACTCATTCCCCGAGTTGCGATAAAGACCGATTAGTAACCAGAGAAATTCATTCTTTAAACTTATGGAATGCCTGCTTTTTGAGGTTTTACAATAGTTGTAACTTTAGTCTTTTCAACTTATAGACAAAAACGGAGGAATAATGGGCCATCTTTTGTCTGAAAATCAGAACACGAACCTTACTGACATGAAGCTGATATTTTGTAGTATCTGAATATATATTATATGTCTGCAGAGTACTCTGTATTCCGCTTTTACTTTCTGTAAACCAAATCATAACGAATGTGGAAGATGTAGAATGCGTTTGCTTTTAAATATAAACCTTGAATATTTATAATTGTGATCGATTGAGCTTGCATAAGTTTCTATAAGCATTGTTCATATCAGAGTCCTGAATTCTACATGCTCCTCTACTATCAATAACATTCTCACTCTCTATTATCAACTAATTTGTCACTAATTCACAAGTAATCTGAAATTCAATTGTATCACACGCATTCCCTGGTAGAAAATTAAGTATTTTCACGGCTAACACAAGATCACTTATATAAGACGTGGCTAAAATCATTAAATATTTTTAGGTTATGTTAATTTCAGATAAGGATTTGATTATCAGTCGAAGTGATGTTTTTTGTCATTTAAAAACATGGACTAAGTAAAATAATGAATGAGAAATATTTTAGTGAAAGATTACTGCAAGATTGCTGCAATATTTCAATGCAGCTTTTGGAAACCGACTTGGGATCTTTTCATGAAATATTTCAGAAATATCGCAGCAATATTTCATGGAAGATTAAACGAAAAATTCAATATTTCACAACATTTCAATGAAATTGTGACGTGGCATTTCGCCACGGCGCAACTGCTTATCCCTTATGGATCGGTTGGTCCAGGTGGCCTATATAATGGCCACTCGAGCGCCCCTGTACGATCGCGAGTTCGATCGCAATCGCACTGGTGCTAGCGCTCCCGCACGGCGTCTCCCAGAGTCAGGAATTTGGACCGGCTAAAAATGAGGAGAGCGCCCTTGCGAGCCGGGCGTCACGTGACTAGGACTTACGTGATAAGACTCATACAGTCAGTTGAATTTCCGTGGAGGTAAAGAGCAGGCCAGATTCGACCGACTGCTTCCCAGGTCGCGATCGGGGATCGACGTTGCCCCGTCTCCAGGAGCCTCGCCATCGCGGTCTGCAGCATCTCCAACGGCTCGGCAGGTAGGAGTAATTGTGTGTGTGTTTGATAGCGATCGTGTCCGCGTCCGCGACTGCGTCCTCGCCCATCGCGATCCATTGTAGTCCCTTTGGGAAATAATTCCAACTCCCACCCGGGGAGCAGTGCCGACCGGCGTATCGACGCCGTCAACACCGTATTTGTACGTTTTCTAAATAAACTATACCGTCGTCATCCAAATCGTGAGTAGAATTTGTGGATCTCCCTACACCGAAGAGAACGAACTTCAACCGGGCTCTCACGTGCGTTCGCGCACATAACCTTCTTAGCAGCTAGCTCTGCAGCCAATCTCGACTCGACGAGCGCCGTCCTCGAGGCGGCTGGCGCGCGTCTTCCCTACCGTGAAGCTCGTCGAGACGAGCAGTGTCGGGCCTTGGAGCAAGGCTCGAGGGCATTATCCAAAGCCCGTCACAAAATATTTTAGTGCAATATTGCTGCAAGATACCTGCAGGATGTTTCTGTAAGATTTCGGAGACTCAATGGCTGTATGGAAATATTGTATTGAAAAATTTCTTGCAATATTGCTGCAAGATTTCTGCAAGATTTCTGCAAGATTCTGCTGCAAGATTGAGGACAGTCAAAAGCTGCATTGAAATATTGCAGAAATATTGCATTGAAACATTTCATGCAATATTGCTGCAAGATTTCGGCGAAATTCTTCTGCGAGGTTCTTAAAAGTCTAAGATGCATTTGTCAGCTGTCGAATAATTGCTCATTGGTCTACAAAAGAAATGAGAAGTAATATAGGTCATTTTTATAATTAACGTGACTATCACAGTACGATCATTCAAATCATTAGAAATATGATTTACGAGCGATCGCCTATTTTCTAAAATGTGCATCAATTCATTTGAAAAGAAAGTTGATTGCTCATTCGTACAGTAACCACTATGTCCCATGAATATATGTTCTGCAATCCACAAGTAGATTTCCTATATTTGTGATGGTAGTCAGTGGTGGCTTTCCTTTCGAATCACCAAAACCAATCCAGGCTTGACACAGTTGAAAACATTTGTGAATAGTTTTGTAAAACCATACTTTTTCGCAAGAGTATTCAAACTCTAAGTTACAGATCGGATATGGCCAGAATGATTTCGAAAATAATATTTCATATCGATACAGCCATGTACAATTTCCGCTTGCTTAATATTCTTGGAAAACTGTTCGCTGTTTATCCTATGGAGAATGATATTGGAATATTTAAAAAATTCTCCATTAATTTCATTTGGTATCTCGTGCATGTCAATTTCTGGTTATCAACAATCGCAGATATTGCAGCAGTTTTCAAAGCATCTGACATATCTTCAAGACTTCTTCCTTGTCTTACGTTAACGATTCATCTGGAAGTTTTGGTTTGCATGCTTTTCTTCAAACTGCAAACAAATCGAATACAAGTACTTACGTTTATTTTTTATGTAAATAATCAATAGTTTGAGCTAAAGTGAAATGATACATCATAGATTTGAAGATTGTAAAGTTGTATTTTCTTAATAATTGACTACTACGTTAAGTTGAATCTTTTACAGGCTTTGCTACAAGTTCATGAAGATTTCTCCAAGTATGCAATGAGAGTTGAGCTCAAACTCGGGCTTCACTACCGGAGAACTATCACTTTGATACATATATTGATTTTCGGAACTATTGCAACAACTGTTTTTGTATATATTCTTCGATCAGTCATGCATGATCAACCATTACTATCTGGTTACTATCCAAATATATTTCATTCTCCAAAAATGAAAGTTTTTCTGTATGCTCACTATTTTATGATCTTTAATTATTGCATATTGATACTATTCACTTGTTACATGATCACTGTGTTAATATCGACGGCCATCATGAAATTACAATTGCTCAGAGAAGAATTTGGAAAAGCAGTTGATTATAATTCGTTAATTAAGTGCGTTTGCGAACACAATCATATAATATGGTGAATAACTATACTAACGAAATGGATAATCATGTATATATTTGCTCAGTACTTTTAGTAATTTTTTAACTTTATAGTTTTATTCGAGAAATCAATTCGGTTACGAATGTTATCATGTTAATTTTTTATTGGAGTTGCGCGATTTTCCTCATGAGCTCAGGGCTGAAACTGTGTAGTGTGAGTACAAATTTGAGAGGAGAGATTATTTCTTTGAATTTCTATAAATTGCTTCGGAATAGTTTGATGTTCCAGATCTAGTACGATTCCAAATTGGGATAATGGTTTTCCTGTCCTTCCTAAAACTTGGGGTCTATTCATTTTGTGTGGAACATCTAACTGAAACGGTTTGATGACTTTCAATACGAGAATTTTTCTAATTCTATCCGGAATTAATGGTATCATTATTTCTAGGGACATAAATTAGGAATGACAGTATACTCATCGCCATGGTACGAGCAAACACAAAAAATGAGAGAAATCAAATTATTGGTAATTAGTAGATGTCAAAAATCCATTGGCATATCAATGAGAGGGTTCATGCCGTCTTTAGGAATGGAATACTTATGTCGGGTAAGTTATCTGTAGGTGTCAGATATAGCTGCACAGATATGAAGATATTATTATAAAAATATTTTTTCCAGTACCTGATGATGATTTTTTCTTGCCTAATGACTCTCCGAGCAGTAGCGGAAATTTGATCTTGTTGTAGAATGAAATTACGTAAAATGAAATATTCAAATAGTAATTATTCTCGTGTGCTAGCTGAAACATAAAAGTGTATGAAATAAGCTGACTTCCGTTATACATTCCTGACAGTATACTACTAAAGAATAACTGAAACACGTGTCTTTTCATTTTCCCGGGTAAAACAAGCAGTTACAATCGAACTGGGCCCAGAATTCGAATTCGGTAAGCCACTGCTTTCATATTGCAGAAGTGAATAATGCAATGTTATGGAAAATTCTACGACCAATGGATAATCGGAATTTTACAAAGAGCCTCTACCCCCCGACAAAGATCACACCGTAGTGGCCCCACTCCATACTGTTAGTGCCATATGCTATTAGTTCATCTGAAAGGAGATATCCCGCGTGACGTCGTACTTACACCATCCTTAGTTACTTACCTCTTTCCGGGCGGCCGTTTCTTCTCATTATTCAATATTTCCTGTGATGGATTCGGAACTGATTTATCAGCCGCGACTTTTTAGGAAAAGACTCTTTATACAATTCCATAATTCCATAATTATATCCATTAATTATAGATGTTTTTTCTTCTACAATAAAAATACATAATCCAAAGTATGGTAAGAGAGCGTGACAAAATGACACTATGGCAACGGAGTACACAATCGCTCATTTAGCATCCCCGAAACTGCTTTGCTATACGTCATTTTTCTTGCACTCGTGATGAAAATATATTTATTCTAGAAACCGTGAGTCGGCAAACGAATCGAGTGAGGAATACACTATAGGAGATAGGACCGCGGATAGGACTCTTGATTCTTGCCAAGGGGGTCAGGGTTCGATTCCCAACGTGTACCTCTGATTTTTTTCCAAGTGCATTGAATTTCTCACCACGGATCGGTGTTTTTTAAAACCACTTAAAACTGTAAGACCAGTTATGATGCATATATATGCATTGAAACTATAGGGACAACAAAAAATGGAAACATGCTCCGCCTCAAGCATTACACATGATGTATAGAAAATCAGAGCTGCAGAAGGAGCCCTCGGGCAATAACAGAAAAAAAGAAAGAAAGAAAAAGAGGAATTTTCTCCTCCTTCTCTTAGCATACATATTACGCTGTCGTTCGGTAAATTTGAAACGTTAAACAGCTGCATATTTACAGACGTATTCCAGTGATGATAGCCGTCTGGAAGAAAAAAAAACAGCTGTACATATAACCTACTTCAGTACTCAAAAAATATCGTGGAAATTTCTATTGAATGATCTTTTCAAATTACGCATGATTTCTCGGTTCCGACCAATCGGAATATCTTCGAGTTTTCATAACTCATAAAATACCGAAATGGTACGCACGACTAGTACGCACTAGTGCGTATTGTTACTGAAATTTGTGTATTTTTGAAAGTACACAAATTTCTTCTCGAAAGTAACAAGAACAACGTGAATCACAATTGCACATGACTATTGATGTAATTCAGAATCAACAACCACTGCTAACTGCTTCAACAACATGCTTTCTCACATCTCTAATTCAAGTTACGCTCCTCGTTATTTAACGGGCGTCATAAGGACGGTCCCGTTCACTTGCCGAGAGAGCGCTAGTCGTGCCTTGGTCTACTATAGTTGCATAATTTTACTATTATGTAAAGAGGAAACGTTTGTTTGTATGTTCGCAAAAATCTCAAAAACTACTGAACCAATCGCCTCCAAATTTTGACAGTAGCTTTACTATGTACCCTGAAGTGACATAGGCTATTAAGATGAATCATTAATTGATTAGGAACGTTTCTATGCAAAATGTGGAAATAACATGCAAATCAGCTCCGGCTTCTTTCTTTGGCCACTAGGTGGCGAGACATTTTTTGATTGAGACGGAATTTTGATAACTCTTGGATAACACTTGAATGTTACGTTTTTATTCCTATTTACATCAGTTAATAATTTTAATTCTTACTCTATTAACTCAGAGAGCGGGCGAAGCCGCGACGGGGGATGCTAGTATACTATATGTTGTATTCATATTGATTGAATAAATATTAATAAACATCATATTGAATTTATTTAGCTCGAATTGAAACTTATTTGGACCGATATTTTTTTAATTTTTAACTTTGTTTTCTGCTCAGTGGGCAGGGCGTCCGCCCCCCAGCCCCGCCACCCCCACCGGATCTGCGCCCTTGCACCCGCTCCCCGCCCTACCGGTAACATGCGTCTTTCAAAAATTTTGCGCACACCACCAGTTTTTACAGCCATTTTTACATGTTATTGCATAAATGTTGTATGCGACTCGTGCGAAACGTTTTGCGCATTAGTGCGCAAAATCGCATTTTCCGCACATGTTGCATAAATAACTATTGGCGTATACTATAAAATTTCAAATAACATGTGAATTAGTGACAAATTAGATGATATGTTGAGTGTGAAAATGTTATTAATTATTTCAGGTTCGATTGATTGAAAACAAATAGACTGTATAACACAATACGAACTATTTATTTTACTGGAGCGAACCAAAGATGTGGACCAGCGTTAGCTGTTCAAGGACTAGAGAACCCAGAGGAGTCTAGACCATTCACATTTACAATTATAAAAAAGATATGAATATTTTAAAACGTGAATCTATTCAAGTAAATCATAAATCTAATCGAATTTACTCGCGAGCGATGTAATCACAGATTTGTTTCATCTTAGAAACGAAATGGATGCTCGACTTAATTTAAACTCTAAAAGCAATTATTTGGGTATCTACTGTGCCAAATAAGGGAAATTCTCTGAGTTTTCCATGATTATCCTAGGATCAGGCATAGAATTCCAGGTTTGAAAAAATAGATGAACTTAGATTAAATGCACAAAATTATAATATATTTTTTTCACATGAAAATACCGACTCAAGTTTGGTTCTAGGAGAAAAATCAGTTTCATGCTATAGCAAGAAGATTTTCTTCAGAATTAAGACTCGATTCTTCATCCTAGATGAGTCTGTTTAGCACGAGAATAAAACTCCTTGCTATAGCCTTAAACTGTTTTTTCTTGAACCAAAATTCTATTTTTGCGAGTATAGCACAGCTGTTTCCTACAAATATTGATCGGGAATTTCTTTTTCTTATCACCTATGATTTTTACCTCCGAAGCAAACTTTTTCGCTGATTGATTTTTCTACTAGATTATTTTTGTATCTACTTGATTAAAGTTTGAAAATTCGAACTGAATCTTCATTAATTACAAACTCAAAATTATGTATCACAGATCATTCGTTGAACAAGCAACGACGTTTCTAAAAATTTCAAAATTTCCAGAGAAATTCCGTGAGATTTCCATGTTCAATGCTACATTCGATCTCGCACAATAACATCATACTGATCACATTCAGAAATTAAATTGCACACTACAAACTGATTCATTAAATTACATAATCTTAAACTAATATTATTCGCTTCATTTCAAACCAATAACCACTCTAATTCGTCTAATGAAACCTGAATCTCACACAAACTATTTTCTTCAAATCTACAAACTATACTGACTCTTTTTTCTTTACGTCCCCTTGCTCGCATTCTAGCGCCCTCACCGGCCTTGCTTTTTCGTAGATCGGTGGGAGGGGGCCCAACGGTGGCCGACTCCCCCCATTGCTAAACAGGCCCGTCTCTGTTTAACCGTGATTCTATAACTCAACATAATTTTCTACATTACTTCTACTCTATGTGAAGATATCCGGAACATTGATAGTCGGGGAGCATGTAGAATTCATGATTCTAGTAAGAACGATGCGTATAGAAGCTTAGGCAAGCTCACTCGATGAGTCAGCGATCAATATGTCCTAAATGTGAAAAAACTTAGATAAATCAGTATTTTCTGGAACTTGATGTATCCACAACTCCAACAGGAGGCCCCATTAGTCAAAATCCCTGGAATGGGTGTATACGTATGTGGTATAGAGAACATTAAAACAGGTTCGGTCAAAATACAGGACCTGGAGACTGTGGAATTCCTTTTTGAGTGGTATATTTACGAGTTCAAATATCCGTGCATGCTTCGTACTCGCAAATCTAAATAACAAATTATTTTCATTCAGAAAATTGAGTCCAATCTCCCGCAACAAGGTCAATGCTTCGCGTATTAACAAGCTTGACCACTTTTATTACTTTTGTCTTAGACGTGTAATGGTTTAAAACACCCGGAACCATACTGATTTTCAGCTTTTATTTTATAATTATCAAGATCTTTCCGGGAATAAGTAATTATTCCGAAACTTATACATGACTCAGCTGTCGAATAATTGCTGATTGGGCTACAAAAGAAATGAGAAGTAATGTAGGTCATTTTTATAATTAACGTGACTATCCCAGTACGATCATTCAAATCATTAGAAATATGATTTACGAGCGATCGCCTATTTTCTAAAATGTGCATCAATTCATTTGAAAAGAAAGTTGATTGCTCATTCTTATAGTACCCACTATGTCCCATGAACATATGTTCTGCAATTCACAAGTAGATTTCCTATATTTGTGATTGTTGTCAGTGGTGGCTTTCCTTTTGAATCGCTAAAACCAATCCACGCTTGACACAGTTGAAAACATTTGTGAATAGTTTTGTAAAACCATACTTTTTCGCAAGAGTATTCAAACTCTAAGTTACAGATCGGATATGGCCAGAATGATTTCGAAAATAATATTTCATATCGATACAGCCATGTACAATTTCCGCTTGCTTAATATTCTTGGAAAACTGTTCGCTGTTTATCCTATGGAGAATGATATTGGAATATTTAAAAAATTATCCATTAATTTCATTTGGTATTTCGTGCATGTCAATTTCTGGTTAACAACAATCGCAGATATTGCAGCAGCTTTCAAAGCATCTGACATATCTTCAAGACTTATTCCTTATCTTGCGTTAACGATTCATTTCGAAGTTTTGGTTTGCATGCTTTTTTTCAAGCTGCGAACAAATCGAATACAGGTAATTACGTTTCTTTTTTATGTAAATAATCAATAGTTTGAGCTAATGGAGGAAAGGGTGGAGACGAACCAATGTATCATACTTCAATCTATCACTTTGATTAAAGTCAAATGATGAATCATACATTGAAGATTGTAAAGTTGTATTTCCTCAATAATTGACGTTACTTAATAATTGACTACTACGTTAAGTTGAATCTTTTACAGGCTTTGCTACAAGTTCATGAAGATTTTTCCAAGTATGCAATGAGAGTTGAGCTCAAACTCGGGCTTCACTACCGGAGAACTATCACTTTGATACATATATTGATTTTCGGAACTGGTGCAGCAACTCTTTTTGTATATATTCTTCGATCAGTCATGCATGATCAACCATTACTATCTGGTTACTATCCAAATATATTTCATTCTCCAAAAATGAAAGTTTTTCTGTATGCTCACTATTTTATGATCTTTAATTATTGCATATTGATACTATTCACTTGTTACATGATCACTGTGTTAATATCGACGGCCATCATGAAATTACAATTGCTCAGAGAAGAATTTGGAAAAGCAGTTGATTATAATTCGTTAATTAAGTGCGTTTGCGAACACAATCATATAATTTGGTGAATAACTATACTAACGAAATGGATAATCATGTATATATTTGCTCAGTACTTTTAGTAATTTTTTCATTTTATAGCTTTGTTCGAGAAATCAATTCGGTTACGAATGTTATCATGCTAAATTTTTATATGAGTTGCGCGATTTTCCTCATGAGCTCAGGGCTGAAACTGTGCAGTGTGAGTACAAATTTGAGAGGAGAGATTATTTCTTTGAATTTTTATAAACTGCTTCGGACTAGTCTGATGTTCCAGATCTAGTACGATTCCGAATTTGGGTAATGATTTTCCTGTCCTTTCTGAAACTTTGGGTCTATTCATTTTGTGGTGAACATCTAACTGAAACGGTTTGATGACTTTCATTACGAGAATTTTTCTAATTCTATCCGAAATAAATGGTATTATTATTTCTAGGGACAAAAATTAGGAATGACAGTATACTCATCACTATGGTACGAGCAAACACGAAAGATGAGAGAAATTAAATTATTGGTAATTAGTAGATGTCAAAAATCCATTGGCATATCAATAAGAGGGTTCATGCCGTCTTTAGGAATGGAATACTTATGTCGGGTAAGTTTATTTGTAAGTGTGAAATATAACTGCACAGATATAAAGATAATATTATAAAAATATTTGTTCCAGTATTTGATGATGATTTTTTCTTATTTAATGACTCTCCGTGCAGTAGCGGAAATTTGATCTTATTGTAGAATGAAATTACGTGAAATGGAATATTCAAATGGTAATTATTCTCGTGTGCTAGCTGAAACATAAAAGTGTATAAAATAAGCTGACTCTTCCGTTATACATGCCTGACAGTATACTATCAAAGAATAACTGAAATATGTGTCATTTTCCTGCGTAAAACAAGCAGTTACAATCGAACGCAATGCAGAATCCGAGTTCGATAAGCCACTGCTTTCATATTCCAGAAGTGAATAATGCAATTTTATAGGAAATACGACGTCCAAAAGTCAATTGGAATTTTATAAAGAGCCTCTAATCCCCGAAGATCACACCGTAGTGGCCCCACTGTATACCGTTAGTGCCATATGCTATTAGTTAATCTGCAATGAGGTTTTCCGGGTGACGTCGTACTTGCAACGTCCTTATTTCACTTACCTCTAAAGTGCGTACTGTAATTGAAAGTCGAATGTAAAGCGAAATTTGTGTATTTTCGAAACTACACAAATTTCTTCACGAATGTAACAAGAACAACGTGGATTACGTTCACACATGACTATCGTTGTAATTCATAATCAACAACCACTGCTAACTACTTCAACAATATGCTTTCTTAAAGAGTGTGGAAAAAATAATAGCAATGAGAGACGACTCCCGCCATCGGCAGATGAACCCAAAACTAATTAACCATTGCTCTGTAGCAATTATTAAAATAAACAATGGTTCTAGAGATATCAACCTCTGTTGCTATAGCTAACAACAGGTGCTAGGGACATCAACATCAATTGCTATGAAAAATACAAAGATACTGACCTTGAAATTACTTTAAATGAATAACTCTAATTCGACATTTTATTCCCTTAGCAACGGTTGCTAGATACATAAACAGAAGTCGCTAAGCAGAAACAGCGGCGTTCGAGAACAGGGGACAGAATCAATGGCCTTTAAGTGTACGAACGGCCTATGTAACGCTGTTTTTATGTATCACTTGTATTCTCATATCTGTATGTACCTATACTATTTCCATGTTATTTTGGTCGATCGCCCGTATTGCTTTCTCAAAGAGAAAGCTTTGTGATGGGGTAAAAATCAACCCATCGACTCGAACTTCGGGACCTGTACATATATACAGACATTTTTGGATTTCCATGTTTTTCGACCCGTAGATTACGAAAGTCCCGAAGTCCGATTTGTCACTTTTTGTTTTGGCATGCAATAACTCTCAAAGGAATGGTCCGATAGTCCTGAAAATTTGCACACAGATCGGTTTCCAGAAGATGTGAACCGAGTTCGATGTTCAGCAACATCCGTTGTTTATTTCTCTAGCAACCGTTGCTAGCGTGTTTTTGATAATTTCCCATATAATTCATGATAAATGTTCATTTGGGCTCATATATTTATGGGAATCTATAAGAATCAAAGAGATATTTCCCGTAGAAACCATTGCTGATGTCTCTGACAACCGGTGTTTATGTCCCTTGCAACCGTAACTAGGGAGTAGGAAAAGTCAGTTGGAGGTCCATTTTCGAAACTGTTGATGACTAAGAAGTAAGAACATTTACCATAGCAACCGTTACTATGGAGTGGAGGAAATGAGTTAAAGTTTCTTTTGCTAATCTAAAATAAATATATCTCAATAGTGATTCAGTAATTTCACTTTGAAGTAATAACAAGTCTCAAAGAATGGATTGATGGTTCTATAACAATGATATAGTTAGTTTGAGGAAAATTGCATGCTGTACGGTTGAGAAATGTGAGGGTGGATATTTCTTGTCATGTTCAAATTTCTCATCTAACACTCGTATATTGATGGGAATGTCTGTTCAATTATGTATAATGGGACGTTCCACGTCAAGTGGGCACAGTCGAATTTTGTTTGTGATTCTGTTTGGACAAATCATTGATATCCTGGTATCAGAACACTCGGAATTTTTTATATTTCCATAGCATTCGTTTCTAAGTGGATGAAGATTAATGCGAGTTAAGGTTCAATTGCAATACTTTTAGGAAGCATACTGCTGAGGCACTTGGCAGCGATTTTTATGTTCATCTTTATTTTTTATTGCATTCTAGTCTTAAGTAAGTTTGTGCTGCGCTCACAACTTCCCTGTACTAAGATGTGGCTCAAATGACTTCCCAGTCTTATGTCAATAAATGACAATCTAATCTTATCTAATCTGTTCTAATTTTTTGGAGTTAATCAGTTTAACTTTCTCTGCAGATGTTATATTTTACATGTGATACTGTTAGTCAGTAACGGAGTGTTGAACTTTTCAAAATATGATACTGTTCGTTTTTACCTTATTTTTCTTATGCCACGTTTTAGGTGAGTGGTCTCGTGTACATATGGACAATTTTTTGTGAAATCGCCTGTGCAAAAATACATTTTTGTCGTTGGATTTTTTTCATAATCTACGACATAGTATCGTCTCCGAATATTTTCAAACTTTTGTGGCCCACTATTTGGTTATAACCTCACCTTTACAGAGGGTCAAAGTTGCTGTTATTGCCATTTTTCACTTTTCAGTGTCATTCACGAGCTTAGAATTAGCAATTCACATACTCAAAATTATATTTGAGAAAAACAATAATTTCAAGATCCTTGAAGTGCATTAGTGTATCAATAAAGCTAATTCTAAGCTAAATTCTAAGCTTAAAAGTAATTTTAAGATTAAAGTACTTTTCAAATGGTTCGAAGATCACTATCATCTGACATATGGATTAAATATGGAAAAAATTAAACCTCACATTTTTTCTACCCGAGCAATTTTTCAGACATATATATGAAGTGACTGGATCCAATGGGGCATTGTTCCCAATTCTCAGATTCACTTTTCTCAGATTTCTTATTTCCAGTGCTTTGTGTTCACCAATCGCGATTGGGTTATATTGGGAGTATTATAATAAAATTTTCGCTCGCTTCTTCGCTCATTTAGCCCTTATAAATACTCTTAGTTTGAACTTTTACAACCTGCTTTTCTCGTGTTTTTTTTTTTATTTCATTCTGCTAACGCAATTACAATAATCAAGTGTAATCATTCTGATTCCTTCACATGTGCCTACTCAATCTCATGTAAAAACATCTCATCTTTCGATTGATCACACACCTTTTCCCCGAACTATTTTCTATTTTTTTCAAAATACTTTGTCTAGCATGCAATATAAGTATATCCAATGTGGTCCTTTATGTGATTATGATTCGAATGATTGCGTAAAATGTATCAATACTTAAGAAATAAACGTTAAATATTCCAAGACATGTTGTAATGATTTAGATGCGTATTTTTCGGTTAGATGTCAAACGTTTTTGATAAATATATCTATATACACATGATTTTGAATTTATTTTCTGAGTACACGTGTACCCAACGTGCTCAATTTGAGTGCCTTCGGTTTATTGAATGGAAATTTTGAATGGGTTGAAATGGTTATATGATGATTTTAGCAATGTTTTCTGATAGATCTTAAGCTAGGTTTTAAAAGGCCATTCACAGAATTTCAAAATTCCAATTTTATCATAGTCAAATTTTTTAAAAACTTTTAGGGTGATACATTGGGTACACATGATAACTTGTTTTCAAAAATTTTCCTCTCTTAAAACCTCCAGTTGCTCAATGGTCCGTATACTTTTGCAGGAACGCCCATATCTGGGGGCGTTTTTAGCGAGATTGATAGGACCCCTTGGCTCGTCTCGTTACAGAGAAATCACCACCACATCTGTGGTGGCAGTATAATATCGAACAAAATAATTCTGACTGCGGCTCACTGTATCCATCCATTTGGTGTACTCACCGTACGGGTGGGCAGTTCGAGCATGAACTCTGGAGGATCAATACACCAGGTCATAGCGACGAGATGGCACGAAAATCCGAAGATCAATAAGGCCAATATAGCATTCGGGAACGACCTGGCTTTAATAAAAGTGATGCCATCCATCAGGTTTTCCAATAATGTAACCAAGATTCAGATGGCCGAGAAAGGGTTCGAAATCGAAAGCGGTACAGATGTGAGTATAATGGGTTGGGGATCGGAGTTTGCTGGAGGGCCACATAGTGAGATACTTAAAATGACCAACTTACGCATCGTTGACAAGGACAAGTGCTCGAAAATGTATCTAGCGCGGACACTCATGACAGAGCACAGTTTGATCTGTGCTACTCTCCCTGGCAAGGACGCTTGTACTGGTGATTCCGGTTCTCCGCTTGTTATGAACGGAAATATTCAAGTTGGAATAATGTCGTTTGGCGCGTCGTGCGCTAATCAGTTCCCAGGAGTCTACACAGAAGTTGCTTATTACCGCGATTGGATTGATTCGATTGCAAAAATAATGGAGACTGAAACATATCCATTAGAGAAATTACCCGCTTCTTCACAACTCCTATGATTTTCTCAAAATGCGTGAAGCAACGAATGTCAAAATTTACTCTTTAGAAGTCAGTTTTCACCAAAAACTGTTATGTATATCATGCAATAAAATCACGATTGTCACCCTGATATCCCCGTACATAATTAATTTCTTTAATAAATCGATTATGAAAGAGAATCTCTCTTATCTTGGGTAATATTAATGAGCTTCACAAAGAATTTCACGTTTCATTGTTGTTCATAACAGAATACGTTTCACTACGATATTCAACAAAAGGGAATTCGCATGAAATGTTTTTGAAAATAATATTTGGTTTTTGTTGAGCTCCTCAAGATAATTGACACGTATTCTCCGATTTTGCTTTCTCAAAGAGAAAGCTTTGTAATAGGGTAAAAATCGACCCATCAAATCGGGTGTCGGGATTTCGATTTTCGTGATCTACGGGTCGAAAAATATAAAAATCCAAAAATGTCTGTATGTATGTGTACCACTTTTTGTTTTGACATGCGATAACTCGCCAAGCCTGTTTTTACCCCTATTTAAGTTGATGTATTAATTTTTTGAGAGCTTCCAGAGCCCAGGCCCATTTTTCACTATATAGGCTGTATGTAGTATGAGTTGTATGTAATATAAGTACTCATGTGGTGGGGCTCTTGACGATTTTTGAACCCAGGGTTCAAAAATAGAGGTTCCAATTGGTAATGTGGAGTACTCAATGTGCTCCAATGACCTTGGAGATAATTTTTCTATAAAATTTAGGTAATTTGCAGACAAAAATGTCCCATTCATTTTTTACCTCAGAGGTAATTTTCAGGGTGCAAGTTAAGGTTGAAAATGTTTCTGAAAATGCTAAAACAGCATAATCAGCAACTTTGCCTATCTATCAAACAGGTTTAACGTGCTCGGAAAAATCTGAAAATTTGAGCCAAATCAAATTTTTTGATGTTCGATTCCACAGAGAATTGCCCTCATGTAAATGCGTAATGCTTGGCATTTCTAATAACATTATTTTTGCATGAACCGATTCTTAATTATTAAATATCGTTTGAAGTATCGTTTTAAATCATAAGACACTATATTTAAACTGCGAGATGCTGTTTAGGTGCAACCGTTTCAGCTGCACTGAGCCAAGTGAATATTAACCTCAAAGAATACGGCATTGGATTGAAGCTCTCCCGGCGCTAGCGTCAAGAACTTCGCGCTCTAACAGTTCTGAAGTGAATTCTTCGAAGGCTCCACAACATTGTGTATACAGCGCCACCGAGGGGCACAAGGAGAAGACGTATAACTTGAGACCCCCCGACTGTAGCGTTTTGTGATTTCTTAGATCATTTTCGAGTGTAACGATATTGGTCACTATTCGTGAAAGACGAACGACTCCCCACTTTTCCTGTAAACAGATTTTAATTGCGAAACATCTTGAAGTTTTCACGTCAGATGATCCGATGCAGCTACGGATGGCCGTAGTATTATATGCCCTTACGGTGTTTGCTTTCGGCGCAGGCGACAAAACTAACCGCGCGCACTCATAGTCGGTGGCTCGTTCCCTGCAATGCGGTGCGTATCCCCACTACCCGTATGTCCGAAATTCGGCAAAAGCTCATCTTGACAGGCACGCCTACGCTCAAGCACCTATCCACCAATCGCGAATAGATCCTTCTCTACGAACGTGCCTATTGGTTTCCTACCTTTTAATTTAATATAGAATGACGCCTCTAGTATGGTGTGATGCGCACATCCGAGGTTTCCTCATAGCGAAAACTTACTGTAGACAGCACTTGATATTTAACCTCTGAGTTGAACCGCATTCAAGTTATATTCGACCTATTCGAGAATAGTTTATACGGTGTGAGATTCGTATAAACTTACCTTGACAAAAGGTAAATTATCCAGTGCATTTCATATATTTCCAACAATATTTATACACATGGATATAGTATAACAACAACAGAAATCATATGGTCCGCTTCAAAGCCCAAGGTTACATCTGAAACTTAGAATTTCAAATCCTCGTTTTTGAGATCTAATGTTAGCAACATATGTTGTTTGATTACTTTAAGGTTGTTTATGCCATATGAAGCTCACACACACGCGCGGTACATGTACACGGCACACGCACGAACGAACACAAGCTCGCTCTTACTCTGTCTCACTTGCTCTCGCGTTCGCCACGTGAAATCATCAACTTTGCATTAAAATAACTTACGAACGGTACGGTTTAACATGCTACACTAAGCGAGGGAAGTTTTCGTTACTATGTCCTCTATAACATACTGTTTTTTTGTCAACATTTAAAGAAGCATTCTCGAGATATCGATGGAAACGTCTTTTTGAGCATCCCCTGAGAGGCTCAGTATGGGACTTCATGTGTTAAAAAGTGAAAATTTGACATTTGATATTTCATGATTCTCACGGTTAAACTCGCTCAGATTTTGAGAGCTGGTGTAAAATATTGTTATGATTGTTACGAATCTCGAGACGGTTGTAAGAAAACGCAGTTTGACATAAACTACCTTAATTACCTAAAGTGCAATTTATGTATCTAGAGAAAATGGTTCGACATTTTTATCTGTCCAAAAACCTACTTCATCAAATTTGACAATTCTATCACTAGAAAATTTACATAAGCGTCTCTAATGAATATTCAATTTTTATATTAAGTAATATGATATCAAGACATTTCGGCTACGCTAAACAGTTTTTGTACCCAATATGCAACATCTGAGCCTGTAATAACCCATAACCCAACGTTCCTTCAGTGCCAAGATATTGACACCACGAGCTTATTCAACTACAATATTCACACACTAACTCGACGTGTCTTACGAAGAAAGACACATAACTGAATCTGTCCGCGAAGAAAGACACAACTCGCAATCTAGCCACGAAGAAAGACACAACTCGCAATCTGGCCGCGAAGAAAGACAAATGTCGGAATTATTCTCCCGCGAATATTAACGAAAAAAGAGTTTAAACTGTAGAAAAGGCTTGTTTTTTTTTCGTCAATGATAACCTACTCATTCTAAGCTTTCATTCCATATATTTTTTACGTCGGAAAATTGTGGGATGTGCGCCATGTATCCTTTTTGCGGCCAGACGCGAGTTGTGTCTTTCTTCGCGGCTAGATTGCGAGTTGTGTCTTTCTTCGCGGCTAGATTGCGAGTTGTGTCTTTCTTCGCGGACAAATTGAGATGTGTCTTTCTTCGCGGACAGTTTGAGATGTGTCTTTCTTCGTAAGACACGTCGAACTATACTCACTTTCACTTTCAGCTTGGATACTGAAGCAGTAACATGTATCCAAACACAAGTATCACACATATATACTGAAATTGTATGACAATTCAATGTCATGATTGAATTTCCTTACAGAGAACTTTAATTTTGAACACTTTTTGTCCAAAATCAGACCATATAAGAATAATATAAGAAATTCTCTATTTACCTTTGATTTCTTATTCCAATAAAATTTCGTTCATAATCTATAAATAGACTGGAATAGAATACTTATGCTAGGTTAGTTTATTTGTTAGCCTGAAATATAGCTGCACTGACTCTACGGGCTGTAACAGAATTCTGACCATTTTGTAGAATGAAAATAACTTATTTGAATTCGTTTTCATAAGTTACTTAATAATCGTTATTGTATATATGTCCTCGCGATATTTCTTTACGATCAATTTTAGAGGTATGGATATAATACACGAAATGTCAAAATAGTAATAATTCTAATACGTTAAAAACGTAAAAACGTACGTAAAAACGTTACGATTTCCTGAGAATGTCTAACCAAAAAGTAATCACAGTACGTGTCTTTTCTGTTCCCCTTGTTCATCAGCGAGCCCTTAACTCTGAGCGCGCAGAATAGAATTTTAGTTCAATGAGCCACTGCTTTCACGTTGCTGCTGAAAAGAAGCGAATTCCCGACAGCTCGAATTTTTCCTGAAAAAAAATATAAACAAGTGGCGACTACATGTGGGTTGAATGCCGAAGGATTGGCACTCGAGGGTGTAAAGCGTGGCGGAGCCTGTGCAAGTGGCACTCGCCACCTGGAATTTTTCATGACGCCCGCATTTGAGGGAACACTTGGTTTGGTGCTAGGAACTAACTCCTGACGACACCACGTTCGTCAGCATTTGGCAAATGTTTGACTATGGCCACACCAATGAGTCTCTCTCTCTCTCTCTCTCTCTCTACGACTCTCTTTACTTTGCGCGGTGCTTTGAAATAGACACTTGACGCATATATATATTGCTACGTGCTTTTTAATTGAGATAAGTTCGTCAGCGCAATACTCATGACTGAATTTATGGCTTGGGATATTTGAGCTCGCGTATTGTTAGAGATGAATTGGGCGGAGTAAAAAGCGGCTAGTTTGTAGTTTGGCCGCTAGCAGGTCAGTTAGATCTGGTGGGATCGGAGTTTTAACTCGATTCAACTGAAACTTTCGACGCGTATATGGACGAGCAATTTAAATTTTTAACTTTGCTTTGGGGAATTCCGGAATCCCAATGGAGAGTGAACGTGTGCTACTTCTGTTTCAAATTTAATTTTAATCATTTTACGTTAGACTATGCGAGGTACTCTTTCTGACGATTGTCGTCAGCAATTAATAGTTTTCTGCGATTTCCAACCGTTGAAGGAAACGCCCGACTGTTCGATATGATCAAATTAGAGTGGAGGGCTATATTTTTTTCATCCAAAGTGAATTTCAACTGTCTTCTTCCATATTGCGATTTTCAGTTTCAGAAAAAGCTGGAAGAGAGATAAGTTCAGTGATGTTAGCAGTTTACGATCAGACAGAATTCATAGAGTCTAATCTTCCGTTTGTCGAATTTTTGATCGAAGTAAATCCCATTAGAATTGAAAATAAAACATTTCAAGCGAGTGTTCCGCATTGTTTCCCGAGAGAATTTTTTCCACTCAATCGTTCCATTGTACGTACGACAAAATTTAACAATATATTCATTGACAATGGGTTATCTCGGCGCTGTGTATTTTGCGGCCATCTACATAATCTATTTGTAACGCAATATCAAACATATAATGCTGCGTTTGACAAGCACAATGAGTGACGCAGGGAGGATAAATTAATTAACACGGAAGCGCAAGAGTGGAGGTGAAATAATTATTTTCATAATTCGATTCTACACGGGGATAATCTCCGGCCAAAGCCTTCGCGATGCGTCGGTATAGTCATCGCACACGAGCATTCGGAATTGTAGCAGTGGGATATTAAAAGTCCATTCGCGCTTGCGGCCTTGCTATTCGCTGATTCCCATGGCCCTCATATATATGTATACCCCGTGGTTTACGGATGCGCATCGTGATCCGTCGAGGAATCCGAGACAGTCGGCCGCACGCAAGAATGGAACGTCACGCGCGCGTAACTGGCACCACACGGATGGCTCAGCGTCTTATATACGCCCGGCAATATACTCGCAAACACACACGTGCCGGCGATCCAGAATTTCAGCGTCCCCGCATCCGCGCGACTAAATTTCCTGCCGAACGTAAACAAACCTACATACTCCGGATGTCTCTCGTATAGGTATATATACGCGAGCCTGCGACTTTCGAATATGTATAGCGCCGCGGCTGCTCGGATTTGCCCGTGCGCCCACTGTTTTCCAATTGTCAATCCGATCAATCCGGCAACGACGAAACCTTCGCAATTTTCAGATCAATCGTGAAATCCACGAGTTCATTGAATTGCGACTCTTTTCCCCGATAACAAAATAATCGAGAGCCGTATATTCAGTGTATGATTCACCGTGAGGAACTGGTGGAACTGCGAATGCATATTGAATGATGAATTTCGCCAATGAATCAACGGATTGATTTTTGAATTCAAATCCATACAGAGATAAACTTTTGAACGATTATCCATTATATTCCAGCTAACCTCAATATAAAATAAATAATCACTTTGAAAATATGCAGATGATCAATTGTGCCATCGATCAAACGGAGTAATGATTCCATTGACGCTTCACGCGTCAAATTGAAGACGGAAATACTGTACGGGCGAAGCCGCACCGAAAGTATATATCATCGAATAAGCTCCATCATGCGGGAGAGCTCAACCAACCCATAATTAGAACCATTATAGACAATGTGGGCCCTCGCCAAATATGTATACCCTTGAAGTGGCTTGCGGGCCGACCTAATGGTGAGCATCGATGGCGCTCGGCTCGTTGGTGAAAAATGCAGTGCAATGCTGTACCGCGAGAGGCAGACCGTTAGATTCAATTAAACATGAATTGTTCGCTTCATTTTCCACGGACGCATCCCTTATTAACATAATATGCTGAACTGATTCCAATGGTATCGCGGTCGGACGTGAATAAAGCGATTCGCATCGTCAATTCGGAAGCTCTTGAAAAATCGAACAACGCGATGATTTTATTCGCCGACAAAATTCGTCATACCAGTCAAGCAACCTCGCAACGCGTATATATAATGAATTCTTATGAATCGACTTCTACTGTCTCGAACTCAATGTATTTTCATGATGAAACGACTATTTTCGAACGACAATGGGAATAATTTTTCTACAGCTTCATCAATCTTTGCATGTATACTCTACAATGAAGCCGCTTTGAGAAAATAGCCCTCATTTTATCGCTCGTTTTCGCTCCAGCAAACTTTCCTCTCTTCCAGCATAAATCGATAAATGGATCAATTTCAGACAAGATCTTCAGTGCAGCGCCAGCATCTACGTCCATAAATAGAATATCGAGCTCTGGCGCGATTATTTTTCGGCTCCTATAACCGATCGGCAAACTGGATAAGAGCAATCAAATCCCTTGTACGGTCGACTCTGGCTCCATGACGCGCAGAACTCAGCCGAACAGGGAGAATAAACCCAAGACAAGCCGCTGCTGCTGCTGCTGCTTGCATGGGAAAAGCGTCGTATCACGTCTCGCGTTCGTTGCACGTCGTTCTGACACGCTTTGCCAAACGAGTTATAGCTCGCTGAACGTAACAGAGGTTTTGCTGAGCTAGAACTTTTTCTCTGCGAATTTCGCCTCGAGGGGTGCACGAGACTTTTAATTAATTAGTAGAAGTTTTGCAAGTTATTCATAATTAGTTACTGTATTTTGCTCGGCGAATGTAAGCGATCGTAATTTTTCAAGGGTATTTTATTTGCAAAAAGGAAACGTTTCATTGTGAGATTCATGAACTCATTGGGTGAATCCAAATTTCTTGTGACATAATTTTAACAAATTAACAAATTATTAATAAATAACACGATAACTGACATTATAAAAATATGAGAAAAATGAAAAGTGATCATTTTTAAAACAAAAAATCTTTTTTACCAGATTCTGTCATCTGTTTCAACGGGGGACATTCATGATTTGGATATTTTACGTTTAGAAGACGTAGTAACCCTCATAAATGTTTCAGGAGCAAGTCAATTCGAAAAATCCTTGAAAATTCTTCTTTCTTGTTCCTGAAATTATTCATATTTATATTCACAAATGCACGAGAATGAAGAACTTCCAACTCACTGTTTTATTCGGATTTTAACTTCTACTCTTTAATCCACCCTTGATCAATACTCGAACTTCACCCACTTCTCTGTTTCTACTTCCTGTTCACAGAATCTGATAATTGCTTTGTTATTCTTCTTTTCTTTTCTTTTCAAGCATCAGCACTCAGAGTGTTCGGTACTGGAAGATGTACTTGAGTTCAACCTCGAAAATTAAATGTAGCATGCAAATGTCCACTTCGCGTCTATCGGGCTATGCGATAAATATATCACTGCAGTATACAATTGAAAATTCATGACTCGGTAAATTGGACTGTATTGATTGAATGGTAAATTGTTGCGAGGCGTGTTATTGTGACATTGCAGGAGATGTCTATAACCACTAAAACACTAACGAGATATTTCTATTTTTCAATATTCGGTCATATTCATACGCATTTTGTAAACAGACACTGACAATGAGTCAATTTTTCTCTGGCTGAATCATAAGTATTAACGTTACACATCTCTTATCGATGGGATATTTCATAATAGAGTATATTCTTCCGCGGTGGTGTAAATCACCTGTTTTTTTAATAACCAGTAAATGTATCCTATAACTTCCAACAAATCGTATCGTAAGAAAAAGAGTGATTGTACCAAAATTCAGTTGAATAGATGAAGTAAACAGGTTGTAATAGAAAATATTAATTGGAATAATTCGATTGTACAGACACAATCGTCTCCACGGACAATGTGAGTGACTATGTGAATCAGTTCGTAAGCTGTTAGTATACGGCTTTGAGTCGGGACTACAGCTGTCCTCCCTCTGGTCCAGTGAGCAATGGAAGGGGAAAACATGCCACGCGAGAAACGCAGGGGCTGGATCGACTAGGATGTCTTTGATATGTTTTTGTTTCGAATTAATTGGAGCTGGCTGTTGATTGGATCACCGTCGAGTGATGATAATTTTTATTCCTTCAAGTCGTCGAAGGATGTGGGTTTTTTTTCCTTCTTGGGTCTCCATAAACTTGCAAAGATCATTGTATAAAATCGCCCTCAGCGCCCATTGTATACAAATATGGTTCCTGTGGGTGCGACCCGCAAGATTGTCAATTTTTTAAGTACCTTTCAACTAGAAATTCTTTTGAGATAATCTTCTTCTCTATAAATGAACATTCGTTCGTATAACCAGTTCAAGATTTAATATTTTTTTAGGCAAGTAAGAATAGTCTCAAAATGAAAAGTTTCCCAGACCACTTTCGAAAATTGTATGATAAACATGAATTTTTGTATAATTTTTCACACACGCCAAAATCACGTCAATATTTAGCCCAGATTATGCTGGTGAAACGACCCTTCTAAGGGAAACAAGACGGAGTAAGATTTGAAACAAGCATTTTAGCTGTTCACATGGATCATTATTGAAAACTTCTGATATCTTGAACCGAAAAATACCGGTAAAATTTCCAAAGCTTTCTGAGCATCAGTCGCCCTCAGGCCATGTTGGGGGCCTTAAAAGAAAATTTTCGGTCTCTTCCCCACCCATTTAGCCCTTAAAACCACTCTCCTACAACACTTTGAGTTGAATATCAAGAATCTTGTATAAATATCACTGGGAACATGATTGGAAGTTAATTCAATGCCAATTTGATCGTCCTTGTAGGCCTACATAGGCTGTAACCAATGATTAAAAAACCGTGCCAAATTGATTGCACGTGTTGTGCATTAGGCTTTCATGCGTTTTTTTAAATTGCAATTTTTAATAGGTTAAAGAAGTTGGATAATAACTATAGAAATGGTTTCTGATAGGTATTGAGCTAAGCTTTAAGATAATGTTTGCAGAGTTTCAAAATTCCAAGTCTATCATAGTCAGATTCGCAAAAAAACCCTTAGGGGGTGGCGCATTGGCATTGGCCAAGTGTTTTGATTGAAATGAACCTTTGAGAGAATTCTAATGAGAATATAAAGTAGTGTTACTATGCAAGCACATTTTATCATATACAACACATCTGTAAAGTTTGGTCCAGATTGGTGACCCGAAGGCCTGATACTCTTCTTGTAAGATAACTGCAGCCAATTTGGCACGATTCGTAGATTTCATATTTCTGATCCGGTCCTCTCTGATCATCAGTCACCCTCGAATTATGTTGCGAGTATTAGAAGAAAATTTTCGGTCCCTTCCTCGCTTATTTAGCCCTTAAAACCACTCTTTTACAATTGTCCAATCTAAATAATCAGGTATAAATCATTCTCATTTTTCTACATGTGACAACTCAATCTCAGTAAAAACATCTCATCTTTCAATTGGTCACATCAATTTCCTCAAAACTATTTTCTGTCCAACTGAAAAGACTCTTTTTCGCATAAAATAAAAGAGAAGCCAATTTGGCACGATTTTTCATATTTCCTACCTCGAGCGTTTTATGCATTCTAGCGACGCATAGAGGCGCTCGGGTCACCTTTTAGTATTGAAACACGATGATTGGTCCCAGGCGTTAAAGTACCGGTCATTTTTCACTCGAACCAGCCACTTTGAAGTAGAACACCGTTGAATTGTTTGTTTTTATTTTGCAATTGTTACTGTCGCCCTGTAAGTTTCCTCCACCAAATTAATATAAAGTAACTGCAGCCAATGCGTCACCCCCTTAGGGTTTTTTGCAAATCTGACAATGATAGATTCGGAGTTTTGTAAATTCTGCGAACAGTATCTTAAAGCTTAGCTCAATACCTATCAAAAACCATTTCTATAGTTATCATCCGACTACTTAAGCCTATTAAAAATTGCAATTGAAAAAAAACGTAAAATGGACAAATGCACTACACGTTCAGTCAATTTGGCACGATTTCTTACTCATTTGTTACAGCCTACGTAGGCTTACAACGATTATGAAATTGGCATCGGAATAAACTCTCAATCATGTTCCCAGTGATATTTATACAAAATTTTTGATATTCAACTCAAAAATACATATCTAAATTATCGTAATATGTCTATTTCACTCAGTCTTCCGATTTATAATCGCATAAAGGGCCACATTGGCTTCACTTATTTTTTATGCGAAACAGAGCAATTTGAGTTGGATAAAAATTAGTTTTGAAAGATGAGATGTTTTTACATAAAAAAAACGAGAAAGAGATAGCGAGAGAGAGAGAGAGAGAGAGAGAGAGAGAGAGAGAGGGAGGGAGCATCAAAGGGTCAGCTGTCGACGCGGGCGCGGCGCTATTTTATATATACATATAAGCTGGGAGGGTCGCGCGCGCAGACAGGTGCGGTCAGCTGGTGTCGGTCGCACATCGGGCGGGCGGAGAGAGAGCGGCTGGCGGTGGCGCGTGCGCCGCGCCGCCCCGCACGCTGCCGGCCTCTCACGCGCTCTCAGTTCGCCGCGGTGCCCCGTCAAACTCGCGCGCGCGCCTTTAGCTCTCTCTCTCGGCGCGCGCGAGCCGGTCTCTCTCCTCTCCCGCTCTCACTTTCTCTTTCTCTTTCGCTCGATCTCGATCTCTCTACCTTTTCATCTTTCCGTGTGGAGCGCGCGACTCGCGACAGTGATCTTGTGCGACAGCCGACTCACACGCCTGCGCTACCATGTGTAGCTGGCATTCGCCCCACTCGATTAGCCCAGCTCGGCTTGTTGCGCTTCCTCCACGACTGTAGGGTAAGCTATGTTTTGTTCTAGCGAGTGCCCAACGCCCTGAGGGACGACGCCGTCTCTTGCCCCCTATTTACCCCTGCACGCCCCGAGACCGTTGCGAGCGATCCCTTCTCGCCAACGAAGATGAGGACCGATGATGTTTGTCCTCTAGAACGGCGGAAAAGGAGAGTTCCATGAATTTTACACTCCGCAAATTCACAAAACTACTCGAATCGAATTTTCAAGTATAAATGGGTTGGAAAACGATGGCTTACGGCCGGTAGGTTACTCAGTTATATCATGATTTCGCGATGAAAATTTTCCGAAATATCCAGGATTATCCAAGGAAATTATTTCCTCAGCTGGAAGCTTTCTCCTTCTCTCTCTCTCTCTCCCTCTCTCTCTTTCTTGAATTTTATATAATTTATACAATAAAACATATCTATCTATCTATCTCTCTCTTGCACGTTTGTAGTAAAATGGGCCGTGTTGCTGCAGCGGCCTCAGCACGCGACCGCACCTTTTCTACACTCTCTCCCATCACCCCATCGTAGCACTGCTCCTGCGAGCCAAGCAATAAAAGAGAGAGAGAGAGAGAGAGAGAGAGAGAGAGAGAGGGAGAGAAAAGATCAAAAAGCGCGCGGGCGCGAGGTAAGAAAAGATCGTTCCACGCAGCGGCGGTATGTCGTAGCAACTGCACCGTTGCCCCGCGCGCCTCGTCTTGGCCGGGAAGCGGGGCTGGCGGGTGGGGGGTTAGGGGGATTAACTGCAGGCAAGAGGTGGTAGGGGGTGGGGGGAGTAGAGGGGCCGAGTCGGTTTATCGCGGCTGCACGTGCGATGACGTCAATGCCCTCGCTGCTGGACCGCGCGCGCACTGCACGTGCGCAACCGGCAAAGCGCGCTCGCGGCTATTTGCCTCTCTTTCCACAGCCGACATCCATTGGCTCGACGCGGATGCGGCCCGCAAGTTTGTGGCCGATTCGGTCCATGCCACTACTTTGTAGATGCTGCTGCTGCTGCTGCTGCTACTTCCGCCGGGGTCGCGGATTCCACCGTGACGCACGACTTCGTCGTACCTCACGCGAGCTCCCAGGCTCCAAATGGATTCAGTTCGAGAAAGTCGGTTGGTTAGTTTTTCAGTGGACCATTGTGAAGGGCGAACGGAGTTTGCCGTATCTGATTTTCTTGCGAGGCAACTTTGTATCGGCCGAGTCTGCCGCAACTTTCGCAGGTGCAATTTGAATATCCGAATGAGCTTTTCTCAGCAGCAGCGCCGGATAAATGTTCCTTCGCATCGAATATTTATCATCTTCGTGAAATCTTGTTTTCTCGTCAATGTAACGGATCTCGTTAGCGAGGAAAAATCCTCCCTCGAATTTTGTCATTCTTTTTCTTATCGCAGACTTTCATTGTACTCTGATCATATTTGTATAGAGTTAATTAACCATATGAAATTTTGTATTTATATTGTGACTTTTTCGCGGAAAAATTCGTTGGATAAACAAATTTACGTACTTTTTGAGGGTTCACAGTGACGAAGTATAGTGAAATTCATCTTTGAAATATAGAAAATATTCAGTTGTTACAATGATTTGTTCCTTGATGTAAATAAATATTACCGTTTTTATAATCCTCTGAAGCATCGATCTTTCGGAAAAATCGGAGATTTAGACTGAATGACTATGCTTGTTTTGGTACCCAACAACGATCACTAGAAGTTGCGGTGAAATTGGAGAACCATGATGTATTCTGGTTAGTTCAGAAAGGTGTATTTACGTCGGAAAAAGTTTTTATACTATAAATGCTGTAAAAAATTCGACAAAACTTTCGTAAGATATCAATTGAAATTGTCATATCAATCTCCTCTTGTCTCATCCCCATCTCAACTCATCTCATCAATGAAAATGAGGGCTAGTTTATTGTGTTTCGATTTGAACCTTCTACACACTTGTCCACCTTTGCATACGAATGTATAAGAGCTCGCTATTGAAAGCCAGCACTCGGAACTTTGCTTGAAAGGAAGACCTCCTGCATGTTATGTAGGCTATCGCGAAAAATTGATCACGTCCTACCAATAGAACGTGATCAATAGAATCAAGATGGTTTATTCGAAGCTTGATAAAAAATATTGAAAAACCAACACGTTAAACTACATTCGAATCAACTATTTCAATTCCTACAGTTTCAAATTCTTCTTTACTCAGAATATTAATTGTGTGTTGGTTGCGAAATTTTCCCTGAGAAAATCAGTCGATGCAAAATTAAATATATTCAATATACGGGTAGAATATCGGACATAGTATGTTATGTAATCATATTATAATGTGAAAAGCGTAGTATATCCTACAGTTTTTTTCATGTTCATAGTTCATTCACAATACTTTTACAAAATTACATTTTAAGAATATTCATAAAAATAATTAGCTAGTTTCATACTATTAAAACTCAGCATATTCACTATAACTTACGTTTCTATCGAATTATGTCTGTTCATAGTTCAAAAGTGAAGAATAAAAGCAACGTATCGACTTTGTGAACACAGGCATGATGGGAACGACAAAACTCGACGTCAAAATATTGACAAAAACACCACTTAACTTATATTCTTGACTCGTCAAGACGACTATCCGAAAGCATAAAAAAGAAGCTAGTGGAACATAAGTTACATGTTTCCATATCAGATTCACATAGGATCGATAATATTTTTCTCCGAATGATATTGACCAAAATAAGACGTATCGGAAAATATTTCAACAGGCTCCACTCCGGCGATCAGCCGCATCGCGTCTTGTGTCGCAAGTAGTAAACTCCGAAGTTTGGTCAGACGCGACAGGCGTAGGTCGATATAGGATTTTAGAATTTTCTTCGTTCCAACTCGTGGAAGAGGATGGGCGCCTCTCGCCAGGAGCATAAAGGAGCTCGTTTCGCAGTACAAAGCGACCCATCTCCTCGGATCCAAGTCGAATCCAGACCCCAACTTTATTTACACGTCCGTATCGGCGAGCTGCACGCTTCCGTACGTGACGAGCCACGTATCGATTTCACCGCGCGAAACGAGACGACAGTGACGCATTACATCACGCCCTTACCGATCGGTGTTTACCGTTGTATACTCTTGTTTGCATTCCCCCTGCAGCCGCGTCCCGACTGTTTGACTTTCGCAGTGCTGGTCACACTCGAGCGTCGACGTGCCACCGATGATGATGTTCTTCTTGGCATTTTCATTTTGATCGATCTCTCCCCGCCCGGCTAACGCTTCTATAGCCTCATATCCCGCGCGACACTCATAAAGGGAGCCACCCGGGTGGTCCAATTTTTTGGATTACATCGGCAAATTCTTGAAACTGACTCCAAAACAATGGGGGAGTATCCATCATCCAACCTCGTGCTCCAGATTCCACATGTTCCAGTCCTTGGTAGGATGTTTTTGAGGGATATACGCTCGGGGAAAATTCAAGCGCTGGTATCGCCATTCGATTGTGATTCATGTTCGCTCGAGAACCCGATGATTGTTTACCCGGTCGACTTGCGTAGTCGAGCGGTGCGGCGCTGGCCAAGCCAAGAAATCATCCTCACGTGGAAACGAATCGGGAGGAGAGATTTGCAGCGTCCCAGTCCTTCTCGTTGGAATACCAAATTTGACCAGAAATCGTTGCCAGTCCAAGCGCTACTTTAGAATGTTGCGCCGCGGACTGCAATGCGGACGAATCGAAAGTACATGTACATGGAGACGAATTATAGTGTTGTTTTTCAGTGACGCACGAGCAGAGCCAAACATTACGACGATTTTTTCCGATTCTACCACGGTAGGCATTTGTCACGTAGTTACCGAGAAACAATGAGTAGTTATTAAACAATGATTTAGTTATTTTCTCCCTCCCCGTGTACTCGCGTGCGATATTCAATCGTAGCTCATGGCAATCGCGCGCGCGAATACAGTAATGCCTTGGTACAATGCCTCGCAGGAGATACGACCTCGGTGTTCGTAGGGCGCGTGACGCAGGAGAAAATTGTAAGACAAAAGCCGCCTGAGGAGTATGAAGTGTAAGGGAGCAGGGGGTTTAACGAACCGAGGAGGAAGTGGCACAGCGTTCCGGCTGCTTTACTTCGCCGGCAACAAAAACGGCCCGCACGTACTTTCCGACCCCGGTGGCTCTGTCGTCTCTCCTCCGGAGTTGTTTTCCCCGCCCGTCGAGTAATTACATTTCGGACGTACTGCAGATCGGGACTAAATCAGCGCGATTGCATCGGCGCAAAAAGGCGAGTGGCCTTTTTAGAGATCGACGCCCCGACTCCGGAGGGAGGGGGTGTAAATCACCGGGTCGTGACTTCCCATACGGCCACGCTCGCTCGCTCCTGTCTATAGCTCCTACGTGACCAGAATTCACGCGCTACCTCTTGACGTTGCGGACGTCCGCCGACAACGGCGCGGCGGAGACAAACGAATTCTTCGGGCCGCGCGGGCGTGCCACCGGGGACGCAGCGACAAATTAACGAGAGACCTCGTGTAACAGCCTCGGCCAAGGCAAGGGCATCTTTCGAATGGGGTGCCCTTTGAGCTTCCGACGTGAGGGGATATAGCTCGTTTGGCTGCAGGTTTTCGGGTGTTGGGCCGTATTACGCCGCGCCGAGAATCACACGTGATGTATTAATTCAGATTACGGGCATTTTTCATTTTCCCCAGAGGGAATTTAATAATTTATCGTTCTCTTTCTCTCTCTCTTTACCCGTATGACTGTAGTATTTTCATGAATATGTAGCAGTCGATGTCGAATCGCAGAAAATTATTAAAAATAACGTGATTTTTCACTTGAGTTCGATGAATAATTCATGCGTTGCATGGAAATTCATTAAAACTTTTTCCAAAGGTAAATAAAATATTGTATTCGCTTATTATTTTCTGTAAATACTTAGGGATCAACGCAAGGCTTCCATATGCTAATTTAAAGTTCACCAACGCACAAGAGTTCATTAAAATGACGAAATATTTTTCGCTCATTATCACAATGTGTGAAACTAGAAGTGCACTTTTTTTCTATAGTTATATAATTTTCTTTTGAAACAAAGTTTTCATCCTATGATTGGTTACAACGTGAAGGCAACAACATGGTCGATGCGTTTATAATTCAACAATTTCGAGGACAAAAGTTTGGATGAAGAATGAAGGATGATTTTTTTTTTTTTTTTCATCAAACTAGTGGAAATTCCCGAGTGTGTAAGGGCGGGGGATTGTGCAATCTCCTTGTGAGGCCCTCGAGAAGCGACGGCACATATATAATACTTGCAGAGTCAGCCGAGCGTGGTCGCAAGGGGAAGCGGTAGAACGTGGATTTTAACTGCGTTTTGCATTTGGCGTTGTTGGAAAATTGTCACTCAATCCTGGTGTGCGGGCGCGCGCGGCCGCCTGTACCAGAACCGTCTCGGTTACGACTGGATTTGCGTCAGGCCACGCTACCAGCAGAGCCGTCACACTCATTTTTAGCTCGACGATTTCATCAGCTGCTCGCGATTCGCTTAGATGCTTTTCATAATTGAACGTACTTCGCGATCTCGATGAGATTTCGCGCAAGAGACATATTTTTCATCGCTTGCGTGGAAGAGAAAAAATTTAGACAGTGTGTTGCGGTCGAACTGGAACAGGTAAATAATCGGCTGTTTTTCGGGATTTTCATGAAGCTCGAATATCAACATGCCGTTGCGAAGCTCTATGCAAGAGAGAGAGAGAAAGAGATAGAGTGACCGTGGAACTCGAGAGAAATATTTGACTTCCAACTGATGTTTTTTTTTCTCGCATGAGCACCACTCGCGCGTCATTGGCTAGCAAATAAACGCGCGCTGTACTTTTTGTTTGCCCAAACCCGTCTGCGGGATAGTTTCCGATTCGCGAGAATTCCCGGCTGCGGATGGCCCGGAGCCTCGAATAAAAAAAAATAAATCAATCTCTCGCAGCGAATCGGCTCTTCGGGAATGGAATGATCGTCGTCGCCTTTTGCAGAGCCAGCGTATGCTTTCCGCGGGAGAAGCACACGCTCGGTTCAAGTGAATAAGTGGAACGCCAGTAACAGTAGTACCGGGGAAACCTCGTGTGGATCAACACACGCGGGGAATCTTTCGAGGGCGAGGGACGCCCAAGGCGTTGGGAGCCTTAACGACAGATGCTGAGATTAAGAGCTCTACGTGAGGCTGTTGTTTATCGAGCGACAATCGCTTTCGAGAGTCGCAGTCGACGGGAAAGAAGAAAGTTAAAGGAGGAGGGTGGGATCTAAGAGCCCAGGGGTGCAGTGGAAGTTGTTGAGGCTCGTGAACCAACGGCCGGTTTGCGATAAGGCCGACAATATTAGACGTGGACACAATGGAGTTGACGTGTTGCCGGAGGGCTGAGGATTGCGAGACGCTGATTTAACCCGCGACTGACTGCTCTACGCGTTGGTCGTTAAAGTTTAATGACTCAGCGGAATATGTCGTCCACCTGTTTCTGTTTACTTCCTCGTTCCTATCCAGCTTATAGTCTTCTCCTCTCTGGTCGTTTGGTCTAGCTTTCCTATCTAAATTTCATTCGCCCGGTGCTCTACGTCATTTCACCGACCCGCACTTTCTCATTCGTTTCAACTTCTCCGGGGTCGGACTGCTTTTTCTTTTGTCTTTCTCTGCCAGACAGACTCGGGCAGCTTTGCTCTCGACCAGCTGATAAATATCGAATAAGGCGAATTCATGTTACGAAGACTATTCGGAGCATTCAGCGAAACATCGCAAGGAGATATTGTATCCTCGATATTCTACCGTTACCCATTGCCAATCAGTTGTCAATGTTCATCGCGCAAAATATTACACCTTTCAAACTCCCGCGTTATCCCATCTCGCGGCGATATAATGGGATAACTGTCAAACCGACTGATCGCTGAAATCCGCGCATATAAAACCGAAAATTTTCATCCGACGAGGAGCACCACCCTTGACCCAGTTGTAACCTCGATGAGCCAGCCCACAAGCATTCGCGAGCAACGCAACTAGAGACGCGTTGAGAACTTTCTTTGCACCGGCTAAGCTGCCTTACGTCTGTTTCCGCCCTTCTCCACCTGAGATATCTCGCTCCGTGTTCTCGTCGCGCTATTCGTGTGTTGAATCACCCACAGCTCTAAAAGTCTCGTACAAGGGATTTATCCCGTCAGCCGTTGGCATTCCCGGTAATCTCAGCCAGTAAACGGGAAAAATAGCTTCCAACCACTACTCGTCCTTCCGACTGATCTGCCAAGACCAACGGATTTTATCGTTCATTCGGCCTGTTGTATCTTCAATTAACATTCCCTGCTATGTAAGCAGCAAGTGGATTGCTGGAGTAGAGCTACTCTGGCTCGTCACGTCCCAGACGAAATTTTGTTATTTTTATCCATGACATTCGAAATACGCGAGACAACGAAATGACTTTTTTTCCTCGGAATAATTGTCGTGATAAATTGATTCGAGAACCGTTTGGCTTATTCAAATTCATTTTTCCACTGCAATAAACAGAAATACGAAGTATGTAAGTATATTGCATTTGAGTATCTATTTCAATTATACCAATATCGCCAGGCCGAAACAATGGATACGTCCTTCTTTCATATAATATCCGCCTTGTTTCCGCACGTGGAAACAAAGAAATGTATCATACGGGTATATATTTGAACGAATACACGGTTCAATTGATACAGAATGAGAAGTCACGCGGAAGACAAAGTGTTTGGAGAGACGCGCGTGCTGCAGTGTCTGACGGGGCGTGTAGGTGTAAGAGGACAGGTGAAACTTTCGGGACAGAGTCAAAAAAACTTTTGAATCTCTCCGCTCGAGAGATCCGTGGGCTGTGCTTGCGCAGCCGCCGGTGAGGCGCGCAACAAAACGGAAGAAATCAGGTGCTGGCAAGTCGGCGAAACTTTTGCCTCGCGAAAATTACGGGACGCCGCGGCGGGAACGCAACGAGCCGTATCGAGCTCGAGCTTGCCGAGGTAGAATTTTACCCGCCTGTTCAGCTGCCAGCTCGGCGGCGATCGCTCCGCAACTTACTTCGTGCAATTCGCCGCGTACCCTCTCGCCCGTAGTCATGTAGGTGCTCGCGGGCTAAGACCAAAACTATGCTCCGCGCCGTGCGGCGCAACTCGGGCTGGAACTCCGGCTCGCGTGCCACGCGCACCTGTATCTGTGACACGCGGCTCATTGTGCGCCGTACCGCGGAGCTAATTCAACGGCCGCCTATATATACGTATACTTTAATTAGCTCGCCGTGGCCGCGGCTGCGTTGGAGGCTAGGTTCAAAACAACGCGCCATTGTGGCGATGGAAAGGTCGGCAAACACCGTCCGAGGCTTTTCACTCATTTTCTTTTCTCTGTCGAGTCCCTCACCTCCCCTTTCACCCACCCCGGAGGATGGCTGCCACGACCTGTTCCATTGTGGGCCGTGGTTTGTTCCGTTAAACGGAACGGTCGTCTGCGTGCCCCGTTGAATTTCTCCACTCCACGGCGAGGTGTAATTAATTTTTCCTCGGGGAGAAATTTATTCATCGTGTCGTGGGTCGAGCTGTGTCCCGTGCGGACTACATTCACTTTACGTCTGAACAAACTCGGCCGTTTCCACTCGGATGATGTATATCGAGTGCAGGGCCAATCGTCTGGTAAATGTTTCGACCAATTTTCGTTTGTTATGATGTCTTGTTCATCGAACTATCGTGAATTTTCGATACTTAGCCGACAACTTGTTACCAGCCAACCGCACGACCAGCGCGCAATTTCCTCTTTAAAATGATCACGCTCCACGTAACTGATTCGCGCGGGGCAAATTCCCGGGGTCGATGCAAAGTCAATAATATCAGGATATTGGCTTCGCAAAGCGCGGGGTCAAAGAATATCTTCCATCGGCGTGTGGGTTTGAATTTTGTATCAATTCATTTACATTATTTTATACTCGTATAATTTTTCTAAAAGTTTGATGGCCATAGCAAATCGCACCTGACTAAAGCACATACGAACGAAATTATCGAATCCGCGTGTGCGTGAGTTCTTGTAACCTTGTTTGTAAATAATTTCTTGGATTATTTGGGTCGAATGTCTATACTCCGAAGGAGGAATTGTTCCATCTAAATGAAACGATGAATCGTTCCAGTACCGTGTGACTATCCAAGAACACCTGTAAGCTCTATATTGAAATCACAATCGCACGTATATAAAGCACGTGAAAATTGTTAAGCGGCTCATTGAATTGCCTGATTGGACGTACCCCGGCCTCGACGAACTACCCCTCGCTCGTTCACGGACAAATTCGCGGAAATCCCTTTCGCGCTCGTGCGGGTCGGTGGGGTGGGGGGGGGGAGTTCGTAGCTCGATTCGCGGCCAACCGAGTGAGAACGCGAGTGCACCGTGAATGACGTGCAATTCCGAATATACGAAAGACGACGGCTACGCGTCGTGCAATGAATTTTCCTCGCAAAACACACACAGTCTCGCGCTCACGCACTGTTCCACCTTACCGGGCTCAATCTTAGCATACGGCCCCGGAGAATGGAGCTGTTTGATTTAGGGGCGCGGTAAATTGTCGGCTTGGGAGCCAAAGCACCGCGGCAATTTCGGGTAAACGGAGAATAGGAGCGAGCCCTCGCATCGATAATCCATCGTTGGCCCCGCTTCGCGCAGGAGTTTGAGCTGCTAACGGGACGTTGAACGGCGTCGATGGGTTTTTAGAAGGGGGGGGGGGGGTTAAGAGTCGTACACGCTGGATAAAGCTTCCACTAACCGCGATAAATTGGTTCGTCGATTTTAAGTTCCTAAGATATTTTTTGTTCACCGATCTGGAAGTGTACGAAGATTTCCTTTGCTGTCGATTCTTCATGACTATATCTTGAAATATTTGCTTGTTATTGATTACTCCGCAGTAACATGGTATTATTGGGATTGATCAAGATAATACGCTTCAAATAATTACATCCATCCGAACTTAGAATTAACTTTAAATTTCGATTTTCAACGACTGTTTTAGACGTAAAATCATGCTACGGTATTCTGTCATTGTCATGTTGAAATGTACTCTTTAAATTTCAAATGATTAACAATGATTATTTAATCAGTTGATGAAAATTGCGTAACTCATGAGCTGTGGATATTAAATTGATTAAATAACACATTTTACCACTAGTGAATAATTATAACGGAACGGGGATTTTGGTTAATTTGTTAGAGATATTCTACGATTGATTCGTAGAGAAGAAATTCACTGTCCAAAATAGTAAACATTTTATACGACAGTCCAATATCTCAGAAAGTAATAAGAGCGTATCGAAACTGTAAACACGAGTACACTACAGGAGTCGACTTTTTCCAACCCACAAGATGAGCCGTCAATATGTCTGCCCTCAGCTCGGAATCCCGAGCAGAGGCTGTCTATCCAGAAACAAACTTGGCAGACGTGAAATAAGGAGAACAACAGGATGGTGCGGCAGCGAATAATATCAGCGCTAAATCATGGTCGGACATGGCAGCCAGTGCATTAGCCTATTCGTTATCTCGCGGACAGTACACGGGCTCGCGGTCGTTAATCCGGGCGAACAAAAAGAGGATAGCGGAAAAAGATTCGGGGGTTTCAGAGTCGCGAAACACGCTCCGAACCGTGTTTGGTCAGCGCGCGATGCGATCGCGAGCTTTTGAGCTTTTATTGCCCGAACGTTTAATGGACTACATACGCGCGAGCTGCGAGTGGAGCGCCGTGCTCCAACGAATTTTCAACCACTTTGTCAAGGTAATTGAAAGTTCGCGCTCGTTGGGTTTTTCACCTCTCGATCTTGCGGGGAGGTCGAATGGAATCGGGCATTCGGGATTATCGTGTCAATGGATATTATATTCGAATATTATTCGATTTTCACAATGGAATACGCGCGTGAGCCTGGAAAATAGATTCTCATGCAGATCGGGCCTCGTTTTTTCCTCGCAGTGTTTTTCCAACTTTTTCACAACTATTTACGCGTCGCGACCCTAATAAAATGAATATACTTGAGTTACGAGACAATGAAGTGCGTTCATTCGATGAAACAACAAACGCTTCCTGATAAGTTTCTCCATAACAAAGCGCCGGGGAATAACGAAGCCAAAGCAAATAAATCGTTGATGCCATAACTTCTGTTTCGTATCTTCCGTATACAAAAAAAAAGTTGCTGTTATATGATCTCGTCATTATATCCGATTCTCATTTATTTGTATTCCAACCATGAGCTCGTCTCATCCTGTATGCTGTAACGTGGCTTTTGATCGGAAAATAACACGAATAAAAAGCCTCCAGCACGTATTAAGCTGTCGAAAGTTACGAAGGCATATTCACCAATGAAAAGAATTATGCGGATGCCATAGTCTCGTCCTCCCACATCTTGCTGTTTCCGGGTTTTTTTTCCATTCGCGTATTCCTCCACGAATAAAAGTAGATGGGAAAGTTTAATCCTCATAAATTACGCGGCTTACTTGCATATCTCGGCCTGGCAATACGGATGGAATGCTACTCTCAGTTGACATAACTTGATTTATTATTCAACTTCTATTAAGTTCTCATGGAAATTTAAAACTTCAAAACTTCTCTTTTCCAATAAACATTCTTCATGAAAAAGTTCATAAGGAATACTTTATCAATCAGTTAGTATTGAGAGGTGAATTGATGCCATGGATATGATTCTTCGTTTAGAATGAACTTCGAAAGTTTTATATTAGTTCCAGCTCCTGCTTCGTTCAGTTCTTGCGCGTCAAACGATGATTAACACACAAAAATATCACAAATATTCGATCAAACGATGGCCTTAGGATACAGTTCTGTTTTCGTCCATATGTCGACTTCCTGTGTATATGCACGTGTTTCCATCTGGATATGTCACTCGAGATATCTCGTAATCTTGCCATCGAGCTTTCTTATTGGCTTGGTTATGGAACATTCAACTCTCGTATACTATATCCAGAAAAGTTGTAAAAGAATTGATTTACTCATAAGAGAAGCCCGTATATAGACTAGTTGGGATCGATATCCATCGGCACAAATATTTATCAATATAAAAGTGAATTGGCAGTATGATTTCCCAAAGGAGCTTTGTGAATTATAAATTCTTGAAAATGAACTTCACATTTAGTTCCTCTCTCTCTCTCTTTTTAACCGACGCTGCATATATAAGTAACTGTATTTAAATAGCAGTCGTTATAGATTCTGGAATTGGTTTTTACACATCGTCATTACAATGATTTTTACAATATGGAGTGTATTTCAAACAATATTCATTAGTGGACTTTTTTCACGTTAAAATTTAAGATAAAAAAAGAATTGAGATAATTTCCACAACAACATTAGCATAAATCGTCTTAGTGATTAAGGTTGCTTGGTCAGTGGTTTTAACACCCACGATAAATATCCAGGTGGTGTCTGCTAGTTGTGAAATACTGAAACTGTAATATCACCTCCTATAGTTACAAATAGCTAAGCTAACTCCTTATGATATCAACTACTATACGACCTTTGGCCTTCCTTGATACTTCGACTCAACGGTATTATGATGAATTTAGCACCATCTTACGAAGTGAATTAGGTAAAATTACAGAATTAAATTTCTTTTTGTTCTGATACTCTTCATCGAATATTTTAAATAATACACGATTTTGGTAGTGATATTGAAAAGTTGCTGAGACGCTACCACAATTTCTGGAATTAGAAATCAATATTGCATCAAAATACATAATTGAATGGATAACGCATTGAAGGTGCTAACCTTCGTAAAATCTCAGTCCCTTAATGTATGGTATCTTGAGTATCTGAATTGAGAGGAACTTGAATTTTTCATGAAACTCGAAAGAATTTGTCGAAGGCAATTCAGAGAGTCTCTAAAGTAATTTAAAGGATGTTTAGAATATTAGCTTGTAGTGTCTTGTCAAGATAGAAAATAAATTGGACCGAGTATAAGTTATCTCGGATAGATTCGAACAAAAACTAAATAAGAGTGCGACTCGAGTCAGAGTTGGTTACTTTAACTAGATATCTTATAGAAAGTACTATAGACTCTCATTCAAGAATACACTTTGATTCTGAAGAGCTCGTACATCCAAGGAAGTTACCCGTACTCGTTTCATATCTATACTGAGTCAATTTAAGAATTTTATCCGTGTTCTTTTTGAAGAAAACAATGAAATTTCCAAGGCCGGCACGTAAAGTTGAAAAAACTCTTTGTTAACTAAATTTGCTACTCAAGTAGAGAAGATAACACACCTTCCTGGTATAAAAATGAGTTCCTGACGACTAAAAAGAGAAGAGTGAATGAATTCAAAGTGCTTGGAGCCTGCAAAAAATTAAAGTAAATAGATTATCATGAACCTTTGCTTGCCTTTGGACTCAATGCCCCACAAAGATTCTACGTGCTGAGAATCTTTCCCAACCGCTCTTTCAGAGTCATTATCTCGGGCTTCCCCGTTATTATTTTCATATTCATTATCATAATCTCTTTTATCGCGACGGACAAATACAGATAGAGTATAAAAAAATTTTTCAAATGGCATCATCGTCACATCCAAGCAAAATACTAAACCAAGATGAAAATAATTTATCAAACAGACGGATTCGAATTCAACATTTTCAATGAAAGGAGGCTTTGGATTTCAACGCTCTCGCGAAGAACCTCAATTTCTGATCAAAGAAAGTTATTTTCATCAAAATACAACAATTACCTCTGAATATATGCAGATTCTAACTCGACTTATGTTCCTCGAATGATAGAAATTTCTCATGATATCGATTACGTTCTACTGGGAATTAAATTCTCAATACAAAGTGAACAAAGTTTCAATTGAAAACCTCGACGAATGGTCGATTGTAAAACAAAAATTTATCCTTTCATTCCTACAGAATGGCAGACTTATTAAAATATTATTTCACAACGAATAAAGTCTCAATTTTCTCGCGCATGGCTCATTTCGAAACCCTAACTCAATCATCCTTTAGTTACAGCACTCTATCACCAAAAGACAAAAGCGTGAGCTGCGACCGGAAAAATTTATTCATTCATAAATTCTGTGGAGCAATATTCCCGATCGATTTGGCAAGAATGAACGTATAGCGGCGGAAAGAGTAAATTTGTCGTGCATTTTAAAAAGCATCACGAAGAAAAAAATCGCTGGATAAATAAGTTGATAATGGATGTTTGACAATAATTTTATTTTCCCATTACTCGACCAGGAGTAGGTGCAAACAGCTCGTTGCTACACAGCGGGGTGATGACGATAAAAGTTCACGCTGTTCTCTATGGCTCTCTGTCTCTCTATATCAGTTACGATTTATATGGTTGAGCTATTCATTTTTCTTTTTCATTCGTATTGCTATTATAAGTATTATACCCCCAGCGATGCACTCATTTGCACGTCTCTGTAATCCTTCATGAAGGGATTTTTGCCACGCTGCTATTGTTCTATTACAATGGACTGGTGCATGGTTAGGATGCCTGATGTATTACCTTTGTGACTCTGCGTCGAAAGCAATTCGAGAATATTATTCGGTATTTCCCTTTGTTATTCAAGTACCGTGTCTATCATACTCTATCGAGAATTTCGCAATTCCGTGTAAATTTTTCACTCTTTTCATCCTTTATTCACGAGCTAAATTCCAATTGGAATTATTCATCCTCGCGGCATGACTGCACCACTGAAGTATTTTGGATAGAATCATTTGATATATATATATATGTATATATATCTGAATGAGGCTTAAGATGCATATCTCACAATCATCTTAGTGACTTGTATCAATGTGATATAGTTTCAAGTCTATCGAACTTGAATTTGACTTAGCTTTAGCTCATAGCTTCTAATATTTTATCGGTTTAGTAGGAGTTCAATGAATTGAGAGCATAGATTCTATACAGTTGATTCAATATTGTCAATGAATTCTAATTAGCTCAGATAAATTAGAAGAAAAAACAAACATTTTATTCTGAAATAATTCAAATGAATAAATATTTTGCTTGTCGTTATACGCACCCGCTTTCTAAGATGTACACATATGCCAAGACAAATATGCCATAGACAGGTGCCTAATATATGAATAGAACTCGTACGAGAATTCGCTTCCGTAAAATCAAACGGTGTTGACGTTGTATTGAAAATCTATTAAGACGTCAAATGAACAAATTGAGAAGTATAAATTGTCGAAATCTTTGAATGTAATTGCAGAAGAAGGAATAAACCAGTCAATTTTGTATACCACAACACGTTATTATCAAAAAAAGGCAAAGCTCGGATATTGGAAAATGAAAGCCGAGCTATGTAGTATTCAGAATGGCGTATTATTGAATAAATATTGTAGCTCCATTTT
This sequence comes from Aphelinus atriplicis, assembly GCA_020882685.1. Taxonomy (NCBI): domain Eukaryota; kingdom Metazoa; phylum Arthropoda; class Insecta; order Hymenoptera; family Aphelinidae; genus Aphelinus; species Aphelinus atriplicis. Next base: position 19,207,725 of record CM037075.1, on the reverse strand, counting down.
CGTCCGCGAAAAATTACCCGACCATTTGTGAAGGTTTATATTGATGAAAAGCCAAGTATATTGACGATTTCACCGTACACCTCCTCATTCATGGCTTTATATCAAAATTCATTATCCTCAAATTATTTTCCGGACGAATCCATGCGTCACATACATATAGCTTTCGATATCAATTAACTCATTGCAAACATATATGGAATCAAATTTCATGAAACATAACTTCACGTCCCTCTAAGTGGGGGCATGTTTGACTGGAATAAACAACGTCGGTGCGTGTGTGAATCATAATTGGCCATTAGGCAAACGCAATTTAACAAATAATATATCGAAAGGCCAAACGAATTAATAGTAATACCTGTCTATATATACAATTAATGAAAATTCAGCCGAAAAAGTATTCGCATCATAGAAGTGCCCCACGAGCGAAACTCCATCCCGTCCAGCGTTTCTCCGAGTGCACCGCAAGACCTGGCTCTCCATCATTGCGGAGATTCGATCACGGGCAAAGAATCGTTCAATTTCAGCACGACGAACATCGAGCGCGCGGTCCGCCCCATCAATCCGCCTTTGCCGGTCGTGCGTGGTCGTATAAGATAAATCCGTGTTCCCCTTTCGATTCGCGCCCAATAAGAGAGTGATTTTGCCGAGCTACATTGCAGAGCAAAAGTGACACCAAGAGAAATTCGCTACCGAAGTCAATGTATATAGCCGTACGACGGCGCCCGCTCGAGTGTACTCCGAAAAATCCATGTCACGCCGTCGAGTGCAAAAGTGTGAAGGAGTGTACACGCGTGGCTGACCTCGTGCACGCAAATTCCCCAAATGAAATTTTCAGGTATCTGATGGGAGAAAGTGGAGGGTAGGTGGGGGGGGGGGCGGCGCCAGAAAGGTTCTGCAAGTTTCGGCGCTGAAAAGCGCTCCAGCCTTTGACGGGAGCGGCGCGTAGGAAATTGAGTAAACTCGGCTGGCGCTGCTGATGCCGCACATACGCCTGTTGCGCCAGACGGCGAACAAGGACGACGAGACCACTCGCTGCTGTTGCTGCTCCTGCTGCTGCTGCTGCTGCTATGCTGCTACTGTTGATGCTTTTTCGTGCTCGTTTCACCCACTTCTCGATTTTTTTTCTCTTTCGTGCGCGATGACGGGAAAACGAGGTGGAAAAATAGTGCATCGCTCGCGCGTCACCAACCCTATTCGGGACTGGCATCTACAGAGTTCTGATGCACTTATACAAAAATCGAATTTCGGTTCCAGAAGAAAATTCAATTTGACGCTGTGTCAAACGGAGATTCCTTCTGCTGCTAAACAATCTCATCTAGAATCACGAAAAAAGTCTTAATCCTAAAGCAAATCTTCTTGTTTTCGCTTGTCTAACTGATTTTTCTTCTCCAACCAAGACACGATTTTTTAGAGTTTTTTAGACGCAAGTCGCTAAGTCGTTATTATTATCATATTTACTGTTGCAATTTTTGGATTGTGCGTATTATTAGAGTTATCCGTGGTATTGGGTTGTTTCGGTTGTTAGCGTCATTTTGATTATTCACAATATCTGGGCGTGAGGGGGGGGGGCGTGGCCTACCCTGGTTGAGTGGGTTATCGAGTTTGTTTAGGTGATTTATTACAGCAAAATCATGTTACGTACAAGGTCTTCGCTGTATACAATATCGATGAAATTTTTGTAATATTCGCACTGAAAACCGTTCATTATTTTGTAACAAGGAAGGACTATATTTCATCAACACTTATGATTGAGTAAAGGCCCGAATTTATTTTTTCCACACGGTACTCTCGTGTAATTTATAACAGGGTAAATCCATGAAAAAAATCCAACGCATGACGAGTGGATTTTTATCAAAATAATCCTGTTTCATCAAGAATAGAAAAAATTTAGTTGGGGAAAACCCAGAATTCAGCTTGGCACTCATTTAATTACTAGTTTGAAGATATTTCAGTAACTCGAGGTCTCGACGAAAATGTATGGTTTACGTTTCAACTTACAGAAAAGTAATTCGTTCACTACTCTCGTGAGTTAAGATGGCATCTTAGGCCGTAAAACGTAGGACAACAAATAGCCAAACGTTAGCGAGGCTCTCTTCCTTCTTCACAGAATTTTCTTCTTGCTCTCCTCGAGTTAAGGGTCATGGAAAAAATGTACGAAATAAAATACGGTCTGATCTGTCAGTAATTCCGAAGCTGAGCATAGAAAGCATACCGTTGAATACCAGCTATTTGGCTTAATCGATGTGGCACGCCGAAAGTTCAAGAGCGAATGGCAAGGCCATCTTCTCCTTGGGCCTCTTGTACATAGTCATTACCACGGTGATTACAATTGGCGAGGCTCACAAAATATACAGTGCCTGGTCAATCATACCCATTACTCAGTCAGAAGATTGAAGGATCGATAGCCGCCAAATCCTGTTTGTGACGTGTTGCAATTTGTCGGCCTTTGTAAATGATAAACGCAGGGTGAATTTTATTTTAATAATAGTTTTCGACGTTCGTAACGCACATAGTGTGGACTTAGATTCGTCATTGTTATTGTTTCGAATTCGTGCATAACATGGAAACTCGACCTCATATTTGTCACCGGTGTAGATAAATTGTGAAGTCCATCACAGCGTCGTTAAAAGAAAATATTCATATTCTCATTTGCAATAAATCTTCCTTCAATTCGTGAAAACACCGCCTATTGTGTTTATTTGGCTAGCTTGACGGATGGGTAACATGGTGTTGTATGCCCTTAATAACGCCCCCTTTTATATCTGCTGATTGGATCTTAACATCATGAGTCCATCCCGGAATGAGAGGATATCAGAGGGCGTCATAACCCAGTGGGCGTTCAATTCAAAGCTTCTATTCATGTAAGCTTGAGTCAGATTAGCCTACTAAAATTCAGTGACATTTTGCGTCTAGAATAAGGGTTTAATCAATTGTCTGATATGGGATTAAGAAAATACAAACACATTGTAATTATAATTTACCGTGAAATATTCAAATGAGGTGTTCTTTTTTGAAACGTATTTTCAGACGTGCAGAGCTCAAGAACTTATCAAATATCGCCTATCAAAAACATTGCGACTAAAGTACAAATATTTACCAAGAATGGAGAGTTTGCTCGATATCCGGATATTTATATGGGACATGCGCTGTAATTCCCTACACAAACTTGATAAAATATTGACTCACCATCGTAGAGTTAGCAGAAACAAAATTGGTTAGCTCGTTCAATGCCAGGGCTAAACAGAAAGTATCATATTTTACATAAATCTTGTTCACTCTCTAATACCCCAGATATAGAAAAGAAATGATTATTGGAGGACTAAATACAAAATGGCAAAAATGGAGATGCGAAGAGGGCTCAAATGCTTGCTTCAGAAAGAAGTCTCGACCACATCGCACTTCTCAAGAGGTACAATTGATTTCCGTTCTTACACCTATCCGATCAAGGTCCTGAATTCGAAACGTCGCCGGCTATCGATCCTCCAAACGACATTGATCTGTTCTCGAGGTGGTTTTTAGCCGTCGAGTGGTGGCATGATCCCTCAGCTGCACACCTGCTCGGGTCTTGCAGAGGCATGTAGAATACCCGGGTAACTATCTCGGGCTTAATGCAGCTGCTCCGCCACTCGATCGGTATATAGCCCCGATATAAAATTGTGGCGCTGCATAATGCAGCCCCTCCCACGCGTGTGGCGTCTCGGCTTAATGGAGAATGCATGGCCGGCGCTGCGGCGTGACTCGTTTTACGGACACCCGAGCAACTTTCATCAAACAGCAAGTTCGAAATAAAATCAACCTCGAGCAACCTTGCCCGAGCGGCTGCACTTCCCACGTATGCGAGGGCACCACGTATAAGAAAACAAAATACAACAACAGCAAACCGCCAACTGGGTCGGCTCCCGAAGGGCGTTTGTAATTGAATAAGTAATCGATTCGTTGTTTGTTCGGGAAATCGAGTGGATATCGAAATTATCGCGTAGCTCCGTTATTTAATTATTTCTGCTTGATATTTTCGATGCGTGGTGGAAATATGTGTAAATAGCGAATTCCTTATAGCTTCGAAATTGCGTGACGAAAACACGCGACCTACAGTGATGTTGATGAATGAATTGAAGTTGTGCGGTTCATTTTTTGATTGCGTCATTCTTGCGCGCAGATAATCAAACGTGGGTACGTCAAACCCGTTAGACAATACGGATAAAGTCGACCGCGGCGCTCTCGGGGCGAGATATATATGTTTCGAACGCATGCGGGTAAGCCTCGAGCGCAAATAGCAAAGAGCGTCCTTCGGATCCACTCGAGGAGACGCGGCAAAGTACGACCCGCGAAGAGAGCTTTGATTGATTACCAAACAATTTTACCGGGCCGTAAGAGGCTTTTGCCAACAAGGAGAAAGAGCAGCGGCCAAAAGACGCCATCGGAATTCCTGGCTGTCTCTCTTCGTCACACTTTATCGATAATAATGCTCCGACCTTAATTTGCAGCCAACACACAAAGCTGGCCTTCAAACCGAGCCTCGTGCTCTCCGGATAGATGCGTCATTTTATGTACAAAGTCGCCGTGAGAGCAAGAGAATAACAAAAAAAAAGAAGGGAAGCCGAAGAAGAATGGAGAGGTAGTTTTCGAACGCGGATGGCGCGTGAGCAGCTATTCGTTGTCAAGCGTCATTACGTTGGCCATCCGATGGCGGACACAAAGCATCCGCACTCATTGAGAATAAATAAGCGCAGCGAGCCTGGCTGATTAAATGCGCTCTTGATTAATCGATCCCGCGCCAATTCCATCGACTCCCGTGCACCCGGAATATACTCGGTACGAATCGCAACGCGGCGAATGATTACACATAGATTTCGCGTACTTCTGTGGATGATGACGAAACTTCGCCGTTTCAGGAACAATTGATTACTGAAATCATTTCCGCGGGATGAACATACTGAAATTCAAATGTTTCTCGGATCTCCGGAAAAATGGAATTTCATTCTGACATTTGAACGAGGTGAACTCGTTTGGAAAAAACCGATGCGAACGAACGGATTGAAAGATTCCTCTTGGCATTCTTCTCATGTTCAAATAAAATTAATTGATGATATACATGGTAGAATGTTAATATAATTGAATGTGATAGAGAATATGCTAAAAATTATGAATGATGCAAATGATCATATTGCAATCATGACGTTTCGATATTTCTCTGAACAATTTGTTTGCGTGATGGTCACTCAAAAAGATAACTTTTGATGAATGACAAAAAAAACCGCTGCTAACTGCATTAACAGTATGTTTTTTCTCACAGAGGCTTCGTGTGGGAATAATAATTCTAATGAGAGATGTCTCCCACGATCGGCAGGTGAATCTCAAATAACCGCTATTCCGCAAACCACTATTCCGTAGCAATAGTTTATAGATATATAAGAAATGGTCGCTGGGGATGTCAACAATTGTCGAGATACTAAATACGAATATTCTGTGTTTTTTATTCTTTAAAGTACTGGGATAGTACTTCAATTCAATATTTACATGCTTAGTAATGGTTGGTCAGGAAATAAACATATGATATGACGTAATAAAGATTTTGTGTCTTATGTCACCGACAATAAGCCCAAAACTGGTTTTTTAAATGACCTAGCAACAGTTGTTAGGGATATCAGCGACAATTACTATAAAAATAACAAAGATACTGTGTCGTGGGACCTCAAAATTGCTATAAATGAACTCAAACTCGATATTTCATCCCTTTAGCAACGGTACTAGGGATGTCAACAATGGTTTTTACGGAAATTATTTAATTGATTCTCGTCTATCCCCGTGTGTATTGTGGCCCCAACATGCATTTACGGAGAGTTGAAGAGAACTTCTCAAAAACACGTTAGCAACGGTTGCTAGGGAAATAAACAACGGATTTTGCTGCACAGCGAACTCGGGCTACATCTTTCCAGGACTGACCTGTGTGCAAAATTTCAGAAAGATCGGACAATTTATTCGAAAATTATCGCGCGCTAAACGAACATTTTTGGGATTCCATGTTTTTTGAACCGTAGATTACGAAAATCAAGGTTCCGAAGTCCGATTCGGAAGTTTGATTTTTGTCCCGTCACAAAGCTTTCTCTTTGAGAAAGCAAAATCAAAATCAAAATCTGTGTAATTTATCAATAATCAATTGAATGAATGAACCAAATCAACGAAAGGCATTCAATCAATTAAACATTCATCATACTTCATCATGATAAAACACTAAAAAAATATTAAAAAATCTAAGACAACGTTTTAGTTTAAATGATCTGCGAACAAAACAAATAAAATGATAAAATGAGCCAAGTTGGACCAAAATCCGTGAGTAAGAACGTGCGCTAAAGCAGGTTGTAAACTGGCAGACAGACAGACAGACACAAGCATGAGCTTTCGCTTGAAATGTCGCAACACGTCTACAAGTTACCACATCGCCACAAAGCTTTCTATCAAAGCATAAATGCTCACAAAGTCATAGTTATATAAATCCATTACTATAAATCATCTTGGTGCAAATAAAAACAAGCAAGCGCAAGTGAATTTAAAATTATCATTATCCCAGTTTATGTGAATACGTTCAATATTTACTTGAAACTCATAAGGACGGCAAACAATATGAATGAAGTGAACATTCATAGTGTTTGCCGTCCTTAGATGCGACTTGTGTAAACAAGAGCTTCAAGGAACGTTGTAGTGGAGGATAAACTTTTGACAAGGTAATCTTTACATTTTAACTTCTGCTCATTCAAGAGTCGTTTCGTTACGAATTACCTATCATTGAAGTTATTCGGTCGATCTTTTATTTGTCCGATTAGTATAATCTTTTACTACTTCATCTCTATGTGGACTCTTCGCATGTTCCCTTATTATCTCAGAAAATTGTTTTATTTTATGTATTGGAATTTGTATTGAATAGTTTGGAAGAATGAACATTCACAAAACACACAAGTAACTCAGATAATTCAATGAAAAACTCTTGAAAATTTATAGGGTAATGAAAGAAAGTTACATGGATATTTTCATTACCAGTCTCGCATATTCATTAGTATTTTCAAGTATGCAAAACGAATCCTGCAAGATCAGCACACCCAAAGGGAGATTTGATGAATTGAATTTCAGTTTTTTTTCTACCTTTTCTCCGTATCTTTAATATTTACTTTTTTCTTTTCTTTGGGTTGGTTTTCGTTCAGCTTATTTTGCATTTGCAAACTGCAGAAATGTCTCTATGTTTAGTCGTTCCTTGCGCTGCATTTTTACACTTGGTTGCGATTTTCGATATTCCGCATTAGTCGCGCTCTATTGGATGTTTTCGTCGTCATGATTCGAGTCGGACGCATGGCGAAGTTTTTTTAGTTCATAGCTGAAACACATTACATCGATTTTGTTATCCACTTCTATTTTCGTTGCTAGCTATATACCTTCAACCTTTTTATCTGGCTGAAGGAACTAGAAGAGGGTCATGAGTGCGCCGCAAACTTTAACAGACTCTCAAGATTTTTCTTCGCTAATTTCGTGTACAGAAGATGTTCATCCTGGGCACCGTGACATGGATATCTTCTCCAACAGGGTAAAGTCAAATTCTTAGATCAGATTCAAACATATGATTATTTCAAAGAAGTTCTCAGATCCGCCTGATTTGGGAACGGGCAATTTGAAATTGTAATTCTCGAGATTGTTCTATGAATCCTGACTTGAATAACTTTGAATCTTTTCTCAGATTGAATCCGAATGTAGCTTGTTTCAAAAAATTGCTGCCAACTTCAGTGGCATTTGCTTTCATAAAGTGATGCTCTTGGTCAGTGTTAGAAACCACCAGAATCATTATTGCTAACCAAATCAAGCGTTTCAGTTTCAAAAAATGCAAAATTACCGTCTATTTCGAGTAATTTAATCGATTCAATATGAGATTATGAACTAAAAGACTGAGCAAAATGGTTAAAAATTTAAGAAATAAATGTTCAGTTTTTATTGACATGTTACGATCATTTAGATATGTATTTTTGAGTTGAACGTCAAATTTTTGGATAAATATCAATGAAAACATGATTGAGAGTTATTTGGATGTCAATTTGATCGTCCCTGTAGGCGTATGTAGGGTGTAACAAATGATGAAGAAATCGTGCCAAATTGACTGCACGTGTAGCCAACTTGGCTTTTTTGCGTCTTTTTTTTTAAATTGACATTTTTAATAGATTGAAGTGGTCGGATAACAACTATAGACTTGGTTTCTGATAGGTATAGAGCTAGCCTTCAAGATGCGCCGTTCGCAGAGTTTGTAAATTCCAAGTCTATCGTAGTCAAATTCCCGAAAAACTCTTAGGGGGTGGTGCATTGGCTGCAGTTACCTCATGTCACAATACATTTCAAACGAAAAATGTGCATGTCAAATGAGCATCTCGAATGATATACCATTTTTAAGAAAAAATTCGCAAGGTTGTCACAATAATGTTGACTCAAATTGTTTGTCTGGACGAATAATTGTAGGAAATTTTTTTGAAAGCTTCGCCGATTGAATATCGAAAAATTTGAAATTTCTGAACGAAAAGAACACCACAAAAAATTTTAAACAAGGATTATTCCTATTAATTTTTTGTTTCACGCATCATTTTCGAAGGAAAAATTCTTCTATGCCATGTGTAACCAAATACGCATGACAAGTTTTATTGGAACCCACCGATCCGTAAGATATTAAATTTCATGGCAAAAAATAGCACATATATACATGTCACACAAAGAAAAACGCACACGTTACTTGCAAATGGAAATTTCTGAAAAAACATATTTTTTCCTCGGAAGATATGATGTAACATCAAAAAATATACACACTTTAAAAAAAAAACATTACTGAAGTGCTTTTACTACGTGTAAGCAAAACATACCCACGTAACGGAGTATCCTACGGATGAGCGTGTCTATTTATGGAGGAAATACATAAGCACACAAGGACAATAGCGACGGAGAGCGTCAGGCAAATTTACCGATTCGGAAGGAGTTAATAAAATCTGTCTCCACCCCTTCTGCGCCCCAAACGATGGCCGTGCATCGCTACGAAGCAATCACAGCTCCAACGTAAACACACTCGATACGCAAACATATACCCATACAGACACGTGCGCGCGAGGGCGCAAAGAGGGTATAGTTTCGAGTCAGCCCGAAACAAGAGCAAGGCCCATCGCCAACGACGTCGGCAAAACTTTGGCCATTCTAGCTGTCTCCCTCTCTCCGAAAATTACAGCCTCGCACTGACCGGAGTGTACGTGCAGAGTTTGCGCGCGTATGAGAACTAATCCCCACTGAATAATCATTGGGCTCCATCCGCTTAGCAGCTCGGCTCTCATAATTCGCCGGAGCGCTGGTCTTTTCGATTCGCATCGCCCTACATACACAGCGGCCTGGCTCGCGACCTTTTGTTTTCTCCCGTCCTTCTCCCGCGTGTCTATCTCGTCCCGATGGGGCGAGGCTTTTAGTGGGGGGCGTAAAACTCGGCGTTTTACGACGGCGCGTCATCGGTCGCGCAATGCAATTACCGGCATGCAGCCCGCGACGTTCCCGTCTTCCCCGACCAGAGCCCAAGTTTATTGGCACGCGCGCGCGACACGTCGGCAAGGATAGCACAACGAGAGGCCACCCGCCGTCCGCCAACCTTATTAATTTTCGATGCTCGTTCAAGGGACGCACGAGGCAACCGAGTGAAATTCGGGACAAAGACCCGTCGGAGCCGCGGGATCGAACAGAGCGTGCTATATACCGATCGGAGCCCTTAATTGGAATTTCCAAGAACGGAAGATGTGCATGGGTTATATGTACGCGCGAGGCGACGCGTCTCGTTTCTATCCAGAATTCGAGCGAGCCTCGCGCCCGTTTTATCTTTATATCCCAGTCATTGCCTTCGAAGTGTGAATCTTGAACGGACTTATCATTCGTACCCATGCGGAAATTCATGGGTTTCGGATTTCATGCGAAAATCATGCATGTTTCTACTCTCTCGGGATTCCCCCGGGATAAAGGTACCATTCCCGGGTACTTAAAATTGCATCGAGCCCGCTGTATACGCTGTACGCGCTCGCGTCACTCCAGAGAATTCTGCACAGCATTGGAATTCTTGCGACATTCTGGAGAATACGCGTATATCCCGGATCCTCTTACGTCAAAAGTTTCCACAGTTCTGGTCTGAAAGACATTCACTTTATTCATTTGTCATCTACTTGATTCTTGATATATCGATCTGCCGTGAAACGGAAGCGAAAATAAAGCAGGTTGAAGAGTACCTTGGAGCATCATTCTCCAGTCTCCGTTGTCGTCTTTTTTCGATACAAAATATCAAAAATGCTAAAGGATAAACTGCAGATAAGATAACGTTTCTTCTAGAGCGTGCATCCTTTTCTCGAAAAATCGGATACGCTTCCACTTATATAGGTACGCCATGGCTATTCATCATTATAGTTTTTCAATTTTGTACTAAGTATTATATTTCTACTGTCTGTTTTTTTCGTTACTTTTTCTCTCATCGATGCATTACAATCTGGAAATATATTTATTCTTTCTAATTTCCTTGTTGAATCCTATACGATAAGAGCTTATATTCTTGTATGAATTTCACACTGAGTTTGGCATTGTCTCATTCTCAGCTTTAGGGTACTTCTAGAACTCTAATCTAAACTAAGCAATTTGATTCGCATCAAAGATCTCCGGACATAATAGTATTCTCTCGTAAACATGTTTCTCTAAGCCAAAGTTCCTACAATATGACTGGTGAGCAGTGTCATCGTGTATGGCCGTATACGTCTATCATGTTGTTGATTATTTCAGGACTCTTCCCGAAAAATATATTTGATTGACTTGCCGAAAGCCATATATCAGAACAAAGTAGTATAGTCGTAGAATATAAACATATTTGAATTATACACTTGATTATATTTTGAAAATAAAATTAACATTAGTTGGATAGCAATGTTCACTGTATAACTTTTTGGAGTATACTCCAACTCTTCACTTATTGGTAGTTCAATAAATTTTCAATCTTCTATCAATCAAAAGAGAAATTAAATTTAAATGAAATCTTTATTCGAGAAAATATTGTTGAAAGAATATTTAATTACCACCATATATATTTCAGGTAGAATAAAAAGGAGCGCTATTGGTGTAAAGAACTGTTTCAAATAAGTGTATGGAAATGAATCAATAAAAAATGTAAGATAATAAAAGATGGGAAAAAATGTGCAAAGATGATCACAATGATAATCAAAAAACGAAAGATGATGATAATTATCATATTCGACTAGAAAGTAGAATTTTTAAAACGCGTGAGGACGTTTACACGAGTGATTACATTTCATCACACTAATTGGATGCAATATTTTAAGTTATGAGAGCTCGTAAACGTTCATGTAGCTACAGTGAATGAGATTCAAATGTCTATATATGAGTCACAGTCAATGCTGACTCTAAGCAAAGAGTCTATCTTTATAACTTCAAGTACCGTTACCGATTTTCGCTGTAAGTAACAGTAGCTATTCACTGTAATACAGTGAGAGACATTTGATTGAAACATACGATAGATATTCCCTGTAACAGTCAGATATCAATATTCACTGGACAGTCAAATTTCATTATGAGGAATTTAGGGAGTAGATGGGACGTAGAAACAAACGCACACACACGACACACACATATTACACATCCAAACGTACATTTTTCCGGTTCTATGTACGACCACTCAACAGCATTGGCAAGTCTCCATAATGAATATCTCTAAGAGTTATTATCCAATCACAAAACTTAGCCTAACTAGAAGACGTTTGATCATGGGTCATCAGGATGAAACTTCATTAGGCAGTTTCTGTACATCCAAATATAAGTGACATACACAGCCGCGGAGGCTGGTGCCCACAAATAATCTCACATTGTTTTATCATGGTTGCTGAGTTGAAGATTACAGTAAGAGAAAGCGAATGTACCTGTCCAAATGAGGTGTACGTATTCCTGCGGAGCTTATGCGCACTCGATATTGAAAATCCTGTATCCTCACGTAAACCATCATGAAATCTAAGAGACGTATCCGCTCCATTAAATAAGAGGTAGGAACGTGAAAGCGAAGTGGAACGAATAGAACAGAGGAAATCTGGCAACATCTTCATGTACAGTGAGGGAGACAGAGAAAGATACCGCTGACATTGAGAAGCAGATCACGTGCGACTCCGACTAATGTGGCTGGGTCTGGCTCGAATACCTTATGCTACCACCCTTTCTTTCAATCGCGAGCTTCCGTTTTCACTCCATCCAAATGGATGAAGAAAAAAAATTGCGTCTCCCGGGCTTTGTTTCTCTTTCGCCGGGTCACACGTCGTTTTGCGGGCTTCGAGGCCTGCCTCGTGGCTCGCCCGTACGAGCGAACTCTTTTCATTCGCACTGTGGAACCCCTCTCCTACTTTTATAGCTTGAGAATGTTGATATACGGACTTTACGAGCACTCGGCCAGGCGTCAATTTAATTTTCACTCGCCGGGACGTATTTGCACGAAAACTATTCTGGTTGGATTAGTGCTGGGAAGTGAAAGTCGACAGACTAATCGATCGGGATTATCCTGCTGTAAGATTTTCGAAGGGAGCAAAAAGGCTTCTCAGTTTTCAAACGCCGTGATTGGCGCTATGAATTAGGGGATAATCGTACTTGAGAATTCCTTGAATTATCATAGGTCGTTGAAAATGAATAGTGTTGAAAAGTTTATTGGACATATATTCAAGATCTTCTCCTAGAATTTTCAATTGATATTCATTGGAAACTCGACAATCTCTGATTAAATGATCGACATTTTCACCAACGATACATCATTTATTTATTCCACTATGAGATGCGAAAGTGAGCTATATATAGCTCCTGCGTGTACAATGACACTCGAAACGAAGCCAAGGGTGGCCAACACGCAGGTCGCAAAAGCCTTCATTAGTCCCGAGTGGCGTATACGGTTTTCTATCGTCTCTCGGCACGGAGTTCGCGAATGTCTAGTTCACGGGGAAGATCTATAGTGAACTTTCGGTTACTCTCTAAATCTGAATTAGTAAAAAACTACTATTTAATAGTACAAATTGCACAACTGCTCGAAATAGTAAATATTCACTATAAAAATAGTAAAATTTTACTAATATTCTAGTAATGTAGTGAAAGTTTACTATTTTCTGGTTAAAATTCTACTATTTTTTAGTAAAATGTTACTATTTTTCAGTAAATTTCTACTATTTTGAGCAGTTGTGCAATTTGTACTATTAAATAGTAGATTTTTACTATTCTAGATTTAGAGAATAGGGTATGATGAAAAATATTTATTCATCTATCTTTGGTTGCGAGGAAAAATGAAGGTGTTAAGTGGTTGGGTAATAGTCTCATTTGACAATCCTCATACTTTGCTCGATATTCAGTTACTAGTGTGGTGAAGAATAAATCCCAGCCACACATGGAAAGCTCCACGAGAAGCGTAAACGATGACGGAATCAACGGAGCAGCGAGGCGAAGCCAAGAGCACATAGTGAAGTTTGAATTGAGTGAGCCTAGTCACGTCGATTCATGAGTGAGAGTCTGCCAAGTGTCAGAATAATCGACGACTAAGTCTTAACTCGATGTAGCAAAGCAGAAGCAGCGGCAGAAGCAGCGGCAGAAGCAGCAGCAGCAGCAGCAGCTCGAAAGCTTTATCCAACGGAGTATTACATCTGCTCGCAATCGAATGACATAATGCCATCTCGCAGGCGGACTTCTTATTAGATTATATCGGTGAAACAGCTGAGGCTGACTGTGCGTACAGCAGGAGGAATCGCGCGAAGCTCTTTGAGCGCGCAGTACAGTTAAAACGCGACAAATCGCATTTTCCCCGGGCGGCGGCATTGGTTGATGAGGGATTATCTCAGCCGGAGCTCTCTCGCGAATATCCATGATGACGAATTAGTCGGCGCTTTGGGACTAATTAAACTGGCGAGCTGCTCGTGCCGAGCTATAGTATTAAGCGCTCTACACGCATCATTGGATTTGCTGTACCGATCGCTCGCTGCATCTTCCTCCACTAGGGCGAGACTTGTGCAGTTTCGAGGAGCAGAGGTTCACATCCAGATTCGGGAACCCCACTTTATTCACCTTACATATCGTTGTGCAAATGGTTTTGTGGGTTCATAAGGAGCTAAATAATTAACAGTAAGAGCTACTCATATTCCAGTGGAAGTGTGTGGTTATAAATGAAACGTTCTAACGAGGTGAAAGTAAGGGTACGAATGATATAAGCTTTCAGCGAATCACACAAGTCGTCAGTTCTAACACGAAGTGCCTTACCGAGTGACTGTTTTGAACTTCGAATGTCTAGAGAAGCTCTACAACCACCTCTCATAAGACTTTCTCACACCATAGATGTACCTGATAACAGTGTTGCAGGACAAGCTCCTATTCACCGGAGAGGTCGGAGTATAAATCGGAGAGCAGCAGTTAACTGATGGGAGCGCAGAAAGTCATCATCAATGTGCTTCCTAAGTTAGGCGTACGTGTTTCTGAGAAAATCGTGGAACCGATACATCGAAAAGATATCACGTACTTTTTCCAACTTACCAGGAAAGTATAATATATCGTCCGGGAGACTAATCACGATGAAACTTTTACTGAGATATTCAGTATTTATTATTGATTTTATGCGCTTACAATATGCAAATATCATCTATTGGGTTAACCAAAAATACTCTCAGAAAATTTTAACAAGACTCACCATGGTGGGTCACTCACTATCTATGTCTCACCATGCTGCAGCGTAAATTAAATAGCTTACGTCTGGGTTCAGTCCAGGAAAAATAGAGGAAGAGAAATAACGAGATAAAGGGTAGCTCGTAATGGATGAGTTTTAAAATTCGTAACGTCGTACCGCTGGTGTCAAGCTAATCCGCAGCAGGCTGTTTCGATATTTAATTTTGAACGACCTAATGCGTCCTCATAGAGTAGCATTTCTACGAGAACTCTTATAACAAATGACATTAGAGTGAGGAATTTCCGGCTGTGCCTTTTCTTTTGTATGCTCTGCTGTAAGTGCATTGACAGCGAGCTTCCACCGCAGTTTCCAATAGACCTTGTTATGTCTTTTAATGGATAATACTGAAACTTACGTGGACTTTGGGAAAACACGATTCTCAATTTCCGGAACACTACGAGGCATGATTTCTCTTTTGCGAACGCAATAATCGCGTTGGGTTCGAATGCACATGTGACAGTGATTAATTAGACTGAAAGACTGATCAGACTGATCAGGATAATTGACAAACGTTGATTCAATATTGATTCAAAGGTAAAGTTTAAATTCATTTAATTTCCACTAAAAAGAATTTTGGCACTCTACGATCGTTTATCAAACCTGTTTGAAGAGCGTTCCGAACCATATGAACAAAAACACGGTCGGAATCTAAAATCAAATATTCTAGTGAACAACGTATCTGAGCATAAAAAGACTGGAAGAACTGATTCGATCAGGAAACTTCGTACCTTATCAATGACCAAACTAATGGAGGATAGACATCAAGAATTGATTGTGGTATCACGCGCACACTGCGTCAGAATCGCCTGCAAAGCAGTGGAATTTCCCAGAGGAGCGTGTCCATTGCCGCGCGGCAAAACAATAACACACGGGAGAGAGAGAGAGAGAGAGAGAGAGAGAGAGAGAGAGCGAGAGAGAGAAAGAGAGAGAGTCAAGGATGAGAGGCTCTGCGGCTATGGTTCTCTTGGCGATCAAGCATGACGCGGGTCGATAAATCGAATGAGCCGGCGCCAGCAGCGGTGGCTTATTATCTTCATTGCGTTAGTCAAGCTAAGTGCAGCCAGCTTACGACTGCGGCATGCATATATGCATGAGCGGACCCAAGTGAAAGCATTCGCGCCGACTCCAATTATCGGGCCTCCCTGTGTATATACGCGGCCGCATGCTAATGCGATCTTACACGCGCCAACGGATTTTTGAGATGATCCCCGACCGATTCCACGGCTGCGATTCAATCAGCGTCCCGTCTGATTGGGCCGCAAGCTCTGACGCGCGACGATAATTGGCTGCCTTCGTTTGGACGACTCACGGGGATATTCCGATCGGGACCACAGGATCCAATCGAAGCACGGTATTTGTTTTTCCATCAGATTGCCGCTAAGGAATCTCGAGGATTCTCATGTTTAGACTTTGCGATCAGTTCAAAATTTTAAAATGACGATCGCACGCGCGACTGTATTGTGTACCATATTGAATGGAATCGTAGCCGGGAGCATCCGACTCGCTGAAAGTTTGGTCCCTTATCGGTTTTCATGGTAAAATGATCAAGCCACACAGATGATCCTCCCCGAGATGATCAAGTCGAATTATCAATCAGACGTGGAAATGGAATTCCAGATAAGCCGTGCCCTGGGAATCAGGGAGAAACTTACAAACTCCACGACCCAATGGATTATGTCGTTTTTGCGCTCCGATAATATCGGCAAGGAATCGAGTTTGTAAAACCTCCATCGATACATATCTGCGGCACTATAAAATTGATAATGTATTTTCGATTCTCGTGCTATGCCATTCCAGATGAGAATCCGCTTATGTCCGACCAATCGTCTTGCGATTGCACGTGCAGTATACGTACCGCGGATGAAAGAAGGGGAAAAAAGGGAGAGGCGCAGCCAAACGTTGCACGATAGTCGCTTTGTTCGCCGCGTCCACAAATCGGGCGTGCGCAGCTCAACCTTCTCGTTTGGCCGGCAGAAATTTTTAATCAAGCCCTCCCTTCCTCCGACTCCCGACCGCGACAAGTAACGAGCTCGGAATAAAGCTGCTCCGCTAGATTGGAAAATCTCATGGCCCGGTCATCCCGAAGGTACTGCCTCGTGGGGGCAGCTCGGCGGACATTGTGATCTCGATAAGTAAGATACCTTATGACTGCTGCCTCTGTGCCCCGTGAATACGTATTTTTCTGCGAGACAATTCAACAGCTCTGCTCATTGGTGATTCAATAGGTCCTTGACAGTGGCGAGAGTCCCTGGCAGATAGGGCCGAGGAGACTTTGGGATTCAGTTGATAAACGTGAAGGCTCTGTGGCTACGAGTGGGAATATATCGCGGGAGCGCGTGTAATAATTGCGCTCATTGTTTGATTTATGCACCATGGTCGAACGTAATTGATTTTGTTCAGTTTTGCTTTCTCAAAAAGAAACATTTGTAATGGGTTAAAAATCGACCCATCGAATCGGACTTCGGGACCTCGATTTTCGTGATCTACGGGTCGAAAAACATGGAAAACCAAAAATGTCTGTATGTATGTACGTACGTAAGTGTGTGACCACTTTTTGTTTTGGCATACGATAACTCTCGAAGGAATGGTCCGATCGTCCTGAAATTTTACACACAGGTTGGTCTCCGGAAGATGTAAGCCGAGTTCGGTGTTTAATACCATTGGTTGTTTATTGTCATGGCTACCGTTGCTAACGTGTTTTTGATAAAAGCTCCTAAAATCATCATCAATGCACGTTGGGTCTCCGATTCTTTCAACGATCGATGAGAATCGATAAGACATTCATTTTGGAACAACAATTGTTCATTTCACAAGCAACCGTTGCTATGGAGATACGAAATTCAGCTTTAGACTGACTTTTTTTGTCGTACGATAACTTTCGAAGGAGTGTTCCAATCGCCCTGAAATTCTGCACACGAGTCAGTCTTGGAAAGGTGTTAACTGAGTTCGATTTTCAGAAACATCCGTTGTTCATTTCTCTAGCAACCATTGCTAGCGTGTTTTTGATAAGTTTCCATATAATTCATGATAAATGCTCATTTGGGCTCGTATATTTATGGGAATCTATAAGAATCAAAGAGACATTTCCCGTAGAAACCATTGTTGATGTCAGCAACAGTTATTTATATCCCTTGCAACCGTAACTAGGGAATGGAAAAAGTCAGTTGGAGGTCCATTTTCGGAACTCTTGATGACTAAGAAGTAAGAACATCGAAGC
Organism: Aphelinus atriplicis; assembly: GCA_020882685.1. NCBI lineage: Eukaryota > Metazoa > Arthropoda > Insecta > Hymenoptera > Aphelinidae > Aphelinus > Aphelinus atriplicis. The sequence goes on along the minus strand of CM037075.1, from coordinate 19,189,729 downwards.
TGCGACATTTACCATAGCAACCGTTACTATGGAAATGCAAGTTGAGGTTCAATTGCAATACTTTGAGAAAGCATACTGTTGAGGCACATAGCAACGGTTTTTAGTCTAAAGTATTTTATGCCCTAGGGCAGTTGCTGTGGTAACAGTGAAAAGCAAGCTTCCAACATCGCTGAAAAATCTAGACTGATATCGTTAGTAATTTTAATACGTGCTTAGCCGAGGTAAGCAGAGGATACATTTACAACATAAGTTTTCAATAACAGCAAGATTTATAGTTTAAATCATAATTACTTTGAAAAGCTTAGGAATCAAAAACCTCCTCTGTAGTGAGATGTTCCGTTGCTACGTAAGAAACCTTCCTCGAAGAACCGTCAAGACGAATCGAAAACTCTAATTAGTCAGACATGGAGATAAATTTCATAGTATATGACGTATGAAGTATTATTATCTGGAAGTGCATTCCACGGAAATGCTCACGTCAGCGTCACTCACACGCAGACAAGTTCGCGCTCGTCAAGCTCATTTGTCTCTTTTGGTGCAATTTGGCCCTTGCCAAGGACTTACATACACACACTCAAGTATGGGCAAAGCCCGTGGAAGTGGCAGTCTAAGCTCCCGGCAAAATTCTCAAGTTCCGAAAGGCTTCCGGAGTTCCGTGAATATTCCTGGCTGGCCGACGTATGCTCGCTTGACAAAAGAATTGAGCTCAGATCTTAACTTTTTTTGAGTCCGACGGTCACCACAATTCATTCAGAAAATCAATATACCGTCTGCAATTATACAAAATGACAATGGAGGCTGTTCTCAACAATATCAATAAAGCGTCCTTTCGATCTTGCATGGTGATCATACGATGTTTTATTTCTGTTTCAGATGGACGAGAAGGCCTCTTGCACTTGTCCGAATCAGTCTCGTGATTTACCAATAGAACTGGGATGATCACATCAAAAATTAATTGAGGTACTTATATCTCAATTACTCACTATAGATAAGGAATACCAATTGTGTACATTTTTAACTTTATTGTAACTGAAAAATTACAACTTTCCAAGATTCAAATGTTGCCGGGGATCATTGGAATTTGTAATATTTCTACGAGAATTTATCGACAAGATGGGAGATCATTTCCCCGGAGTATCAACACGATTTAATTTACAAATTGGTCTCTCAAGTTTTGTGAAACTTGATTTCTTCACTAACGTCTGGATTTTTGTGTAAACAAAGTAATTACGAGCAATCAAGACGTTTGAGAAGAAATCACTGTTATTTAGAAAGGTTGAATTCAAAAGTTCAATGTTTAAGAAACATTATTCATTAATCAATTATGGACCTAAAACCTTATTGCAAAGACCGATTCGAGTGAATATGTTGGCGAAATTAAAGTTGTTTCCCAAAAGAAATATTACTGTAATATTTAATTACGTTACTTTTCATGGGCAACTCTTATATAATGTATCGATTATCGTATATTAATAGATGTTTGTAATGAAGTTGAAAACAATACAAAAAAAATATATGAAAAAGTACATGTTACTGGAATACACTTTCCAATATCCATTAATTTTAGTTCACACTAAAAATGAGAAGAATTCTTCGTGTACCAGTGCATATCAATTTGTCTTTTTTCTATAGACACTATTTCTAACACTTTCAACTTTCGAATGTGCTCAGAACATGAATAATCTCTCACACAAATCTCAGAATTCATCGTTGGTATAAAATGTTTACTAATGAAGCGATATTACTTTGCTAAGGGCGCGCTACTCTTGCACGCAAAGCAATAAACGTGTTCTCAAATTTGCATACAGGGGCGATAAAGTTTTCATTTTCACAGCAATACACTTAAGCAAACCATGTTGACTTGTTTCTCTTCCAACACTTTCACTTATCTCGAAAGGAGTACATAAATCATTCAGATACAACAATGAGCAATGCAATCTTTTCCCAAATAAATTGTTCCTATTATAATACACGCTCCATCTATCATTAAAATAATCACATTTATACTTCTCACTTATTTCGTTACATATGATAAGAATGACATAGGAAAATTGATGGATCGACGTCAAATGTACAGTAGAGTAGTAGTTTAGATATAATTGAATAGAAAAACATCTCTCGTGAAGATTAAAGTACTTTCGAAATCTAGATATACTGGAATACGTGTATTTCATACATGAGATCAATAGTGATTTACGAGTTTCTCTGGGGAATGGAAACGTTATAGACTCAATAGATATACATATGTATAGCTGTCCAACCCAACATTTGAAGAAGAATCCCTGAATAGATCATATCGATGGGTCTTACAAAGAAAGACACATCTTGCAATCTGGCCGCGAAGAAAGACACATGTTGGAATTATCCCGCAAATTGATTTTTGTCAATTATAACCTACTCATTCTAAGTTTTCATTCCATATATTTTTTTACGTTGGAAAATTGTGGGATGTGCGCCATGTATCCTTTTTGCGGGTAGATTGCGATTTGTGTTTTTCTTCGCGGGAAGAATCGCATGTGTCTTTCTTCGTAAGACCCATCGATATGTGCGACGTATTTGGTTAACAGAAAATCATCTCAGAAAGTCTTCTCATGACTGGTGAATCAAATGCTCAATACGCTCTTGTAACTAACCTTTCTGAAATAAGAAATAAAAAATTCTTTGATAGTCTGTATTGCAGATAGTTCTATTACCCGCTCGGAGAAGACATACATTAGGAATTTGACTTCATTAATGAACGCGAGCAACTCGAACTCTATTTCGAAGATGTTGTAACGTACGTTTACGAATTATTCCAAGGAAAATTCGAGAGGAAGAGGATCGCGTCCTAGTGATTTTATCAGAAGCTTCTCATCGGAGGTGGACCTTTGGGACACCAATTACGATGAAACTTTGTGAGACGGTTTTTGGGCGCTCCAGTCGATAATAAGCCTAACGTTTCGATTTCCCCGGAGATATCCTGCCAATTATTTCACATTTTATGTGAAGGTATTCACTGAAGGTCATATATGTATATATATATATATATATTATTTATTTATTTGTCATTTTATGTATATAGAGATGTACTGTAAATGTATAAAACTGATAATGATGCAAAACTTTGTCTGAGGAACCCCAACGTTAGATTGAATGATTCTGTAAATAGCTTATTTTGGTACCGAAAAACATCTCGCAAAGTTCTACAATTATGGGTGACCCAAAGATTATGATTGCTCCATGTTAGTTGAATGAAACATCTAGAGAACTATTCTTCGATAGTGCTTGAAATACGATTGTATTATTTGGAGATATATCAAAGTAGTGCAAATATACAGACACATTAAAATCAACACGTCATATCACGATAGCTGGTCGTAAACTGCACTTTTACCGCGTAATGAAATGTATCTCAATGATGAGTATCAATAAATTTATTGACAAACTCTGTGCCATGTCCCAACGCATCTGTCGCCGCGAGTTTCATACTCAAGAACGCATAACCCTAGAACTAAGCTTGACATTCGGGATACGAGCGGTTTCCACTGGTAGTGGTAGGTAGACTGAAGCGTAATAAATCTGAATTCAGGAGCGATGGGCGGCGAGAAGCTGTGGTGGGCCTGGCCGGGCGGCCGCAGCATCCTGGCGAACACGAGCCAGCCAGGAAGTCTGCTGCTGCCGGTCTCGTACTGGAACGACACGTCGGGCTCGAACGAGAGTCTCGAGGCGAACGCGAGCTGGACCGGCGAGGATCTTAGCCTGACTAGCGAGCAGTTTGACCTGCTCGTCACCATCGGCGTTGCCGTCGTCCTCGGCGTCCTCATCCTCGCCACCGTTATCGGTGAGTTGCGTCTCGAAACACGCGGGGATTTAATAATTTCACGGCTGGATTTGGAAATGACAAGCTCGTTTTGGCGAGGAAATATACACACGAGAGACTCGAAGAGAAAACTACCAGGCGAGACACGGTTCCATCTTTTTCCAGATAATAAAATACGCTATTCGCAGAAAAAAAATTCCCTGTCGTAGAACTATAGTATAACCGCGGATTTCCATTCCCCCCTCCCCTCTTCCCGTGTTCCAAGGAGAATTAGAAAGCCAAATAACCTTCATCAAGTTTAGTTTGAATTACATGGAAAGTTCTTTACGATTAGCAATCACGCGAACTTATTGGTCATTTCATACATTATCCTCACGTGTCTGATATTATCCATTCGAGAAATGATTAATTTGAAATAAAAAATGAGACGATCCAAGTTTAACCCTATCCTTGGAGCTGAGCCGTTTACAAATGTGATTTTCAATCTAACACTTGGTAATTACTGAGATTAGATTCGAACTTGAATTTGAATTGCACCATTGATCATGAATTATACGATCTAAAACGTGGTTATCATGATCTACAATATTGAGAATGATTTAGGAATTTTATGATTTGATTATTCTTATGGATCAATAGCTCGCGTGATACGCAATCCTGCGAATAATTAATTCGTAGTCTGGAATGGATTCTCTGTTACCCGCTCAATTCAATCCTACTTCATCATTTATTTCACTACAGTAAGTGTGACTTATTATTCAATATCCGTAATTCAACGCAGCCTATCCCTAGCAGCTGATTGATTGTAATTGGTCGATTGCTACTTATTGGATATCCGATATATATACTGATATAAATTCCAAAAGATGTCGTATCATATAGATTAGCTAAAGAAATGAAAAATTTCAAGCAATCATCTCATCGACCAAATTTTTCTCAAATTCGCAAGAACAGTCACAGGAGGAGCATTACTGGAAGTTTGAGTTCTTTCTAATATAACAATGAATTGTTCAAACTGAGTTTTTCCTAATATAACAATGTATTAATCTCTCTAATGATTAAATGTTCTGTTTATATCGCTCATGAAATTATTCAATTGCTGAAGAGAAATAATCTGAAGGAAGCATTCATCTTAGATATTCCGAAAAAGTGCGGTATAGAACGAGTTCTCATTCGCATAATCTCTTCTCGCTGAGAAATACACTTCGCTCGCTGAAAGGTTGTTTTTTCATCCCAAGCAATGAAGTAAATGACAGTATTTCAATCCAACGGAGTTCCAAAAAGAGCTGGAATGTACTCACCTACGAGTCCATTAAACTAAGAGATACTATTTTGCTGTTAGGTCCGTGAAAAAAAAATAAGACAACATTTCTCTTTACTATTTCATGATATCAGTTGTGCAACTGACTGTGAGTGGTATTTTTTTATTAGACATGTCAGTCTTAAGAATTTTATCCATCAGACTATTTACAAGATATCAAATGATCGATTCAATTTACTATAACTGCAACTACACTAAAGCATGCGTCGTGCGCTGCATCCCCTCGTTTCACGATTATGTTCTATCTATTTTGTTTTAACATCCCAATTACGATTGTTTTCCAATGTACTTATCAATTTATTTGAAGGGCAAATATGTGTGTTTTCAAAACTCATTCAGTATATTACGATTACTTTCATACTAAGATTCGATGTTGAAAACTTATTTTGATATCGATAATTGTTATTGAAGACAGAAATGAATAGTATTCCAAATCCCAAGTTATTATAAATCCGATCTCGTTAGATCCCAAATCAAAACGATTTTATATCTAAACTAAGGGGATATCTGTCCCTTACAATGTAAGGGACTGATGAAAAAACAAAATATGATCAATAATAAGAATTTTTGGATACGTGGATAAACCATCAGTCTGTGGATATGGTGATCATTACCTTTTGAAGGAATAGAATATTCAATCCCGGGAATATTTAGCGTAAGAACTATTATTTCTTGTACTCACCAACCGCAGATTTGTAGGGTTAAAAGGCTTATAATCGATTTATTCAATCATAAGTTTCTTGACTGAATTATAAAATCTTCACCAAGAACTCATTTGGTCCTTACGTGCTCACATACCGACCGTTGCGTTACAACTGCCAAAAATGTTTACAGCCGTGGGAATGTAGGACTATAGATGTACATACGCGAGTATAAGTTTTCATCGACGAGTGATTAGCGTAAATTATGATGAATAGCGTGAACGTGTCAATCTACGTGTCTTTTACTATTACGTGTCGAAACATATGACGTAAGTGTGAAAATTCTCGAAACAGTATTTTCTTTAGGAACGAATGGTTACAAACTCATTTTTTTTAATAACTCCGCTAAGTATCATTCCGTTGCTTCCTTACCACGTGATTTTTTTAAATTCTGCCTCAAATTCCACATTCATACCTCTGAAAAAAGAAAATTGAATGAGAATCAAGAGATAAAAGCCAGAGAAAGTTCCACGTCTTTAATTTTCTACGCAAACCTCAAATATAACTGTATCTTATGTATGAAAATACGAATATCTAGCGGGCGAGGAAGTAAATTGGACATCCGCCCTCTTCGTCTTGTAATTTGCATAAAGTTACACATAAGGAAGACGTTTGGGAAAGATCAATTCAGTTATACAATATTTTACAGGTTAGTTACACATATAGCTAACCTCGGAATTTTTTTAAATATTGTGGGATCTCGAGATTATGAAAAAAAAAAATAATCAAAATAGTACTTCTTACAAATGTGTTGAGCATTTTGAATCTTTGAATTCAGGTCAATTCATTTCGAGTGTAAGTGATATCTATAGTTCTCAAATCTAAGTGTAGGTCTAAATGGAATGCATCGAAGCATTTGGCAGAATTTGCAAGATGACAATGTCTGATGTTGAGTCTGAGACTCTCGAATGTCCATTACAATGGCACATGCTTTTGCACTTATATCATTAGCTCCTGCAGTTCCCTCGATAATCACGTATAACTCTGAGAAACAGAAGAGTGTCAGGATTATTTCTTTATTGCGGGGAAAATTACTATTTTCAAATAGAACGCTATCTAAACAGCTGACCAGCTCGAGTTTTCCTCAGCATTTCCATCCTCGTAAACGGGGGTTTCTTCTGGGAATATCCCAACTTCTCAAATCTGAAACAACCATTAGAATTTTGCAAATCATACCCTCCGAGGGGCTCAAAAGTTGAGTCTTCATTCTAACTACAAGATGCTACTCAGAACAAAATTTTTTTCTAACATTATTGTTTACATTTGACGATATGAACCCCTACGTAGGGTAACTTTAGACAGCATAAATTATTAATATGGAATATTTTCTTGCTGTCAACAATATTCAATGAAATAATCGAATTTTTAATAAAAATAGTTATTTTCATAATTGAATAAGTTTAATTTCATTACTATTAAATGTGGAGAGATAACTACAATTCTTAACATAAAATACTGAACATAAAATTCAGATTGATTTTTAGTTTTGCCATTTTCGTGAAATTTGAAGCTCTTAAATGGTTCAACCAGTCGACTGCGGTGCGATGTATACGACAGGATCCTAGTAAGAACAATTTTATATTTTTCTGGGAATAGTGTCCAAAGTTAGCCTTGAGCCCAAATAACGTTTTTGAAAAGTATCTACAAACGTCAGGGAGAAGAAATTGAAAAATCCTCTAGACTTCCTTGGATCTTTCAAGCGTCTTCACTTTTAGAAATTTCACGTAAAATTGAAGTCACGGTGGCGACAGGCAAACAACCGAACCACATTTCGAACGAGTTTTCACGTAACAAATTGATATGATACTCACAATTTTAGTATAGATCCTCATGTAGATCCTTAGTAGCGTGTGCATTCAAACGAGGTGCGAATCCCACACCAAACAGCGGAGGTGCCAGCCGTTCGAAAATGCGCCTGAACGAATTTGCATATCGCTGATTAGGATTTGGGCGCATAATGCCGGGATATCTGATGATTGACTATTGGACACACGATTTGGGTGCATATTTGCGCTACACCAATAAGCCGCAAGTCAATTATGCGTTGAGCACTATGTACGTATATATATATATATATATATATATATATATATATATATATATACGTTAGCATGACTCGTCGGGTAACGACTATGTTGCTCTCAAGAAAGTTGTCTAGGAGATCAATTTTCTCAACCAAGGTCTAGACATTTGTTGGCTTCACTTAATACTTGGCACTATCGAAAAAAAATTATACAATCTGACAATCAATATTATGCTTTGCACCCTCCATAATTCCAAATGTGTATAAATTGTCGATCTGACAATCGATGAAACATTATTATTGTAGATAAACAACTCGTCTCCTTTTTTCTCCAGTCGAGTTACACGCTGCAAAATTTTCAACTTGTTCCTAGTTTCGAAATTATTCATTCGAAAATGAAAATTTTATTCCAAAATTCATCCAAAATTGTCCCGGGAGACCACTTGGCGCTTCTCCCACAAGAAAAATAACTCAAACGGCACATAAAACTAACCGTTGAACAGAGAAAATGAATAAATAACATTGCCCGAAACTTCCTGAACTTTGCGTTATACCCTCTTTTTCTCTTCTCAGTTATCCAGCAAGTAGAACAGTAAGAAAGAACAAATAAGAAGCATTATGAACTCTTGATTTCACTTGTTTGGCTCTTTCTTTATCTGGGACACATTATTTGCTGATTTTGTCAAATCCTCAGTTATTCTTTTATCCTCAGACTTCAATGAATAAAACAATCACGAAGAGATCTGTCAATATCTGGAGGATTCCGTATTAGAACAAAATTCTTAGATATTTTATTCTTAAATGTTAGATAGGAAAAATGCATCGAATAAGGTAAAGATAAAATGATTGATCTATTTCATCTTGGAATGATTGAGAAAAAACGGAAGATATCTTGTAATAAATTAGACTGAATAAAACATTATTTGATCTCGTACTGGAAGGGCTGAATAATCGTGTTACAACTTTGAGAATTAATCTTTCAAATATTCTATACTGCTGACAATCACATTGATGTTCTATAACGAGTGAATATTATTAATGACACGGAAAGGGCACACATTATGGAAAGTTTCATTTCCCCCTCGATGAAAATCCTACCGCTTTGGGGCAACTTTGCCGTGTGTTTGAAAGTACTGGGGCGTGGCTCATCAGCTCGTTTTGCAGAGTGAAAAAGCAGCGGAGCGTCGACAGTAGCCGGTTATCGTTTCATTTATCAGGGAAACGTAAAATCGCGTTTTCCTCGACATGGAACGAGTTTCAATTTCAAGAGGGCGACCGACGAGCACGAGAATATTCGCCCTGCGCGCGGCCGGCGCGCTACTATATCGAAAAGTTTTCAGCCACAAACGAGCGACTAATTGGAGCTCCACTAGAATGACAAATCGGCGATCAGCCAGCGAGAAAATTGTTTGCAAATGACGGAGCACACCTGAGGATGCATGACGTCCGCGAACGTTAGCCGTCGTTGTGCGTCGTAGCGTTCGCCAACGCAAAATAGCTATTCTTTGCACCGCACTCATCACAACTCCAGTGTTTTGCAGAATTGATAATTTGATGGCACTCAGTTGTCACGTATAAATATTCGTTCAATAAGGGTTTCGATGACTCGATCTTTGTCGAACTTTATAGTTACGAGATTGAAACGAGAGGCTTAATGGAGCACTTGCATTATATGTCAACAGATGAGATGTACGCTAGAAAACGTCATTGAAAAAAGTAACCCCGAGTAATGCTTATTTCATAAGAAGTTCTCGAGCGAGCAATTGATATTGATTATTTTGATTCTATATATTCTATCATCCATGATTGTCATCAATTTCATAATAAGTCATTCTAAGTAGTCGAGAAATGATTGGGAACGATTTGTGGAAGGAAAATAGAAATTGAACCGTATTAAAACTACAACTCGGAAGTCCTAATTATGGTTCATTGTACACGTTTCATCGTATCAAAGATTTCTATCCAATGAAATTTGATTACAATCCCTCATTGGCTTTTCCGTGACCTTCACAACTATTCATCTTGACTTGATTCGACTTACTCGTATCGTCGAGAAAACAGTCTAATTAACTTTTATACAGTCATATCCATCAAGATTATCTCCGGATTTTCCTAACTATCCAAAAATAGATATATTCTCATACGTTTCTCGAAAACATTTTTAACATGTATACCCGAGGGGCTTCTCACTCCAGTACTCCCAGATGGAGTACCATGGAGTACTGCGGGCTTATGAATTAATAGTACTCTTTATTCTTGCCAATATAAACCAGGACTATCAGTTCAGATTAGGAGGCTGGATCAAAACACAATAAGTTCATGCTGGCAAGTTGAGAACTTGAATGCCATCAAATTTTGTACCATGGAGTACTAAAAAACGAAGGGAGTACTATGGGAGTACTGGAGTGAGAAGCCCCTTGCGTATACCCATCAGAAATATTATCAGACGCGAAACGAAGAGATGAGTTATTCGTCGTTGATTTCGAAGGTTGGCTGGTCGAGTTGGGAGGTTCAATTTTCGCCCCGTCGCAATGCTTTTTCATCGGGAGGAATCAAAAAAAAAAGCCCAGCCTCCATCTATCAGTATTGCCCCCTGTATCTAGTTCAAATTTCAGCAGCTTGTGAAACATTTGTCATGTGCTCCAACGTGAAAACGATCCGTTCTCGTAAGAAAACAATATAAATGAACGAGCGTACGTATTTCTTCCGGGCAATCGAGACGTGGCCCATATATGATACGCGGGCCAGTGTGGGGTCGGTGAGCGGGATTGATGGTCGAACGTCGATTACACGGGCCGCTCTCGCGCTGCCGAATTCGATGATAAATTTGCCCCGCGAATCAGTCAATCCAGCGTTGCAGCTGCAGCAACGACGAATTCGCCACGCAACAGTGCCCGGCGGGCGAGGGAACGGCTTCCTCGGCCGCGACTGCGACCCCCTCCCGATATGAGCACGACCAGCCGTGAATAAAGCAATTCCTTACCGAATCCGATCTGATTCAATCCGAAATACAGCCGAGTTTTATAGCCTCATAATTCCGGCGGACCGTACGGAATAAACGTCCGCGTCGTGAGTGCATTTCGAGGTACATCTGCGGCCAACAGCAATCTATTGGAATTCCGAATAAATTGTTCCTGCCCAAATTGGAGTGCCCAACAGCGGTATATGGTACAGTCGCAGCGAGCCTCGCGACATCCAGCACAATACGAGTGATTTAACGAAATATACCGGAGACTCCGGGAGAGCCGAATGGAACAGCGAGAGGTCCATTGAGCAGCGAGGGTTTGCACTTTCGGTATCTCGCTGATTTTCGGGTACTCGAGGCTTTGGTTACGTGTATACGTCGGCGAGTGCGGACACCGGAGGAGTTTGTCGCAGAAAAAAATGGTTTCCCGTGCCTCCGCACGCTTCGATGCCCGGCTCGCGTGCTTTTAACGAGTCGCTTCAATCGATACAGGCATGACCGACGATCCGCTTGATTGACCTTTGTCTCGGCCAACAGCCTCGCACAGTTACTTTACAACCCTATGTGCTCGTGACAATCAATGTTGCGTGGCACTAGCTGTACACTGTAAGGTTTGAAGAGAGTAGGGCAGGTGTACCCAATGAGGCCCTGGTACCCAACAAGCCCTTTGAATCTCACATATATTTGCACGTCCTATAGCATTGCGTGCTGGCACGGAATATTTTCAGTAGCGTAGAATAATGTCGAGACAGAGAGAACGTTTGACCTGTTGCGAATGCTTACACCAATTCTCCAACCCCAGTAATTCTCTGAATTTCTTCAGTCACCGAGATATTTAATCCGCATTTCACTTTCGTAATCCAATTTTTCCTCCGTTATACGACCCTCTTATCAATTGTTCCAATAGGATTTTCTATCCTGTGAAATAGTTCCTTCATTCACAAGTTTGAGTCTCGGTAATCTCTACCGTCCGTATCTTGGAGTGGGGATCAGGCCTGTCGGAGATGGGGCTAATCCAATCATACGATTTTTAAGTGAGCGATCGCGAGCTAGCGAGTGCTCTTTCGTTGGATTTTTCCATTGCGAGAGCGTACCTCGCTAGTATTTGAGGAATTCTGGCCAGAGGTCGAATCAATGACGAATTCTCCGTCCAAATCGACAGTACTAATCAAATTGTAATATTGTTTCACTGGAGAAATTGTTTAAACTCTATTTATGGAACTGTTGGGAACGAAGTTTTATTTGGATCAAATAGTTCGCTTATGAATTTCAAATCGCAGAATGTATAATTCCTATGAATATCCCAGAGTACAGTACGATAGTATCCAGTTAATTTGTGAACTTTTGAGAAAAGTCAAACTCTGACTAAGAATAACGTATGACTCATGATTATTCACATGATTACATAAAAGTATGAACAAAACGCTTTTCGCGGAGCAGAAAAAAACGACCTGCAAGCTCAATTTGAAATATGTAATTAATCTCCAACATGTGATAAGCAAACAGGATACAATAGAAAGATATTCTCAGAAATGCTATTGTACCTGTAGTCGAACCGAGAGTTGAACTGAAGTCTTCCTATCTCATGCGTAAATATTGAGAGCCAAAGTTCACTCAAAGCTCGTGTATGGTTACCCCTCCGCGATTCATCAATGTAAAATTCACTCTGAAAAGCCAGAAACTACACCGAGAGCGTACTGTCCAATGCGTCGTCAAGATGGTTCGCAAATTCTGGAGTAGAATAAAAAGAATATGAATCTGAAATACTCCATATATTCTCCAGCCGAGCTTGAGCTAGATATACATTTTTACATAGGTCCTCCAACTCTGAAAGAAACTCGCCGATCGGGGTAGAGACTATTGGGCGTATAATTTTGAGATAAACTTTACTCTTCGAAGTCGAGAAACCATAGCTTCAATTATTGAGTTTGTATATTGGTTAGAACACATGGTTAGAAAATATTTATCCCTGGTAAACAAATTTTATCAAAATTATTCCGTTACATCGATTCTACAGCAAAAATTCGACTTATTCCATTTTCAGTCAGATTTAATTGACATGTTTCCCTTGTTAAATATAAATCTGCCGCTCCATGAAATATGTTTTTTTTCAGAGCCAATTATTGATTTTCCAGTAATCAGAAGCCACTGTATTACTAAAAACGGCGAAAAAAGTCATGAGAAATATGAGATGAAATCCAATCGAAACTAATAGCCCCTCTAGCTTAATTGAACATCTACTCACACAGTATTCTTTTATGGAATGATTAGAATTCAACGCCTTGTTCACGATAAAAGAAGTTTATACGACAGAAGAGTGAAACTTGGCTACTACAAGTTTCTTGCATGCGTAAAATTTATCTTACGTGTTTCGCGTCGAAAGCAAAGATCGTAAAAGCAAACTTGATTACCCCTGCTACGAGTATTGGCATATTACACTGCAAAGATCTAGAACGATTTTTTTCTGTTCATTTTGATTCCAACATGTGAACTGGAGCAGTTTTTCCTCCAGAAAAAGTTCTTCAGACACGAAGTCTCCTGCATTCCGAGCCTAAAGACACATACGAGCAGTTTTACGAAAAAGAGACAAATGAGTATTATCAACCAATAGGGGTTAGCGCAGGAAACTAAAACAAAATACAAACATTCGAATCATTTCGAATAGGTTCTGTGAAAAATATATTATTCATTGAATATCAAATTGAAACGATGCTCGCGAGTATGAAATTATATATTTCCAATGAACGTAAATAATATTCATATATTAATTATTCTTTCAAAGACTTGTTGCGCTCCATCACCTTCATAGCGGGAACGAAAGACTGACATTTTAAGGAATAGCTCGTTTACATGTTGAGTTCAAAAAAATTGCTCGAATAAGTTCTCAGCTGTTATAACGAACGATCGCCTCGGGGACCCGGCTCCAGCGGGATGATAAAACAGGAAAAAGTGCGAAAGTATATTTTCTCGCGCAGCAGCCCGGGGATTCATGGTCAGCTAATGCATAAAAAACCAATCCATTCCCGGGACCCAATAATGAGCATTGAAAAATTCCCGCGTGCCAGCGAGTGAATGAATGAGTGTGCAGCCTCTGGTTTTGCACGTTGCCGGGCCGCGGCTCTTCGGAGCTGCGAGGAGCCACCCGAGGATACACGCCGGCTCGGGCATATTTCCCCCCGGGCCGAGGCGCGCGGGAAAAAGAACAAATGTGCACAAACGGTAGCCAAGTGGCAAGGAAAAGTCAAAAGTCCCTCTGCCACGCTGCCGGCTCCATGAGACGTACTCTCAGGCTCGCTCACGAAACCAATATACGTCGAAGACGTAAAAAAAAGCGGCTGAGCGGGAGCGGATGTATGCGCATGCGAGCGAGCTGCAGCCCGCCAGGCTGGGGTAAACGCGGCCGGTGATTGATGGCCCTCCGCGCCAGCGAACTACTTGAATTTTCTCCTCTCCCTCTCGTAGCTTATGTTTTTCACTTGCTACTCCAACCACTGGAATCACGCCGCACGGACGTTTAGGGACGCCGAGGGCAGCGAGATTTCCCCGTGAGTCGGTCTTCGATTTATGCGGATAGACGTTTGAATTTTTCCAATGATCGATTCGTTCGGACGTTATGCAGGAAGGGCCTATGAATGCCTCCTGCATCTCACGCCAGATCAAATCGAAGTCGTATCATATTATTCTCGCTTCTGTTGGATTATGTCAATCCTGTGTGGAAGGCTGATTCAATATATCAAATTAATCGATTATACAATATTGGCTTCCCGAACATGTCTTTTTCTACTTGAAGTATTTCGAACTGGTTCAATAGAATTAACGCTTCAACATCGAGTCCAGGATTAGTAGATAATTTGATTAGGATGATAATAAACAGGAGCGAATCGGGTTTCGGATTTAGTTGAAACTTCCCGGGTGTTACGCTCATGCGTAATTGTAATTATTGTAATTCAATTGTAATTCTGGTATACCATGTTAAGCACATCGTAGCTGCACACCACGTCAGCAAAATTACGTTTAAGAACGATTATAATGTAGAATAAAAAGTGCAGAGACATTAAGAGCGCAATTGAAAAGAGCATCCGTCGCAAAAACGAAGGGTCCCGAGTTGAATTCCAGGCCGAGATAAAGTCGTTCCTTTCTTTTTCGGATATTTTTCTCTGTCATAGTCGGAATCTTAGTAACACTTTACATCGACATAATTTCTTCAATGAAGAAATAAATCGCTAGATAAAAATACCGATTCTTTAAAAGTTTAAGTATCATACGCGTTTCAGCGCATTTTTTGTATATTTTTATAAATACATTGACAGAAATCTCTCTTTGACTGAGAAAATGTTTGTGGTTGACGAAATCCATTCGCTTCTAGTAGAGATCACGTACATTTTAGGTTATAACAATTCACTGTAATACAGTGACTGTCATTTTACAGATGCTCTTCAGATAATATTCACTATAAACAAGATTCAAAAATCGTTTCGAAAAACTCAGGCACTGTATTCCTATATGGAAATCAATGCAGTGCAGTGTCGATAGGTGTATCTCAAAAGCTTTCTACATTCCTTACAAACAATACAATAACCAATAGGTTATTGGTGCTTACGGTGAATACTCGCTCCAGAGCATCATCAAAATTTTACTGCGAGAAATTTAGAGAACTCAGAAATAAAATTGATGCTATACTGAGAACTATTCCTTTTGCCCTCAATTAGATTCATTTCGATCAAAAAATACATTTTTGCCAGTGCGTATGATTGACACTTAAGAAAATTAAAACATTAGACTACTAAATAGAATGCAGTGGGTACCTGAGATATACTTCAAAAATATTCAGCTATAGCACCATCATGTAAAGCATAGAATGTATCTCTTTGACATGTAAGCAATAATAATATTGCAATAAAGTTCTCTGACTCAAATTAGGATGCGACAAGCCACAGACAGGAAACCCGAAAATCTGACGACCATTTGGTCAAGATTTGATGTTCCTTATTAGAGCTAAAATAACAGTCCCTTAGATGGATGAAGTTATTGGGTTACAAAGTTCAAGAGTGCATCAAAAGCTCAGATAACACATACAGTGGCAATATAGTGTCAAGATACTGTTATCAAGGACATAACAACCTTCGCTCGTCCTAACAACCCTTTGGTAGACAATAAGCTCTTCACAGTTCCGTTTATCGTCATTTCTTCTGCGTAATATCAACCAACTGTTACTGTCTTGTCTTGATAAGTTCTGAATTCCAAGATCTCTCAGTTACATCTCTTTTCTTGCGAGACTCGCCCACATTACATACATGGCCGAGATTCGAAGACCTAGAAATGAAAGGCCAACATAATACATGTGCAATCAATTTGAGCATACGCGTCTCTGCCTGAGGAACACAATACTGTACCATTCATCACGTTTCTGCTTCTGATGACTTTTTATACAATTCGCACTATTTCAATTAGTTCTAAGCTGAATTTTTGGATCACGGAATAAGGAATCAAATAGCTCAGAATGCTTGCCAATTGGAAAATGACTATTAGCAAAACCTCAAATACGAATCGACGCGCATACTTTCAATTCATAAATCTTGAACTTATCAACTCCATAAATCCTTGTAGACGTTAAAAAAATATTTTTGCACAGCTTCACTACCGTGTGGGAAGAGGGAGAGATAAATTACGTAAAATGATGGTCGCCTCGCGGTTTGATTCTTTGCTTTCCTATAGTCTCGCAGAAACAATCAGACAGTGCACTCAAGCTTGAGTGAGCTCAAAATCACATCAGCGGCAATAGTTTCTCCCGGGCATCACGAAATTCATCCTAGGGACACGTGTGCTCTCGTCGCCGGATGGACGGCTCGTCCACGTAACTGCATGAACAAGAGAGACGACGCGCTCGTGTGTTTTAGCATGACGAATTTTTGTTCGTTTTTCCTCCGGCCACTGCCGCCGCCGCCGTCGACGACGACGAGAGGCGCATGCATAAAATATATGGTTATATGATGCGGCGCGGCCAAGAGAAGGGGAAAATAGTTGCAAAACACAGGTATCTTCATCCCTCTGGTATCCTCGATTTCACCCAAGTTGCAGAGAAAGTGTCAGCCAATGGGCTGTCAATGCGGAAAATATTCAGCGGCCGCGGTGAAGTTCTTCGCAACTTTGCACAATTTCAAGTATCTTTGAGTGCATTCATGCACGCAGCAGTTCTGCTCTCGCGCCAGCTCCGTCTCCTATTGTCTTTTGTTGCCGGGGATTTTTTTCAAAGTGCTCACATTACAGACGTAAATGGCTCTGCGCAGAAATCTGTAATTTGAGTGGCTGTTGACCTGTTTGTACTAATTCAAAGTAGTTCGCGATCTTCACAGGAAGAATCTTTCTAAGATTGTTTTTATTGAATACTGAAACAAATAATAAAGTATTATATTCATAACGATTACCCTTTTTATCGTGAATATACAGGTAGCTACAGCTACTCTATAACCGAGAATATTGTTGATAAAAATGTTCGAGACATTTATAAATAACAGTCATCACGTGAAAAATCACGGTGGTTAAAATCTAATAGAGCTTGGTTTACGTGAAGGTCTTGAATGAGATTTTTCTTTACCTCAAGCTTAATTAAGAAAGTCTCTTGCAGTACAATGTACTGTTCAAGCTTAGTCAAACATTATTGGGTACGCGTACCTTGTTGACAATGACAATTATCATATTCCTTCACTCTGCAGTTGCCCATTATTCCATCAGCACTCCATATCACAATTTGTTAATACCTTCTTCTTCTCTACATCAACTCCCTACTCTCTATCTCAATTTTCATGATTTAGCACTTTCTAACTTCCATTGTCGTAGTGATGAGCAAGTTTGCCCTACTGCATAAAATCACCTGAGAAATCACCTGAGAAATCAGGTGATTTCTCAGGTGATTTCTCAGGTGATTTCTCAGGTGATTTCTCATGCCAATTTCTCATGTGACCTTTATTACATAGAGTAAGTTATTCAATTTCCAAATTAATTTTATTTTCTATTCAAATCAGTTTGAGGATCAATAACCATTTGCGGAAAAGCGTTGAATCGCAAAAATGTTTGCGTGCTCATATGAAAATACGTATATGTAGTGAATTTTCTTTCTCGGAGAGAAAACTTTGTGACGAATTAAGAATCAACCTCTTGAATCGTTATTTCAGAACTTTATTTGCGTAATCTATGAGTTTCAAAAATGTGTGTTTGAGCAAATGCGGAACGATATTTTTCGTACGCGATAACTCACGAAGGAATTGCTCGATCTTCCCAAAATTTTTCACATTTCATAAATGGTAAAGTGAACCGCGTTCAATTTTCAAGAGCAACGATCATTTGCGTCCCTAGCAAGAAATTGAAAAATAAATTAAAGTTTATTTCGAGTACTTCTGATACCAAAAGACACTGACTAGGAGAGTGCACACCCTTCGGGTCACCAATCTTGACCAAAATTTGAGGGATCTCTCTTGATACTATCACCAGAGATCCCTGAAAGCCTGTCAGCCATTCCTGAGAAAAAAATAAAACATTATGAGATTTTTCAGTTATTGGCGGTACAGGGCATAACATTGCATATGCTATTTGAATGCATATCAATACCCGCCAACCATATGTACCAATCAATTTTTTATAAATTTGACTCAAAGATAAACTCTAAAACTATCTTGACAAATTTCCACTGGTTTTAGGTATACTTCCCTTATAGGATGTATAAGGGTCTCAAGCGCTAACCAGGTTATCATGGGAAACATGTTATACCACTTCCCACCCAACAAAACACGCATTTATCTTGAGCCCACCATGAATATATATCAGAATATATATTCTACACATGAAAAAGAAAGGAAATACCGTAAACACTACTTCTTTCCTCCCTACAGTCCAGAACACTTGAATTTTTGACGTTAAACAGTCGTATCTATTCAAAACTGTGTCTGGACTTACAATATCCTCATGCGTGTGGATATTTCTTAAGCCTATGGGACTGATGGGCACATGAGACAGAAAAAATGTACCTACTCACCTCAAGTAATATGCGCTTCATAGATATGATGCTGCAAAATAACCTATCCCTTACATGCATGTTGACAACACTGCAAGTTTGTTGGGGATTAGTTTTTGCGCAAACTTGTTCCTTTTTCTTGAATCACCATTATGTTCACCAGCTCCCACTGGATGTGTAGCCTCCAGCATTCACAGAAATGATGTCCTATAAAGCGAGAAAAATAACACTCCAAGCCTCGTCAAATCATGATTGTACTCTTGAAGTACCTGAAAATGAAAACACAAAGAATCATTTTCTTTGAATTTAAAGGTTGAAAGTAGGAAAAATCTAGTTAAACTAACAGAGAAAGAAAGTTACAGAGCTACATAAATTCAACTAGAGTAGAAATTAGACTCCCGAAATCAAAGGTTAGGTTACACTATGTACTTATCTGATGATTGATGATCCTTTCTGCAGCAATCAGCGTTCCTTCATGATCCGGTAGGAGATTTTTCCCAGACCCAAATTTTAGAAAGAGTTTCACTCCCACAGCACTATCCATAGTTGTATACAGAGTTACACAGCACCACATGTGTCAATCCAAAACAACAGGATAAGTGTCGGCCATCCGTTGGCGCAACAAGTTATCACTGACTGTTGTGAGATGCCAGTCAGCTGTGATCTGGTGTGAAATTCAAATGCTGCAACTTTACATGCAATATATGGGTTTTTACTACTTTTGCTGCTTTTTATATAATTTTTTATCGAATTATTTAGAAAAAGCGATTCAATATTAGAGTGAGTTGGATAATAATAATATCATTTTTTTTAATTATTATTTAATAATTATATAATTTTTTCGATAATTTAACAATAGCTACAATATTTTTTTTAATTATGGTTATATGTAACTATAAATTAATATGTTGAAATAAGAACAATAATCAATAATTAATAATTAATTAATGTGATAAATATTTTATCAATATTTGAACATTTTTTATTTTCAAGATATAATTTAAATAATGTTGGCTATTGTTAAATTATCGATAAGTATGTAATAAACGATCTCTTATTATATAATTATTGATTATTGTTCTAAATAATTAAATGATTATAAAATAATAATTAAAAAAAATGATATTATTATTATCCAACTCACTCTAATATTAAATCGCTTTTTCTAAATAATTCGATAAAAAATTATATAAAAAGCAGCAAAAGTAGTAAAAACCCATATATTGCATGTAAAGTTGCAGCATTTGAATTTCACACCAGATCACAGCTGACTGGCATCTCACAACAGTCAGTGATAACTTGTTGCGCCAACGGATGGCCAACACTTATCCTGTTGTTTTGGATTGACACATGTGGTGCTGTGTAACTCTGTATACAACTATGGATAGTGCTGTGGGAGTGAAACTCTTTCTAAAATTTGGGTCTGGGAAAAATCTCCTACCGGATCATGAAGGAACGCTGATTGCTGCAGAAAGGATCATCAATCATCAGATAAGTACATAGTGTAACCTAACCTTTGATTTCGGGTGTCTAATTTCTACTCTAGTTGAATTTATGTAGCTCTGTAACTTTCTTTCTCTGTTAGTTTAACTAGATTTTTCCTACTTTCAACCTTTAAATTCAAAGAAAATGATTCTTTGTGTTTTCATTTTCAGGTACTTCAAGAGTACAATCATGATTTGACGAGGCTTGGAGTGTTATTTTTCTCGCTTTATAGGACATCATTTCTGTGAATGCTGGAGGCTACACATCCAGTGGGAGCTGGTGAACATAATGGTGATTCAAGAAAAAGGAACAAGTTTGCGCAAAAAACTAATCCCCAACAAACTTGCAGTGTTGTCAACATGCATGTAAGGGATAGGTTATTTTGCAGCATCATATCTATGAAGCGCATATTACTTGAGGTGAGTAGGTACATTTTTTCTGTCTCATGTGCCCATCAGTCCCATAGGCTTAAGAAATATCCACACGCATGAGGATATTGTAAGTCCAGACACAGTTTTGAATAGATACGACTGTTTAACGTCAAAAATTCAAGTGTTCTGGACTGTAGGGAAGAAAGAAGTAGTGTTTACGGTATTTCCTTTCTTTTTCATGTGTAGAATATATATTCTGATATATATTTATGGGTGGGCTCAAGATAAATGCGTGTTTTGTTGGGTGGGAAGTGGTATAACATGTTTCCCATGATAACCTGGTTAGCGCTTGAGACCCTTATACATCCTATAAGGGAAGTATGCCTAAAACCAGTGGAAATTTGTCAAGATAGTTTTAGAGTTTATCTTTGAGTCAAATTTATAAAAAATTGATTGGTACATATGGTTGGCGGGTATTGATATGCATTCAAATAGCATATGCAATGTTATGCCCTGTACCGCCAATAACTGAAAAATCTCATAATATGTTTTATTTTTTTTCTCAGGAATGGCTGACAGGCTTTCAGGGATCTCTGGTGATAGTATCAGGAGAGATCCCTCAAATTTTGGTCAAGATTGGTGACCCGAAGGGTGTGCACTCTCCTAGTCAGTGTCTTTTGGTATCAGAAGTACTCGAAATAAACTTTAATTTATTTTTCAATTTCTTGCTAGGGACGCAAATGATCGTTGCTCTTGAAAATTGAACGCGGTTCACTTTACCATTTATGAAATGTGAAAAATTTTGGGAAGATCGAGCAATTCCTTCGTGAGTTATCGCGTACGAAAAATATCGTTCCGCATTTGCTCAAACACACATTTTTGAAACTCATAGATTACGCAAATAAAGTTCTGAAATAACGATTCAAGAGGTTGATTCTTAATTCGTCACAAAGTTTTCTCTCCGAGAAAGAAAATTCACTACATATACGTATTTTCATATGAGCACGCAAACATTTTTGCGATTCAACGCTTTTCCGCAAATGGTTATTGATCCTCAAACTGATTTGAATAGAAAATAAAATTAATATGGAAATTGAATAACTTACTCTATGTAATAAAGGTCACATGAGAAATTGGCATGAGAAATCACCTGAGAAGTCACCTGAGAAATCAGGTGATTTCTCAGGTGATTTCTCAGGTGATTTCTCAGGTGATTATTTGCAGTAGGGTGTTTTCTGTGTTGTTCCATTATCTAATGCGCTTCCTCCTCAATCCTGTTCTTCATTTTGTATTCACCGAAGTCTGGTATTGCTTCTTTGAAAGCTCCTTTTTCTGTACCACCTAGCTATTTTAGCTTGCCCTTGCACAATTTTTCTCCCATTTGGTTGCTTCTGTTTTAGTTATTCTAACCTATTATCTCACTTCATGATCATCGTGTCTTCTAATTTTTTTTTACCTTTTATTCCACTTTTCATCGCATTCTTTCTAAAACTGGTTAAGTCTTATTTACAATTTTCATCTGGCATGTCTGGGAACCTATCTTCTACTTCCTTTTTTTCCTGTGATATTATATGTCTCGCGCGAATCATCACTCCATTGATCGTAATTCTCTGATATTACTGCCTAAACCTTGCGCAAATTGTTTTTAGTTTCTTTCACATTTCGTCTTTTTTACCTTTTCTGTGTTAATCTGCATTATATGTCAACTTCAGACAGTTTATCCAAAAATTCCTTTCCCTTTACTTCTTTCAATTTCACGTCTCTTTATTTTTACTCAATTTTTGGTTTCGATAGCATGTTGTAGTAATGCCTCATCTACGTCTATGCTTTGTGATATTTTTGTTCATATAAATTATCTAGATACCCTTGCATAGTCTAAATAGATGTCTAACCGTCTACTAAGCATAGATACAGTTAATTTTAAAACATAAATTATGCTTTTTTTTTTTACTTTGATCAGTTGAAAAGTTTGCCCTTGTGGTTCGTATCTCTACCGTTCTTTCTTTTTCGTTCCATTTTCCTCATCCTCTAAAGCTAAACAGCTCCATATATCGCATATTTGTGTGTACTCAAGAATAACCTCAAAAAGTTTCCGATGATTTCGAGTCCCGCCACCCTAATACTTTCTCTGTTAGGTTTATTTATCTGTAATTGAATTCTTACCACATATCTATTTCTCGTCGTTTAAAATTAGCAAGTTTATTCAGTATTCAATATTCAATAGGCACAAGAGTATTTGATTAAAATTGAAAAGAGTTCAGCTCGTTAGTCAAAGTAATCTATTCAATAAACTCGATTCTTTTCACTCAACGTATTCTTGAATATTCATGAATGAATTCCAGACAACTATGATGATCTGAAGTAATAACGATGGAAAAGTCATGCGTAACGAGAATAGTCGGCAAATTGATTCAACTCCCGAAGTAATAAATTGGCCCGGAATACGAGTAATTTTTCTGTAAGCCAAAAATAGAATCTATGTAAATCGTGATTGTGCAGCAAACAATACGCAAAACTCTCGATAAGCCATGAATGTGCCAATCGGAATTTCCCAGCCAGAATTCTATATCCAACGAGAGAGGATAAAGTTGTTGGAAGATCGAATTCCGTGAACCTCGTAATCTGGGATGCCACTGGCCTGGACCAGATAAGGCGTGTAAATCTATCAAAGCTTCGTGACGTGTGTGAAGCTTCCGAACACACGGGAGCCATTCGTAGATATTATCCACACTCTTGACAATAGATGTGTCTATTGTACACAAAGCGGGCGCTTGGAACTCAACAGACATCCGAGCATGTGATCAATTGCTTTCACAGACTTTTCGATAGTCGCATAAAGTCGTTTTTTTGCATGAATATTTTTCCATTGGTTGCTCCAAATATTTTCTCAAATTCAAATTTGGATACAGCCGAAATTCAACGAAACTCATTACACTGAATTTCAAATTGTCATTTGAAAAATTAATCAACACATTGGGTGTGATTATAATACACAATGGCAAGACGTTTTTTGAAATAATTAGACTTTGTACCACACTCGTGGGCTTGCACAAAAGCGTATTTGTCGTTTTACGTTTGTTCCGTATCGATCGAATCTCATATTGCCTAATTAACGTTACCATTGATGAAGTTTCCGTTGAATCTCAACTTTTTAACAAGTATATTGTGGCTGTAGAACATAGCTACACACTAGTGAGTCATAATATTTTATCATGTGATTTAACTGAAATATTCGACAATAGAATACTGTACGTCCTGCCTACTTTAATGATTATACACGCTGTTGCACATTTGTCAAGAGAATTCATCATCTTTGGATAATTTAACTCGAATATTATATTATATTTCCTGAATGCTTCTTACTGCTCCATAATGCATCAGTAAAAGAGAGAATTTACCCATAATGAATCATATAAGAATTTGCCTACCACATTTCTGTGTTCGAAGTGAATGGAGAATGCTCTCTCCAGATTATTCAATGTTTCATTCATACATTCATTAGAATCTATAATAACTTTTACAGTTGTCAAGCTACGCAATACTTTGAAGTTTACTATTTAACGAATTTCCATGTGAGAAAGTTAGTTGCTCTAGAATTTAACTTTCAAAAGACACATAATCTCCCACTCGTAGAACTCTGAATGGAACATTTTCCTCAAATACAAGAAAATTATTCATATATGAGATTGAGTGGGAATCAATTCAAGATGATCCAAATCATGAAATTGATTGTGAAAAAATTCAAATACATCTATATCCAACATTGTTTTATACTTTAAAAATGAATAATTTATCACACCCACAAGTAGTAACGATAATTTTTGATTCATCAGGGTTGGTGAACTTTTTCAATGATTTGTTCACCAAACCTGATTAATCGATATTCATGGTTTAAACTTTTTTTAGCTAATTTCCAAAACCCCATGATCAGCATTCAATCAAAGATGTCGTGCCAGATCTTGAAAGCTTCAATTACTGAAGCTGCTTGTGGCAGGCATAAATCTTTAAATCACACGTCACGGTAGCAGAATGCACTAATCCAGGTGGTACATACATACCATACATTACACGTGAATAGTGATGTATGCTTTCATGCGAGCTGGGCGACGTCGGATGCCTAATGTGTCGCGATCACCATTTGCAGCTCGGAACGCTCGATCGGCACATACGCATTGTTTGGCATCAAGTGCCACTTTACACGCCATTTGCTGCTCATGCTGATTAATGATTTCTGTGCACTGTGCAATTAGAAACTAGATGTTATCGTATCGACTGCATTGAGAGACAAATTCAGTGTGTTTTATTCCAATCAAAAACTAACGTAATGGTAATTCTAGGAGAATTATGTCAGCGATGAAAATAATTTTAGTAATTAAAAAAAATATCAATCTGATTTCCCATAAAAGTTTCTTAGAGACGAATTTCTGATCAGAGGACTGATCAGAATCAATTGCCTGAGCCCATAACCTAACCACAGTTATGATGAAACTAAAAATGAAATAAAAGGAAGTTTGAAAATGAAAAGATTTCTTTATAATTAGATACAAAAGGGTATGCTTCCAAATAATTGTCAACTAGTTCCACGTATAGCTAGACTGCAACGTAATCAACATACAAATCTATCGAGAATGAAGGTCAAACTGAATTTCCTATATTATACCTGCGAACATTCCACAAGGGCGGAATCATCGCGTCGCTTAAAACAAGTGCACCGGCAAAGGGTGAAAAACTGAAGAGACAAAAGTAGCCGTGCGAATGCGATGCTTGGCGTAAACGGAGAGTTGATATGCGCGTCGAGTGGCGGCACTTATATAGCACAGTTGCGGGAGACGGCTAACGAAGACGAGCTGCCACGTCAACGGCTGGGCGGGACGCGTCCCCCAGCTGAACTGAATTTCCCCCGCTGCGGGAGGAAGATGGAAAAAAATCGGGCCAAGGTGGCGCACTCGCGCATCTGCCCCGAGTCACGCGTATATATAATAAAGCTCGACATTTTTCTTCATCCTCGAGGTGCGCTCGCGCGCGGCGTCTCTCATTCTTCTCTTGTTACAGCTTGTCAGAATTCCCCATTGTGCTCGTTCGCCACTATTCTCTTCCCGTTGGACCTTTGATATTCGCTCCGTCGAATCTTGCGCATGTATTTAGCAAGATTAAAATCATGGGATCGCACACCGCATGTGATGCTGTGAAAAGGTAATTTATCAATTTTCTATTGAATCAGTTCAAACTTATTAGCAAACTTCCATCGAATGGAAATCCAATTCGAATGATATCGAATGAATAAACTCGGCAGACAGATTGTACGCTTCTGTAAGACTTTCCATTCAATCATCTTATTGTGTTGGATTTGACGTGCTTCTACTGTATGAATCAGAGTTTCCAAGCATTGTTATCGAAAATCATGACTCATTTTACGACAAGGATTTTTTTCTTATACTCCTCATGGCTATATATCGAGTCAGCCAGCTCCATTTGATCTCGTCGTAGCCCCAAGCGTGCTTCCCGACGTAGAGGCCATTGCGCGAGCAGTACCATTCGCGAGCTATTATATTATACGGCTTCGTGGACTCGAGCCGAAATCTTCATGGTTGTTGCGGTTTATTGCAGTTTGCTACTCTCTGTTCATGGTCACTATATTCTTATTGGCAAAACTCTATTAGAGCAAGCTCTATATCCGTATTGGACACACATGCATGACTCAAGATTACGTATCCGCGAGGGTGGCACACACATTGGCTCCTCTGATTACAATTGAGATTAGAAATGAGCCCATTATCAGTTTATATACTCTGTAATCAAGGATTTTAAAACTGTGAAAAAATTCTCCATAAATTACATTGAAACTTTATAAGTATATAGCTATAATAGTTAGCACAAACTTTGGGTTACCAATCGAGAAACTTCACGAGATGATTTTTGAGTACCCGGAAAAATAGGATTTCGGATTCAAAAGAGAGCTTCAATATTTTTTGTTGTAAATGCGCAGGGAATAAATAATTCATTATGAAAGCAGAATATATTTTTCATCAAGTTTCATGAAAAATTATTAACTCGGCTCAATGTGCAGCAGAATTATCTACATATTTTATTCAGAAATTATACAGAACTCTTAAATCATACCCAGCTAAAATTTTCTTCAGTCTTTTCATGTCGAAAGCACTTACGACTACAAATTATGCCACAATCAGGAATGATATTATCATAATCTCATGCGTCTTATTCGTTCATATTTTTATCTCAACACCATAGTCGTTCAAGATACCAGTGAAATATGGAAAAGCGTACTTAGATTTTCAAATCAACGTTGTTAGTCGAATTCTTTAAGATTCCACGTCATTGTAAATTTCTGTTCTAGATCAAGTTACCGTATTAAAGTCGAGATAAGTTTTAATCTTATTCATTAAGAAGATGAAGAATGTCAAAAAAAAGTTTTGAATCTGAAGGGCAGGGTTGCATTTAAAACACGCAAAGTTATTCATTTTTTTAATCAAGTATGAATGCACTGAAATTATAATATCGGAAGAAAGATGGCAAACTAAAAGCAGTTCAATGATAATGCTTGTAACATTGAATTCTTTCTGCGAATTCCAGTTCACAATGTATTTGCCAATAAATATTATAAAATGTTTCGTTTTAATACAACCCACAAACACGCGAACTCTTACTTATTTTGCTTGGAATATGCGGAAATTTTTTTTCTTTTCAGCATAATCGGTGACCTGAAAATTTACATGCTAGGGTATAAGTAAACTAATATCGACTATGATATCGGAAGACAGCAAATCGCCCGCATATATTATATAATACGAATATATAAGTTTAATCCACTTCAACAGGTTTCAAACTACGAAGCCCAGTGAAGTGGGAGGTTCTGGATCTCCTCGAGAGATTAGTCAAACGGAAACCAGATAAGTCTTCATTCGATATTACAGTTGCACTGTTTGTGGAATAATTATTCGATTATGGAATTAGTTGAATATAACTATTACATCACATTACTGAAAGTCGGAAAATTGTGTAGTAATCTATGTATATAACTCGGGACAATAATACGAATATTATTTCAAACAGTCATGAATCAATGTTGAATTTAAGAAATATTATGGAAAATCGTAATTTGCAAAGTTAAAATACATTCTAATCTAGCCACCAATCAATGAAATCACGCCTATGCAATTGCTTCACTCACCGAATCATCGTATAATTATGTGGAAATATTGGACGCACGGGATGCCATAGATTAATGCAATTAAACTCACGAAATAGAAAATGAAACTGACATTATCTGCTCATACCAATTGCTCAAAGCGTGCGTCAAACGCTTACACCAGCCGTAATGAAGCTGCGAATGATTTCCGACTCTATTCGAATTCCATCAAGGATAAAACTTTCCGGGATTACACCGTGGTACGTTCGCTCGACGCACGAGAGGAAAAAAGGAAGATCGATTCAATTAAATGAAACGTCAAAGCTCAGTGGGGGGGGAGGATGTCGGACGGGACAAAATTAACGCCAAAAACAATGGACGCGAAAAATGCTCGCTCGGTTTTGTCATACCGGTATAGAGCCTATAATTCAATCGAGTGCCGCACCGCGACCCACGAAATTTCCCCTCCTCGTAACGACAGCTGCTCCTCGACTCATTTATTCGGGATCGACGACGCGCAGCGGGCTGTATAACGAGCACGCATCAAGCGGCCGCAAAGCGCCAAATTTATTTTCACCCCCTCGCGGCCCGGTGACACGTAAAATCCCCGCGTCCGTCCGATTCTTCCGATATATATTCCGCGCCGGGTGAAAAGCGAGTTTGACCAAAAAAAAAAAGAAAATACGCGTCGGACTGATAAATTTTGAAGAGCCACACGAGTAGCGGCCGCGAGAGTAGTGCGCGTGTGCGCGCGACAACGGCGACGAAGTTATGTGCGCACGCCGCGTATAATTTCCGCCGCGTCCGCGCGCTCGTGCAGGTGGTTCGTTGCAGGGCGCGACGGCGAACGAGGAAATATACCCGCGCATTATTATTTATCGCTGTGCGCGCCGCGGTCAGAAAAATCTTACGCGTGTGTACTCTCTCTCTCTCTTTCTCTCTCGGGGTTGAAGCTTGACGCGGCTACCGTGTTTCCTTTTTTTCACTTCTTTTTTCCCTGGCGCAACCAAGTTGCCGGACGATTTTTTTCAACTTTGTCGGGGGTATTTTAATTTTACTAGCGCACGCGTTACTCGAATATGACTTCGGCTGACCGAGACAACACTTGGGATTTGGGTCTCGGAATTAGCTGAAACTTCTCGAGATGGTTTGTGGTTACCCAAACAGATGGTACCGTCAGTCATTCATTCTGCCATTTCGATTTTACGACGATATCATATTTTTTCGTGCATAAAATCAGCATACTGAGCGATCTATATACCGGAGAAATCGGAACGTTAAAACGAGCAACTGCAAACAGTTCCATTGCACCTCCAAAATGTGGGAATTGGGGACACAAATGTCAAGTGGTTTCCTGACGAGTTACACGAGTTAGAAATTATCATCGCGACCTACGTTGAGCGAAATAACTTACCCGCACGCAATAATATTGTGGGAAGTGCAACATTCCTGAGAACTTCCACTTCTATTACCGAGCATTTCATCATTACGTCACATAGTTATTATGATTGAATTCCCACGTTTACATCTCGAAATTGGATCTTTCACATATGTCCAACTACTCCTGTCGCAGTTAATTCGTTACATAATCGTATTAACGTTTCGGAGAGAGAGAGAGAGAGAGAGAGAGAGAGAGAGAGAGAGAGAGAGAGAGAGAGCGAGAGACTCGCTGAATGTTGAATAACGAACACTACGTGCCCAGAATACCGGCGATTCAATTGCCTTTGATTTATTCATTTTTTCGCATTCGGATATTGTATTGGATGATTTTGACACGGCTCCATTATCCTAATGAATTCATTAATGCGCTGTTATTCAAAATCAATGAGCGAATTTTAATTGTTTCGTTATGATCAAATTATCGATACTGGTCCATTATTTTTATCGACGTAGTTATGGCTATAACGAAGCGAATCTTGTCATTGTCTGTATAATTAAATGTACCCGTATCCGACATTTGAACGATCGAAATTTTCCGGTTGAAAATATGGAAACAGAATGGAATCACTCATGCATTCGATAAAAGCCACATCATTATCGCACTGGCGTATTCAAGTGGGTATCATAGCATCCACGATTAACACGGATAACGTAATGTTGCTGAAATAATATAATGGCAGATTAAATTGGCTAAACAAAACCGTCAAATACTATCGTGATTATCAACCAAAATATCCTTCGACATTGAAACAACACATGAACTAGACTATAGGATGTGGTTATGACTACCCCCTAGTGTTTCATATCAATGGGATAACATCATGGATTATGTTATTTCAAGTCGTCGATGCGTCGAAAGTCGATTCGGGTGATAATTATGGTGATAGAAATTATCACGAATACTTTTCCTCTCGCGAATTGATTTTATTGATCTCATTTGAGCAATGTTATTTATTTTTCATAGATTACGTTGCCCCTTTACCCCCTTACGATGTAGTCGGGTAATTTCCCATCGCGGGTGACACAACGTTCCACTACCATCCGGTCGGTGTCGCTGCTGATCTGCCTGGCGAACCTTGGCGGCCAAGTGCAAACGAAGAAATCATCCTGTGAATGTATGGACTATCCCGGAACAGTTTACGCATGCAGCGAGAGTCGACGACGTATCGCTGGCCCCCAAAGATATTCCCTCGATACGTCCGAATAACACCGGGAGCTTCGCCCGATCGACGGCTGCCACCCCACGATTCTTTCCCCCTGCCATTCCGGTCCAAGTATCTCAGGGAAAAGTTTTAGAGTGTCCGTCACGTCACCGACTCGGCGCTTCCGCCCCGTGGAATCCACAGCAGCTTAATATTGTCTCGGATCATCGGGGAGCGCAGGATTACTAAGTTCACGCTCGGGCGAGAAGTTATACGGCTCGATCGTCGTATATACAATAAGGAAGACTAGTGTGTCGCCATGCCTCCTTCGATGTATTCCGTTTGGCATAAGGCGCTGCTCGCGGCTCCGGGGGGGGGGGGGGGTGGCTCCCGCTATATACACACACCATATCGAACCCAAAATTCTGCCTCGAGTATACTGATTATGCCGCGCGCCGACCACCGTACATCACTCGAGCGATTAACACATATATATATACATACCCAAGGCCGGGCGCCAATTCGTTTGACACTTTTCTGCCTTCACGCGCGACAGCTAAATCTACCGCTTATTCCATACATGTTCGACTTGTCTTTCGGCGAGGGCCGTGGCGCGGGGGAGCGCCGTCCAATTTTGTCACGGCCGGCGAAATAATACAGCGGCGTCGAGCTGACGAATCAACAAGGAAACGTTGTAATGTATGTGCGGGCGCGGCCGGGGAAAAACAACGAAGGCCAAGGGCCGATCGTGCTGGTGGATTACGTTACCAGAGGATCGACTGAAAAAAAAAAATCAATCTCCCGATGAGAGATCGTCGGCCCGTCCACCGTCGTACAAGAAAAAAAAAAAGAGTAAATTTATAACTTGTATAATTCACTTGGAACGGTCCTTCCAAGTGTTCTCTACCCGGAGGATCACGTCGATTCCGCGAGAGGTCTTTGAGAAAGCGGCGGCGGTCGACATCCGCATCCTTTACGGCACATCGTAAAAATGTTGAATTTAAAACACTCGACGTGATTTCCGCGCCATATACTTTTCCGAGTGATTATTCACAGCTCGACAAGCCGAACGATCGTAAATATTAAGGGAGGCGGGGAAAGGGCCAGTTGGCGGAGACCACATACATATATATGTATAGATAAACCATCTCAATGTGAAGAATTCAACCGGCGGGAAATTTTGATTTATTGCGTTGCCGCGACACGTCGCTGCTATATGCTTCTTATATCCGCAATAATGTATCCTGCCAAGTACGTAACTCGCTCGAGAATATGGACGTGATCGCACAATATGAAAAGAGATCGTGGGATACGTACTGTTTTTGAAATATTTCGCGCTACTCATCGCGTCGCATTCAAATCCACTCGGGCTCTCCTGCGTATCCGTCGTGCTCCTCATGCTTACGCGGCGCAATATGCGATCTTGCGGCTACGGCCTCTGATTCGCACAAAGTATTTCGAGGAGCAGCGAGGAGGATAATAAATCATCGCGGATATAGTGACATCGAGAAAAATAGTCGAGGGTAATGGGAAGTGTTGTTGGCAAAGTCTGATTAATCCGATGATTTTTTTGCTCGTATTCGAGTATTATTATCAACGTAAATAACGACGAATTCTCCAGTCGAAACTAATTGGTTTAAACAATACATATGTTTCTTACTGGAATTGGGTTCGTTTCTTTAATTGCTCTCGAAAGAGTTTCATTTAATTTACTTAAAAAAGCAACCTGACGGATTTTAAACGGAAAAGTACCGAAAAATTGAAAAGTCTCTCTGTTTTTCTATTTTATGGACACGTAGTATCGAGCTCCAACGTTCCGGAGAGGATTATTTATTACAGGACTCTTGCAGCATATACTTTTGGAAAAATTGATCATTTTTATGGTCTTCTAGCCACCACACTAGATCCGGCGTCTCTAAGGATATCCAATTTTATATGAGATGTTTCGTGAAGTACGGTTGTCAATGAGGAGCATGATGAGAGCTTAAAAAAAAAACTTACACGTCACAAATTTTTATGCGAAACCTGACATTTTTGGAATGTCGCAGTGAGTGTGCAAGTTTTGGGAAAAAAATTATCTAAAAGCTTCAGCTCTAATATCCACGAATATCTACGATTAAAAACAAAATTAGATTCGGCATCCAGTAAAAAAAATACATCAAATTTTTTTTTCAATGATGTGTATTTTATTACTCGAAATTCATAGTGCTTTTGAAAGGCATGACAATGAAGTTCTTACCACACGGAATCAAAAGAGCCGATTTGGAGTAAGGATCCCGGTTTTGATTAAGGAATCCGTCGTCATTCCCATTGAGAATAATACTCGATGACAAATGAAAAGTTATGCGCGGGCGACCTGGGTTAATTAACACCATCAATCATGGTTCAAGCGTTTTCATTTTTCGGCAGTGGAGCTCGTTACGCTCGAGACTGTATAACTCGATGGAAATGTCCACGCGCACGCGGCCTGATTATTTCCCCCGTTCGCGCCACTCGAGAAAGGCAAGAACGAATGATTGATGAGTCTCCCCTTCTGCGGCAACTCAGTTTGGCGTTGGCGACCGTACGAGCGGCATTCACATAACAATTCGGCCTCGCGCGACAAATTTCGCGATACGAAAATGAATAATTGAGCTCCCCAGCAGCGGTAGTAGGAGACACTCTCGGCGGCGAATTTCGGGGGTCTTTATAATCGGGCCGATTCGGTCGTGTGAATTTCCTTCTACACTGCGCGACAGGCAAATACGAGAATGGGGGTGGAAAGGGCGAGCGTTCGTTAATCCCTCGGGAAATTCACGGAGCTCGATGAAAAGTCCGATCGAAAATTAGGACACAGGCCCCGAGTGGCGAGTTATTGGAGTCAGGGAGTGAGAGTCAGAGCAATGATTGTTCGAGAGCGGCGCTAAAGATTCCTTCCCCTCCCTCCCTCCCTCCCTCCCCTGAAGATAATTTTTGTGTGCTCGCATTCGAGTTGATCAAAATGCCCTTCGAGCGAGGTAGATCTCTACGAACGGGATAATGGCGAACGACCACTCGAATGGGAAGTTCATCATCGAATATCCAGCGAGAGTTTCTAGGAATAAAGAGCTCGTTACTGTGGACCACGCTAATGGCTCAAAGGTCTGCGAATCAAAAATGAGCCGTACGCAGCTCACTTTCGTTCGCAGAGCTGAAAAAACTTTTCCAACAGCCCATTCAACTAATCCGTGCGTAACAATGGCTGCACAATAGGACGGAGCTTCGAATTTCTCTCTCCGAGAGCATTAATCGTCTTTCGGAAAAAAATAGAGCGAAATATCTCTTCCGTGCAATTTACAACTCGCGCCGTGCGTCCTCTCGCTCTTGCAGATTAACAGCTCGACCCGAAAAATCTGTCCCGTGCCAACAAAGCGTTTTGTGCATCTCCTCCCGCGTCCTCGCGGATCCACCGCTCACTTAAATCACTCGCAGAGCTAAAGAGAAGTATGAATAACCGCGCGCTCGCGGGTACGGAAAGCGGGTATTTCCAAAATAAACCTCGTTGATCACCCGCGGAAAAAAGCTCCCCTCGACTCGCCCACTCGGCGAAACACATATATATACACGTATATAGAGAAAATCGCTCGACAGCGAGAGTCTCTCGCTGAACTGCCGCGCGCGCGGTCGCGCGTAACTTTCGGCTGTTGATCTTTATAGCTCTCGGGCCGTGCCGCCAACTTATTCACATGCAAATTATAATCGATCGATAATTCACAGCCATACCTTACGCGTCACCCTACTCTACGCCATAACCTATGTGTATATACATACATGTGCATATATACACTCTTGCGTGCGGTTGCGGATATTTCTTACACACCTACGCCGCAGCGACGGGACGGGTTTAATGAAAAACACGGCGCGCGCGGAGCGTATCACGGCTTGAATTTTTACCGGCGAGGCTCTCCCGCATCGCGTGTGTAACGCGAAGCGCGCATGCGATCGTTTGATGGCTCTCGCGCGGGCTATCGAACCTATACCCCACGGCCGACCACACGCGAATGAGATTGCTCTTCTGCGCCGGGGGGCTGGTTAACAAGTTCGCGCTCATTGCATTTTTAATCCGCTGCAAAATTGTCACGTGTTTGCATTATTTTCCAGATGTTCACGCGCCTCGCCGCGTCGTTTTACTCGTGTCCGGGCACAACTGCGTTTCGCTATATATACACACACACACATAGGATCCGTAGGCAGATGTAATAAAGGCCCCGTCTGCAATATGCACGGAAATCGTCTTCTGTGTACGCGCTCGGGAACTTTAACTCATGCGAAATTCCCTTTGGAAAAGTACAGAGCAGTCCCGCGAGCGTGAAAACTTCAAAGGATCCCGTTCTCGCCCTCTCGCTGCGTTGCCAAACTCTTCATGAATTTTCATTCTCGTCCGGGGTAACTATGAAAGAACACTCAAACTCTGCGAGCGAACCATCCATCCGACGAATCGAGCCTCCCAACTGATGTTCTCCAAACTCAATGGGATAATGTAAGTTGGATAATTGCCAGAGACGGCTTGTCCAATTTTGGGTAACGGAAACTTGCAAGAGAGTCTTTCACAAGAAAGTGATTACCTCTCTCCCTCTCTTTCTCTCTCTCTCGCTCTCTCTCTATAGAGTGAACAGCCTTTGTATGTGCTACGTTTTCTCTCGATACCCTTTACAAAATATTGTTTCTCATATTATTGAAAAACGTTTCGCCAGCAAGGTTTACTAGCACTAATAGTCAGGCTAAATTTATTTAAGAAAAACACGTGATACATAATACTACCGGTGAACAAAACAATCGAAGAAAAAACAAACTATCGCTTTACACCAGTTTTATAATCAGTTTGCAATGGCTTAAGCAATGGCTTCCACTGTCATTGTCGATTATTGTAATTAATTCAGCCTAATGAGCTACTAGTAAACCTTGCTGGTGAAACGTGGCAAATTATGTAGTGGAAGTTGTACATTTTCATTTTCCAAAACCCGTTGGATTGGCCCTCCAAGATCGTGTTTTCGTGTATTTTCTATTGTTTCTCATCTTGGCTCCGTATAGCAGCGCAAAAATGAAGTGATAGAAAAACGTTTATTACTCTGTAAAAGTTGTTTCCACTGTCTACATGAGGAACATGTGAACACGTACGAATTTCGCATCGTCGATCTCACTGAAGGTATAAACAAACCAGGCCAGAATATTATTGAAAAAGTTTCATGTAAACGAAAAAAGTACATATATGGAGAGCGATGAAAAAAACGTTGATGGCACGATCGAATTTCCGGGAGGCAGGGGGAAGGCCAGGATGAAACTGCGCGACACGTGGCTGACATTCATTGAATCGCGCGACGGGTTGACCAAGCAGATGGTATATATTTGCATGTAAACTCGAAACCACGCTGGCGTGGACAACAGCGCCAATCCGCGCATGTATATACGCGCGTATTTTTCTGTTTCCCTGGTAATATATACAAGCCGATTTTCCGGTCGGACTTGAAAATTCAATTATTGTCAGCCGGGTCGAGAGAGAAAGAGAGAGAGAGAGAGAGAGCTCGAATGCGTCCAGACAGATGCGGAATATCTTTTCTGCGTGCGGCGACACTCCGGAATATTGTTGCTCGCGAGCCCACAGATAGAACGCGAACCCATCTCACCGCGGGTATTTCTCCCCGAGCTTCTTATCTATACACGAGAATGGAAAAGTCTTTCCTTGTGGAGACACGCGAAACATCCCGTCGTCCCGTCGAAAGAAGATTCGAGCCGTAAAGGCTCGACCGGACATTCATTTTCGAAAAAATATGTCAAAACGCCTCGATGCAAGATTGAATTTTGTATGGAGAACGCACGACCGCGGCGGCTGCTCGGCGGAAAAATACGAGAGAGAAAAGTTTCATCAAACTTGGCGAGCAAATATAAATAGACGAGTGGGAGACCTACACACACATGCGCGCGCGCTCGCACGTCAAAGAGAGA
This sequence comes from Aphelinus atriplicis, assembly GCA_020882685.1. Classification (NCBI taxonomy): domain Eukaryota; kingdom Metazoa; phylum Arthropoda; class Insecta; order Hymenoptera; family Aphelinidae; genus Aphelinus; species Aphelinus atriplicis. The sequence goes on along the minus strand of CM037075.1, from coordinate 19,153,366 downwards.
GAGAGAGAGAGAGAGAGAGAGAGAGAGAGAGAGAGAGAAAACCGACAAGACCTTGCGCAAACCTCGCTTCAAACTTTCCGTCGAGATTCCTCTGAATATGCATACACACAGGGCGAAGGGCTGGGGATGGGAGCTGCTGCCGGCGGACGAGAGAGCGCCAGGCCCAATATTGTGCTTTTTGGAGATTCCACACGCCCCCGTGCGCACCTTCGCGCGTATTTGTTCTGGCTGGCTGAATTGGAGGGGGGCGTTTCGGGCTCCGTCCAACCATTTAATCACGTTGTACCGAGTAATTTTGCCGCGCTTGTACGGCTGTCCAACGGTCCGAGCGTGCCGGCTATAAACACGGCCTGGTTCTATATGCACTATACGTATTACGCTTTCCCACCACGCCTCGACCTCTGCACCTGCGCGGGTATTCAAATTCGCTGGAGGTTCCCGCGCGCGCGCGCGCACCTCAGCTTTGTAGCAGCAATTTCTCGACGGCTCCTCGCCGGGGGAAGGATCTTCCTGCGGGCGACGGATGAATTTGGCCTGGAAAGATTTTCGAGTTCGTTGTGCGCGTTTGTCGGGTGTTCTTTGTTGTTAAGCGCGCGGACAAAAGAAAGATGGAAATTGCCGTTTTCCTGAGCGAGTACACGGTACAAAGTCGGCTTGGCCGTCACTCTCGCGCTCTCGTCTCGCTGCAGCGAGAAATTGCATGATGTGTATACTTTTGGAAACCGTTTCCCAAATTTCATCTCAAGGCAGCTGCAGCCAATGCGTCACCCTCTACGATAGACTTGAAATTTTGAAATTTTGCAAACGGCATCTTGAAGGCTAGCTCAATACCTATCACGAACCATCTTTAGAGTTATTACCCAACCATTTTAACTTTTCAAAAATGTCAGTTAGAAAAAAACGCAAAAGGGCCAAATCGGCTTCACGTGCAGTCAATTTTGCACAGTTCCATAATCACATGTTACAGCCTCTATACGCCTATAATGTCGGTCAAATTGGCCTTGAAATAAACTCCAATCATGTTTTCATTGATATTTATTCAAACTTTTGGAGTGAAAAATGACAGGTACTGTAACGCCTGGGACCAATCATCTTGTTTCAATATTAAAAGATGACCAGAGCGTGTGCTCTATGCGCTGGTAGAGCGTTTGAAACGCTCGAAATAGGAAATATCAAAAATTGTGCCAAATTGGCTTTACTTATTTTTGATGCGAAAAAGAGCATTTTGAAGAAGATAGCAAATAGTTTTGGAAAAACTGATGTGACCAATCAAAAGATGAGATGCGTTTACACTAAAAAGAATCGTTACACTTTGAGATATGAAAATTATTTACACCTGATTTTTTAGATTGAGTGAGAATATTAAAATAAAAAAAGAAAGACAAAATCGGTTAGTAAAACTTCAAACTGTTGTAAAAGAACTTAATGGGCGGGAAACGGAGGCGGACAGATGCTCAGAGAGCAACGGAAATACGAAATCTGACAAACGTGCCAGATTAACTGCAGTGCCAAATTGTCTGCAGTTACCTTACTTTGAAATTTTTCTTTCAAATTTCCATATATATGGAGAATAGAGAACAATCGGATGATTCAATACCAATGTCGCGCACAAATGGTGTATCGTAGATTTTATTATCGTTTATTTTATCGTATAACTTTTTTTTGTTAAAATTCCGTTCGGTACTAGTTTTTAACGGTAAAAATATATCATCACAATGACGCCTTCCACGAGATTCTTATCGTATGAAAATATCACTGATTCTTTATCGACAATTTCAAGTGACATTATTCCTGTTACGGTTGTACGGTTTCCACTTGCGTCTGCGATACGTGTCGTGAGATTCCGCGTAGCGATAAAAAAAAGCAAGTAATTCTTCGATTTCACGCTGTAAAATGTGTTTCCTCCTCTGCGAGATGCATCGTTGCAAGAGTTTCAAGCTCCCTAACTACGGAAGATATACACGTTGTATCGCTCTCGATTCGCAACGTTCGATAAATAACTCGTTAAGGAATTCCAGATGCTCCGGCAATTTATATTTGATTTTTTCGGCAAGGATCAGTTCCCGCGCTCGGCAACGTAGCAATCCGCGAGTCTCTGGCCCGGTCACTCTTAGAAATTCCGACTAGACTGGCTTTTCTGGGGAAAAAGAAGCAAGAAGGCGGAGGGGGCGCGCCAAGAGAAACGAGACGAAAGCGCGCGCAGCGAGATAATTCCGAAATAAGACATTAATCACCCGGTGTTCGGGGCAAAGAATTCGAATAAGAAGCGCGGTATATATACACAACCGTGCAGCCCATCGCGCGTCTTCAAAAAGCACTTACAAAACATCTGCCGGCACCTCGAGATCTCTCGCGGGTTTTACGAGCTCGCGCTCTCTCTCGCGCGCGCTTTCCGATTCCCTCGTCCATATATATAAATATACGTTGGCCGCGGGGAGTATCGAGATGCTGGAATAAAGTCGCGGCCCCGCGGTCGGAGGTTTTTAATTCCTGATTTGGCCGCCATCGCCAAATGCTAATCAGACCCTATAAGAGTTCCATAAAACTCGGCAAGAGTCGAACTGGTAATAGCATTAACCAAGCTCGAGGGAGTCAAGGATACTTATACCCTGATCCTCTGCACCGTCTCGGCCCGCACTCGGCTACGTCTCTAATTCCTTTTAACGGTCTCCTCCGCTCCCCTCCGCGGGTCTCTGTCTTCCACGACTCAATTTCCGATCAAGCTCGTTTTTTATCGTTCGTAATACCTCCCAATGACTTTTCCGCCGACCCTATATTCTCGCTTCCTATTTTCCTGCTTCCTCTGTCCTCTCTCTCGCACACGCACACTTTTCCTCCTCTGTTTCTTTTCCTCTTTCTTGGCTGGATATTATACTTGCAGACTGCACCACGTTACAAACGACTCGTGCGCGAAGATGCGATCAAAGTTATAAGGCTGTAACCGATAAGAATATCCTTTTTCCCGCTCATGAGCACCTACAGCGTCTCGGGATCGACTCGCAGATAACATTTATTTTTTTTTTTCGACCATCATCGCAGAGAGCGTCAGTCGCATGCTCGTTCAACTGAAAATACTGTAGAAAGCTGTTCAGATAAGGATTGATGGACCCATCGCGAAAACTGTAAAATCGGAAATTGAGCTTTTTTTTATTACTATCATATAGTAATACAAACTTCTGTTGGAAGTGATGTAATTTATGACTGTTCGCGGTTGAGGATTGGGTTTTGTAATGATGAATGAGGAATCCAATCTTCAATTTGAAAGGTTTCCTCAATTCCTATACCGTTTGATCAAAGCTGGTTTCATAACTTACTGATTCAATTCTAGTCACTTAGGAATATATTACTCATGAAATGTCGAATAACCTCCTTTGTCGAATAAACTCCGCAAACTCTTCAAGTCATGGTCCACAAACGTGACAAATAATTTCGAGCAGTTCGTCTAAATACTCGTGCATCAATTCTCTTCAGCTATGCCGAGAGTTTAATGTTTTGAGTTTAATAATTTGGTTTAAACTATAATCTTTCCATCAACATATTTATTTAGTTATTGAGCTGTTGCAGGGTTTAAATTCTATGATTTCCTTACACGCATCAAAGAGTTTAATTTTAAGAACTTTCTGACCTATTTGTCAGTGGCTGTTCTCTTTATGATTCTGGCTGATATTTTTTCCCATACAGTACTCATAAAATCTCAACATTTTGTACTCGATAGCCAACATTTTCTAATCATTTAATTCAAGCATATATATCTAAATCTTGTTATGCAGATTTCTTCATCTTTTCCGATAAATTCTCATCGAGATATCGTTGCAAAGTTTGTCGAGCTTCTTTATAATTGACACAATATTACCTCTGACAAGAAAGAAATTTCGCTCGTCTGAGCGAAATTAGTTGGAGAATCGGACTTAGTGAAAGAGCGCAGAAAATGATTGATAAAAACCTGGTATAAACATACATTCTATACTACTAATAATAATGATAATCTGTGCCGCGCAGCTCTGCTGCAGAATTCATGAAATTCAAAGGGTGGCGCATACTGAGGTACCCAGCCCTTATCTCCTTTGATGCTCATGTGTGCATCTGCTGAGAAGCTGTATGCGTTGACCGTGCAGAATCGCACAAGCTGAGTAGCTACTTATGAATTTAATTAGTGCCATCCTGTGAAAAGTCAGGTCACGTCGCTCGGACCCACGTTAACGGTGAGAAACTTAATTTTTCAACCGATACGCACCTTCATTCTTAACTCAAAATGCTCTCGCTGTACGAAGCACCAAGTGCAAAATGACGCGCTCGTGAATACACGTGCGAGCATCTCCGGAAGCTCGTTATCACTTTGCGAGCTTTATTGTTTTTATTTGCTCGGGCGAAGAATTGGATGCGTATTGCACTATTTCTCCGTCCCAGCGCGAATAATTGCGCGCTTTGTTAGTACCACGAGCGAGCCCGGCCCGGAGAAATTAGCGAGCGCCGGAAGGAACGTAAACGATATTTATTGGTGAACTTGCTTCGTCCAACCGATGGCCAGGCTCGCTCACGCGCAAGTTCGCATTTGTTTTGCTGCGATCAAGTGGATTTCGTGTCTATATTCCTTATACTTAGTGTGCGACGATCTAGGAGGATAATTTACATTTGAAATCTCCGGCGATATTAATTTCTCCAACGCAAAAACAGCTCTAATTACGCTAGCGCATATAAAGTTCGCATTGTCCCTTTTGGAGTTATTCTTTATTTCGCTGGAATGAAAAATAATGCATATGTATAAGATAAAACATACCAAACGTGGAAATTAACAATTCCTCATTTACAACTAGCATAAAATGAAAATGCACTTATTCGAAGCTTAATATTAAGATAATAATTCTTCTTACCATGCTTACATAAAATTTGAATATCTGTATATACCGTTTTCAAGACGTTTTAAACATTTCAAGGCATTGAATTTGCTCTGAAAGACGGAGTAAAACGCGCTCCGCGTGGAACGATTGTAAAACGTATAAGAGAAAATGTCCCATTTTCCAGGCATACCCGGGCTTACTTTTACATTGGCTTGACTGAGAAATGAACGTAATTTGCTGCGACCGATTAAAAGATCATTAGGTAGACGGTAATGTAACCAAACTCACTCCCAAAGTTGCTCATTTTGAATGCAATACTTTCTTGTAATAGGGTGAAGATCAAACGAGTTCTTCTGAAAACTGCTCCGAGTTTTTCGTTATGTCTTAATCGAAATATTAAAATCTACTCATCGAAGAATCTGACCAGAGAGATAATTTGAGTCAAAATTCACCATGCTATCGTCATTACGTAACGATAGAATCCTACACACCGCTTTCCTGTCTATCTTGAATGAAATTTGCAATTCAAAATTTCGTCGATCCAACGTCTTGAAATCTTCGGGATTAAACTACAAGATGTACAGAATACGTATCAAAGGGATTAATGTGAGAGAATCTGTAACTACATGGCGACACGGCTTGCTTTAATTAGTAAGAGGTTTAATTAGTGTCGTGCATTTGAATGTTTTATATTAGGGTCAAGCTTGAATATAAGAAGCGTACATTAGAGACAATGTCTCTAATCCAACGGTAGGAAGGAAATTGTTGTAAGTAATTTGTTAGGCAAATTTGCATTTGCCTGTTACATTCTATAGTTTTTATAGAGATTTAATTTTGCCCATATATCGCCAAATATGAACAGTATATAAGCGAGTATATAGGAGTCACGTCGTTACATCGTCACACTTATAGCGCTGTCGTTCAAGAGCACCATATCTGAATTCCTGCAAGTGAATTTGTACTGATAGTGAAAAATCAACGATTACTAGAGGCCAAAATATATTACTAATGAATAGAATCAACAATCGATTCTATTCGTCCAAGGGTATCTGTATTCAATCCACTAGGAAACAATTTGGCATTTGGATCTCTGATCTCGATGAAATTTCTGGAGGTGGTTTACGGTTGACCAAATAGATTCCAAAATCGAGTTTCCTAGGTGGAAATCTCATACCATTCTTCTGGAGTATAATTCACTTCAACTTTCTTCACTGTGACTCTTGAATTAAGCCATAATTAAATTGCTTTCTCTCGGGAAAGACTAGAAGGACAAAGAAACAATGGCATATGCTTCATTAGCTAACTTATACAAAACAATGGCGAGACGTACGAGAGTAAGACATCGAGGACTTATACACTCTTTCGGTGGTTGGCTGCAAGCTGAATGGAGCTACATAATCTCCCGATTATTTAGGACAAGCAGCCATAAACGGGTGAAGCATGAGCAAGGCGGAGAAGCAAAATTAGAAGGGGACACCATAACGAGCCGGTATTATGCTGCAACGGGAAATTACGCGAGCCAGTTTCATGGACCAATTTGTGACTCTTTCTCCCAGCCAAGGCTGACGATGAAATTGGCAAGGCAACGCTAGTTTTTCGCAATTTCATTTCCAAACAGACTAATAACAAGAAAGATTACGGCTCTTTTCTCACGTCTTGCAGTTCCAGAGACATTAAATTACGCGCTGTGTGAATGAAAATAAGAGGGTCGACGAAGGGATTGATTGGATTCGCTTATTTTGTCGACTGTATCGTATACGCGTCTCGAATGAGATTCTCGTTTGGAATGGAGTCTGGTACTCGATGATTTTCTCCCTTCAGTCAGCTTTATCGAACTCACGTGATTACTGGAGTTTGCATAAGACTTTTTATTTATTATGTTTTATCGAGACCAATATTATTATTATGATCATCATGAATAATGTGAATTATCATTATTAATGCTGATCTTTATTAATAGGTGTAAACAAGATAATACCTTGGGTGAATATTCAATTGTCCGCATATTACATTGTTTCAAATTCCCAGTAGGATCGTGTAATTAAATCTGGAAGCCGATTCAACATCCCAATTATATGATGTTCAAATACTTCGAAAGAGATGCTCAGCAAAATTCCTGGAGTTATTTACCATTATTCCTCGTACACCACAAGAATTGCAATAACAGAGCTCCCATAGCTCACCGAAATACAAAGCATTCCGGGAACTAAATCGATCTTGTGCCCTTTTGTTCCAGGTAAGTCTCACTCTCGACATCAACGTGGAACGCTGCCAAGGCTGGCAACTCCATATTTTGATTAAGAGTGAAGGCATAATCACCCGAAACTACAAAAAATCCCGAGCTGATGAGGTTCTCAAACGGGACAAAAAGTGCGCTAATTCCCCTGTACTATAGCGGGCTTGCGCCGCATCCTTTGCACACGTGACCGAAATCCAAGATAAGAGTTACTGGAATGAATATAAGAAACTGTGGCAGCTATGCGCCATGCCGGGCTCGGGAGTAACATTTTTGAGCTGAAATAGAACCGGACGCGTGCGCTCGGCCGCTTGGGGGGTGGGGGGAATTCAATTTACCTCGCGCTCCGGACGCTAACCGCTATGAGTGCAGCAACCCTGTCAAGCGGTGTTCGATCTAGTTTCTATACAACAGCTGACATTCCTCGAATTGCCAACCTACGCGTGTGCAGAATAGCTTCAAAAGAGGATTTCGTGTAGCTTTTTCCAGAGCAATGATACTTATTTTTTTACCTTCAAAATCGTCACATGAAATTATATTAAAGAGGAAAATTGATCGTTTAGATAATTAACAGTGGCGTTCAGCTTTTGCGATTCTTCCAAGCAATTTCGACTTGTAGTTTATATAAACTTCGCCAAGTTTTCGAAGCTTTCTCCAAATTTCCGCTACCGTAAATGAAAGTTTCGTCAGCTTTATCGAATCTTCAAAATCTTCTTCCGTGAATGAATTCTTCCTATCCTTTCAGTGAATACCTCGGCTAAAGACATTTGCCAGCATTTGCTCTCATTCAATTCTATACAATGATATAATTCGATCAATATTCAAGCTATAGACAGACGCGAGGTGGGGATCGTGGTGCATATGAGACATGTTGAGTTGAATTCGAAACAACTGAGAGCTTGGCGAACCAGATGCAATGGCCGAACACGGGGCAACAACAACATCGGCGGGCCAACGATCGGCGGCGCGGGCGCTTCGACAACCGCCTTACGTGTGCACCGCTCAACCAACACCCGCACATTCGACCGAGTCCGCGCTCGTAACTTTTCTCCACTTCAATTCCGTCGTCGTTTCGAACTTAAAAGCCGAATCGCCCGTGCATGTCTTGGCCACGGGGTGAAATATCGCTCGGCAGCGGGACAGTGAGCGTAAATCTAACGCCGCCATGGTTATATATAGGTCATTCTCACGGAACCGGTATTTTCCATGTCCTCGACAATCTGAGCACCGAAAAGAATTGTTTACCATCCCGAGAGTGGCTATTCGTGATTCAAATCAATTATGTTTTCCAAGTTCGAACGGTATACAGTTACAAAAGTTGTTGTGTGCTTTCGTTGATTTATAAAAAAAATTACAGAAACATTTTTCTATTTCAATCTTCTATTTTTGCAATTTTACTCCGAAACTGAATTTCGTATTTCAAAGATTTTGCCTATTTTTACGGGTCAAAAGTGCTACAAAAACAGGTTGAGATCGTTGTTTAGACTTCGCTCACCAATCAGTTGTCTAACCAATCCTACATCAACAATACAATGGTAATGACGAGTAAAATCATAAAAGAGAACAAGAATTGCGTAAATTTTGTTGTCATAATTTTTAAGATTGTCATAATGAGTTTTTAATTATCGTTCAAAGATTAGGTTTCGTGAGTAAATAAATTCATACAGAAAATCAGGTTTTCCTTACTTTTGAACGATTGACAGACAAAAAATAAAAGAACCAAACTCTAGTTTCATTCTGTTCTATCGGATATACTTGTCGGATTCAGAGACGAATGTATTCTAAACTAAATCTAATGTTATCTCTGTCAACCGCGTCATTGCCATAATGACTGATAGATCATCAAAACAAGTAAATGGCTGCAGAAAATCAATTCACAACGATTTCTAAATGACCCGAGATTACTTATTACAAATATGTGTAAAATTGTCGATCTTTGAGGGCCAATCCAGAGAATCTCACATCACATCTTCTGGATTGGCCCTCAAAAATCGACAATTTTACACATATTTGAATTATGGAGGGTGCACAGCACAATATTACTTATTACATATTCCAATTTCCGACATCAAAAATACCCTTCTCACGGCTACGTCACTCCGTATACGCAGGGCAAGTTTCTAATGTAAAGGTCTAAAAGTGGCATCCTTATCAATGTCGCAGCAGGCAATAGTGTCTTGAGGACTGCGACGGTGATGTTCAACTTTCTTTGAAGCTGCAACGGCACCGTATAAATATATACATGCTCGCGCATCGTCCCGAACCAAATTCCAAACGAGCTTAGCGACGTATTACTTTGGAGCCATGTAATACGCGCCGGATTTAAAGCGGATTTAAAATCGGCCAAGCGCGAGCGAGTTGGCTTCCTATAAGCAAAGTTTTAATAAATTGAACGGTTCCTGCTCGTTGTATAGCGCCAAGAGCTTTGAGCTGCAAATATCCCGCGCGTTTAATGCCGTCACTGTGTGACACTCTGTGAAATTCAATCTCCCTTGAAAGACGGAGAGGGCTCGTTTCGTCTGGTGAATGGAAATGATTACCACTTACTCGCCATGAATCGCCGACCTTCAGAATCACGAGTCACGCGATTTTAAAATACATGCATTACTGCGTGTACAGACGATGAAAAAGAAACGAGCCAGTCTCTCGTGATTCGCGATGGATTAGTTATTCACGCTTGGTGATAATTAATTCAATTATAGAGCTGACAAATGGCGTGGGAAATACTGATCCATCAAGATTGTCGAAAGAGAGAGAGATAGAGGGAGAGAGAGAGAGAGAAAGAGCCATTTATCATAATTCTCGTGAAACTTTGCCAAGTTGAACTTGGAGTAGATCTTCATTGTCGCAACGCCCAGTAACACAATGGCTCCGAAATACCCACCAAGAAATGATAACAAACCTTGGGGGATCTCCCGGGGTGACGTTCGAATGCGGTCGACACAATTAATTTTATAATATCAACGGGTGGTCCCTTTTCATGAACCAGATCCTTCTCCCTCGCCCGACTCCTCCACTTCATGTCTCCGCCGTAAATCCCAAGCGAGCGCAAGCAAGTTTCCACGATCGAACTTTAATTTTCAGTCTCCTCAACTTTGCTTTCATTGGCCCGCGGCTGGAGTCCTCTTATCGAGCCGGAAGAAGGACTCGCGCCCGCTCGAAACTTGCAAGTTTCGCTTGCACCAACTCGTTTACCGACTTGCTCGACTTTCTAAAGGGGCGTGAACCGATCGCATCGCGCCCGATTTTTCACCACCTCCGTCAATGTCGCTTCATCATGGCAGTATAGCTGTTCGGATCGCTCGCGAGAGATATCCGAGATACTGACAAACTTCAACTCTGCCACGGACGTACGTGCAGTGTGTGTGTACGCTCCACTTTTTTGCTTCTTGTGACACCAAAGAGTACATAGACGCGGTGAAAGTTCATTTTACGATAAGAAATTGATTGGAATTCATACGCGTGTGGAAAGTTGAAGAGAATTTCCACGTGTTTTCATTCGTGTTTCGGTTGAAGATGATAAGACTAACAGAATTGAAGTGTGGAATCGATGATATAGTGATTGTTTGATGAAACAACATCAATCATAAGGAAGAAAAATTCATCGCGATCGGAGTATAATCTCACTCTCTGTATTATACTCTGGTTATACGTTATGAACTCTCGCTAGCGCTTCTTCTGTCCGAAAGCTTTGTGACGGTGCAGGGATAAATGGGTTTCACGAGATTGCAAACGATAATTCCAATATAAATTGAATGGTATCTCGAGCAAATGTGTGCATCCAACCGATTTCAACTCGTGTTATTCTCGTTTCGAATTGGAGTCTATGAAATTTATATCATTTCGAGGGACAAAAACGAAACTTTTTCATACTCAGAGAAATGAGTGGGGTATTACACGAAGGGCACGATGAAAAGTAAAAAATAATCACTCGTTGGATCTCAAGCAGTAATTTTCAGAGAAAAGTAAAATGTATCATCATAATAGCACTTGGAAGTATAATTACGTCATTATAGCACACAATGAGAATAATTTCGTTGCAGCGACAGTTTTATTGGCTAACCTTTCAACTCAATTAGGGCCAACGATACCTTCTTCACAATCATCATTTGATTCGCACGGTTTGGCACGATAACAGAGCGGAAAATGCAATCCAGAACAGAACAGTGTGAACTCTAGTGCGCGTTAATGAATAGGGAAGAAAGCAGACGCAATTGAGTATTTAAATGTCGGCTAAAGTGTCTCTGAAGAAAAAAAAACCAGCAAAAAGTAATTAGTGTCCCACTGAACCACGATATGGCTGTGGTGGGAAAAAAGACTGCAGGCGTAATCTTGGCCTCGGGAATAGCCGGGTTAGCTCGAATTACCGAGCCGTTAAGAAGCCGAGTCACGAAAAGCATTCAGAGGCCAATTGGCTCGGCGGCCATATCGTTTGCGCGACATGAAAAGGTGCCCCGCGAAAAGAGCCGTCGCCACGTAAATTGGCCGGCTCACTGCGAGCAGCTGCAGCTCCCCCGCGGCCTTTGACCGAGACTCTGCGTGCGCCAGTCGGTTCGATTTCTTTCAGCCGAGCCTTTGACTGATTTCCGCTAAAAAAACCGAACCGACCGCTTCTGAGCATGTCAAAGTCACATGTATGTATATATATACGCGTACGGTAGAAAAAAAACAGCCCGGGATAGGTTTCTCGAAGGTGGCGAAGTGAGATAAAAAACACGCTCGGTTGATTTAGACGTTTTTTTTTCGATCAAAGACAGAAAATTCTCTACATTCCAACTTCGAGTGCAACTGCACTCACCGGTGTGTGTAACAGAAGCGAAGCTCGAGAGTGACTGCAGACCCGGGGAAGGTGTTTCGCCTCTTGGTTCTGGCATTGAAATCAATTGGTACATGAAAGGGGCTGGCATAGTGGGCAGAGCTCAAATGCGAGTTCAGTGCATCTTATCTTTGGAAGGGACTAGTTGAATTTACCTTCTGACAAACTAATCTAATCTAATCTACTTTGAATGTCATTTTGTCAAAGACCCCGGCGTTTCTCGATGTTTGCGAATTGATCCCCTCCGCGAGCAGAATTCCATTTTCTCTTTGATTATATTCCAGAATGCGAACAGGTGCGAATAGAAGAATCACCCTCCGGTAACTCCGTCTGCCGAGCCATTGTTCACAAATATAGCATCATTAGTTTTATTTGCCGTTTATTAATTATACGCGAAATGTGAAGAGTACTGCATACATCGATTCTTTCAACGAATCATCCTCTAAAACACTTTTGTACAAAACTCCATCATTCCGTGAAGATCAAGTCTTCTCATACCGTGGCATTCACACGGGGGGAAATAACTGAATTGAATATAAAGAAGACGAGTAATTCTGAAAAACACTAAAGCCAAATCTAATCACAAGCTCATCTTTGACGTTGAAACTTGGTATATGCAGTTCGAGAGCACCCGGGGAAAACTTCGGTAACTGACGGCCAAAATTTCACCGTATAACCAAAGTGCGAAACTCCCGGTTGGGTAGCGAAATTGATAAGAGCCGCAAAAAGCTTATGCAGCCATGCGATTTTGGTCATGAGATCGCGTGTATCTGCGAGAAGCTCCTCAAAGTTGGCGCCTCCTTCCCGCCGTCGTTTACTAAATTAGCTCCCACCCGGAGCATTCGCTGAGCCGCGCTTGCTCGAGCCATTCGGGCTTCGTTTGAACTAAGTTCAACAGGCAATGAACGATCCAATCGCTTTTCGCCCGCTATCGGATGTAACATGTCGTCACGATGATTGCAGCTTTTGCCGCTGAAGCACCGGTTGGCCAGAGCCTTGTAGGACAAGAGTCGTTTTTCCGCCGAGATCGCTCGATCGACGTGCGCGAGCGAGCGCGCGTTTATATTTTTCTCAAAATTACTTACATAATGCCGGCCTCGTGGAATTGACCGTAAAGCGAGGCCGTTGCGCTTTAGACTCGCGTCCTAGTACGCCGTGTATACGCGACGTCGTTTGGGCACATCGCGAGGCAATGGCCACTCGTATATATACGCAATGCTATTTTCGCGCTGACGCTGCGTAAGATGCACAAACGCTCCTCGCTGCTTGTCCCTCTTGGGGATGGAGCTGATCGATCCCGTTGCGAAAGTTGATCGCCTGCCACGTGCCTGTCACGTTATTTCCCAGCATCGCGTGTCCCAATCTTTTTTGGGGATCAATCTCATTTCGCAAAAATATTCTATGTGAAATTCGCTTCCTGAGCTGATGATTTTTCCTGGCGTTTGAAAATCACCGATTTTCCATGTTGCGCTTGAACGTTTCCTTTCATTCGCAAACAGGCATACCCCGGGAATATCATGTCAAGTTTTATTTCCAACTCTTCGGGAGTCCCTTTTTTCTAGCGGACGTATTTCGAAAATCGTGGATCCAATCAGAGTTTTCGGGACCACTGCAATTACGATTCTGAGGTTGGAATTGCAAATTTAAAAATGGCGAATTCAATACGGCCGCGGCGACTTCGATTTATCAGAATTTCAACATTTGTATTTCTCTTTTGCTATGAAGTAAAACTGAACCTGCATGAATGAATAACTTTTCTTTTTTCTCGAAAAACATATGAATATGAAAAACTCTTGAATGTGAAAAAAACTAAAAGTAAAAACGTAGGACGCATATGTGACATTGCCCCTGAAAAGATTAAATATAAATATATTATATTGGAGTTCGTGTCTGCGCTGTTGAAAATGAGCTAATTTAGTATTACATGTAACAGAGGCACATTTCACACTGGTTCATCGACCAAATGAATGACCAATGATGATTCAATAATGACTGTAGTAATAGAAATAGGATCGCACCCGTTGTACGACACTTGACCAACAGATTCCGAGGTCATTTTGAGGTCTTCTCCTTTCAAGTTCATCGTCGTTTCTGTGGAGTCGAACCCAAATAACCCATCTCTCTCTCTTTTCCACTCTTCAGAATTCATCGTGATTTTCAAAGGATGAAATTAGGCCAAACACTTGAACGAAAATCATGTACGATAAATTTGAAATATTCAATTAAACAAAAACAATGTGTATAAAATGCATCGAATTCCAGAAATTCTACAATAAAAAGCTCATTGAATTTGATATTATGTATGCACGTCTCTCTCTTGCGCGTCCGCCTTCACATTGACGTATACCACTCGCATCACGACCGCGTCCGATGCGATGCTGATTCGTGCGAGAAAACACATGTGTCAATCGTATGCCAAAACGGACAAAACTATGCCCGTAATATTCGCTGAATCCCAATGTTTATGTGCTATCTGACCACTCGTCATCAATTCTCCACCGTAAAGTATTCTAATTAACTCGAGGCAGTGTGCTCGTTCAGGATAAAAAAGGACTAACCGAAAGATCTCAGGAGCTAGACGGTTATACGTTCTCGACTAAATCCAGCAGAGCTCTTACAGCGTTTTGCGGAAACATTAATCAGCAGACAAAGAGAGCGTCGGTATATGTATGTATATATACGCTAGGGCAAACACGGTCGGTTGGTGGCAGCGATTCCTCAAGCCACTTCGTATATTTACACGCAGGCTCAACAGAGCGCAGCAGCCAACATATAGCTGCCCGAGGATTGTCTCGCTCCGGATTTACAATGCAGAATTAGCCCTCGGCTGCTGCGTGAACTTGGCTATAGTGAGTATCTGACGCGTATGGCCGCTCGTCTCGGCTTCTTCTCACACGATTCGATTGTACCTGATTATATTTAATTGCTCTGTTTGAGCCGCCGAAGTTTGCACTTTCTTAACTGCAGACAAGAGCAAGCCGTAACACGGGTCTCTTCTATTTTGAGCTCATTCCCTTCTGATGAGTTATTCAAATCGACTCGGATTGTCTCGTCATTGAGGTATCTCCATTGGAAATCGACCCTGGTACAATTGGCTGCCCCGTATGGACCACCAAGGGGACCACGGGATTTCCGTTGCTGTCTCAAGTCATTCGATAATTGGGGGATGATTGAAAATCACCTCGGAACTGGTGAAAAAAGTTACATTATACGACTCGAGCCCAGCACGTCAACACACGCGAAACCACATCAATCACGGAGGGCGCTTCAGGAGCTCCGAAATCCAATCTAAATGCTAAGTCCGAAATTCCGCGAAACGTCCTCAAAACGGACTGAGCCTCGGTGAAAGAGTGAGTCGAAGCGGGCCGCGTCGCGTCTCTTTAATTTCACGGGTACAATTATTCATCGACTTTAAAAAAAGAGCAGCGCAGCGTGTCGCTCGCAAATCTGCACTATACCTTGGATGGGTAGCTCGGATTTTCTTCCTTTTTCTTTTTAAACAAAAATTTCCATGGATAAAGGGCCACTAGAATTGTTCGGGTTTTCCCTTGCGTTTCCCGAAAATTCATTAAAACTCGAATTATACGACGTACTCGGAACTCTGTTCGATCCAAATTTGAAATTCCGAAAATCTCCCACTGTATTCAACATCAGTACGTTTGAATGGAAATTGAAATTCATTAAAGCGACGGGATTATGAAAGATGAACTCGATCACAAAGGATGAACGAAGCAAGAGAGAGAGAGAGAGAGAGAGAGAGCTGTAAAGAGCTTTTGTAAATAGGATCAATCTTCCCGTCGGATTTCTATTATAATTAACCAGATCATACTACGTACAGATCAAAAATGGTCAAATTCGATATATTACGATCGACGCACAAACTTACCGTGACTCGAGAACAATTCTTCGCAAAATCAAATTTTTTATGTGAATTACATATAATAGGCCTCAGAAAGTCTTTACTTTGTATGATAACTATAATAACTATACATTCAGACGTGGTACACACGATCTGCATTCGTGTCAAAATTATATTATAATCATTGTTTCCACTTTCCTTGGCGATGATCTTTTTCAGTTGTAGATTAATTTTAAATGGGCATTTTTAAAACCCACTCTATACATTTAAAATACTAAAAACTATTATTTATTAGTAGAAATTGCATAAATAATGAATAATGATAAATTTTCACCAATTATGCAATTTATACTATATTTCAAATTCAGAGAGATATATTCATACTATATCTTCAGCTTCTGAAAAGAGAATTAGTCATTAGAACCTCAAAACTTATATTATCCTTAGCTTTCCTAATTGTTAACGAAACTTACTATACCCAATATAATCAAAGAAGATATACGTATTATTTTCCCCAACTAATTCCTTCTACAACAGCTAGACTTGCCTAATCCTTCTTGCTTCTGTTTTACCTGCACTCTCCATCATGCGGTTTAGTCTAAAACAATCAAATTTCGAGGTAACTGGCTTAATTCAATTCCTTATATAAATGAAACCAAAGTATCTATCAAGAATAGTATAGAATAATATTATTCGGTCAATGCAGAACATCAAATTGGATTTGAGGATTATTGCACAACAAACCTCTAGTATAGAAATGTAGTCGTAGAGTTCCTTGATCTATGCACCAATTTTTATTGGTTTAGGCTTGGATAATCTGTCCACGACGTTACTACGACAGAATAAAAAAAAGAATATCGGGAAGTATGATGATTCTCATGTATAAATAAATATATATCTTTCTGCGTGCAATCGAATGATGCAATATGAGTTTCTTTACCAAAAGTTGTTTTCCATTAGCAGTCCGTCCATTTTCATCGAAAAACGGAGTCATTTGATACTTCACCAGTAGGGACGAGACATTTGTTTCCACGGCCCACGCAAAATTACAACGCGAATGTCTACTTCGGCGCGGCGTAAACAGTTTCGTTGAAATATCAATTTCGAGCTGCCAACAGCGGATTTGGCAAAATTTCCGAATCCAGATGCCGCCGGGATGCATAACGACCCTGCTAATGCAAACTTCTCTCCGCGCAGCTCGTAAAGATCGCCGCAATCCCTGCGGTGGCGTGTATACAGAAAGTCTTTCCAAATCGAGATCTCGTCTCTCTCCCGATGCGAACCGCGTCGCCGCGGGCCGCGAGATGCCTCGGTCCACCGATACGAGGCTCGTTAGCTCGGGGGGACAGGTCGAGTATCGGGAAGAGAGATTGAATTGCCGCGCAGCGGCGTCCGAAATCGCTCCGCCCCATGAATCATCGGCGAGCTGTACCTCCGACGCGCCACTAAACTCCCCGTGTCAGACGGAGCTGCGCTTTGATGATGTATTTAGATGTATGCGCGAGCACACACACGGAGCCGCGCGTGTATGTATATGTATAGCAGGTGCGACTTGAAAAAGCGCGATCAAAGGGGGCCGAGGGAGATGGGCTACACAGAGGCCAGGAGACAGCGGGACGTATAGAAGGGCATCAGCACCGGCTGCTGGCCGCCTCGACGACACTTTTATCACGAGCTGATTGGCAAATTGGCAATATTGACGCTCGTCTCGCTCCTCTTTGCTTTCTGAAACAGGTTTGCTTGTTCAGTTTGCACAACGAGATGAGAATAATGAGTTTTATAAGCCAAGGAGAAGGACGTTATTTGAAGGACCAGTGAGAGGTGGACTATAGCAGCTGATTCCGAACCTCCGTTTGAACAAAACTGTGTTTTTCGACACTTGACGAAACTGTGTATATCCCAGCGGCAGCGCGTTTGTCACGATCCAACAGAGCCTGTCCGCACTCCCGGGAGATTAGTCGCTTTCGGGCTCGTCAATTTTCGAAAAGAAACGTTATCGCTTGAATTGAGGGTTTCCCTCGGCAAAGGGAGCTGGGAACGATTTCCCGAAGCCTCAAGTTCTCAGCTTTCGGCGATTTCCCTCTGTGGCAAGCGAAAGTTCGACCCTTTCGCGCCGACGATCGCGGTACGTCGGCTTTAAGCTTTCAGCGTTGCCGGAAAATTCAACGAAAGATGCAAGCGCTGAAATCTTTAATATCATCTCGTGCTAGATCGCATTCGGCTGGAATTACATTCAGTGGGTGTCAGGAGGATAGTGTCAGCTCCTTGGGAAATACCAAGGCTCGTTTTCCATTTATCGCGGTTAACGACTCCGCGCAAACAAACATTATATCCTGCCGTGGCCAAAATCAATTGAATTTTTGATTCGACGCAATATCAAGGATTGCGAGAGCTTTGTTTTTCTTCTTCTCTCTGTCAACCACCGGAGATTTATGTATACGATTATGCACTCGTTTCGATTTATATATTTCACGGTACTGTTATGTTTTAACATGACATCGTGGAATCGATAAAGCGATAAATTTTTTCGTCGCTGTCACAGCAGCGTCAATTAAAGGCTCCAGAGACTATGGCAATAAACAATCGGTGAACCGAATGACTGAACGATGAAAATTGTAGAGACGCCTGAAAATTTAATTTGAATCATCACTCAACTGACGAAAATCACTACGAGAAATGAGAACGTTACATCCGCTAATCGCGATATTCTCTTTAAACCTTCGGAAAATGTCAGTATAGATAAGCTTTGTCCAGTGTAATCATTTTTCACACTCCGTCGGGCGGACATTTTCCACGTCCTGACTTGAAAGTTCAGAACATGGCGTTCTTATGGCTCCATTGTTACAGCAATCGATATTTTCATATACAGGTGCGCGAATGGGAAAACGCTGTTTTTACCCTTGTATTAAAAAGTTTCATGCACACCTAACTTGCACATGAGTTTCTCGGACTTGGAACCCTTGCTTCACTCGGGCCATAACCTATTCTTGTTCCCAAAAAAATACATACACATTATCACACATCTCTTGTTCCCAGAAGAATCCCAAATAGACTTCGTCCAGAATTTCCACTCTGTGATGGTACAGTATGGAGCCACATTTATACTTTTATCAATTTTATCATTTTTTTATGGCTTCTCTGCATTCCCCGTGAATAAATTCTCATGAATATTCAATATTCATAAGCATATGTTTGATTGAAGCTATTCTTAAAAATTTTAACCAACAATCATCGTGTGGCGCACTAGACGTCCTCATAAATTATATCCAAAGTCAAGGAGCAAATACAAAAAAAAATGTTCCCGAGTGGCGTGCGAGAAGAATTACGACAAATAAATCGAGCACGAGCCACAATGGACAGGTAAAATGGCAGTGTTAACAGGCTCGGCCGTTTCTTCTTCTCGTCCGTTCATTTTTTTTCTCGCTCGCTCGACTCTTCACACGCACACACACACACACACACACACACACACACAAAAGATCACCCGTCGCTCAGTTGATACATTACGAGCCCTGGCTTCTCGTGTGAATATGTATGTGAACTCAGTTGGAGCAGTTGGTAATTTTGGCTTTGCCAGACCTTAGCGCGCCAGGGCCACGACATTTCTCCCCCCCCCCTCTCACTTCACTCGTATACGGCTCGATAAATTTCCGTCGGGCTTGAAGGCTCACAGATAGCAGAGTAATTCGTCCCCCGAGTTATTTTCAATTGCGCTCACGCCGGGGCTGTCGCGAGTGAAATTTCCGTTGATATTGAGAACTGAATCGCGAAGTATATCTGGTGCACGTAAGTGCGGCACTAAGCCCGACGCCGTCGAGCTTGAGCAAATGGATTTTTAATGTTCCACTTATGGTGCACTGAGCCCGGCTGGATAGGCGATTTTTCAAACGAAAATACTGTAAATCGCATTAGGAAGTTTTGTTAAGTGTGTGAGTGTGTGTGTGTATATTCATATATGTATATATATATATGGTGCAGTCGTTCGTGACTGATGGTTCTTCAGTTCGATTGAATCGGAAATGTCAACGAACAAGAACCTCGCTTATTGTTTCCTTGTTTAATTTATATTCCATTACATTGACCAAAAGTTCACCCAACCATTTGAACTTACTCACCATCACTCACGGATACTTTAGTTTCAAAACTTTCCAAACATATAAGTATTCTGGTTATTTGATGTTCACGAGTTTTATTTTTCGCATGTAGATCAATAATCAGAAGTGCGTTGAATTCATTAATGTGTCTGTTTTTTAATAGCGTTTCATTTCGATTGACCCTTTTAATATTTAATGTAGCTCGAGTATTTTATCGAAGGGCGACGAACAATGTGAGCCTGGACCGACACCGAGCGGCTGCAGTCCATGTATCACTTCCAATGTTTGTATTTTTATCAAGAGCATTCAATGAAGATGGAATATTTATTCAGATTCGTAATTCTTATTATCTTTAGATTGTAAATAGCAGATAAATATCAACAACATAATCGAATGACAATTACTATACCAATAACCATCATTCATTATATTCGGAAATTATTGAAATTGATAATAAATTTTCTTGCCAGATCTTGAAAAAAAATTTTCAGCGTGTAACTTGAAATACATACATAGTTCTTTGTATAACAGTCTGAGACTCCACTCAAATAGTTCTGTTCATCATCGATTGGAATCAATATAACCATACTTATTGCACTGCGATATAGAAACTACAGGATTCGTCAAATCAATTTTTTGGCAGCACCAAAAATCTTCTTTCCTCGCAACTATTTCACGTATTTTGCACTATATATATCTCGTTTCAATAACGCGAGGTGTGAAGGAACGAACGATGCGCGATTTCCTGCTCGACAGAAAAGAAACAAGAGAGGGTGCGAGCTTCAGTGCCAGAGGTATTTTTCTCGCGCTGACGCGAACAAGAAGTAGTCATGTTCCCCAAGTATTGGAATCCGGCGCGACACTTTTTTTTCTGATGCAGATGAGCGCGACAAAAAGGGTAACACGACGCTTGAGGGTATATCGACATTCACGAACAAGATTATCGTTTCTATCGAGTAGGAGATCAGTCGAGCTCAGTTTTTGTAAAGAGCAATAAAAAATGCTGGAACGCCGAACTGTTAACGAATATCCAGTCAATGTTTTTTCAAGTGCGCTTATTATAGAATCAATCGAGGGGCTTCACATTCGGACGCTCCTTTCATTTTTTAGTACTCCATGGTGCTGGGTCTATGTTTTTATCTTATTGGCATGTGTACATTTATTGATTTTACCCTTCGGGATAAACTCAATTTTTCAAATTTTAAAGAAAGTTTCAATCGAAAATCAAATGTCATACTGTTCGATATAAATATTTCATATGTAAAAAGATATCTACGTTTCACACCTCCTAATAGTTCCCTGGAAATAAACACTTGGATCCTATTATCTCAAACTAAATAAAAACTCTCATACTCACGATGAAGCACTAAACACTTCAGCCTTGGGTGTGAATAGGCGAGCGCTTTGAGAGAAACAAAATCCCGCATTGAAATTGAATTAAAATAGCGACCTTGCGCTGTTGAAAACTAGTGGACAAATGAAACTGCAACGGAAAAACGTAAAAAAAGAAAAATAATAATGAAAAATTGAAAGCCTATTTTCCGGCATCGGCAGTGCGACGGGCGAATGTGCCTTTTGCCGGGGGGGACAAATAGTACCCCTCAACATCGTAAATACGTCTATGAATGAGTCTCACTAACACACGTGCGCTCGACCTCTTTCCAACTGGGAATAGAAGGAAGCCGGTGCGCGAAGCGGCGCAACCGGAAAATTAAAAATGAAAAACGGCGCGGACTCGCGCGCGCACACACACACACAGGCGGGCCGGGGAGAAAACGCTCGGAAAAGGGGGATCCTCGAGCAGCAGCCGTAAAAAGGGAAATCAAATCCACGACGCGGAACCAAAAAAACATACGGGTCAAGCATCCATTAAGCCGGTGCGAGTTTCGCTAATGGCTTATCAGGTATATAGTAGCAGTAGTAGTAATAGTCAAACGCACATATATATCGACGCGTTGCACTTTTGCATCCCCAAGGTCCAATCGATATCCTCCACACTTGAGAGTATAGCTGCACCCTTAGTTTTCAGCAGCGCGACGCTCCATTAATTTTTAGCTCTGGATGGTGCGAAAGAGCCTCTTGAGAATCAAACTCTTCGCTCGCGGCTTGGGCAGCGTAGGTATATATACCGTTGTGAAGCCATTTATCAAGGCTCAAGCTAGACCACGTGTAATTGGTTTCGTGCTGTTTGCGGATTACGGGGGAAAGAAGCTCGAACAATTTGTTGATCCACACAAATTGTCATATTAATTGCGATTTTATAACTCGAGAATTACAAAAATTAGAATGGATAATGCATCTTCGCAGCTTCGAACGTCTTATGTTATATAGCACGAAACACATGGTATCGCAGTGTCTCGTTATTTTTAGTGGCAATTTTTATGGTTATTGCTATTACTCGTCATTGACGGATGGAGGAGATCGTTGGACTCTACACTGCTAAAAATTTATTTATTTCCTAACAAAAAGTACTGTTGCGTATTCTTTTCTTTATCTTCGTACTGACTGTTTTTTGTTTAAAACTTGAATAAATATTTTTCTTGTAAATCACCAAATAGCTACATACACGGTTCATAACATTCAAATTCGTGTTCTGCGAATCAAAACGACAATAGTATACATTTTGTAACGAGTTCACTTTTGGAAATACTGTTGCTCATACTATTTTTCATCATAATTAACACATGCTGAGGGAATGACACATAGAGTTGGTGATTGAACGTACGCTCAATGGTCGAATATATACTCCGCGTCTTGTATCCTAAAGCAGACTCAAAAGCGGTACGTTACGAAAAATAACGCACCTTTTAGCGCATAGCCCCCACGCTATAATATCGTTATCTCGTTACAACCACCGCATGTAAAAGTATCGACAAAAAAACGACCGATAATTTCAATAGAATTAAATTTACCATGGCTGCAGTGTTATTGAATCGATCGGAAATTTCAGAATAATTTGTTTATGGAGAGTGTTACATGATGTTATAATTGAACTTTTATGGGTGAAGAGCATTTGAGGATCTCTTTTTCTTCGATGCCATTGTAGGAATCAATATTAGATATTGATTATTCTGATATTCTCTACTCGACATTGTGAGGGCCAGGTCAGGGTAACCGAATTTCTGTATATAAAGCAGATTGGGTTACCGACTGGGTGGTACATCGTATCGATCGAGGATCAATATATGTAGCGTAGAGGTATAAGTATATTTGAATAATCGCGCCATGGATCGACGCGCGCATCCTGTATCACGACGTCGACGACCAGCAGAATACAGAAAAAGGGTTCCGCGCCAAAACGAGAGTTTATGCGGGAAAACTTCCCGCGCGCCAGCACAGGATTCGCGCGCTTTTGTATATAGCTAATAAGTGCGAGTGAGAGAAGAGATACCTCTCTCTCCAACTCATTGTCACCCTATGCCAATCTCCAGTATAAATAGCCCTGCGAGCGAGCAACATTTATCATTACACTGGTAGCGATCAGACGAGCGAAAGCTCTGCCCGAACTGGGATTGGCATGGGTATATCTATGTATATAACCAATAAATGCCACTTAGAATTTGAAATCAATCTCTTTTCATTGAAATTGTATTTCCATTTGAATATATTTGTAGTGACTTTTAATACACTTAAAAGTGCCTAAGAATCTCTTCATAGCTGAACTTAGAAATAATTCAAATTAAAGTAAATACAATAAGAAAAGAATATTTCACTTCATCTGATTATATTAATTAATGATCAATACCAAGTAACTCAGAGATTTATTATACTTATAAATTCTCTCTTAAACAAGTTTTAAAGTAAACTCACAAAAACTCTTAATATTTGAATTTCATCTTAATTTTCCATATATAAAATTAAGACAATTCAATATTACACAAACCATCACACATTGCAAACATTCACTTAATCTGAGACTGGGTCGCATTGCGCTTCTTGGTAAAGATATCATAGATTCAAAGTATCTGTCTGGGTTGCAGTACGCTTCTTGGAAGATTACGGAGATCTACTCATAGCATCGACATATGCTCATTATCATCCGGACCAATGACTGTGAGAGATTGAACTGTATTGTACTTTTCGATAATCGCATCGTTGGATTCCGACTTTACTAACCGAGATTGATAGCTCTGATTGTAGTGCACTTTTGGAGTATCATTCTCAATAACCAAAACTCATTATACTCATTCAAGTCTGAGACCGGGTCGCAGTGCGCTTCTTGGTAACGACTGTCATAGATAGAATTTGTTGTCTGGGTCGTAGTACACTTCTTGGAAACAATTCTATCTACTCATATTTGCAACCATTGGAAGGAAAAAGAACTTGATAATTATAACGTGCAGAATCTGACCCGTTACAACTGGCGACCGTGACACTCCTTCAATAAAGACAATTTGAGTAAAATTTAAAATGGCACCGACAAGGAAATCGGATGCGCATGAACAGTTTAAAAAACTCACGGAGAAAATTAATGTAGATAAATTATCTGAAAATGAGAAACAAAATTTAGCTTGGAAAACAGCGGTTAATGATGAATTAATTGAATTATATGTTACACAAGAAGAATATAAAAGTAAATGCGAGATATTAGCACAAAAAAATGCTAGCTTGGAAAAAGAGAAAAGTACATTAGTAAAGAAATTAAATAAAGTAAATGAAACAGTACAGACGCTGGAAAAAATTATTGAGGAACACACACATAGTATTGATTTGTTAATAAAACGTCAAGATGGATTAGACGAAAATAATAAGGAAAATGAACAGTTAATGCTAGAAATAAGAAATGGATTACAGAGAGATATTTTTGAAGTAAGTCAACAAATAGAGTCATCGGAGAGTAGACCGAGAGAAATAAATGCAAATATAATTAATAGTAGCGTCAAATTAACGATTCCTAAGTTTAGTGGCGTGGAATATGAAAGGCCGAGAAAATATCTAGTAGAATTGGAAAGATATTTAAAAGTTACAAATCCGAATGAGGCAGAATTGATTTATATTATTGCACAATCTTTACAAGGAGTTGCGAAAGATTGGTGGTACATTGTTGAAAGTGAAATAAAATCATATGAAGATTTTCTTGAGAAATTTAAAGATCAATATTGGAACGTAGTAGTACAAAAACAGTTAAAGAGAAAAGTTGAATTTGGATTATACACTAATCAAAATAAATTAAATAGAGTCAATTATGCAATAGAAATATATGGGATAGCACAAGAATTGTATGAAAAAGAAAATGAGAGTGAAATTATCGAAAGAGTCAGTTATCATTTCGAGCGAGAGATTAGACACACATTAATGATACAAGCAGTTTCAACAAAAACAAAATTGTTTCAAATATTAGCTGATTTTGATGGTGATGAAAGAAAGATACAGATGAGAGAAAAAACGCAAAATAGTACGAATATTGTTCATAATTATCAAAATCAGAGTAAACCAAATGTCAGTCAAAACAGACAAAATGTGAATAACAACACTAGAAATAATTATGATATGAATGTACCGAAAATTCTGGATAAGAATCAGGAACAGCGAAATGGACCAAAACCATGGCAAAATAGACAGCGAACAGAAATCAATGCGATAGAAATTGATGATGAAATACATAGTCAAGCAGCAGCTGTAGAAAATTTGGGAAACGAATAAACGTTGCACATGTTCCAGTAAATAATAGTAATCATGTAAATAATAAATGTGCAACGAAAGAAATTTCGGAAATTAAAAAATTAAGATATATGGATGAAAAATTCGAATTAGCTTCAAAAATGTTCGAAAGTTATTGTAGAGAAAAAAAGGAAAAATTATGTGAAAATAAATTGATAGATTGGATTAAGAACTCATGGATGTATGCATGGTTCACAGAGGAATATTTACAAAGTAAAGTAAAGAAAAAACATGATTTTGAAAGTTTAGAGTTATTGAGAAAATTATTATGCGAGAATGAATATGTAATTCAAAAATCTGAAACAAAAAATATACCAAATGAAAAATGGACTATAAAAAAGTTCAACGAATACATCGAAAAATCCGATATAAGTAATGTTCAAAATTTACGAATAGAAAAAATATGTTCTATATTTGAGAATCCACGAGAAGAGTTATTATATGATATAGATCCAGAGGTTGTAAATGCATCATCCAGTGGGTGCCCAGAGATAAAAATAAATATTGAAAATAGCGAAATTGATGCGCTAATAGATTCTGGTAGTGAAGTAACGTGTATATCAGAAGAGTGGTACATGAGAAATTTGGAGATGTTGAAATCGAAATCAACTTTACCAATAGCAGGACGTATGATAAAAGGGGCGACAGGGGGAAAATCATCTCGTTTGAAATGGCAAATTATGCTAGAAGTAGATATTGGGGGGCAGAAAATTAAATTAATTTTTATAGTAGTACCAAAGTTAATTAGAGATTGCATAATTGGGTATGATACGTTAAAGAATTTAAAAGCAAAATTTGATTCAGGTTCAAATGAGATGACAGTAACAATAAATGAGAAACAAATAATAATACCATACGTAGAGAGAAAAAATGAAATGATGAATACATGCATGGAAAGAGAATATGAAGAGGATACAAATGTACATGATGAGAAGATGGAAATAACAATTGAACAAATGAATGAAACAATATCTAAAGGTAAAAATATAGAGGAGCATTTAGAATTACTTTTTAACAAATTACTGAAACATAATTTAAAATTGAATTTACATAGAATGTCATAAAGGGACAGTTGAGATAAGAGAAGTAAAAATGTTTTGAAAAGTTATTTTGCGTGGCAAAACAACTTTTAAAAAATTTTTAGGGGGGCTCTGTGAGGGCCAGGTCAGGGTAACCGAATTTCTGCATATAAAGCAGATTGGGTTACCGACTGGGTGGTACATCGTATCGATCGAGGATCAATATATGTAGCG
The DNA here is from genome assembly GCA_020882685.1 of Aphelinus atriplicis. Classification (NCBI taxonomy): domain Eukaryota; kingdom Metazoa; phylum Arthropoda; class Insecta; order Hymenoptera; family Aphelinidae; genus Aphelinus; species Aphelinus atriplicis. Next base: position 19,126,609 of record CM037075.1, on the reverse strand, counting down.
TAGAGGTATAAGTATATTTGAATAATCGCGCCATGGATCGACGCGCGCATCCTGTATCACGACGTCGACGACCAGCAGAATACAGAAAAAGGGTTCCGCGCCAAAACGAGAGTTTATGCGGGAAAACTTCCCGCGCGCCAGCACAGGATTCGCGCGCTTTTGTATATAGCTAATAAGTGCGAGTGAGAGAAGAGATACCTCTCTCTCCAACTCATTGTCACCCTATGCCAATCTCCAGTATAAATAGCCCTGCGAGCGAGCAACATTTATCATTACACTGGTAGCGATCAGACGAGCGAAAGCTCTGCCCGAACTGGGATTGGCATGGGTATATCTATGTATATAACCCAATAAATGCCACTTAGAATTTGAAATCAATCTCTTTTCATTGAAATTGTATTTCCATTTGAATATATTTGTAGTGACTTTTAATACACTTAAAAGTGCCTAAGAATCTCTTCATAGCTGAACTTAGAAATAATTCAAATTAAAGTAAATACAATAAGAAAAGAATATTTCACTTCATCTGATTATATTAATTAATGATCAATACCAAGTAACTCAGAGATTTATTATACTTATAAATTCTCTCTTAAACAAGTTTTAAAGTAAACTCACAAAAACTCTTAATATTTGAATTTCATCTTAATTTTCTATATATAAAATTAAGACAATTCAATATTACACAAACCATCACACATTGCAAACATTCACCTAATCTGAGACTGGGTCGCATTGCGCTTCTTGGTAAAGATATCATAGATTCAAAGTATCTGTCTGGGTTGCAGTACGCTTCTTGGAAGATTACGGAGATCTACTCATAGCATCGACATATGCTCATTATCATCCGGACCAATGACTGTGAGAGATTGAACTGTATTGTACTTTTCGATAATCGCATCGTTGGATTCCGACTTTACTAACCGAGATTGATAGCTCTGATTGTAGTGCACTTTTGGAGTATCATTCTCAATAACCAAAACTCATTATAAGGTAACTGTACCCAATTTGGCACTGTACCCAATTTGGCACAATCGTCAGATTTCGTATTTCCGGTGCTCTCTGAGCATCAGTCGCTCTTGGGTTATGTTGAGGGAATTAAAAGAAAATTTTCGGTATCTTCCCCGCCCATTTAGCCCTTAAAACCACTCTCCTACAACACTTTGAAGTTTCACTTACTCATTTTTTCACCATTTTCTTATTTCACTTTTCACACTCAACCTCAAAAATCAGGTGTCAATAATTTTTATCTCTCAAAGTGTCATTGCTCTTTTTTGTGTAAAACATCTCAGCTTTCGATTGGTCTCATCAGTTTTCCTAAAATTATTTTTTATCCTACTCAAATTGCTGTTTTTCGCATCAAAAAAAAGTGTACCCAATGTGCCCCTCTACGCGTTTTTAAATGGGAAGATTGAGTGAAATCATTGAATATTTGTATAGACATATTACGATGATTTAGACGCGTATTTTTGAGTTGTATGTTAAAAATTTTGTATAAATATCACTGGGAACATAATTGAGAGTTTATTTCAATGCCAATTGGATCGTCCCTGTAGGCCTATATAGGCTGTAGCTAATGATTAAAAAATTGTGCCAAATTGGGTACACGTTTTGTGCATTTAGCCTTTTTGCGTTTTTTTTTAAATTGCGATTTTCGATAGGTTAAAGTAGTCGAATGATGATTATGAAGATGGTTTCTAATAGGTATTGAGCTAAGCTTTGAGATGCCGTTCACAGAATTTTAAAATTCGAAGTCTATCATAGTCAAATTCGCGAAAAACCCTTAGGGGGGCACATTGGGTACAGTTACCTTACTCATTCAAGTCTGAGACCGGGTCGCAGTGCGCTTCTTGGTAACGACTGTCATAGATAGAATTTGTTGTCTGGGTCGTAGTACACTTCTTGGAAACAATTCTATCTACTCATATTTGCAACCATTGGAAGGAAAAAGAACTTGATAATTATAACGTGCAGAATCTGACCCGTTACAACATAATTACGGCAAAATTTCATGTATTCCTTTCAAAGAACCTCGAAATATTTGGAAAATCTCGAACCAATGTTTGCAAACCCGAAGAGAATTTGAAGTTTGAACGAATTCCGTATGATATTTTTCGAAAAACCCCGAATAATGACCCAAAGACCTAAATAAGGTCAAAAGAGGATCAAAACTCCGGCAAAATGTAATAACCTCCAAGTAAGTCGTCTGGCAAACGTTTACGAAATTTTAAAGATCCTATTCATTACTTCTTAAGATTTTTTTTATTACAAATGATTCTGTTGCCCGATGAAGACAAAGTCTTAATAAGAAGGATTTTATCCAGTACTTCGAGCTAACTAGTGTAGATAATCAAGTACAGGATACGATATTTTACTACGCTCAAATGATTGCTAAAGAAATTTTTTTTTCTTCCAAACATTACTTTTTAAGGTCAGTCCAGGATTTGTGCCGTGATAAAATTAAACGATCGTCGGATAAAGCCAACTTGGAGATACTTGCAGATAACGCTAAAAATCAACTTGACGTATATATACACAGTAAACTGTAAAAAAGAATTTCCGGTGTAAAAAATTTTACTCAATCAAAATTGAACGGATCGACGAAACTCCGAAATCCACGATAATGATTTGAAGTACAATTGAGAAGGAAATCATTTATACTGGAGATTTGTGAATGATAGTGATCGTATGATTATAAAAAACTATTTCTACATCAGAGAAGCCACAGAATCACACACTTAATCACATACATATCCTAACGTTTGTTCAGAGTATTATGAATGACCCTTCTACGGCGAGTCTTCATAAAGATTTATTAAAAAAACCACTTTCTTCCTGATTACAAAGCTTCCAGTAAGAAGAAGAAAAATCAGACAAAGAGAAATCTCAGACTATCCGGAGTTTTATGTTACTCGCAAGCATGTATATATCTATAAATATACATAGAATAGAAAGTATGGTAATCGCAACACTCTTTGAAAACTAGGCGCGTATAAAGCAGACTCTTCGAGCTTCCGATAAGCTTCCGTAACATATATACGGCTGAGGAGGCATGAACTACGAGGGAGGGAAAGAAGATAAAAGACATAAACACGAATAAACAGAGTAAGGAGGGCTACTCGGGCGCAGATATCCACAGCGCGTCTCTGGCGCCCCCCCCCCTTCATCTGCGGAATTCTTTCCGCCAAATGGTATATCCAGCTGCGTCGCGGTTGGCGCGCGCGGAGCGACGGCCAAGGCTAGAAAGGAGAGACCAGAAAGCGCAAAAGTTTTTTGATAAAGATCCGAGCCAGAGTAAACAGTGTCCCTTCGTTCGCACGTATATACGAGGCATGAAAAAAAAGGGGGCCACAGACTCGCGCGCACGCGTGAATCGACCCGAGCTATATACCGGTCACCCCCGCCCCTCCCCGCCGCAACAGTACCGGCTCGGAGAACCGCGCGGGGGTTCGATAACGTTTTGCCGATCTCGTTGGCTCCATTTTCATGGATTCCCTCCTCTGCCGCCCCGCGCGCCTCCTTCGCGGATTAATAGCGCGCATCATCTGCGACGGCCGTTGTTTGCACCACCAGCCGGACTTGGTTTTTATCTCTTTCGCCGCGCGTCGGGATGGATTTCGCCCGGTCCAGCGCGAAACTTCCACTTTCAAACTCGCCCACCCACCGCGTCCCAATGGAAAATCGAATTTCCAGCGAACTTGTTGGCGTTGGCCTACATACCTATATACACGCGCGTACCGAGAAATCCCACTTGGGCGCGAGAGTATATTGAAAAATACTCTCCTTAAAAAGCTCCTCCCCTTTTCGTTTGGGGAAATCATCCAGATGAAGAGTGTAGCTCGGTCGGTGCGGAATGGAACCCGTTGTATAGCGTGCGGCCGGGAAGAGAACCGACGAGAAATTAACGATTCTCCAGTGGGGGACGGGGCTCGAGGGAGGGGTCAGTCACTCACCTCGGAGAAAGTGTGCACACGTGTAGATATACATACATGTATTTCTAGTCGAGCCGCGGCGGCCGCGCCTGACACACGCCGAGCCATATACCAAGAGTCGGGCGATAAACAAGTATATACACGGCGGCCCGTAAATTAGCGCGCCCGCGCGATTGTGTGTAGATATATGTATACGAGGCAATGCGTGCGAGATAAGAACTCGTCGGGGCTCGCGTAATTAATTTAGCAGCCCCGTGCAGCGCGGCTGAAGAATCGGCTGCAGCCACTCGTTCACCCGGCTGCAGATAACGCCAGGGTTTTAGCACGTGTGAAGCGCCGTTTGTCCACTGTTGGCGCGGCGCGGCGTTTAGGGCTTCTTATATACGCGCGCCTCGCGTTTAATGCACTTTTAATGGCGATTTTATGCGCTAGATTTTTACTCCTCCTCCGGGCGCTCCTTCTTTTACGTACTCTTTGCCCCACTTCCCTTTGGATCCCGGCCGTCTCGAGACAAAAACGTCGGGAACACCCGGTTAAACCGGGGGCGTTGATACTTTGTGGGAGAAAGAAACGAGCCACCGTTGGAGAATCGCACATTTCGTATATATAGGCGCGACCGCGGGGGTGACAAAAAACTCTTCATACCTTCACCGTGATTTTTTCCCAGCACTCGCTGTTGAAGCTTCGGTATATATACGCGAAATGTTACACTCGCAAGCAAACTAAAACCTCCAGCGGTGTATACATGATCTCGCGACATTCAATGGATTATCCTCCGTGTGTACTCATCTGGAAAGCCTCTAATCAACGTTATTCAAGCAGGGTCAGTGGTAATCCAATCGATAGAGCGTTGAATTCGTAATCCGTCGGCTCAATTGACGCACAAGCACCGCTGCTGAAATTACATGTGCTTTGTTCGCGAACGCGTCGCTGATAACTACGATGACCCAACCCCTACTACAGCACGTTACGGAAACGAAACTCCGAAAATGATCTCTCTCTCTCTTTCTGGCTGTCTCCAAATGACAAGGCTCGCGCAGCTGTGGCTAATACTTTTCTTGCATCGCTTCGCTCATGCGTGCCCGAAAGAGCAAGAGCATCGTGGATCGCCTAGAAATTCTTTCGCTTCTCGCATAATACGCTGCTCGCGTTCGTTCGCACATCTGCATTGGAATTGAAATGGAAATGCCCACTTTATTATTTGACGATCATTGAAATTCCGATAAAGTAACAGTTTGATATTTCGATTTCGATGATGAAGGGGGGTGGCGAAAAGGTAATGGTCCACGAAAAAGTGGAAAAGTACTGTTCGAAGAAAGGTTTTTTCATCGATCTACAATGGATATAGATTGAATGCAATCCTGAAATTTCAGCCAAATCATTCGAATAACCGTTCTCTAGGTTCTCAGTATACAGCGTGGATGTATTAATCATGCCGATCCCCCTTATGGGAAGTAGCACTATTCTTATCATCCTTTGTCGTAATAATATCGGATCATGTAATAAGATTTTACTGCGAGAATTCATATTTTTATTTCATTTTATTATTCATTCAAATATAGTAGAATGATAGTTTCAATGCTTCTTTATGTAGGAGAATCTGAATACTGTTAATCTTTATAAGGAGCGTCGACCTACAAATATCAGTATATACCTATTAGCTTGTTCGGTTGAACCGTTGCTGATTGTCAGCGATACTGGCGAAAAGTGTCACAAGTTTATCCATTAGTGTTTAAATTTTAACGCACGTCAGTCAGCTACGACATTTTATGTTATGAGTGCTCGTTTAAAGAGCATTAAAAAAAAGCACTAGTGCGTGAAATGAGATTTCACACACTAGTAACATGAACGGAATTTTCGGTCGCCTCCTCGTTTATTTCTCTTACAACAGTTTCACTGCTTGCTTTTCTCCTTCATTTGTTACTTCACTCTGCTAACTCAATTACAATAATCAAGTATAGTCACCCGCGTAAAAATTGAAAGTATTGGCAATACATTAGCAATATTTTGCACATATAATTACCAATATATATGCAATATTTCACCAATTGAACATTTTCTTATACATTTTACTTTTATATCTCACAAAAATGAAATTTTTCGCATTCAATAAAAGTGAAATATGCCTCATACGGCTACTCATTTGGAAATCTTCGGAAATACCTCAAATATTCACAATCCATCAATAATCACTAAGTATTGATGGATATATATGAATGTGAATCGATGCTGCACACCTCAGACGAAGAAAATATATGAATTCATGAAAGTAAGCATTTCTGGGACACGTTCAGAGGATTGAAATATAAGAAAGACCTCTCGACTACACAATTTTTACAATGCCCAATCGAATGACATTGTTTAATTGACCTTTTGAATTCGTTAAAATAAGTAAATAATAGTTATACGATGATTTTCAAAACTATCCTCTAAGATGCCGTTCGCAGAATTATTGTAATTTCTTAGTGCACAATGGCTGCAGGTACCTTGTGTTAAAATACCATTATTCTCTATTTGTATTTCAAACATAATGGAAAATTTGACTTTTGGGAAAAGTAAAATAAGAAGGCACTCCCTAACAGCGGGGTTGTGGCTAGAAGAAAATATCAAGGAAAGATACAACGATACTTTGAAGGAAACAGGCAGCGCGGAGTCACGCAACAGCTGAAAAAGCGTCGGGAGTCGATGGGGTCACGTCGTAAAAGCGCACTTTTGCGGTGGTGGCTTGCAGAGCACGTGCACGCGGCCACCGATAATAAAGCCCCCATTTTGCCGCTATTACAGCATTTTGCTTGCGCCTACGGCCAGACTGAGCGATTGCGTACAGCTCCCGGAAAGCGGCTCCGTGTCATGACCTGATGGGTCGACAAATTCAGCGATTCAGTGAGCATCAGGTGCATTATTGATATGTCCAGTGGCTGTGCACAATTGCTCATCGGATTTTCTCGACATAGGGAGCACGAACCGTCCCGTCGATTTATAACCGAGACGCTTAGAACCCAAGGGATAGAACAAAGTGGTATTTTTAGAAAATTCAAAATGAATAGTACTGTTCTTAATGGATAGAATTATCAAAGTATCTGGCACGAGGAATAAATCAAGTGGTTGTCAAAGGAAATAATGCATGGATAGTATACATGAGATCTAGAAAGAAAGAAAAATTGAAAGATTGCGTTCGTATATCTAAGGCTTCTGAGCAGCTCAATCGATTACAGCCTTATATGATCAAACAAAAAATGTGTGTGCATGAAAAATAAACACTTGAAAGAGTCGCGTCATTCCTTACAGGGATCCACTCGTCAGTTGTCAGTCGAGAAAAAAAAATCGGCTGTAGTGAGATGGCAGATTTGCTCCATGGTACGCTTGACGCCTCTATATCAGCCTTACACATCTACCCCCTCATTCTCTCCTCCAATATTTTCTCACCATGGACGAACCCTTCGTCAAGTGATTTTGACACTTCACCCTTCACTTATCATTGCTCTTTGCCAAGGAATTAGTTCTATCAATTATCGTGTCATCCCCCTCGTACCTCGTTGATATCATCAATGTCGCGATGAATTTCCATGATTAAAATTTCCATGCTACACTTGATCAAGATTAATTGGTACTAAGACATTCTAGAACCAAAATATCTTGATTCGTGATTTAAAAAATACCCATAATCAATTAATTCGTATTAAACATTTTTCGTGCCAATATTTTCTATGTCTTTTCAAAATTTATAAACTTATGTATCATTATCAATAGATAATATCATTATGAATAATAATAATAATTGTAGGGCTATCAATTTTATATACTCAGAAATATATTATTTTCTTCAACGAATTCCCCATGTTCATACATTAAAAATGATGAAAACAAATTTCTCTGATCAAATTTCCTTTTCTTCGATTATTCTAATAAACCTTTTGATCATACTATCAAACGTTGGTGCGGGCAACTAGCAAAAAGAGGTGGGGTACAATAGGCTAGACTGGGTCAATGAATGAGGACAATGTCGAAGGAGCGATGAAAACAGAGGGAAAACAAAAGTAATTTCCTCAGAAACAGTGCACAGGCGTCGGAAAATGTGAACCGCGCCGAGCAGCTCGGAAACGCGAAGTAGGTTCTTTTATACCATGGCACGTAAGGCCGCGGTAAAAAATTCGAGTCATCAGATTTTTCTCTCGCCATATACGGACCGAATGAAAATGAAATGTCTATGCGCTTTTGAATGGCTCCCACGATTTTCTGAGACAACGCAGTTTTTGAAATTTTCCCATCTCTGTGCAATAAGCGAAATCGAAGCGACAATCCGACAAATATCTCGCCGACAAATATCTAACATATTTTATAGCTGGATGAGAAAAAGCTGCCAACCTATTGGCATTGTGCTTTCTCTCTCACATTTTACGTTAGAGTTCTTGGAAATTTTCCAAAAAATCTGCCAGCAATTTGCACATGCACAACAAATACGGGAGAACATTTCCATTGAAACTCTCTTTGAGTTTGATTTCCTGTACACAAACAGATGACCATTTGCAGTTAGCTCGTTAGTTATAACGTTTCGATTTGTCTAAGATATTGACCGGACATTTCTGTTCATATGCATACAATGCCTCAGCTCTATATATCGGCATGTCCTACAAAGAATAGCACTTTCCAGAACATTACATCTCAGAATCTTGTGACGAAAAATATTACATTTCTTCGCGATATCATTTTGTAGGCTCCGTGCAAGTAATACACTGGGAAAAAAATGATGCATCCATCGCCTGCTAAGTGAGTGAGCAATATAACAGCCGCATAGATAGAGATCCTCATATTCACATTAGTACTTCTTACCAAGGCTAATAATCTATTCCAGTCAAAAAATTGAGGAAGCCCTCTGCACCCTTTCAAGAATGGATAAATGACTCGAAACAGCCATTTGAAAAATACCTTGCTACCAATCCATATACTGATGTGTTATTTTGAAATTTTCGTTAAATGAATAGGAATGATAGTGACACAAAAACACATGCATATATTATGAATTAGAAGCATAAACTCTGTCAACTAGTTCAGACGAGACAAATTAATAGATAGCGAGGAACAGAATGAGCATTGGATTGGAATGAAATGGGCAATGGATAACGAATGAGTCAGTTGACTGAAAATCACACTTTCAGGCTATAAAAAAGAATGAACATAATTCAAAGTGCGATTAGCAGAGGGAAATAATTGTTTGCAGCCATTTAGCATAACGTCCCGTTCCTCCCGGAGAATATACATATCCGTGAATCATTATCGGTTTCGTACCATACACGTCTGCAGATACTGCATGCATGTATGCACAAAAACGATAATGATTCACGATAATGAAATGCATATATACGTGTTCATTTATATCCAGTATCTCCGTATCTATTGGCCGGGTTGTGTGTATTTATTGATGCAATCCAAGCGCATGATTCACGAATATACAATCTCCCCCAAAAACTGTCGCCCAATGTCTCATCGCGATAACGTTGCGCCCAATGGGTTTGGTCCGTTCGTTGCGGCGAGAGATGAATTAAAATCCTCACCGAGACAAAAGGTTCGACCCTCTGTGCTTTCCAATCATTCATCAAGCGTATTCGCTGAAATTCGCGTTCGCTTTCTCATCCCTCGCTTGTAAAGAGAACAAACGACCCGAATGAGACGAGCCACTCGGTCCGTGGGACGGCAAAGAAAATACAGCCCCTCCCCCGGGCGAGCGTAAAAAACAAGTCGCAGATCGCGCGCGCGCGTGCGGATCCAGCGCGGTCCCAAGTTCGGCGCGCAGCGCAAGACGAGAAAGAAAGTTGACCCGGCGACAGAAACCCTCCCCCGGCCAGACGCAATTGTGACGCGTCGAGATCGAAATCCGCTCGCTTCTTACGGCGACTCGAGCCGGGGACGAGACGGCGAACAAAGAAACGGGGCTGCGGCGTCGCGAGATGATTAATGGCGCGAAGATGAACAAAACCGATATCGAGTTCGAATGGCTTCCCGCACAAAATTACAATACTATCGACGTTTGGGTTGTTGGGTGTGAAAAAGAGCGGAAAACCTGTTGGCTCGGTAATTGGGTCGCAACGCTTATTCCGCCCATCACGTAGCTGTGGGGAATCATTTCGGTTTAGTTATTTATGGAGTCCGGATCATTTATCACCGCCGAGACCCGATACGTGTCACGTACAAAACAAACGATAGATTTTGATTAACTGTCTGGGTGTTCTAATGACTTGTTCAAAACAATGAGGTAGTCTTTGTCGCTGTATGTGACCAACTGTTATTGGCTTCTTCTCCCAATTGAATGTGGAATATATAGACATTTCCAATTATCTATATCGGCAATGGGGCTTGTGCACATCAATCGACACGTTTATCTAAAATTAATGATGATTGACGGGAAATTTTCGCACATTAATGAAAAGTATATTGGTTATATCTGCAAATATACTAAAAACTATTTTTTTTCAACACTCGCTAAGCGAAATCCCACATCATGCCTATACATCGCGTACGCGTGTGCGGAGTACCCTTCGTTTTCACACTCAAATTTGCTGTCATCATCTCATTCATTCTCTTATGACTATCACCGTCAAAAGTTCGGGGAATGTAACAGTCAGTAGAAAAATAAACAACGATTGTTATAGTAAATCAGTTCCACATCTTGGCGAATCTGACTTTTGTACGAAATTCCAGAAATATCGAACCGTTCCTTCGAGAGATATCGTACGAAGTAAGATATCTTTTCGTGAACAAACCAAAAGTCTGGCGTAGTGGACTACGCCAGACTTTTGCAATACTTCTGCTAGACTTTTAGTGCCAGACTTCTGCCAGACTTCTGCCAGACTTCTGCCAGACTTTTTTTTTTACACGGGGTGTGCCAAAAATAGCGTCGTGTACGTGCGCGCGCACACAGACATGTCTAGGATTTGGAATTGTTCGAGCATTGTAGATTACAAAAACCAAGATCCGTATGTTCGATTCGAAAGTTCGGTTTTAACTCTGTTACAATTTGCTCTCTTTCCGAGGAATCAATCGAGTTGAATATCTTTTTTGATTATACAACGTCGATTAATTAGAGATAACTCTGTTATACTCACCGGAGACGAGTATGATTAGACGCTATCCGACCACTTTGAGCTTAAATACTCTTATCGCAACGAGCAAATCGATCGGGGCAATTGTTTCGCGTAGAATTTGCAAAGGTACGAGATTTTCCGCGTTCAAATTATTTCCAACGAGATTTCACTTCCTCGAGATTTATCCCCGAAGAAAACTTCGGCCCAAGTTTAAATAGGTGTAGCGTTTCTTCAACGACTGTTTAATCTCCGATCTGAACTCAGCAGTAAAAGTTTCCCTCAGAGTGTATATACAGCAGTCTTTGCAACCGATCGCGAGGCACGGAAACAAGGGAAGAGAAGATGAGAACAAAAAAATCAAGCGTACAGCATCGAAGCGACGCGGAGAAATGGAGCACTTTTGTGATAAGCTGTTTGATCTCAAGCCTCTCCTTTGCGCGGCAGGTGCGTGTGTATATAGATATATAGGCGAGCGTTAATCCGGGTAATTGCGGGCTGTGCTCCGTCATAAAAGCGCGAGAGAAAAGGATCGCGGGAGGCGCGGGTGTATATTTGCACGCAGCAGCCAGCTGGAAACGATTGGCACTGGTCTAATTGCCCGCGCAGTTAAGACTCCCTCGTACTTGGTGCAAGGGGGGGCAGGGGCAAGAGGGGAGGCGTGGATCCAGAGGGAAAAGAGAGGGGGGCAATTGAAACTTCGCAGACGAGGATCATCAGCGGCGGCGGCGGCGGAGTTGACGAGGCCAGCTCCTATACCTATATATACTTGTGTACGGCTTCTGTTCCCGTTTCTCCAGCTGCGAGCTGTATGCGAGAGAGCGGCTATAGCGGATGTTTGTCCGAAGAGAGGCCCCTTTTTCCCGGGACTTTCCTCGATGCTCCGAGTTACACTGCATCGGGCTGATGACGCGCGAGCTTTGTCCACTCGCTTTGCCCGCGCGAGATCGCAAACACTATCTCGGGAAGAAAGGACCGTAATCGGGTCAATTTCCAAATGCGGAAATTACAACTTCTCCGTGTGAGCGTAACCGAAATCCCATTGAAGCCCAGTCGCGCAGCTGGGATTAACTGCGCTCGAATATCGAATGAGCCCTTGATGGCAAAAGTATTCAGCTTAGCTCACGTCGGTACATATATATAGCCACAGCGTCGCGGTTTCGATGGAACGTGAGGACAGAAGTTTCCCATTAACGACAGGGCGTAAAACTCGAGATGCAATTGTTGGCGAGAGGAATATTCCGCGTCGAATTTGACACGGTATATATACAATGGAAGATTCACGACGGTAGACAGTAAACGCGTCAGCAGATGGGCGAGTCTTGATTCCAAATATATACCAGCTCGCGATGATTCGCAGAATTTTCATAAACGTCAATTCCGGAGAAGGTATATTTCAGGGACAAAGATGGGTTTGTAGCGGCGCACAAAGTTCTCGCATTTGTCCAAAGAATTTTGCGTCGGTTCTGCGATGTCTTACTCGCCCAGTTCCCGGGAATATAAAGCTCATCCGCGAGAGATCCGGCTCAGGAAGTCATTAAAAACTGGTCCGACATCCCTGCAATAACACCCTCGCCCGAGGAAAGTCGGACAAGAGTACAGGGAAAGTGGAGGGCTCGAATTAATGAACGCCCACGCGGGACTCCTCGCTCTCTCGTGATCTTTTTTCCCATATTGAAGAGATTGAAAGCACTATCTTGCATAATTGTTGCGTAAAACCGTATTCGCCACCTTTCAAATGAGCTTTTCGGGGCTCGCGCGAAAGAGGTAGCATACATTCGAGTTTCGTTAACCGGTTTGTCTGAACGAAGATTCTTCATTCCGCACTGACCTTAATAGGCATTTCGTCAGTGCAACTCTGCGTGCAACCTACGCTTCGAAATTCTCGTATAACTACACGTTACAGCAAAGATACTCGCTCGTTGAATTTAAGATTCTCGAAAAATCATTCTGTATCTCGTATTCCCGAGTGCACCAAGTACTTCTGCAATACGCTGGCTTACAGTTTCAACTGAAAATTATTCAAACGGACTCGCGGGGGAAAAAATTGGGTTCGGACGTTTATCTGACCGAGAGACAACGTCGTGCTTTTTACGAGTCTTCGCTAGCGTAATCGTGACCTACAAATCTTCAGCGAGTATTTTTAAACCCTCGCTTATCTCTTATCGGGTATATTGTAAATTACGGGCCGGTGCAATGAGCCGGAGCGATTCGCCAACTTGGGAACAGAATGAAGCGAAATCTCGAAGAGTCGCGAGTATTGTAAAATTTCGCAGTTGGATTGTCGTTCCGAATGTAAGGTTCGCGAGGCGGCTCCTCGAAAAATGAGTCGGGCACAAACATATAGCCTGACGTCTTCCGATTCTAATGGCGATCCTCGCCGACGTGTATCTGCAACGCTGTGTATACGGCCGAGCAGAGAGGCGGACCGCGGAATATTGAAAATATTCCTCGACGGGGAACCCGAATTCTATGAGAACGGAGACAAATGCGGGTCGATATACCGTCATCGTCCTAAAGGAATAATATCCTGCTACTACTTCATCGACTGCCAATGCGCGCACAAAGCATCGCATCTCCGGGCGAAAAATTTGGAACGGCGAAGTCTCGACGGGCGATAGATATACCTAATGTACATCACCTCGAGCGTAAAACCACGAGAGCGCGATGTAGGTACATTGTCGGTGCGTGCCGAGAGTCAAATCACTCGATTTTCAGGAGACACCGATGGAGCGCACCTCGCGCAGCTCGTCCTCGTCTACTCCGTGCATGTGTATGTGTGTGTGTGTACGTGCTGGTATATCAGTGCCACTCACAGAGCTGATGTGCACCTTAACAAAAGCCACAGCGAGACAAAAGCCCCCACCCCTCCCAATACCGTTGTCGGATGGAAACCTACGTGTATCGGCTTCGGTTCCCGATGAGAGTCCCGTTTGCGCCTGCCGATCCGCATGTGGTATCTCAGTGTGCGCGTGTGCTCGGGCGTATGTGCCGCGGTTCTGCAGCGAACGAGTGTAGCGCGCGCTGCGCGTGTAAGCATTGCCGAGGGCGCAAACAAATGTTTGCCATACGTGCGCCAAGCTAATCAGCCTGAAAAAAACCCGGCCAGATTGGGGATGCTACAACTTCTGATGAATCCAGAGTTAACCACCTGTGTGTGTGTGTGTGTGTGTGTGTGTGTGTGTGTGTGTGTGTGTGTGTGTGTGTGTGTGTGTGTGTGTGTGTGTGTTATGCACGATTTCACAGGCAGTCAATTATCACGATTTCACAAACACTCGTTACAGTCTCTATACGCCAACAAAGACGATCGAATTGGCGTTGAAATAAACTGTCAATCATGTTTCCAGTGATACTTATTCAAAACCTTTGACATTCAACTCAAAAATACATATATATCTAAATCATCGTAAAATTTCTATAAAACTTGACGTTTAATTCTTAAATATTCAACCATTTTACTCTGTCTTTCGATCCATAATCGCATAAAGGACCACATTGGCTTCACTGATTTTGATGCGAAAAAGAGCATCTTGAGTAGAATAGAAAATAGTTTTGGAAAAACTGATGTGACCAATCGAAAGATTGACCTTTTACACAATATTGAAATTATGGAGGGTGCACACTACAATACGAAAGAGATATTTTTACATAAAAAAGAGTAATGACACTTTGAGAGACAAAAATTATGTACATCTGATTTTTGAATAGAGTGAATAGTGAAATAAAAAAGGGAGAAAAGAACAGTAATTGAAACTTTAAAGAGTCGTAGGAGAGTGGTTTTAAGTGCTAAATGGGCGGGGAACGTACCGAAAATTTTCTTTTAATACCTCCAATATGACCCAAGGGCGACTGATGCTCAGAGAGCACCGGAAATACAAAATCTGACAATCGTGCCAAATAGGCTGCAGTGCCAGATTGGCTGCAGTTACCTTATATATACCTTCGTGGATAGCTCGCATTTTTCTGGAAAATGAAATAAACCGAATATGAGACGTTTGCCTGCAGTGTCTCGTCTGCTGACCGTACGTCATATTTCGTTTGTTCCAATCATCGTTCAAGACTCGGCCACGCGCGAGCTTTCGTGTATGTTTTCGGATACGAATATCAGTCGCGAGCGGCTGGAGTGAAAAATCATGCGATTCGAAGTGAGAGTAGAAACGAGCGCGGAATTCAAATGAGATTCGTTTGACACTCACAAAAATGGCCCGGGAATCCAGGAAGGAAAGCGGGTCGTTTAGAGGGGATAGATAGCCGAACGTCGGCGCGAACAACTTTGCACCTGTGGGGGGAAGAAAAAAGAAGAGAAAAACTCGGGGAAAATGCATCAAAGGTGCAATGGAAAAAGCACGAACAAGATTTACTGAAAGGAGTGAGGCACGCGAAGAATCAGCAATTCAACGCGTAAAGGGACGCGCGACCGCCCCTCGCGTGCGGAAATGCGCAACATCGAACAATCGGATGTGACGCTGGCCAATCAAAGAGGGACTCGGAAGATCGCGGCAGACACGGATCGCAGGAAGTGTGCTCGAGGGGGCATAATCACCCGACCCAAGGACCGATTGGTCATTCGGGCCGCTTTGACGCGAAAATTGACCGCGAAAGGAATCGTACTCGCTATCTGATAATAAAACAACCGTGGCGTGGGAATCTCATACGCGAAGATTCGGCCTCAGGAGAGCTGCGACTTTGCGATCTGTCGATGTAAAGCTGACATGTTGAATAAACTTGAAAATTTTCTTTGAGATATCTCCTCTTTTTCATAACCGTAAAAAGATATATGGGGTGGCTGCGAGTAATAAAACCAGCTGCAGCTGCAACTCAGCTACCCAAATTTTACAGTAAAACTTAAAAATCTCTTGTCTTCGCTAATCCACCTTTAATTCAATAGGAGGAAATGTATTTGGCCATAAACATCAAAGTATTTGATGTGCCGTACAGGGCCTTGCTAGAAATTATGTCCAAGCGTAATTTTTCATTTGTCCCACAGCACATTTTCAAAACTCGTTGTGTTCCATGTTTCACCATACAATTTTCCAAAGTGGCTATTTTGAGGCATTTTTTATTTACATGAATTTTAAATTAGTCGCATAGAAAAATGACCAAAAAAGATTATCTAAGAATTATTAGTCGAAAAACATTTTAAGAACTAGTCATTAAGTACTAGTAGTACCTGCAGGGAGGTCATTTTAATTTTTATCTGTTTGATTTTGAGAATAACAATTGTCAAGTGTCCAAGCTGTATGTTTATATATATAGTCTGAGATAACAAGACTATGATGTAGCAGCTAATAATTAGTACCCGTGTAATCTTATAAACTAAAGGAGACGAGTATACATTCCTAGGGAGCTAATTAAGTTTCTATAATGATGTGCTTTGGATGTTTCCGTGACCTCTTAGGAAGGCTCTTGCGCAAATAACAAAGTATCGATTTTCGAAAGACGATCACGAGTTCCAGAGTGAAGATTCCCGCTGACTTCTTCAATCTACTGTTTTCACGAGAAATATTTTGAATGCAAGAAACTTCACACTCGAAGGGAATGGTTGTAGAACAACGAACGGGGGTTAATTTGAGTATTATCCAGAAGACAATAACGAAACTTTTGGAGTATCTCCCTTTATACAGTTATAAAAGAAATTCCGTATGTAGATCTTGTCCAATGCTACGATTTTCTTTGTTGTATTTTTTTCTATCATACGTAATATTCTTATTCACAAGAAATATAAAGAATGAATCTATAAAATCCTCATCAGGTCCGTACATACAATTTTTCTTAAATCACTCGAATCAAATGACGAAATTGTTGCACAACAGTTTTTCCATATAAAGTTCCATAAAATTCATGACGGAAGGAGCGAACTAACAGTACACCGATCAGTAGTTTGCGAGTAGCAACAAATCTAGATACCAGTAACTGCGGGTCGCGAATCTTGCCAATCAACCTATTCGTGTACCGCAAAAGACGTTGACGCAAAGAGACGCACATCGAAAAAAATCCAAGCTCGCGGGCTCTTCGCAAGTAAGAACCTCGGGAAGCTCTGACGAAACCCACGACTCTATGGTCCTGGCGAATCTCGGTCGATCCCGTCGATACAGGAGGGGGACGCGCCGGTACACGAAGCATCACCGTGAGCGGGTAATCACGTAATCACCAAGTCCTGCGCTTCTCGCGCCCTCGCGAGCCCAACTCATCCGCACGGTATACGTATATGTATAGATACAATCGTCTGGCGCTCCGTCATACATATGCATGCGGCGTATACATCAGGTTGCGAACTAATCCGAGGCCGCGCTGCTTCCTCCAAGAGCTCCGACGGATGTTCCGCAATGACGTCGTCCCGATCATTACTCCGACGCGCTATGCACTGTGTGTGCAGCGCTCGCGCGCGCGGCTTTGACTCGCCTAGCCGCGGTGCCCGAATAATGCAATCAAGGCCCCTCCGATCCCCAATTGCCGACCGACTCGTTACGTTCGCCTGCTCGTTCGACGGCCCTTGACGATTCCGCTCCAAAGCCTCGTTCGAGCTGCAAGCTGCTTTCCCCCGTTTGTGCGAGCTCGTGTATTCTTGGCAGGGGAAGGGATGGTATACGACGATCGTTTGTCGTCTCGTCGGAAAACGCCCGATTCGCAGGAATGTGCGCGTGTGCTTTTGACGATTTCTCGCGGCCAACGAATCTCATTGAATTTCGATGCGTTTCACGTGGTCGGCCGGGTACATTTGATACGTTTGCGCGTCGATCGCTCCCGAGGACCGAGTATAGCGATGTCTTGGTAGATGCATTATCCGATTTCGATATAATTTGACAGGGATATTCATGTACGAGCAGTCGTATACGAGACCTATTGATTTGACCTTCGACGGCCCAATTAGTCGAGAGTGAACCACGTGTCTCCTTGTTATCGACATCGGCTTCATATATATATCAGCACTTAGTCGCGACGAGAATCTTGTCCCGCGAGCACGTCAACGAAAGAAAAAACTCCAGAGACCAGACGTGAAATTGGGATGAACGACAACAGAGAATCCCTCCTCGCAAAATTGTATGTCATTTCGCAGAGCCACATATGGGAAATCTTACTCTGATACTTTATCTTGCAGCATTTTTTCTTTTTCTTTTTCTTTCAAAAAATCACGCGCTCGAACGTACGAGCTGCTCGTCGCGAGAAGATCGTTAATGCAAAACGCGAGAGAGTATATGTAAGCTTCGTGTGCTTTCAGCTCATAGTAATATCGTCTTTTCGGAATAAAGCCCCGGGCTTTGTTGTAACGCTGATTACTTTTTCGGGCAACATAAAGAACCATCGGAATAAGCGAATGTTAGTATGTACAGATCATGCGCCTACTCGCTTTCATTCGTGTATGCACAATAAATGTATACGTGATATATTCTTGGCGAAAAAAAATTACTTACTCTTTCAAAAGTAAAACAGCCTTGAGCTCCGGGCTTGTCCGATTGTTCGCAGCTCTGCCTGATAAAGAACCGACCCGAAGAAAAAAAAATGGTTCGTATATTATTTTGAAAAGAAAAGAGTAACGATGGATAATGTGTATGTGCGCGAAAACACGCATTATTCTGATGGTTATTTTTTCGATAAAAGTAAAGTTATGCCTCGGTATTAGAGCTTTCGTCACGATCATTTTTCGTAATGAAAAAAGTCAAGGTGGTGTATCAAAATTATCAGTTACAATGCCAAGACGTTGAATATGCATGAGCGAGAAACAATTTTGACTGTGGGAATCAGCGTGTAACGATGTACTGATGAGCTCTCCACGGTGATTACTAAACCGCCATCAAATAATATTGTCTACTGCGTGTTCTCGGGAGAAGTTAGTGAGAAATCAATGATAAATGTACGATAAATATTTTCATGGTTACCAAGAAAATTCAGTCGTATTTACAATGAAGAATCAATAATAATGTAAACTTAACTTCAAATAGTTTTTCGTTTTGAATGAATTTTTAACAGTTGAAGTTGAATAAATATATTTTACATATATTTAAATAAAAAGTCATACTGTGCTGAGCTAATGACTCATTTTACCAGTAGTCATATAACTGAGTACTTGTATAAAATATAAGAATTGCTTCAACTTTGAACAGGTAAAGTGATTTTTTAAATCATTTCTAATTTGTTTCGACACTCACTTTCTAGATGAAGAAATTAACGGACAAGTTTGGCGAGAAACTTTCATTCAATACACTTGCTCGAAAATTATCTTATTTCAAGATGAATCAATTCAAAGACTATGAAATAATACCACACTAAATATTACTCCAAGTATTATTGAGTCACCAAATATTATCTGTTCACTGAACCAGCGAACAGATCAATTCCCTCAGTGCAGTTTTAAGGCGGATCAAGTTTTGATACCATGAGGCTTCGAGGATAATGGAGTTTCCTTCTCCTATTCTCGTTAACAATGCTGTTCTCAAGTTCCTACGACGTAAAGAGCAATTACAACGCTTTAGTATGATAATACGATTGGCTGACCAACTTGAGACCCGTCTCACTCTTGGTGCCGCAAATTGTAATACCTGTAACCCGACCACATTCCCCGTGGTTGAAACTTCCCGCGGGATTTCTATTTCACGTATAAAGCTGATTTTCAAAATAACTCCAATAAGGATCTCCTGAATCTGTTTATAGAAATCAAATTTATCATCTAATTATACGCGATTCATCCTCAAGCATGTGGTGCCCCGGCGATTTTATAAGCTTTTTGTCAGACCATCTATAATAAGTGATTGCCAAACGAGAGTAGAATGAAAAATCGTAGAAATTCCTTTCAAAGATACAATTTATCAGAATTAAAACGCCGATACAATAGCAAGAGGGCCTGGAACACACGGAGAAATCGTACGGGCTCAAGTCTATATACGCCTTTCAAACCCTTCAATTTCTTTATTAGCTCTTCAGCAGTTTTTGGGTCAAGTGATGGATAAGTGAATTTTGTGTACCTCTATCTCAACAAATAATCTCAAACTCAATTTCTGCGGTCTATTGAATAAGCACGTCAAACTTACGAATACAATTCGATCGAAGTAAGTCCATTATGTCAATATAACTTTAACGGACCCAAGCGTTTCTACTAATTCAATAGTTCCAACTATTGATTATTCCAATTTGGTTACTCGCAAGTATCGTAATTTCTTTGTTTAATGTTCTTTGCTTTTCATATGCCAATTCAATTCTAACATTTAATATGGTTTGATAGTCACAGTGTAGTAGCAACAACTTTACTTCCTCCGATCCGTTTGATTCAAGAGTTTGGAAAACATGGTATCAGTTGTTCCATTATAACCAATGTTAGAAATAAAATCTATTGGTGAGTTTCTGCTGTAAAAAGTTAGTGTTTGCTCTTGCTACATAAAATATGTAGCAAGAG
This sequence comes from Aphelinus atriplicis, assembly GCA_020882685.1. NCBI lineage: Eukaryota > Metazoa > Arthropoda > Insecta > Hymenoptera > Aphelinidae > Aphelinus > Aphelinus atriplicis. The sequence continues at coordinate 19,106,213 of CM037075.1, read as the reverse complement.
CATACTAATAAATCCCCCAGCTCGAGTCAGAATAATATTTTATGCTCTAAAGTGAAAGTAACAATAGTCGTTAAACAAGGTCATTAGCACAGATGAGAGGACAATGAGAACTAAATAAAGGATTTGAGAAAAGACGAGACGTCGGATTTTAATGACGCTTAATTTAGCAAATCGTTCCCCAAGCGCATCAACTTCATCACTTGAATCTCAAATATAATTTCCCTCGAATAACCCGTTTACTCATTCTTTTTGTTCGGAATGGGACACAATTCTCTTTCGGGGACTTTAATCTAGTAGATGGTTGTGTTTCTTTGATTCTTTTTGTTCCACCACGAGGATAAAACTTATCATCTTAATCGAGCAGAACTCTCGCAATTTTATTATTTTTAAGTCTTCAAGAAAATATTTGGCTGATTTTGAGAAAAATTAATTGATAATATTGCAATAAGCATTGAGAAACGCGTTTAGCTGATATTTTCCATGATGAAATTCCATCTTATTCATAACAAATAGCTGTGATAAATCCCAATTATATCGTGGTAAGTAGTTAAAAAGTGCATCAATTTTGAAGATTTTAGTACGGAACAAAATAGCTGTTTTGAACTTATGGCAGTCATTAGGAATTGTTAAAACTGACAATTGACATAAAACTGACAACTGACATTTTCAAATCAGCTTGGATCCACAGGACATCCTGTGTAATATCCTAGACTGGATATCCAAAATGTTTCCAATCAAAATACTTTTTTGTATTTCACCATAAATATCTTTTCGAAATAAAGAGTACCTCTTTACCCAGGACTAATTCAACGTGATCAGTACTTCACCTGATAATCTTCATTTTGTTTCAACTTCATTTATTTCGTCATTTGTTGAAGAAGAGAGATGTGTCGAATTTGTATATAATACACGATGTCTCATCGAATATTTCAATGCATTAGCAGACAGGAAAATACGGCACAAAAACGGTAGAATAAGCTTGATAGCCCATGAAGATATTTTTAATTTACGTCTCTATGAACTTTGCCCCTGAATACATTTGAATTTGAATTCATCCGATTCCCAACACTCAAATTATAAAAGTTTGATTGAAAAACCGCGAGTTCCAGACGACGAGAGTTTCTCTCGTTTTTTTTTTTCATTAGCGTGACATTTTAATAAACGAATGGCATTTTTGATATTTTTTCAATCAAACTCTCTCGTCTCGATTAAAGTTTTTCCTCTCTTGCGACTCCGTTTTTTCACCCTCACAAAAGCGCGAGTTTGAAAAAGCATTACATTCGATTCTTTGAAGGCAGCAGGATCTGGAGTGTATCTTTGAAGTGACGTAGCAGATTGCGCGAGACGAAAGCTAAAAGATGTTCGTCCCGGAATTCCACTAGGTAACTAGAAACCTTCAGTCTCATCGAAGGTATTGTCAGGATCCGGATTGAATTAAATTAAAATAGTACCCCGTGGACAATTTTCTCGTTCCACATTGAGATTGAAGTGACTCGTCGTGAGATTGTCGACCCAACAATCGATCTTCGCAATGTTATCCAACCCTATAAGCTGTTGCATTCAAAGAATCCGTGTCCTGGCTTTGTCGAAAAGGCAAAACTCGCTCGATCACAAAGATCCAACGACGCGGACGTGAAATTGTTTGCTGCCACACACGCCTCGTATTTTCCGCTCGAACGGGTGCGTGTATGCGTGGGGGGGGGGGAGAGGTGGAAAAACGAGCTCACCCAGGAATCGACGTGATGAAAAATGCCGCGTCAAGTGCAACGCTCGCGGGCCAATCCCATCGGCGTAAATAGAGACAGGCGCGGACGAGTCGAGCCGAGCGATGCAAAAGCCCCTCAGAGAAATCAAAAGAGCCGAACAGAGAGAACGGGCTGATCCGGGCGGCGGCGCATCATTCGCGAATGCTGCTGCTGTGCTGCAGCTTCTCCGCTCTCCACCCGCGCGTACTTTGAATTCCTGCACAATGCCCCGCCAATGTATATCGAAAGTTTGGAGGCTGATCCTGCCGAGGGTGGAGGAGCAGCCTATGTCCGTACACATAAAAGCCCCATTGTACCGCTCGATTCTTATCTCGCTCTCGCCAGTACCCCGTTGTGTGTGTTTACGTATATACGGCACAGGGTTGCGCCGTGAACAGAGACCGGATAAATTACGCCCGACGATCCACAACGTCGTTAGGCGAATCGATCGGCCGTTTCGACTTTTAGATACGTATGGCCGGCTCGCCCCGGTCTCTATATATAAATATATACCAGTCCGGGTGGGCTTATTGCCATTTCCGATCCGAGAAAGATGAATGGCCTCGGGCTGGTGCAACCAAGATACGGCTGAAACGGGGACGTGCGCTTTTTTTAAACCCGTTTTTATATTGTGCGGATGGAAGGAGTTTTCGTCTCAATTTTTCAACGCAAGTAATGAAATAATTCACTTTGATATAAGCAACATTGATTAACAGTACGTCGTGGTGCCCCCGCAACGTTTTACTCACAAGTCGCGTGTACTATTTTTCATGACGGTGAGCAAGGTATTTGAGTAAAGTAATGGTAGAACGAGCTGAAGAAGAGACTGAATCGAGTGGCAACCTTTCCCCACTGGAAGGAGAGAGAAAAGTTAGATAAATACCGGACATCTATTGCAAGAAAATAATAGACTCACAGTCAGATGAAAAATAGTTGAAGCAATGGAAAAAATTTGAACTATGAGTGACAAGGTATCCGGGTCACCGATCACGATCGAACTATGTGAGATAGCTTTGGGTACTCCAATAACTGTTACTGATAAACTAACGTCTCCGTTTCTCAGAGATATTCGTGATTGATTGCTAATTTTGAGCATGAAACATATACAGAAATTTATGAATATCCATGAAATGCACTGTACAAGTGTAAAATGAATAATAAATTACGAGAATATTAGTCGGGATGGCTGTGCGCATGATCTTTAATTGATTATCCAAAAATCATCTCGGAAAGTTTCAACGATATCGGAGACCCAAGGACCTAATCCACTCTTCTTGTAAGTAACTTTGTAATTTGTATTCATACAAATTAGGAGAGTGGGCACATCCTTTGGTTCACCAAACGCACGATGGGAATTTGTAAGATTATTCATTGGTAACTCCAATAACTCATATATCTACAGTCTTACATTCATATCTTTGGGTATATTTTGTAAATCAATCCGATGCCATGCATTCACAGTGCATATCCATATCTATTGCTTCTTTTATGCGAATATATAAGTACATATCGTGTATTCTTATCGACTTTGTAAAATTTTCACGGCACAATAGCGACCAATGGGGGTAGGAGAAACTTTTGTCAATCGGATAAAACCAAGTACAACGGCACAAAGTTTCAGCAATATCGGTGACGCATAATTACAAGCAGTTCTCGTTAGCCAGATGATCAAACGCTGGCTGAAATCGTAATGGAAGAATTAATTTTGTCTCCGCGAGTGCTTTTAACTTATGACGGCACACAGCACGGAGCTCGCAATGAAATTGCTCCAGCCGGGCGAACAATGATGACTCTCGCGGAGAAAAATATTGCGCGGAGCCCCGCTCCGCTCGTGTCAGACGTCAGCGGTGAATATCCGCCTTAGTTTTCTATGTATGCGACCGCGCAACCATTCGTGAGCTCATAATTGATAATTGGGTGTTGCTCGCTCAGGCGACGAAGAGCAGCGCGGCTTTTGTTAACCAATTATCTATGTTTCGGCGGCGACACCCTTACGCCAAGTTGTACGCATATATATGTTTGCTCGCATATTGAGGCGGATGTTATATACATGCGTGACACGTTTCAGTATTGTTACAGAAATATATTTGTGCAAAGTTACAGGAATATTTCGTTGGTCTATCGTGATCGCTCAATATGTCGGTGAAATAATTTTAATATTATAATATACGGGGATATCTTCAATTTTCATAACAACCACTCATCTAGTGGAGTTGGAGTTTGGAGGCGAAATTCTCTACAGCAAAGAAATCTACATCCTGATTCGAACCAACCGACACTTGTATCACCCTTTGCACACTCTTTTTGATACATACATTGGAACATACGGGCAGAAGTAACTCGTTGTCTTAGTTAACGGCTGCATAGTTAACAAGAGATATACATTTGCAGGATGGCGGCTTTGAACAGGTTGAGATACCAAATGGTCACGAAGCTATGTAGTTTAGGTTTAGCTATTATTCAAAGTCTCGTAACTCAACGTCCACCACCGCTGCGCTATATAAAAAATCCCTCTCCAAGTGCAATTGTCGCAGCGACATTAGTCTAGCGGAATCAGGCAATTAATTCGGCTCAATCGCAATCTAGGGGACACTGCAGAATTATTCGAGGGTCTTGATGAGCCACTGTGGCTACACGAAAAACGGAAAATTCGTTCAAGTTTTTTTGTATGATTTATTGTATATATGTATTCCATGAATCATTATTTACCTCATATATATACGTCTGTGAAATACATTTATGTACACGGATATATTCTACCGGTTCTGCGTGAAATCAACAAAAATCCGCGAATTATCCGAGGGTACACGACATTCTCGTGCAAAACTTTTTTTTTGCACAACTGAAGAAACTTATACTCGCAAAGTTTCATCAGAAGACCCGGCTGCAGGCGACTCCTCGCCATATACATATATATATATCCCCTCGTCGGTATGTGCATACGGGACAGGAGACAGACGAGAAAATAACACAGCGTCTCATAACGCGAATTGAAGAAACTTATTGCGCTCGCGCCAAGTGCACCTCGGCCGTACATAATGAATTCAAGCGTCAAATACGTCTGGCCAAGCTTGAGCTTGGCTCTCGCATTATTAATCAGCTGTCGTGGGAGGCGGGGCTGTTGTTGATACGTTCGCGCACGTGTTTGCACCTACATGGACACGCCACTTGAGCGCAATTGTGCTTGTGTGTTGCAGGCAACGTGTTCGTCATACTGGCGATAAAGATCGAGCGCAACTTGCAGAGCGTTTCCAACTACCTGATCCTGTCGCTGGCCGTGGCCGATCTGCTGGTCGCCTGTCTCGTCATGCCTCTGGGTGAGTTCGATTTCACCCTCGCACACACGCTCACACACGCACACACACACACACACACACACACACACACACACACACACACACACGCGCGCGCGCGCGCGTATACACGCATACACCGCAACTTACGAACAAAATAATTGAAAAAAATAGTTTACCGCTTCGACATATATGCTAAAGATAGTAGTGGTTATTACGATTTATAAGTCAGTGTACTCGTGCCCAGTGACACGAGTACACTGACGGCTTATTATTGTCGAATGGTAAAATTTTATATTGAAGGTTACAATAATATTTTGCAACTATTCACGTCAAATTTCACATTGTCAAATTAGATTGCACAGTTTTCTGTGTATTACAGTATATCTTCTGTAAAGTTTACTGTTTTATCACGGTTTCGTCAAAGTAATCATTACGGATCGCGTCGCCCTCAATAAATGTTTCGACTAAAGAAACAGCGATGATAGCCGGTGATTTCTTGGCTAATTCAATCATCACTTCATTAATTTCAAGCGGATGAAATTTTTCCCAGCTCATTCCCATACACTTCGATGGGCGTTTTACGGTTTGCCCGGACAATTGACGATTCAATTGACTCTGGAGCCTGTATGTATCGTTATAGATTCTGAAATGACGTGAGTGACAATGCACTGCGATATGTTATGTACATGCGAGATGAGATTTCACAGAATCGGATTTCAGCGACTGGTAATCCTGAACTCAAGCTGATTGATACGTCTTGATTGTAATTGATCCAAGTTCAATCGTCAAACTGAATCTTGGAATATTGATCCATCACTTATTATGCACAAAACTGTCAAAAGCGCTTTATTTCGTGTTTATTGTCATTCGCGTGTCATTATCGTGTATCCATGCTAGTAGCATAATAATAATATACTTATATAACAATATTATATTATATTAATATATAAGTATACTACAGTAGAACTGATAACAATTTAAAAAAAATTTTTGCCAACGAATTCTCGAAATATTTGAATAAAGAACTGAGTTATTGATCAATCTTATCCACTTTATTAAACTGTCGAGAATGTGATTATCAAAGTACAACGTGTGGCATATTTAACGTGCCACTTTCAATCAAATTAACAATGACTCTGAAATTGAGTGATGAAAATAATGACGTTCATTAACAAATTATCAATTTCAATTTTCATTATGGTCTTTTCATAACCTGATCATTGAATTTAATTCACGATATACTGCAACTCCCAATGATTCATTAACGATACTAGCTACATTCAGACGCGCTGCGCGCGATTTACGCTTTATTTCATTATACGCAATTATAAAACCTGTATTTACATTTTATTCAACATCTGACAAGAAGATTTGGTTGTTTCAACCTCAAAACTTTTATTTTCTTTTTAAAACTACAGTATACGTCCCTAAACCTCAAAATTTATTCTTCTTTTGTTTTTCGCTTCCCTGCATTCACTATACCTACATCTATATCTATATTTTACTCGACTCGTCACGTGGTTAGGTCTACACCAATCAAAACACGAGTTAACTGGCTTCACTTTGACCCCCATCACTTTTTTATATAACCCATTAATGCCCAAAGTGACCGAAATTTTGCGCTGTCTTTGAGCTTATTATTTTCGATGAAATCATAGTCTAAAAAATTTGAAACATACCTTCCCTACTATTTTCAGGGTCGCTCTTTTCAATGGTGATGGTTAAAAAAACATTTAACAATGTTAACCTATCGAAAAATCAATAACAAATTAAAAAACCCATAATTTTACAGTGAAATTTTCTCTTAAAACTAACTTTTCGGTCCGTTAACATGGTTTTAAATGCTTAAAACTCATATTTACCTGGTCAATGATAGTCAAACTAAAAGTAAGTAAGATTATTTTGTCTGCAAAATTATTTGGTAACACAAAATGGCGACCGAGATTTAACATTTATCTTTCAAACTTGACTGACTTTTTTCTCAAAATCGGTGCCTTTTAGGGAAAATTTTCCAAGAATAAAAAGGTCTTAGAATCAATCAAGGAACGTGCTCAAATTTTTTCAGAATTTTCCGAGAATATTTTTGATTTTCTGAAAATTCGAAAATTATGTACAGTAAATTATGAAAATTAGGGTACAGTACGAAAATTATGCGTCAAATTAGCAGAAATACAAATGCAAAAAAGAATATAGTTTGTTCAAACCTCCAAGAGGTAGAAACAAGATAACTTTGTTTTCAAACATCTACAAAGACGATTAAAACATGAAATACTTTCCAAATTATCGTCTCTTACGAAAAAAAATTTTATGAATTTTTTTCTCAAAAACGGTGCACTTGAGGAAAAATTTTCCATGAATAAAAAAGTCTTAGAATAACTCAAGGAACACGATAAAATTTTTTCAGAATTTTTCTCGATTTTTTTTGAAAAATCAAATTTTCGAATTTTCAGAAAATCAAAAATATTCTCGGAAAATTCTGAAAAAATTTGAGCACGTTCCTTGATTGATTCTAAGACCTTTTTATTCTTGGAAAATTTTCCCTAAAAGGCACCGATTTTGAGAAAAAAGTCAGTCAAGTTTGAAAGATAAATGTTAAATCTCGGTCGCCATTTTGTGTTACCAAATAATTTTGCAGACAAAATAATCTTACTTACTTTTAGTTTGACTATCATTGACCAGGTAAATATGAGTTTTAAGCATTTAAAACCATGTTAACGGACCGAAAAGTTAGTTTTAAGAGAAAATTTCACTGTAAAATTATGGGTTTTTTAATTTGTTATTGATTTTTCGATAGGTTAACATTGTTAAATGTTTTTTTAACCATCACCATTGAAAAGAGCGACCCTGAAAATAGTAGGGAAGGTATGTTTCAAATTTTTTAGACTATGATTTCATCGAAAATAATAAGCTCAAAGACAGCGCAAAATTTCGGTCACTTTGGGCATTAATGGGATAAGGAATGTCAACGTACATGAATCAACTCTTTTTTTTTTATTTCAAACATATCAGTGTATTGCCGTAAATTGAATTTCAGGCGTATATTTTAATAGTATTTTTCAATACAGTAGCAAAAGACTAATCTTAGGCCTGTAGGACGTTTGCCGCCCGAGCATAGCGAGCCGGTGGCAATCACAAGAGCCTAGAATCATCCATTGCTACTGTATCGAACAGTATTTTCCATCACGTGTGTGGAACAACGTCCAAAGATAAACTTTTTTGCGAACGGAGAAGAAAAAAGAGTCTATGACAAAAAACATTGCGAGTACTTGTCAAACAAGATTACGGGAAAAATGCTTTCGAAAGTTCTACACCGTCGCACGAACGTTAATCTGGCCGAGCATATATGTGGCCGATCTAGTGGCGCTTGTCAAACGCAATGAATGCAAAATTGGCCAAACGTTATTGAATGATTCGACGCCTCGTCCGAGCAATGTTAATGCGCAGGAACGAGACTTTTTAGTGTGGTATTGTTGGCAGGAGCCCTGTACGAGGTCGCGGACGAGTGGGCTCTTGGACCGGAGTTGTGCGACATGTGGACGAGCAGTGACGTATTGTGCTGCACCGCTTCGATTCTGCATTTGGTTGCCATCGCCCTCGACAGGTATGGGTCCGAGTGTGATCTTTCAGTTTTTTTTCTCTTCTTCCACTGTCCATTCGCATTCGCGTACGTGTAACCCCATATTCCACTCTCGCATTGTTTGCCCCGTGACACACGGCCGCGTTGATCAAGACAAAGATATGCATAAAGCATATCCGTGATCAAAGCGAGCCGACCGTTGCTTTTATATTCGTGTGTGTGGGTATATATGCCGCAACGACACCATCGCTGCGATATTCTACCGGTGTGATAGCTCCCTCCAGCCCTCTAGATATGGATATATAGAAGAAAATATTCTCCGGAGTTTTTCACGCACACGCGTGAGGTGCCACGCACGCTTATAACGATTAGAAGTCCCGGCGCACGCGGTACGGTGCGGAAACCTTCTAGATCCACAGGGGAAAATCCGAGAAACAAGAGATTGAAATTCCCAGCAGCATTGACGGTTTGCCCAGACAATTGACGATTCAATTGACTCTGGAGCCTGTATGTATCGTTATAGATTCTGAAATGACGTGAGCGACAATGCAACTGCGATATGTTATGTACATGCGAGATGAGATTTCACAGAAATCGGATTTCAGCGACTGGTAATCCTGAACTCAACGCTGATTGATAGTGCGTCTTGATTGTAATTGATCCAAGTTCAATCGTCAAACTGAATCTTGGAATATTGATCCATCACTTATTATGCACAAAACTGTCAAAAGCGCTTTATTTTCGTGTTTATTGTCATTCGCGTGTCATTATCGTGTATCCGTGCTAGTAGCATAATAATAATATAACTTATATAACAATATTATATTATATTAATATATAAGTATACTACAGTAGAACTGATAACAATTTAAAAAAAATTTTTTGCCAACGAATTTCTCGAAATATTTCAATAAAGAACTGAGTTATTGATCAATTCTTATCCACTTTATTAAACTGTCGAGAATGTGATTATTCAATGTCAACGTACATGAATCAACTCTTTTTTTTTTATTTCAAAAACATATCAGTGTATTGCCGTAAATTGAATTTCAGGCGTATATTTTAATAGTATTTTTCAATACAGTAGCAAAAGACTAATCTTAGGCCTGTAGGACGTTTGCCGCCCGAGCATAGCGAGCCGGTGGCAATCACAAGAGCCTAGAATCATCCATTGCTACTGTATCGAACAGTATTTTCCATCACGTGTGTGGAACAACGTCCAAAGATAAACTTTTTTGCGAACGGAGAAGAAAAAAGAGTCTATGACAAAAAACATTGCGAGTACTTGTCAAACAAGATTACGGGAAAAATGCTTTCGAAAGTTCTACACCGTCGCACGAACGTTAATCTGGCCGAGCATATATGTGGCCGATCTAGTGGCGCTTGTCAAACGCAATGAATGCAAAATTGGCCAAACGTTATTGAATGATTCGACGCCTCGTCCGAGCAATGTTAATGCGCAGGAACGAGACTTTTTAGTGTGGTATTGTTGGCAGGAGCCCTGTACGAGGTCGCGGACGAGTGGGCTCTTGGACCGGAGTTGTGCGACATGTGGACGAGCAGTGACGTATTGTGCTGCACCGCTTCGATTCTGCATTTGGTTGCCATCGCCCTCGACAGGTATGGGTCCGAGTGTGATCTTTCAGTTTTTTTTCTCTCTTCCACTGTCCATTCGCATTCGCGTACGTGTAACCCCATATTCCACTCTCGCATTGTTTGCCCCGTGACACACGGCCGCGTTGATCAAGACAAAGATATGCATAAAGCATATCCGTGATCAAAGCGAGCCGACCGTTGCTTTTATATTCGTGTGTGTGGGTATATATGCCGCAACGACACCATCGCTGCGATATTCTACCGGTGTGATAGCTCCCTCCAGCCCTCTAGATATGGATATATAGAAGAAAATATTCTCCGGAGTTTTTCACGCACACGCGTGAGGTGCCACGCACGCTTATAACGATTAGAAGTCCCGGCGCACGCGGTACGGTGCGGAAACCTTCTAGATCCACAGGGGAAAATCCGAGAAACAAGAGATTGAAATTCCCAGCACTTTGGTCAACCGCGATTTCTCATTCCACGCGTCATGCGAATATATTATTGTGCACTCTCTATATTCCTTACAGTGAAATCTCACTGTAACACAGTGAATATTTACTGTAAGTTTCAGTCAAATGTCGCTCACATTCACAGTGAAAATTCACTGTAGTACAGTGAATAATCCACTGTAAGTACAGTGAAAAATGTTTCATTAAAGCTTGCAGTGAAATTTTCACTGTAAAGAATTTAGAGAGCATATTATTGTACATCATAACACGGGTTTTAGTGAAGAAAAAATCATTTGGCAGTACTGTGTATCGATCTCGAGATTAGGTGTGAATCATTAAACTCTTTGATGGAATGGCTAGTGCGCAAAACTATTCATTAGGCCAATCGATCCAAGCCAATATCCGGAGATTGAGCCTTACTCATGCACAAAGGAGCCTAAATCGGCGGAGCCGGTCGGATTCAAAAAAACGTTGTTTTTGAATCAACAAAATTAACTTATGCAACATTTAATTACAATATTAATCTCTCAAATTAATGAACATTCTTTTTAGTGTAATTTCAAATATAATTCAGATGTTCTCACTGAAATAGAAGAGTTAAATTTTAAAAATGTCCGAGCCCATTTGGGACTAGCTATTGTCTTGATGGCAGAAAAATTCTGTCTGATGTTTTTTCCTAGACAGTACTTACAAACGCATAACCTCAAAATTTTTCTCGTCATAGGATAGCCAATATCTGCTAAGCGTTTAATTCGATTACACAATTCTTCGTTCTGTACTGTCGTTAACGCATATGGTCGACTCATTTTCCTTTCTTCGGATATGTTTTGTTTAACATATCGTTGAAATGTTCGACGAGGCATCTTATATATAGTCGAAGCCATCCTCTGCGATATCTCACCTTTCTTGACCTGCTCCAGAGCTTGAACTAAATTTTCTTTCGACCATGTTGGGCGGATATTTACTATCAATGGGTTGATTGTAGCAGCTAGAACAAGAAAATAGGGGTGGCGCACATTGGGTACATTTCATAAAAATAACGAAGAGCTATTGAAACGGTTGATAAAAAGGGCGTAAGATGAAAAAAAAAATTGGATGATGTAGATGGGATGTCAAGGAATCGAATGATATGTCGCTCGATTGTTTTGGCCCAATCTAACAAGTTGGTGTAAGGGTTTTCGATCGGGGAAAATGTTTTCTTTCTCCATTATTTAGTATTGCCGACAAGATCCTGTGCCGCAGCGATGCTATAGACGCGCGTATATACGAAATACGAAGGGTGGCGCATATTGGGTTGTGGCGCATATTGGGTTGTGGCGCATATTGGGTATACCTACCTTATTTTGAAAAGAATAAATCGTGAAATCCAAAGAAAGATGAATGATTCTCAGTGGTCGTTATTGTGCATTTACTCGACAAAAAAATTGAATGCCTATTTAACGTATGATGAAAAAAAATTGATTTAGGAATCGAATGGTCTGTCGCTCGATTTTTCAGGCTCAGCTTAAAGATGACTGTTGAAACACCGGTGTAAACATCTTGGAGACGAATCAAAATGCCTTCTTCCGTCATTATACTTCACTATACCAACAATATTACGCCCCGCGACGCTGCTCTAGAGGCGCGCATGTATGAAATCCGCAGAGGTTGGCCCATAGTGGGTACCGGCGCATATTAGTTTTACCTATCTCATTATAATTATTATCTCGAGGAGTGTTCGATACGCCCGGCAAAGCATACTGTACGGCGCGCGTGCAAGAGCTAAAGGAGCAGAGTGAACTTAGCTTGATGTTCTCTTCTCTTTTCTCATTCGGAGAAGGTATGCACTACAAAGTAAAAAAATCGCGAGCTCGTTCCGAGTATAGTTCCTCTCGGAATAATGAAGAATTGTAATTTGTCGAAATGAAAGCTCGCGGAGGGTCGGGGGAAAAAATGGGCAAAGCATACTCCGTGGTAGAAAAAACAAGTTGCACGATCTGTTGAATTTTCACCACCTCGCTAACGCAACTGCCAACCTGCAGCCCGGGGCGAGTGTATATAGAAAAATGAAACCGCGGGTCTATTTAATCAGCGAGCCCCGATCGAAGTATGTCCCGCGAGGGTGTGCGAACATAAAGCAATCTCCGATCGAGAGAGAGAGAGAGAGTGTGAGAGAGCAAACGGCTCGTTTGTTTTGCCCATCGATTTGTCCCCTCCCTTATCCTGCGCAGTGGATCAGTGCTCCGCTGCCTTAATCACCTTCATCTCCAATTAGACGTATAGCGATGTACGTGATTGAGCCCGTGGGATACACCGGCCGAGCCGTATATACACAATGACAAACTGTTGGCTATGGTATATACATACATGTGACCTCCAAGGTCACAGCGCGTACACAAGTAGCCCTTTGAACTTTGATAAATTGTGCAGCACATGTATGATCAGCCGTGTTGTCCAATTTGACGTAACTACCCTCGGGCTAGGTGTCGCGCGCTTACTCTCCCCAAGGCTGAAGCCCTGATGCCGCGGCTGCATCGATTTTTGATAATAATTAATTGCCACTACTCAAATGGGATCGCAGCAAAATTTTCTCGTGCGTCCCCGTAGCTCGAGATCAGCCGTAACTCGGTTGGGCTCCGTTGCATCGTCGACGAATTTCCCAAAATTTGATCAGCAATTTGTGAGCTTGCGCTCATCGGCATTAATACGCCGACTGCAGGATTAACCGAACGAAAATCCTGACGAGAGCATGACGTGAGCGCTCGCGCGCGCGTGCCCCATACAGCTCCGTATACATATACAAAGTTAAAATCCCGTGTGTGCCTTGAGAAATTACTTCAACTTCCGTGAATTCAATTCCAAACTTATTCACGCCCGAGATTAAGCCCAAGGTAACTACCAGATTTTCCATTAAAATCTTAATCTCAATCCGCGCCCGTTCACCTATATATACATACGCTACCACTGCACGACTGGTTACTGCGTAATAATTCGAGAATAATGAGGGGTTATAGTCTCGATTCATTGCCCGCGTATCACAAATAGCGCGATGACGCAACAGTTTTAAATTAACCGTAAAGATTTTATCGCTCAAAGCACGTTTCAACCAGCGCGTGCCCGCGCCCGCGGCCGTCCGGGCGTCAGGGGGACTAATCAAATACCCATGCAATTTCGTTTTGGATCGATATAGAGACGATTTTTCGCGTACTTTCTTTTTGTGCCGTGGTTCGTTTGTAACCGCCAGCTGATACAATACTTCTTTTTTTCAGGACGATATATAATTACCTTATAATATCTGGATTCAATTATAAGTCGTCTTTATAGAAATACGTTTCATATAATAACTGAATCGATGGTACGCAAAGCCTATCATATTGCATTGGTTAAATGGATAAATTGATCACTTTGATACAAGCTCAATGGCTTGTTTCCGAAAAATTTGTATTCTAGATGCTATACAGGAGACAACTCGCAGCAATCATTTTAACATATGTATATTTAACATAATATATATATTTGGTAAATTCAAATTGTAGTTGCTTTATTGTATGAACCACTGTCGCGTGCTTCAACGAGAAGACGTTTATGTACGAGCTGCTTATGGCCATCAATCACATTCACACTCCCGCCATTCAGTATATCCTTTAGGGTTCGAACGATGCCGAAAATACGACTGCGAAATCTTGTTAAAATCCAATCCCTCGTCCGTGAGATGTATATAGCATGACAAGTATATTAAAAAAAAACACCTTGAATAAGTGCTACCATTCTAAATTAGATGCCGACAAAAAAGTGAAGTCTCGATCTTGCGTACCTCGGTCTGCCTACATAATTTATCTTCGATCCACCTTCCATCACTAGAGACGTACGTATACAGCTGTGGTGGGGAAAAACCCGTATTGAAAGATATGACCCAATGAAATTCAGAATGATGCAAAGCCTGGTCAAAGTGTCATGTGAAATTTAATCCCCGATCCGTCGACCGTCCAATCGTGAGATACCGCGTAAGCACCTCGGGGAACGAATTTTACCACGTCGAGGGAAGTATATTTATTCGAGGCTTGATTTGCCGACACCGTCTCAATACCGAACTGTGTCGCATAGATTTTCTCGCTAATTGTCGTCTCGGTACTCAAAGACAACTCGAGAAAATCAATGTCGTCTGTATACGGAGTTTCGTGAGAATTGCGCCAATCGGCTGTCTCGGCCACGCGGCAACATCGGCCGGGACAACGGGGTCTTTTGATTGGGACGCCGCAATATTCCAGAGCCGCGGAGAGAACCGACTGCATACGTACGTGTATACAACAGATCGACGACTCGAGCTCGAGTTTGTCGCGACCGTGTAATTCACTCTCGCGGCTGCAGATGTATAACCCATAGAGTTACCGCCGTGGTGCGTATACACAGCGGCGAGTCTTGATTCGCGCGCAGGCAGTGATCGTCGCTCGGGCGGGCGGCGTTCGCTTGTCTCGCGGCTGAACCGCGCGCGAGATGTATCGCGCAATTTGCGACGACTCCGACCGCGCCCTCCGGGGATCCGACAAATCACAAGTGGGCTCGCAACTGCCGCACTATCCACGGATTTCGCCCTCCCTCTCCCCTTGTCGGATTCCCCCTATTTTACACACCGACATCGGTTTCTTTTTTTTCCTTCACCTCACTTACGGCTCGCGATAGAGCGGCTGACTTTTTTCTCCCTCCGCATCCAGCCGTGTTTATGCGACTCAACCGGTCCCTATATTTCCGCTCGGTCGTGCTATTCTGCAAATGCGAAGATCGCTCGGAGGTGTGCTCGGGGCAAGGGAATGTAAAATGCAGAAGCGTATCGTGTACCTCTATTCGATCCTCACAAGCGAATGTTCACTGTTGTATGAATGCGAAATATTCCACTGTCAGCGAGCGCGGATGAATGTTTGAATCGATCAAAAACGTGACATTTTCACTTCGATATAAATAAATATTCATTTGGATTCCATGAGTATTTATACAACTTGTCGCCTCGCGGAAATTCATTCCAGCTCCAATTGTCACTGAAGTTCGCGGTAAAAAATCTCATGGGAATCGAATGAATATTTACGGGTATAATTTCAGGGAAAGTTTCCCTGTAATCCACTCAAAAATCCATCCACTCGCTCACAGTGAAATACTCCAGTTTCATACAGTGAATTTTCATTTTATGGATTTAAGAGAGTATGATTCGACGTCGATTATTCTGCAAGTCGTCTCTCCGTTGAATTAGTAATCGAGTCCGATCGCAGTAAAATCCAAATAGATTCTGTTTGTTTACTCGTCGAACAACCGGATCGTTTCGAATGGATAGATTTATCTTCGAATCAAACGTCTAATGGCATTCAAAGCCAAATATTTCAAGAGAACGATGAATATTTTACAGTAATCACGAGAAATGTCGAGTAATATTCGTGGTTCTGGGACTAAGACAAATGAGAATATCTCTATCGGAATGTAATTTCGCGATTTTTTATAATCCTTGTTGCTGTAGTGCGACACAAAGACACATGATAAATAGTCATGTTTTACATCGACTCAATTTTACCCATATTGATGCGTATACTGTAATTAAGTACTTATATTACATTTATTACAAAAATATTATTTGAAGTGCCAATTTGTTGTCTGAAATATACCGAATATTTCGTCATGAATATGAAACGAAGAGGTTTCAAGCTTTCAAGCCGCGATCACAAAGTATTAGTGCTTCTGGGGCCGCAGCTGTCTCTCTTGATTCTAGTCAGACACTACGTCACAGAAAGCAACGAGGCCGACTGTGGGCGGTTCTCGACACTCGACCGAATATTCTTTCACGCGCTAAGTATGATTTTGTTCTAGCCATAAATTGTTGTTTTATCCTAGGCACAGAGATTTAGAGCTGTCGTTATGAAGAAAATTTTTGGATAGCAAGCGGTCACGTGTATATTGACTATTTATAATAACTTCTACTTTTTCTTTACGAGATGGTTGATTTCAATCTTCTTGCGTACACTATCATATTCAGCGTAACAGGTCACTCTCCATTATTATACGTTGGCAAACCGCATTCCATGCTCTGGTGATGAAGCGGCGACGTTTACTCGGTATACAATAATTATTTCACGCTTCACTAGCAGCCTGGGGCTGCTATTACATCGGCTGTTCGTCTGCACGGTGCAATCAGTTTGCAGAGATATTGGTTTCTCTCTGTTTCCCCTCGGCTCGCGTGTTTTACACAAGTTTCCCCCGCAAGAGGTGCGACGGAAAGGCCAAACATACATACAATCCACACACGCGCAATCCATAAACGCTGTCAGTATTACGCATATGAACGCGAGTGAAAAAAAAAACAAACATATTTACGATCGGAACAAGCCGAAATCTCGTCTATCCACCGGAGCCCCCACACATTGAGCGCTTCGGATTTATGCCTCGGAAGCCGCGCACAGCCAAGCGCGATTTGTCTGTCGACAACGTAATAACAAATTTAGTGTCTCTCCCGTCAACCATATATTTTCGGCGGAAAACGTCCACACACACGCGTGTATATACACCAATGCGGTCGGACGTCATCGACCATGATATATATACAATAGCGTCGCGGCATTGAAAAAGAGAGAATAGAAAAATCGTCGTAAATAACGCGATGAAGTTGTGCGGCCGCTAGGGCCGCTCGTCAATATTAAAGAAAAATGCGAGATTCATCCGAGAGCCCCGATACGCGGCCGCGACAAGGTGACAACGAACATTGGCATATTACTCTCGGCGCAACCCTGCGCATAAATCTCATTTAGCGCGGAGCGCCGCGTCGTCTCAAAAACTGAGGAACGAGATAAAAACCGGGGCTCCCGCTCTTTTGCATTAACCGCGCCTCCTCCAACCCTCCGCTCTTTTTCCCTTCCCCATCGTCGTCGCATTCTCTCTGCCTCTGGCGGGCGGGCGCTCGCTAATTGTTCAATTATACTCCGCGCCACGTGAAATTTGCTCGCTAAATATCACGACGCCACGATTAAATCCCGCTCGGACCAAGTGCTTATGAAATATAGCGCACTCCCGAACTCTTGTACGAGCTTCTTTCGCCCCTCACGGCCCCGCGTGTAAGTTGTGGCGTTGCGGGAGCAATTAAACTGCGTGCGATGCAGCCCACCCTTTCCCTTCCCCTCCCCCCACCCCCACAAACACACTCATGCACACACTCGACAAAGTTCTGCGGCTTTTTCTAGCTATCAACGGGCTGATGTATATATATACAGACCGCCGCAGTCGGGTTGGAACGTAGTTATAAGCCGCGATGTAATCATTTCGAGGCACGTACTTCAATTTGAGCCGTTACTGCGCGTTACCGGGACTTACGGAAATTTCATAATTCTCATCGATTGGTTCCGATTCAATTTCCCCATCCGGATAACCCTGATGGATTCACTCCGACGTATAATTTATCATATTCGACGAATATGATAAATTACAATTATACATGCGAACGAAAAAAAAGGTTTGACGTTAATTTGTTCCTCAGTTGTAACGTATATTTGTATCTTTCAATCGTCTTTGGCGTGCCAGTAAATTATACACCTTGAAATCGATGCTGCAGGCAAGGTGAATTAATGAACAGAACGCAGTGTTCTCGCTTAGCGCGTTCCTTGTTAATTAATTAGATTCCGGGAGATTATAAGGTGGCGCGCACTTTGGAATGGCACGAGAGAAAATCGATTCTATCATACGTCTATGTGGGCGTGCAGGGTGTGAAAACAGTTGCGCGCGAGCGCTAAGGGAGCACTGCAAAATTGAATGGCACGCACAAGCTCTCGATACGCCCAGCACACAAGTCGCGTTCGGATTTGTGTCTGGAGCATGAGATCTAAAGCATTCCCTCTCGATTGCTGGTTACGTCGGTATATAATGTAGTATTTTCAATTTCACTCGCTCAAATATAATTCATGCTAAACCATGCGGATTAGCAGAGTTGCTTACCCGTTTATCCGACATTGTTTCTCGATTGCTGAAATAATATTGATTTTTTTGGTGTAATCTGATTGCTCAATGGCAATGTCGTTAGGCAAGTTGATGAAGAATTGGAATCATTTCGTGAGTTTTTAAGTATCCCTCGATTTCAGCCCCGAGGCAGCTCGAGTTAGCAAAAAAGTTTTGCAAGTGGGTTTGTCTACAAAAACTCGACAATTCAGGACGCTACGATACGGGGAAGCTTTATGTTGATACTCATAACTTTTCCATCCTTTGGCACGTCACTCAATGAAGCGTCGCTATTGTATTATACCAGACAATTTCTCTTTTTTTCCCTCCCGTCGATTATCTCGCTCATAATTGTAAAAGTTCCTTACTTTAAACAGGTAAATAATTTTGGAGTTGGTGGAAAACTTCGAGATAAAAAATTTACACCTAAGATAACGACGAAAGTTTTCTGGACATTACTTGTCTTAGCATAACTGAACTGTCGTTTGAAAAGTTTTAATTGTGCTCTAGTCGAGGGCGTTGATTTCAAAGGTGAGCAAAATCGAATGACAGTCGAGTATATTTTTGCCCTGAGCCCGAGTAGTCGCGTTCAACGTTTTATATCCTTCGACGTAAATATATCCAGCCATAGAGTCTATATAGCTATCAAGAGAGTAAAAGGTTGATTTTTTCTCGTTCTAGCGATTGTCAAAAGTTTCTTCCGCATTTTTCGCGAATTCTCCCGGCTCCAAAAGTCAAGCCCTCGGGTCAAAAAACTAAAATGTTACGAGAAGCGCTAATAAAGCGTAAAGCAGTGTGTTTTGCAGCGGGTCGATTCCAAGACCTATATATCACGTTGAGCCTTGCTTAATTCATGAGCGGTCACAAAGCAAGCAACCGGTGCAGCATCTGTAAGTCCGCTGCTTTTGCTGATTGGTTGGGCAGCGATGCCGAGTAAAACCCAGCACCCATCTAAATCTCCCTTATCGCAAATTAGTCAGAACCTTATGACGTTCAAATGCACGGAAATTAAGCCCGGCTTTAAATAATTGACTTTACTTTGTCAAACTTTGGAGGGCAAAGATTATGGCGATGCTTGCGGCAAAAGGAAATATCTAATTAGGATAATCGATTAACTTGCGCAGCTCTGCGCCTATTAGAAACATTAAATTATGCATTAGTTGATGAATTACATCAATTCACTATATATATAAAAAACGATTGCTCGATATAATCCACTGTAGAAAGGTCTGAAATTGAAGTATTCTTTGCACATTTTTTGTAAATTGAGTCGTGTTTTGAATGATTTTGTCTTCATAAGACCAGAATAACCACATTTTTACATATGCATTGTTTAAAGTAAAATTTTTAAGTTTCTAAAAGTAAAAGTTTTATTTTTGCAAAATCGTCCGAAATTTGTTAATCACTTTCCCAATCTTATAATATTTTGAAAAATTCGTACGCAGTCCCCTTTGAAATCTAATGCAGAAAATACAGTTGGAATGTCAAGTCAATCGGCTGAAAAATGACCGTGCTATACTTCGAACCGATTTGAAAACGGCAGTTTCAAGATAATCGCATTTGAAGTTTCAATCGTTCGTTCTACAAAGGACTCCATCGAATTAAAGTGCTCAACAGAAAAAAATATCTTAGAGAGAAAAAACGAATTTCATTATATTTTTGAATAGTACAAGCCAATATAAGAAAAAATAGAATTTTTGCAAATTTTTACTATTAGTGTGGGACATAACAAAGATACAAAGAATCTTGGAAAGATACTTCAATTTAAATAGTGGTTCCAGAGTGCCTTTCCTTACACGGAAATTAAAAAAGAGTTGACTCTGCAGAGCAGAAGTAATCTCTTCATTTCTGAATAATCATATACGTATACCTATGTCCTAGTCTGCCTTGGCAAAGATGTACGAAAAGTTTGTTCAACTATCCAATCTCAGCCCAAGGCAAACTTGTAACGAAAAATAGACGTGTCTCCGCTGAAATGGCTCACTCTTCTTTCCATGAGATATAACTCACAGCAATATGAGCACTCGCCTATATACTTAACATATCGGAACCCAAACGATACGGGCGAGAAGGCCAAATCAAATATTGAAAAACTCACACCGCGCGACGCTTGGGCAAAAAATCCTGTGGGTCGGAGGTTCGTGTTGCTCATCCTCGAGCCGGGTTCGCTTACGAGACCGGACCGGAAAAATCCCGAGCCCGCAGCTGCCAATTCAATTTGGTCTCTTTGTACATTTAAATAAGTCGGCTTGCTGGCTCGCAGTCGGTGCGTGTGTATATCGGCCGTTGCAGCGGCTGTGCGAAAGAGCATTTGTACCGGCCGGCTGTGTAGATATATATACACACACACATCGGATTACGAGTGCTCGTCACCGTTTGCCGAAACCCGGAAAAGGAAAAACGATTCGACGTGCCAGCTTTGGCGCGCACGTGTCACGCACTATACGCACCTCCCTTTTCTCTCGTCTGTGCTCCCCTGTTTGGCTGCTCGTCCGATTCGTTATACATATATACACTCGCTCGAATATTTCACCCTTTAAGCTGCTCGATCGTATAGTGTATGAATATATATAGATGTTCCGTATTTTTGCGCTCGCTGTGGAAAATTCGAAACTCGAGAGGCAAATCGACCTGGCGGTGATTTGTCCGAGAACTTTTTGAAATTATTTAATGTGCTAACGATGGGATTGCGTGAAGACAACATTTGCCCGTGTTGAGTACCCGATTTCTCGCATGAGCAATGGGATTTTGAGCGTGCAACCTTCTTCTATACCATGGAAAATGTCCTCTTCCGCGCAATGTACATCAGCATAAGAATCAGAGCTTGAGCAACGAAGCCCGTCTAAAATATAGGTATACTTTGTATGTTAGTATATTTAAATTCTTTTCTCGTATAATGGGCTATGTGCGTCGCAGGCTTGACAGAACAAACTTTTCTCCTCGTTTTAGCGAATTATGGCGCAACTCGTGCAAGAATGACTGCGTACTTTTCAACAATATGCTATCAGAGGATGACAGAGATCTTATCAAATGAGGTTATGATTTTCATTCAAATTTACTACATATCGACACCTTGTACGAAGAAAAGCACACTTCACATCTCTAGGCGAAGAAAATTATCTTTTAAATCTCGGGATGAAGGAAAACACATTTCACGGTGGTACCTATTCAAGTAGGATCCGAATATGTTTCGTATAACTCATCAGAAGTCGTGCGTTTACCGTGTAATGTTATTCTTTTCAAAGAAACGGAACATTTTTCTAATAATTTTAGATGAGAGATAGATACATAGATCATTATAAAAACTTTTTAAATTCTCCATAACATTTTTACGAAATGTGCTTTTTTGCACACTATAAAATCAAATTTCATCTTAGCCGATTATTTTCGCATCGGCTATAACGAACGTCCAATTAATCAAGCAAAATCTCGTGGCCGAATTTCGTATAAAAATTACGAGGACGGACGCGCAATTTATGCGACAGTTTGCGCGCCTCTTTATTCGCCCGCGTCAAGAGCTCGTTGTCAATTAAAAACCCGCTCGCGACATCTTTCCCACGCTCGCCCCTTACACTCCCGGCGTGGTACAATTTTCGCAGTTCCCCTGCGATGATCCCGCAGCGTTTTACAGGCTCCTCGTCGTTCGCTGAGCTTGGGCACTCGAAAAAAGAAAAATTCGCCCCGCCGTCCCGCAAGCGTTGGACCGTGCGCGGTACGCATCGCGCGTGAGCGGTAAAGTGCCCGCCAGCCGGGGTATACACGAAAATTCATTAGCATGCATCAAGGAGTGAGTGAGAGAGAGAAAGAGAGAGAGCTAAGGGCGAAAGCCCCGGGCATTATCCGGTACCCTTCGGCTTTAATTACTCCCGGCGCTCGAGAAGAAATGAGAAATATTCAACTGGCGGCTATGTACGGGCGGGGAGAAAAGGCTGTGCGACATCCAATTAGCGGAGCGAGAGAGTGAGTCTTGCCACACGCCTCTTTCTTGGCTTTCTTCTTTCCTCTCTCCCGAGCCAGTGGCTCAATTATGAGCGGATAACCACAGCGCGCGCGTACGCCTATGTGCGGCGAACGGTTAATTACGCCAGATTAGTCAGCGCCGAGGTGATAAATCCTAGCTTACAAGCCAACCAATGGCGCAGATGCTCATTCACTTTTTTTACACCTCATATTTCACCTCTCGGGCTCAGTGTATATTCCGTGGGGGCCGCGCGAGAGCCGCGTGGAAGAGCCCTGGAGTATACTGGATAGAAGTCAATTACGACATTTTCGCGATTGATAAATTGCAAAATCAACGGATTTTTTTCCCTTATTCATTTCGGCGGACCGAGAGATCGGGGCGAAAATTCGCTCTTCCTCTCTGGATGAAGATTATGATTTCAAGCGAAACTCGGTGAAAATTACAAGTGTAAATGAGCCCGTGTAAAGGGAAGAGGTCTGGTAATAGTCAATATCCCGTATCCTGATCATAAGGGTAGTTGAGTGAACTTTTCGTGTATTTTGTTGAACTTGTTAAAACGAGCGAAGGGCAATTTTTGCTTCCTGAAAGAGAAAGCTTTGTGACGGGGTAAAAATCGACTTCTCTAATTCGGGACCTCGATTTTCGTTATCTACTGGTCAGAGATCTCTCCTTGACAAATCATACTGTTGATGCAGTTATGAACGTCGATTTTATGTTTTTGAATGGACAAAAAATACAGGAGATACAGTGGTTCGAAACGCGATGTTAATTTTTCACACGATATAAGAAAATCTAAGCTCGGTTTACACTACTAGACCGAAGAAAAGACACCCTTCAATTATTCAGTGTAATATATTAAAAACAACAAAATAGTATTTTCAAGAAAGTATAGGTACTTTCTCATTGAGAAAGCTATAAACTGAACGTGTAAGTAGATCAGGTGTCGCTTTGGTCAGACACGACCAACGAATGATTTTGGAAGTAGAATTCATGAGGTTATAGGATGACTGAGGGAGTCAATTGGAGCCGAACAGCAGCAGATTTAACCAGCCGTAATTGCTCCATTTGTATGACCCCTTTTTCTAAGAGTATCCATACCATGCAAACACCCTAACTATTCCCCCAGGGGAATCTCTCGGGAATCCATCGCTTAATCACCAATGGGTGCATAGTTTGCGCAGGAAGATAAACAAGAAGCGAGAACTTTACTTAACAAATGGCCTTCGATTAGTGCACAGTCCATGCTCCTCTACACAGCTGCAATCATTCTTCGCGGGATACTTTCCATCTCTCAAGATTGCGACTCCCAAGTGTATCTCCGTGTTTATCGTCTTTGTTGGGTCTTTCAAGTTATGCGCGTATTACACGACTCTTCTTTAATGAGCGATTTTCTCTTTGTCTGCTTTTTTTTTTCACTTTGTCAGATTCCGGTCATGCGATAAAACTGCAAGCAATGAAGCATCATAGCAGTGAAAAACTTCGATGCTCGGTACCATCGGAATCCGATTGTTTCAATCAAGAATCCCCATTGACTTTGGTGGTGTCTATTAGATTTCCTCTTCCAGATAGTGAAAAATTCACTGCTCGCAAATCCACTTAGTCCGATCGGATTTCCCTTCCATGTAGTGGTGGAAAAATCCACCGATACGATAACTTACATTTTCTTCTCTCACATACACGCATGGTTTCAGAGCCCAATAATTTCAGTGGAATTACGGTAATATTCCAATGAAATTCAGTTCAATCAGTTAACGATTACAATTGTCAATTATAGAAAAACCCTTGACGCTCACCGTTCCGGAACAAATAGCTGAGTGATCATAGCCGCGAACAAACCTCCATTTTTGAAATCAATCTATTCTTTCTGTTTCAACCTGGTCGATAAAATGCAGAAGCTTTTCTTGGAATATTTCCCGAAATAAGTTTCCATAAATCGTGAGTTTCCGGTGAACACACATGGGAAATTGTATGTACATACGTAGTTTGGTAATTCATAAACTTTTCGAGCATTGCGCGTAAATGTATGCACATATCGTTACATGAAAACGTAATTCTGCGGATTCAGGTCAAAACTTTCCATTGCCACTGGGCGCAAACATGACGCACCCGATGAGTACATTTAAAATTCGCCAACTTCCACACCCGGAAAATGAATTTCCCTCTATCGAGCCAAAAAGATAAACGAGTCCGCGATTTCTAACCCAAGTTATCGAGTAAACGAGAACGATTTGTCACTTTAAAACGTCGACCATCAGTCCAAACTTCACCGGGAAAAATCCCCCTCGGCGAAAGGCCAAATGAATGCGATAAGCCTCGCGCGAAGAGAGAAGCTAGCCCCGAGCGCTTACATCGCTATGTTGCACACAATCAAATTCGCAGCTCAAAGCTCAACAGTGGAAGAGAGAGACAGAGAGGAAGAGTGGAAGAGAGACAGGGGCTTGAAAGCTTGAAAGTGCGCGAAAGTGAAATATTTGTTCAGGGAGGCCGCGGGGAATTTTGCGACTTCGCGCCCGACGAGAACGTGCATAATATTAAAGCACGCCGCAATTCGAGAGAGTGAGAGAGAGTCGCGAGACGAATGCTCGGCGCGGGGCCAGCTGGAAACGTCCTCACGTGCGCACGTGCTGCCATCGTTGAATAATCCGCACGTGGGCTTGAGAATTAATTCTCGAGCCATTTTATGCACGATTATTCCGTTATTCCGGGTGAAATTTGTTTCCGTCAATGCGGGTCACGCGCTTGCGGGTCTCACTCCGGACGGTGATTATCAAAATCTCGTCGGGGAAAAGTGGCGCGGACAATTCGGTGACGAGGGCAGCGAATGATCGATCAATCGTCCATTCCATATCCAATTGGTATTGATATTCTCTTCCATTGAAGATGTTTCCATTGATTTGCAAACAGGGAAAAAATTCAGTTTCGAACTCAATTGTCACGATACTCACGTATCGATCCGCGAAAATGTATATCAATGATTCCACTCGATTCATCAACGATTCGAGAAGCGATTCTGTATTTAAACTAACTATTATAAAGGATTCTGTTACGCAACCAATTGAAACTTTTTTTTCAAGTACACATATCGTGCGCTTTTCCACTGTCGGAGATCCAAAATTCGGTGTCAACACGAGCCTGAATCCAACGCATGGGTGAATTGGATACAGTCACTCAGTTAAAGCGTATTTGAAACACACAGAAAAATCTATTCAACACCCGAACTTTTTACAATATTCTTAAATGTAATAGGATTAAAGCTCTGACATGATAGCAGATGAAACCACCTTAAAATCACTTTAGATATTTAACCCCTAATACTTAAGTCACAATCTCGGAAGTCCACCGAAACAGTACATTTCGCTACGAATGGGGAATAGTTGATCGTTTTCCCGCGATCTCTTTCATTAGATTCAACTGAAATTCGTTTAAGCAAAAAGTCGGCTGAATTAAACGAATCGTCGGAATTGAATGATTCAGAGTGTACTTGACGGTGGAAA
Source organism: Aphelinus atriplicis (assembly GCA_020882685.1). Classification (NCBI taxonomy): domain Eukaryota; kingdom Metazoa; phylum Arthropoda; class Insecta; order Hymenoptera; family Aphelinidae; genus Aphelinus; species Aphelinus atriplicis. The sequence goes on along the minus strand of CM037075.1, from coordinate 19,080,151 downwards.
CAATCGTCTTAAAGATTTATTCAGGATCAGAATCACCCGGCAATTGAAAAAAGAAAAAATCAAATGAGCACAAATACAGATAACGTCGCTCAGGATGCCGTGGTACGTATCGCGACGTGGCACGATACCGTGATTTTCCAAATAGAACCTGCCCGCGCCCCTGTCGGCAGCACCGCAACAGCCAAAGACCGAGCCAGCAAGAATATATTAAATTTTCGAATCCGCCTAATTTTGCACTGGCAGCTGGCTTTCGATGAACCGAGCGAAATCGCCGGTCAGGAAAGTAGCTGTATGGGTGGCGCGCGCCGTGAACAAAACTTGTGCCCGTGTGGCCAAGTTGCCCGGGAGCTATATACGCGCGGGGCGCATCCGCGAAAGTGGATTTGGCTTCTTGTGGCGTACGCATCAAGAGCCGTAGCTCCCGCGATTCGATCTAATAATCCGGCTAACTTCGCCGGATGGAGCTAAACTTCCCGCCGCCACTTGACTATACGGGCTCGCTATCACAGTTGCCCTCGTCGAGCGCTATTGGCTTCGGCTTTTTTTTTTCTTCTTATCGAAATCCTGTTAGTACATATACGGATTTTTTCGCACTCCTTGCTGAGTGTGGCATTGATTCGTTCGTGGCTGCGGGTGTTTCCTGTCCGCGGCTACGATTTTCCTGTATATGTATAAGTTGTCGATCTTTGAGGGCCAATCCAGAGTGAAGTGGGAAAGGGAAAATTCACAAAATCCACCACATATTTATTTTATGCGACGTTTCGCCAGTTAGGTTCATTGGCCTCATCAGGCAGTTTTGAATGAAAATATAATATTACGTATTATTCAATAATATTACGTATTATAATTAATATTACGTATATACATTGTCAAACTATAGCTTGACTATATTATATTTTCATTCAAAACTGCCTGATGAGGCCAATGAACCTAACTGGCGAAACGTCGCATAAAATAAATATGTGGTGGATTTTGTGAATTTTCCCTTTCCCACTTCACTCTGGATTGGCCCTCAAAGATCGACAACGTATACATATTTGGAATTATGGAGGGTGCACAGCATAATATTGATTTTCCTGTATATTCCAGAATCCAGCTCAGGACTTACTTCAGCCGCGTCAAGTGTGCGGATATATCCCGTGTATAGGTGATTCCTTCGCAGTTTCCACACTTGAAAATATGGGACAAGAATATTGTCAGGCTCATTTTGATTGTAGATTGTTATCAGTTTACAGTTAAGAGTTTTAGATTTATCGCAGCACCCTGTCTCTTAGAGTATATTAACACAATGAACCCCGAATGTCAGGTCCAATCACGTTTTTTCTATCCTCATAAATAAGGATTTATTTATCATATATTATCTCCAATTTCTTACATTTTTCCTCAAATTAAATTTAGACTATCCAAGGAAATCAATTAAAACACATGATTGCTACTCAATGTAATTACTTCTCTCTCTATCCCACTCGATATCCAATAAGCCTTAATTATTATTCTCGGAAACCAAATAGAATTTGAGATTACCTCGATCACTGAATCTTTCATAATATATTCACCTCACTCGGCTCTTTTCGACCCACCTCAACAAATTTAACTCTTGATGTCTTATTCAGGATTTAATTACAGCCGCAAGGAACTACCTCGTGGCGATCTCTCATTTACACGAGTAAATATATTCAAAACATTTTCTCTCGAAAATGCAGCCGGAAACATGGTAGACGCGAGAGACTCAGAACATGCTGTATTTCAGCCGGGGATTGCGTTTACGTGATTACGTGTATGAACCTTATCAGTTAACGGTTCAAGCGGGATCTGATATAGATTTTTACGATATTGGTCTCTTGATTTGGGATAGCTAAAATTCAACAGTAAATATTCACTATTCTCTAATGAAAATTGCATAACTGATGAGCGGCGAATTCGCAGTTGATGGCACAGTAAACTCTTTATACAGCGTGAATAATTCAATGCAGACATTGACATTTTGATAGATTTATCAGTATGATTTTTCATTGTCAGAAAAAAAATCACTGTCCAAAATAATGTATATTCCACTTACTTCTAAGATTCATATTCACTGTTATTCCTTGGTTATGCAGTTCTCACCAATGAATATAGTAATTGTCATCTATTCGAGATTTATGAGCCATATAAACTGCGTGAATCACGTGTCGGATTGTTAACGTATCATATACCAACACCAGCACGCAGCACACGAATCTACGTTGCTCAGCAACGATGCAACGCGCTCGATTTTACCCAATTTCGCTACAGGATGGACGAAGAACGAAGTGCGTTGCTCAGCCGTCGATGGCAATAACGAGTGCTTAGAACAATCATCCCAGGCATAGAGGAAAAAGATACTGTGCATGGTCGAAGTTGGACGGCCCGCGCGGCTCGTGTGTGCGAAGCGCAGCGTGAGACGGTACCGTTTGGCGTAATAGTCCGCGGGGGCGAATGCAGCGCAAGCGAACAATCCGCGCCGCGCAGTAGGTATGCGATCGTGTATATATATATACACACACAGGCAATCGTGTTAAAAGCGCAGCGGGCCTATTAGCTAGCCGCGCGCCGCAACGATAACACTATAGGTGCGGGCCGATGATTATGGCCCCGGAAGTCAGCCGCGCGGCTACGGCTCGGCTTCGCATCGTGTGTAGTCGCAATAAAGCCCCGGCGTAAGACGATAATCCGAGCGGGAGTACCGGACGCTGACTCGCACTACTCCGCCGGCGGGAAGACACGTCCGCCACGGGCGGCTGTGGAGAGGAGCTATATATACTGACAAGATTGTCTCGTCTGAAATCAGTTGGGGCCCTCCCGGCATAGCGTTTCTTTCGAGAAAACTGCCGGGAACTTTGTGGAGGAAAATCGATAATTTCTGTGTACGGTGTCGATTATTCATTTTTGTTTTTCTACGAGGATCAGCATAATCGGGGATATTCTTCAAAAACGTGATTCATAAATGCATCGGACTTTCCATAGGAATAGCAGTATACCTTCAGTTTTATTGCAAACTCGTGCGGTAATTGATTGCGTTAATTTTCAGATTCTAAATAGTCGATCCTCTTCAGTTCGAGTATCAAGCTCGAGTGGTAGCCCGACGATACAATTTCTGCAGAGCCTAGCACATAATCATTGAAGCTCGATATTGGTTATAACGTTCGATAGGAAAAACTGTCACGATCAAAGGGTACGAAGGGAAGAACTTGAAGAGGAGAGCGACGAATAAGTGAGAGCGGACGTGCCGATGTATATATACCAGTCGCACTCGAGCGGCATATAGGTATGGAAAAAAATTACGAGACCGCAATAGTCGGTTCATTAATTAACTCCTCGAACAGATTGGCCGTTCGACTAAGGATCAACACTGCTTGTAATATGCCAGGCCAAAGCATCGTTTCGCCAAGCCTATATATACGCCGCGGATGTAAAACGCGTGGTCCGCTCAAACAGCCCCACCGGTCCCGAACTGGGTCAACTCTCAATTAACGCCGGATAATACGCGAGCCTGTACAGTGCATAATAATGAAGACCACGCTACAGCGTATTAATTACTTTTCGTCCCAGCCTCACCGTGTATAGTAACGAGAAATTGGCCGGTAGGCGTCGCTGCTGCCAACGACTCAATGGTATCAGGTATACGAGTATACTTCTCCCCGCGTGCGTCCGACCGATGATAATGAGCAGAGGGAATAATACTTGCGGACGAGCGTGAGGTGATCATGCAATCTGGATATATACGCGCGGGCGAAAATGAATCCATTGTTCTCCCTTCGGTTCTAGGGGCAGGCCGAGCTTCGTAAGTATACAGCGACGATACGTATGGCTTGATTCGTAACTGATATCGACGAAAATGCTCAACGATTCTTTCACACGATTCGTTGTTGTTACTTTCTTCAATTATTCCTTGAGGAATTTATCAACTATTGGTGTTTTTATTTTCAACAGGCAATTTAATGATCCGAATATTTGGTGATACAATGTTCTACTCCCTTAGTACATTCGATAAATTCCCTATGAAGAAAAAGAAGACTAATATAGATTTATTGGACTTATGATGAACCATACAATTCCTTGAAAGAGTGAGATTGCGAGAGAACAAATTTACCTTCCTCGGGCTGTATTTAAATTAGCATCCTTCAGTAGCCGGTCAGCTGCGCTGCTGCGCAATAGCACCATCGCATTTCTCCTGTCGCAATCGCACTTTTTCAAGGAATCGTATGGTCGATCAAATCCAATTGAAAACTAAACGACATTTGCTCCACTAAATTTCATTTCAACCATGCATGCAAAAAATATAAGCAAATCATACCAAATACGATCACACCTGGTAAAACTAACTGTATCGCATTTGTAATATGTTTAACGTTAGATATCGCCCTATGAAATTGCATAAATCTATAACTCGCGACTTACATGACAATGATTCGTGACCTGACCATCTCAAAGTATACACACAACTTCCATGCCATTCACTTACACGCAATAACAACGGATCTTCAATGTATACTGCCGCAGCTTTTGCTTTCTCAAAGAGAAAGCTTTGTTATAGGGCAAAATTCGACCCACCGAATCAGTGTGTGTGTGTGTGTGTGCGTGTGTGTGTGTGCGTCCCGTTTTTTTTCGTCCACGATAACTCTCGAAGGAATGGTTCGATCTTCTTGAAATTTAGCACACAGGTTAGTCGCGGCAAAATCTCGGTCAAGTTCAATTTTCAGCAAAATCCGTTTGTTATTTCCTTAGCAACTGTTTCTAACGTGTTTTCTCACAAATCCTCATAAGTGCTCACTGAGGCTATGAGAATCGATAAGAATCGATGATATATTCTCATAGCAACCTCTGTTGATATCCTTGGCAACCGTTTGTTTACATCCCTAGCAACCGTTGCTTCGGAAGCCGGAAAATCAGTTTTAAGTCATACTCGATGGCCAAGGACACTAAATTGTTATATTTGCTCTCCGTTACGAAGGTTGGAAATGATCAATTTATGGCCCAATTCAATCATTTTCGACGACAAAGGACACAAAATCTTCCCAATTAGCTCCTTAGCAACCGTCGTCACACCAGGTCCGAATGCTCCATTTATTAAGGAAGCGATACAAACTGAACTGATTAAATATTTTTTTTGTAATTTTTGAAAAATGAATGATAATATCTACGCTAGTGAATGGTGAAAATACAGGTTTGGGATGCATTTGTGGGTGATATTGAAACCTCTTTGAGAAAGCATACTGCTAAGGCACTTGGCAGCAGTTTTTTGCTTTATGCAGAGTTTATCTGGAAGACAGGGATACAAACACAGAGCCTTGCGTCACTCGGCAATTAAGGTATCTGGAATCAGAGTAGCATAGATGAAACGCTGGGAAATCCCATCAACGCCGACCACCTGCGACCTCTGTTCAGCGATGGCTCTTTTGACCTTGTCAGTTGAATGGAAATCATGTGCAAAGTGAGATTGAATTAGATTGGATAGCTATGCATTATGTGTTGTAGCAATTTTATATGTGCAACATAATGTAAAGGGAATGTGGTGTGCAGTGTGAGACGTAATGCCCGGGATACTCTAGTACGTGTTTTAGGCCTCAAAGATATTTTTAAATTTTCCAATATTACCGATTGGAAGGTTGAATCAAGTTTTTTATGCTGTAACCATATACACACAAAGTAGATTCGATTGGATTGGCATGTCGAAATTCTAAAAAAAATTCTTCATTATAATACTTGCAGATGAAACAACAGCATTATGATGATTGTTCAATGCATGAATAAATATTGGATTGATATCTGGGAAGCAACGATTGTGACACTCAAATGACATTGGGAAGAAAAAAAATTTGGGTTATACATAATTAATTTTTGATTGCATATTACATAACTATGGGTTTTTCATATGCTTCTCATCATCTCTACATCTGAAATTTCAGCTCATACATATCTAATCGTGAGAAGCTTCGAAATAGTCAGAAAGAAACTCTGAAAAGAATAACCTTTCAGTGAAATATTAATGAAATATTATTATATCAAATCAATTGAAACCTCTCACATCAATCTTGCGAGTAATGAGTCCATTATTTCAGAAAATTCACGATAAAATATTAATATTAATATGAATTTATAAACGATGAATTAGCTTATCAAAAAGTATACATCTGCGACATCACCCGCATCTTTTAATTTCTAATGATCCTGTATCGGTTTGATTTGATTTTGACATAAAATCTTGCAGTAAAAAACCGATGAAGTAAAGAGTTGAAGATTGTGAAGTGAAGAGTTGAAAATCACTGTATGAAAGTAGATGAATTATTCAATGGAACCGTGATCAAAGTGAATTTTCTCGTTAGTTACATGAGTTTCGATACCAAAAATTTACTACGAAATTTATGTAAAAATTGTTACTAATATTTTTGGTAAATAGTTACTATTTAATTAATATGATGAAATATTTTTTTTCAACAATATTTAATAGTATAATGGAATTTCAAATAGAAACAGTTACTATCGTGACCTGAATATGTATTTGAGGTTTAGTAGAGTAAAGATTTTGGTATTGCGAATTTTGTTGTGAAATTCGGCTCTCTTGAGATATCTCGAAAATATCAACCAAAATATTATCTTAGAAATTTCAGAGTCAAAACAAACACAAAATACTGAGCTCTAAAATAGTACGACTTGCCGACTGTTGTTCGATGCTTAGGAGTTGGAGTAATCTGATTTTTTTCCGTACGCAGTGTGCAAAATTACCCCTGTATCCAAAATTGCCTTCGTCCAATGTAACCCCTATATATCTACAATAATTTGCGGTAATTGAACTTCACGATACTGAAGAAAAATTAAAGAACTTCGGAGATCTCCGAGATCGAGCCGGTGAATTAGGAATGTATTCATTTACATGAGTGCCTTTGGTTCAATACACTTTAGAATACTCGAATAACCAGGTACCGTTACAACTTGTAGTTAGATCTTGGATCAATAGAATACTTAATAAAATAAGAAGAGTGGTTAGACGCGTGAACAACTCGAAGAACAAAAACGCTTTATCCCCTTTTTTGATATAGAGATCAATCAGAAGTTGTACCTCTTGCTTTGGATCACGTGATACGTTGACGATATCTGACAAAGTGCCTAGTAAGAGTAGTTCAGTGATCTTGCTAAAGTCGCCAGGCTGAAGATGAGACTCACGCAACTAGTGTCCTAAAATGAACGGTAAGTTGTCGATTTCCAACAAAACCCCTTCTCCGCGTCCCAAAGATAACTGCCTCTTCCCTATATAACGTTCTTCTTCTCAGCCAGCAAACATTCTCCGCGAGTTCATTTTAAACTCTTTAGGTACTGACAAATCTCGAGCAATATTGTAATTTCTAAAATAATTTATATATTAGAGGTAATATTAGGATTTGTGTTTCCATATGTTGAGTTTCTCTTTTATTGAATTCTAAGGTAAACTCGATTCGTTTCTCTTGTAATAATTATAGATAAATTGTGGCTCAATTCGCTATTACACGAGTTATTCAATAAATGTGTATTTTGATATTTTTAGGCGAAATTTCTTCGATTGAACAAAAAAGTATGTCCCATTCGTTCTCACTTTATTGTCTACTAGTGTTTGTATGTACCTATCATCAATTCTGTGAGGCCAATAGATTTCTCACAACGAAAAATACTGTACATTATGTTTCGGAAATATACCCAAAACTTTGTGAAAATAATGCTGCAACTCATCGAGTAAACTTGACCGAAGCTCAAAAAAAATTATTATTAGATCTGCAAAGCTTGTCAATCGATGATTATCATAACGATGATGATGACGATGATGACGATGATGACGATGATGATGATGATACTGAGAGAAGTATAATAATATTCAATAAAATCGCTGGTCTTATCAGCGATACTGGATTGATTGAAAAATTTAAAAACGTGGTTGGTCGCATTAGTACAACAGGAGAATTTTATGATCAATTTTTGAAAATTTTCAAAAATTATCATGAATATTCACCGACATACGTGAAGGATTTTATAATTACAACCACGTCCGAAAGTATACGAGAATTCAAATTTCTACTCGATGATTTGCAAAATGTTTTCGATGATTTTTGGACACAAAGTATCATCAAACGCATCAACCAAGGAATTGAGGTAATAATAAATCTAAAAAATGTATATTATTTGTTCGATTATATTCTATTATAGAATGAAAAGTGAATTGTATGATGTTATTTTTCTTATAATGCTAATTATTGTACTAAATTTTAATAACATAATACTTGCAGCAATCTAATCCGATTTGTTTGGAAAGCCTGTCATTACAACAACTGTTGAACGAATTTTATAGAATAGTTGCAATATCACATATTCAAGGGCTTTTCGTAATAATACACTCTTATTGTATGGATGAAAAGATTTATCATGGCAAGTATGAATAATCATAATTTATTTTCAAGGCAGGAGATAATATTATCTTTTGTAATTTGTAGTGAACCATGATTTTTTTAAAAAAACCATGATCGATGGATATAAGCTTAAAATGCTGCGAAATTTAGCAAATATTAAGGAAGTTACCCAAAATGTATCTAGGGAAGTTTTCAGATGTGACTCCACTAAATTCAAATATGGTAAGTTGTTGTATAATCTACTTGCAAATTTTGAATTAACAGAATCATTTAACTCTGCAGATGAAACATACTCGAAGTTGGGATCAGTTTTCCAAGCCCACTTCATATATGAAAAGAGACCATTTTACAATGTGTTTTCCTCCATCAAGTCATGCGAATCAATAAGACATGAAACTATTCATTGTACAAATGATCGGTGCAAAAATCAACCGCAGGATAAAATATGTAGAGGGAATTTGAGAGACTGTCAATCGATCGATGATAACATGAAGTTTTGTATAGCAGTGAGTTTCCTCACCAATATTTCACAAAATTTTCTGATTCTAATTTCTATATGACAAAAAAGTACTATCGCGAATCATTTTGCATAAAAGTGGAGAAAAGATTGTTAAATTGAAAAGATAGCTCACGTTCCATGTCAGATATTAACGCATCAATTATTTTCTTACGGTAGCCGGCCACGACCGATCGTCGGTATGATTGGATGACAACCGGAAATGGTGATCTATTCGGATACCAGCACTATACACTTGGATGCAATGATATTCAAAGCGTTGAAAGCTCCCGACTTAGCTTGACGGATGTTTGTGTATGCAACTGTGAAAGTGAAGATTTTCATGAAGTTCGTCATTTCAGTTTACAAAGCGTTACATCAGATGTGAACGAGAACAAGTATGATTATCATCATTTATTCAAACGATTATGAGAAATTTTTGAAATATAAATCTGATATTCTGCGCTTGACAAATCTTCATTGATCGAAGCAATTTCTTTTATATTGCTTATTTTTAACCAGGAAGAATAATTAATGTTCTAGAGTGATAACGGGACTGAGATGGATAAAGAAAGGGTCCGTGTTTTATATTCAAATACAACAAGGACTCTTAGAAGCAGAAGGATCCATAAACATCAACTCGGTACAATGGAAAGAGATTGATTTTAAATCGACATTTAGCAACAATAATACAGATTCGTTGGCAAGTATTCGTGACAGCAATGATGTCTATACAGTTACTAACGATGAGAATACTGTTTATCTCGATGATTTTGATTCTCGAAAAGATAAACTCATTACGGGACTAAGACTCCAGCGAACAGGTAAGGATTTGCGATTGGAAATTCAGGAAACGCCTTTTAACTTCGCGACAGGACAGTTAGATGAAAAATCCAGCAGTTGGGGCGCTAAATCTAACACTACTCATGAAAGGTAACAAGGAATATTGAATGTAACTAAAATAAATTTGCTGAATTTTCACGTGTTGTACATTTTCAGGACGGAGGTTGAGCTCACAGGTTCTGACGAACCGACAAGAGCTCTAAACCCCAGTTCTAAAATCGAAGTATCACGGAGCAATCAGTTTGTTCGGTTCACGATGACAGATTTAAAAAAAGATTTGGGACAACATACAGTACCTTACATTGATTTGCGTGAGGTAATTACGGATCCGCCAACGCCGCTGGCTGGAGTTGGGATTTTTCACAGTGGGAGAAAAGGCTTTGGTGGATTTCTATCTCTGAAGATAATCCATTACAATTTTGCGTATCATTCGTGGAAAAGATTTAATAGCCGTTCTTCTCCTAGTTTATCGAATTGAAAAATTTCCGAAGCTCGAATTTGTCTCCAATAGAACCTCTATCGTAATATAATTTATCAAACTAATTGGATGTGGGTATCGACAAATATGTAATAAGATATGGATAAAACTATGCACTTAGAATGAAAAACAATTTCTGTACAGCGAATTTTGCCATTTGGCCAAATTGAATAATAAACTAATAATTGATTAGTAAACTTTTTAATGCTTTGAGAATGGCGACTCTCAATAGGCCCTACTTTAATCCATCTCGAAGAATGAACGTTACCACAAATATCATTGGAAACCAGCTGAGCCGCATGATATACTATCCTGCCTGGCGCACCTATACTACAGTCTTATCACATGGGTGATTCCCTTGAAAGCTTCAGCAGCATAACCGTAAAAGTCAACCATATAATTCAGTGAGCACCTCGACTTACTAATTCATCAGGCAAAAGTTGCGATCGCGATCAAAAGGGGAATCGCGGGAATGAATGAGTATCCTTCATTTGAACTGCAGTCACCAATCGCAGCTGTGACACGTTATGCAACAAATTATGCGATGTTAACGAGAGCCATAGGACGATAGATACTGAAGTATCGAGCAATCCGCGCGACAGTTTAACAAAAATGCCGACTGATTTTTTCACGCAATGTTAATGCACTCAAAATGTGCTTGCGATCAACGAGAGAAAAATCAGCACTGGTTGTGGATCTGTGATCATTTGTATCACACACATATCGACCCTCCCTATTCATAAGGACGTATCTCGGGAGTCAGAATAATAAGGACGTATCTCCCGGAACGCCGGAGCGCGGGAAAATAAGGACGTATCTCGCGTGAGCGCAAAATAAGGACGTATCTCGCGTGAGTGCAAAGTAAGGACGTATCTCGGACGAGCGCGAAATAATGTCGCAGCTCGCGGAGAATTGCAAAGTAAGAAAGTATCTCAGCGGTTTAAAATCAACTAATGAAGTTTACACATGAAGATAAAATCCAGTCACGAGTCCTCAGTCGTATTAATCTTCTAAAAACAGTAGGAGACCAATTCTGATCACAATAGTCGCCACTCGAGTACCTTACACGTTTCACTGCAAGTTTATTTATAACATCCATAATAAGCACTGTAGTACACTGTCCATATGACTCTGGTTCTGATTTATGAAGTTGACGGTAGCGCTCGAGTCTGACAGCGGCTACTGCAGTGATCAACTGTGGAATGAGCCGCCGCGCGCCGCGGCCGGTGGCTCAATTCGTGGATAAGACTCGGGGTTCGATTCCCGGATTTCCCGGCAGGCACCTCTGTAGGGCCAGTTTTATATGGAAAGCAAAAATAAGAACACGCTCCGCCGTGAGCATCATGTGATTGTGGCTAGTCGGTTTCTTGAATGTAAACTACAAGCCAATAACGAGAGACGAAAAACTGCGTCTTGTTACTAGTTGCTAAGCGCTCGCGACTTGCGACTGCAGTCAGAGCAGCTTGGTCTGTAGTCTTAGCGCAGTCCAGCGCAATCGAGCACAGAGCCACCGCGTTTCCACGTATATAAATGCCAGGTAGGCTCTTGACCATCGTTTCTGCAGTGCTTTTGACTCATGAATAAAAAAATACAGATACTTTATATTTTGACTCGCTTCCATGATCGCTTTCATGTTTGCCGAGTTTTAATTCTATGCTTGAGATATGATCGGTTATAATGTTCAATCAAATAAGAGATTCAATATTGAGTCGCAATTCTCCGCGAGCTGCGATATTATTTCGCGTTCGTCCGAGATACGTCCTTTCTTTGCGCTCACGCGAGATACGTCCTTACTTTGCGCTTTTCCGAGGTACGTCCTTACTTGGCGCTCGCACGAGATACGTCTTTATTATTCTGCCGCCTGAGATACGTCCTTATTTCGAGAATCTCCGAGATACGTCTTTATGAATAGGGAGGGTCGATAATATGTTACCACCATTTGGGAAGTTTCTATAATTATTACATTAGCAACAAACTAAATCTCGGAACATTATCTCTATATACAAGTATTTGGCATGCGTTCTGGTATAGGTAAACAATCCACTTATGTCTCGTCAGCTTATCTTGACGCAATACTTATTTCTCACTGAAAAGTTTAATTTCGATCAGATCAATGTAATATTTAATGTATATACGCACACACACACAAACACACACACACACACACACACACACACACACACACACACACACACACACACACACACACGCACGCGCGCGCACTGATGCACACACACACACATTTTTTTGAGTTACTGGTGCGTGAAAAAATCGCATTTCACGCACTAGTGCTTTTTTCAAATGCGCTTTCCACGAGCACTCGTAACACAATAGTATATTATGCAACTAGTGCCTGAAATGCGATTTTACGAGTTGCATACGATATTTTATGTTATAAGTGATCGAACGCGAATTTCACGCATCGATCTGAGTGTGTGAAATGAGCGTTTATGATTACATATAACATGAAATATCGTATTCAACTGGTGCATTCATTTTCAATCACTTGTGTAAACGTGTAACACTCGTGAACCCGTTGACACGCGTCTTCAAACTTTCACGCACTAGTTGCATAACATACTATTTTTTTTCATTCGTTCATTTTAATATATATTTTGACCATTTATCAATCATTCCCAGAACAGTTTAGAGGAGCTCTTTGATACCAGATCGAGAGTTTCATTGTGCTTCTTTTTCTTCTTCATCGGCGTTAAAATTCTGAGAAAATTTATCGATCCAATCACGGTAAAAAATGACATTTGTGTAGACTGTTGGGTATTTAGGATTAGCACAGCCAAAGCTCCAGGACACAAGTCCAACCTGACTACCATCGAGCATAAGCGGACTAGCATGAGTCGCCCCAGCAAGGGCCTGTATGAGGTGCAGTTTCAGCAACGCCAGATCGTTTAAGGTGTATTCCCGACACTTTTCGTAATCTCCGTGAATTTTCGAGGACATGACGTCGTGCTTCGAGCCTCCTACGGTGGAGTCGGAGCTACCTACCCGGACGCTCAATTTATCTGGCGAATACTCATAGGCACAGTGAGCTGCAGTGAGGATTATGGTCTCGGACAATATGCTACCGCCACAAATGTGTATGCCATTCAACTGAATCGAAGCGAGCCATGGATTCATTAGGATGTCGGTGAAATTGCCTCCCACTACGCGCTTAATCCTAATAGCTGACTTCGAGCTTTTGATCAGAATGGCGTCTCCTGAAATAATATTACAGTCGAGTCATGAAGCCGTTGGGGGTTTTGAAAAATTACTTTCGAAAGCATGTAGCCAACGAGACAACTCACCCAGAGCTTGACACGAAATTAACGAAGCGATAACGAGCAATATCATGTTTGGTTCAGTCAATTAACACTTGATCTTTGGTATAGACTAGTACTAACTACTCTATTTGCTGAATTTGTACCTTCTAAATTCATAATGTTAATGAGCTAACGTTGGATGATAATCTTATTGATACATTGATAAAAACCGTTTGTTCAACGGAACAAATTATACTTTGAAGAGTGTTACCAGGAAGTCCATACGAGGGTTTGGAGTGTGAAGCAGGCATGAATATGCTTTTCATTATTTTGCTACGATGATTCCTATATCAGTTAAAAATTTTAATACTTACGTTATCGAGTGTTTAATTTTCATTCACGATTTTACTGCTTCTATACATAGCGCATAATCTTGTCCAATTAAAAATCTTCCTACGAAGAATATTAATTTCTCCTATTCGTTAGAAGAAACAGAAAACTAGGTTGGAACATTTTTTTTTTTATTGAGTCTTACCCAACTCTTGTTTAAGAGTTATACAGCTTTACAATATTGTATATAGTTACATTATGTGTTACAGGTATTTACACTTATATATAGTTGTTTTACAATATTTATACATATAGATGTTCAGATGCGTAAGTTACATTGGTTCATAAACTTAAGTACTATTATACATGCTTTGATGTTCGGTTGAGCGAGTATTGTTCTCATACATAGTGGGGTGTACATTTTGAGTTTTCGCAGTTTTTTGAGTAATGTGATTCTCTCTTCGTCGTACAATGGGCATTGCCATATGACATGGTCTAGGTCTTGCTTTTCATTACCGCAAGAGCAATTCGGTTCTTCTAGTATGCCAATGCGTGCTAGCGAATAGGATAAATGATAGTGGTTCGATCTACACCTGTTAATTTTTCTTATGAGTTCACGCGGGAGAACTATTTTATTAAACCAGGGTATCCCGTTTTTAAAGTAACTAGGGGGGGTACCCCCCTGCTCGCTTCGCTCGCCAACCCCCCCCCCCGTGTGTTCTTTGAAAGTCAATAATTTCAATGATAAGTGTAGTAATAATCAATTCATAAATTGAAGGAAGTTCCGATGGCGGTGGCCATCTTGAGGAACTTTTTTGGATTGGTCGATTCCTAACGGGCTCAATTTGGATTGGTCGGGAGCCGGAGTGAATGGAAACACGAGTGAGTGAAGTGAGTTGAGAGTTTAAATTTTTTTTCTTTTTTTCTTCATCCACAGGGGTTATCCTTAATGTTTACTATGCTGTCAGTATTTCGATGTGCTGAGGTTACAAAAGCATTTGAAATCAACAATATTCCAAGTGTTTTCTTGGAATATTGTTGATGAACAAAAAGTATTTATCATCCACGTGTTCAGCCAACCAATAAACTCAATGCGCGCGCTCGCGCGCGCAATGAATTGCTAGTTGAATAAAAATTACATTGAAATCAATAAAACTTAAAACTTGAAACTTCGATTTTGATCAATTGAAAAGAATACTAAACTAACGATTCGAATCAAAATAAAAGCTTAATTTCATTCATGTTCATGTTAAACGTTTGTTTATTCAGTTTCAGGTTAAAAGTGTCATGTGTCAGTTTTTCGCGTGTTTCATTTCAGATATTTGGTAAGATTTCGAGAAATATTGCAACGGTTGGTAGACACGTAAACAGTGGTTTCTATGGGTAGAAAGGAGATTTTCTATCCTGTGCAGTTGAAAATACTGGAAACGAAACTCACGTGAATTATTTTTGCCCTTAGCAACGGTTGCTAGGGTGTTAAACAACGGTTGCTGAGGAGCTAATAGGGAGGATTTGTATTTCGTGTCCTTTGCCATCAAAAATGATGGAAACGGGTCATAAATTGTTCATTTTCAACCTTCGTAATGGTTGTTATGGAGGAAATATAACAATTCAGTGTCCTTGGCCATCGAGTGTGACTTGAAACAGATTTTCCAGCTTCCGAAGCAACGGTTGCTAGGGATGTAAACAAACGGTTGTTTCGATGAATAAGTGGATTAAAAAGACTCATGCAAAGTGATATTTAGCCTTTTTCTTCTTCTGTAGCAACGGTTGCTAGACACGTAAACAATGGTTGCTATGAGTAAAACGGAGATTTTCTATCCTGTGCAGTTGAAAATACTGGGAACGAAACTACGTGAATTTATCTTCCCTTTAGCAACGGTTGCTAGGGGTAAAAAAAGGTTGCTGAGGAGCTACCTTTGCCATCGAAAATAATGGAAACGGGACATAAATGGATCATTTCCAACCTTCGTAACGGTTGGTAAGGAGGTATACAACGGTTGCTATGGAGCAAATACAACAATTCAGTGTCCTTAGCCATCGAGTGTGACTTAAAACTGATTTTCCGGCTTCCAAAGCAACGGTTGCTAGGGATGTAAACAAACGGTTGTTTCGATGAATAAGTAGATTAAAAAGACTCATGCAAATTGATATTTAGCCCTTTTCTTCTTCTGCAGCAACGGTTGCTAGACACGTAAACAATGGTTGCTATGAGTAAAACGGAGATTTTCTATCTTGTGCAGTTGAAAATACTGGAAACGAAACTACGTGAATTTATCTTCCCCTTAGCAACGGTTGCTAGGGCGGTAAAAAAAGGTTGCTGAGGAGCTACCTTTGCCATCGAAAATGATGGAAACGTGTCGTAAATTGATCATTTCCAAACTTCGTAACGGTTGCTATGGAGGTAAACAACGGTTGCTATGGAGCAAATACAACAATTCAGTGTCCTTGGCCATCGAGTTTGACTTAAAACTTATTTTCCGGCTTCCGAAGCAACGGTTGCTAGAGATGTAGACAAACGGTTGCCAACGATACCAACAGTGGTTGCTATGGGAAATGTCTTATCGATTCTCATTGACTTTGATGGTCCCAATGAGCACTTAAATGAGGATTCGTGAGAAAACACGTTAGTAACGGTTGCTAGGGAAATAACCAAAAAATTTCGCTAAAAATTGAACTCGGCCTAGATTTTGCCGCGACTAACCTGTGTGCAAAATTTCAAGAAATTCGGACGAATCCTTCGAGAGTTGGGGGTGGCAAAAGGGGGTGCAAAAAAGGGGTGCAAGAAAGGAGTGCAGAAAAGGGGTGCAAGAAAGGGGTGCAAGAAAGGGGTGCAGAAAAGGGGTGCAAGAAAGGGGTGCAGAAAAGGGGTGCAAGAAAGGGGTGCAGAAAAGGGGTGCAAGAAAGGGGTGCAAGAAAGGGGTGCAGAAAAGGGGTGCAAGAAAGGGGTGCAAGAAAGGGGTGCAAGAAAGGGGTGCAGAAAAGGGGTGCAAGAAAGGGGTGCAGAAAAGGGGTGCAAGAAAGGGGTGCAAGAAAGGGGTGCAGAAAAGGGGTGCAAGAAAGGGGTGCAAAAAAGGGGTGCAAGAAAGGGGTGCAGAAAAGGGGTGCAAAAAAGGGGTGCAAAAAAGGGGTGCATAAAAGGGGTGGAGAAATTTGACGGCGGCGGCGGCGGCGGCGGTCTGGCTTTTAATATAGAGAGATATTGAAAATATTCTTTTCCTTTTTTTGTCCCTTGTTCTTGTCCGAGTTCGTTGTGTTTTTCCGGCATTTACGTAAAAATGTTTCTCGAAAGTCTGTGTATAAGGTAGGTTGGAACACTCTTCAACTCTATGCTGCTTTCTCAAAGAAAAAGCTATGCAATGGGGAGGTAAGAATCGAACTTTCTCACATTGGATGGAATGAATAGAATTCAACATAAGGTCCATTTTCAAAATATGTTGATTCGCCAAGCCTCGGCGCGCAGTTTTTTCCACCTTCTCACTCCTACCATCGCAAAACGAATAAACAACGATTAGTATGGAAAATTGAACTACATTAGACAGTTGTTCGTATTGATTACTTTTCAAAAAAAAATATTAAGAGAGGTAAAGAACGCGAGAGAGAAGAGAAATCAAATAGAGAGCGATTGGCAAATTATACGGGGAATCGCAACGATTGCCGGACATATTCGATCTGGCTCAAGCCGCAAAGCCTCGTGAATTAGCGTCCACCCGACAAACTAGGAAAAAAGAGAGGAACACACGATGCCGTATATTAGTAGCGCAAGCGAGTCGAGAGTAATTGCGACGCTACAGGGCGAGATTGCGTCGAGGGTAACGAACGACAGCCTATACCTCGTGCGTTTGTCGTCTCGTTCGAGCTACACACACACGGCTCTTCCGCGACAATCTAAACCGAGACACGAGACGAAAAGCGTCGCCCCGCCGCCGATTCGCCTTTTCAAATGTGTGCAGCCGATTGTTGAACGCGTGGCGCGTGTAAATCTCCGACGCTACACGGAGTTGGACAACGACGAAAATGCGCGCAGTCGGATGCTCGCGACACTGCACTTGGGTTTCATCCCGTAAGTCTCTTGCGCGAAGCGGTGGCCTGAATCGGACGATCCCTGGTTCTCGGATTTTCGAAATGCGCATTTCCAAAGGATAATGAAAGAAGTATACGAGAATGCACATGCGTTTATCCCCCTTTTCGATTATAAGGGAACCAATTACAAAATTAACGCCGAAAACTTTTGCGCGGGACTGTATTTTATTGATTCAAAGTAATTTTGCTCTTTAGCTCATTACTCAATTTAGTTTCATTTGAAAGCAAACTCTGAACAATGATTCTAGTTAACCTTACAATAATTGAAACGTTACTAAAATACATGGAACATTATTACGAATTCATACGTTCGATTACTATTATTTTGATAGTAAGTTTCTTTAAAACCACATGTCTGAGACCATATTAAACCGAAAAAAAATTAACAATTTAGTAACAGCTTCTTACTATATTTTTCTTCCAATATAGTGTACTTTCCTCGTATAAATTCGTAGAAAGGTATTTATCAATTACTCCGTACAGTTTCCCACATATAGAATAGGTAATCGAGTATATATTCTTTTCAAATAAATTTTTCTTTTAATTCCTCACAGAGCTTTGTGAAGATACGAAAATCGACCTCTCAAGTCAGATTTCGGAACTTCATTTTCGTCTGTATGTATGTGACGCTATATTTTGGGACGCGATAACTCTCGGAGAAATCGTCCAATCTTCCTGAAATTTTGCACACAGATTAGATGTGGCAAGATGCAAACCGGGTTCAATTTTCAACAAAATCCGTTGTTTATTTTCCTAGCAGCCGTTGTTAGGGATTTTTGAGAAGTTCCCTATAATCCCTCGTAAATGATCGTTGACGCCATTACGAGGCACTTACGAGATTTGGCGAGACTTAACGGAACATTTTCCATAGTAACCGTTGTTTACATCCCCGAATGTAAGCAAACGGAAAAGTGAAAATCAGTTCGAGGACTACTTGTCGATGGCAAAAAACACGAAAACCTCTTTTCTTCATAGCAACCGTTGCTAAGAGAATGAATATTGAGTTGAAGTTCATTTTTAGTACTCCTGAGTACACTGGACAGAGTATCTTTGTATTTTCCATAGTAACTCTTGTTAATATCCCTAGCCAGACTAGTCCCTAGCCATTGTTGTAATTGAGTGTGGAAAATCCGTTCGAGGTCTATCTGTCGATGACGGAAAAATTTTGATTTTTTAATAGCAACCGCTTTTCACGCAAAGCTTCTTTGATGAAACATACTTTGATTTTTTATCGCCGTTCACCCAGTTACTATATAATCGAGTGACAAGTGGCGTTACGGCCGGCGAGAGCTATATTCATATATCAAGGTGACGTGAGAGCGAGCATTATACTTTATTCTTCGAAATTCTCAAGATGCTCGTTTTACGGTAATGAAGCATGATAGTGAACTGAACTGAATGGAGAAACTATTTAAGTATCTAATGATCGATGATTGAAACGTGTACAAATTCATCGGCTGATACAACGCGAATGATGTCCATACAATATACGGCGCGACGTGAGAGACAAGTAAGTCCTATACCAACTGAACTCAAAAAATCTTTGAAATATACCTTGTGAGTACTCGGTTGTTATGGGAATTGCGGTGTGCACAAGGGTAGAATGTGGGGAAGCGGGGGAGGGTGACGGGCGAGACTCCGATTGCGGCTCATTGACTATTAATTCAATTCTAGATTATCAGCATTGGGCAGGGCGTAATTGGTCCGCGCGTTAACTACCTGGGCTTCTGTCGGGTCTGTCTGGGAGGGGTGGCTGTGTGCGCATAATGACGCGAATATACCCAGAGCGAAGCGCAGCCCCGTTCTCGCGGCCGCTGACGTGTCGCATCTGCTGCGCCCATATCTACACGGCTTGTCTTCAACACGGCCTCCCGACACAGGCTCTCCCAACTATTATCGTATGCTTTTATTTAACTTACACGCGGTGCGCCTATTTATACACACCCTCTTGCCCTCCTAGCTGTCAGCCGCAGCGAGGTCAAACTTCCCGATAACGCGCGTTATGCGTGCTGGCGAGCTCGAATTTCTCGCGCGTACGTATACGCGTTTGTATACCGTTGTTTTGGACGCGACAATGCATAAAACAGTTTTGCTCGCGAGCTATACGTAATTTCAGCCGCGATTGCGCGTTGGTAGCGAATAAAATGAACAAATACGTGTGCATCGCTGTTTCAGATGTCTGGCTAAAGGAGCGGGTAGGAACTTTCCGTGGGCTTGGGTCACCGATCCTGGTGAAAGAATGATCCCCGAGTACGCCGGGGGAAATCTAAAGTCGCGTTAGACTTCCTTGGCTGTATAGACGCGACTTTTTGGCTATACCCAAAAATCATTCGCGATCTTCAAACCGTCTCATCGTTGCGCGAGTTGACACAACTCGTAAAATGTGTAACTCGCGGGCTTTGCGAGATGTTTACGTCTTGCTTAGAACAATATTTTTTATTTTTTAATGACAGTAATTTCCATGGCAATGTTGTGAACGTCCTACCGAATGATATCGCGAGTTTCATTAATAATCATATATTCACGAAGGGCCTTTACGATGCATTCTTTTCTATATTATCGTTGGATTAAGTAAAACAATAAACTGGAACGTATATGGGATGAAAATAACGGTGATTCGGATTGGTCATTCTACCCGAGTCAAGTAAAAGTTGGATTTGTCGTGTACTAGCTGGCGCTGAGTACTGTTGTGTAGCTTATAACAAATAAGTTTCAATTGTTTCGATAGAATTTCGCTTCTGCTTAGGAAGTTATTGTTCCCTTCTCGAACCTTTCACATATTCATATATAACAATTACACATCAGCCTGTGGCATGGGTAGATTTAAAATAGAAGCTTATCGCAAATTGCTTCCAGTTCGAAAGGCTTTTGTACCGATTAATCACCTAGCGAAACGAAGTTGGAGGTCAGAGGCGTGACGATCGACGCGTTTCCATAGAAAACCGCGCGGCCAGCTCGAAACTTGCAGGACAGCTGGAGGTCCTCTCAGACCCGCTAACCTGATATCGGAGGCGAAACTCATTGAACTTGAGTCGGTCGATTGTGCCCGATCAGCAGCGGCTGTCGATCGAGAGCGCGGTACTGGCCCTTTTGGACCAACGCGCCGCTCGCGCGACGTACAGCTGGCGGTTATTTGAATGGAGCGTGACGCTCTTCCTCTTCCTTCTGCCCTGTTAATCGCGATCGGTGCTACGGAGAGCGTCCGGCACGCGTCTCTCGCCTGGGCTAATCAGGCACGTTTCGGAGATGTGGGGGAAGGGGGCAGGAAGACAATAGAGGACGTGATTTTCGCGAAACAGCGCAAGACTCGCCTGGAGAAATGTCAACGGTCTTATGCTGACGAGGGCATGTCTTTGCCAGCGAGCGAGCGTAATCAAAAGCTGGGACAAGCGAGTGAGCGTAATCACGAGCTGGGACGAGCGAATCCGCGCCTCATTCGTCTCTGGAATGTCGACAATCAGCCCCGCAAAGCTGGACATTCACCGGAGGATTGCGAGACGTTTCAAGATATACTCGCGAATTTTCGAAAAAACTCGTTATCCCGAACAATTGAAAATTCGTCAAGTACATACTCGAAATTTTCGCTTTCCCCGCTTTTATAATCGCAATCAAGGTGAAACATGACTGTATACATAGATC
Source organism: Aphelinus atriplicis (assembly GCA_020882685.1). Classification (NCBI taxonomy): domain Eukaryota; kingdom Metazoa; phylum Arthropoda; class Insecta; order Hymenoptera; family Aphelinidae; genus Aphelinus; species Aphelinus atriplicis. The sequence continues at coordinate 19,058,632 of CM037075.1, read as the reverse complement.
TCGATTGAATTGAACAATTTCTGGAATGGAAAAATCTACTAAAAACCTGTACAAATCGGGATTCTTTCGAATTCATATACAAACAATTCGATTCGATTCCAAAGTCAAACAGGATAATCAAAAAAATCAACGTGGAATCCCAAATTTGCGAGCGACCCGCTTTCAACTAGTTAGCGAGAACAGAGGTGGAAAAGAAATGCCAATGCTATTTGTAACAATGCGAGAGTCGACCCGAATTGGAGGGAAAGAAAAAAATTTGACTAGCGAGAAAAAGAACGTAAACTATTAATACGAGCAAAGTGAGCGAAAAACGGGCAGAACGTGGGAAGTTATCCCCGGGAACACGCGCCGATGTTGCCGGCGATTTTATTCTCTCAATCCCTTTTCTCGACAACTTTGGCCGAAAAATTCGCCGGCAGAATCGACGATGGTCGGCCGAGCCGAGGTTTGCCCATTTTTCGCTGACGTGGCTCACTGATGATGATATATATATATATATATATATATATGTGTGTGTGTGTTTGAGTATGTTTGTGCCTAGCCATGTACGTGAGATTGTGCGGTGACTTTTCAGATACTGGGCAGTGACAAACATAGACTACATCCACCACAGGACGGCGAAGCGGATAGGCATGATGATAGCCGTGGTGTGGTTAGTCGCGGCCCTCGTGTGCATCGCCCCGCTACTCGGCTGGAAGGACCCCGAATGGGAGAAGCGAGTGCTAGTCGACAAGTCCTGCATCGTCAGTCAGGACATCTACTACCAGGTAATTTCGCGCGCCCGACTCTCAACGCTCGCTCGACCAACTCGGTCTGGCAGCTTTCCGCTCTATCTATCGATTCACTTCGCTATCTCGTCCCTTTCTCCCTCCCTTTCTCTCTCTTTCTCTGTATATAAATATATATATCTCACGCAACTTCGCTCCATTAACTTCGGCTTTGATGCGGGCTGAATTTGTAGTTAGTTTGTTTTCAGCTAGCTCTTAGTTTTCAGCCCTGCACAGAGTGAAAGTGTAATTTGGGATCAGGGCGAGGCAATGGGGAAAAAAATAATTGCGCGAGTCTACGAGGTAGTCGTAATCTATCGATTAGGACACGAGAAGCTATTCGGTTTGGAATTTTTCCTAACAACGCCCATATGAATTGAAAGGCTAAAGTGTGGGCTTATCCTGAGCAATCTCTCCTTTAATTTTTTTCAAAGGTCGAATCCCATTTGAGGTGCTGGGTGGAATAGTCTTGTAAATCGACACTTATTCCACAACGGGATTCTTCTTTATTTTCATATATGCACATTTCTCATGAACAGCAGTTACATACATATGCTATGTCAGCAAGAGCATTATGATATAGAACGGAGAAAAAGATGTTCAGAACAATTTTTAGTTCATATAAATGGGTATTCATGATGAAATATAGATTTGTAGATTTTTAAAATATTATAACATTACGATAAATTGTTCTCATAAATATATCTTGTATCTTGGAATTTTCCACTGCAATGATCCACTATCGAACGCAGCGGGGTGCAATGCTCGAAATAAAACAATCATCAACCGGTGTTACGTGTTATGCCGTTTTTCATCTCAGCAAATTTTCCGCCCATCCGCCCCGATTGTTTCACGTACACTCCAGAAGAAGCAGAAGCAGAAGCTCAAGTCAATCAGCCTAGGCTATTACGACTTAACGGCCTGAGAAATAATACAAGTAAATACTCGCGGAACTGTGTAACAAGATTGCCGTTCGTTTTTATGGGCACTAGCGGTCCGGGTCGCTCGCGGTTAATAATTCCGCCCTAGGCGCGTGCGGGTATTTACGAGTCTGGCTTTGAACGCATTAAGTCACGCGTGCGCGATTTATATACGCACATGCGAAAACTACGTTGAACAGTGGGCCGGCCGCTGTCACGTAAATTCGAATTATGAGCACTTTAACAGGCGGCGCGCGGGACTTGTCGTTTACCACGATCCCCCCCCCCCTTCTCGCCGCGCGCGCGCTGAATCCCGCGCGCTAAACTCGATTATGTTTTGCTGCAAAACTTTTTCACGAGTTGCGGTCGGCTCGCGAATGGCCAGCCGCGGCAACGTACGTCCGTTTTTATGAAGCAGAATGGTTAAATGCCCCTCCCCAATGTCGCTGGGGAAAAATTATTAATCGTTTAACTGCTTTGCTTTACCGACTCAATTCCCACCCCTCCCCAGCCCTCTGCCCCACGGTTTTCGTCGCCCCCAGTGCTAACTGAGCTTCTGTGCGTGTAACGATGAGCTACGATTATTAAAAACGGGGAAGAGTCTCACAGCAAATGTTTGTTTTTAATTTTCAGATATTCGCCACGGTCTCGTCGTTTTACCTGCCGCTCTTCGTTATCCTCATTCTCTACTGGAGAATATTTCAAACGGCACGGAAACGAATACGAAAGAGAGTGGGCCAACCTGTAAATACACAAGGTAATACGCTTTGCTAAGCCATAAACAAGAACACCGACGAAAATCACAAATACATATATGACGTTGAAATCCAAATCAAACCCGACGTGTCTGACCAATCGAGACTTTTTCCACTTAAACTCTTCACCAACTCCATCGAGGTGTACTTCACTCGCTTTATCTACACATTTTATAGCGTTTTGTTTTGCATTGCATTGGCGATCAACTTACCAGTTTATCAAAATAATTTCAACTTTTGTCATTTTTACGCGGAAATAGTGTGCTATTTAACTAGTGCGTAAAAATTGAAAGACGCGCGCGTGGACGCGTCCACGAGTGGTCGGCCGAGCCCCGGCGACGAGTGTACACGTTCACATAATTGTTTAAATTTTAACGCTCCAGTCGGATATAATATTTCATGTTATGAGTGATCGTTCAAAGGACAATTAAGAAATTTACTAGTGCGTGAAACGCCGATTTACGGACCGAATAACATGAATAGTATGTTTATGCAACTAGTGCGTAAAATTTTTAAGACGCGTGTGGACATCTCCACGAGTTGGCGACGAATGTTACATATTCACACGAGTGATTAAAATAGAACGCACCAGTTGGATACGATATTCTATGTTACAAGTGCTCGTTTCAAGGAAATTTGAAAAATGTAATAGTGTGTGAAATGCCATTAATGTAAAATAATTTTTAATTCTCCCTGTACATAAGTTTGTGGGTGAACTTGTATAAGTTAAACGGATCAACTAACTTAACTATTCGGATCATCACTTTTTCAACAGAGATACATTTCACATGCCGTCCTGAATCTTGTATCACCTTTCCCATTCTAAGACGAAGTTTCTCGCAAACTTTGTCTGTATCCAACAACAAAACACGCAACCTGAGTACAAACGCAAGGCATCTGACTAGACGCAAGTGTAAACACAAAACTCTCGATGTCAAAGACAAGAATACGAATCAAGAAGTAGAAGCGACGTAATGTTCCCACAACCACTAGTGGTTTAGTTTTTTTTCTCGATTTATTTGCCATTTTGAAGTTTGATTCTGGAATAAATAGCCCCTCGTTACAATTAGCTATATGAATAAATCTTTTAGTTTGATACACTCAATAGCAAATGGAAGATTATCCACTTCAGGATACCAAAAAAATTTCTAACAAAAGTTTTTTAAAACTACACATTCATGCAAGCAACTAAGAAGTGAAAATAATTTAGCTAGAACATCGTTTCGTACACAAGTGTATATAAGTTTATAAAAGTTTTGTATTTATCATTCACAATCGAGTACCTGACGATTTGACGAAAGAACGTCCGGGACATCCTTTCGTCAATTCATTCAATTCAATTCAAGAATTTTATCCAAACGGGGTGAAATTCGATCGCGAGATTTGACCTTTTCCGCTGCCGACCGACCGACAGACAGACATGAAAGTCGAATAAAAGCTTATAAAAATTTGAAAAAAAGTCACCGGTGATTCTGGAGTGCAGATAGCTCACTCGAGCACAAGGCGGACGAGTAGGCAAATGAGAAAAAAAACAAATGTGTCATTGCGCGTGATGTTGCAGCGACCCGACCGATGGGTGGAGCACCCAAGCAGATGGGCAGCAGCCACGCGGTCGGCGGCGCCCTCGCCCAGGCGCAGATCAGCGGTGGCATCGCCGCGGCTGTCGTTGCCGTGATCGGCCGGCCCCTGCCCACTATATCAGGTAAGCGCATCTCGAAGCATACACTCAATAAGTTTCGGTGATCCCGAGCACAGCCAACTTTGCAATCTGTGCGAGCAAACGCGACCCTCTGTATGCACACGTGCGGCGCTGGTGATTTTTTACGTTGATCGATCTTCTCTCGTTCGGTCCACTCGTCCACCGGGAGAGCCGCCAAAACTGCGGGTTCAAGTTTTCGTCCCATCAAAGCCCGTAACTTCCATCGAGTTTTTTCCTTCTGCCCCTCTTCATCAGAGCCAATCGCCCATGCACCGAGCGCGCACGAAGCAGAGCGAGCGAGGAAGCGAACTTATGGACAAACTTGATGGTTATCCCAAGAGCTCACGGGAGAGACAGAGAGAGATCGAGAGAGAGACGCCCTATTCCGAGTAATTAAGAACCGTCTGACGAAGTTTAAACTTGGCCCGGACGCAGCTTAAATTGGCCCATTCGAAACTTCACGCCGCGTAGCGTGTTATATTTTCAATTTCCGAAACGGGCGTTCCCGAGGTCATTCAAATTAAGCGCAAATTCGTCCGGCGTTGTTTCCGAATCGCGCTATACGAGTCTGCCGCTCGCTGTGTTCGAAAGAAAGGGAGAGGAAAAAAAAATGCAAAACTTGAATTCGATTCCGCGCGACAACCGGAAAAATCCTGCGACCGACCGAGTTTCTCGCGGTGTGTTACTTCCGCGGACTCCAATCGGATTTCACACGGGGGAAAGGGGAGGAGAAAAAAATTTTCCCCCGCGTATATAAGACCAGGATGAAATTGGTCGCGAGGCGGACCCTGCCCTCGATTTACGAGTGTATTATACGCCGGCTGTAAATTCACGAGCCGAGCCAGCGACGAATTCGTCGCACTCCACCGCGGTCTCACTTTCTCTTTCTCTCTCTTTTTCTCTCTCTCTCTTTTACTCTCAAGTATTTCCATTATTCAAACTCTATCAATTGTGACACGGAGGATTTCCCGAGCTGCTCGGGACTCGCGTATAGTGTAACCTCCGCGGCCATAGTTCGGGGAGAATTTATTCCGATTAATTGTTATACCCTCCCGCCGCAATCGAGTTCTATCGCGTTGCGTTTTCGTAGAAACGTTCTTCAGTCGGAAAATTAGGTTTTATACAGTTGGTGCAGCTCCCTTGATTCCCGGGGGAAGGGAGAGAGGGGGAGAGGAGGGAGTTGTAGGGAGAATACCAATGCATTTTCAATTTGCGAATTCCACCGCGGAAATGCGGCCGGTAAAAGGACGCAAAGCTTGTCGGGATCGGTTCAATTAAAAAACAATTACTTTTGCTGAGCGCAGTTTGAAAAAAACGTATCCGCAAACGTTTGCACCTTTATGCTTCAGCGCGCGAGAAAACGCGCGTGTGTACTCTCGAAATTTTCGCCAGGGTGAGTTTTCACGTTGGGTGGTAGTTGGGTTCCGGTTGATGAACCGCGGGCAGATTAACTCCTTTGATAATCTTTTAAATCCTTCCAGTTAAAAACCACTGGACTGCAGTGGAAAACCACTGTAAGAGGTGGACGACAAATTCACTGGATTGTAGTGAATTTCTTATGTAACTAAAACTTACTGCAAATCGTTATGTGAAAATGTTTTCTATCAAAACTCATGAAAATTCACTTTTGTTACATAAGAAATTCACTGTAATCCAAGGAATTTGTCGTCCATCTTTTTACAGTAATTTTTCACTGCAATGCAGTGGTTTTTCACTGTAAATATTTAAGAGAGTGCACTGCTTTTTTCCCCACCCGCGCGACGACTGTAGGAGCCCGTGAAAAATGTCGAGCATTGGAAACAACGGAATGGTCGCGAGACGAGGAACGATCCGATCGTGTGTGCATATATAACCATGACGTTTGCTCAATTTTTATCACGTATAAAAATAAAATAAAACAAAAAAAAATAAAAAAAATAATAAAAAAATAATAAAATAATAAAATAATAATAATAAAAAATAATAAAATAAAATAAAATAAAATAAAAATGCGTTTGTATACGCAGAAACGACGACGACGGCGTTCACGAACGTGAGCTCGACGAACACGTCGCCGGAGAAGACGTCGTACCACAACGGCCTGGAGCCGGAGCCCTCGACGATGGAGGCGTCGCCTAGGCCGGCCGTGGCGCGGCGAAAAAAAATAGCGGCCGACTCGAAGCGCGAGAAGAAGGCCGCGAAGACCCTGCTGATAATCACCGGTGCCTTCGTCGTGTGCTGGCTGCCGTTCTTCGTCATCGCCATACTCATGCCAGTTTGCCAGAGCTGCAACATCAACGATTACCTCATAGCCTTCTGCCAGTGGCTGGGGTGAGTTCCATTGTTCTCGCTGTACTTCACACGATAATCCTTATTCTAAAACTTTCCCACCGAGACGCGTCTTACAAACTCGATTATACAATCCATACATACGTACGTCCCGGGAATCATGCGCTCGTTCAATCGCGCGCTTTTCAATCAAATCAAGACCGACTCTCGCGTTCTCGGCAGATCAACATGTTCAAATGTGGGTGGATATCGTTTGTTTTCGTGATTGTTGAATCTGAATATTCGAGCGATCGATTCGAATCTGAATAATGCATTCGACATTTCGGTGCGCAACGCCGGGTATACAGGCAAACGCTCGCGATCAATTCAAACAAGCCGCGGGATAATTGATTACTTCAATTTCTCCAATGTGTGCTTCTTGGATATCCATTATTTGCCCCTCCCCCCCCCCCAATTACACTAATGCTCTCATTTGTGCATTTTTTTCCGCTGGAATAATTCTGGACGAGTAATTGTGATTGAGATATAAAACAAAGCGATCGCGACGAGCTTAATCAAAAATAATGACGTTCAATCATTACGCGTGTGATGATTTGTCAACGAGCTTTTTCAGAGGGTTATCCACTTTGGAATCCCTGCGGGTGACTTCCTCTCGTTGTCCCCCCCCTTCCCTTATTTTTTGTCATTTTTTTCGTGTCATTCCAGAGTAAACGGTATCCATAGCTTATACATACGCGAATGAAACTCCCAGTTTGATCGACCCAATTCGGAGTGAATAGCCTCTCGACGACCGAGGGGCTATACCGAAAAACCAACAAAAAAATAATGAAAAGTCACCATTAATTCTCGCTCGAATGGCCTTTCCAATTCAATAATCGCATGTATATGCGAGAAGAAAACAAACATTGCGGGATACGAAGCTCGCTATGCCCGTCAGCGAGCCATACAGCGATACGATCCGTCCGTGCAGTGATTGACAGTTGTCTGTTGGTGCGCAGGTACTTCAACTCGACCCTGAACCCGGTGATCTACACCGTGTTCTCGCCGGAGTTCCGCAACGCGTTCAAGAAGCTGCTGTGCAGGCACAGGCGGGGCGTCGGCCGGCGGCCGGGCGTTCGCCACTACATGTAGGACACGAAGCGGCTGCAGCACGTCTCCCGCCGACTTTGCTTCCTCGCCGCCGCCATCAGCAGCTGCGACACCTGGGCAGCGAGCGCCTCCATCAAACGGCGCTCGACACACTACCTGCGTCCAACAAGTTCGCGGCTGATTCGAGTTTGAGCGCGTCACACACACACCGCGGATCCCGACACGTCGCGACGAAGGGGAACAACGCCGCCCGGCGACCTGCACGCCCCCGACGAATTCAAAAGTTCGTTTCGTTCGTCGAGCATTCATGTATGTGTGCCGCGACGCAGGCTCGCGAGGACTGCGTCGTTCGCAAGTAGGACATATGTAACCAGGCGTCTCGAGCAGTTCGCCTCGGTTCAGCGAGTTTACTTTGATCGTATTACGCGCTGCACTCGCTGCAATATTGTAAATCGACCAATATTTTCCCCGCGTGTTGACAATGTTTCGCTCGGCAATCATCCCATCTCACGCCCGTCATACAACCCCGGTGCGGTTTGAAATTTAAATATTATGAAAAATGCACGAGGCAAGCCGCGTGTATGTATATACCATTTCCGTGGGAACCGTTTACATTTCGACTGATCGCGTGTAACCCCCCGCCCCGCGGATCTGTACGAGGTTCATTGGAGAATCGTGTTTGGGTATGCGAAGCTAATTCTTCCATACATATCCGAGTACTTCGCGCGTGACTCGCCATATACTTGCTTTTCACGACAGCAAATACGCGGGAGGCATGGATACGCACGTGCGCCGTTTCTTGAACGTTACATCGCGATCTTAGAAAATGATTCCCGCCGAATGCCGCCGCCCGCCGGTTTGCATGAAATGTTGAATTTTCGCGCGTTCACAATTACATAGTTCGTCACGATAACCTTATTGTAATTTCCGATCTTCTCGTGGAATTATCGCATCCGCCAAGCGAGAGCAGCCCAATTTGCCCGCATAAAAGGAGCCAATTAGCTCGGAGAAGCCAGACGTTATTCAGCAACGTTTGTCTCGTGTTAAAAGCTCGCGGAAGCAGAAAGCACACGTATCTTTCGTAATTTCAAACTCCCTGTGTCCGTCGTCCGCGTGTGTGCGTGTGTTTGTGTGTGCGCGTGTGTTTGAACCCGAAACGAAATGAGGTGCCACCGTCATATAGGTACGAGTCTCCTATATCGAGCGTCGCTTTGAGAGAAAGAACGAGCCTCGCTCCCCGGAGAGATTAGACATTTTGAGGGAAACGCTGGCGTATTTACCGTGGAAATCATCGCCGGTGTTGATCCTCATGCATGCGCGGGCATACGAGTATGGGCGGCCCGTGATACACACGTACACACACATATATGTATATATAGCTCTCCTTTCTTCGACGCGGCCTTTGAAGTCAGAGCTTTGTGATCATCCGTATAGCCGCTGCTGTGCTTTGGGCGTCTCCAAATATTCGGCCAGACTTGGCCCGGTTGTACATCGCGACGACGTCCCACGGCTCGGCCAAACTTGGCCGTGTGCGAGAAAAGACCGCTCGTGTCCAGAAGCGAATGATTGCGGCTAGCGCGCGGGATTACGGCCAATGACAATTCGACGACCCTCGTCAGTTCGGCGGCTCGTTCATGAAGTAGCGGGCGAGAAAATCCAAGAGGAACATGCGTGGAAGGGAGTGACGAGGGCTGGTGAACGAGCTTCCGCGAGTAGTTATTCGAATTTCGCGGGCGCGCCCGCGTGAACGGCAGAGCGCGCGGATCATTGTGAGCGCGTGTCAGACAAGGGGGCGGGAAGAAACAATATTCACCATGCGAACACGGAAATTTCGTTGCCAGCGGCTTTTGAAACTTCGGTTTACAACACAGGAGGCAGCGTAACGCGCCATACGCGCGGCTCGAAAGCTGCTGCTGCTGCTGCTTGGGGAAGAAACGCGAGCGCGTATTGCACACCGCGAAAGACGCGCGGGTGGCCGAATCTTGCTGAGGGGGGGGAGAAAAAAACTACATACCTTCCTCGCGCGTTTTCTCGCGTGCGCGCGCCTCGCGGTATACGTATATCTACCCTCGCGACTCGTAAAACGCGCGAGCACTCGGAACTTTTTTGTTATATCCCGCGAGTAAAGGCCGCATCTCCGGGAGGACTGGGGTTGGGGGAGGTAGGGTGAGTAGGAGGCCAAAGACTGCGAGAGAAGTACGCGCGGGACTGCGGACGAGATGGAGAATAACGCGACGACGGGCGGAAGGGGAAAGCGCGCTCGGTCGAATCGACGGTTAAACCAACGACGCGGCTCTCACTGGAATTACGAAATTCCGCGCATCGCGACCCACCGTCCCTTTCGTTCGCTGTTTCATTCTAGTATACTTTGAAAAAAAAGAGAACAAATGCACGTCGTTCGAATCGCTCGGATGTCCATTGATTCGTCCGTTGAATCGATGAGATGATCATATACCCGCATCGACAAGCACGTTTCGTTGCCGGAGAGCTTCGGGGGCGAGCGACGTTCTCGAGGAACTGCTGTGTATAGTGCTTTGAGAAGGGACTTGTGAGACCTGTGAGAACGGTCGGCTAGCGACTGGGCCGATGCGAATGGAGTTGACAATCCACGTCGTGGAATTGTCGAAGGGCGTTCTTGGGAAAAGTTGCAAGCGAACGTGTAGGAATAACGCTGGAAAAACCAAGTTTTGAGAGTATACGTGATAGTAATAAAAAGAGTTTTTGTATACCCTTGGAGCGTTCCCGGAAAAAATGTTCTCTTCGTTCCTCTGTATTATTCCTTCTAATAAAAGTGAAAACCCCAAACTATTATTTGAACTCTGCAAGAAGTCCACGCGACGAATGAAAACGCTCTAGCAGCGAAACGTGCTGTATGGGTTATGCCATCTCTGAACTAACGACTAAAGAAGAAATGAGTTTTTTTTTCTTCATTTTTTGCAGTGCTACGTAAAAACTAGTATTGAATTCGCCTTACGACATCAAAATACGACAGGGTCCAGGTTTTGTTTTAGTCTCTAACCATAATATATCAAAATCCTTTGAATCGCGATTGAAGGAGACTATTTCCGCATAAGAAGTTATCTTTCTATAAGCGACCTTGTACTATATATAATATATATATATGCGACTGATGTAAATGTACTCCATTGTAGATAGGCTGGAATACCGTATAAATAATCGACAACGCAATGTTGTGCTATTTATTGATGATGAATGTATACGAATGAACGTTTGCAACGAAGCATACACTTATTGAATGTCTTTTCTATATGAATGTTCTCCGAAAAAATCACAGCCTTATAACCAATCACTATAAAAATATGTAAAGTATAAATGATCTCATTCAAGATTTCGTTTGTATTAATTCGAAAATTGCTTGTAAAATCAACTCCTTTTACCTTGGAACACTTATTACTTGGTTTCAAGTTTGTTTATTCCGTGTAATACTCTCATGTTGATACAGTACTGCATATCCAAAGCAATTTTGTATAATTATACTATGTATAGAAGTTCTGCTTTCCTCTCCGGAACTTTAATAAGTGTGTATATATATTTGTGAATGTCAAACAGTCGCTCAGACAAAACTTTTGTAATTGAAGAAATATTGACTGTCAAAACATAGAGGATTATTTTTGGAACTGAAATTTATTCAATGTCGAATTTCAATGTTCACTCCCACGTCGGTGTCAAATAATTATTTTCTTTCTATTCCCGTGTTCGAAATTTCATTAGTTCGATCTTCGGTGTTATTCTTATTTGGCTAGAAAAAACTTCAAACTCTTGAAATTTATACTTCCAGCACTATAACAGCGAATTTTATTCAAAAAGTGAATAGAATGAACGAACGAGAAATAAGTGAATTAAGTCCAGATTAAATCATCAATACGTTTTTCATGTTCATTGGCATCGGACTGGTCAGGTCGGGACTCGGGATACGCATGTATATTCATCCGAACCGTCCACCCTCGCTCAATCGCTCCATGACATTCTCCATCTTATTTCAGTTCATACATCTCCTTGAGGCTCAATCAAAACATTGACTATTTTCTGTTCACACGCTCATAAGAAGACATCATTTTGATATTTTTTAATTTTCTGTACGTTATTTTGAAACGTTGAGAGATCATTTTCATGCAACCGGTGTGATGTTACTTTATTTCTGAATTTCATTTCACTATTCTATAGATAGTTACAACTTGAAATTTACATTAATTTATAATGAAATTTGAATAAAATAATTTCAAGGGATAAACAAAGTTGAAACGATGATTGATAAGGAGGAGATTCAGTCTTCCAATTAAAGAATTTTACCCGAGTTTCATGACCCATTTTCTAAATTTAAACAGATAAGAATCGATTCAAATTATTGATTTGATTTCGTATCTTCCATACCTAAGCCTGGCTGTTGAAATCATTCAATAAGCATTGAAAAATCTCAGGAGTAAAAACAAAATACTCGAATAAATTTTATTTTCATACGTTTGTAAGCTGACAGAACATTCCGTAAGGGATTTGGCATCTTAGAAATGAAACCGATAAACTTTCAGAAATAAAAACGGGAACGTTGCAATTTTAGGACAATATGAAACCCTATGCCAGATTTTCTCTTTCTCACATGGAAATGAAAATCTTCTCTCTCAAGTTTTCATTGACTTTTTGCAATGAAGAAGTGTTTTTACGACTCCAAATTATTGGGAAAGAAAAGTGAGTTATCTTTCAATATGGAAAAAGTTTGCTAACGTGTCGATAAATCCACCCTCAAAGGTCAAACGAGCAGCAATTGCTGGCCTTGATCGCTGAAGCTACTTGAATTGACACTTTGCGAACTAGAAAAACGTGAAAAGAGAAGAGTCGGGGTCGAGGAAAGAGTTTAATTAAGAAAATGCACGAGAGCGACTTCGTGCGAGAGAAAGCTTTCTGGGAGCAGACTGGCCGCACTTGAAATCCCGTGAAGTACCGGTTGAAAGCAAATGCTCTATCGTTCCCTCGTCTCCTATTCACAATCTCCAATTCGGTTCAACATCTCATTTTCGTTCTAATACAAAAACAGCTCCATATATCGAACATCTGCTGTTTCATCAGTTATATTTTCAGGAATCAGGATGAAATTCTTTTTCTATAAAGGTGTTATGCAAAAGCAGAAACGACATTCAATTTTATTTGTTCTATGATGAATGAAACCTGATACAGCATATTTCTCCATCTGGGTTCAATCCAAAACAATTATAGCTCAAACGATTATAGCGAATTATAGCGGACCAAATCTCCCTTGTTCAAAACATTATTGTTGTGGCTTAAAAAATAATAAATATTATATAGAAATCTAGATTTTCATCAATACGATTTTTATGTCAAAAACACGAGTTTCCGATTCTATTTGCCATTAAAATTCGAAACGTCAAATTAATTGAGAAGCAGTATTGTTTATCAATTAGGGTTAAACTACGATGTGATTTGTCTGGATTAAATTATTGATCACATCAAAAACGTGAGAGATGGTGCGTAAGTTAATTGAATCATCGTCGGATCCGAGGGTCGGAATGAAATTTTGATTATAATTTTGCAAAAAGAGACTTTGAGATAACTTTGAAATTGGAAACTGTCGAAAACTTTCAAATTTTATGTTTGTCTACAGAAACTTCAAAAATCCAATATTGAGCTGCTCCAGAAATGGCTTCTCGAGTAAGAATTCTGATAAATAATCCGAATTTCGCGGACACCTTACTTTTTTTCATAGATCCCGTTGTCAGGAAATCAGTAAAAATTTTGTATAAACTCATAGAAACAAATCGAATATATCTTTTTTGGATTATTTATTTGAATTTATATTATTCAAATCTAAATGTTAATGATAGATTATTATGTTTATATGTACATAAGAATAGAGTCGGTGAATATCGGAAATATTAGTTACTCCGACAGTGGGCCATTACTATGAAGACGTTAATAATGTTAAATTTCCTACATTGCCTATATGAGAATTTATAAATTCACCTCAGCGTTCTACAGCCCCAAAACAAAAATTAATATTATGAAATAACTTCATAAAATGAACATGTAAAAAGTCAATACGAAAATCTTATAAGAAACGTCGGCGTGAGCTACCATTCTACCGACGCGTGAAAATCGCATGAATCACAATTCAATGAACTGAGCACTACCACCGTTCATCCTTCTCTATATATAACACTAAACTGAGATATTTGTACATATTATATACTATGATCGTTAAAATTTACGTCTAAATGTTGAATAGTTTGGAGAATAATAAAAAACGAATACTAGGTATTCAGTATATATTGAACTCTTATCTTTTTTAAATGTGTGAGACAGACAAGAACAAAGGAGAAAGACAACAATTTTCACACCAACTAATAGAAATAAATTCATGTCCTAATAAATATATATAGAGCAATATTGATGTTCCAAGAAATTCAAACTCCAAAGTACAATGTAATTGTTGTTTCTTTCAAATTCTAAGATGATTGTCCATGTGTTTTCTCGAGACAATTAAAAACAGAAAATGATATAATTATCGATAATTATGTTCGGAACGATGAAAAAGGTCATAGTCGGACACTTATTACTCATTATTTATTTGTCAAATTAACAAAGATGGCAAATGGAAAAGGTATTTGAATGTTGCAATCGTTAAAAGATAACAAATCAAAGATATGCGTATAATTCAACATATTTAGTAAATTTAACATTACCAACGTTTCACTTCCAGATCGAAACTGAGAACTGATTACATTAAATACAAAAAATATATAACGTGTGTTTGGGACTTGATGCAGCCTCATGAAAAATTCTAAATGTGTCATGGTTGATCTTACATTCTAAATTCAATGTGTATTTGCGCGTGTGAAAAATGGCTTTGTACTCATTATAATGTAAGTATATGAGAATGTGAGTACAGAATGAGTGAAACATAAGGGTAGAATGTAATTATTTCATCTGAAATAGATATAATGTTGCAGGAAACGAGTCATACGTTCAATATCAATGTGTATTGCGCAATGTGTATTGCGCAGATCATTTATTTCTATAAATTCATCAATATATATGTAACTCATTTGTGGTCGAAGGGTGCAGATGTTCATACGATTATTAAAAGTCAAAAAAGAAAGTGCTTTCAAAGTATCTTCAAGGATCGATAAGCTAAAATAAACGACTGAGCTACAATCAAGGAATCGTATCAAAATATACAGATATATATTGACCAATACAAAAAGTCAAATCTTACTTATATGATTTATAAAAATTCTATTTCTATTCATTTATAAAAATTTTTTTCAAGTATTAGATATTTTTTGATAATCAGTTTCGAAAAAACGTCAGTACTGTCAAGGGTTTTTATTACAAAAGCGCATCACGAAAAATGCAACGATGAGCATATTAATTTTATCATACCGTATATTTAATTTTTCATACTGTAGAGATTATTTTATACGAAAATGTATTTATATTTACCTTATTATTGTATCATATGTAATTTTCATTGTAAATAAAATACAAATAACTCTATATGACTCATAATTTACAAAAGCTCAATATTATTGAATCATTCTGAATTTCATGAGTGACAAACGAAAGACTAACGAAATCTAACAAAAGAACTTTACTGATAAAATTATCGGTACTTCATTCTTAATTATGCTTTTCAAAATTGTCATTACTTCCACTCTGAAAATGTTTGGAATCGTATGTATGTACAATATACACAATAGATTGTATTCTGTACATATTAACAGATTTCAATGTCCTTCCCAAAATACATCTTTATCCGTTTTTCCATTTGAAAAATTGTTTTGACAAATGATACAGTTTATCCCCCGATCGCAATAACATCAAATTCTATAAAGTTTCATGCGATTGCAGAAGAATATTCCATAAATATAGGTACACACGTGAACGATGTACACACATCGTAAAATGAGTAGGCTCTGCAGTGGAAAAGTTGTAAAAGTTTATTTCACATTCTCTTTCGGGAACGAATATACTGGGAAATAAAATGATAAAATATATATATATATATATATATATATATATTCGAACTGTTCTCCACAGCTTGATATCCGTGGTGAATTTACGAGGTGATTCGTTTAGCGTTTTATACCCAGTTTTGCTGAATTTCGGTACACACATGCGTATCGATACACATTCGAGTGAGTGAAAAGAAGATTATCTACGACTCCGCTGACGAGCTGCGATGAGGTGATTATTGAAAAATAAGAAATTGAAAATGGAATATAATATATAATCATGAAGATTGCATATATCGTACCTGAAAAAAAATTGCCTGCAGCTTCTCACTTTATTATCTTTTGTATGTAAAATGAACAAATTTTTGTTGATCTATCAAATGTCTGTGGTAAGTTAAGCGTGATAGTTCTCAAATAGTAAGCTCTGTGGGTATTGCATTGCGTAAACAAAGACAAGTTACTAGTATATACTCCCAGATAAAAAAACTGTATTACCTCATTAATTATGGAGAATCTCTCTATAAAAACTTCCAACGAATTTTCTTGAAAAGGTGAACGACTTTTTGTCGTTTTTTGTTTTAGAGACTATTCCACGTCAACTGGGTCGGACCAACATTTTTCATTTCTCTTGATATTCCTTTTCATAATACTCATTAATTTTTCCATATTTATTTATACCCTGAATAAAAGTTATCAAGAGTGCTTGATTTGTCATTTTCTGTTAATTACCAATATCGCTGATTTACGAATATCGCGATACCAAATGTAATACGCGATACCACAAATCGAAAAAATGCTTCTGCAGAGAATCCGAGAATTAGTTATTTCTGTATATACTAAAACTCTGTGGTTATTTCTGTCATGTTAGACAGTTGTTCGTGCCAAAAATCGATTCACGAGCTGTGTTTGACAGTGAAACGAGCCCTAAGACCTAGTTTGAAGCTTCAAAATACGTTTATTTCTCGAGAAAATGAAAAAGAGCATCACGGCTAAAACAGCAAATTTTTGGGGGTCGGGAACAATTCTCTTGGGCTCTCCGACAATTCGCAACGACTTATTTGTTTTTACGGTTTTTGGTCGAAATGCAAGCTTTGAGAATCAGCAATATACCGATGAAAAATATGGATAATTCAATATTTCAAATACTAATAATAAAAAATTGCCTATGGACCGGTATGAAACAGTTAACTTAACAATCTCAATACTCTTTCCAACGAAATTCTGTAAAAACCAAGAACACTTCATGTATGGTATAATACAACGAAATTAGCGTTTGTATTCGTTGGTGTGTATATATATATATATATATATTCCAAGAAAAAACTTTCATACACTGTAGAACACTTTTATGCTTGATTGGCTGTTTTATAAAAAAAGTTTCTTGCTCGAATACTTAAGTATTCGTTGCTTATGCTGGCTCGCCAATCGAAGCGTTCTCGTTAGTGAAATGTGATGGCCCCTTTGTTCCGGGTACGGAACTTCCCTCGCATTGTGGCAAAAATGCACACATTTTCTTGGAAGCAGATATCTCCTTCGACTTAACAAATACGGGTGAAAAATGATCCTTGGGGTGTAAGCTAACTAAACCGTGGTTTTATACTTCATTCGGACTTATAAGCATTGACGAATTGAAAGAAAAATCCCTTCGGCACTTCCGCCCCGGGTACGGGGTAAAAGACAAATCGAAAATCTTTTACTGTCAAATCTGTGATCCTTATAACTGATCAACACTGTTAGTTTTACAAACTAAACAAACTTCAAAGCGTGACGCATTCTAAATTCGAGGGACGTTTGTCGGAATGTGGGCGGGATCGATCTGTTCCGGAACCGCACTGTTATAATACTACTTTCACAGAGGTCGATTTTTACAGGAACATTATTTGTAAATGAACGTTGTGTCCGTTACGGGTTATGACAAGCGAATTTTTTCAAATGATTGTTGAAAAATGTTCGCCTCTAGTGATGCAAGTTTAATCTACCATACCGGCGCCAGATAGAAGTCATAACCTAGCAGATAAAAGCGAAAGGGAGTTTAGCCCCGCACTCAGCCCTATATTCTAACCCGCTATTTTGGTTTAATAGAACAGACAGAATAGTCGATTCATGCAATAATCTCTTGATTATAAAATATACTTTCTCAGATTCACAATTAAATCGTTACATTGATAAATGTTCGTTATCAAAAAGATGCTGAAAAATGCATCATAAAAAAAAAATTTATTTTGTGATCAGGTAAGTAACTCAGACGTTTAACAATTCGAACCCTTTTAATTCACATTGATAAAATGAAAAAATAATTTTTCAACAAATACACGAAAAAAAATACAAAATCTCCTATGTCTAGAATATCATTAATAACCGCAAACAATGTTAAATTATGCAGTAGAAATATTATGAAAATAAAGAAGTTATGCACATAACATAAAATATCCTAACGCATACCGTCTCTTTCAACTATTGAATGGCAAAGGAAATTATTTACTACCTATTAAAAATTAGAGGAAACTAAATAATAATAACTCGCATTGTATCCTTATAAAATGTTTACATGAAGAATCTTTTATTTACAAAAATATGAGTGGGACAAAATGCACAATGCCTAGTACGAAACGGGAAAATGGGGAAGATGAGCACGATGAAGCAATACAAAATGAATGATCTTAATTAAGAGTTCCTCGGCACTGAGGTGCTCCACACAAACAAGGTATTTTGTCATCCTCCAGTGGGAACTTGTAGTCATATGTTATCTCTTCGTTGACTCCGATCGGCTGTTTACTATAAATCACAATTTTCTTCTGGCTTTCGATTGTGATAACTTTAGCATAACAATTCGGCTGCACAGAAAAAGTAAATTATGATTACTCGATAAATAATTGGCCGATGATTAAATTCGTTTGTGAATATTACTATACTCACGTTACAACTATGATTGATGAACCGCGCAAGATTTCCACATTTGGTTGCATCAATAATAGTGTCCAAATCAATACGAAACAGATAGGAACTGCCGATGCCCGTAGCTTCATATTGCGTTTCACGCAAATCGGCAACGACTGGCCTAATCATTTGACCGACGTATTCTATCACCATTTCATCGGCTGCTATAGGTTCCATTGCAAACAATCCCCAGTCGTGAATTCCGGACTTGGCAAATTTCAGTTGCTTTTTTCGGAACTATAACAGTATTCGGGTGTGAGAAAAAGAATACATGACTATAAATATTTTTCAAATATCAAGTGAAAAATTGATAAACAACATACCTTGAGCTGATTGAATTTAAGCAGATCACTATCAGTGTCTATTCCAAAAGCAGTCAACAAACGTCTCTGATTACTTCTGGCTTCTCGAGATAGTGCCTGCATTTTACCAGTAAGAGCTTTAGAATTAACTTTTTGGCCATTCACCGTAGACCCACCACTACCATCTAATGTTCCAAGGAATCGACTTCCTCCTGAACTATCACGTATATCTTCACTTCGTATAAAACTCTGAGCATAATGGTGCTAAAAAAGAGTTACAAATTAAATAATGTGTGAATTAAGTAGAATGTTCTCTTCGCTTTTAACAAGGATATAAAAAATACCTTGTGTTTCATCTTCTCTCTCACATCAACCTTGTAGTAGCCTTCGGTTCTCGCACAACCAGTAACATGCAATCGCATTTCCTCCCTTTTCCGCCTTTTTGGTGGACTTGGTATATCTGTGGCTGGATGGTCTACCCAATGAGTATCGTTTAACCAATAACTCTGCGTGTCATCACCAAGAAGGGCTTCGTAGCTCCTTCTTAGGTACTCAACATCTTCGTGATCTATGCCTCGCGTCAAGAACTCGTACAATATTTCCAGTTCCCCCATAATATCACGTTGCTTATAGATCGTAGGAGTTGCATATTGATGAGACGGTACCAACGAATCTTGTATCGTCGGAGGTACCAAATCATTGAAACTGAGTGTCGATGGAGGTACTCGTATATTCTCTTTTTCGTGATTCCTTTCTCCAAGCATCGCATTATTGTTCGACTAAAAATGAGAGTTAATATCAATCATCATATCAAAAATTTGAAGCTCAATATTTCGATAATAAATTCAGTAACATGATATATCTGTTGACCAAACTCATACTTATATCAAAAAATGTAATCAATACCTTCACGTGCTTTTTCCTTTTTTCCGCTCGTTCTTTATTTGAAACCTTCAGATATTCATCAGTAGGTTTGAGTAAAGGTTCTGATTTGATTTCTGTACGCGATGCATCTACAGACTGTTGTATTGGCGGATGTTCCAGTTTCTGTTGTTGCTGCAACTGCTGTTGTTGTAGCAATAGCTGCGTTTGACCAGGAGGTATAGAATATGAATGCTCCAGATAAACGCGGGAGACTTTAGGAATTGGTCGAGACCCAGTTTGAACCCTATGGGAGATATAAAATAGTTGAAGACACAATCTCATTGTATCACTTATTGTATTAAAATATAATAATGTATTCGAACTAACCGTGACCTTCTAACTTCCAAACTTTGTTCCTCTTCAGAATCGGTAGTCGGTATTTCACTGAACATCTCAATCTTTTCAGATTCTTTCAGAATAGGGTCGTCAGTTATATACCTGTCTGACATTCCCTGTAATTTCTTGATGATGTTAGCATCTGGCACAGCAGCAGGCGCAGTTTGAATTACTGGAGTAGGACTAGGTATTCTCGCAATAGATTTATTATCCTGGCCTGCAAGGGATATCAATGCCTCTACTGCTGAACTTTCCATGTTCCCTATGTCTCGTGGTATGCTTAGCGACGTTGTTTCTTGTTTCGTCTTCGTCTGAGTGGCAATCGCTCGACCGGTCTAATTATAGTGAAATCAATGTTGAATTATTATTTTTTTCATTTATTCATTTTGATTCGCATAAGCGTGGCGATCCTCCTTTACAACAAATATACATCACAAGCAAGATGCAAATAATTAAGTTTCTCGAAAATATATCGAAAATATGGCTATAGTGATATATTAAAAACATCGAATTCTCGCGATATTTATTGATAATGGTTGAAGACATGGAGTTTTTAAAAGCTCCTCTTGTATTTATTTTGTAACGAAATTGAATGACAAAATTGAATTCTTCTAATTATGAAACGATCGTGTACTTCATAGATAGATTGGATATTTGTGAAAACTACTCGATTTCCAAATTTCGGACTCACCCATTCTGAAGGCAACGAATGCCTCTGGAGCAACGGATCGTTAGTCCTATCGACCTCTGAGTTAAAGTCCTTTTCATCTTTGGTTTCCACAACAGAATATGCCTTTTGTTCGGAGAACTCTTTGTCGTCGTCGTCGTCATCAATTTGCGGGAACTGATCATCTGCGGTTATTTGAACATTTGGTGTTGGCGTTTGAGTGCCGTCTCGAGGTGTTGGGCAGTTCAACGACCTCAGTATAGCCAATTCAAGTAGAATCTCAGGGTTCTGACTGTCGCGTGCTAGCCGCACATTCGCTTCAGACAGTAAGCCACCCAACTGTGAAATATCAGGACGGATGTTATTTTAAAATTGAATAAGTAGTCTTAATTGAGGTGATTTTGGTCGTAATAAGTAATGATCATTCATTACCCAACTATATGTTAGTAAATAATACTTCAGTTATAGGAATACTCAAAACAACTATTACGAATCAGTTACGGTTAATCAGTTTTAAAAAGAGGTTCATTTATATATGTATCAAAAATAAACTAATTCTTCAATGATAGAACGATAAATAAATAAGACCCATGTCTTAAGAAATGATTAATCCAAATCTCAAAACTCACTTCTTCGTCCGATTCATCACTTGAACTGGAGGATTCACTGCTACTATCACTGCTGCTAGAATTGCTCTGTTCTGACGATGAAGAAGATGAGGTAGATGAGGAAGAGCTGCTGGGAAGACTTGCTATTTGCCTCTTGGTCGTTGATTTCTGAACGGTACGCGTTTCTTCATCACTACTTTCGACTGGCTGAGCAAGTTTAGTAGTCACATCAAGTTCGTCTGTCCGTTCTTCTGTTGACATTCGACTATCCTCTTCATCCTGTGGTACCGCAGGTGTTGGAGCTTTCATTTTACGCTGTAAATAGGTATTTGATACATTTTTCGATAATTGAAAATCGACAATTAAAAATATATACAAACGAATAATATGTTTGAAACAAATAATGATTGTAAATAACTTATAAGAATAAATTTCAGATTAAATTCTAGAATGATGAGAGTCATAATTACCCTGAACGACGGCATTTTCGGCATACTAGCCCTGATACCCAGACCAAAGCCATCGTAGTTCAGACCCAGTGGCGTCGTAGCCTGTTCTAACAGTGAAGCAAGACCCTGAGTTTTAGCAGGTTCTTCCTTAACAATAGCTGGACTGCTGGTCACGGTTACATTAACGGTTGTAACTTCATTGCTAACTGGGACTACGACATTATTACTAACTCCTGTGCTACTAACTGTAAGACCTTTCTCCGTCTTTTTATGCTCATCCCACCAGACATCAAACAACTTGAAAGCTGTGTTCTCAATCATCTTCTTGTTGAAATCTTTTTTCAAAATTTGCTTCAACTCATCAACCACTCGATTCAGCACCGCATTGATAGTAGGTCCCTTGAAAAAAGAATGAAATGTTGAAATAAAAATAAAAGCATACAGTGTAAGAACCATGAAAGAAGAATAATCACTTTTTTATTAATATATTTTAATCAATGAAATTATATTACGATCAAGTGGGCTTACTTGTGGATTATCTTTAGTAATGTTTTGACTAGCCATTGCCTGCAGTCTTGTTTGAAAGTTTGAATAAAAACCACTATTCTGAGTAGCTGATCCTAAACCTATGGTGCTGCCCGGGGCTCCATGCAAACCTGGAGGTGCACTGGCAGTTTGATATTGGTTGGGCATGTAAGCAGCTGCTGCTGCAGCAGCGGCGGCTGCTGTTGCGCCTCCAACATATGGATAAGGATACTGACCAGGCCTGGGCCATTGTTGTTGCTGGTGTTGCAAATGATGTGACTGGGGGTGCTGATGTGCTTGGTAAACTTGATGATTTGTTGAAGCTGCCACTCCTGGATAGTGATGCAGATGAGCTACGGTAGAATATGTGCCATAAATATGCTGCGTTACTGCTTCATGAGTGGCAATCTTAAAATAGAAAAGAAATTTTCATTTTATATATTATCAATTGATATAATATGGGAATAATTATTCTTAGAAATACCAAAAGTGAATATTTAAAATTAAAATAATAATTTTAAATATTATTATTAAAAAATAATACACTAATTTTCTAACAATCTTTTTTGTTTGTTTCAATGTAGTATACAAGCTACAGTTTACTTTCATTTGAACCAATATTAATTGAAGAAGATCGAAAATCAACATAACCTCATGTTGAGAAATGATATTAATTTGTAGTATTTTTATCATGAATTATCAATCCTATTATTCAAATAAATCCATGAACCAACATCAATCATTTTAATAATGCTAATATTTACTTTTATCATATTATAAATATTTCATAGAATTCTAAATTATATAACATTGCAAAATGTATCTTTGATTAACAATAGATGAATGTTTCCTTACCTCCTCAATTTTTTCATCTCCAGAACTCAAAGGACTTAGTGACATTCGATCATCATCCAAATCTTTGGGAGGCTCAGAATCTTTAATATTATTTGTAATTGCAGTTGTAGGGCTGTAGCTTCCCAAAAGTGCCTCATCTTCGCTCGAGCTTATGGGGCTACCCAGATCATCATTAACCGGTGCTTTCGGAATTTGATTCAAACTGTTCTGGCGTGCTTTTCTTTTCTCTCTATTGCGTTGCACTATTTTCGAGAAGCTTGCTTCATAAAGATCAGGTGTGAGGAAGGGACTTGGTGGGTTCGACAACATCTCTTCATCCAACTGAGATTTTCTGTCGTCCTCAGAGTCGCTGCCAAATTGGAGAAAAGGTGGTGCCATACCTC
Source organism: Aphelinus atriplicis (assembly GCA_020882685.1). Taxonomy (NCBI): domain Eukaryota; kingdom Metazoa; phylum Arthropoda; class Insecta; order Hymenoptera; family Aphelinidae; genus Aphelinus; species Aphelinus atriplicis. The sequence goes on along the minus strand of CM037075.1, from coordinate 19,035,163 downwards.
CAGCCTTATCTTTTAATAACATAGCTATTCTTGTATCTAAATCCAGAGTCTTGCGAGTCTCATCTGGTGAATCATGTCGAGAGTCTTTGGTTGGCGTATGAATTGAGGTATCAGGTGAATCGGTTGGTGAGTCTGTGGCAATTATTGTATCTTTTTTCTTTGATGTTGTTGTATTGACTGTCCCTAGTTTCCCCATGCCAAGATCATTAGTGGTAACTGGTGTACCTCGAACACTCACTGCAGACATAATCAAAGGACTATCGGAAGGTGCAAGAGTACCAGGAGGCACCCATGATGTATTTGCAGGATAAACACTACCATGAGCATCTGGTGTAGCTGAATTATTAGGCCACCATACATTTGTACTTTGTTGACTCATCAACGGCGGAGGAGTTGGTTGAGTTACTCCCTGAGGTAAACTACCAATGTAACCGGCGTTTTGATTAGCAGCCTGGTGATGATGTGACTGCTGATGGTGGTGATGATGATGATAATTTCCGTAATAGTAATCATAATTACTCGCTGGTGTTGAATTCTGTGAATAGTTACTGGGGAAATTCAGTTCACTGGGTCCAGTGCCATAACCTAAGTCACCACTACTTGTACTTGTACCACTAGGAGTTTGGTAGTCACCATGATAGTTACTTCCTACTTTATTACAAAACCTTGAATTTTCTACATACAAATCTCTACCTTTATCAATAACTGACTTCTTATTATGTCTATTGTAATCATCTCTATCATCTGGAGGTATAAGTAAAGGCTTATCAACTACAGGCGTCTGTCCCCTTTTGTTTTGTTCCAACTCAGCCTAAAAAATATTAATGATTCAATTAAAACTCTGCATTGTCCAACTCAAAATTATAATAGTCTTACCTTAATTAGAGGTGTGGGTGGAGCAACAATGACCGGAGCTGGTGGCTCTATTTCCACTTTCTTTTCAACTTTTTTCTCTACTTTTTTCTCAGTAGTTAGTTCGTCATAACGTTTTCGGCATTCATCACCAAAAGCATCAAGAAATACTTTCAGCACTTTGCCCATGACAGAAGTATTATTCAACTTTTCTACACATGCCTTTGAAGCCTTTGTCGCTTCAAATACAACTCTTGCTATTCCAAGATGCTTATTAGTTACAGGGTGATAATATATTGTAAGCTCTTCTGTGGCACCAAACTTCTGAACCATGTCAGATAGAAAAGTCCTATCGATATTATCATTCAAGTGGCAAAATGTAACTTCCAAGGGAGGGGGATCACCAACATAATTAGCATCAATTTTGAACCGCGGAACGGCCAAATCCAGTTTGTCTAGCCTTGTCCATATACGAGTCAACTGAGAACGAGGGTCCCTAACTTGAACCACAGGGTAAGTAGGATCACCAGGTACTAGTCCATCGTACCTATACACTTTAGTCGCTCCCTTCTTGAGGAACGGGTCGACGAGCAGCTTGTAATTCCTGGGTTTGGTTGGAGTTGTTGGTCCGGTAGCAGTGGAGCCGCTACTCGACGGCTCCTTCTGCGGGGGGGGCTGGCCATGGTTGTGCTTGGACACGGGCGATTGCTGCTGCGGTGGCAGCGGAGGCTGCGGAGGCTGGTGCCGGTGATGATGCTGCTGGTGTTCGACAACATGGGAATTGTGGGGAGTACTGTGGGAAGTACTGTTACTGTGGGAATGGTGGTAATGCGAGGAGCTGGTGCTACTGGAACTGCCGCTACGCGAATGATGGTGGTGGTGGTGGTGCCGATGGTGCCCATGCCCATGTCCATGTCCACGTCTCTCCATACCGTTCATTGCCAGGGAGCATCATCCATTCGTGATTTGCGCTGTGTTTCAACTCGAGGCCTCACCGGCTACCGAGCTCCTGCCCCGCTGCTGCTGCTGCTGCTGCTGCTGCTGGACGGCAGCATCCGCGGAGGCGGTCGGCGTCCTCGCCAGTTGAAGGCACTTGTTGGCCAAGAGTAGCATCGAAACAGTAGACAAGGCTGTGCAAACGCTGCTCCTTGTACACGGCCCAGTGCCTATGTCCTGTGTGCTATCCGCTCGAGGGTTCTCCGTGCTTCTGGTCCGCAGCTTATCCCTCAATGTGAGAGTCGGAGTGCGTCATAGTCCACGTGGACGGGCTTGCCAGGATCAGTCGGCTGGGTGGACTCATCAGCCGGGTCCTCCACTCGCTGGACTTCAGCCAGAGGCCAGAGTCCTGGTGAGTCGAGCGAGTCCAGAGCGTTGTGCTGGCTCTGTTGGTTGAACCACAGCTCATAACCTATACAAGCGCGAGATCGGCTTGAGGGCCCCTTGTGCAGGTATGTATGAGAGACCGATTCTCGATACGGAGCCCCGTTAGTTTTTTCACTTCGGCCTCCCCGGCGCCGCTCTCAACTCTAGATGCAACTTGCCAAACTCCCCGAGCTTCCGCACGCTCGGATCGTTTTACGTGTGTGTGCTCGTGTGTGTGTGTATATATATCGACACTCCGTCTGTCTTCCTCTAATCAGTGCTTCTGTCTCGTTGTGTCTCGTGTCTGCACGAGAGCGGGCGAGCGCGAGTCGTCGTGTTTTCTCGCCGCGTGGTATGCTGATGGTGATGGTATATATATATACGTGTATATACCCAATATGTGTATATAGAAACTTCTTTGCAGGACTGCTGCACTCTGCAGCAGTGCCGCGGTGCCGCGCGCACGGAGCTCGAGGTATAGCACCAAGGTCCAAACGCGCCACGGCGGGATGTGATTTTTTTTATCCTCTGTTTCACGTCGGTCACGGCTTCACGACAATATACGAAGTATATAGCGACTACAACTTAGAAGCCTAATATACTAGCCGCGACGTGCGTATAGTATATTGTAATTATATATAATTGCATTGTATGATACGTGTGTGTCTATATGTCGCGCGCGCGACCGCCTGATGTGCAGCTGCGTATACGCACGCACGCGCACATGTTTATTTTCCTCGAAAATCGGGCATGCAGCAGCGCCCGCCGACGGGCACGGGCCGCGTGCCGAACCTCTTCCAAAAACTCTGTGTCCTCGGCCCATGCACATGCACGCGGCGGAGCTTCGGCTGGCTTCGGCGACGACGACCAACGACGACGCCGGGAAAACCGATTTGTAATGTCGGAGGCAGCTTGATTTGCCTTTACTCTCTTTGTGCAAACTCTGCAGCAGTAGCAGCGGTGGCTCGCTGGCACGATATCCAACCCTCTGACAATTAAACATCACCCTTTTTTGTCACCAGAGAAATATTATTTTATAACGCAAGTCACCAGCTGCGGCTCGTTGTGATGATCTCTCTCCCCCTCTTTCTCTTTTTCTCTCCTCCGATTGCAAGACTAATGTTTGTATATACTTGATAATCTTCTCTCTCGCCGATCATCGGACGCCTATATATTCTCAGTGAAAGAATGGGCCGTGTGTGCGATTCAATTGTCACGCACACATATATTCATATGAATATATATATATGACCAGCACACCAAGATGTGCCGTGCTCGCATAAATAAATATATATAGCGCTGAAAATGAGAAAAGAAAAATTATATATACTTATATGTATATATATATATATAATTGGTGGGAACTGGGAGTCTCCCAGTGGGAGAGCGCGCGAGCGCACGCGCACTGCCTCGTATTCGTCGGCCATTTGCGTCTGCTACACTACACGCAGCTGATACCGACCGAGTGGGGCTGTTTTTCCCTGTCCCGCTGCCCGTACAGTATCAGGTCGCGAAAAGTCTGAGAAGCAACGAGCGTCGTAGCCGAGAGCAACAGTTCCAGGATGGCATCATTCTGGTCATCGTTCATTGAGCGTCTCGCGCCGACTGTGAGGGCTGAGGAGGAGGAGGAGGAAGAACTGGTCGACCCGCAGAAGATTTTGCGTGTAAGTACCGCTTGAATTCGCTTTCAAATCGATTACGTAACATTTTGAGGGTGAAACAGGATAAACAAATGTTGACACTGTCAATGGGATGACTTAGTTTTTCCCGTCTTTCGAATATCATAACTTCTTTCGCCTCAGGACGGTGTTTATGTTGGCCGGGGTGCGAAGCTGCCAGCGTGAAACAGTGAGGTTATCTTCACTGTATACGCCCTTGAAATATGTTTGTTCATTGTATGTTCCAGGAGAATTGCTCGAAAATCACCAAGTGTGCTGCCCTGAAGGAAAAACTAGATAATTGCAATGACCGTGTCAACTCAAGATCCAAAACAGAAGAGACCTGCGTCGAAGAGGTTATCGACTTTGTCAGCTGCATAGACCATTGCGCAGCCAAGACACTATTTAGCAAACTCAAGTAATTTTATTGTTAAGATTTAGGATGAGCTTTGATAAATTTTAGTTCTTCTCTTCATTGTCTACTGTATATAGATTGATAAACAAAGTTGGAATCGAATAACTAATTATTGGACTGTCCTCCAAGTCAATGTTACAATGATGCGCAATCATGAACAAGAATAAAATACATTCAGTTTAGGAAACATGTATTTGAATTTAATATCACCATCACAATTCTATTACACTATAAAATGTCTGATTCTCCAATATGCTTTCATTTACTTTAATCCTTGTACTAGTTAATAATTGCAAAATCTATATTCATTAGTTTATGGAATGTAATAAAATCCATAATTTCTTAAATAATTTTGGTTAAAACTTAAGGAGATTCACTTTACTTGATAATTCTCTTCAAATAATTATTCTGCTCGTTCATTAAATTTACAGGACTTTTAAAAAACCCTAGCTTACAAAATTAAACTACTGAGCTATACTATTTTCAAGATACTTACTTTCAAGAAATTCTCAGTATAGCATTTGAAATTTAGATATTGACGGCTAATATCTTCATAAGGTAACAAGACAAAACAGTATGGATAATTTTTTTTTATGATTTTTTTATTCATCAACTATATATCAATATATATGTAATATGTACAGACCACAATTTAATTATTTTATTTCTAATAAAAAGTTGTGAATTGAACATTCATTCTAATATCACGAGTCTAATAAGAAACACTCGCATACTTATAATCTGACGCGAGAGCACGAGATTCGCCTTACTAGCTAAAATTTTCATCAAATTCATTAAAAGAATTTTCAATTAAATCACATTTTGATAATTACCAATCCTAATTTTTAATTTCTATCTCGCGGTCGTCGTAATACCAATACGTCGTTTTGAGATATTGTCCGACAAAATTATACAATGCGAGAGATCCTTCGAAATTCTTTTGTCACAATCACGTGTCAACACAATTATTTTGGTGCAATGGTCAACACGACTATTAGATCCATCACGAAAGTTCATCACAACGACAAGGAATATAACGTAACTTCGAATTGAATAATTTGTCGGAGCACTTGATAAATGACTGAAAACTTCATGAACTCCGAAAGAATATTCGATTATAATATTCCGAATCGTCAACACCTAGGTTAAATTCATTTTCACGACAAAATTCATATTAAACGTAAACTATGCCGAAGATTAAGTTAATTGATATAAAAATTATTTATTGATTTTGCGTGCGACGGTCACCTATTATATTTTCAAGTTTTCTGGCAACGAAGGTTGTTGTTGTTGTCATCAACTTTTTAGCGGTTGATTCCCTGTCTGGTAATGTTGATTCCGTATCATCAGAGAGCAGGCGCTTGCCAACGCATTTTCTTGCATCGACTGATGTTACCATTTTATTTATCGATTCCAGATCCTGAAAAATAGCCAAAAAATTTAATTATTTGTTTTCCGTTTTACTGTTTTAACGCCGCAATATAAAAATAAATCGAGTTTCCATTGAATTATTGAATAATGCAACGTAGAATGAATAATATGATGCTAGCACTTGAAAAATGAATGAGGTAAAAAGAAGAAAGAATCAAGAATCACCTTTGCAGGACTGCGATTGAAGCAATAGTGAAGCTGAGGAGCCGGCGATGCGGCGATCTCTTTGGGGTCGAGTACACGAGTCATCACACTTTCAGTGACTCGTCTCACAGGTGAGCTCAAGTTTATTGTACGACCTTTGGGCAATGGACTCAGGGTCAGATTAGTTACGCTACCCTCGGATAGACCAAGTTTTGTGGCGAAGTGCTTTACTTCTGGCACATACACCGTATTGTAGAACTTGATCAAATCACCACGTTCTTCTGAGCCGTAGATGCGTGAGGTGGCGGCCATATCCGATGGCGTCGGCGGTGGCATTAGATTTATTTGATTATCACTGTTTCCGTTCTCTAATGCGTTCTCTGAACTGTTCTGGAGTCGGGTAATAAGAACGGATCGATATATGTGGGACTCTGCCTGTGGTTGTAGTCTGTAGCAGCGCATGATTTCTGTGAAGGTGTTCTTCTCTATTTTACCGAGTTTGCATATGACGTAGACTGCAGACATGAGAATCTGATCTAAATGCCGGTCTTTCATCAAATGTGTTCGCTCCCTTATTGAATATTCGAAGATTGTCCAGATTTTTCTCTTCAAATCTTCGTCAGTTATTTCTAGTGAGTTGCAAAGAGTTTGCATTCTTGTAATGGTCAAGTGGTAAAATTTCCGGAAGAATAGGGCAAGCGAACCCGTTCGACGAGGTTTGTTCTGGTCACGGTTTACTGTGGGTATAGGTGAGCTAGTTATCGGACCACCGTTTCTTTGGGAACCCGAAGCATCGGTAACGTTTGCGAGCCGGGAAAGTAAACTTCCTGGACCACCTGCTTTCAAAACACTTTGCGCTGAAGATTTGCCTTCAGAGAAAAGTCGTTTCTTGGCAATACCTGATGGTGGTACCGGAGACTGGAATCTATAATTTAAATATAAAAATAGAATAAATCAATATTTCAATGACATCAAACGTATTATATGGGACTGAAAATGTCATCCGCATAAGAATGAATGATGATTGAAAGACAATCGATAATTTTTTTAAACGCACCTTTCTGAAGCAGATGATATTGGGCTTTGTGGTACATCGTGATGTGCTCCCCTATCAAGAGCGATTCTTCTCAGAACAGGTTGACCAGGAGTATTGGGATCCACCAGATCGAAAGTACCCGGCAATGCAACATCTTCATACGAAGGAACACCGCCGTCAATATTCTGAAGCGTCTGCCACAAAGGGCTACCCGACTTCCAGGCCAGAGACTCCAATATCATTTCCTCTATACGATTCAAATGTTTGACCATATCGCGAGTGAGCTGGTCCACCGCAACTTTAACGATGACTTCTATCACTTTATAGAAGAAATAAGCTTCTAATTTCAAAGCATCTGTTAAAATCCACGGGAAGGTTCTATCTTTGTTTTGATAGGAATAAACAACAATTTCGCAACAACATGCGAAAAGACACTGAAGAAACACGTCGTTTTTCAATAGAGTCTGTAAGAGGAAAGAAAAACTATAATAGAATTCAATAACCTACAGAAAGGTAATGAGCATATTATCAACAAAAATACTCACTGATACATCAAAGTTTGGTTTTTTTGACATCTCCTCATTAAGAACCAGTTCTAAAACTTTATAAAATAAAGTTAGAGCTGATTGCAAACGTTTCTTTCCAAAATCTATGCCGGAATTCTCAGCTTGTTCTGAACTTTTAGGAGAATAAGCATCACAAAATAGTTTTCCGAATTCATTAACTTTCGTCTCGACAAAAGTTTGAATATCGGGTGAACTACTCTTGAAAATTTCTGATAGTTTGTCTGACGGTGAAGCTTGACATCCTACTAACAAAGCTTGAAGACTTATTACACTTTGTGTAGGATTTGAAGATGGTGCAGCATTTGTTATATCTTTCGTTTTTAAATATTTTCGCCCAGTCAAAGGAGTTGGTGGAGCAAAATGTTGCATCTGGAATTATTCATCATCATCAAAATCATTATTCTGATTTAGAGTCTTGAAAAATGTATCACGATACAAAAATTTAATTATGGCTATTGTCTTCACAATCATTATATTTTGAAATATGCATGCAGTATGTATCGAAACAATAAATCATGTAAAAATAGGCACGCGAATTTTTCATTACATAGAATTTTTCATAAAATCTCTGGGAATAAGATATTTGAAATTAAATAGCTTCTAAAGTTTAAAATTTCAAGAAGTGGTTAATAGATTCATTATTTATACTTACTGCTCCCAATTGCTCTTTCTTAGATTGGAATTGTTCCTGAAGATCGCTCATATTCATCATTTTTGATGGCGAAGAGCCTATGTTGCTATTCGAATCTGGTCCTAGAAAAATGTGAGGGTGAGAAATTATATGAATATTAATTCATAGTTATTTGATTATCTTGTTGTGACAAAAGCACTATGCCAAGCAAGTTTGAACATGATTGGTGTTATCGTTCGGGCTTGAGTATACCACCCTGCAGATTTGATTTATCAACTATTAATGCACCAATTTAGTATTTATTTTAATTATAGAAATGAATCAATCTACATGGAGTTGATTAATCAATGAAAAGCGCACTGTGAAAATCGCAACTGATTGTGCAATGAAAAATATAATACTGTTTCTGATTGAACATGTACATTGCCCATTATCTCACTATAACTTGAAATCTAACCAAAATAGAAATATTTTGAAGCCTAGTTCTGAAGCATTGACAAAGAAGAGTAACAGGTTTTATTTGACTCATTCACGTTATCAAATGCAAAATATAACTAAGATAATTATTCATCAGACATGTATATATAAAAAAAATAGTATTCAATGTATATTGATATTGGAAAAACCATTGAAAGTTAAGAAATCCAATGATTGTGAAATATATTGTCTTATTTGTCACACAAAAACGTCATGAATAATATTGCAATTCTTGAATTATCATAATTTTGTATAATGAAATGACTATTTCATCATTTATAGTTTCTAAACAATTATTGAGAACAATTCTCCACAAATGTTATCATGCCAACTATGTATAGAGATTAAAAGGAAATTAATGTCATCAAGCACTTTTAACAAATGAATTAATTTTTTCCATCTTTTTCATCATTCTCTCGAGTAATAGAAATATTTCTCCAGTAAATTTTTATATCGTTTTGAGACATGAAAAACTGAATTTATTACTGTTATAATGCCAACCCACCTTTCGATAAAATAGGCCAAACTATTTCTCCATCAATGGTTAGCCCTTGCGATAAACCATCAATTCTTGATCTTCTCCATTCAGCTGAATTTCAGAGTGATGGTAAAGCAGGCACACATTGGTTAGAAGCAGAAGTGAAAGGGGTTGATGAACAAGAAAAAAAAAGAAAAAAGAACAAATCAAGTTTTGGTTAAGAAAACAAAAACCGAAAAAAAAATGAATCAATAAAAATAAAAACATATCGGGCAAGTGTATTCAGTTACAGTAGCATGAATATATGTGACTTTGTCCGAGTGTTATGACTGTCAAATCAATTTTATATTCATTTTATTGTTCAAGCATGCATCAAATTATATAAATTTAAAATGACATTTTTCAATGTTTTGTGCAGTGTTGTGAGCAATAACAAAGTTTTATTCAAGGTGAAAATTTGCAGAAGGTTTGAACTAAATATATTATATAGATGCATCAAGAGTATAATATTCTAATATTAGAACTCCAGTAATCCAAGCATAGAATTGGTCAAGCTCTAAAGAGAAAAAATGTATTCTTACCCAAAAATATTCTTTCATCCAGATCTCCTACACTGAGAACATACTGCTCATAAGCTTTATTGATAGCTTTGTTATTTCCGTCAAAGTTCAAAGCTTCTAGTATTTGCGAAAAATTGGATGGTTCACCCCTTAATACTCTTTCACTGAAAAGTTTAGTTATGTAGCGCTTGAAACAATATTCTTTAATGCCAATAGCTTCAACAGCAATGGCATTGTGACGATCGCAGAGTATACTAACTACACAGTTAGCCACTTCTGGTGGGGTGAAGTTTTCATCATTGAAACCAGCAGGTAATCCTTAAAAATAAAGAAAAATGTTTGTATTTTCTTATTCTTGTGACTGAAAAAAGGCATCCCACCTCGATTGAAATGGAAGATTTACACTTTCTTCGTGGTAAAAGTCTATTCTTACCTGGAAAATCAGGATTTAGAAGATCTTTTCGATTTGATGACAAAGCATTACTGTACATTAAGTCACAGCAGACAAGTAGCAAATGATAAGAATTAACAAGGTCATCAGAGATGGTTGAGATACCACTCTTGATGCTGATAAACAAAGACCAGCAAAATTCAAAAAGCCTGGAAGGTGTACAAGGCACGGCTTTGTGCCTTCTGGACCTTGGCGGCTTGCTCAAGTCATCGGATGGACTCTTGAAAATATCTCTAAATATCGGCTGATACTTTTGAAATATAACTGAAGAAACAGAGAAGTTCTTCTGCAGCGCATCTATCCTGGCCCCAAAGTCTTGGGGCATGTTGCACATATCCGCCCAGGCTTTGCTCTTGGCAAAGAACTCGATGAGGGGCAGATTACAGAGCCTGAGCAGCCTGGTAAGAGAAACGCAGTTGCCCTGTATGTTGGCCCCTGTCCTGCCCACAGTAGGGGTGCTCGCCTTCCTGCAGGCGACGTACAAGGCGCAACCGATCCAGTGCAGCTGATCGCCCTGGGACAAACAAGCGGTTGCAAATTAACGACTACGCCTCAGGACTCGCGCGCGAGCGGCTGAGAAGGCAAGATAAAAGCCGCAGAAACTCACCTCGAGTGTGTAATGCTGCCTGATGTTCTCGTACGACCTCCAGGCATCGTTGGCCGCGGTCGCGTCCATGTTGAGCTTCTGACAGAGGTCCTGGTGCTTGGTGAAGGTCGCGTCCTCGATGTCGTCGGACTGGCCCATGACTGCGGCTGGGCCCCGGGCCCTCGGCTTCGCTTCTCGGAGTAATGCACGCGAGGAGCACCCAAGGGACACGCAAGGGACACGAAGCGAGACGCTCGGGATGCGCTCGAGCCTGGCTCTGCTTTGGTTTGTTAGCTGGAGATGCAGCACTGGACGCCGCAGCTCCCGCCTCTCACTGCTCACACCCGCGCGCGCACTAGCACTGCCCTATCGCACAGCAGGCAGCACGACCGACTGACGCTTTGCGCGGGAAACCAGGCCCCGCGCGCCGGCCGCCATCTTCCTGCCAAGTTGGCGCGCCGCCGATACCGCCGCTCCGCTGGCGTCTCCGCCTCCGCACCCGCCACTTTTTACCCGCGGCCCTGCTTCGCCGGACTTTTCACCATCTAATCCAAAGATTTTCCAAACTTGCGTCCCGGGCGTGGAGCCCACGAGGCCACGGATTTCCTTTTTATTCGGTAGCCCACATATGGATGCGCAAAAGCTTGTGCGTCGAGGTTTTTCCCGCCTCGATGGCCATTGGCCGAAAAAGTCGGAGGCTCCGCGCGCGCGCGCCGTCAGCGCGGGTGTACATCTGGCTGTGTATGTGTGTGTGTGTGTGTATGTGCATATGTGTGGGAGCACCGCGTGACACAAATACTGTCTTGTACATTGTGCACACACATGCGGTCTCTCTCTGTATATACAGCACATGAACCAAAATATTTTTCAGCGATTTGAGGTTATGCAGCTGCTCCGAGAGTACGTTTGTGTACCTTTTAATGGATTTTAAATGTCACCGTTTACAACGCTGACCCGTATATCTCAATGGGCGACTAATCCTCGTTTCTCAGAATTGCGATAGACACGTGCAGGTTGTCACAGCGTCATTATAATCTTTACGATGCGTATATTCCGCGTAAGATTTTCGTCAATACATTTTATTCATGTTGATATCTAAAATTACAGCACTTGCCAGGTCAAAATGCAGCTAAGGCATATATGCACCTGTGCAAGGTTACAGCATTACAGATGCCCAAAGTCCAATGTAAAGATTTCCAACATGCAGATGGGCAATATTATAAATAAAGTTGTGAACTTGGACCGCACTAAAAAGTGAGTGCAGTGAGCTTTCATAATTATTTTAGCCAGTCTAGAAAAGGTAAAATTGTCACTAAAGGATTGAATCTTGATTTTTAGAAATGCCAACAAACCAGTCAATATCCATAGTTCTTTGCCAATTCCTCAGAATCATGGAACAACCACAAAAAGTGCCGCTACTCATAGAAGTAGAAGAGTTATGGTTTTAAATAAAGTATTCATGAAACACATAACTGACCTCATGGCCACAGGTGAAGTGGCTCCAAAACTGTTGGGTAGAGGAATAGAAATTTCACATGTTAAAGTTTCGCCAGATTTCCTACTAGTTGATGTTTACTGGTTTGCAAATAAGATAGAAGATGAAGATGAGTCTACTGAAGATATATTGAGAAATGCTGCTGGGCATTTGCAACATGCACTGTCTCAATTACGAGTTATTGGTATTGTTCCTCCTATACGGTTTGTCAAAAATAGATATTTTTCTTTGACAAAAGAAGTAGAGGACCGATTAACAAAGGTTGATTATGGAGAAGATTATGTACCAAGTGCTTACATCATGAGAACTAATAAAGTGCCAATTCTGCAAACATCTTTATCTTCTAAAATAAAAGATCAAATTCTTGCAGTTGATAGTCAAAGTAATGACGATGAAGAGACTTATGAATTTGATATTCCCGAGATGAGACAGGATGTATTGGGTTTTGATCATTCTTGTATAATGAAAAAAGTTAGTGATTTAATTCAATTATTTGTTTTTAACCTAGGATCTGAGTTTACTTATAATATTAATTTTGCTTGACAGATAAGAGCTTCTTTGAGCAAAACCAGATTGGCTGAAAGAAACAGGATACTTGATGTACCAAAAGAACCAGTAGGAAGTCAACAAATCTCTCCAGATGTTGCTAGTTTCTTGTCGAATAAAGAAGAAACTGCAATATTTGATGAATTTATCAAAAAACGCCTCATAGACGAAAAACGAAAATTACGTTCCATACCATTAATGGAAGCCAAACTTGAAGACGAAGAAGAATGGTTTGAGAAAATGAATGATGATATATTAAATGACGTTAAAATTGAAGAAGAGTCAAGAGATGAATATTACGAGATAGAAAAATACAAATAAATTTGTTTATATTTAAGATAATGTGCACTTTTTTTATTTTGTCTTCAATCCTCATGCAGTACGGATTTGAATAAGATCAATCTTCCATTCTTGTTTAGCTTGCTCAAGAAAGATTTTCAATTGTATTTGCACATGAATCATTTGCTTTTAATTATTCAAATGATTTTCTTTGAAGAAAAATCATGAAATTATCAATTATTTATTAATTTTTACAAACTGATTCATCAGTGTAGTTTATAGGGTAAACATTAACAAAGCCACTTGTTAAACAACATATCAATAAATTTATTTTACTTTAATTAATATTCATATGTATATATATACGTAGCATACAGAATTAGATATAATTAATCTATCAATTATCAAAACGTTTAGCTTTGGAATGACACATGTTTCACTGAATTTTCTCTTACTCAGCACCGATTTGGAGCACGTCAAAACATACAGCACATACTCTCACAGGTTTGTTTTCTCCGAATTTCAATATTGGTACGTCTTGGCCTGAACATTTGCTGCATAATATTCTCCCACAGTGACGACTGGAATTGAAAATAAGAAGTTTACATGGACTTTGGAAGCTAACAGAGAACGTAACGTATGTTAAAACACTAAGAAACTTTTCAAAAACTCACCAATGATGTTTCCGCATCGTCAACGTGAATTTTATACCACATTCTAAACAAATGTCTTTATCCGCCCAAGGGGCTTCTTTGGTTAACGATTCCAATAGTCTGTAGAGCAGTTGTTTTGTTGCCACTTGATAATTAAATATCGTTACTCCGTCTTTATTCATAGATCCTAAACAAGCACCGAATTTGACGAGTGTTCGACAGAGATTACCATTTCCCTTCATATAAGCGATCAACAGAGGGGTGTTACCATCAAGATCTGAAATGAATACCGATTTAGAAACAAAATTCAAGCCGGCGTGTGCATGTGATTCCCAAAATCTTTCCAGATTTCACCGTACCTGCATTATTTAAAGGAAACTGAGACATGCACTCGAAGAAGAGCTCGCAAATAGTAGCAGCATTGTCCCGGCCATATCTCGCGAGTTCGTGTAGAGGATTGCGACCCTTGAGATTCACCGCCTCGGCGTCTAGGGTGCACTCAGTTAGCAGTGTTCGCACCACTGTCACGTGGCCCTCTCTAACCGCCACGTGCAGGGCGTTGTCACCGTCGGCATTCACCGAGTCGAAGTTGATCTCGTTCTGTGTCAACGGAAGATTACAATTTATATTTCAAAGATCCAAGTGGCATTAGCAATTTCAGTATAGTTGGAAAAAAATTGGGAAATACCTGCAGCAACGCTGAACAAATAGAGGCGTGACCGGCCTTTGCCGCGGCGTGCAACGCCGTATTTCTGTGAGCGTCTGTGTCATTAATCCTCGCACCGGCCAATAATAAACTGCGTACCAGCATCTCGTTGCCGGCTACAGCGGCCAGATGCAAGGGCGGTGTTAGGGTCGTATCGTTAACCTTCGAATTCACGTCTACCTGCGTTTAATGAATTGATGTATTATAACAAGCAAAAAACAGTTTTGATTCCGAGTATACGTTTTTAAAAATCTCATGAGTGCGCGAACATCAACGAGTGGAGTATCGCGCGAAATCCAGCAGTTCTCGATTTAGAACGGCTGAAACGTTCCAACTGCAAGTTTCACAAACATTTCGATCGCGGATGTTACTCTAAAAATAACGAATTTTCCACGCTGCCGAGTTTTGCTCTACGATTCAGCCGCTTGAAAAGTATATAACGCAGAGATAAAAAAAAGCAACGTGCTTACTTTTATCGAGAGTAGAAAGAGAATACTTTCGATGTCGTTTTTCTGTATGGCGGTGTGTAAGAAGTTCCTGCCCTTGTTGTCGACCTGCTCAGCGGCCGAGGGCAGTTTGTCCAGTATAGCTTGAGCAGCCTTATTGTTCCTAACAGTCAGAGCAGCGGCGAACGGACTCTGGCCCTTCTTGTCCCTCAAGGACGGATTGATGTTGGGATGGTATAGCAGCAGCGAAATAATCTGGGCGTGCTGGTTCTGGATGGCTATGTGCAACGGAGTCTTGCCCTCGACGTCCCTCGCGTTCACGTTAGCTCCGTGCTCTATCAACGTCTGGACGACCTGCGGGAATAATACACTCATGCTATAACACAGTACGTTGGCCTTGACCTTGGCCAATATCGGGGAACCGAGCGGGACGCACCTGTTCAAGTCCCCACTGGCAGCAGAGGTGGAGCGGCGTGCACTCGTCGCGTGCCTCGTCGCCGCCGGAGCCGTCGGGGCCGGGTCTCCTGGGTGAGTTGAGATCGCAACCGCTTCGGATGAGGAACTGGGCGATGTCCTCGCGGTTCTCGTCGATGGCTCGATGCAGCAGGGTCTGCTGGCAGAGGTCGGGTCCGTTGGACCAGCAGTCCGGGTCGGCTCCGTGAGCCACCAGGCACGAGGCCACATCCTCCTGCTCGGACTCGAGGGCGTCCCACAGCGGACAGCCGGCCGACGCGTCCGCGCCTCTCCGACACAGGGCCTCCACGACGTCGCCCAGTCGGCAGTGCACGCTTAGTTGTAACGCCGTCTCGCCGTTCGCGCTTCTGAAGTTTCATTCAACGTCAATTAGCAATGCGAACGCTGCGTGTCCGCACGATCGAGCGAAGAATCATTTTTCTTCTCTATGCCTCGGAAGTTTTTCATCGAACATTAATTCTCATCGAATGAATTCGCGTGCGTTTACGCGCAGCAAAATATGAAAGAAAGAAGTTCGGCACGCAAAAACAATCCATTTTTCATTAGATATCATCGTTGTCCATCTCTTTTTCTGCCTTACACACCAAAGCTTCACTACTAGAATTTGAAAAACATTCTTTGTCATAGTGGACGTTCATACAAAACGTCACTCGCAATAGAATGCATGCATACTAAATAATTGATTTCCAAAAATTGTTTCACATTCATGAGCAATGTAACTTTGTATCATACGGCTCGGAATATGAACGAAAAATGCATTGCCCGAGGATAAACAACGCGTGATCTACCGATTATACGGGAATATCCGCGTATACAAATATACCCGCGCAACGGGAACAGAGCCAATTTGAAGATACGGTGCGCGCGCGGATTACCTCGCGTTCATGTCAGCCCCATGCTCGAGGAGGAAGATCGCGCTGGAGGAGTCCTCCTTGAGTATGGCCTGCTGGAGGGCCGTGTGGCCGGCGTCGTTCCTGAGCTCGAGGTCGGCGCCGGCGTCGATGAGGGAGGCGATGAGCTCGCGGTCGTTGGGCACGGCGCCGAGGGCCAGGCTGAGGGGCGTGTCCGCGTCGTGGTTCTTCAGGTTGAGCAGCTCGCGGCGGTCGGGCGGGGCCGCGTCGAGGAGGGCGCGCACCGCCCCGAGCCGCGAGTGGCCCACCGCCAGGTGGAGGGCCGTGTCGCCCCGGAGGCTCCGGGCGACCAGCAGCTCCGGGCAGCGCTCCAGCAATCGGCCGCACAGCCGGGCCAGGCCCGTACGGCCCGCCTCGTGCAGCGCCGTCCAGCCCTCCCGGTTTCGCGCCTCCAGGCTGTTCGACTTGTCTGCTGACACAACGCATTACATTTATCTATCGTTAATGCCCTCTCTCAATGCTTCGCGAGTGATGTTTCTGTTGTATTTCGCCCATCAGTGCAGGATATAGTCACGAACCGGCAAGTCTGCAGTCGTTGTTTTTGCGCGGGTGAAAATTACTCATTCTGACAGAGCGATTGCGCGAGGGCAAAACCCACTCATTTATGATGCATTGTCGGTCAGGTTGATTAGTCGATTCACTCGTCAGACGATCCTCATACGAGAACAATATATATATAAATTTTTCCAGAAAGTTTGATCTCATCTACAACTTCAAGATTCATTGTAAGATCAATGTTATACTCTTTTAAAACCTTACCGTGAAAAAGCAGTGTTGGAAAGTAAAAAATTACTGTACGAAGGTGGGTGAATGATTGAGTTTTTCCTTCCAATCATTCATCCACCTTCATACAGTGATTTTTTACCTACATACACTATTTTTTTGTGTAAGATCTTAAGACACTACATAATCTAGAGTTAATAGATTCAGATCCCTTACAGACGAGCAATGTTTTCATCGCATAATGATCTGTTAAATATGATTTTTAAATGCCGAGTTCATTTATCAGATGGGATTTCTCATTTTGACCCCTCATAAAAATTGGTATACTATAAATCTTATTTAAGAAAGCACTACGTGACTGCTTGCAGCTAGAACTGACGCTGTTCAGTGATTTTTCACTAACAAAAATATCTAAAGGGGATGACGGAGCAAAAGAAAATACGATACCTTTTATCTGGGCAGCGTCAAGGAGGAAAAGTGCAGCGTCCTCGCGGTTCTCGCGGGCCAGTCGGTGGAGCAGCGTGTCCGCCTCGTCGCCAGGGTAGCGAGGGTTGGGACATGCGCCGCGCGCCAGTAGCCTCGCGGCTCCAGCCTCGAAACTTGGCTCGCGTAGCAAGGCCATGCATAGGGCCGTGTCGCCGTCGCCGTTGCGCACGTCTACCTCCAGACTGTCGCTTTCAACCAGCAGCTCCAGCAGGGCCTCGTTGCGCTCGGCCACGCAGCAGTGGAGCGGACTCCTGCGGAATACAGACGTTTCGTTGATTCACGATCGTTACGCACAGCTGACACTACTCGGAACTCGCTACTGATCGACGCTTCTTACTACATAATTCATCACTGAGAAAAATATTAGGCTGAAGTAACATTCTGTCGAATGTTAAAATAGATGTTAGAATTGAAACTAACTTAACTCGGTGTTCGTATATGTCAATCCAACATTTCTCTGATTCAGAATTGAAATAAGCTTTTCTTTTACGGGAAAATAATAAAATTCTATATATTCCAATAATAGAATATTTGAATGATTCTATATTTCTATTTGATTATTGTTGTGCTATCGAATCAATATACTATACGTCTCAATACGAGAACAATGTTATTTCAACATAATCAGTAGTCAAGTTAAAACATCAGAAATTAATATGGCGTTTCTACATTCTGATGGAAAACTGGATCGCTTTTTTATATTAATAAAGTTAAAACGACTTTTCTGAGGGAATTTTCGTAGCGATGATAAGACTTGAACAATGAACCTCGAAGAGGGTGTGCTTCTCACTAAAAACAAAAACAAGGTTTTGTTTATTGGTTTCGATATACTCAATATCATAACCCGATGATGGCGTAACGGTCTCGAACCATAGCCAAGAAAAGAAGAAGAAGAAGAAGATACGCGATATCGTTGAATATGTATATTGTGCAGTCTAATTTAATTCAATAGTAATCATGCAGAATGAAAGCGTCCCTATTATGGCTTGAAATTAGTTGGCCTTCACAATAAAATTATTCTTAGAGACATTTTTCGTAGAAATCGCCGCGAAAGATTGAGATCTCAGTACAGGCCGCTATTTGATGTGCTTTCTCGAATTTGCGCTGAAAATGTTACTGTACATTCAGTAGAAACTATCGTACGAAGTGGGCGTGTGTCTCACAATTACAGCAGCTAGCCGGTAATTTTTACCACGTCTTCGTCCGCAACTTCTCTTACAGCACGTGAGTTTCAACATGCTTCCAAATCCGTGTCTACATACATGTTACAATGTCTCGAAGCGCCAAGTTCAGTCTGTTCGTATATTGTCAGAGCTTCTGCACACGTTGCAATGACGAGTCTTTGATTCGATCGCATGTTGCAATTTGGATCAAAAGAATCGTTATTGCAATGTATCTATACACGACATTGAAAAAAGTCACGGCCGGCGAATCATTGGGGAACAAATCCAACTTACCATCCGTATTTGTTGAGGGTGTTGAGCTCGAGGCCAGCCTTGACGAGCCTGGCCGCGACGGCGAGCATGTCGTTGGACGAGTGGCTGGCGATGAGGTGCATAGCCGTGCTGCCCTCGGCCTTTGACGGCTCGTCGAGCCGCGACTGCGAGCCGCTGTTCTCCAGCTGCTCGACGATGAACTCGGCCGCGTACGAGTCGCCCTTGACGATCGCCGAGTGCAGCAGGCACAGGCCCCGCGAGTCCCTCGCGCATACGTCCGCCCGGTGCTCCACCAGGGTACGCGCCAGCGACGGCTGGCGGGACTTGAGCGCGACCTCCAGGGCCGTCTCGCCCCTCTGGTCCAGCCGGTTCACCGCCTCCGGCAGCTGTGCACAAACGCGACCAATCATATTTTAGCAAAAACCTTCCTTCGGATCCATTCACGGATGAACCGATGTTAAGATCATCATTTTTCACCACTGGGAGATATGTTTGGATCGTTGATTTGTGTTTTCTATGGGGGAAGCATTGGGTGGATTACCAGAATGATACGAGAATAGGAAAATTTGGTATAAGATGTCTGTCTGCTTCGTGTGAGAAAAAAGAAGGCGATGCGAAGCCAAGAAGACGTGATATGATATGTATGTATTAAAAGTTGGATTCGCAGTTGAGCCGAGAAATTTGAATGCCACTGGGTTAATGATGGATCGCGCGATTATTCTAATTCGAATCTATGGAATACGAAATTTGGATGTGAAGTGACCGGGCACTAGAATACGCGCGACTCCGGGATAAGTAGCTTAGTGAACATTCTCCATTGGCAATATACTTCGGAAAGATAATCCATCAGTGATATACGTGAAAATACAAGATAAAAAATTAAGCGTCGAGATCGCTCGTGAACGTGTATATAGCTATAGGGTCATGAGAAAATGAGCATTGACCCACAAGCGAGCGAAGAGCCCGAAAATACCCAACAGTCGTTTACCAATAGCTCTAAGCGTGAGATTTTTTTTCGGGCAACTTTTTACTTGCATTTCGAAACGGCCCCAAGTTCAACAGGCCGTAGCGGCTCGAATATATACTTTCAGATCTTCTGTCCTCGGAGATGAGTGTCGTTTGAAAATTTGAAAAAAAGGACTCCGCAATTACTAATTGTTTCCATATTATATAATGTCTTTTGAGAAAGTTCAATTTTCATTTTGACTTAATGATTTTCTACTCCAACTATTTTCCGAATCATTTGGCTGGGAGCAATTTAAAGTACTAAAATTACAGTTTGACCAATGAGCATTAATCGAACGAGCTGCCAAAAATAGAACGACAAAGACGTCAAAATAATCGTCGAGTCTCTCTCTCTTTCTCTCCTTCTTGCAAGATGACTCATTTATTAACGAAATAACGAACAAAGCAGCTTTGTGGTAGAAGCGCTGTCACCCAACATAATCTCTTCGTGGAAAACAATAGGATGGTGGTTTTTTCATTCGCCGTCGCGAGTGAATCACGAAACGGCATCGCGAAAAGATGAAAAAAGGAAAAAGCTTCCCATAGAAGCGCGTCGCAACCGAATTGATAATCTCATAGCGCGCGCTCGCGCGACTCATTATCATACGTGTGTATATACGCCGCAACACCTGTATATATACACGAGGTATATATAGGTATACACATAGCGTGTGCCATTCCCGCGAAGCGCAACTCTCTCAAATTTCGCAACTGGCGCTTTTCAGTGCAGCCGCACGCGGCGTCGGGTTTCGTTTCCCCACCCGTACCTATGTGCTTGTTGAGCAGTAGCGCGCGCGCGCAACCGTCAACAACGACGCTCGACAGCTCCTCGCGAGCGATGAGTATATGAGCAAAGGGGGAGAGAGACAGAGACAGAGAGAGAGAGAGAGAGAGAGGAAAAATGACGTGGCGGCGGCGTCCAGCAGCCGCGCCGCGGAGGCCGCATGGGTATAATATCAGTTGGGACGCGAGTGCAGCCCCTCGTCGATCACCTATACGCGCGAGCTGCTCGCGCGCAGCATTAAATCCGCGGCCGTATCTCGCGGTGCGCGTGCCGTGTGAGATATATACACGTATCATGCGAGAATGAGAATCGACCGAGTGAAGAGACGGACGTCAGCTGTGCAGTGCGTTATATATACATATAGTTGGTGAAGCGCACGCGCGGAATGCGCATATCATCAGTTGGCGGAAGTGCGAGACGGCGAAGCGCGAGGCGGCCCTTGTAGATTCGAAAGCGCGAACTGCACGGCAGCTGTGAAACAACAAAATATAAACCCCGCGCAGCTGATAAATACACACATATATATATCAGACGGTCGGCGCGGTGATTCACATTCGGCTCCCTGGCACGCACGATCCCACTCTCGTTATCGCCGAGGCCGCGCGCGTATACGCGCGTGTGAGCGTACGTGTATATATACGCACGGACGAGCGATATATAATACAACAATCGGACCCGGACGTGCCCCGCGAACAGAGTGCGGGGTTTTTTCAGTGTTCGCGCCCAGCGATTGAAATTGTTCCTCTCCGGAGGTTTTACATAAACGTGTGTGTGTGTATAATTTAGTCGAGGACGAGCGAGAAATGAAGCTCACGGCCGAGTCGGTGCTATCGGCTGCCTGGATCCCGATCGCTTTGGCATGTGAGTCATTCATTCTCAGCTGCTCTGTGTACAGCGCATCCTCTGTGTGTATACGTACACGTTAATTAAGTTGTGCGTGCGGCTTTTCTCCGAGGCGCGCTGCATCCCCGCGATTCAATCGAATCGAGCCAACGAGTTTGTCTTGGGAACACTTGCGTTCTTTTTTTTCTCATCTTTTTCTTTCTACCGCGCGGTCGCTAACTCGAAGAGACACAGCATAAATTTGCCTATAACTATACTTGCTAATGCGGCGCGCGCGAGCTGATTGTGAAATTTTATGGAATAATCAATAGTGGCTATAATGCATGTGGGATACTGCAGGCTTCGTGAGAAAAGTCACAATACTCGAATCTCATCTCGCGTACAATGTCTTGAGTATATGTAATAGATATCTGTAGCCGGTATGAATATATATCGAATTCATTCTGAGCCATAGAGATAAAAAATAACTCCTCCAAATGAAAATTGGCAATTGCGTGTACGCGTAAAATGTACCCTGTATCTCGTGGGAAAAAACGACAAAACGATAATTACGAAAGAACGGGGGGGGGGGATACGCGGGTTAATTGCATATTACGAGAGCGTAACAAGCGATATTGCGTTTTCCAGGCCTGGCAGCGTTTTTCCCGGCGGCTCAAGCTATGATATGCTACAGGTGCACTGTACTACCGCCCCAGTATGTCGGCGAGCCAGATCAACCGTGCTCCAAGTTCGATGGGAGCTCGAGGTTTTATCATGACTGCCCAACGTCGACGTTTTGTATGAAACGGATAATTCACTATCGGCTACCCAACGGATGTGAGTCTATATACCTTGGGTGGTTTCAGCGTTGATATATTCACAATCAACGTTTCACATTTTACTTCATTCATCTCGTGAGGATAGTTGGTGGAAAATCATGTTTTTCAAAGTTCAAAATTCATCAGTGAGATTGTATGATTTGAAAATTTGAAAAAAATCTTGGGAAATAATACAAGTCAATTGCTAATTATCCATCGGAACTTCGAGAGAAACAAACAACAGTCTGTAGTCCGTAATTAATTAGGAATAGAATTAGGCAAAATTAAAAATATTATCCAATCTTGATAATTGTCGAGGCATTTCATCAATTGAACAAAAAATTTGATTTTGATATATATTACTATCATAGCAAATATTGCAATGTTTTCGATCAAGATTCAAAATCCAACTCAATTTTTCATTCTTGCAGCAATGATAACTACAGCTGAACGAAATTGTGCATCCCAAAAATATGTTTATCAAGATTATGACTACGACCAGAGGAGATGGCATAGCAAAGAATCTGTTGATAAAAGAGCTTATGCTGAAGGCTGTTTCAAAGGAGAAAATAGAGGTGCACCAAATGGACCATCAGAATATTGTTATTGTTCATCTGATTATTGCAACAAATCGTCCACAATAACTGACCCAATACAAAAATGCAGTCTTCTAGTCGTGGCAGTGCTTCTATTCTTATGCTTTTGACGAATAATTTTTTTTGTACAAACGTTATCAATGTCTGCCTTATTCAAAATACACATAGGTATAAAATGTAAATAAGAATTGTTAAGAGATAAGTATTTGTGATATTAATAATATCAATTATTTTTAATAAGGTGTGAAGAAATTGTTACTTGATGATCTCTGTGTGAATGAATAGAATAATATTTGTATAGACAAAATAGAGAAATACATACCTCAGCATTGTGTTCAACCAAATATAAGAAAACAACATCTTCTCGTTGTAATCGAACCGCAGAATGTAATGGATATTCACTCTTAGTTTTCAACAGTTGATAAAGCAATGGTCCAGGCATTTCTTTGAAATCTTCTCCGCTAAGATCATCCTGAGGAATTTATATTGTAAGACTCGTTTGTTTGTTACGTATTTTTCTACACTAGTGAACCTCAATAAACTTACCCAGTGACAAGAGATCAAAGAGCTACAATGGTCTCTCAGCTTTTTTGTTCCCAACTCCTCAGCCACTGTGTATAATCGTACACAGTCCTTCAATTGAATACTTCCTATTAAATACTTTTCACATCTATCAACAAGTTCAGTCAACCCAAAACCAGATGCAGCTTTCATTAATTCAAGAGTCAGCTGATCCTGAGGTACTGTATCGGTATAAATCCATTTTAATAAAACAGAACCTACATCTCCATCCAAATTCTTCCAGTCTGTAAAGTTTGAATTGAGGAAATTTGAAAGTCACATTGGTATGGGAATTATTTTGAAATAAACTTTATACCCACCTAAAACAGTTTTTTCTGGTAGAGAGCTCCACAAGTCACTTCGAGCTGCTAAAACAAACTTATGAACAGGAATGTTTCTATCTCTCAAGACAACTGTCATATCACTGAAAATATAATATGAAAATAAGTGAAAAGACAATCATCAAGACTTTAAAAACTGACAAAATCTCAAGTGATTGTTTGTAAGATCCCATCGATCTACAGGTACCTGTATCGTGGCTCTTCATACAGTGCAGATATCTGAGACAGCAGCTTACCAATGAAGCCACTTTCTTCTTGCGAGGCAGTCAGCAAGGAATGCTTTTGCTGTAGTTCCGTATAGTTATTATACAGATTGACATACTGCTCTCTGAGCAAAGCCAAATGCTGCTGCCACTTTTGTGAATCTGTAGAATCTTCCGCTAGAAAATAAATGAATTGTTACTAAGTAAACCTTTAATATTTCAATTTTGTGTAATATTACACTCACCCATGATTGAAATGAAAATTCGGTGTATTGAATTCTTCAAGTAAACGTCAGCAGGCTTGGATTTTGATTAGGAGCACTTCAAGAGATAGTGCGATGATATCATGTCGTAGGCCGATTTGCAACATATATAAACTAAAGTATTTCCAGGAGTTTACTTTCTCTTCAGCCGTGGGCCGTGGATCGACCACAGATCGAAAAAAACATTCGAAACAATAAAAATAAATGTATTCGACCTCGTTCCAACTCTAAAGTCAGCACAATATCCTAAAGGAATTCCATTTTTGACAGAGTAAAGCACGCCCCTTCGATATGTTCTTCACACACTATACCTATAACAGTGTCGGTGTGAACACTGATTCACTATACCTTGTATACATATATATTGTATATACAGGAGCTTCGTTTATGATAACTCTGTTCTAACCTGTGTACTTAACACTCAATGATTCCGTACATAAGTTTATTAGACTGATAGTGAGTAGTCGTCGTAAGTCCATTATCTATACTTAAGCTTATTTTGTCCAAGAAACTTCAAGGAAAAGGAAGGCCGGGAAAGCCTATCTATTTATACAAACTCTTTCTAACCTATTCTCCAAAAGAATATGATTGGATGACCGGAATTCTTGGACGAATGTGCGTGAATGTACATATACACTACTCAGTGCAGTGCGTGAACGTGTGTGTATTTTCTGCGGATTCTGGAGTCTTGCAGTCTGACATTCTGAGACTATAAAGCCAGGATTTCTAAAGTTTTTTGTGAGATTGAGTACAGCACTATAGCCATCCTATACCAGGATGGAACCCCAAGATATTTATTACAACAGAAATGAATATGTGGAAACTGTGAGAATATTTTCATATTTCTTTTTAAAAGAATGAACGGCTGAAATGAAATTAACCTTCTACCAATTTACCTTCCAGGCTTCAGGAAATAAAGTTAGCAGACAAACAGTGCTATGTGGCTCACAAAATATTGTCTTACATGGCAAAGTGATTGTACAGTCTGATGCGATAATTCGAGGAGACCTTGCTAATGTAAAGACTGGGCGTTACTGTATTATTGGTAAAAATGTTGTGATACGACCACCCTTCAAGAAATTCAGTAGAGGGTATGATACAGTTTACTAAGAACTTTTGATTTTGTCTTCTAAATCAAATGTCTTCTACCATATTCTATTATTTTTCAATTTTTAGGATTGCATTTTTCCCTCTTCAAATGGGAGATCATGTATTTGTGGGAGAAAGATCCATCGTCAGTGCAGCAGTAATAGGCTCTTATGTTTACATAGGGAAAAATGTAGTTATAGTGAGTTATGATTATACTTCAATTCTGTTCATATTTTTGTTATAATTTTTGAGCAAATAGGTGTAACATTGTTATGATATCTATTGCAGGGAAGGAGAAGTGTGTTGAAGAGCTGCTGCTATATTGAAGACGGAGCAGTGATTCCTCCAGAAACTGTTGTACCTTCTTTCACAAAATTTGCTGGAAATCCAGCAAAATGTGTTGAAGATCTACCAGAGTGTACATTAGATTTAATGTTGGATTTCACACAAAATTACTATCAGCATTTCCTACCAGCGAAAGCATAATTAAAATAGATTTAAAAAAGCTCATTTTATTATTTATTTTGTGACTACATGATAGGCTAATAGTGTATAATAGTCTTAACTCCTTTGTAAATTATTATTTTACTCGAGGCTAGTGTTTATAAATTTTGTTACAATATCAAAGCCTCAATATTATTTAAAGTTGTTAACTGATACCCCAATCAATTTGGCATCACTGATAAAAATCTTCTACAAATTACACAATAGAGGAAAGCTGCATGCATTTGCACATTTACAATTTGCACACGAACAATTTTTTATCAAAAGATTTACAAATGCTTTCAATTATGGTTGATACTTATAATGTTTTAAAAAAACATGGAAAGAGATTGTAGTCTGTGAATCACACAATACTTTAATCGATATTATTAATAATGTTAAGTCAGTAAGCAATTATAATAATTATAAAATGCTGCTACTTCAATGATATTTTTACAATAGATTTTTTAAATATCATTTACCTTTATTCTTTCAATTAATATAAAAGATATTGCAGTTTCCGTGATGAAAATAATAACAGTAAAGTCAAGTTTAAATGTATATGATAGATATAGGAATATTTTTATAGTTTATTTACTTGAGGTGATCAGTATATTTCATAGTATCATGTGAGATTTAAAAGATAACTAGCGTGTGTATTGATCATTATGAACTCAATGTGTAACGTTTTTTCTTCACAATTTCCGGAACGTATAATCGATTATAACATTGAGTGTTCAACCACAAAATCAACGTACCGTATCGTACCGCACGTACGATATATATTGAATAAGTTACCGAGAATTACTATCAAAGATGAAGAGTTGTACAAACTAACAAACATTAGTTATTCATTAAGACGGATTAGAATGTTGAATTTTTGAAATTTCGAATTCGATTTAATATTTGAAAACTATATTCATTGTTATATGCAGCAAAGACTTAGAATTTTTCCTGTAACCGGTATCATCAATTAATGAGAAATGAAATTATTTCAAAAACAAAATATATCACTTGATCTTTTATTATTATCTATTTCTTACATCATGTATTATTACATGTATGTCTGATATCGACTCTCGACTTATACATGTTGTGCTGATATTATAAAACAATCCTTCAATCGTGTAAAGAATGTTTCCCACGCAAATTCCAACGTATTGATTTCAGTTTTAATGAACGACTTGTTGAAGAAAAACAATTTTTATTGATCTTAGAAAACAGCGAATAAAACATGAGTTTGTTAATTTTGAATATGGTCAAAACAAAATATAAGGAGACGTAAAAGAACCAACATTCCTTCAAAAAGGAAATAATTCTCAATTTGATTTCATTTTTCATTTGTACACATCAATAGAGCTGTGACGCATACAGCCCGAACCTGAAGTATAACGTCGTAGATGCATTTTAGGTGGGATCTGAACAATCGGGTCGCTGCAGTGTGATTAATCATTGAATATATAAAAACTATTACAAGAAAAGAATTAATTTAAAAAAAATTAACTAGTTATGACTTGCAAAATGATGACTTCGTGGTAGCTTATTAGAGTCATAGCGGGATTCCATCTGGATTTCATCAAGGTTCCACAAATCACAAAAAGCACATATATATATATCCTTATAGGGATAGCCTTCAAAAAAAAAACTGGATTCCACCTGGATTTGAGAATGGTCCAAGCAGATATCTAAAAATCCATGTAGATTTTTTCGAATTTTGTGCAAACGTGTATGAAAACAATCCAGGTGTATTTTGGAAGCAGCCACGAAGATTTTTGGAAGATCCAGGTAGATTTTGGAGTTCGACGAGCTAGTGTACGAGACGAATCTGGGTCAATTTTAGGAGAACCCAGGTGGGTTTATGAAGCCAGCAAATCAGTGCCTGTGGCTAATCGAGGTGAATTTTGAGAAAATCTCCGTGTATGATTTCAAACTCTACCTGAATTGCTTGAATGCACATTAGTCCGGGCATCTAAAACAATTCACCTGGATTTTCGAAATTCTGCCTGGATTGTTTTCAAATCCAGGTGGGATTAAACTCGAATCCAGATGAATCGAGTCCAGATATACAGCTGGAATCTAGTGCTAATCAAGATAGAATCTAATCAACTCGATATTCAGTTCGTTACTTTTAACGGGGAGCTTATAGAGGATTAGTCGAAAATGTATAAAGTTTTCTTAGAAATTTTTAACTGACAAGGAGAGTTCACATCCTATCTTTTTTTTTTAGTTGAGCCGTTTGAGCCTGGTTTTGCTGATGCATTAATTATGTCGATTTTATGTCACATTTTTAATTTTCGATAATTCGTAAACTGATAACAAAGTGTTTCCGAGAAAAATAGTAGATGAAAAGATTACTCGTATTAAATGCATCTAAAAAAAACAAATTGCTTCAAGAATCCACTAATCAGTCGGGCTTAGAAGAACTTGAAAAATGTCGGAAAATTGACGATTTTGGCTCTATTTCTATTTTGAAAGTAGTTTTTCTGGAGATATTATAATTACACTAAGAAAAACGGCAAAAGATACATAGATATTGTACAAATATTTTTTTCCTAGCTATAGTTTTTACAAAGTTATTGTGATACGCACTTTTTCCTCCTGTACCAAGATTTAAACTTTAATAACTTCCTTGAAACAACAATTGCAGAAAAAAATAAATTATACAATATCCACGAATTTTCGCTAGTTCTCCTTGATGTATTTATAATATCTCCAAAAAAAAACTACTTTCAAACTGGAAATTGGGCCGAAATCGCCAATTTTTCGACATTTTTCAAATTCTTGTAAGCCCGACTGATCTGTGAATTTCTGTTGGAATCGGGTGGAGAAAAAACCACCAATCACGCCTGAAAATTTATCGATAAGATCGATTCTTTAGAAAGCCCCATGGAGCTCATAAAACTCGAATTCAGATATCGATATTGTTGAGAACACCCTCCATTGTTAATAAATTCGACAAAAGATCGATCTTTGAGGGCCGATCCAGTGGAATGTAAAGAATGAAGATTACAGTAAACCTTGTTGGAGAAACGTTGCAAATTATGAAGTGGAGTTTGTAATCTTCATTCTCCACATTCCACTGGATTGGCCCTCAAAGATCAACCTTTTGTCCAATTCAGATATAGATGTTGTATTATTCAATAAGCCGTTGATTTCGATATCAATAAAGCTCATGCGTATAAGGAATGAAGCCTTTGTTTGGAGGTTAATAATCTTTTTGTGAACCCCCACACACTGCAGCTGAATAATGCGAAGAATTCAATTTTCCCTTAACTCTTACAAGAAACCTTACACATCGCCTGAATATCAAAGATCGGAAATCATAATCGACTTCGTTTGAAATGAAGTGATAACAATTATACAAATTTAGATTTCGGTTACAGGCACGACTGGGAAAACTAAATTCATAGTTACGCCCAATAACTCATTTTGCTGTTTGGAAGTTTCATCGCTTCTTCTCAATGATTCCTTTTAGATCTTAATTATACCTTTTGATCATATTAGTTCTTCGTCAGACGCGTGAAGTAGAAAAATGAGTTTGGATACACCAGAGGTACGGTCTATAATTAGAGGGCTACTACCATACGGTTTTTTCTTTTTCTTTCTTTCGAAGGCTTTCTTCTTCTATCACTACTTATACGGCTTTGAATAAGTATAAAGTATGCCTATGCGGGTGCCCAATATGAGCCACCCTTTGTGCCCGCTCTTAGAGCAGCGAAGCTGCACGGAGCATCGTTGGTAGTCTAGAATAATGAGAAAAGATAACATTTCAACCAGTCGCAAACATTCACATCAAGTTATCTGCACTTTTTCAGTAATTTCGACTCTTCATCTAATTTCTATTTGCATCATACTAAATTTCTATCTATATTGTTTTGATAGGCCTTTGTTTTTTCTTGTCAAGTGTACCCAATACGCGACTACTCCCTAAATCGTTGATTTTTATCTTGATTTTACGAGTTTAATGACTGAAAAAGATAACTTTTTAAAAATACTATTGCTTAGTATAATAGTAGAGTTAAAGGCAGATACGGTACACTCGGGTTTGTTTCCCTGAAATAAAGACAATTTTTTAAAAATGCTACTACTTAGCGTAAAAAAATCGAAACCAAATCAGCGACTTGGCTTATTTCGAAGGTATTCCCTTCTCACCCAACAGCGTAGAAAAATTCTAATTTAATGCGATATAGTGACAATTCGCGCTTGAGTGGCCCATATTAAATATACCAATAACGTACTTCATATTTTGATGGTACAGGTAGGCTCGTATTACTGATGCTGTAAAGCGATTATTTAGCTTGCGTTTCGCTCTTCTGCGGATTTCTTCCAGATGCACATTATCCTCCGTGATCCACCAGTATATATTTAAGTTTAGTCTTCGGAAGTTGTTGTAATCCATGGTTGGAATTGCTTTAGAATATTTTAGTGGTGGTGCTTTGTTTCTTTTAGAGGGGATTTTTTTGTTATTTTTATTTCTGGACCAGTGATGGATGATGTCAAGAGTCTTATCCACTGAGCCATCGCGGCTCTCACGTTGCTCGCTCGAAACAAAAGTGCCAGCTATTGATAATTGCTCGCTTGTCAATTATGAACGATCTCTTCGGTATATTCAAAATAAAAAAATATAAAAAGATTGTATATCTTTCATGTATCTCTCGATCGTCGTTATGATACGTAATTCATTTACAATACTTTAATAAGCAAATCCCAAAGTATGATAAAATCTGATAAGATATATAATAAGGTATATAATATGGATATATACATCTTGCCTTGCAATGTGTAAAATGAAACAATCGTAAAAAAAGCGTAGAATAAACATACCGGTATCCTTCCAGAGATTAACAATCAAAACGACAAGGAGACTTTCAGTCGCCGTGGATGAATTAATAAAAAAATCGACCCGAAAAAATGACCAACAGAGAACAGATAAGCAATTCGCGTGACCCAATCTTGCCGATCGCGATCGCTGGTTCACGTGTATATATTATAAACGCACGGCCATTACGTGCGATATAAGCCGATCGACAAGTCAGCCGATGCATCGATCGCAATAAGATCCGATATCGGGAAATCCAAAAGAGACAGACGGTGAAAATAAACAATGCCCACACCCTTGATTGATCGTGCATTATTATTTACGTCAAAAAGCTGATCGAGCCGCGCGGCAGAGACAACATGTTGATCGGCCGCGGTTATATGTATTTAAAGAAGCGCGGCTCGTCATTCATACATGTATGATATATGTAGAGGCTTAGTCTCGTGGGTGTGTGCTCGCTGCTTTGTTTGGCGGGCGTGAGGAGCCGGTGAACAGCACGTGCGCACAGCTTGAGATTGAAAATCCCGTGGGCCGTTATCTTATCCGGCCAACAGCTGGGCGGGTGGGGGAGCGTCTGGCTGCTTCATCCGCATCATGAGCTGCAACGAGCTGCACAGCAGACAAATCCACAGATATATACATTTATAAGTGTACACATGTATAACGGCGCGCGCAAGATACAAAATCGAAATGTATAACTGTATTGCTGACATGACTCGACGATTCGGCGCATCAGATCTTTTCCTCGCGCATTAGGATATTGAGTATACGGCAGAGAGGCGATATATATACGTTTTCGGAAGATTCCCGAAGTATGATTGAAGAAGTTTCGACGAGTTGCATAGTTTTTAAGAACTGATATATATTATATATGTTATAGTTGCTCAATTGTCTAACGAGATTACGTCGGCCGATATGGCATGATTGAATCTTGCGCAACGTTGCCTCAAGTTGGTGAATCGTGGAAACTTTTGAAAATAATCAGTTTGATGTACGCATATATATTGGTGGAAAGTAAAAAGCTTACGTTGGAAATTTTCCCAGTGTACGTTTATATATAAATAGCGCATACACCAGCCAGCTGAGTCAATATGCTATGTACAATCACATAATCCGTATACCATCGAGTCTCCGAATCACAAGCAGCTTTCATATATATGTATGTATATATACTCATTTGTGGTTCACGCTGGCCTGATGCGCTTCTCTTCCAAGCTTCGAGCGACTAGCGAGTTTTTACTCTCAGTCTCGGTGCGAGGTCATTCACGAATCTCATCCAGCAGAACGGAAAGATATTAATATTTATTGCGAAGTGATTTTTCACATTTGCCAATTATCCTTGGGATATGGAAGCGCGCGGACAAACAGCGAGGTATGTAAGGCTGCGCGAGATTTTTCCATCGCGGGAAACACGATTCGATAGTTCCGAGAGTTGTATATACGTCGGACACCTCGCGGAGGGGCACACTATAAGGCTTCGCTGAGGACGCACATATACGTACAATTTTGAGTTAAAAATTTCGACAGCGAAGAAGCCGAACGCCGCGAGTAGACCAGCCAGCAGGAGCATGAAAGCGCCGTAGCACTCCATGATGCCAACGCTGAGGAAGCGCCTGGCCGAGCCGCACACCGGCTTTTTCGTGTACCAACGATCGATCTCCCGGCTCCGCAATCCATTCTCGTACAGTTTCACGGCCCTGAAAAAAGCGTCGGATTAATTTGGCACCCGCGCGCGCCTTCCTCGTGTGCGTGTGTACACGTCCGAGCGGAAGCGTGGCGCAATCGCGTCATTACATGTATATAAATTATTTATGCATCATCGCGGCTTTCGACGCATCGCTATATGGGTCAGCTGGTGCGGATGATTTTCTAGCGATTTGTTGACATTTTTTCCCCGCCAACTGACAAGACATTGTTGCTGATTCATCGCCGCGATGTTTTTTCTTTCTTTTTTTGCTTCGCGTCGGCGCCTGGTTGCGCGACTGTAATACCAACTCGTTCGCGGTGATTATGCGGCAATATATATGTATATCTCACACCCGAGATAAGGTACCTGTACCCAATATGCGCCACCTAAGCGAGAAAGGTCACTACACAGCGTCAAATGAATACTTTCTAACATAATTGGTGTCAAATGAAAGGTCTACTCAATACCTACAAAATGAGCTAAGTCTTTTTCAATTTCAACAGTTCTACGCTAAGATACCGCGGTTTTAAAAAAAAAAATTTTTTTGGGAAAAAATTTTTAGTGTACCCAATATGGCGCCACCCTGAAAATAATTCTTTTCATCCAATTTGAAGCATGAAGCATGTCTGAAATGAATAAAATACAAACAAAAAATTATATTTCTGATATAATTTTATTGAAAAATACATTTTGTCTTTGATTAAACCATAGTACATAGATTATATGAACTTCTAACAACCTAAATCAAATCAAGTTTTCAGTTAAAATTCATGAAAAACCATTGTTTTTGAATCAACAAAATTAACTTATGCAACATCTAATTCCAATATTAATCTCTCAAATTGATGAACATTCTTTTTAGTGTAATTTTAAATATAATTGAGATGTTCCCACTGAAATGGAAGAGTTCAATTTAAAAAATGTCCCAGCCTATTTAGGACTAGCTATTGTCATGATGGTAGAAAAATTCTGTTTGATGTTTTTTCCAAGACAGTACTTATAAACGCATAACCTCGAGATTTTTCTCGTTATAGAATAGCCAAGATCTGCTAAGCGTTTAATTCGACTACATAATTCTTCGTTCTGTATTGTCGTTAACGCATATGGTCGACTCATTTTCCTTTTTTCGGATATGTTTTGTTTGACATATCGTTGAAATGTTCGAAGGGTATCTTATATATAGTTAAAGCCATCCTCTGCGATAACTTACCTTTCTTGACCTGCTCCAGAGCTTGAACTAAATTTTCTGTCGACCCTGTATGGCGGATATTTACCATGAATGGGTTGATTGTAGCAGCTGGAACAAGAAAATAGGGGTGGCGCATATTGGGTACATTTGATAAAAATAACGAAGAGCTACTGAAACGGTTGATAAAAAGGGCGTAAGATGAAAAAAAAAATTGGATGATGTAGATGGGATGTCAAGGAATCGAACGATGTATCGCTCGTTTATTTTGGCCCAGTTTAAGGGTATTAAAAAAATTCGCACTTACCTGAGCAAAATTAGATCGAGAATGAAAATTGGCGAAAAAATGGATAAAACGAGCTGTAACAAGTTGGTATAAGGGTTCCCGATCGGTGAAAATGTTTTCTTTCCTCATTATTTAGCATTGCCGACAAGATTCTGTGCCGCGGCGATGCTCTAGACGCGCGTATATATGAAATACGAAGGGTGGCGCATATTGGGTCCTGGCGCATATTGGGTACACCTACCTTAATTGTTACGCAAAAATCGTTCGCACGTTTTGCTTTTCGCCAAGCTCGAGTTTGCCAACGAGAGATTATTACTCGCGCACCTGTGATTTCGGTGATTAATCGCTGCGGGTGTGATATACCTCGTTCGCGTTCCGTAACCAGCAAAGTCAAACGGCAATGTCTCCTCGCGATTGTTAAACTTTCCTCGATTTCGTTGATTAACCCGTCGCAACGATGAATGAAGCTCCAGACAATATCGTCCCGAGTCACTTGGCTCGCGTCAACCAAATATTCCGATCGGATTGATCGCGGTATCTTTCCTTTAATGATCTCTGTATTGAGAGAGGAATTCGGTAAAAATGATAGAGCTGCGGGGGACCGGTGGCAAGTCCGTTATCCCGGATACGGGTCAAAGTGGAAATTCGATTGGGACTTTGCAAGAAAATAGAATCGCTCCTGAAAAATAGGCTACTCGCGAGTATACACGCGTGTATACAAAGATCGGCTCGAATATCAAATTTTTGCCGGTTTTCAACGTTGGCTAATCGGTGATAGAGTCAAAAACTTTGTGATCCCAAACGACTTTACGCAACCAAATCATCCTCGAAAAATCTTTGTACGAGAAAAACTGTCAGACGCGCACAAGCGACAATAAAAAGTCGAAAGAAAAAATATTGCTTAAGTTGAATAATCAGCTCGGGCGCGAGTACATAATGTAATTTTGTCGACATTACGTATTACATATAGTTCCGGGCAATAAACTTTTTCTAGTCCAATAGCGGATTTTTCCATCGGTTTACAGAACTCGTATATCCAAGCCAAACAATGAGTCGTGCGCGTCGTGCTCGCGCGCGGTCAGGATGTGAATCAGCAAAGATTTACGCGTCGATGTATGAGCCGCGCGCGCGCACCGATTGATATTCGCGGAAATTGCACGCGTTTGCTCTGACGAGCCATACGTAGCTGGCACACGTATTTCGCGCCGTACTCGTATACAGATATAAATCCAATTGAAAAGTTATGAGTGTCCAACTATGCGTACCCGACTCTCAACAGCTCCAAGTAAGGCGAGCTCCTGGCGATGACGAGGTGCGGGCTGAGCAAATTGAGGAAGTCGATCTCCTGGAAGCCGCACTTCTCGTCCTCGTGGAAGGTCTCCTGCACGAGCTTGTACGCCTTGCTGGTTATCACGTGGAAGGCGAAGTAGCCGTGCCTCATGCGCTCGACCCCCTGCTCGAGGCTGAGCCAGTTGGTTTTGCGGGAGCCGCGCGGCTCTATGCGCTCCTCGAAGATCGCCCGGCGCAGCGGGTCCTTGAACGACCTGAAGTAGTAGCGGTTGTACACGGTGTCGTGGGACGCGAGGCTGAGCGGCCCGTCGAGCAGCCGCTCCAGGCTGTTGATCGACGGCGTCGTCGACTGGAGCAGCGCGACGATGTTGGCCGTGTAGGCCGCGTAGAGGTTCAGCGCCGCCAGCAGGCCCATCAGAACGATCACCCGGGCCGACAGGGCGCGCGGCTCGTACCACGAACCTGTTCGCCGTTTATACCCGGTCACGCGATCTTTTCCATAAGAGACGAGCAACGATTCGCTCGATCGAATGGTAAACCTTGTTTTTTTTATGCTCCTCAACGCCAGCAGTGGATGCCCAGTGAATGTTTAGTATTCATAAATAGAAAAAAATGCATTCTATCCAAGATATCTCGAGTAATTTACTAATTAACAAGTGAATATTTATTCACCAGTCATGCGATTTTCACCAATGAACACAAGTTTCTAACCACTGTAAACTTATTTGAAGTGTACGTGTAAAGTGCATTTTTAAATTTAAAACTGATTATTTACTATTCATTAGTGAAAATTGCATAACTGATAAGCAATGAATATATTCACTCGATTAATAGTAAACTGTCGACAAGTGAAATTTCACTATGTACCATTGAAACAACAATACTGTCAGAAATAGTAAATATTTTACCAATTTTCGAGTGAACATTCACTACCATTCATCAGATATACAATTTTGATTGCTCGCTCTGAGAATGCTGTTTCATAACAGAACCAATTGTATTTTCTTTTAATATTTGATAGACATATTGACAATCCACGTACAGAAGAATACTACGTTGATTTTGCGAATTCAAAATTAACGCCGAAATGAGAGTCAACGTTTACTTGGAAATTATAGAAACATCATGAAAATAAAAGCATTGTTGAGAAGAGTCGAAACGAAAAAAAGGCGAAACATTTCCTGCCTTCGTCCGACACTCGAAGGATCTAATGGAGTTATTAATGTGAAATTATGAAGTCTGGTGCGATTCAAAGCAACGAGCGAATGTTTACGAACAGAAATAACCGAATAAACAAAAATATAACACACGAAGGAAAATTTTGCTGAAACTTTTGATTTACTGCGCTGAGAGGAAGAGCGTCTTATTGAGCACCAACAGTGATCATGTATCATCCGAATGTTTCGAAACATGTCTTATCTGCATCGGTAATATAAATACTTTCGTGAAAGTGAGAAAAAAAAACATAATCCGTAATTGAATCGCGCGAACAAAAATTTGAAAAATGTAATATTTTAAATGTTTACATTGACCAAATATACACAGATTATATAAGAAGTACTGCGAGAGAATAATGAATTCCCACCACAGACAATAAATCATATAGCGACAATCGGTTTCGGTTCGGCGCGAGCATTAAACGCGCGTGGCTGGCTATGAAAATTGGCAGTTTCCGTGGCGACGCGATAGCTCTCGCTCTCACGCGCTCGCTCTCAGTCAAATGTCGTTGAACGCTTGACGATCAGTTCGGAAGGTTCCCGAAATAAATAAGGAAGAGAGGGCGAAAAATCGCAAATACTTCGCGCTCTGTCATTATTGTCGTTGTTGTTGTTGTTGTTGAGCGTGCAAGGAAACGGAGCGGAAAATTTGATTTTATTGTCATGTTGAATGGTCCAAAACGTTCGAAATAAAGTGCAGCACATTCTTGTTTGAACATGATGTTAATCCCTTCCTTTATATCCTTTATATCCGATCACAAATTGTGCTCAACACGATTCGGATGTTATTCCGATGAAACCGAAAATATTATACACATTATATTTTCAAGTTTTCTCTCTATTCACCAATCGATACCTTTGGATAAGGCCTGTGTAAGTTTTCCCTCACGCGATTGATTACTCATGAAAATTATATCCGATCGGAGCAATAGGACACGTCGGATTGTCCAAATGAATTAACTCCGAGCAGAAATTTGCCTCACTCTGTTGACGATGAAATAAATTTTGAATATGAGATATATAAGCTACAAAAGTGGAATCAATTTTTATGAGTGAAATCCTGCGTTACTTGTATGAACTTGAATTCGGCACGGGTTCGGATGATCGGGGCAGGTTGGCACAGATTTTACAATATTGTTTTTGTATAATGATAATTAAAATTGAGCCAATATCAAAGTATATTATATGAGAGTGCCTGATGGATACGCAGCCGTTTTTTACAAACAATTTTTGAATATTTTTCATATTGACAATTATACTAGGGTAAAAAATGACTGCCAATGTGCCCCCCATTAAGGTAAGTTGGCAAACTATGAATATTTTCTAATCCACCCAACTTGCAAAATTGAGTTTTATTGCAATTTGCATACATTACTACTATACATTTGTTCTGAAAATTAGACGTTTAGCACTGTTTATAGAAGAAAGAAATAAGTTTGAAATATTTAGTTTTTTTCTTCGATCCAATTGGTAAGCAATCATGATTAATAATGTGCCATACAGAAAGGCATCAAGAAACACAAAAAAAAATATTTGTATATATCTACCAACTCATCTCAACCATTTTCCACCATTTCTGAAAACATTTCAATTTCACGCAGCATGCCAACTAACCCCCATTGAGTACAATGACAATAAATTATATTTAAAAGAAACTACTTGACCGTTCAGAAAATGTTTTCTACGTAATTATAGATAATTGTGAAGCTCTATACGGCACATGATTATTGCTCACCAATTATAACGCGCAGAGAATTATTTAATTTTCTAAACCAACTTTTTTTTCGATAAGCTAAATATTTTGAACTTACATCTTTTCTCTACGAGCAGCGCTGGACATGTGTTACTCAGGACCAAATCACAATTAGCGAATAATCTTTTCCTGTCGTATGAATCAAGAGATATTCATAGTTTGCCAGCTTACCTGCACCGACAACCTGACCCTCTCTCTCCCCTACCAGTGTAGCACAATTGAGCAAGACGAACAATTTTTCTATCGATTAAACATATATTGTAATGACCTTGCTGGGATACAGCACCCATGACCACGAGCACGTCGTCGCTGAGATTCGGCGGACTCGCTGCGTGGTCCGTCGTTCCATTGCCGCTAGACTGCAGCCACTCAAGACGCATCGCTGGGTAGAGCATCGCTACCAGAGTAACAACGAGAGCAAAGATCCCGAGCCACACTGTGTTTCGGAACGGCAGTTTAAACAAGTTGGAGACCGAAGACAGCGGAGGCTGGCGGAATATGAAGCGAGCCCTGTGGAGGGGTTTCAATTTTCAATTTTCATCCGACGTATTAGACGCTTTTAGATCTATTCGAGTTCTGTATCTTTGTTTATGAAGCCAAATAAACCGGACATTGCCTACGAAGATCAATTATATTTTACGACCATAATGAGTTGATCCGTCAAGAGTCGTACGTTTCCACCGAAATTCGTTTTTTAAAATAAAAAAAAAAACAGAAAAGCCTATTTTGAAGTCTTTGAATTCACAACACTTTCAATGTTATAACTTTTTTAATATAAGGCAATTTTTCACGATATGTAGGTTTTTTGCCACTAGATTTAAGTGTGCTTCTCTTCGGAATAGGAGTTAATATGATCAACCATATCCAAAAACGGTTTTAATGTACAAGTAGATTATGTATGGCTCTGGTCAGACACCATTGGTTATGATATCCTTCTTACGGAGGATTTTCAAATCCACGGAGATCA
Organism: Aphelinus atriplicis; assembly: GCA_020882685.1. Taxonomy (NCBI): domain Eukaryota; kingdom Metazoa; phylum Arthropoda; class Insecta; order Hymenoptera; family Aphelinidae; genus Aphelinus; species Aphelinus atriplicis. The sequence continues at coordinate 18,996,191 of CM037075.1, read as the reverse complement.
ATCATTGTTATCATACATCCATCAGAATAGATAATTATAAGGAGACAAATGAACCTAATGTGGCTTTTGATGATATATATATATATATATATATATATATATATATATATATATATATATATATATATATATATATGAGAATAATACCTCTGTTAAAAATCAAAATTAGTCAATCCTGTACCGAAAACATCGAATAACGAATGTATACATGTTCACGGTACAGAATAACGATTATCTCTAGTAGTGACAGTTTCCCATGAACTTCAGTAGGCCATATTGGGTACACTTACCTTATTCATCCTTCTCTTTTATTTTAAATTAACAATAGTTACAAATGTCTGATTAATAATATTACATTGGAGAAACGAAAAGAAAATTAAAAGATAGAATCACAGAACTAATTAAGAAAAAATAACTAATTAACCACTACTTGTCGCATTGCATATAATAGAAAGCAGTACACATACATTCGATTGGAATAACGTTAAAATTTTAAACCTCGAAGAGAATTGAAAGAAACGACTTATTTCGGAAATGCTCCACATCAATATGTATGTATGTATCAACACACACTCAATAGAAAGGAAGACACACAACACCTCAGTCACCCGTATAGGAAACTCAACAAGATTTTTCAGAACAAACACACCAACGATGGTACATAAGACCACTGCTGTTAGCGCTATACACAATATTTGGCAATAGCAGTGGAAGCAGCCGCTTCCACTGCCGAATTTTATTCTATGAAATTTATTCAAAACTGGTGAGAAAGAATAGCTTATTTTCACTTCTTTGATTGTTTTGTATATACAGATTGTACCATTCATTACGTGTTTTTGTGTAATAAAATTTTTATCCTGACGAGGCCAGTGAACCATACTGGCGAAACGTCGCATCAACAAAATATGTGGTGGATATTGTGATTTTTCCTTTTCCACTTCACACTGGATTGGCCTTCAAAGATCGTCCATTTATACATATTAGTCTAATTAATAGTGTATATTCACTATTTATTAGTTAAATTTCATTAAATAGCAGTTGCTTCTTCTTCAATACCAATAGTGGAAAATTCGTTTTATGAAATAGTAGTTTCGTTCATGTTCTCAGTGAAATTTTAATAGTTTTGAGTTCAGAAAAATTCACTGTCCAAACTAGTGAATGTCTCACTTACATTTGAGTGAATATTCACTATTTTTCATCAGTCATGTAATTTTTACTAAAACCGATAGTGGTTTTCAACTATGTTGAATTTCGAGTGTGCATTTGTTTTCGCGATCAACGATACCGAATGCCGTGCACAGTATAACAATATCTCACCCGGAAGGCGTTGACAGGGGAATATACTGCAAGACATCCATGCGCTCTCTGGTCAAGAAAGTGCCCGTACCACCAATGTCAACCTCGCCGCGTTGCAACATCCCTGTCATCCCGTCCCACGAGCCGTTCGCCTTTAGATAACCCCAGCTGTTTGTGTATCGAAAATCCACCCTAGAATGAGTAATCGGTGTGCGGTGGAACTTTGCTCTTTTATTTTGAGAATATACACCCTGTCAGTATATAGTATACGAAAATAATCGGGAGCAAATGTTTGAAGCGAATATTCTCGTCCGGCAATTATCATTCACTAATTTGAAGAGTCGCGCTCAAGCTCCGAAAAGTACCTCTCAACCTTGGCGTGAGGCCTTCCACGTATCCGATTTGTATCATTGTATTGGTACAATCTTTTAACGCATCTATTTCGAAGTTTGGAGCAGTTTAGCGAGTCGCGAGTTGTTTTACCGTGTCAGACGAGCAAACGCACGAGCATCTCAAGACGGGACTCTTTCGGATCAACAATGAATCATAAATTTCCCTGAAACTCTCCTGATTCACCCAGCTGGATTGTTGCTTTTGCCTATATACTACGGTTTTCTATATGCAGCACGAGCTGCGTCGTTAATTCGCGCCTGCCATGCGCGCCATAGAGATATTCGTCATCGACTTTGCGTCTCACTGCACCCGCAATGTCATTTCGCTCGTTTCATTCGATGCTTTGCCGTCGCACTTTTATATTTCCACTTGGTGCAACGATTGAGGGAAAGTTTGAGTCGAGACTCCTCTTGTTATGATGATTTATTAACTTATTCAAATGTGTCTCGTTTTATGCTTGACGCTGGAATATTAATTCTCACTTCGATCATTCATTTACTACTCTCCGCGGATGTACATCGAAACAAGTTTGACAAACACGATTATGTCAGATAACAAGCACGTCGTTAATCATGTACGATAATCGGCAATATTAATCTGTTCATTTCCCCCTTAGTTATATAAATATTCGACGGCTCAATATAACAATCATACAATCTGTAAAATCTGTATATGCAATCATTTCTGTGATAGAAAAGGTTGAGCTCATGGCATATCTATTTGGGAAAGAGATGTACTAATGACTATACTATTACTTTATAATCAGATATTAATCAGAAATCCTTGACGGTACTCAAAATCTAAGATGAATATCTGATTCCCGTTAAAGATGTGGCCGTGAATTATTATCATAATGAGGAGAGGTAATGCGTAATTATTAAACTGACGTTGCATTCAACATTTCCATCATGTGCAGCACCCATGGATAGTTGCATTTCATGATCGTGTCGATGTGTCGCATGTGATAGTCGTTCAAATGATTCATTGTGTCTGGATCGGTGACCTGCAATTGGATACATTTTTTAATGTAATTGTAAATAGTTGACACTATCGAACGCTGCAATAGATACCAAAAATATTTTGAGAGATAAAAAGAGCATCGGATTATATATCTAAATTATTATGTTGAGATGTGGATTCACCCATTATTTCACTATCTGAATATATCAAATAGCAGCATTATACCTTGCCGATCAATGCGATACGTTATATTTTAGAATGACAATCCTACAAAAATGAAAAATAACGTATAGTTTTCAATCGCTTTTTATATAGTTCGGTCGAATTGGAAGGTAAACACGTCATAAGCTTCATAACTTTGAATTTCGAATGATAAAAAATTTAGTAGCTACTATAATCGAATATGGTGATGTAATCTTGAAGGTGAGGAATATTCCAACGATCTGTCAAGAATAAAGATTCATCCATAAACCCGCAGTACTCCATAAGAACTCCGTGGTACTCCCTCCAGGAGTACTGAAGTGAGAATCCCCTCGGTTTATTGTTGACCGAATAGATAATACGTGCAGTCATTCGTCCTAACGTTTCGGTTTCCCGGAGATAAGCTATGCCCGGAGATAATACATGGAGAAGCTAAATCTATCTACGTATATGGTAGTCATGATCGAAATCATTTGTCTGATATCATATTCCAGACAGATCAAAACATCGTTAGCTGACGGAAGACTACTCTGCAAATATCATTTGTTTGAGTATCGAAAAACTATCTCCAAAAATTCCAGTAAAATTAGAGATCCAAATATGTGAGCTGTGGTCTCGCTTGGTTAAATACTCAAATTAGCATATACGCTTATTTGGGATCTGAGGTTTCCTGTGACGCGCTGGTGTGATTGCTCAATGAAATGTAAATCTACGTATTTATCGGACTGAACGGAGCACTCTAAATTACTGAAAAATTGAGATTGCGAGAGAAAAATGATTCACGCTCTCCGGCCCTCCTGAACTCCAGTCAGCCGCGCGCTGCCAACTGCACCACCGGGAAGACGACTAATCCCCGCATCCCTGGAGCACGAATTCACTTCTCTCGCATCACCATCCGATCCGCAACGATCGATGGTTCGATCGATTTAATTAAATTCGCCCATGTAGCGATCGGTCGTCTTCCCGGTGGCGCAATTGGCAGCGCGCGACTGACCAGAGATCAGGAGCATGCTGGTTCGAATTCAGCAACCGGGGAGCGTGAACCGTTTTCCTCTAGCAAGCTCACTTTTTCAATAGTTTGGTGTGGTCCACTAAGCCCTATAAATAAATGTTTATCGGTAAATCTACGTAAGTCCATATAAGAATCGTCTTTCATCACAATAGTCTTCGATCTATTAGAGATATTTTTGATTTTTCAATAAATATTTTCTCAATTCGCTGTATGATGAGGTGGGCATACATCAACTGACCACAAGGGCAGCGGCGATTCGAGTGCCCGCGAGATTCCTGCGCCTGTTGGACGCGGTTCTCGGGTCGCTGAGCCTGAGTCGACCCGTCGGCCTCGAATGATGGGCCCGTGGCTCGAGCTGCCAACGGTGGCCCAGGCGATACACGGAGAACAGCTCGTCCGAGCGCCACAGCACGACGTCGCTGTCCGGGTTGGCGTCCGCCCCCGCCAGCAGCTCTTCCCACGAGCTGCTGCCGTTGGTCCGACCCATCGCCAGCAGCCACTTAAACGGCGCCGAGAACAGACCCTCTCGGCTGGCCCTGGCCAGCAGCTCGCCCGAGCCCGGGCAGTCGAGCTCCACTACGAACAGCCGGCTGTGCGCGTCGTTGCGAGTCTGCCTCGAGCCCCGTCCCCTGAACAGTCAGATTCGATACTTGTCATTGTTCGATACTTGGCTGCGCGATTTGGACGGAAATTATGCTGTAGTCGTTTTTATTCCATGTTTAGATGGCTCTCAGTCCTCAGTTTTCTATGTAGACTAGGTACATCATTATATTATTCCATAATCATTTTCAAAACAATCTCAATCAAATTCTATCGCGGTCTGCATTCGATGAGAATTCAAATTAAAAAGAAAAGAAAAATTACGCGTTGCACATTATACAGCCGTATTGGGGACGTTGGAGTGAAAAACCGATCGGTGATACAACCAAACATCTTATTTCAGTAATACCGAACGCCACACGAGCCCGCAAAGCGCGGAAAAATATTGAACAACCTAGGTGTGCCATGTCAGTCACAGTGCCATATTCAATGCCTGTACCTTCGGTGAATTATCAGAAAACAATTATTCCATATTGAAAAATGTCAACAATTTTATGAGATTCTCATTCTACAGAGAAGGTACCAATTCCGAAAAATTTTCATCAATATATTCTACGGGATTCTAACGGAAAAAATACATAAAAATCCATGTGATTTGCCCGGTCTAATTGGGTCGCAAACGAAAATGTACTCGGCTACCGGAGTAATTGTACATGCAAACTGCGACTGTAGGCGAGGATTCCATTGAACGTGAATGAGATTCTGTGTAAATACTTACTTCGAAGCCTTGATTTTTTTTGGAACCGACAAAAGAATCTTTATCAGCTTTGTTATATATTTCTTTTAACACAGTAAGGTGCGCCTCCACTACCGTATGAATCTACAATATCACGAGAGTATAGGTATTTTCGTAATATCAATATAATAATTAATAATAAAACAATAATATGAGAATACTCTGAGGAAATTGGAAATTTATATTGTTTTATTCCTTAGTTTTTAAATTTATCATCAATTAAAATGAATTTACCACGGTTTGGATACACGTACGAACGTTGAATTAAATTTCATATATACATAACAATTTGCCTTTTTTTGTTGGAGATAAATATACGATATATGTCTCGAGATTTCATATGGTTCTGCTTTATCTCGACAATGCTGGATTAATTTTGCAGGATAAATTGTCCCCAAATCTCTACTTTGTTCATTTTAATACTGTCACTTATCTCTTCTTAATATACCTTATTCATGATGATAAGAAAATTTTAATGTTAAGCTTCATTGACTAAACCTTGGATGCTTCCACACAATATAGGTCGTTCGCAGTGACGTTCATCAATCTCGCGAGATTAAAATTATTTCGATTTTAATTCGATGAGAAATTAGCTAATGGAAGATTATAATTCTGCGTGGGATGATTGAGACAATGTTTTTGAGGTTGTTGAGAAAAAAATATGATTGTTAATTGTGCAAATTTCAAGTTTTTCGTCGCGTGGTTAAGTTTATGCCATATGATGGCATAAACTTAACCACGCGACGCGACGAAAAAAATGTATATTTTACAGCGGAATACTTGGTCGCACGGTCAAGAAGTTTGAAATAGTTTAAATAGCTCTGAGATCAATCACGATTATAAAAAGCCGACGAAATTAAATTGAGAGTAATGATGCACGCAATTAAAACTTTTATTTGAAAAGCCAAGTGAGTCCATTGTTGCAGCCAATCATTTCTAATAGCTACACGCATATATTCAGTTTTCCCAATCCGAGAGATTAGAAGTGCTCTGAAATACAATGTCATATATTTACGTGTATTTCGGATAATCGATTGAGTAGATATTAATTTCACGAAAATTAGATTCGGAGAATTCGGCTGGGTTTTAGAAACTCTACTCATGATTCAGCTCGTACAAGGATAAGCTACTATAATATGTAATCCGACAATATAATTAGGAATGATGAGATAATGCGTATTGCGATCATAAAGTGAAAAATGTTCTCAACTCTTTATCTTAATTTAGTCTCTCCGAGATAATGACTTTTCACTTATTTTTATATTATTCTCTTGCTATCGTACACTTTGGGAGAAATAAACTCTGTGAGATTTTTCAACACTTGCTATGAGTCTGGATAATCAAAAGTGTAATTAAATTTACGTGGGTCCATTTTCAAGATCAAGATAAGTATTCATTTATGTAACGATCATTCATCATTTTGCAGATTCATATTGCATCTGTACACTTTTTCGTAAAAACGCCATCGATTAAAACTACCTTAAGATATTTATACTTATTTTGAATAAGAAAAAGTTACTCGATAATTCTTTTAGCATTATATAAGTTCATGTCGTTCGAAAATACGAACATTCAAGATTCAAAGATTGTCTGTCTCCTATGAAAATGAAATACTTGAAAGATCCCTATCATCCCGATTAACGCATTCGCTTAGATTTTTCAGTGGAGAGAAGAAAAAGTGTATACACACGAAAAGAATACTACGCTCACTTGAATTCTTTCTGAAGATAAATAATGAATCAATTTTCAATCACTACCGGGAAACAAATGTTTCCCTGGCATTTCACGCGATTGCGTTAGCGAAAGTGAAATTGTCATTTCTTCGAGAACTCGCTTATCGTCAATCGTTTTTAATGGATTCGAGTGAAAATAGTCGGCAAAGTGTCATTACAAAACTCATTGTAGAAAGACATACTAGCTCGCGCGTATCAATCACACTGAATGAAAAGTTATCGGTTCGTAGTATACGATATGTATTATATATGAATCGAAATTCCTGTACGATTTCCACGACTCAATCGCTCCTCTCGCGACAAAGCGAATATTCCCTGCGTGAATCCAACCGGTAGCGAGAAAAATTGGGTATAAAAGAAAAAAAGAAAAAATTTGCTGGTCGATTCCTCGGAAGGTGTATATATATGTATATTGGCGAGTTGGCTCCCCGACATCTCCCAAACGAGTTGCGGCGGTTGGATTTTTCTAAAATCGCATTCCAAAAATACCACGTGTACGCGCGCGCGCGCCTCGCGGAAGATATATATCTCGTGTATAGACGTAACCAGGCCAAGTTGGAAAGTCGGCCGGCGTCTTCGTCAACGTGCATCACGTTGCTCGACACGGACGTCTCGGAGAGCTCGCGCAGAAGCTCGAGCCTGGCGTTTGCGTCCCCGCAAACGAACGCCGTGACCGAGCCGAAAGCTCCGGAGAACAGGTTCGAGATCCTCGCGGCTCGTGTCAGCCGGGCTAGTTGTCGGTCGTCCCCGGCACACCTGACCCCCGGTGCGAGAGCCGCCGCGACGAATAGGAGACAAGCGAGTGACCCACTCCTCGTCCACCTATCGCCCATCATCTTGAAGTTGACAGCAAAGCTCCTGTCACAATCAGCAGCCATCCCAACGAGTGGCTAATCACTCTAGAAGAGAAATAATGATTTTTTTTTTTTCAAGAACGTCGCGCCAGCTATTCGCTCGAGCGAGTGTAGCTGCTCGGGTCTCGGCTCGAGCTGTATATCTAAGACTATATAAAACTATCGACGTGATTTAGAGAAGGGTCGCGTGTGTGGAGTGACATTCACGGCGTCCTTGAGTCGCGCGAGATTCTTATATATACACACACAGAATTCGTAGTTGAAATAAATTCACACACGAGTATAATCTGGTGATAATTTATCAATTTCTCTTTAGATCGTCGCGTATATCAAGATCCGCAGATAACATTTGGGATTTTTATTCGGAGAGTCGAGCCGCGCGAGTTCCAAGTCATTTTCTCGACTTCCTCGTTTCTGCGTTATGTATGCCAGCCACGCAAATTGAATGGATCAGTCCTCATGGGAAATCTATCGAGCGCGCGCTCGAATCTGCCGTGGGCTACTTTTGTTTTTTTTTTTTTTTGAATCGCTCAACTACGAACAATGAAGTCGAGATCAATGGAATTGGGCCGTCGACGCGCAACGAGGAACGGGGAAAACAAAAAACACATCGAGCGAAAAAACAATTTGCATCGGGTGCAACAAAAGCTCGAGCTCGAACCTTACATGTTTCCCGTCTTATTTTTCGCGACCAACGTGTGTCCCAAATAGAGATGAATCCGTCGCGAACAGCAAAGCCCCCTCCTATTTATACACGCGAGCTGTTTTTCCCCGACGTGTGCCGATAAGCAAATTGATATATACAAAGATATATACCGTCACTCGTGTATATATGTAATCTAACCTACAGCGACTGGGAAAATAAAAAGATCGGCCGCTACGACGACACGCCGCGAGACTCGGGAAAAAGCCGCCTCGTCGTCGGTCCTCCAAATTCATAGACTCGAGCGCACGGCCTCCGCGGAGCTGTACACGGCTCAATAACCCACACTTTCGGATGACTTATTCAACGCGCGCGAATACGTCCTCGTGTGTGTCGTCGTCGTCGTCGTCGTCGTCCCGGCGATTACCATATACCGCCGTATGCGCGCAAAAAGAAAACAGCGAGGCATGAATCAGCGGAGAAAGTCAAAGCTTCCATATACGTATTTATAAATGTGTGTGTGTGTGTGTGTATATCGATCGCGTGAATATTGTCGGGATACAATCGGTAATCACTGTACTGATGGCTAATCAGTGTCTTCGTCCGAGGGCCAGAGGATGTATTTCGCGTGAACAGTAGATGCCAGTCTCGTGGCTGGCCGCAATTTACAAAGTACACACACACACATACTTGGGATATTATGTGCCCGCGCTACACATTATCCTCCGCTAAATGCCTATTCGCGAATCAGATTAGATATACGCAAGGAGCAAATAACCGCTGCTCTATATATGTATGCTAGCAGAGACGTCACATATAGTGCACGCGCCTTTATCCTACTCTCGTATTTTTCTTTCGTCTATCGAGTGCGAGGCTCGTCTTTCGCGAGACATGTGTGGATCAGTACAAGCGGTGGGGGACTTTTGCAGTCGGCGCAGGACAATATTCCCCCGGATTGCGCAACAATTCGTAACGCGGCTGCCGAGATTGTTTGCCAAACTGATTAGATCGCGGTCTACTCTTAGCGCCTTTTTACACGCTAGGCCTATTTTCCCGTCGAATTATATGCCAATTCGAAAGTGGAAGTGAGGTGCGCGCGAGCACACGTGTACCCGAAGGCATCACTCGTCTGAACGTGATGCTGTCATTCTGTGTGTATATATAGCGAACAAATTCAAAGTTCATTGTTGGTTGATCGGGCGGTTTAGATCGACGCACCGTATCGTGATTATTTTTTCTCGTATCGCGAGGCTGACGAGCGACTTTTCGACATTATTCGGGGAAGGGTGACTTGTCGAATGGATTGACGAAAATTTCAGTAGGATTAGGGATTTCGTTCGTTTGGCCAACTGATTCCGGGAAACTCTAGCGGTGTAGACCCGAACGTCACGGTACAACCGCATGTATTTTTACTTTTTTTTACCATGAGAATTTTGACCATGGAAAAAATCGATAGAATCCACGAGGTACAACGAGTCAACAGCGGTGACAAAATGAAACGATCCATCGAATAGACGGGTACCTCTGCGACTGACATTCCAAACTCAATATTTGTATTTGTAGGCGACAAGATGGGATGGTAATAGAGTTTCGAACTGACACACATAAAAAAATATCCTCGATGATTGTTCTCGAATTAATTATTCGTTCCTTGTTCGAAGATAAATCTGAATTAACTTGTATCACATTGCATAATAGATATATTCAAATGAGATAAATTTAATTAAAGATCTGAATCGTAATTTTGGCATCGTTGGGCCATTTGAAATTTCAGTTGCCTGTGAAGATGATGCAATCGTCACAAAGCACTAGATGAAGTAAAATGTATTTCGAGATTTGGGATTTCGGGCTATCGTTTTTTTCTACAGAAACGCTTCGTTAACATTATTTATAGTACTCGTGACATATTCTGTTCGTCTTGTGCATTATTTTTCAACTATTCATGACGGACATGAATAAAACAGTTGTAAAAAGGAAAAATTAATTTTCTAAATATGTCGCATAAAAACATTGATTTTTTCCGAACAGAATGATTGGAACGCAGCGGATAAACGAAGCAACTAATATTTGTTTTCTTTCTGTTTTCGTAAACACACCTCACGAGCAACTTACGTGTTGGAAAATCAAGGTCGCTAGCAGCGATTTTCCGAAATACAAATTGTTATCTAATTTTGATTACAATCGAATAAAATAACCGTGAAGTTAATTATACGACTTCCTGGATTGTTTAAAAATGATGAAGCTCTGGAGCACTAGAGTTTTTATTCTTGATAATTGCCGCTGCTTTATATAAACCAAGAACAATTTTAATGTAAATGCGATAGAAATTGTCTAACAATCATTTTTTAGATAGGCTTGGATTTTAGAACACTCAGAAAACAAGAATAATAGAATTTAATCTCAAGAAAGAGCTGTACGATTGTGAAATAAAATTGTAAAGAGCTGAACAGGCATCACGAATTTTAGGAGATAAGGCTAGAAACAATTTGCTTCTCTAGTAAACTTTGTAATCAGCTTGAGCAATTGGATATCTTAATTGCATATAAATAGTACGACGCTGCACAAAGAGAGGCTTAATTTCAAGTATTAAACTGACTCCGTAAGGAACACTTGGGTACAATTAAGTGAAAATAAGCTGCAGCGTTTATCGCGGCAGTGAAGCACTGATTTTAGCAAATTTTCGTGATCAGTCAAAGACATTTTTTACATTTTTTCAACACGAAATAACTGCTTTTCATGCTCACATTTATGTAAAAATTCTCGATTGGTTACGAGAAATACAGTTTCGACTTATAACTGCTGATACGTGAATGCAATGTTATTTTTGTGACACTGTTTCCTTGGACAGATCATGTATATTCTTGATCCTCGGTGTAAAACTCGAATATCAACTTGGTAAAATACATTGAACGCGTGTTTGCCATGAAATTTCGCACTCCTTGAATGCTGATCGCAAGTCTCTTTGTTGGGTCGCTGCCGTGAAAAAAAAAATCATTATTCTCCGAGTACGTTGTACAGCCCTCTCAAGGTCTGAAAGTATGATCGAGCATTTCAATTTTACGGAAACGAGTTAAACACGGAACCACTAGATGATTTTTCGATCTGAAATGCAGAGGAAAACATTCTATCACATCTGACATTACCGCGAGAATAAAATAAGCAGAGTGGAGAAATTAAAAGAAAATAAACGATCGAATGATTGAAGATTGAATATGCGGCTTTTGAGTTTTCAGTCGCGGCCACGGATATACATTTAATGGTTTCCAGGATACATGATCCGGCTGCTGCATGTATATAGCCAAAACAAGAGTAACCACTCGGTATAAGCTAAATAATACGCGAATAACACACGCGGAACACGTGTCCGGTCGTTCGCCACACACGGTCATTTGGCAAAAGGTCTATGCAAATGGCATACTAATGACAGATGATTGCGCCGGTCTTTTTGCCATGAACCTTTGCCTCAACACACCGTAGGCTGCGTGACAAAACTGACGAGTCGCGCTCGATCGACACGGCTCATGCGTATATATATTGTCCGGCCCGACGTGGTTTTCCCAAAACAGGTACATTGCGCGACATCGAATCTGCAAAAATCACCGACACGCGCCGTGCCTACAGTCTCGGTGACTCGACGAATCTATTGTGTGATACGCGCACACGGCGCAACATAAAATAGATCTGCGCTCCAAAAGTATGATAATCGATTCAAGAAGAAAATTCAGAGATCCGCGCGCAGCCAATACCAATCGTTATCACGCTCGATGAATCTGGACTCGACGAAATAATCGGACTTGTTATATCTGTTCCGCGAGTGACGGATGACTTTTTTTTTCTTTCACAGCATTCCTCGCTGCAGAGCCCGTACGTATACGGTGGACTATGTGTTGACGGTCAGGTGAAAACAACGTTTACAATGGAACGTGTATCATCATAGGCACTTCTGCCTTATATACACTCGTCGCAACTGTCAAAGTAAACACAATCGGACTCACTTGTTGACGAGTCACTCGCAGATGATGTCGTATAAGTATAATACATATATGGTGTAAGTGCGAATCATCGTTACCCATTACAATATCAGTTTCTACGCCGTCCGGATTCGTCAACGTTTACTCTCCGTACTCCCCTGAGAACAAAGGAGTAAAACACGAGTGAGCGACACAAAAGCGCCGGGCCGATCAGACACATATACGATATACACACCTGAAAGCCATGCTACGGCAACCAGCAGACCCATTACCGATTGTCAATCTTCGATTCGCCACCGCTTCGAGTCAGAAATATACGTACATAGTTCCTAAAGTCATATTTCGAATTCCGATAATCTGACGGATCACGCGTGCAGCGATCGAATACCTCCGACACGATTTCGCCACTTGCCTCCTGTATACACACGCACACTCTCACACACACACACACACACACACACACACACACACACACACACACACACACACACAGACACACACACACACACACACACACACACACACACACACATTTATCACATTTGATTATACAGCGGGAACTGAACAATGTGTATATGATGATCGATTAGCTCTGTAGGTCAATTAGCTCAAGAGGAAAATTCACTCGAGCTGTGTTTGAATTGAATGATGTACGCGTATACGCGCGTCTGCTCGCTCGCGGAAAGACACATTAGCTCATCATAACACACTTCATCACTGCTACTCTGCAAAGCTGTTTACACAGACTTTTGTTACCTCTCGCGTCCCTGCCCCCCGCGCGCGCGCGTACGTTATTACTCTGCAGAGGCACGACAGGGGAAAAGTTGGAACCGGCGCAGCTCGGCTCGGTGAATCAGAGACGGCGCGAAAACACCGTGCGCGCCATCCTTGAGAGGTCGAGCGTGTTCGTAAACCTCGCGGCGCGTGTAAAACGTCGCGTCGCAAGTAGAGAAGGGTCGAGTTTGGTGAGACTCGGCGCGTCGGTTGCATATACACATATGTGTACGTGTATGAAACGCCCGCGCCGCGCTCTCGACTGTAGTGATCTAGTTTGGAAAGGAAAAATCCACGGCGGACTCGTCGAGACATTCGATTTTTCGCGATAGAACGCGCGTGTGAACGAGAGAGCTGCTGCAGGTCGCGAGTTGTGCATGTGTGTATAGCGTCGGGCGGCAAGTGGCTGTTGACCTCGATATATCACCCCGTCGTCCGGCCCTCTTGCACGCGCGCCATATACATACACGTATATATAAACACGCGCGGCGGCGGCGGCGGCGGAAGCTGAGCGTCGCGACCCACGTCGCACCCCCGACTCGGCTATATACACCGAGGTGCAGGGGAATCGGTCGCGCGCGATTGGCGCCACTCGGTCTGGCGCTTGGGCAGCTGCTGGTGTATGATACAGCAAACCATCAGACGCGAGAGCGAGCTACAGCTCGAGCGAGAGAGAAGGAGCAGCGCGGCACGGCTCAACAGGTGGGGGAGTGTGTATCGGCTGGCGGTAGTGGGGCTGTATTGGCGTGGCGCGCGCGCGCGAGCGGCAGCTGTGTGCCCGCCTCGCGCTAAAGACTAGCCGTGAAGTATCGCGCGCCAGGCCAGTCGGCACTTTGGAGACCGGACGGAGCACGCTGCACCAGTGACAACAACTCACGCAGGGCACGCGGGTAAACACACCGACACACGTGCGCGCGTACCCACACACACACTAGACAGCTGCAACATGTTGGAGAACGGCTCGTCGAAGAAGCCAGTCACCACCCTGGACATGCCGGGAGTGAAGCGGCCCGACAACTACGAGGCCGAGGTGCCGCCGCCAAAGGGTGAGTCTAATCCTCCCGCCTATCCGTACGTACGTACACATGACCATCCGCCCAAGGACAATCGATCTGAAAACACGTTTATTACCAAGCACCTCGCGATTGCCCCCGCGGTGATTTTCCGCGTCCCCCGGAACCGAGACAATCAGTGTTATACCCGAGCGAATCGTCCGTACACGCACGTATGTTGTTATTTCCAACGACCAGCTGACTTGTCGCCGGGCAGACGTGTGTATATGCGTGTCGCTGAGTGTCAGGTGCAAACTTCGATTGATGTATAGCTTCGAGGGCGGTGCAGTTGGGTGCGGGTACATGAAAACCACATTTATCCCGAGGTGTATTTTGCGTCTGGCGCGTTGCTCTTTTTTGCGTCTGGCTGCGTGATATGCCCTAGAAGTGCACGTGGCTAGAAGATGTTCCGCAGGGCCATGGCACTCGACGGCCAATCGTCTCATGGATATGTTTGGTGGGACCGTTCCGCATCGATATAGCGTTCGATACCGTTGTCAATGCGACACGGTTCTAAAGGATCCACCGGGGAGCGTGTCCCGCACTTATGAATCTAATTTATGCCCGTCGACATTTTTTCGCCTCCCCGGTCGGATATTCCTTGTTTTGCCTCGACGCTTCGTGAATTGGAAACGTCGGACGAGGCGTGAAGAACAGAATCGCTCATCGCGAGGATCTTCTCTCTTTTCGAATGAAAATACCTCGTCACTACATTTTTCGGGAAAATCAAACGGTTCGTACTGTTCGTCGTGTCGCACACGGAAAACAAAAATCCACACACTCCACTTGCGGTGTGAATAGCTTCATTCGCTCGCGTCCAAATCGCGTCTACCCGCGCGGACGTCGATGATCACCGAAATCGATCCAGTGAAAAAACAGTCGGTTCACCACGAGATCTCACCGTGAATTTGCCGCCTCCCTGCGTGACCCGTATACCGAGTTCCGCAATGTATATATATACGCGGTCAATCACAAACGGGCGCTCGCGCTCGCGCGCGGCTGAAATAAATCATTAGCTCCGAAAATGGAACTCGCTGCTAACACCGCGCGCTCTCCCAAGGTTCTTGGAAACATTCCCGCGAGCTTGCGTTCGAGCGTGCGAGTGTGACATAATTTTCCGCTCGACATATATATAAATATACAATCCCGCTGTGTGATTTTTTCCCCCCGCGCGCGCGCATATCCGATCGATTCCCTCTCTCGTCTCCGAGACACGCTCCAATATAGGAAGCGAGATAAGTGATCCTCTCTCGCTCTCTCTCTCACTCGGGTTCTATTGAGAGTCATAAAAGTCGCTATCGCGAAAGCGCGCGCGCGGGAGAGAGACACACAGAGTTGTAGTCTCGCGCACGTGTTCGCAATATGACACACGCGATTATTAAATCTGCTCTTGAGACGTTACGCGAGTGCGTAAACTCTCGAGAGTACCGATATGATACAACGCGATCGATACGCATATAACATGCGTTTTACACATTTATATATATGCTCATATACGCACGCATACATGTTTTTTGCCGAAACCCTGTTCTCGCGACGATGGTCGTCTATCGATTTTTGGCTCCTGCCAATTAGCGCCGCTGGCACTTTGGTTGCCGATCGAGCACGTCTTCGTGGTTATGCGCATATTTATATGTGTATATGTTAGCGTGTGTGTGTATATACACGTGCGATACGCGTCACTTCGCCGCGGGCGCGCGCGCGCGCGCGAGAGAGTGAGAGATTTATTTCACCTTAAATTTGTTAGCGGGCTCGCCGATGATTAAAGGGAGATTTATCAAGCCGCCGAGAGATTTGTTTAATAGCTTCATTCGCGTGAGTTATTACGCACTTGTCGGCGATACGAACACACCGCGACACATGTTGCACCATGTGCAGTGTATGTATCTATATATCTACATACTGCATCGCGATGATTGTCGCGTACACGTGGCCTCATATCTCGAGATGGATATCAAGCGCTCGCGCACGGGATGATTTTGTAGTTTTGAAGGAGCGACAAAATTACGATCGCCGGCTTGATTCGCCATCGCTTGCGATCTTGGAACTCCAGCGATGTGTATCCGTATCGATTATAATCAATCGATGATTCAGCTCGATGATTGAGCCCGGTAATCTCGGCAGTATATACCAATTAATCGATACTCTTTATCTCAAATATATGTATATATACGCGCGCGCTTGGCAGATAATTGAAACGGCGAAAGTGCCTCGCGCAATCTACCGGCGCCAGATCGTATATTACAATGGACGATGTATCCCATGGCCATAGCGTTTCCCGCCAGCTCCCTAAATCGTAGATATATATGTGTGTGTGCTTGCTCCAATCGAGCGACCCACCGATATCTTATCTACCCAGCAAACATATATATAGGATACTTTCCGAATAGCCGCACCGATTGTGCGGGTTTTTCATCGGGCTGACGATCCCGATAAAGCATCGTTGAGTTGAGAAAGTATGTACCGAGTATATCTCATGCGTGGGACCGAAACGAATCACGAGACGAAACTCATAAATCACTCGGTTGTCTGCAGAGAAGCAAGCCAATAATTTACACAAGTGGCGAATTCCCAGGTTAATAGACGAATGCGTCGTTTATGCTAATCGGCGATATTGAAAGAGAAGAGAGAAAAAAAAGAAAAGAAACCGGCTGTCGAGCGTCAGTTTCTGGAATTGTTCGGCTATCTCCGATGCAAATGAGCACCGGGAAATCGAGCGTTGCTGCCGCCCGCGTAGGGAATATTTAGTGTCTACGAAAAGAAAAAACGGAGGAAAAACAGCTTATTCAATCTCGATGTACTGGGCGCGCTGCTGTTCGATCTCGGTTTTTTCTTCTGCTGCAAATTAAGTATCCGCGCCTTTGTACTCCGCCGTCGACGAGGGGGGAAAAAAAACGGAAAAGCCTCGCGCATCAGTCAGCATCGTCGTGCTAATGATGTTCTCGCGATCGCTCGATCATTCCGCTGCTCATTTATCGATGAAATATTACGTCTCTCGTACCTGTACACAACGACCGTCCACTCGAACGGTCGCTACGCGAGAACATCTCTCGCGTCGGGAGGGGGGTTTCGCTCGAATGTCAATTCCAACGCGCGCGTCGCTCTGTTTTACGAACGGATAAATCGTCGCGCGTCGCTCGAGGCACCGCGACAATGACACAGTGTACTCCCCGCGAGCTCGGAACGTTTCAAAACCACGATTTACCGGTGAAAATTGCATAACCGACGGATAACAGCGGATGCTCTTTTGAAAACGAGCGAAATAGCGTTTATCCCGGGCAGTAACTTGTCTTCCCGCCGATAAACATAATGAAATATCGATGTTTCGCGTTTTCAATCATCTCGCGCTGTCAATATCGGTTACGCAATTGCTCGCCAACGATTGGCGCTCATCCAACGTCGAGCAGTGATCTCCAACAACTTTGGATTCCGAGAGTATACGGACTGCGACAGCGGGCAGGTGTCTCCGAAGCGATGCCTGCCTTCGCTAATCCAGTATCTTCCCGGTCGTGGGGCAGAGACGACGGAACGAGCATAAGTCACGTGGGGGGGGGAAGACCGAGAAATTAAACCCCGCGGACTATGTGGTATAGGTACATGTACATGATTCAAGCGCAGGTGCGGATATAATTGCGCATTGTGCAATTACACCTGTTACAGCGGCGGGGCGCCGGGAAAAAATGCGCCGGCAATTGACATATGACGCCGGCACTCGAGACTGATGGAGCGAAGCGCAATGTGTACATGTGTATAGACATATACATATATGTATATCGATCGGTGTGCTACGGTGCACTGTACAAACTATAAAGATACATACACAGACGTTGCCGAATGGCTCGCGCGCAACTCTAATACTTGGCTCGCGGCAAGGTCGAGACAAGGTATAAATATATGTATAAATATACGTACGGGCACCGAATAAATTCGAGGCGCGTTTTAGCTACTATAATACACGGGAACACGTGCGGCTCGGGTCGAGTTTGCTCCGTTGCCGATGGGATCGGCCGGATTTTCAATCGCGTCCGACAGACGCGTTTCTGCACCCGCGAACAAAACCTAAAGTCTCGCGCTCGTCCAACCCGACAAGTGTATGTAACGCGTAGAGCCACAGACCGAAGAGGATTCGAGTGTTGCTTGGATCGGGAGGGTCGTAGCGCCAACAGCGGCCCGGGCTGCAGTGAAAACGTGTAATTTGAGAAAACGAGAAGGAGACAAATCAAATGCAATTTGTTGCGACGGATAGTTGTAACTCATTGTGTGTGTTAACGTTTGAAAATCTTCAAGATCTCGAGCGAACGGTTGGATGATTCGGGTATTTGTCGTCGGAACCGAGAAATAGATCGAACGCTTGATTTTTCCTTGACTTTTGAAAATTCTAAATGAAAAGAGTGTGAACGCGTTGTGCTTTGTTTTTTTTTCTTCAGACGAGATTCTAAACTCAATAAGTGTATGTATTGTACATCGTTCAGTTTAGAGTCGGAGCTACCGATACAATGCGACGTACAGAAAAGAAAAAAAATTACTCGCGCGCGCGGCAGATAAGATGTAGGCGAAGTTGCACACGATTTTTTCGACGCTATCAAGACCATTCATCGGTTCGCTGTATCGAATCTGCCCGCGCGCTATCTCCCGCCCGGCCTTTTTTCATTCTCGTTCACTGCACGGATCTTGGAGCACGCTCGTCTTCGTATCGAACCACCTTACTGTGCGCGTAACTTGGGCGTCGGGGCGCGAGCTCCGTTGAAACATCGGTCAATAAACAATGAGAAACACCGTCTGCCGGTCTCGCATCGCTCGTTTTATTATCGTTGTATGCGCGCATACAATTTTGCTGGGCGCGACAAAAAAAACGCTAAAAATCGATTAACACGCGCCGTTAACCCGGTCGGATCGGCTCTTACGCGTTTTCTTGCGTAAGATGAGGCGATCGCTCGATGAGTTTTTCCGGAAGGCCGCCGGCGGGCCGAGGAAGTATACGGCTCGGGCTTTAGATTGAAAAATTCACGGGACAATAGTTATTGTACGCCGGGGATTTTTATTACGCGACGCGCTACACGGCGTTATAATTACTTTATTTTCGCCCGTCCCGAGGAATTCAGAGCTGTGTAACGATCGTTACACAGGATACGCGCGCGCGCGAACCGTCTAAAAATCACATAGCGCGCATCATTATGATCATTACAGCTATATTGTCGGGTGGTAGATTTGCGCGGACGTATGTATCGTGTGAGCTCTCGAAAAATTAATTCGACTTTCCCCCTCCCGTCCAAGCGACGACACGTTGGGAGCATCGGACAAATTATTCCACCGTAATTTTGATTCGACGATGAGAGCAGCCACGACGACGAATTCGATCGATATATTGATTTACTTGGAAATCGACTGGCAGAAGCGCAATGTTTTCCTCGGAAATCGCTCGTCCACATCGGATCGAATCTACATCCTTTAATTACGCACAATACGCTTGATTATCGCGGGATATATATTTGAATATACACGCATGCTCCAACTTGATTGCACAACGAATTCCTTCGCAATTAAACTCCAACGCGACCGGAGATTTTCCCGATACACAGATATACATACTCGTTAAATATCTATGCGAAAAGTTGAAATGAAAAGTCACACTCGCAACGATCCAGCATCGATCATGCCAAGTCCATTAATCAACTTATATATCGACGTCAACCGCGCGAGCGTATATCCGAGGAACACGCGCGAGTCCCGGTGACGTCACAATTAGAATATATTCGTTTGATCTAACCTCGCGGCGCAATTCCAAATAGCCAGAGGAGAATATTGAAGCGAGAGGAGAGCAAAAAAAAGGAGAGAAGAGAAAGAGAGGGACGCGAGAGGGACGGGAGGAATGTCGCGTGCGATTAAAATCAAAATTCGTATGTCCAATTGCACCAATTGAGCGTAATAAAAAAAAATTTATTTTGAGCCGCCGAGATTACACAAAGACACGAGCGTAATAGCGTATAGGAAGACGCGCGGCCAAGTCTCGTCTCGTGTACATGTTAGCTGCCCGGTTTCTCGGGTGCGACAGAGACTAATACACAAATAGGTGGCGTTATATCACGATACACGTATATACGACTGATTGTACTGTGCGACAAATACTAATGCCGATCTCGCGCGAGCGCGCGCATACACACACGCTCGTATACGAGTGGCTCAATTCCGGAAGCGTCAAACTCCCGTTGCGAGTATTATTGTATTAAGACGGGATTATGCTCGGGTATACTCGAGCAATTACAAAATTAACCATCCGAGTCGCTCGGGGGGGCTCGCTCGTTTTGCCAACTATCTTGTAAGGTCGAGCGATCGTTGTATCGCCAGGATTCCGCGGAGATTCGCCCGCGACGAGCTGCGATGATCGCGAATTCGAACTTTTCAAAAGCCGACCAAATTTTTTTATATTCATAAAAAACAGGCCAAAAGGAAAATTGTCCCGCGAGACTATATTTGCGTGCGCATGTATCCGTGGGAGCACGATGTGGGCTCAGGTGGAGAGACATCGCGTGTCGAACGCGCCGGTGCCGTGAGGAACGAGGAAGAAAAGGAAAAAGTAACACGCCGAATGGAATGTCCGAAACTTGGTTCGAAATAGACGCCCGACTAAACTCGGCATTTATCTACTTGAGCGTAAACTCGACCGAGACACTCGGAAGGTCAGTCACCGAAGGTTCTTCAGCATCGGAGAGCGAGAGAGAGAGAGAGAGAGACGCGGTATACGGCAATAAACTGTTTGAGATTAGAAGAACACGTAGTATACGTTTCGACACGAACTCGAAACTACCGCGGCTGCGGGATTGCTCGAGGACATGTATATACTTTTGGTAGAGGAACGCTTCGCTCGTCGTTCAAGCTCCTACACATCACTTCCATATCTATGTGTATAAGCCGATCTGGAACTGGACGAATTCGGCCGCGGCTAATCGGCGAAAATCCCATTCGGATCCGCGTGCGCCTGTCACCACCGGCGGCGCGTTTTCACCAAAAAACTCGACAAACGGGCGAGCACGCGCGCTCGTGTCGCGGTGAAAGCAGCTCTCCTATGCTGAAATACCGAGTCTTTTTCTCCGCGCCGCCCGGCAGTCGCTGTTGGCATTCTTTCACGAGTCCACGCCCCCCCTTTTGCTTTCGAGCGAAAAACGTGACGGGCTCTTCTTGCGTCGACCGATCGTTTCTCAACCAATTACTCGCGTGCGTGTATATACATATACGTATACATGTACAGTATGTAATTGCGAGCGAGCGAGCGAGCGACAAAAAAAAACTCGTTGTTCGGCGCCTTATCGCCGGGCGTCGCGGATGAATGGTCGCGTTTTCAAAGCGCCCCTGATAAAACGAATCGTCGTTCCACGAGGAAGAGGAAGAAAAGAGCTCGCCGCCCAGCAGAGGCTGAGTCGATAACGCGCCCGCGAGGGAAATCGGAAGCTCGATTTTTCGCGCGCTCCGTTACTCATATACGCTCGCGTGGTGTATCCGTCCCTTCCACGCGTCGCCGATCGCCACCGGGGTACTCGGGAATTTGGGGAACGCCCACGCGAGCGGTTGCGCAACCGATCGACCGAGGTAATTATGGACGCTTGATGGCCGGGTACTGATTGGTTAATTAAGCCGCACTGGAGGAGCACGCATTACTGCGGTCGAACTTTGAGAACGCTTCGGACGTTGGGCTAATCATGAGAAATGCCGATGATTGCGGCTCGAGTGGATGTGTTGTCTTTCTGCTGTGCCGATCGCTAAATCGTCCAACTATATATATATGTACATGCACACATCTCGTGGGTTCGACGCTGCATCTCGAGTTGCGCGGGGTGTGGGAGGAAGATTCATTGGGGCAAGCGCGGCTCCTTACGTTGACGGGTCTGATGGGAAAAAAAAGAACGATGAGTCTTCTCGAAGCTATTTTCATTCGGATAAATCCTGAGATTGAATGCCGTATTCCCACAACCGTCGATTTGAAATTCGTGCGATTATTCTCGCGAATTGAATTACTCATTACCCAACGCTGTGGAAGTCGGATGTTAAATGAGTTTATAGATCTCGATCGAATTAGTCGGAAATACGTAGGAATTCGCTTAGATCTATTCGACGCTCGCGTCACTGATTTATCAAGCAATTTTCTCGGTACCTCTTATTAAAACAATTCTACCGTGCGCATTATAGCTTTGAGCACCGCGCAGATTAAGGCAGTTTTTTTCTCTCAGCTCGCGATGATTAATTCCCTGAACAGCGTCGTAAAACTGCTAATCTTTCAAGGGCACGCCTCGATCGCCGGGAGGAAGGAAAATTTCTCTTCTTTTTTTTTCATTTCATTTGATTTTTTTTCCTCTTCGATCCTCGAGATATTTCGAGTTGGCGGAACGAAAAATCAAAAACTTTCTTTCGGAAGCGGGGGGGGGGGGGGGGGACAAGTCCCACCTCCCCCGAGTTTTTTTCTCGTTGGTTTAACCACCCGTGGATAATCGGCAAGCTCGCATACGTCTACGCCTCTGCGCGTTCGTTTTGGCAATCGAATCGACGCGTGCGGTGGGTAACCGCAGATAAGGTGCGAAAAAACTCTTTTTATCCACGTATTCGATCCTCCGTTGAGACAATTGATTTTCTATTTTACCATCTGTAGATGTCACTTCCTCGGATATAAGTCATGTATACATACACACATATACATATAAATGACGAGCAACAAGTCACCGAGGACGTTGACCCGGTGTACTTCCCTAATTTCGATCCGAGCCTCTCTTCGCTTTTTGTTTCCGTCGTTATCTCTTTTTTTCTCCCAGCCACATTATCTCGAGCACCAGGAGAATGTTTTACCTGCGCGTATATTATCTAGCGATTCCAATCTAGCCGCGGGTACTGCTTTCGTCAGACGAAAAAGTTCCACCAACCGACTTGTTGGATATATATTTGTCTTCAACTCGCCCCATCCACTGCAGCACGGCGCACGCAGTGATCTAATTCATTGGAAAAACAGAAGGCATGAGCGTCTCGGATCGTCAAGTTCGCTGTGTAGGCCATTACCGCATTATAGCGGATTGAAGCGAGCGGAGGTAGTCTCTCGTCTGGTTCTGATGTAGCATTCTCCATCATTATATTTTATTATAGAAACAGCTCGCGGCTTGGCCGATCAATTTTCCTATCTCCATTACCGCGCCGACTGCCGTGAATCGATGCGATCCGCATTTATTATACTTTTCTGAAATTTCCCCAGCGACCGGCATCGATCTTTTGCCCTGTAACGTTTCGATTTACCCGCGAGATACTTGATAATCATCGGTTATTGATTCTGCGAATGTTCAATATGTTGATTCAATATATACGGGAAATCGAGAAACTACTCTTCAAATTCCTTGCAGTGCTGTTCAGTAACACTATATTATCATTGTCGTACATCAGTGGGATATGACATTGACCACTGTAGCTTCAGTGAATAACAATAAAGCTCCTGCGAAATAAAGTGAAATTTCACTAATACCTCTAAATTCGCTACAGTGAAAATACACTATGATACTAGTGATTTCACTGATGATTCACAGTATATATTTGTTTCTGGTGAGCTCACTTGTCAAATACTCGTTACTGTTAGTTGTATGCGAGAAATGTAGAAATGTCGCTCACCGTAAATAATTCATGAAGTGAAGAATCGAGATAGTATTACGCAGAACAGCTGTATACACATGTGACCTACTCGACCGTTCAAAGAATTTCACCGAATTTTCCAACTATAAAGTTCCTCGCTGTAGATATATACTTGATGATATGATTCACACGCGTGATCCTTGCGCGAATCGACAGGGTCGCCCGGCCGGGTGGGTTTCCGTAAACAAATCATCTAATTACATCTGGTTGGAAGCCGCGCACTGACAATTCGCGTTCGGCGAACCGGCTGCAACCGCCCGCTCGTACCCGCGTATATGCGCACATATATATACATATACGTGGATGTATAGGTCTGCTGCAGCCGAATTCGGTGCGCGCGGCGTTATATACACGTGGCGATCTATATATATCTATATGAGCAGGAGTAAGATACGTTGCTCGAGCTGTGCAACCGTCGGCTACATATACTCGCGAGAGCAGCTGGCACATTACGCAACCGATCGGCAAACAAAGCGATTACGTTTGGCGTATAATAGTTGCGCGCGCGGATGCGCGCTGCAGCCCAAGAGAAAACAGGAGCAAATATGGAGTCGTGATATACGTATATACATATATATATACATACGTGAATACGCATGTAGTGTCCCTGCGCGAGCGCGACCTTGAACGCGCAGCAAGTGCAGCCGACAACGGCTATATATATGATACACTCGGGAAGCTGAAGAACATTGCTCGGGTATATCGCGCGTGTGTGTGTGTGCGTATGCACATGTATATATTTTCAGAGCGCGCCTTGACACGGTTCATTTACCCCCCAGCGGGCGCGCGCTGCACTGTATAATACTCGCGCCTGCGGTCCTGCGCGCGATCGCATTATCCCCCTCTCTCCCGCCCGCGCGTACACACACACTCGCGAGCCCGTAAGCCGATAATTGAGCTGTCGCAAGTGTGCGGTTTCGGGATTTAGTGCGAGATCGAAGTTTGTTTGGTCGGTTCCCATTGCCAGTAAGAAAATTGGTATATATGTATCACGTGTACACGGATAGCTCTTCTCCCGATGGCTGAGCGGTCGATCAGTTCAGGGACGCAGGACAACGATCAAAGAATGCCTCGATACGCGATACGGGATCCTCGATTTACAATGGTATACACGCGGGCGTTCGAGTTTGAACAACGAAGCCGGTATAATACACGTTGCATCGACAATCGGGCTACCGATCGTTGGACTTGGCAGTCGTTGCGCTTGTTTACAATATTATTAGCTTCCAATGTTTTTCTCGCTCGATCTATAGGTATACATACATATTTCCGGCTGATCTAATCTCGCGCGCGCGAGCGCGAAAATAATATTATTTATTTTTTCCTTTTGCTTCGTTCGTTGTCTCGAGCGAGCCAGCGGGAAAAGCCCCCCGCTCGGGGGCCTTCCTTGTATCCGCGTGATTTCCGCAATGTTTTTCCCTTTTCCTCGTGATAAAATCGAGCTAAACGTTGAGAGACACAGTTTCGTCGAGTATCGAAAGGTTTCGCGTCATTCGGCAAACTCGAAAGTTTACGAGCGAGAAAAAAAATAATAATGGATTCACTCGTGTGCCGGCGTTGAGAACGTATATGTATGTATGCAGTATGTGTGCGTGTACGTGAACGACTTGGACAATGTACGCATGATTCACCGAGCCGTTCTTTTCGATTCTCATGATCTTGCACGGCTGTCAAGAGTCTCGCCCGTTCCTTCCACGTGATGTTCTCATTATAGTTGATGTCACTCGCGCGAAAATACTTTGTGAAAATTATTGATAAACGAGGAATAATTGCGATGAATAATAAATATATGACTTTCTCATATAATTAGCATCTCTGACGTCGAAACATCATCATCAAATATATATGGATAAATAGCAGCGAATATCGCATCCCTGTACATTTGTACATACGATGTTCGTATCGCTTTTAAATCTGAATTCGAAGTAGACAACACTCGCCAATCGCCCGTATCGTACAAATGCTATCGCCAATCAATCGAATCGTTCAACTTTCAACGGCACTCAATTACGAACTCGTGTTCTCGATAGTATCAACTGCTTACAGCGTAGCACGAGACGCGAGTCTCGGCCACTTCCTGCTGATTACGATAATCTCATTTCCGAAAGCTCCCGATTATTCCGATCGTCGATGTGGAAACAAACAGAAAAAAAGCCCCCGGCGCGTTCCAATCGACTGCGCCGAGCTCGAAAGATATCGATGTGTCTTACGAAGAAAGACATATCTCAAACTGTCCGCGAAGAAAGACACATCTCAAACTGTCCGCGAAGAAAGACACATCTCAATTTGTCCGCGAAGAAAGACACAACTCGCAATCTAGCCGCGAAGAAAGACACAACTCGCAATCTAGCCACGAAGAAAGACACAACTCGCAATCTAGCCGCGAAGAAAGACACAACTCGCGTCTGTCTGCGGAAAAGACAGTTGGTGCACATCCCACAATTTTCCGAGGTAAAAAAATATATGGAATGAAAGCTTAGAATGAGTAGGTTATCATTGACAAAAAAAAACAAGCCTTTTCTACAGTTTAAACTCTTTTTTCGTTAATATTCGCGGGAGAATAATTCCGACATTTGTCTTTCTTCGCGGACAGATTGCGAGTTGTGTCTTTCTTCGTGGCTAGATTGCGAGTTGTGTCTTTCTTCGCGGACAGATTCGGATATGTGTCTTTCTTCGCGGACAGATTCAGTTATGTGTCTTTCTTCGTAAGACACGTCGATATACACGCGTCGAGTCAAGATCGGCCCCTGAATCGTCGCGGCGTTCGTCCACGCGCGCACCTACGCAGGATAAATCAGCGAGCAATTTTCTAAACGAGCTGCCCGCGATCCCGAAACCTCTTTACACCGCAGTTCCATATGAGCCGTCTCACATACACACACACACAGAAGTAACCGGGTCACTTACCCCGTGGCGCGTTAAAAACGCTTTTGTGCACCGTAAGTATGTTTTGGCTAAAGTTCGTGTTTTGCTACCGACAATACTTACGCAGAACAATTGTTTTATCGCGCGCTCGCCGATATAATATGTAAACAACGCATGCTTAGAGATGCGTGTCGAGCCGCGGTGTGTAGCGTATATATATGTGCGGCACATAAAGCGCGGCCCAAGTCGCCCTGTCAATCAGCAAATCGGCTACATCCTACTTTCGCAGATTACGGCCAATTACGGGTCTCGCGCGCGCCCGCGCCGCCGCACCGTCATCTCAAGCGCTTCTTCTCGCTGCGCTATGGCCTCCTTAACACTTCCATTCGGCAAGTTAGCGCGCGCGCGACCTTTCGCGGGGCTATACTTATATACGTTCTTGGCGCTTGCGTCGCGCCGCGCGGCAAAAAAACAAATCTCGCGGCCGCGTCTCCCCCTCGACGCACCTTCCCTCGTCAGGTATCCCATGTGTACGCGCATATTCATACATCAACAATATTCGTAATATACGTCGTTGGCTTATCTAACGGCTTTTGTACATACGCGACAACGCGCGTCTCATCAGGGGAAAATTACAACGAGCGCGTATCGTTGATCGCGGTCTAATTTATGCGCACGCGAGTACATTTCGAACTCGGCTATTAATATACAGCCGCTCGCGTGCTCTGTCGATCAAAAGCGGAGCGGCAAAGCTCGCCAGCACCGCAGCCAAAGTGCATACGACATGGAAAAGCCGCTCGCGCTAATCGCTGTTGTCCGAGCTGTACACCAGAGTACACGTATATGTGTGTCCGGAAGAGAAGGAAGGAGGGGCAGAGCCGGAAAGCCTTGCTCGCTATGTCGACCGACTTGCTATATCCATCTCGGCTCTCTCGCTCGGTATACAAACATATATATGTATGTATAACGAGCGATACACACACTGCGAGATGTGCGCGACGTCTCGGGAAGGGGCGAAACGATCGCTTGCGCGCGCGTCAGAGCCGAAACCCGCGCATTGGCGAGGATTATGCAACGATATACCAATGTATAATCTCCCGTCGCGCTCCCGAGATGAGTTAGACACATACATATTAACTCGCCGCGGAACACGCGAAAACTGATTCGTATAGGATAATATGAAATTGCCCGTTCGGTGCGGCCAAAGGTAATCCGGAAGCGGAGCGCAATCGAGGGGCGTTCGTATATCCGTCGCAGCCGCGCGCGCGCGGCTTGACACCGAGGTTGCACAATTTCACGACATTCCTCCGTCCGATTGCTCGGTATACGAACGAGACGTGGATGATACTTGGATCGTTACTTTCTTTTTCCTTTCTCGATCATTTTCGAATTCCGCTGACCGCAGCGGCTGTTTCGCAGAATCGGTCGCGCGTATACTCAGCGAATTGTCTCTGCCCGATGCGCTTTTGCTGTATGTCGGCCTCACCGTGGATCAATCCTCATTGGTCCGACGAAATAAGTTCGCGTTTGTAAATAGTAGCTTTTAGGTACGCGGAAAAGCTACTCTGAGGTCGTGAGCTTCGAACTAATTCTTCCCTCGTCTCTCGTTTTAGGCGTTGTCGTGTATTTATACCTATCGGCGGTATCGAAAATCCACACTGCATACGAAAAATTCCCGTTGTTGAGAACCCGGGTATATGCGTACCCAATACAGCGGTCAACGCAGCGCGAGTAATGTTTTTCCGATAAAGAAAAAAACTGTTGCGCGCGCGCGCGACAATAATAAAAGTCCTTGACTTCGCGGTGCGTTCGGTTTCTATATACAGCACAACGCATAAGGTGTTTATATTTATACACGCTTCTCGTAATGAATGTAACAATATCTGAAAAGTAACTCTAGCGGTTACTTTGTGTGTGTATACACACGCGCAATATTATCGATCGGTATCTCTGTAGCGTAGTTCTACGTAAATCGTGTTAAAAATACCGGCGGTAGGAAAGATAGCTTCTTAAAATAGAGCCCCACTCTCTAAAATCGGTCGAAGCGCGCGCGCGCTCACACCGCGCGGCGACCGTTTGATGTGCGTTGAATCAAATTTACCGCAAGCCCGGCAGATTCGAAGCGAAAGCGAAATGAAGAATAGCGTGCGCCCGTCGCGCGGCCTTGTTGCCTGTACTCGATTATATATATATTTATCACACGCAGAGTCGGCCCGCGGAGAATTAACGCGTGAAGAGCCCTGTATTTGATCTCCGACGCGTCACACGCATACACACGCGATGTGAAGGGACGATGACAATATCACACGTGTGTATATGGGGGGTAGCTGAACGTCGTACAGCCCCTCGTTGCACATATGTACAGAACGAGTCTCGATTCACATACTCGTTTGCGCAGCTGCAGATGGAGCTTTTCGTGAATATATAGAACGAGTATATCACGCGTCGCGCACGAGCGGGTTGCGAAAGCGCGTGTGTGCGTCGGCGCACACGTATACATGTATACCGCGCGCGCGCGAGGGGTGGCGGTGCCGAGGATAGGCTGCAGTGCTGCACACAAAGCCATCATCGCGGAGCGCGCGGTACTCGGTAGCCGTTGCGAACATATATCGCGCGGAGAGAAATTGGCTCTGTCAAGCGCGCGGCCAACTCCGTTATGCCAATAATCAGAAAAGTCCGCGCGCGGTGTGCCTATAACTCATATACTCGCTCGCCAATACGCATATATGTATAAACACATTACCCGCAGCAGCGGGAGTACATAATTTGTTGGTCGCGGTGTGTGCAGCAACATCATTTGCGCGTGACACACACACACACACACGGGGCGTCGCAAGTATATATAAGTATATACATGCAGTACACACGGGCAGAGTGAGAGAGAGAGTGCAGTGCGTGTCACGTGCCGGTGGGAAATTCGCGCAGAGAGCACGTGCGTGCGCGTGGGCCCCGCCAGGGGGCGCTGGGCTCGAGCCTCCCCTAGCCCGCGCTTACGCGGCCGCTTTGGCCAGTCGGCGCGCACGTGCCGCGCAGCCACCAGCAGCCACACGGCGATGTTGCACCGCCACCGGGCGCCGCCAGTGCCGCACTACTTTTCGCTGTAACGCGGCAGCAGTCTCGTCGTCGTCGTCGTCGTCGTCGTACGTACGCCCGGGCGCATCGTGCAGCGGCCAGCCCCGCATTCGCGTGGCCGCGCGCGACCGAGTAGCAAGTGTGGGATCGCGACAGCGCACACCGACGCAGCTTCTTCGTTTTTCTCTGCTCGCGCTGCTGCGCAGCCATGAGCAGGAACGGCAACGGGCACGTGCTCGTTTGGGAGCAGCCGGGCCTCGACGACGCGGACCGACAGCCCCAGCAGCCCCGCGGCTCAGGTACATACACTGCACCCATACAACTACCCGGCCCACGTGTATATATATACATCAGCCGCTTCGCTCGTACGTGCGTATGTCGTCCACGTATATTTATTTGAGAGCTCGCGACCCGAGTGTGTACATGCGTTAGTATGTAAGGAGGGACAGTAGTGTGCAGTGAGCGCGGGTATACCGCGGCGCGCGGCCATTGCGAGTACGTCTAACCGCGCACGACCAGCGCAACGTCCCCGTCTCTCCGCGGGGTGGCGGGCGACCGGCGGGCAGGGGGAGGGGGCCGGGGGCCTATTTTTAAAGCACTACGCGACCTCCGCGCGCGCGCGAGACAAGCTCTCTCGTGCTTCTCGCGCGCGACGATAAGCTCTCGCCCGAGCGCCGCGCGGAGTTCGGCTTCCCCCCCAAGTTCAAGTCCGCTGCTGCTGCACCGCGCAGGGGGCGAGCTCGCGCAGGTGAAAGGAGTAGTGCGCCGGCCGCTACGGGGGGGAGGAGGCTGCAACCGCTCGTGTGTATGTGTGTCAGCCGCTGGCCACGTGCTCGCCAGCCCCGCGCGCCGCTGGGAACTTTGAACCCGTCGCGCGCCGGCCGACCCGATGTACATACATATATATGCTCACCGCGAACCCGCTTGTAAACACACATGAATTGCAGGATATGTAATGACACCGGGCCTTGTGCGCGCTGTTTGCTTGCAGGGACCCTCGGCACGCGGCATGTCGTCACGTTCATGCTCTTCCTGGGCATGGCCAACGCGTACGTCATGCGCACCAACATGTCCGTCGCGATCGTCGCGATGGTCAACCACTCGGCGTTCATCACCCAGGACGAGCCGTACGTCAACGAGTGCTCGAACGAGTCGCCCAACAAGACAGAGCACGACCCGAGCAAAGACGGCGATTACCCCTGGGACACAAAGATGCAGGGCTACCTGCTCAGCAGCTTCTTCTACGGCTACGTCCTCACCCAGATACCCTTTGGCATACTGGCCAAGAGGTACGGATCAAAGTACTTCCTGGGCATTGGCATGCTCATCAACTCTGTGTTTGGCCTGCTGGTGCCTCTCTCCGCCGAGTGGGGATACTACTGGCTGATGGGTGTGCGATTCATCCAGGGTCTGGGAGAGGTAAGTACTCGCTCGCCCTCTATCTCTCTGGCTTCTCTTTCTCTTCTTCCTCTGTCTATATCTCTGTCTATCTGTCACTTTGTCTTCTTTCTCTCTATCTCTCTCCCTCTCCCTCTCTTCCTCTCTCTCTCTCACTCACTTTCTCTCTATGTTTCTGTCTCCTTTCTGTTAGCCCTGTATGTAAGAAAGAAAACGAGTACGTTGAGTCTTGAATGAGTTCAGCCACACAAGCAAAACTTGAGAGATGCGAGTGTGAACGCTTTTTTGATTGTTCGGCTGTATTTCCTCCCCCTAGGAATGGATTATCCCTATTGCAGGGTCCTATCGTGCCTTGTACGCATGCTATGCTGGCCAAGTGGATACCACCTAACGAGAGGAGCCGGATGGGTGCCTTTGTCTATGCTGGTGAGTTCTAACTACTGTGCCTGGTCCCGGCTGTATCTCAAGCTCCGACTGGGAAGTGAATCAAAGGTCATAATTGAACTATATTTTGTGTCAAGAGAAAAAGTGGGTAATGTCGAGTGAGTTTTATGAAACAATTACAAGTCTGATAACTATAATAGTTTGCACTGTTTTCTCTGTTCAGTATAGGAAACTCCAAGTACATCACATATGATCATTTGTTTAATTTCTCAAAAGCTCCAAGATTGAATGAAAATTTGATCTTGGACAGTTCATCTGCATCGATTAGAACAGAATAACTCATAATGAGCTTTTGAGTGATTCAGAATTGCTCCAAACTGGATTTTGATTCACTGTTCAAATGAGATACAACATCCAATGATTTCTTACCGCTTGTACTACTGGCTAAAGAGGAAAAATCGATTTTTCAGGAGCCCAATTTGGAACAGTGATATCCATGCCACTGAGTGGTCTACTGTCTGACTTGTCCGGGGGCTGGCCCTCGATTTTCTACGTGTTCGGTACGGTCGGCACAGTCTGGTGCATCGCTTTTCTGCTTATGGTGCACGAGGAGCCCGAGACCCACCCGAGCATCAGCGACGACGAGAAGAAGTACATCATGAGTGCACTCTGGGGCAGTGCCGGCGCATCGGTAATTTGCAAATTTTGTCGACTGCACGTCCGATTATGCGTTTATTCATTTGCCGTATAGTGAACATTGGATCAAAGTGTCATGGGACAGTGAAGTGCCGTAAAAGTTGAATCTCAGTTTCGCGAGATGCGACGCTGTTGATTCGCGATTCGCAAGCTCGATCCGTTGCGGTTAGATTAATCGTGTGGTCGTTTTGCTTTGATCAACAGTCGCCGCCAGTGCCGTGGAAGTCGATCTTCATGTCGATGCCTTTCTGGGCGATTCTTATCGCACATATGGGTCAGAACTACGGCTACGAGACCCTCATGACCGAGCTGCCAACGTTTATGAAACAAATTCTACACTTCGACATCAAATCGGTGAGTGCAGCCTTATCTCCTTTTACATTTCACATTCCTCTTTCTTTTTCTCGTGCCCGGCACGGTTTTATCGAGCCTCCGATTGGGGAATTTCATAAACAGCTACGGTGATACCGGCTCAAACCAGTATGTTATTTGAAAATTTGAAGAAAGAAAGGGAAAAACTTACCAGCGCACCCGTTATACCCATCAAAAATTGTTCTCGCGGTTAGATAACAACGTCGTTAGAATAGTTTTAGGAAATAATCGAAAAAACTACTTCGCCATCGTTATCTCGATACCCTCGATTCTGAAACATATTCATTAATATTTATGAACGTTGCGCACTTTCTCATCGTGTCTCGGGTTATTTTTTTTTTTTTTTTTTTTATTTACGCGCATACTTTGCACCGAGCCGTAACATTTATTAACAATCTGACGTTGCGTAATCGTGATGCATTTCCGGTCCGCTATACGAAACTACCTCTCTGTATCGAGCAATGCACGTGACACTCCCACTTCACGCGCGAATAATTTTTTAATGTGCAGACGAGTATCATGCTCGACGTGCGAATTTCGGTAACATCTGTTTTTATACAAATTCCAAGGATAGTTTGTTATGCCAATTTGATCAATTTGACTCGTCCATCCTTGCGCTTTATTTAATTTTGATTATGAAACATTCGAGCACACATCGCTCGTCGAGAGTCGAATGTTGGAATTCGGATGAATATTCATTCTCAAAATTTCGGAAAATCATTAGTTTTAAATGAGAAAGTCCCGTTCCCTGCACTTATTCCTCGAGTTGTTCATTTTGTATCTACGGATTGCCGTTCTACAGAATTCGGGGTGTGAAAAAAAAAGGCTAAGCAATGTTTCCATTGATTCACGTCAAACTCCTTTCTAACGTTTCTTCGCGTGCTCATGACGATGGCTATTCGTATATACAATCAGTTTTATTCTATTCTCATAATCCTTTGGTTGTATATTTTCAAATTGTCAGATTTCTTTGGAATTTTGGAGATGAGAATGTACATAGATAATGATGAAACTATCGTGAATTAATCTGCTTTGAATACAATACCTCGAATATTGTCGATACGCACAAGAAAAAATAATATACACGTTGTCAACCGGAAATTGTATACTCCATTCGATTAATACACTTCACTTCTCGGCTAAAACATAATAGTCCAGCCATATTCAGTACTCATGTATTTTTCATTTCGACCAAACCTACCTGGTTTATCTAGTTTTCTCGGACCTTTTTGTCGTATAGCAAGTTCAAATATCTTCTTAGTGGCTATATCTACGAGGGATTCAGTTTTTGCTTCGAGAATATATAATTATCGGATAAATATAGAACCGGCGATGCTAAATATAGACGAGCGGTGTTCGGTGAGAGGTTTACTATGGTATATAAAACGAAGCGGATGAAAAATACTTGCAAAGTGGGTATTTTAATGTGCACTTGCCGAGGCGGAGAGTACAAGAACCCGCGATTTGCGCGCATAGTAAAAAGAACAAATGACGTTGCTCGTGGCGGCGTGCGATGGTCGAATTGAAATTCCCGCGATGGCGAAAAACGATCACCCTTTATGCACAGCGGAATTCCCGTTTGTCGCGTACTCGTCGACAAGAAGAGTCACGCTGCATGTGCAGCTTGGGTGAAACTGGAATCGGATAGAATGTGCGAGTTAACATATACACATACAGAGTTGCTTTATCTGCCGGCCAGTGATGAGACGAACGAGTTGCGAATACCTAACTGAGGCGAGGCCCTTTTTGCCCTTGGCTGTTTGCAGAACGGTATGGTGTCGGCGCTGCCCTACCTCGCCATGTGGATATTTTCCATATTCATATCGCAAGTGGCTGACTGGATGATATCGACCAGCCGCTTCAACCACACATTGACCCGCAAGATCATCAACTCCGTGGGCCAGTTCGGACCGGCTGTCGCGCTGATCGCCGCGTCTTATACCGGCTGCGACAAGTGGCTCACCGTAGCCCTGCTCACCATCGGGGTCGGGTTCAACGGCGGTATATACTCCGGATTCAAGGTCAACCACCTAGACATATCGCCGAGGTTCGCCGGCGTGCTCATGTCCTTCACCAACTGCCTAGCCAATCTCGCCGGCCTGCTTGCCCCGATCACTGCGGGATACGTCATCTCCGGAACGGTAAGCCTCAAAGAACCGCACTCGTTGCGCGTGATTTTCTCTTCTAGCAGGCCAGCGCTTTAAACATCATGATTATCATATGGCTGAATTTGTGCAGGTCGTTTCTTTTCCACTGGTTTCATATTGCTATAAAATCGACAAATATAGATAAAGAAGTCAATATGGAGAAAAAAATTGAACAGTTATGAATTACTTCAATTGAAATTGAGCTTCTGGTACTCAACACAAATAATAATCAATGCTACAATTTTATTACAGTCGTTCTATTTCGAATGAAAATTGAAATAGCATTTTCTTCCAATACTGTTTTAAATAACTAATTTACCCCGACTTGTAAACTGTTACGTTTGGTAGTGATAAGACAGAGTAGATATGTCTTTCTTTCAACCAGCAATTTTGGAAAAATAAACAACTAGATACTTTATACCGACACACATTGGTGAAATACAGCAAACAATTTGAACCACTTGAACGGATTTTCTAAAATAATAAGATGACTGATCTCAGTAATAAATACCGCTTGCTCATTAATTTTGAAAAATTCGTGACGTCTACAATAAGTTATAGAGATTCATTCCGTTGGGCGAAAATATTTCGCTCTAGAACTCTTCTATTTTGATATCGATGCATTTCATCACAAATTTAGAAACAATTTGAGAAGTACCACGTTTTTAAAATTCAGCGTAATGCTTCTTTCTCGGGGGAAGAGTGATTTTCTAAAAAGAGGACACCCAGAGATTTTTTAAATCAATATTACGCTTCAAAGGAAGGGAAGATCCTCTTCTGAGTTCATCCTACGCAAATTTTATTTTTAATGTATGTGCGATAATACGTAAATATTCTCACAGTCCAAAGTTTTTTTTTCTTCATCGAATTATTTTGGTTGCGTGCTTGTTCACAGGGCCGGAGCTCTTAAAGAGCGGTATTCACTCTAGAGTCACCCAGTCGAAGCGAAGTTTCGCATGCTTAATGATTCTATTATTAAAATGAACAAGCGTTGAAACGTTGTCTGCCTTCCGGCTTGTTTCCTCAGCAGCTTCCCCCCTCCCCTCCTCCCACCGCCAACTGCCACAATGTCGCAGGCATATCTAAAAACAAAACTTTGTATACTCGTTTCAGCCTAGCCAAGCCAAGTGGAGGATAGTGTTTGGGCTGTCGTCGGTGGTGTACGTAGTGTGCGCGACGTTCTACGTAATCTTCGGCTCGGGCGAGCGGCAGGCTTGGGACAACCCGGACAAGGACAGCGAGATCCAGGAGAAGAGGATGAAAAAAAAGCTGGACCAACAACAAAACAATGAGCTGCGCAGCATCAAGACTATAAGCGAGACTCGCCACTGACGATAGTCTTTGTCGCGCGATGCTTCGCCGCCGCTGCCGCTGCAGGAAATGCACACGAGAGAATAGCGTCGGATTACCAGAGAAAGAGAGAGACTCGCATCTCAAAATAGTCACCGGCTATGCAACTCTTTCGGGCTGCGCGTATTACATGCTTATATATTGCTTTGTGCCTGTGAGAGCGACAAGTGCGCTCGTGCGAATATTCATTCCTCCCTTCAAATAATCACGAGCTGCCAAATTTAAATCGCGCCCAAACGCTCTCTTGTGTAATTTTTCCAATGGCATTCTCTGTGGCGCGCTCGTCGTCCATAGGTTTTTCTTTTGTATAATATATTTATAAATATTTCGTAGAAGTGTCTTCCTCAGCGAGGCGCTTTCCACTCACGCGAGTAAGAAAAGAGAAAGAGAAAATGAGAGTGAGAGAGAGAGAGAGAGAGAGAGAGAGAGAGAGAGAGAGAGAGAGAGAGAGAATTTAGTGTGTGCGTGCTTGAATCGTCTGCGCGTAATGTCTATACATCTTGTTGTGGTATAGGTGGATTATTCTTAGTGAATACATTTTTTCGCATGAGTTCCTAGAATCTTAATTTAAGCAAAATGCGTTGCATACTTAAAACCCATCATTTGCAGAGAGCTATTTAAAATGGATTGCCGCTGCCTTAACTATGAATTATTCCACAGTTATGTCAACTCTGATATTTCAGAGAAAAAATTGTGCACAACTGACATTGAGATCTTACTAAAGTGTTGTTTTATGTTGTAACTTATTACAAGTTGGTTACATAATACACGATGAAGAATTATTAAATCATTGAAAAATAGATAAGAACATGTACACGTTTTCTGAGGGATTATTCATGCTGCAACTCTTTATGATTTTCACGAACAAGATGTAAGCCGATACGCGCCAGCAAAAACAAAAAGTGCTGTACGAATGGCGGAAGTAAGTGAACGTTTTACTGTGCATCGAATGTAGGGAACGAACGACAACTAGGCAACAGTATTAGGTAGAGCGCGTAACACGTTCGCCAATCGTGGAATTAAAAAGAAAAATCTTACGGTTTTTTCATCAACTACTGCCGCTTTGTTATCTATGAGCGTCAAAATCTCGCCTCGCGCGGCATTGTTTCATAGGTTTTATATATACATTTTGTAGATATTTTATTCTTAAGATCCTGTTTAGTTGTATATCATAGTTTAGTAAATTACTATTAGATATTTATATTCTTACGTGCAAACGCAAAAATAAGAAAAATTACCATTCGATTACCCTTGCTCGTTGCTTACTGTACATGTGTGTAATGTATGTACAAAACAGAAAAAATGTAAAAATCGATTAATGTATGCGTAGTACCTCCTCACTGAATTT
Source organism: Aphelinus atriplicis (assembly GCA_020882685.1). Classification (NCBI taxonomy): domain Eukaryota; kingdom Metazoa; phylum Arthropoda; class Insecta; order Hymenoptera; family Aphelinidae; genus Aphelinus; species Aphelinus atriplicis. The sequence goes on along the minus strand of CM037075.1, from coordinate 18,958,677 downwards.
TCATAATGAATCAAATTTTTAAATTTCTATTTCTCTACTGAAGACAGTTTTATGACATTTCAAACTACATTTTCGATAGCGCTTGTTTATCGCCTTATAACAGGAAAATCTTTATCATTCATTAACAGTGTAAATAGTACATTTTTTAACACACATGTACCCAAATATTTACGCGTATACAATTTTTCACAAATATTTGCGTGCGTACAAAAAAAGATGCATTTTTTTTATAACGACAACTTTTTCGATGCGTATTTTTCATGAAACGCACATTTAAGTATCAATTTTTTAATTCGTTGGATTAGAACATTTCTTTGAAGTCTTCCAAAATTATCAAGTTTCCACTCAAATTTTATAGAATCGTGAGTTTGGTTTTTTTTAAAGGAAATTATGCGTGGAATCAAGTAATAAAAATTATGAATTGAATGAACTGCTATTAAGTAGTTCGTTCAGTAGTTCAGAAGTTCATTCATTCTTGCCAATGAAGTTCGATTCACAAATAATATTGAAATTTATGCAACAAATTTATTTTTAATTGGCACAAGAGGCTGTACAGTAAAATTGTAAAGCTTCGAACTTTAATTATTGAATGATTTGTAAATTTTGATAGAAAAAGAAAATATTAAATGACCAAATGTGAACAAAAAACAAACAAAGAATCATGAGAAAAATTTCGTAATATATACAGAAAAACAAATGTTTTTTCGGTCATTTCAAGTGCCTTTGGATATCGTCGTTTTTTCAGTTTAGTAAAGTAGATGTAAATTAATTAAAAAAAATAGTTATCTATAATTTTTTTACGGAAAGATTATACAGTTTGTCAATCTTGTCGAGGTCTGTGATTTTTGGATTGCTCATAGCAATTGCTTATATGTATGTACATTTGTAATCTATAGAAGCTTTTCAATCAGATTAGACATACTAACCGAAATGTTCTTAGTAATCAAATTTGAAAGTTAGCGTGAAGAAAAATTAATAATGTTTGAATCAAAAGATATTGAATATGGTGATTCAGAAACAGATTTTATAAATCTGTGAACTGATCAATCATTCTGATTGGCTAACAAGCTGATCAGTTTCAAAACTAAAATTGACACTCTTATATTATCAAGAAATTTGTTTTCGAGAATCGAATACTGGATAAATGAAATTAAACTCATTGTGCACGATAAAACACTATTCATTTGTACAATCCGTTCATATTTTTGTATGTGATGAATATTAATGAACAGTGTATAGTTGATTTGACAAAATGTAACAGATCAATTGCTGTAAAATTTAACTTGTATATTTTTATTATTGGAATTGCAGAAGATGTGATATAATATGATAATGCAGTTGAATAAAAGTATTCTTCATTTTGGAAGACAGAACCTCACTCTATTTATTGATGGGAAGAGTTTATGTCCAATTTTTATCATGTCAGACATTTTTTTTCTCAATCATATTTTTTCTTATTCATATGTCATTGCTGTACATCCATGCCATAGTTAAATATTCTTATAACTACTTAATCCCTATACAATAAAATCGTATAAAATTGATTACATCAAATAATTACACTTGAATTTGTGAATAATATTTTATTATCCTTTTGTGATCAACTTTCACCAATTTTAGAGCTGCTTGAATGTAATTAATACTTGTGAAAAATTCTAAAATCTTTGCAAAGAATGAATTCAAAAACGACGACCTCTCGAAGCAGACTTCGGGACCTTCATTTTCGTAATCTACAGGTCAAAAAACATGGAATCCCGAAAATTTTTATACGTGCTACGTATGCAACGCTGTTTTCTGAGACGTGATAAGTCTCGGAAAAATCGTCCGATCTTCCTGAAATTTTGCACAAATGTTAATCGTGGCGAGATGTGCTGCAAATTTAATTTTCAGCGTAATCTGTTGTTTATTTTCTTAGCAACTCTGTTGTCTACTGCATTTGGAAAATCATTGAGACATGGAAAACTCAGGGAATCCGTGATACTATGAAATAACATGGAAATCTCAGGGAATTCGTCTGAAAATTTGAATATTTTTAGAAACGTTTTTGAATGTTCAACGAATGATCTATGATATAATTGATAATAATTCGAAAAGTAGGCGAGTTTGTAATTGATAAAGATTCAGTTTAAGATGTTAAACTCTCGTCATCTACAGACAAAAATGAACTAGTAGAAAACAAAAATTATAATCTTGAGTCAGAAAAAAAAATTCATCAACAAATAAAGTTGGCTTTAGAGATAAAAATTATAGAAGATAAGAAAAAGCAAGCTACCGATCAGTATTTGTTAGAAAAATCTATGCTAGATAGTCCAATGAGTGTTACTAAAAAGAAAATAATGTATTACTTTGTGTTGACTATTGACTATTTTGTGCATAGAATTCCATCCTCATTTTATGTAGTAGATACGCTGTGTTGTTGAGGTGTTATTGTGATAACTCGCTTAGGAATGGTCCGATTGTCCTGAAATTTTGCACAAGAGTTGGTTCTGGGAATTTGATGTGTTAGCAATTTTCAACAAAATCTGCAAAACCAACAAAGTTTGTTCATTGCGTATTGACTCGAATACATCCAAAGATTTTCTGGAACAATCGTTATCTCTTTTCTCGACGAGCCAAGATCCTCAATCATCTTAAAGGTATTTTGTTGATTTGATTGATAATATTAATTTTTCGAGATAAGTCCTTATTTTCACCCCTCCGAGATACTTATTTTGCGTTCGTCCAAAATAAGTCAAAAATAAGTCTTATTCCGACAATATGCTACTCCCTAAATTTCATTTTGTTGCAAAGATTCTTAACAATGAGAGAGAGATTTATGAATATAAATGAAAAATATAAAATGTGGTTCTCTGAGTAGGTGGTGGCTTTGATAGAATTTTGGTTCAGTCCATTCTTTCAAGTTATTTCATTGCTTACGAGTCTCTTTTTCGAGGTCAAACTGAGTAGGCTTATTCAAGAAAGATTTTTCACGTATTTGGTTACAAGGTTCCGGGGACCTGAAGGAGTGCGGGAATTTTCTGATCTCCCTTTGTATATATATATATATATATATATATATATATATATATATATTTATTTATTTATAGGGTCCACTTACAATCTCTTCCGGTACAAATGCTGTTTAACAGATGTAGTTTTACGGACCAATCTCGAAGTTATTATATTATAGCCCTTCTGACCAGAGCAGTATAAGTACTGTAGATTTTTGTAGAGAGTATTAAGTTATTTTGATGGAGGAATGTTTGGATATGAGAGAAAATGTCACGGATCTGGCTAATAAAATCTCTGTTGATATACTTATAGTAACTCTACTACATCTGCTTTTGGTGAATTCTATTGATCTTTGGCTTGGTTTTGATTCCTGTCCTCCCCCCAGGTCCATTACATCAAGCTATTTGAATTTTGAATTCGACAGCGGCTAGTTGCCATTCAGTTGGTGGTTCTGATCGCTAACCAATATCAATTATTACTTATCAGTTGTTGCGATTCATGAGCGTCAACGTCCTCAACTCTCAGTATCACTTAGTATGCTGGATTCAGTTTATGTATACGGATTGATGTTGCTGATGTACACTGGACGGAATTAGGATTTTTGCTTAAAGATTCACGGTAATCTGATACATTATATACAGAGAAAGAAAAAAAAGTTCAGAATTGAACTGTTGGCAAGCTTGCTCGCCTCTATCCATCTCTCTCTTGTCGCGTACCTACTCATTCTACTGTGTAGCATTGTGTAGCATTTGACAATTTGTGGCAAAAGTGGGTGTTAACCGTTCGGTGAACGTCAATTTATGGTAAATAGTTTTCTGATTGCATTCTAAGTTTCGCCTTAATTGCTAAAGTAATGAATTTGACTCACATCCATCCCTTATATTTCATCAGATGTTGAATAAATTACTTATATACAATTGTATAACCTTAACCTATTCTCATAGTTCTTACCTGCTTTTTCGTTTATTTGATTTAACTTTTGCATTCTTCAAGCTTGATCAGTTCATTAATAAGGGTCTTTACACGAACATTCAGGTTTTTGTCTATTAAAACACCATGGATGCATTCGGAGATAATTTTGTCGACCAAGAGGTTGATCCAGCTGCAGAGTTTCTAGCAAGAGAACAAGACCAATTAGCGGGGCTTGAAGTTGAAATTCCTTCAGTAGCAGCTGGTTCACCAAATGCTGAGATTTTAGGTATTATTCAAATTTGATTTTTGTCTGGATCATGCTGTACCCATCTTTCTATTAAATAATATCTTAGGTTTTGCAGAAAACAATCTGGATGCTACAGCAAAAGCTAATAGCGATGACGGAGGAAGCTTTGAGATGATCAATGCCATTGATCAACGACCAGATGCTATCTTTAATGGTAACTTGAATTGAATTTTCAAGGATATATTGCAATTTAATTAAATGCAGATCTCCAAGATTTATATTTTCAATGAATTTTAGAAAATGCAACACCCCCACCACCTGCACCAGCCAAAGAAGAACCAGAGAAAATAAAAAAATGGAGAGAGGAACAGAAGGCTAGACTCGAGGAAAAAGGTTTTGGAATCATTCAATCATTTCATTTCAATAATTTATTTTTCTAAAAATTCACTGATCAAATCTCTTTGTTTATCAGATGCTCTAGAAGAAAAGAAAAAGGAAGAATGGAAAGAAGCTGCTAAGAAAGAATTAGAAGACTGGTATAAGCACCACGCAGAAGCTATCAGTAAGACAAAAGCGACTAACAGGTGTGTAACAATAATTTTTATAATTTCAAACAACTGTTTGAGTATGATGAAATACTGAATCATCGTTATGGTGTAATCAATCCATTGAATTAATTTGAAGAAAAAAGCAAAGTTAAACTTTTCTCGAGTTTGAATGTTAGAGTTGCAAAAATTCATTATTTCGAGTAAATTCTCATGTGGTAACTCATGCAGCCAAATGATCTTTTTATGGATGTATAAAATTCTGAAACCTATCATTTTTATTTTGCTTCTTAGGGAATCAGCCAAGTAAGTCAACACAAAATATGTCTGAGGCATGCATGTATGCTAAATATTGCAACAAAAATGCTCAATATATGCTTCACAATATTCTCGTTTCAATCTATCTTTTAGTTTAGCAGACTTTTTTTTATTTTCAACAAAATGCAACAATTTCATTTTTATTTATTAGAGCACAGCTGTGTTTTTATAATTCTTGTTACATGTTTTATATTTGAGTAAACATAGCTAGATAATAAAATAATGAGTAATTTTAGTTTAGACATAATAAATTTATGCTACAGAAATTAGAGAAATAATATTTTAGAAGTTATGATTTAAATCTAAAATTCTAAATCTTAGATTATAGATAAATCAGAATGACAAGTATTATGCAGTAATTAATCTATTATGCTTGATAGTGATGAAGCATGGATCACTATAAAGTAATGCAAACTACATTCAATTTTATTCCTTCTTTGCCTAATGATCGAAATTCAAGCTTGAAAGTCATTAACACATTCATACACATTAAATTATGAATCACTTCTTAGTAATGATTACTGTATTGTATACATGATATTCTGATTTGAAAAAATCAATAAAAAAAATTATTTAGCATTATTATTAAATCATATTCATTATGTTATAGAAGTATGTTACAGCAGAGTACTTCTTCTCAATTTTTTGACAATCTATTTATTAGTTAGTATTTCTTATGTATAAATGAACATTATCTGTCACTGCTTTTTGCATTAATTATTTACTTGGAGTGTTGATTGAAGAAGAGACTTGTTATTAGATTTAATCATTCTTTTTGATGAATTAAAGACCGTAGACTATTTAGCACAAAATCGTGAAGAAGTGCATGATTTCAATAATACGATAAAGCAAGTTGCCCCAGTAGTAATATAGAAATTACTAAAACTTGATCATCAAAAAGATTCTTAAGAGAAATTAGTTTCTTATATTGAAATTGAAGTTTTATATCAATCATAAGTATTTTTCCTTTAATTGATTGATTTCAATGTTATGAAAACATAACGAAACATAAAAACGGCAAAGTAAATTTAATCAAATCACTACCAGATATTCACTAAATATTTTTCCAGCTGGGGTTCTCAAACAACCTTAAGAATCTTGTGAGCAAGTGCTACATAGTTTTGGAATGCGTAATTCAGCATAAACAAAATAATCTTGATTATGACAAAATAACTTTTATTAATAGGAATGCCGAGAAACAATTCGTCGCGGAAGCAGATGAAATCGAGCCAGGAACAGAGTGGGAACGCATCGCTAAGCTCTGTGACTTTAATCCAAAGTCATCGAGAACATCTAAGGACGTTTCGAGGATGCGCTCTATCATTTTGCAACTAAAGCAGAATCCTCCCCCGCCTGTCAAAGCTTGATTCGTCTAACCAAAGTTATCAGTATAAACAATTCGACATATGTAAATTAAATAACTGCATTCTGCGGCAAATCATCAGTTTACTGTGCGACAGACTCTTAAGATAAATATGATACGTATATATATATTGAATTTTTAGGGATGTGTATTGATCTATGAGAGATTATATAATATTAAGGTAATAAAGATAAACTGTTTATCAAGAAATAATTTTATTTTTTTCTTCAGACATGTAAAAAAAAATTAATATTATTAAGAGTTTATAAAGTTTCAGTTCACACACAAACAATAAAATAAACTTTCTATACCTTATTGCATAGAATGAATTATCAACTTTCAACTTACGTAAGTATAAGTAGATTAAATTACATCTATTCTTTGTTCAGCTCCTCAAATACATCATATTTAAATTCTTGATATAAAATAGTACGAAAATAGACTTTCTCAATTTAAGCCAACAAGCATGAGCTTAAAAGTTAAATTTTTACATCACACTTTGTCTCTTGTAAAGCTTGGAGAATATCTTGCGCAATCTTCCCTGTTGACTTCTAATATTTCGGTAAGATTAATCAACGAGAGTCTTCAAATCTTAAGCTTCAATTGGTGAAAAGATATAGAACATTTAAGAGTGAGAAAAATCACCAGGATTGATTTAATTTTTGGCAAGATTCGAAAAGTTGAAAGATAAAAAATACTGTGTATACATTGACGAGTAACAAATGAACTCAGTCATAGTACACAGGAAGCACTTCTTTATATTTAGTAAAGTTGGATTATTTATCTGGTAAGAATAATCGTCTCTTGAATGGTAAATTTCTTGGTGACCTGCAAAGACAAAATTTCGATTTATGGTGCACGGTTCATAAGACAGAAATATAATCAATCATATTTTACCTCATACAATTGTTGACATTTTTACTAGCTAATAGCATTTCATGACGCCAACGATAAGTATGTGGGTACTTATTTACATCAATAGTTGATGGAATGGCAGTAAAGACAGCAAAGTCAATTTTAGTTGGAGTTTTTCTATAACGAATGAAAGCATATCAATTTTTAGTATTATTGACTTAAAAACAAATAAATATTCTTAGAAAAATTTTCTGAACAAACCCTTCCAAGAAAATTTCTTCATTGATACTGTCATCAGCAAGATCCATTTCATCTTCATCAGAAGATTCACTACTTTTATTATTAGTGTATACATGTAATGGAGATGAAGGAGGAGTGACAAACTCAGAATCGTCTGTAAATGAAAAAATTCGTGATTTGCTATTACCATTCTTGGTCTCTATTTGAGTTTAGAGCAATCAAATATACTCACCTTCAACTTCTTGATCTGATGATTTTTGAGATTCTAGAGCAAGACCTTGAAAGTGCTTGCAAAAGTCGTTTAAATTTATCTCATTTTTTACTTTATCCTGTAAAATATTTGAGATTAAGATATTAAAAGTTCTCAGCTAAATATAATCGTTTGAACTGTATCAAATGTTACCGTCTCAAAAAGCTTCTTAAAACTTTTTTCCAGGTCTGTAAGGTTTTCAACCTTTTCCAAAAACTGTTTCTTGAGATATTGTTCAAATTTATTTAAACCTTCAACACAACGAAGATCAACAAAGTCTTTCAAAAATGGCCAGTATTCCTTCCATGCAACTTGGTATTCTGCAGCTAGTTCTCTATTATTTATTACAAAATTAATAAGTAAATATAGAAAAATAGTTGAAATTTACTATAAAAAATTTTTCTTTACCGCCCAACTCTTTCAAGACCTTTATCGGTGTCTTGTAAGCGTAATGAAACATTCAAATTAGGGCTTCCTAAACCATTACATTCACCAGAGAAGTTGGCTTTTTTGTTTGGAGTGCCTAATGTACGAGGAGGCGTTTTCCATTTTCTCCTGAATTCAACAGCTTTTTCTTTTGACATTGGTCCTGCAAAAGCTCGCACCTCAACTTTGGGGCTGATAGGATCAACATTTATTATCTAGAACAAACAAAGATCAGTAAATCGGTTTATCATGGGATATTTCGTTCAGGAAAATGAACTCTCATATTTACAGGAGGACTAGTTGGAGAAAACAGTTCCCCTATAGTGGGCTGTAAACTATTGTCTTCTGCACGTAAAACGGGCACATAATACTGTTCTTGTAATAAAGATCGTATTTCCATTATGAGTGACAGATCCTCTGATGACTTCCTGCTACATATAATCTAGAAGAGTGAATAAAATGTTTAAAACTCTGAAGTGAATATGTAAAATATGCAATTAAGAGATAATGATAGAATAGGTAAATGAATAAAAAATCAATGAATAATTTTGACTTACTTCACCAGGTGTTTGGTGATACTTGTTGAGCGGTTTTGTTGAACACTGTGGGTACAGCAATAAAGTTCTAACGCATTCCTTCAGTCCAAATTTTGTAGCAAAATGCAATGGTGTTTCATTCAGTCCTTTGTCTGGTGTATTTAAGTAAAGGTCTTGGAGAATACTGCCTCTATCTACATAACTTCTGCTTTCACAACCGTTTCCATACAACAGTCTTACAAATTCAGGATCGCCTACTGTATCTAAAATCAATCGACACATTTCTGAGCTTTGTGTGACTTTAACAGCAATATGTAAGGCATTGTACCAAGAGCCGATCTGTAACAGAGATGATTTAATCAATTTAATAAATTTAGATTGTGAGATTTTATAAATTTATGTTCAAGTGTATTCCAAAACAAAAATTGATTTATAATCTGTCTTTATAATCGACTTATCCAGAGAAACTTAATCAAGCAGTAACAATAAATTGCACTGTGACAGGTATATATATATATATTTTTGTAACACTTAGCTAATCATCAAATATATATAACAGAGTTTCATAATCTTCATAGCGTACATAGATACAACACAGATTGGCTTTTGTCGGTTACAATTGTAACATTTCTCACAAGCAAAGTTTGTGTTTGCTAAACCAATAGATTGATTAGAATAAGCATTATACTAACATGCATTATGGTTGGCGTATCGGCACTGCTGACCAGGTATTTAGGGTTCTCCCAGATAATTTTCTTGACAGCATCGAGGTCGCCAATCTCAATGACCTTCCTGAAACTTGTGAGTGCCTGGGGCCTTGGCCCCTTGAACTTGCTTTCTTCGCCCACATTGTTGGACACGGAGTTGGCCAGTGGATTGGGCAATATGGATTCTAGGCCATTGCGCGCAAACTCTTGGGCCTCTTCGATTGTCTTGAAGCTCTTGAGGCGGCCCTTCTTGTGCTCCTTGATGACTTTGAGAGCCTCGGTCTTGTCACAGTACACGTGAAGCTGCGTATCTGTAACAAAGTGAGATTCCACGTCAGCAGGACCGGGACACACTGACAGCTATCTCGCGGCTGGACTGGCAAGTACTCACCGTTTGCATCTGCTGGGTCGTCCTCCAGAGGCACGTAAATGGCGTGGTACACCAAGCGCGGCTGCGATTCCATGATTCTTGCTCAGACTCATAATCCAAGGGTGAAAAACTTACAGCTGCAGACTCGGCCGATGCTCTCTCACTCGCGTATATAAGCACAGCAACAGCTCTCGCCTACACGCGTATGTGTATATATATATATATATACGTGTATAATAACCGCAAAAAGCAGTGTGTCGTCAGCGCGCCAAAAACATAATAAGTACAGGCTGCTGCAGCGCTCTCGTGCTCGCCGCAAGACAGAGAGAAAGAGTGACACAGAGAGAAAGAGCGAAAGATGGGATGAAGAAGCTGCCAAGCTGGGCCAACAACACGTGAGCCGTGTGACGGCGGCGCAGCAGCAGTCAAGGCTCTCGAACGTGTGTGTATATGTATATATGTATTGAAGAATGAAGAGCGACTTGCGCGGCGCGCAGGTAAGTGAGTATATCTATACGCTCCGGGAGAGATTTGTTTTTCGCTTTGGTGCGCGATCGCGACGGAGCACGTTATCTCATACGCCGCGGAACATATGTTTATTTACACGCACGAACGCGCGGGCGCGATATCTATGATGCGCACGCGTGCATGCATGTGTGTACTGTGTAACGGCCAGGAGAGGGGGCGTGTCTCTCGGCTGCTCTCTCTCGCTCGCACGCGCGCAACGACGACAGACGACCACACCATCGGCTCCGGCCAATCGGCGCGCAGCTGTCAAGCTGCCACCAATAAAATAGAATGCGCGCGCCGATTTCAAGCAGTCCGCAGTTGCAAGCTGTGCGATATGGGTTCGCGCTGCCGCCGCCGCCGCCGCATTCCCCGATAAGTTCCAACAACGTGCATTGCGTGCGTTAAGTACACATACATACACCTTTACATACGTATATATACATACACACGACGAGACATCGAGTGTCGCGCGTGAGCAGCTGGGCCGGCTAATACCTGTACATACATACGAACTGTCCGCATACATATATAGGGTTACCCCCCCGTGTGCGCGAATCATCGAGCCTCCCGCGCGCGACTGCAGGAGGAGGAGTTACGAAACTGCAGCTGCATCAGCTGCTAGCTGCACTCTCCTCCGCAGGCGCGCGGCTGCAGGAGAAGGTGGGGGCGAGGGAAGGGGGTACTTGCGTCGTCACGCAAGTAGCGCGCGTGGTGCTGTGCAGCAACTCGGTCATAACTGCACGCGCGCACTTGAAGCAACGCCACACCGCAGCCAGCCGTGGCCAGCCGGCGATCGGCTTGACATGCGTGCAAAAACGTGAGCAGCCGCGCGCATTGATATATAGTGCAGTATACACGCGTAAATACCACCCACAATTAGCGCACGCAAGATGAATCTGTCGTTCGCCGGCTGCGGCTTCCTCGGCATCTACCACGTCGGGGTGGCCACGTGCTTCAAGAAGTACGCGCCCCACCTGCTGCTGGACAAGGTGAGCGGGGCGTCCGCCGGGGCCATCGCCGCGTGCTGCCTCCTCGTCGACCTGCCCATCGGTGAGTTGATTCATATAAATAAAAACCACCGCGACACACGCACACTTTTACCTATACCGCACTTGTATATTGGATAGATGTAAACAAAGCCCGCGAGCGCCCGTATGTATATGTATAGTGTATATTGATACATATATAGGTATATTCCGGGGCTCTCGCCGGATTCGGAGCAAAAAGTGCACATAGCGCGCATATCGCGCGCGCTTGCGGCCCCGCGTCTGCGTATATAGCCGGAGAGATTTTTGTCACTCCAGGGGGAGATAATAGACGCTCTTTGTTCTTTCGAGAGTATATATGTGTGTGTATATATATATACAAGTGTACGTATGAGCATGCACATGTTGCGCGTCGGAGCATTGGTCTTGAACAAAGAGCCGCGAGCCAGGAGAGCCAATTCCGTCAACAGGCTTATCGATCACTCTCTCCCTGCTCGATAAGTCTTGCTGTATCGGCCTTACATATGTATGTACATGCTCGAGCGTTACGTATACGACGTCTTACGCATGCGACGTATCGGCCACTTGGCTTCGACCGATTTCGTGGATTATTGCGACCCGATGAATGACACACACGCGACCGCGCTCGGTCAGCCGATAACACCCGGACAATGGACTGCAATTTCGTATGCAATCCATTTCTCGGGCCCGATGTTACCTGCTCATTCGCGGAAGTACATTATGAATGAGCAAATTTTACCCGCTGGATATATGATACGTCAATCGATATCGGCCGATTTCAACGGCTCTTTTCTGGGACAACTTGACGATCGTTTGGGAATCGGTACTACAAATTTAGATGTAGATCGAAATTTCCAATGATACTTATAGTCTTGGCGTTTTCGTATTGAACATTTGAGTATGCATCGAACGTTTTCATTACAAAAGAGCCATAACTGATTGATTCACGTTGCAATTTTTCTGAGCAAACTGGGGTTGTCTGTAAGAAGAATAGAATACATACCTTAGTAGTTCGGTATCGAATATATATTGATAGAAAAGCATCAAAGTATCTCAGGTGTTGAAACACATACCATCAAAAATATTTGTTGTTAATATAACACATGATAATGTCTGTAACTTTTGTATATTTCGATTTTCCATGAAAAATGTAAGAGCACATCACAACGCATAGTAAAATGATGAACACGAGATACAGCAATGAAAAGATGGAGCCTAATGTATATAAAAATGAAATTGTAAAGTTCTCTTTCGATTCTTAATCAGAGTTTATTTTAGGGTTTCAGAAATTCCTAGAAAAATAGAAAAAATTTACTGAAGAATCTTCTAAATCCACTACTATGGTCAGACTCATGAATACAGTCATAATATGATTGTCATATTAAATATCAACGATATAGTCATTTTGAATTGAATGATATTACAATAGTTTTTAGTATTTTTAAAAAGTAAATCGCACCATTTGTTAGATAATCAAAGGAAAATAAGTTCAGTATAAAAAAAATCTTTCCTAACTCACCTTTGACCAGCCCTAATCAGTCTTACGTTTTCGTCAGGACTGATATACACATTTTATTCTTTATCTCAATCCTTTCCACTGAAGAATCCTGAAAATATTTATCATTGTACAAAATCGATTTTCCATCCTATAAAATGGCCTATCCAACAATCTAAAAAAGTGATTCAAAAAGTATTTCTAGTACAACTTCAAATCCAAGAAGGCGGTATTCTTTCACACATTGGTTGTGCTTTTTTTGGAAATCATATGTATTCTCAAATTTTTCCAATTTTTTTCCAATGATGCGTTATATCGAAAAATGGACAAGGTTCCTTAATATATTCTTTGAATGTGTTGGTTTCATTCTTTTGATCTTTTGAAAGCTTTAAATTATATTGTCAGTGTGTATGTAGAGTAAAAACTTCGGGATAAATTTTTTTGGCTTTGATATCTCATCATGATTCAATTCAGTTTCAGATATAATCATTGTATCATCCGTAAATCAGTATCCATAAGTTCGTGAGTCGGATTTATTTCAAGGCTTATTGTGTAACTTATTTTTATAGAATTGAACTTGATCTCGAAGATGATTTATTTATCCTAGATCTAATCTAAGACAACTTTTTTTAACTGAGTTGAACATTATATTATAATATACCTTAAAATTTTTTTATAACATTTATCGGCTGTCAATTTCTTGTATCAAAATAAACGATAAGGAGTTTTGTTTCTTGGAAGCCAATTAAGAATGTTCCTTGGAAGTGTCTGAATATGTTATTTTCAAATGAATTTTATCTGGATTGATGAGAATTAAAGCCACTGCTAATTGCAATCATCTTACACTACATGTTTTGTAATTTACTTTCACAATATGTGCAGAAGAGATGATGAGAAATCTTATGCGATTGGCCAAAGAAGCTAGACAGAGAACCCTTGGACCATTGAGTCCGTCTTTCAATGTCCATGAGATACTTCTGGAAAGTTTACAGAAGGTATGGGCTGAATTACAGTAACTAATGAATGATTTTTAATTCTGCTATTTTGGCTCTACTTAGTCAACACTTTCCAATTATACCAGATTTTACCAGAAGACGCTCACATTCGTGTAAGCGGAAAACTGCACATTTCACTGACCAGAGTATATGATGGGAGAAACGTTATTGTCTCACAGTTTGACTCTAGAGAAGATTTATTTCAGGTAATCATCATAAGCGCATATAAACTCTTAAGCAATCGATTTGTTTTTCATGACAAGTGTGTTTTTTATTGTAGGCATTGCTTGCCAGTTCTTTCATTCCGTTTTTCTGTGGATTTTTCCCGCCAAGGTTTCATGGTATTAGATATATGGATGGAGGATTCAGTGACAACTTGCCAACCCTCGATGAAAACACAATCACTGTCAGCCCATTTTGCGGAGAGAGTGACATTTGTCCAAGAGATTTTTCGCCTCAATTATTCCACGTAAAATATCTTCCATTCATTGGATTCATTTGATTGGTAAATCATCAATATTTTTTTAGAACCAATAATTTCTTTCCAGGTAAATGTCGCGAATACGAGTATTGAGCTTTCTAGAGAAAATATGTACAGATTCGCCAGAGTTTTATTTCCACCAAACCCAGAAGTAAGTAATAATGTCAAATAACAATACCTATCTGATCATCGACATTTTTCGAAATAATGTACTAATAACATGAATTTCATAGATGTTATCAAAAATGTGTCAACAAGGCTTTGATGATGCCTTAAGATTCCTGAATCGAAACAATTTGATAAACTGCAATCGATGCATAGCAGTGCAATCGACTTTTGTGGTTGCTGAAACTATTGAACAAAATACCCTTGAATACGATTTAGAATGTTCCGAATGTAAAGCTCATAGACAGGTAATCAAAATTATTTAGACAAAAATAATCTAAAGGTTTCTGGGGTTAATTCTAAAATGTCAATGTTCACAGGAAGCATCAGTGGCTAGTCTTCCAGAAACTGTCTTGACAATTCTTGAAGATGCCATTAATTCTGCCAATCAAGGAGTTATAAATTGGCTTTTCAAACATAAAAGTGTGAGACTATTATCTTTGTTGAGCCTGCCATATATATTACCTGCGGATGTTGCCTATGCTACTTTCACAAAGTAAGTTGAGTTAACAAAGATTAGCTTGATAAAATAATCTTTTTGAATCGATGAACTTGAGATTGGGTTACGGAAGACTGATATATGTTTTAAAAAAAATCTACTCACAAAGACTTTTTATTGTTTTTCGTCAAACTTGATTTTACGTATGAAATAGACGACAAATTTTTAATTTGAGCGATAAAAATTGAAAACAAATTTCATTTCTATTTGAATATTTTTTACGTAGCCATCGACGTCAGAAAGCTATCCAATAGAAATATTTTTTTAGAGCGTTGGGAACTTTTCCTCATAGTTTATTTTAAATTTGTTAGTTCAAAATAACTCCTTAAAAATAATATTCCACACAATGATGATTATACTTATCCATGATAAACTTTTTATAATTTGATAGAAATAATTTGTTTTTCAACAAAGGTTTGATGAAAGCTGAATGCATCATAGGTTGAATCGTGGTTTAGAAATTGTTTCTCTAATAATAGATAAATAGAGCTGAAAAGCTGAGTTTGAAAAAAATTTGCTCACGTTGATTAAATCAGCGAATAGTAGAAATATGTAATTGCTTTTACTATGATTCTAGATTCACGTGATCATTCTAGATATTTCATCTGGTGATGTCATTTTTAAAAACGCGAAATATAGAGAATCATCGTTATAAATTATGTAGTACGAACGAATCTTGATTGGTTGTTCAGTAAATATTTACCTGCTTTAAGATAATATTTCACTTATTTTGACCTTAATAAGTCCCTTACTTCAATTCATATCATAAATAACAATTCCATCAAAATAATTGAACTCACCAAAATAATTTAAACACATTTGTTAACAAACTAAAATTATAGATTATTCGAAATCAATTTCTAAAAACGAAGAGTGCATGCTTTTAAATTGAAAGTGGAATATTTATTAATATTTTTCCAACAGTTCGACTTTCATTAAATTATAGATCGGACTCATTGGATTGATGTGAGATTTATCTTGTGCTACTGATCTTGTCACTTCAATACCCCCTTAGGAGTTTTAAAGTCACAGTTTCCGCAGTAAATGATTAAAAATATTCTTATCTTGTGTTAGATAAATAGATATTTCAAGGCTGTTGTTTATTTAAAGCTAACGGTGTGAAACAGTCGTACTAATCATTTCAGAGCTGACGTAAAATACATTTGCAAGTACGATGGCTGCGTAGTTGTTTCTTGTTTGGGAAATAAATCAAACCATAAAACATTTTTTTTTTTTTACCAAAATGTCTTTACCGGTGCTGATTTTTCTGTGCAATTCAGAGGGTAATTTTCGGATGAATATTTTGTCAAATATCAATCTGATAAATTGCTTGGAAATCATTACACAATAATGTTTGGTGTTACAGAATCATAATAAATGCTCCAAAGTTACAGAAAGGGCTAATAGAAAAAAGCCGATATTTTTTGGAACAGCTTAGTCTCGTATTCCCGAAAATCAGTGTCAATTGTCAGCCTATCAAACATTATCAATGTCATTTGGACATAATGGAGTATGAAACGAGTAAGTGTGTAAGATATACTTTCAACACATCAGGTCATTGAATGTTTTTAACTCTATATGTAATTCATTTCAGATATTTACGACGTCGAATCAATTGAAAATAATACATATAAACAAAACCAAACTGACTTAGATTTCTTAGAATATAGTGACGTGTTAGTATGATTAGAATTTATTATCTACATGCTTAATCATGACAATTTTTCGTACTTACGATTCCAATCTTTTTTTATTGTGTTTAGTAAGCCACGCTCAGATTGTAAGCACTCTCCGAATTGTGTTATAAATATTTCGGACTTGGAGGCAAAAACGGATGATAGCTTCAACAACATTCTTGAAGTATGTGGGTGACAAGTAAAATGCAAAACATTATGTAATTTTCATAAATTTGTCTTACATTTGATTTTATGTTAGGTTACGATGGAAGGAGAAAATTATATAGAATATGGTTACGCCGAAAGCAGTAACCATAATATCATGAAGATATTTGACGTCACCAGCGAGAAATCACAACATCAAAAAATTATGAGGCTCGATATGGAAGAGGATTTCATGACGTCATTGAAAGTTGATAACTAAAATGAACTTGCGTGGGTGATTCAACAAGTAGGTGAGTTGAACTATTTAATTTTCTTACCTGGTAGAATTGAACAAGAACAAAAAAACCTCATATATTTCATTATTGTGATACGATGAATAAAAATGGTCATATTATAAAATCAAACAGTTGAAGATAATCGCGTTGTACGTAAAGGCGTATTTTGGGATATTTTTTAATTTTTAGAAAATATAATATAATCAAGTACTTTAGTATACGATTCTTATTCGGTCTCGGTACCCCTTATTTTGTATAGCGAATTATTATTCTTTTCTAGAGTCGCAGATGCCATCATTTTAAAGAATTTCAACCCCTCAGTCAATAAGTAAAACATGAATCAGTCAATTGATATGTTAATGAATGCTTCGGTGCAAATAGAGAGGTTCGAGCATTGATTGAAAGTACATGAAAAAAACCTAGCTTCGAATTTCAGAACCAGGACAGCAATGGTTCAAGAATAATAGCCAACATTCCTGAATCCTCGGTGACTAGAACAATATTCTTGAAAATGGATTTGTAATGATTCCGTGACTAATAAATTTTAAAGCAGAGAATCGGGAGATTTTTTGGTCATGAAATGAAGAAGTTTCAGTATTTTTTTTTTTCCAGGAACATAAGTAGTCAAGTATTTGTTTAATACCGCATTCTAAATACTGTGACAGAAAATTATTTTCACGTACATATTCGTATAGGTAGTTAGCTCATTTAATCATAAGAGTCTTTATATTTAATGAAATTATATATATTTTTTAAATAAACGCATAAAAGTAATGATAAAGTCTAAGAATGATACTTGCGGACTCGGGTTAGCGTCTCCGCTTGCAAGGGAAGCCAGCTAGGCAATGATGCTCTGATGCACTATTATTATAGCCTATTCAGTTTCACAAAGTGATGCGAATTCGTATGCAACTTGAGCTTAGAAAATGTAATATAGATGATTACCTGGACTGAAGTTCATATTTTAGTGCTAATGGTTATTAGATGAGAATAATTTATTTTTTAGAAGAAATTTATACCATATCATAAGAAAATTGTACGTAACGCTAATGTATTTGCATTAGAATTATACAGGAATAAAAAAATGTTCAATGAGAAAAGTTAAAAATCCATGTGCAATTTTTTGATAATTTCTTTTATAATGTCTCTAGTTAAATAAATATTAATGAAATTTTTACAGGGAAAACTCAAATAAAATAAGTACAATCGAAACTATTTGTTTAGTATATAAGAATCTATTTTATGTACTCCGAAAAATGAAACAAATGAAATGAAATATGCACAAAGCAAATACTTAAAGGATGATCACACGCGAAAGTTTTCCATAGAGTTCGATATGAGGGTCAACTTGTAATTTTATTGAATTATGAGCGTGTCTTTTTTCAAAATTAAACTTAAATTAGGAAAATGAAAGTTTATGATATAGATTGATAACACTCATCACAAATCAAATTGTATCAATTTATAATGTATGAAAAAGTGTTATCAGATTTTTTGAAACGTGATCCGTTTCTGATCAATAAAAACTTCAATGGAACTTGAATTGAAAAAATTTTATTTGTTCTTAATCCATCACTTTTTCGTTTATGTACATTATGTATATATGAGTGTTGATGTAAATTGAAAACCTTTCAAATCCATGATGTATAAGAGAAAAAAACAAGATAAATAAAAATGAAATATTTATTATGTTTTTAGTATAAAACAAATCTTTTATATATATATGTATATATGCAAGAAATTATCTACAATAATTCAAACCTTCTCTCGCGCACTTAACGAACGTGACTTTAACGAACGAGGCGGAAAATTTATCTTCGGTAAAACACAACATTTACCGCATGTACACGATTTTTAATCATAGCATTCTTTCATCCAACATCATTACAGAAGTTACAGTTAACGCTTATTATATCGAAGTTTCGTTTCGCAAAAATACTTTATACAAATATGTTCATTAATCGTCATGCGATTCTTAATCTCGAGGCCATGCAGTGAAACGATTTCCCTCCCTTAATTTCCTCGACTACCAAGGAGAACGTAAAGGAGGATTATGAGGAAGCTGAAGAAGTAGCGCACGTGATATTGAGCCTAGCTCATAGCACGTCATCAGCGCCAGTACTGCCCCGGGGCTGAATCTGTGGCCTGCCTGTTGTGGAGGCATTGGCGGTGGCTATAGTGGCTTTTTGTTGCGCGGCAAGGCACTGCTGCAATTGCTGAAGCTAAAAAGAAAGAAAAATTCACTAATTATTTAAGTAAAATTTACTCATTCATTGAAAATCGATCATAGATTGGGCTATTCATTTAAAATACATTGAATGTGATTATCAATTGAATCACTTTCTCCAGCTACCTACAATTTTGATTGAATTTTTTTGAAAAATTAATTTACCTGCTGCTGAGACAAACCAGCAACTGCATTGATAGCCTGCGCTTGTGTGTTACACTGTCCTAAGCTCGCAGCTGCTGCTGACCTTGCATGAAGAGATTTGGCGAGTAGAGTCTGTTTGTTGGTGGCAGTTGATATCGTCGGTTGAGAAGAGGATGCTCCTGTTTGTGTAGCCATTAACATTGGCTTCGAGGCTGCTACTTGATATTAGAAATTGGCAAACTTTAATGTAAGCATTCTATTGTTTATATGTACTGTATATACATTATATTCATAAATTTAAGACATACCCATAATTGGAGTTAAAATTTGTTGCTTGTTTCGAGATAATACAAGCTGATTTGCTGTGACTGTTTTCGACGCAGCCACCAGCTGATTCGGTAAAGTTTTGGCTTGATTAGGCTGAACTTGACGCGTTGTTTGGCCTAATCTCGACCTTTGAGATCCAACGAGTTGTATAGCTTGCCCTCCCTAAAATCAAAATTAATATTTTATGCTTGTTTGTAAATATCTAATTCGTGAAGTAACCGAAAGCAGAAACACTCTACCTGGGCAAGGGTAACGGCAGCATTATTACTACGTATGTTTTGCTGAGTTAAACCTTTCACTCCTGAAGGTATTAATTGTGCTGTAAAGACAATAAAACTTGTAAATGTTTTTGGAATAAAATACATTTTTTGGAAAGTCGGGCGCAATTATGAAGAGATTCGCTCAACTGATATAAGCTTGTATTTGTTAAAATATTGTTTGAATAGTTTTGACAATTGGAATAAGATAAAGGCATCTAAGATGAAGGAATATCAATAAGGTCTCAACAAAACTATGTCAAGATATGAATGACCAGATCAAACTATCACCAACAATTTTATTTTCATTCTATTATGGCTTTATTTTGATGTTGGTTTTCTAAGAATCGATTATTATAACATACGGTCTCAAGGTGTGTTTTACGCGCTTTATTTGCATATTACCAAATTAGAAATGAATCTCCTTTAAACATTTCAAAAGACGTTTCCAACCTATCTTTTTAATCATACTGCTCATGCGGATTTATTACAATGTAAGAGCCAACGAATTCTCGCGAAAAATTGTCACGGCAACATGGTTCATAATTTTTTTAAAAAATAGGATATTCATAGTTTGTTTTTTACTCAACTCTAAATACAAATTTATGAAAGAATGAACTGTCTAAATAAAAATTCATGAAAAATTTTAGGAATGAATGATTGGATGAAATCAATTGTTCTTCACAAACTTACCGATTGGTAACGAAAGATGAGTATTGGCAGAATTAGCTATGACTACAGCTGGAGTGGTTCCGGCTACAGCCGTCGTTACAACTGTCGCAGATACCATCTGTATACGGGTATGAAAGAATAATCATCTTCAGAATTTCATTTTGTAACGAGAATTGAAAGCCAAAAAGCTTTCGTGAAGACTTACACTGGAGACTGTGGAACAAGTATTAGTTGCAGACGAGATTGGAAGAGAAACAATAACGCCCGTCGGTGTCACAACATTACCACCTGTTGCCGCCGAAACATTCAATGACATGGTAATCGGTTGTGATAACCCAGGAAAAGAGACCTATTACAAAGAATTAAATATTAAAGGATTGGTTTATATTTTTTCCAATTAATAATTCGTAATACTATTCAGAACTAATGCAAATGATTTTAAAGCAATACCTGGACATTTTGGAGACCATTAATGGAATTCGGTAGACTAGCAAGATTAACACCATGGAGTTGATGGGCTACATTAGTGGCCTGTTGTGGACTTGGTTGTGTAGGGGGTGTCGCTGGAGGTGGACTAGTCATTGGACTCGCGGGTTGACTGCTTTGATTCGCTGTAGGCGCCGTGAGCCTTTCGAACAACGACGAAGCAGCAGTTATTCCAGGTACCGAAGTGTCCTCCGTTGGAGTGCCTATTCCAAAATTCAGTTTATTATAATGAGAATGTTTATCATTCCAAATAGTACGACCACTAATAACTCACCAGCTAACAAGGCCGATAATCCAGGCATTGATAATCCTAACGCTGAAGTAGGATCTTGAACTCGTGCAAGTCTTACCGCCGTAATGACGTTACCGTGACCTAAAACCTTCTGAGGTAGCGTTGCAGTATTCAAGATCCTCCTCTGTTGATTTTTTTGTTGCGTTAAGTTAGCCGGGCTACTGTTCAACAGGCTGAGTATTGCAGCGTTATTCGATTTCGGGGCAGCCTGAGGAACAATATTATTTATGGATGCAGCAGCAGCGGCCGCATTAGCTAAAAATAAACAATAATAATATGAGTATTATGAAGGACGATTCAAAATGGGATTTTTCAATTCCATTCAAAGTACCTGCTGCTTGCTGCTGTTGTGTGAACTGTTGCGCCGAATTCATGAGGGAGGTCGCAAGAGCGCTTATAGCTAAGTTTGTGGAATTCCTTTGCATATTCACGTCGTTGTGAGTGGTTGCATCGGTTAAATTATTCAACGTTCCTGCTTGCAACTGTGCTTGCTAACAATAAAAGAAAAACCTCTCGTATAGCAACCACTATGCAGGTTAATATTTCTCTCATGTTAACCGTAGATTGCTTACCAGAACTGGGACGTTGGAGGCGTTAGACGGAGCAACGAGGGCAGGTGCGGGTTTTTGCTGGAAGACCAGAATGCCGGGTGAACCGTTGCATGGCGCCATGTCCGGTGCGGCAGCCATCGTAACAGCACCAGCGGTAGATGCGTCGAGAGTTTGGCCAGCTAGCGGAGCCACGGCAGCAATACGCGGCGTACCGGGTTGGCAAGCCAGTGCCTGTTCGACAACATTTACCACCGCTGGCTCATTGATGCCGACAACGTTCTGAGATACGACGTCGAGGCAGTTCACCAAACTGTTTGGTTGCTGGGGCTGCTGCGCTTGAGGTATCTGTCGTGAGCTCGAAGCTGCCGCCACTGCTATCGAGTTAGCAACCTGACCAGCCAGATTCAGCTGATTCCCAGCTAGCGTGTTGAGTTGGCCTTGCGCTTGAGCTCGGGATAAAATCTACGGGGAAAATTGATGGATAACGGAAAAAATTCATTATTAAATAATACTCAATGGATTATAACAGTGATAGTGAGTTTAGGAGTGCAGGAATTAAAATTAATTATTATTTTTTAAGGGAGTATTGAAATTTAAAATTAAAAAATTTCTAGAGTGACACAAAATGAAAAGGGGTCTGAATGTGAGCTCAAAGCTCTATGTTTCATTCAAACACACAAACGTTACAAAGATGAAAGAAAGTATTCTGAATCCCACGCTTTCGAAGGTTTCTGGTGAAAGTAACAAATTCTAACCTGCTGAGCGACACGCTGTGATTGGGCTTGCTGTAACTGTTGAGCAACCAGCTGAGCCTATTGAATGAAAATTTATAAATTAAAAACAGTGACTACAATTAAAAAGTAAATGCAACATTTTTAATATTAAATAAATATTTTAAAAAGTTACCTTAACCTGATGGTGCACTCGTTGCACATTCGGTAGCTGCTGCTGCTGTTGTTGTTGCTGTTGTTGCTGCTGTTGCAGCTGTTGTTGCTGTTGTTGTTGCTGCTGCTGTTGCACTCGTTGCATGCCTGGAGTACACGTAATTCGAGGCGCCTGCCCCGGCACCACGTGTTGAATTTTAACATTTTTTCTACCTTCTTCCGTGAAGATTTCCGTGAATTGTTGAATGTAATGATTCGCTTGAGCTCTCGTGCCCAAAATAAACCTAGAGTCATTTTCATCTTTATTTAGATAACGGTCAACGATAGTTTGATGTCTCAGTAATGAAGCATAAAAAAATCAATAAGGTAGTAATCGACTACTAGAAGAGCAATGAGTTGGATTGCAAAGAAGTTTACCTGCATGATGATCCTTTCTTTTCGCCTTCTCTATAATCTATATCTACGTAAAGTTCGCCCAGGTACTCGGAGTTGGAAGGTCTTTGCAGGATAGAGAGTTTTATGTGATAAATACGGCCTTGACCCCTTTCAGTTTCTAAGATGTACTCTTCAATGAGTTGTGGAAGGCAGTCTTTCGTTTCTCGTGGTTGTTCGTACGCTTTGGCGTATCTAATTTGATAGGAAGGAAACATGTTTCATTTGAATTGCAAACCTTGTCTTTCGGTTCTTATTTTTACTAATTCTAAGTTCAAATCTAAGTTGAATTGATTATTATTTTTCGAAGACATAGAAACTTTGATATTTTCGACGAGAAATTCGATTTCGTCGTTCTTTGTTTTCCTCGTATGTAACATAGAATAACTTATTGCAACTATGTAAAAAAGAACTACATTCAAAACGTGAAAACTATTTGGTGTAATAAAGCTGATTTGAAGTGTAAAAAATGGTAGAATTTTACCAACCTTAGAACATCCACTGGAGTATTTGGAGGTAGGAGAGGAGGAGTAACTAAAGAAGGCGCAGGGCAAACCGTACTCGTAGAGTACGATGCTCCCCGTTTCGACCGTAATTTTTGCATAAGATCCTGTATTGTGAGACCTTCTGGTTGCGCTAGTTGTTCTAGTTTTCTCTTTCGATTTACAGTCACCTGTGAACATACATATGGATTATGACTTCCTGTAAGTTTATCAACTCACTCGCGCAGAAATTCACATAAATGACATTTTATTTTTACTCTCCGAGCTTAAAGTGACTTGGCAAGTGTTTAAAAATAAGGTTCTATACACGCGCGAAAAGTGATTTTTGAATCTAATTAATTTATTTTGGAAGACAAACCTGTGAGAATTTTTTGGCCTGTCGGACAAGTTGGTGGTCAGCAAACAGAGCTTTCGACTGACGCAGTCGAGTTGTTGCTAGACTAGGGATAAGGTTCGGATCGAGGCATAACGGCCCCTGCGTTGCTGCAACAATGCGTGACTCTAATATCAGTCGCTCTTCGTGGCTCCAATCCCCATCACTTGTGAGTGTCGAAACGTCCGACAGTAAGCTCTGCAATCATTAAAAAGCGTATAAAAATCACAATAAGCATCGATACTATCATCAAAATAGAAACATAAGAAGTTTGATGATTTTAGAAGATAAACAAATCTGACTACAATTACTACTAATACCGATTGTATGAAAATGTCTTCACCAGTTTGAATCAAGCTTGGGTACACAGTTATATTGTAATAATATATACTATTCTTTGATTATTTTGAAAATAGTCTGTTGACATTATTCTAGAAATGTTTTATCTTTTTCAAAAGTCTTACTTTAGTTTACTCCAAGATTAAATCTCATATTGAATTTGTACAAAATAAATTCATCTTTGCAGATTTCTATCATTATAGAGCAAAAAAGTTACAAATGTTAGTGAATCGTTCTATAGTACATTATGTTCTGCCTTGGATATCTTACTGTTTCAAATGAAAATTGATAGAATTAGATAAAAGTTATGTATCAATGATGGAAACAATTTGAATTCTGTTCCTATAGTTGTTTTCTGGTGACGTTTTATCAAAGAAAGTCATTTTATGAAAATGTACAATTTTGTCTTAGTCAATATGAGTTTGAAAGACTTTCTGATATGAAGGATTGAGGAATGATATTATATGATTCCAAGTCTTCCATTATATATCTAATAAATTGAGCATTTTGAATACTGAGTTTTATATTCAAATTAACTGATATTAAGGATTCTTCAACTCAATAACTTTTCACAATATCTAGGTTCTCAGTTATGTCTCAATGAATAGACACTTTATTTCAATATCTATATGCAAAGAGAAACAAACAAATCATCATTGATTCTTTAGGATTTTTGCAAATTGAAATATTAGCTCAATTAGCTTTATTGAACATGATTGTTTGCCTATTGCTTCTGACTTCAACATTTGCTTAGTGGATCAATGCAGAAAATATTGTAATATAATCTTTTATCAAGAATTAATATTTATACACCTGCTAGATATTTTATTTCCTTCACTATTTACATATCTCAAGTAATGCATGGCCAAGAAATATTATGCTGAATTACAAGTGAACAGAAGTTACATACCTGAGTACTGGGTTTGAGAAGAACATGATGAATTTCTGGTTTGGGATGAGGATGAACTTTCCGAAAATCTCGCACTTCGGCTATGATGCAACCCTCGTAAAACAAATGCGAATGATTCACCTCTAACTGTTCGGCCAACAACGCGGGTAGCTGGCCGTTGTCGATGCATGAGAGGAGCTCACCCTGCTCGTAACCCATCAATTGGGTTTCTGACACTAATGTGCTTTTGTCATATTGAACTCCTTTATGACTGGATAAAAATAAGAAAAGTAATATGAATTTTCAGTTTCTGCTCCATTAACAAACTGATCCATTATTTTCTCAAAGTTATGATGCAACAGTAATGAAAAATGAAATAACATAAAGTTGATGAATGGACTGCATTGGAATTACCGTACTCGTAATATTCAGAAAAAAGAATGCCATTCTGTTTCATTTCACTTGCCTATTTCCAGTTTTAAATAATAATGACATGAAATGTCCTCTACATAGATCATTCAATTTTTTTACTTATTATTTTTATCTATTGCAAGCTGTAGTCTAAATAGTTTTCAAGTATTTTATGCAACAAAAGTCTTTTTCTTTTGAATAAATATAACATCAATGAAACATTTTCATCTCAATTATAAAATTGAAAATGTTAGATGATATCAAAAATATCAATTATTGATTGACGATTCAAGTCAGATTAAAACCAACGAAATGAATCAATGATTATGGTGTATTTTTGGAACAATAATGCCAAGTCTGCTTACCTATTTCTTACACCTAACGAATAACCTTTGTTACCAGCATAAAGATTGATGATCAACGTATGTAATCCATCTTTTTGTACTAATCGGCCCAGGAGGTCGCAATCATTTTCAAGGTTGCCCTAAATTTTGAGATCCAAAACAAATTGTTTAGAAGCTAGTTGTGATTTGATCAGGTGATTGGTAATCTATTGGGGTGAAATTTACCAGAACAGAATCTGGGGTAGTTTGAGGGCCTTGCGACAGCTCCTCGAAGTAGAGCCTTGTAAGTTTTGAGTGGATGCTGTGTTTAGAGAAGGTTTGCTGTTCCTTTTTGTGGCTTATCACAGGCCTGGACAGGCTGTCGAGGGTGATGTCGAGGGTGGCTTGAGCCTGGGCCTGGGCATCTCGGGGATGCCTCGACACCTGATTTATCATCTCCTGAGAATACCAAACAAACATTAGAACTGGCACATTGGACAGCTGCAACCGAGGTGTGCAGTTGCAAAAAGTCACCTGTGCCTGCCTACAAGCGTCCTCTAAGCTAAAGGCTGGTTCGAGCATCATGGTGCGCTGGCCCGGGGTCAGCATCCAACGTCATATCTTAGAGTTTGTCGAGCACTACTCGTTCTGCAAAGGGGAGAAAAACGAAAGACTGGTCAGTTGCATGCTGCTGCCGTGAGAGTGTTGGGTCGCAACGTAAACAATGGGGGGAGACCGAGCACAACACTGGGCACGCACGCACGAGGTTATAGCTGCGGGGCTGAAACACTGGAGCAGGAGCTCGGGGGCCGCTGTTTGGCTCACCTTTGGCGAATGAGACGGTACGAGGCGGCTCGTGGGGGTCGAGCATGGGGCAGCGGGCACAAGTCGACGGAGCCAGCAGCAACAGCAGCAGCAACAGCAGCAGCAGCAGTAGCAGCAGCAGCAGCAGAGTCAGCGGAGCTCCAGGGCATAACCTCGAGGCCGGCTGGTCAGAGGCTGGCGGCGGGCCGGGCCTCGTCAGCCGCGACGAGCATCGTCCACCGGGAGGTGCGAACTGGGCGAGGACTGGCGAAGGACGATTCACGATCGGGGCACACACTGACACTGGCTCTCTCGACGGAGCACGTAACCTACAAGCGCGCGGCGGCGGCTGCGGCGGCGGCGGCGGCGCGAGCGCAAACAACACACACTCGGCCACGCACAGGCTGACTGGCGCAGCCAGGGGTTTGGGGCCGCGCGCGCGAGAAGAGCGGACCAGAGCCAACCAGAGCTATGAGGACGGACACACGCACGCACCGCGCGAGAGAGCTGCGGAGCCCCCCCGTGTGCAGCGGTGTCGGCCTGGCTGCAGGCGCGCACTCGCGCGCGCACCACAGATCCTCAATTTTCACTTTTCACTTTTCGTGCGCGCTCTGTGCTCTGCAGCTGATGCGTAAGCGCGCGCGAGAGAGCTATACTACTCTCTGGTGGCACCGCGCGCGCGCTCTATGTATGTGTATACGTACAAAATAGAGAAGGTCGAGCTCTGGCGGAGCTCTCCGCGTGCAGCCGATCTTTTTTGCCAGCTGCAATAAGTATATATCTTACTGTGCACTGCACTCGAGCCGCTCTCGCGAGCGAGCGCGCGCGCGCTTGACTGTGCGCCGAGAGAGAAATTCGCTGCCCCTCCAGGCGCGTACTCCACTGGGACAGGAGCCCCGCCGCTGCTGCGGCTGCTGTATACCTATCTTAGGTTATATATGCATATACATATATAGGTACCAGTACCACTATAACTACACTAGCTCGTCGAGGACGTCGAGTCAGCGGCCCGCAGAGAGCCGTGCGCGCGCGCTATCTTGCTCCACTGGGTATATCTTACTCCTGCAGCGGCCACTCGCCCTGCCTCTTATCACTCGTCCTTTCTATGATATAACTATATACTTAGTACAGAACATATATATATTGGGAAATATATATTTGCTCCCGCGCGTTCTTATGTTTTTCTTTTCAAGCTTCTCATACCGGGCGTTATGTGTTATTGACAAAGGGACAAAACTGCAGCTGCAGGCGTTCGCTGATATGTATGTATATGTGCGCGTGACTGCAAGCTGCAGCCGCACCGCGCGACTGACTATGCAACGACGCTTTCAAAGTTTCAACTCGCATACCCCGCACCTGTAGAGTCTCCAAAATCATCCCCCGCTCGTCTATATATAAAATGATGGATCTTACTTACATGCCGCATCTATCAGGAGGCGCATCAGCGCTGATGTTTTTCACCATATTCGAGACATTCGCGTAAATTTTTATATTACCTGCGCGCTTTGATGGATATATACGCTACGACGATTTTTGCGCCGATACATATTTCGACCCGTACTCGGGGGGGCTAGGCCTACCGCACGGCAGCATATTTTTCTCATACACCTAATCATATAGGCTCGTGGTGATCGAGAGAGTCATCATATATATTAACAATGGATATTTGCTTCTTATATATGATATATATTAATACGATGGAATATTTAATGAATATATCATTTCGGCCATGAATATTCGTGAGGAAAACTTCAATTATATCTTCTTCCGTTCCATTTCATTTCAATATTGTTTGTCATCGTGTAAATCAAGGAAAAATTTTAATTGTAGTCATGAAAAAAAATGATCAATATAGCATTTGATTTGAACGTTGTCTCTTCGATGCGGAATTCGAATCCTATTTTTCATTGCGAATCGGATTTTCAAAATAATTCATCGATTTTTAATCTTGGTTTGGATGCTAATATTATTATGGAAGAATAACATTGATCCTGCTCACGAATAAGATTACTCATAAATTAATTTTATAATTCAAGTTAATGATCGGTCAAAACTATATATATATATTCGGTGAATACCCCGGATCTCAAGCGCAAATAACGAGTTGGTATTGAATAAACTGGTATCTTATAGAACTTCATATTGCTCTCTCTAAATTTCATACAGTGAAAATCTGATTGTAAGTTTCAGTGAAATGTTTATCACTGTACTAATACTGGAATTGTTCACTGCAATACAATAAATTACAAACTATGTATATAACTGTAACTTACAGTTTCTCATTATCGTGCAAACTTTTCATTGTAATACAGTGAGCGATATTTGACTGAAGCTTACGGTGAATATTCACTGTCGTACACAGTGAGATTTCACCGTAAGGGATTTAGCGAGCCACTCATCAGTGAATCTTCTTGTAGAGTAGACGTTCCCCAGAATTTAGACCACTCAGAATGAATATATGTAAATACTTTTTTCTCTTGACTGATGAAGTTTGTAAAAATCTTGAACTTTTGATCTGGAAGCTCCACAAGCTTGACGATTAAAATTCATATACGTAAACTATATAGAACATAGAGAAAATACTCCAGCATCCATAAATTTGTCAATTATTGACTTTGATCTCATTTTATTTCTTACAAAATTTAATCGATCCTCCTTATTCATAAGGACGTATCTCGGGAGTCAGAATAATAAGGATGTATCTCACGGGACGTCGGAGAATCGCGAAGTAAGGAAGTATCTCAGCGGTATAAAATTACTTTGTTGAAATTTAAAAAACTTGAAACTGTTCAAAATCAATGTTCTTTCTTGAGTGAAAAATAATAATGGTGCTGGCGCGAAATACTTTTTTCAATATAGTCAACATACAAAGCAGGCGCGACTCTTGCCCGGTAAGCCCTCGAGAGAACTCGTACGTAGATAATATACGTAAGTAAGACACACGGGTTGTGAATTGATTGGAAGACACGACTAATTTACTCAGCAGCATCTGTTGATTCTGCGTACTCACAATCGATCTCAAGCTGGGAGTCGCAGCTCAACACAAAGCTTCTCTCATGAAAAACCAATTCAAATCGCTAATTTTCAACCAGTGAGTCGATATTGATTCGCGATTCTCCGATATGCGCTCACGCGAGATACGATCTTACTTTGCGCTCCTCCAAGATACGTCCTTACTTTGCGCTTTTCCGAGATACGACCTTACTTTACGCTCGCGCGAGATACGTCTTTATTTCGCGACTCTCCGAGATACGTCCTTATGAATCATAAGAAGGATCGATATGTATACTATTGTAAATTCAAGAAATAACGTTTTTCAACTGGAAGCACTATCTATTATTATTACCTCACAAGGAGAGGACGGTACGTTCGGGTGTCCAGACATGATGAAACTTTGGGAGACGGTCCATAAGTAGTCCAATAGCTCATATCTACAGCCGCGCAGTCCAACGTTTCGTTTTCCTAAAGAAATTCACGAATCATCATTGGCTTTAGGCATACTCAGAGTATCTCTATATCTATGGATTTCAAAATAAACTGATAATGTATATGTATAAAATTAAGAATTCTTTATTGAAACTTCGGGAAAACGATACGTTGGACTGCGTGGCTGCAGAGATAAGCTATTAGGCTACTCGTGAACCATTTCACAAAGTTTTAACGTGATTGGACACCCGCAGGTAGTGTGTCCTCTCCTTATCAGTGAGAGGCCTGCAACATTTCACATTTTTATTATAATTTAGAATAAAAACGTATGATCAAAAATATGTATCACTGGACGTTGAACTTTGCTGAAGGTCTTTTCCTTTTTTAGGGAAAGCTCTTCAAGGTCAGAGTACACGTATGCCACGCGAGTTGACCTGAATCAATAGACAGTTAAGGATCTGCGTGAATTTCTTTGAGGTCAGACTCTCACTCCATTTTTGTAATGAATGATTGTGATATAAGGTTAAAAATTTTATTAGAATTAGATAAAATATTACAAATTTTAATTTTGTTTTTCGCATTCGGCAAGCAAACACTTTTAGAATCATATTATAATTAAACAAAAAATAACCGCTACTAACTAACATCGAGCATTTACGAGGAATCATAAGAAATTTCCCAAAAGCATCTTAGCAACAATTACTAGGGAAATGAACAATGGATTTTGCTGAAACTGATTCACCTGTGTCCAGCAAATTTCAGAAAGATGGGACGATTTTTTCGCGACTCATAGCGTACATTTTTGGTGATTCATGTTTTTCGTAAAAAGAGGGTGCCGGAGTCTGATTCGGGAGGTCGATTTTTGCCCCGTCACAAAGTTTTCTCTTTGAAAAAGCAATTGAAATTTCATCAAGGCGAAATACAGCTGGAGCAAAAAAAGAGTACTTGGGTATTCGGAACTCTTAGTATTTCTATCAGATTAAAAACAAAACAGGCTTTAAAAGTGAGCTGAAGTATTCAACGTGATCTCCAAGATTCCTCTGGAATTTAGTTATGGAATTTAACATGAATTTTCATGTTTATGTTATGAAATAATATGTCATTATATTCTCCCTGAATTAGGTGGGTAAAAAGACCCGTTTGAGGAAAATTATACGGAGTAAGACAGGAATTGGCCGTTTTATTCGCGAAATTAGTATATAAGTTTGTGGTTCTATCTTTATGGTTTGAGAAAAATGTTAACGTGGTTTTAACGCGTAAAAAATTACTCTTGGATCGTGTAAAGTACGTCGGTTACTTCGATTTAATGTCTCGACATATTTTGCTTTCTCAAAGAGAATTAAAGCTTTGTGATGGGGAAAAAATCATGCCCTCGACGGAATCAAACTTTGGGACCTCGATTTTCGTAAGCTACGGGTCGAAAAACATGAAATCCCAAAAATGTCTGCGTATACGTAACGCTGTTTTTTAGAACGCGATAACTCTCGAATGAATCGTTCGATCTCCCTAAAATTTTGCATACAGGGTATAGTGGCAAAAGATATAGCTCGAGTGCCATTTTTAGTAAAATTCGTTGTTTATTTTCTTAGCAACTATTGCAAGGTGTTTTCATAATTATATTCTATGCAAAGAATTCGTTATAATTCCTTGTGAATACTCGTTGGGGCCCGAATGCTCATAGAATCGACGAAAACCAACGAGATGTTTCCCGTAGCAACCGTTGTTAATATCTCTAGCAACCGTTGCTACGGGAAGGGGGAAATCAGTTCGAGGTCCATTTGTCGATGGCAAAATGAGAAATGAAAACTTGGTTTATCTGTAGAAACCGTTATTTACGTCTTTAGCGACCGCTGCTAGGGCTTCCTATCAATCATTACTACGGAGCTATATACGGTTAATTAGTTCAAGGCTCATCTGTCGATAGCGGAAGACATCTCTCATTGGAACTATTTTTTTTCCACACAAAATTTATTTGAAAAAGCATACTGATAATGTCTTTAGCAGCGGTTTTTTTGTTGATTTAGATGTCGATAGAATTATATAGCTGGAAACCTTTCAAATTTTGCAGAAAAAAAATCGAATACAATGGGTATAGGAACCTTTTGCAATTTATCAATGCGTTAATAGACAGTAAATGAATCGTGGATTGCTAATCTGGCTCGACGCGTTCCCTGGGCCGTATTACCGACGACTATCTTATATCAAGATCCTTCACGGGAATTCGTCATGTCGTAACTCTCATTATTTTTTGAATGAATCATTTCGGTTTTGTTTTGTCAACCATGAATGTTTTACTAATTTTCTTGGATTTATGAGGAAAAAAGAGATCAGACATAATAAAACCTGATGAAAAATGAAAAGGATCTGAGTATCGAAATAGACTTTATTTCGATGTGTCTTACGAAGAAAGATAAATATCGCAAAATATTCTAATGGTTATCAATTTTGGAGGTCAGTTGGGACTTACATTTTTAAAAAATAATAATGCAAAAAATAAATTTTTCTTTATTCAATTTATTTTTGATCAAGAAAATAGATTCAAACTGCTTAATTGTTAAGGATCTCTATACTCATAATAGGATACTCATAAATTACAAATTCAATTGAAAATAGTCAATAATTATATCTGAATATTTGGTTTATGTGGAACTAAATCTATACTTGAATGAGGAATAAGGGTGTCTTCAGATAAAGTATAATATGAGATGGTTTATAGTTTTAAAATTTATTGTGACCTCGGAATCTACAAAAGTATACAGTAGCATAGATTTTCAAAGCACGCTGACTATTGTACACAACTAATAATCTTCAGAATAACATAAATAAATATAAGTTCAGAAATAATCATCACTTTCTAGTGAAATAAAATTTTTATATAAAAAATTGCCCAATCGTTAAAGCATCTAAGATTATACGTATATACTTTGAATAAATATTCAAATAATAATAATAATAATAATTATAATAATAATATAATAATAAACATATGTATACATCGTCGTTTAGTAGTATCGATAAAGTTTTATTGTTATTTGTTCGAAAAATATTCTGTAGAAAAATTAACTTTTAATGTATTTTCATTTGATTACAGGAAAATCTGGCATTTTCGTAATAAAAGTTAAAATCAATCAATGACTATGAAATGCTCATATTTTATCAGCTAACCAACAACAAGTTTTTTTTTTGTGTTCAAAAAGTATTCACAACAGCTTTGAAACATGATATAAGAGTCGAATGAATATGAGTTGATACCTTATTTCTAGTTGTTAACAATAATTTTGATTTGTAATGATGCGCATTTCTATCTACAATTTCAACTAATAAATGTTTCCTAACATCCAAGTAAGCCTATAAAGATATTAGGAAATATAAATTAGAGCGTGTAATATCTCGCAAGAGATTGTTTAATTACATCTATCATAATGATCATAATAATTTTTACATAATTAATGATCTCGCAACTAGACTACTCGGTTAAGAATGTATCAACAAAGTCATGTAAAAAGATTAACAATCGAGTGCTAGAATTGGTATGAACGCCGAAAACAATGTCAAATTAAGATGTCTCATACTCTTTATAGTTTTGGCAAGAGCTTCAGATGTTCATGTTGATTTTTGCTCTCTTTATTTCAGAGATGTACAGACAATAAAGTATTCATTTCTTGCCTTATTATTTACTGTAGACTTAAAATTCGTTGCTGCCAGAAAGAAACCATCATTGGTAAAGGAACTTCATTTACAGTTTGTGCCTAACCAAACTGCAAGAGAAAAGCTAATTACATATAGCTACAGAATAAATCCTCAACTACCGACTTATATGTGACAACCAAATATTTTTCAAATTTTAAACTGTATAAGAGTTCAAGTCTGAGGACATATTCAGTTGACATTAAAACCCGGGAAAACAAAATGAAAAAATGAGTATAAACATTCCTTGTCGATACTTAGCAAAAACAATTGCTAAAATATCATCTTCAAATTTCGTACAAGGGCTGTAAGGAACCATTTTCTTAACGTGAAAACACGTGAAAAGATCGATGTGAAACTATAATTTGCTAAACAATCATTTTCAAGCGAAATTTTGAAATGGTACAGAGCATTCTGTGAAAATTAAAATACAATTACTTTGAACGAAATGAAGTCGCTCCAACAAAAAAAAAAACCGTTGTGGGGATTGATTCTCAGACAAAACGAATATTTTCAATTTATTTTACATATTGTGAATATTCGAAGATAGTCAAGGGTAGTTTGAAGAAAAAACGTACATTATAGCAATTATATTAAAAATAGGACAAATAGTTGAATTTTACATTTTTACAATGGTTTAGGCAATTAATGGTTGGCTAATTTGCAAATACGACTGTTCATAAAAAATTCTTTATAGAATATATTTATCACAAGTGTAATATCTAGATTGTTAAAATAAAAATACATTATTTAATTCAACTATCTCCAACCAATTTATGTCTCGCACTTGCTAGTTTCTCGATACTTACTGCTTGTATATTACCCAAACTAGAATTATCGAGGAGAGTTTTCAAATTTTGTTTTTCATTTAAATTTACCATACTACAACTTTTGTCTTTAGAGGGCAATAAAACTGACTTTTGAAATAAAGAAAGTAATGGCAGTTCTCTGGCTTTAGATGTTGAACAGTCTGATTCTGAGTTACTTTTTGCTTCATCAATTTTTCTGTTTAGTTCATGAATCGAAGAATTCGTGAAAGTCGAAGAAGACAATGACTTAGTCTTTACTGGTGTAGAATCTAAGCTATGAGTTTTAGTTTTAGATGTACTTTGTTCTTGATTATCCCCAAGACATAGTTGAGAAGGTCTTATTTGAGATTCTTCTTGCATTAAACTATTACATTTATCATGCATTTGACACAACTTGTGAGTATTGTTCTTTTTTCCCGAAGAATTATTTTGATTTTCAATTTTACTCGCTTCAATTTTCGATTGTACTTTTATTATGCCACTCTTGTCAATTTCATCAACAATTGGTTCCTTTTCATTCGAGCTTAGCTTATTTTGACTCTCAGCAGGATTTTTATGTTCCTCAGATTCAGTTTGAGAATCTGAAAGCTTGAACTTTCCAAATGAAAAAGTTCCCTTGTTAACTGGACTGTTGCTCAGAGATTTTGAAATGCTATTTTTAAAAGCTAACTTTGATCGATTTATTATAGAATTGATAGGACTCTGTGTTAAGGACTGCCAACCTTGATAAAAGTCATCTAATTGCTTTCGTCTATCGCTTCTGCTGTCTTTTAGAACGTTTTCATTAGTTACCAGATTTTCATTATCTTCATTTTTATATACTACTTCAGCAGTCTTGGGATCGCAGTTATTTACACTACTAGTTTTATCACTTTCAAAAACTTTGAATGGTATGTGATTCAACTTCTCTACGCTGGCTTGTAGTTCCAATTCCCATTGATTAGAAGTCGATTCACTGCCATCTACAGATCTTGCGCTCAAGTGATCAACTCTCAGTCTCAGTTCTTTCACATCCTATAAAAAAAAAATTCTCAAATGATTATTTGATTGACATCAATAAATTTTATCTCAAATAAAAGAAATTCTATTTGATTATTTATGAATTTCATAAATAATTTAAAACATAGTTTCTATCCATAGAGTTTCATGTATGATGGTTAATTGATAGTCAGAATTGAAGATTGAAGATTGAATTACGTAACTTGATGATTCACTCACCTCAAAATCTTGACTCCTATCATCCAAGTCTTGCTCACTACTCGCTATTGAATTTACCCTGCTTATTCTAACTCTATTCAACTCTTCTTGATAATCTAAACTCTCTTCTGGGGTGACAAGCTCTGCTCCCACACCTGGTTCTCGTGGTCCATTCACTACAATATCAATAATTATAAGTTACAAAACTATTATATTGTTAGATTTGCAAAGAATTTTTGGTAGTAATATCTAACCATAATCTCTTCTCTTTTCATGTATTTGATTGCTAATCTCTTCCAAGGCACGAAGACTCGCAGCATAAGAACACTTAGCATCTTTAACCGCTTTCTTCAAACAATCCACAACTTCTTTTTGTATAGCCAACTGTTGATCACAATGAGCTTTCATTTCGAAATATGGCTGTGCCTTATTTATAGATCGACGATATTTTTCTTCTAATTGCTGTACTTTCTTTTCGGCCTCATGAAATAGTACTGTTCTTTTATGATGTTCTCGAGCACATTCCGCTTTTTGGTTTTCAGCTTCCATCACCTGCATCAGAATAAATAATTTCAAATAGAAAAACATTCATATATATCTATTGTATCAATAATATTTTTGAGAAATAAATTCAAGAATTTAGGGAGCACCAATCCAAGATCATTATTTGAAGAGATTCAACAATATTACAGAATCTTTAGAATCCTTGATCTTCCTTGATTGTTCAAAAATTGTTCAAAATCTAATTTTGAACATAAATTCTGTTGAACCCTCAAATAGTAGCTCTACTGACACTAACAGCAAAGTAATTTTTTAATACCGAGACATTTTTCCGATATCTACTTCGATGAGGCAAGCAAAAGTTAGCTGGTAAAACTTTGCTTCGTTTGAATCTCAAGTGAAATCAACAATATAGTTCATCAAGTTGAAACTATACAATACACTTAAAATTTTTAAATATTCAATTAAAATTATTTAGTAACATCAATCAAGTTTCGATGAATTGTCACCCTCCTTTCGAAATACAAAATATTTCCTTAGTGACAAAATTTACCTTCTGTGTTGCATGATTCAACATATCTTGCCATGCCTGATCGAAATTCCATTCGTGCTGATGTGACATAAAACGAGACTCTGCTAATGTGACAGTTTCTTTTGCTGCTGCATGCACGACATTGGCTCTTTGGTAGAGTTGAGCTTGTTGCTGACATTTTAACTAAAAAGAATGCATAAGATTAATTTATTCAAACAACCAAGGTTTTCTTCATCATATTAATATTGCGTCAAGTAATACATCTCACCCTAGCTTGATGTGCTACTTCACAAGCTTCGAAATAAATCCTTGCTCTTTCTATGCAACTGCTACCCAATTTATTCATCAACACCTTCAAGCGACTAGTAGACTCGGAGAGTAACTGACCATAGGCAGTGTTAGCTTCCTATTATCATATTATCATATTACAACAAGGTTGTAGTACATTTATCATTGTTATGTAAAAATTCAAAATATGTCAATCATGAGAGTTAAATGCACTCAACTTACATCTAGCTCAATTTCAAGCTTGTTTATATCATCTGTTGCGTTGTTTAGGTTTTCCAACTCGATCTGCAAAGTCAAGATTGGATTTTCCAATGAATTAATAGTGAAATCAATGACACCTCTGCCGTACCTGGGATTATGCAGATAAGAACAAAAAGAAATGACTCAATAAGTTTGAATTCTAGTGTGAAGTATAGTCACGACATATGTAAGCACACAATGCAACTAAATACACCGCATTCGCGCATTAATGACTAACGCAAATCAAAACAACTTGCGTTTCGATTCCTCATATTGTTGAAAAATATCGTGAACTTCCATCTCGCTCTTGCATGGCTCATACAAACAATAACAAAGTTTGCCAGGCGTTAGAAACGAGCGAATCCAAAATTAGCACACAATAAGCACGTAATTATATCTGCATTCACAATCGAGTCGATCTAATCTCGCGGTATATACGTGCGCGCGAATCCATAAGTGTATAATGTACACCTATGGCAGTGAACAACAGTGAAATGGAAAGTAGAACGAGCCAAGTACCTGGTGATATCAAACACTCAAATCAAAGGTTTGCGAACGTCACCTCCGAGAGGGAAAGATAGAAAGAGAGAGAGAGAGTTGGAGCGTACCTGAATACGGGGATCGAGGGGCCCATCGACGTCGTCCACGATGTTCATACTTCTTGCGAGCCGACATGTAATCTCGGCCTGGCGAATTGGCTAAACTCGGCTGCAGCAGGGGCCAACTGTCGACGACGACGACAACGACGACGACATCGCGTATATATATATACCGACTGTCCGCAGTCGAGCGGCTCACGGGAAACGCACTTGCGCCCGAGGATGAGCCGACTCCATTTTGACGTTGGCTCGAGAGAGTCGAGCCTCAAAGACTGTGGGAGTGCTCCGCTGCAGCGCTCGGGTACAATAACACAACACACAACGCACGCGCACACATGACACACTAACGGCCGCCCCACTGCTCGCGCTCGGGCCTATAGATATATTAGATGTATGACCACCCCTCCCCACCCCATTTCATTGGACCCCCAGCTGTAGTTGTTTTGTTAAAAGGAATTTGTGCGATTTAAATTGTAAGACCAACGAAAGAATATTGAAAATAAAGTAAATGTATGTTTTTTTTTTCCAAAATTCCCTCATTCAAAACCATCCGTTGATTTATTGCGAATGGCAAAGAGATATTCCTGCAAACCAGATCTCTAACTATTGTTAGATTTATCATTGAAACGTGACTACTCGAGTTACCAATTCCGTTATTGAATAGAAAATAAAATTAATATGAAAATTAAATAACTTACTCTGTGTAATAAAGATCGCATGAGAAATCACCTGAGGAATCAGGTGATTTCTCAGGTGATTTTTTGCAGTAGGGTCTCTAAATTAAAAATAGTTGAAAACTACTATTCATTGGTAAAGATGCAAAAATCATGAATGATATTCAGCAGTGATTGGTTTAATTCTCTCTTATGAAAACTAGTCCTGTTTTTTTCAATAACTAACAGTTGAATTTTATTGAAAATTAAGTTAATCAAACCACGATTTCGAATATCGGATTTTATTATTGTTACCAAAGAAAAAAACGACTATTTAGAATAGTTGGAAATTACTATTTTATTTGATAATGACCCCTACTACTTGAATATTCATTCACAATCTCATATACATATAATTTTTTTTATTGAACTGAGGCATGATATAATATATATGCCTGTTCAAAATATTGATATAGAATTGTAAGAAAAATATTTTAATAAATAAAAAATACTATATATTATTAAGTTATATTCCATTTATTGAGAATTCGATGCTATGTCGATATTGTAAATGTAATGTAAAGATAGATCTGGAGTGCCTTCCAGAGAATGTGTCCGATCTCGAGCTCTCGGGATAATTAAACTGTTCGCCCTGTGCCATCGACCTGTGCCCTGTGCCTCGCACTTATACCTCGGTCCATATGGACGCCAGTCGTTATCGATGTTATGTTGATTCAAAATTGAAATATTTAACATCAGGGTCCAGAAAAAATGTCATAATAATCTGATAGTTTATTAATCTTTTATATCTTTTATACTATCTACTACCTCTATAACTGTATTTTATGTGCTCATAATTATAAAATATATAGTTACAATATTACTTATTTGCATATTTATTTATAGTCGCATTCTCGGAAATACACCAGAATACCGGGAATATATATACATACATGCATATTATATGGTGTACTCAAATATGTAATAGGTACTCTCAATACTCATAGATACATCTCATTTAACAGCTCAGTCTGCAGTCCTGCACCTGGCTCAGTTTGCGGCCGGCAGCCAGCAGTGAAGGCGAGAGTGGTTACTTTGAAAACGCTAGCACGTGGTTATTTATTAATAAAACTTGATCTCCTGCTTTTACGAAATGGCTTTCACCGAATTGAGATTGTTCGAACAACGAGCTTCTGTTGCGGTAAGATTCATACGTCGTTTGCATTCACGGGAAATGATCAATTTAACGTAAAATATGTGGGGTTACTCACTGCCGAAACATTTAGGTTATGCGGCTGACGTGTTATCGCAATAATTCTAATGATTTGTTTTTTAATTACACCAGGAAGAAGAGATTGATCATTTGAAGAAAGAAATAGTAT
The DNA here is from genome assembly GCA_020882685.1 of Aphelinus atriplicis. Taxonomy (NCBI): domain Eukaryota; kingdom Metazoa; phylum Arthropoda; class Insecta; order Hymenoptera; family Aphelinidae; genus Aphelinus; species Aphelinus atriplicis. Next base: position 18,918,421 of record CM037075.1, on the reverse strand, counting down.
CCCTGAAACAACTCATAACCAATGGTGACTTTAAGATAAGTGATGAAGAGACTGCTAGTAAAACTGAATTGGAAGAACTACAAAAAGAAAACCACAAGCTCAAGACAAGAATCAATGTTCTGTTGAGAGTAAGATCACTAAATTCACTAATTTTTTGTTTTTCTCTGACTATTTGTTAAAGAGATCTATTAGTCTACATCTTAGCAATAGGAAATATTTTATTTGTAGACCTTCCAAGAACGCAAAGCCCAACGTACTGCTCTTGCCACTGATTTATCAAATACTAGCAATATGATCAGTATATATGAGACCCTGTATGTCTTGTTTGAGAAAGCCATCGATGATGCATATCCAGATTTGACTGATCCTCCAGTTGTTATATCAATGAGTAACAATCCAAAATTTGGTGATTATCAGTGCAACAGTGCCCTACCAATTTGTAAATTACTTTCAATATCATCTCAAGGTAATTGATTGGATCGAAATTCAGTTTTTCTAATATCTCAAAAAATCTAACATTTGTGTTGATAATTAAAATTTTTCCCTAGGAAAACATAAAACTTCACCTAAAAGTATCGCTGAACAAATAATGGCAAAAGTAAGCAGTTCGCCCTTAATCGATAAACTAGAAGTTGCAAATGCAGGATTTATTAACATCTTTATAAAACGTGATTTTGGTCAACTTACACTTAAAAATTTATTAGAAAATGGCAAAGTTCCTCCTCCTCCTGTTTTCAAAAAAAAAAGAGTTATTGTAGACTTTTCTAGTCCAAATGTTGCAAAAGAAATGCATGTTGGCCACTTGCGTTCTACAATCATTGGAGAAAGTATAAGTCGTTTATTAGAATTTTTAGGACATGATGTTTTAAGATTAAATCATATTGGAGATTGGGGAACCCAATTTGGAATGTTGATTGCTCATCTTGAAGATAAATTCCCAAATTATGCTACAGAATCTCCACCCATTTCTGATCTACAGGCAAGTATCAGTGCACTTCTGAAGATATACTTCTTCATGAATTCATTAGAAATATCCAATGACATACTCATGTTTTTTTATTAGGCCTTCTATAAAGAGTCAAAAATTCGGTTTGACAATGATGAAGAATTCAAAAAAAGAGCTTATCAGAATGTCGTCAAGTTACAAAGTCATGATCCTAATATCATCCAAGCTTGGAAATTAATATGTGATGTATCAAGAAGAGGTATGAAAAATAGGATATTTGAAATGATAATTTTACTGTATAAAATTATGATTTATTTTATTCAATATTTCGTTGTTTTGATTGTAGAGTTTCAAAGCATTTATGATCGTTTGGATATAAAATTAGTTGAAAGGGGTGAATCATTTTATCAAAAATATATGGAAGAAATAGTAAAATTTTTGGAAGAAAAAAATTTTCTTGAAGAGGATGAGGGTCGTAAGATTATGTGGGGTGAAACAAAAGATTCGATCCCTCTGACAATTATTAAAAGGGATGGAGGTTTTACTTACGATACTTCAGATATGGCTGCAATTAAGCATCGTGTCACAGAAGAAAAAGCTGAGTGGGTTAGTTGAAAGATTTTATTTGAAAAACTTGTATTGAACATAATATTTAATCAAGAATTTTGTGTACAGGTAATATATGTTACTGATGCAGGTCAAGCAACTCATTTTCAAGTGATCGAAAGTTGTGCAAGAAAGGCAAAGATACTTTTGAGTACGCATAAAATAGATCATGTTGGATTTGGTGTGGTCCTGGGTGATGACAAAAAAAAGTTCAAAACTAGATCTGGAGACACAGTAAAATTGAGTGATCTACTTGATGAAGGTAAATATGACTTATGATAAAGAGTAATTTCTATTTGATTTTTTCATGAACTTGAAGAATGACTGTAATTGAGCTGGAAATATTATCTCTGTCGACATTTCATTCAAAATCATTGGAAATCGCATTATTATAGGTGTTCGTAGAGCAGAAAACAAGTTGAAAGAAAAAGAAAGGGATAAAGCTCTCACTGAGAATGAATTCAACATAGCAAAGGAATCGATAGCATATTCATGCATAAAATATGCTGATCTTTGTCACAATCGTAACAACGAATATATATTTTCATTTGATAAGATGCTCGCGGATAAGGGCAATACAGCTGTTTACTTGATGTATGCTTTGACAAGGATTCGATCCATCGCCCGTAAGGCAAACATCAGTCGAGAACAGCTTCAGGAAGCAATCAAATCCACGCCTATTTCTCTGGAGCATGAAAAAGAATGGAAATTGGCAAAGGTACTCTTGAAATTTCCTGATATTATTTATAAGATTACAAAGGAACTGTGTTTTCATCCTTTATGCGATTTTTGTTATGAAATCGCTTGTACGTTTACCGAATTTTATGACAGTTGCTACTGTGTTGAAAAGAATCAAACTGGTGAAATCGTTAAAGTAAATATGGGGCGCATATTGTTAACAGAGGTAACGGCAATGATGTTGGAGCAGTGTTTCGCGTTACTCGGTCTGAAACCTGTTGAAAAAATGTAAAAAATGTACTGTATAACAATACTATTTTCTACGAACTTAATATTTGTATCCAAAGTTTTTAACTACAAGTGAATGAAAGTGAATTTTTCTTGGAATAAATATTAACTTGATATAATGTACACTTCAATCTACCGATAATACGATTTGATTTTTTCTCTACACCCACCCAAGTCTAATCCTTCCAACACTTTTCATTTCCTATAAAACGCCTGGCTCACTTCTAAATTATAAGCACTATTCTTCTCTGCAAATTAAATATTGCGAATCAGTACAACACTGTTTTTGCTCTTCTCATACATTGAACGTTTTTATTAAAGTACGAATTTGAATTATAAAATTGTGAAGCCAAGAAATCCCAATAAATTTTTCGTAATCTTTGCTAATTATTCACATAAGTTTTCGTTTTTCATATGTAAATATTGCGAATGCGGGTGACGGTCGTGCAACATTTGACCGTCAGCTGACTTCCATATGATCATGAGACAACTGGATGGGTCATTGATGGCGACTTGCTATATGCAGGCGTAAAGCGTAATACAGTAGTAAAGTGTCTCTCTCAGAGTAGTAAACTGCGTTGCGTATACTCGCACCTCTAATGTTTAGGCAGTGCGTGTCGCGCGCGTGCCATGCCATCAGTGTCCCCTGACTCGGTGAGCAAAACAAACGTAGACGACTCATTGCGATGAGGTAGGTGCAGTGCAGTGAGATGGCACCTGGACCCGCTGTGGATTAGCATGCGCGCAGCTTTGCGCTTCCGTAGAGCAGCGCGATATCGCCTTATCACTGGACACGGGCTGGCCACTCGCACACGCACACTTAGAGTGTCAGGATGAGCTGGCTGCGGGGCAGCCCGCTCCGGAACAGCTTCACCAAGCAACGCTCGAGGGACTCGCCTCCGAAAGATGCGGACCCAGTCGCCTGCTACGACAGCTTCCGAAAGCACTGGCAGCAGAGCTACGACATAATCGTCCAGTCGCTAGTGAGTCACGCATATTGCTGGGACTACTCTTCATCAGCTGCTACAGCTTCTGCTCAGTTTGGCTCATCTGCTCTTTTTGTTTCAGCCCCCCAATAACATTCCCAGCTACGACGACGTTGTGGGAGTGGTCAACCATGTGGACCAGATGATCACGTTGCTGCTGCTGGAACTCAGGGATTTCTCTCTCCAGCAGCGCCACCAGAATCAGCGTCTACAGCAGCGAGACATGGTCGCTGCTGCACAGATAAACACCAGCTGTTCCCCTTGCCTCGAGCATTTACTCAGTGAAAATCTTCTCTACAAGCTGTATGAATGGAGCACTCATACTGGAAGGTATAGTTTTTACGACACTTATCATTTATCCTGTTGAATTTTGCAATAAGAGATGAATGTCCCCTGCTTGTTGAATTGCAGATTTGGAGATGCTATACGATTAGAACAGTTAAAGCTTTACGAGTTGTTGATATCACATGACAGTTCTCTCTTGGCTCATGAACCAGTAACAAGACCATTACTACGATTACTAGATGAATGTGCTGGAGATATCATGCCTATTGAAGTACAAAAAAAATTGGTAATATTGCTAAATCACATGTGTGTAGCATTTGTTCAGAATACAGAACTTCTGGGACTATTCTTTCGACCTACTGCTACAGGGAAAAAGAGGTCAGTTATTATATTTTATTTTTGGTTTATTTGTGCATCATAGGTGACAAAAAGAAGCAGATCTATTTACATCTATTTATAACTGGAATGTTCGTAAAATAGTTATTCATTAGTATATTGAACCTTTTTCAGGTTTATTGTATTCACGCTGTTGATTCCATATTTACACCGTGAAGGTGGAGTAGGTCAACAGGCAAGAGATGCTATGTTGTTATGCATGTCACTTTCTAAAAAAAATGATGAGATTGGAAACTATATAGCTGAGGAGTCTCACATTTGCTCTGTAAGTTCTGCAGGAAAATTTTCACTCAAAACATATAAAAATTCTGAAGTACCTCATTGTCCCATGCTTCATTCTGATTATTCAGGTATTGGCGACTGGCCTTAGTGGTTTGTACTCTTTACTTCCAAGGACATTGGATATTGAATGTGAGGATTGGCACAGACTAACAGTGGATGATATAAATGATATACCTGCCTTAACACAGCTGATGAATTCTTTGGAGTTTTGTAATGCAGTCGCCCATGTTGTTCATCCACTGGTGCAGAAACAGCTTTTAGAATTTTTATATCGTGGTTTTCTAGTACCTGTAATTGGCCCTGCACTTCTACAGGTAATTTTTAAGCTACAGAATTCTACTGTTTATACAGAGGGGTCTATTTATGTTCTTTCAATGTGATTGTTCATTTGTTTCTTCAATGTGTACACTACATCTGAATTTGGTTCAAATATCTAAAATTTAATGAAAAAAATACATTTATCAATTTATGGTGAAGTAATCATTTGAATTACATGAACTTTGGTTAAAAGATGCTAGATTAACTGCATTAGGAGATCCATATTTCAATTTTCTTAAAGATATATATTTCAAAATTAAAAAGTCTGAATAGTTTTTTAGATATAGCATGAAACATTTTCTGTAAATAAGAAACAATAATTTTTCTCTTTCCATGAGTGTCTACATACTATCACAAAAATGTACAATTTTCTTTATAAGATAATTATTTGTGTCATTGCTTTGTGTGGTGGTGATGGTGGCTTTTTATGGGAAATTTTGATGGTGCCGACCTGATTGATGATAATGTTTACCATCGTACTAAGGAGTCCGTCGGCTTGTCCTTGGAAGAACTCGATTCAGCGATTTACCGGGTTAGTATTCGTCGCGTTCACCGCTTATCTTTAACGGTTGTTTTACACGTGCATGACTCATTTTCTCTTATCTCTTTTGTTTTGTATACTAATATCTCCTTTTTTTGTTAACGGCTGGAGCTTCTAATTCTAACAACAGGGTAGAGTAGAAAGAAATTGTAATGCCTCGTTTTATCACAGAAGCGTTGGACTCCATTGAAGAGTAATGGTTTTATCCTTGGTTCCCAATTGCTGGATGCACGCTAACACGCATTTTATGAGTTATGAAATTTATAATTTACTTTTACTACTCAGCATGCTTTACGTTTTTACAATAAAGCGCTCCAATATTGTCAAATAATCATGGTAATAAATGATTTTCCACGTACAGACTGCTGTGGACGAATTGGTCGCTGCGACAGCGTATTTCGATTTGTTTCTTCGGTCTGTTACTGAGCCAGGATTATTGCGCTCGTTAGTTAAATTTTTATTAGAAGAAAATTTCGATGACAACCGGATTCTTGACCATTTGATTAAAAGAATATCTTCTCAACAAACAAGGGTGAGTGCGAAACCGGGTAATTTTTTTTATCGGACGCTATAAATAGTAAATCATATGAGGCGCTTAGAAGCCAAGGGCAATTTTGAGAACTTTTAGAAAATTTCAATTCTGAATGAATAAAATCATCGAGGAAACAATTTTCTGCAACAAGAAAATTCTCCTGCAAATCTAAATCTATTATTTCATGAGAGTCAAGTTAAATGATTATCGAAACATTGCATTTTCAAAATACACTTGTTCTCGTTGGCTAAGCGTCTCATATTCATCAATATAAAAACTAACAAGCTGAAACTTTCATAACCAAAATACTAATACTATCTAGAAATGATGTACATAATAATTTCTAAAATAATGAAATCTAAACTGATAAAATCATTGCCTATAAAATAGCTGAGCTTGGTAACTCTGGCGTTGTTCGAGACGCTAGTCGACTTGAACTGTGAGGATGTGATGTTGGAACTGTGTCTGGGTGCGTTGGCGCCTTGCTCGCACGTAGTGCTGTCTCAGCGGCGTAAGCTGTTGTGCGACCTGGACCCGTTTGGCCGGTGCGCCGAGCGTTTCCTTCTTCTCACACCCGCCTGCTGCGTCCGCGCCTCGCCACCATCTTTCTTCGTCGCGGCATCCCCAGAGCTGAGTCATGCCACAGCTTCGCTGCAACAGGTCAGTTTCTTCAGCCGCTTCTCATTGAGCAAACCCGAACGATTGTCGGAATGCAAATTTTATGATTTACAGCAACAATCCGTACCGGTGCTGAGAAACTCTAAACTGCCGTCCACTGTTATCTCGGAGAGTTTGTACAGCAATTATTACGCTTATCTGAGAGACGCCAGACAGAAAATTGCAGCGTGCCAATTGGCCTGCTCGAACTGGTCGCGCAACTACCAGGACGAAGAGCTAGAGGAAGACGATTACGGGGTGGACAATGCTGACGATACAGACAACGAAAATGGCAATTACGATGTTGATTACGACGAGGAGTCCAGTATTCGTAGCAGTCCTGACAAAGATGGGAACTCGCTTTCAGCCAGACAAGTCAGCAGCAATAACAACGATGGTAATCTTTTTTTCTTGTCATTTTTGTATGTATGTACTGAATTTACGGAAATTAACTACGACCTGATTGACTAACTAGTTTGAAGAGTGCGACATATTTTTGTTGTTCACATGAATATTTCGAATAATCGTGAATTGCTTGATATTTCTAGTTGCTGCTACAACGAATCAAAGTACAGTAGTGAGGAAAAATAGTACCGACGAAAAAGTCAATAGGATTATAGCGAGCTTCTCCGATAAACCACTTAAAATTTCGAGTAAACAACAGAATGTTCATCCGTCCGAACTAATGACCAAACTCTCGCCGACGGAAAGGGAAAAGCTGAACGCGGACATCGCCGCACTTCTAGAGGAAACCGTTGATGAAAACTCAGATCCAGGAGCTAAAACATCGCAAAACAATAACATAGAGGAATCTAACGTTACTTTAAATTCCCTCCAGCTTTCTTTGAATGGTGGCGAAAGCAGTGGTTACGAGAGCTTTGCCTTCAAAGGTTCAAATGATGACTACGATGATGAAGAATCTAAGACGTGTCCGACCGACCAAGTTGTTACGTCAACAAGCGAGTCTCAGCGGAGTAGCAGTAGCTTGCAGCAGCACCCGAAAACGACTGCGATTAGACGAAAGTCGACGACTCTACTGAGGAGGCGTCGGTTACAAAGGAAAAACGCAGTGACAAAAGATACCAGTTCGAAACAGAATGTCGACGGACAACAACCCAGTGTTGGAATATTCTTAGACGTAATTCTAAAAAAACTGGAATGTATGACAGATAATAACGTCTATGTTAACTTACATCTGACAGGTCTTATTAGCCGACTTGCCATATATCCACAGCCTCTTTTACAATCTTTCCTTTTGAACCATTCGTTGCTTTTTCAACCTAGTATTAGATCTTTATTTCAAATTCTTGCGTCTCTGAAAAATAAAATCGATGGGTCCATTTCGAATCAACAAGAGGATGTCATCAACATTTTAGTAGAACAATCCAGGGTATTTCTGATCACTCGTGAAAACAGGTTAGTGAACGCTAGAAAAAACGTTCTCGAAGCCGCTGCACAGTGTCCTAGTCCGAAAAAACATATTAGTGGAGACTTTACTAGCATAAATACTTTATCTTCGATGCCAACACGAATCCTAGAGCCAAAAAGAAGGAGTATAACGTCTTCACTGACACAAATATTCAAAAAATCAACGAGCAGTTTTGAATCGCAGAATATTCAATCAGATTCACTCAATAGTAACGATTCGTTCCCTTATATTGCAGAAGAAGAAACGACTAATGGTAATTCGAAGTAAGTACCATGACTTTTTTAAGAATACCAATGAATATTTTCTATTACTAACAAATATAGTTGTTTACTTCTGTTACTTGCGTTATGACTTTTATGTTTCTTATAAGTTAAGTTTTTCTCAGAACTTGATTGAATAACATTTTGCCTCGTCGAGTATTTATCAATATGTTAATGAAATACTCAGAAATAAATAATTTCCAGTTTCAGAAATCACGATCAAAATATATTGGAGATGACTAGTAAATCCAACCGTATGCAGAATATCATCCTTTGCGCGGTAATACTAGACGAGTGGCTTAAGGAACTTGCTGCTATAACGCAAGAACATACGATCGTTAGTTGGTTTACAACTGCTGCTACCTCTGAGGATTGTAAAGTCAATTCCTGATTTTAACGAGTGTACGTCAATTGGTATCTTCAAAAATGTCAATAAAAGTAGCCAATGATAAGGTATCTGAAAAAAAATGTACAATAATCGCCAGATTTAAATTTGATTAAATTCGTATCAAGTTCTCCAACTAACAGAAGTCACAAAATGTTTTCGATGACTAATTGAGTAACATTTCACCTTTTTTTTGTGATCATCGGGAATATCTATCTCCGATTTGTTAATTCATCATTGAATAACAAATAATTAGTGAAATTTACTTTGCAGTACATAAAGCTTTTCGTCGGGATAATTCAATAATGCTTAACAAATATATTATGAGTAGGTTCTCTTTAGATTGTCATGATCCATTATATATTTATGATTAATCCAATGGATTACTTGTTTCCATTTTATCAGGGAATATCCACACTCAATAATTGATTAACAAGAAAAATCATTTCTGTGCCAAAATCATATAATTTTATTATAAACCTTACTCGATCCAATAATAACTGAGTTTGATAAAAAATATTGTAACTACTTCAAAACATTAATTTATACATCGAATATGCACGAGTCTAAAGTGCGGAATCCGCAGTTGTGTAGATAATGAAGTTAGTTTGAACATAACTGTATAGAGAAATTAATTTTTACTGAGACTGAATTGTAAGTATGATGATATTTTTTTGTTACACTAAGGAATATGAAAGAATTCATCAATATACATGAATTTTACAACATTTTTGGACTGAGCAAAAAAATTAAGATTTCTCCGGATCACAATAATTTTATATAATTTTTGACATTGTATAATGTAATGAGCAAAGAGAATTCTAAGGTATTATTCATTAGCATACAGTAAATGATCTAGTCACTGCCAATATTCTAAAACCATATGGGTATTTTGCAGTCATCATAAGCAGTGACTAACGTGAAAAGTATGACATGAATAAGTTTCTTACAGTGTTTAGTATTTTTATAAATCTTAATCTAAATTTCTCATTGAAAAAAACTTTTTTAGCTTTGCTCATGATGTATGAACTTTGGTATCATATAAATATCTAGATTGCTTTCTAACTATGAACATGACAATGACATAAGATTGATGCCGTATAACTTGCATTAATAGTATAATTTGAGCTGTGTATTAAATAAAGGAACGATCAAAATTTTATGTAAATATAAAAGATTATAATTGTAAATAATAGAAATAAATTTAATTATGAATCCCTACATTTCATGTTTTTTATTGACTTGATCTCACTGATAATTTTGAATATAAGTATCGTGTTGGAAAATTCACGCAGCTTTATTCACATTTATATATAACTATATATGTAATTCATGCATTTATTTCAGAACACAAGAAGTCATAGTGTATCATCATAAGTTATTGACCTCAATGCTCTGTAGAGTCATAATTCAAATACAACTTGACGCAAATCTGTATTTTCATGATTTTTAACCGATTCCAGAATATGATTATAGTTTACTAGTTTTTCACTTCAACCAAAATTCTCAACAACGATCATTAAAACGTGACTTTTGATTTCGTTCGCATTATATGAACTAAAACTGCATGATTCGCAATTTATCGAACTGTTGAAAAGTCATGCGATTTGCGTCACTTTTGTAAATAGTACGATGTTAGTCCAATATAATTATAACTAAACTCACGATAAAAACAAAATACCCATGAAAAGAGATTGGTTTATTTATTTTATTTGTTATTAATTCATTCACATGGACATCGATGGATTTTACATCTAGTTTTACTTGAGAACGAATACTGAGACGATCGAGATTCTTAAAAACTGAAGTCCAACATAAATGATTTGAAAAAATCAATCTTAGTGGCCAATGTGCACACACACACAGGTGTTTATCTGTTAAATGAAACATTTGATTTCGCTGAAAATTCAATCATCTAGGGAGTCCTACCACGTTTCCTAAACTTTCTCAGATTTTTCGGTCAATTTGACCCCGATTTAAAGTGAACTTTATTCCTTCATGATTGAAACCTATTCGGCCAAAAAAAAATGATAACCCGCTGAAATTAGCCATTATAATACAATCAAATGAAGGTCATTAAAATATTTTATAAGGTAGGGTTCCCTGGAATATATCCATTTTTTAATGTTCGATTTGACATCTACTTGTATGATGTTCTAGAATGTTTATAATTGGCATTTTTCCGTATATCGCTTTTTTTTTATTCGTTGTTCTCAAGAGAAATAGATAATCTTCTCAATGATATGTCTCTGACTACTATGTTGTTGGAAATGCATTATTCAATGCATCAGTATATGAAAAACTACATTGATAATTCAAAGAACTTCAGCTCGAGTAAACCTGTTACTGGTTTTAATTAACAATTTAGACGAGCATACAAAAAAGTACGTCGATGATTCGAAGAACTTTGAAGTAAGCTGCCTACCTGATATCAGAGTTAGTAGTTTTGGTTTGCAATCTAGAAGATCATACAAATCTGAATCAGACACGATAACAGCATGCTTTTGAAATATGTCAAATATTCATTGGCAACCGTAAAAAAAGTTGAATGAAGTTAAATTGACGGACAACGTTGCAGTTCGAGCTTAATTAAGCACTGCCTCCGATGAGAGTATATGACGTATAAGACATATACACATAAGATAGAACTGCGGACGACCCGCGGAGACTTGCGAAGACTAACGTTTTAAAAGTAGTTGGCCTCCAGACACGCGACTTCACCCATACTCACAAAGTGCATCACATATGCATGTGGTCCAAGAGAACACCTAAAACCGGCTCAGTATATGGATGGAGAAGTTATACACGAGTGATGATATATCTTCCTCTGCAGTCGTTTTTGACCAGTTGTTTAATCAACAGTGCTCTTATCGACTCCCGTGGTCTTCGCTATATATCTCTCCGTGACTCCACTGGTTTTAGGCACGCGCATATATAGCTGCAGTGAAGAGTATGTGCGTGTTTTGAAGTTTTAAAGTGTCGGCGATACATTCTTTGGTGAATACAAACGGACAAGAAAATAGCCATGATATACATTTTGATCTACGTGACGTTGGCCCTCGCATTGATCCATTTTTACATGCATCATGGGAGAAGAGGAAGCATGCTAAATAGATTGTCGGGACCTCCCACGATACCTATACTCGGAAATTTGTTATCTTTGCAGGTTCCTCTAGGTAAGTCGAGTTATTGTACTTTGCCCGAATGCATGAAATTGCAGCTGCCTTGTAATTATGTTAAAGAACTATACAAGTCGATTTCCAAATTAAAATTGATAATAAGATTGCATAAGTTAGTTAATTAAGAAAGTATCGAAGTATGTATGTTATACATACATATTAAATAAATATTTTTCTTCAATGTTGTATTCATTGTAGGTTTCATTTCGATTTTATTCTAGAATTACACATCATTTTTTATTTCAAGTTTCTGTACATAGCGAGCATATGATCCAACGAGGCTTTATATATTTATTGGTTTAAATTATTTGAAGAGTAGGCAGAAAATCTCGCTCGTTATCGAGTCGATACTGTAAAAAGATTGCTCGTTCTTGATCGCCACTTGAAAAAAGTTTGTCGCTCGTGGTAGTGATCAAATTCTGTCATTTGTCTGCAATGAATAATGCATTTCCATTCTATTGTAATGATTTCATGTTGGGGATACAAAATACAGAATATTATGAATAATATGATGAAAGCAATCATTTTAGCTAAAAGTCATTGGTGATACATTTTTCGCCTGAAAAATGTCATTTTAAGAGTCGAAAGTAATTTTGAAAATAATGTCATTTTACCAAAAAAAAATATAAATCGAAAATTCAGAAATGTGATGATATAAGGGTAGTGTTATACCTATATGTTCTGTTGAATATTATTATCTTGCAAAAACTGATAATAATCCTATCCATTCGTCAACTTACTGTTGACGAATAAATGACTTGATGCAACATTGTTGAATTCGATTATGACTTTTTTTGCTTCACCAGATAAGTACTTATTCTGACTCTACAAAACGTATCTAAGTGTTTGAAGATTCAAAAAATCATTGTAAAAAATATAGCTTACGTTTGCACCTTGGCTATAGTCAGATTAGAAAATTATAATTTTTCCGGGCAACTGCAACATATCATGATTTATAAACACATATATATCCATCTAATGAAAAAAAAAGAAAAAAACGAATGATAAATTAGAGTGCATACTAGGTTTGTGTACTAAGCGTTAGTGAATAACTGAATTCGTTGAAGTAGGAAAATTGAATGGTGTAATTATGTGATTCTGAAATGACTGTGTTTCTCGCGATCCAAATAATTTCGATCGATTATTCCCTCTTATTAATTTACTAATTTTAAAAAATATATTTTTCAGTGGAAATAGAAAAGGTACTTCAAGGGTGGTGTAGAACGTATTTTCCATTATACAGAGTTTGGCTTGGTCATAAAGCATTGGTAATGATTGTCCATCCGGATGATATTGAGGTAAAATATCCGAAACTCTATGACTTCAACACATAAATTGTATCAATATACATAACTATAAATGCTACAACGTTCCATGATTTTTATAAGATTTATTAGGCAATAAAAAACTTGAGACAAATTGTGCTGGTCGTATAGGTAGTAAAAGTAGTTGTCTTTTTAAAATATAAGAATATATGAGTATACTTCAAAATTTAAGGGGAGGTTCTCATCAAGCAATTTCAAAAATTCGATTTATTTTTTTTCCTGATTTTGCTACCTTATGATGTGTAGAATATACCCCGAAAAGCGTGTGACCGAAATATTATTTATAAAAAAGTTATAGCATAATAATGGAACCTATGACTAACGTTATTGTTATGGTGAACCGAATCTTTAAACGTGTTTATCTCGAAATGACTTTTTTTAAACTGGTGGGAATACTAGCTCAAAAACTAATCAAGGTATCGACTTGAATCTTTTTTTATTTTAAAGGCAATTGAATTTCTGGGATCTTATACTTATAAAACCATTAATTTTACTATCAATTTTTGTCTATATATCGATTTTAAGAGCAAAAAAAAATGCGAATTCGGTACGTAAATTTCACAAGTCCGCCATTTTGTTAATTTTCAACCTTTTTTCGGTATCATCGGTATAATATCTCACAAATGTTATATATTTTCTGAAACTTTTTCGTCTTTTGATCTCAGATAAAAATTGGAGGCCCTATGATTCCCACCATGCGGAAACTTTTTTTAGAGGCGTGCCCATAAACGTGTGTTTAATTCATCATATAATGATTATTTTTAATAAAAAAATTTTTGTTGTATACTCAAATAATATATAAATACGCGTGGAAAAGTTCAATACCATTATTCAATTCCTTCTATGAGAAAAAAAAATAAAGAAAAATGGGTCATTTTCGAGGTGCTAGATGAGAACCTCCCCTTAAAAGAATATCGGAAATTGAAACGTTTTAGACTTCGTGAGAGCAATCGGTATACAGATATTGCATTATTTTCATGATGAAAGAAATATGGTGAATGTTTTAATCACTAGCTTTGAATTGATACGACCATTCGTCAAATAAACAATGTATTATTATTAAGGTAATTTATGACTAAAACCTTTTTCACCATTTCCATCAAGTATCAAATATTCGTAAAATTTGTGATCCACAAAAAGTTATATATATATATATATATATATATATATATATATATATATATATATATATATATATATATATATATATATATATATTCGTGTGCTTATAGCTGTAAAATATCAATTGAAGAGTATTCAATTTTACTTCATTCTAAACCAGTAAGTTTTTATTAGGTGGCACTTAGTAATTCAAAACAACTCAACAAGGATTTTGGGTATGAGCACATTCGCCCTTGGTTGAAGAATGGACTCCTGACAAGCTCTGGTAAAGTACACTCTCATACAAGAAATTTGTCCCCAAAACCACTTAAATTTTTGTCTTTATCCTTCTTTTAATACAAAGATATATATTTTTACTAATGAACCTTTATGAATAACTTGCATTATAGGAAGTTGACGTATACTTCCAAATGTTACAGTCAATTTTCATCAAAACCCCTCTGCATGAAACAGATAGCCTTAATAAATTCACGTATACTAACATTTTTATCATATTTTCAATGAATTTCACTTAACCTATCAATTTCATGTTTTAAGTCGACATTTGGTCTAAGCATCGAAAAATTTTGACTCCAACATTTCATTTCAATATATTGAAAAAGTACATGGAGATCACAAATGAGCAAGGAGAAAAATTTTGTGCTCAATTGTGCGCCGGAGGAAAAGAGACTGACCATGAGCTTTTACCATTATGTTCGAGATATACCTTAAACATAATTTCTGGTGAATATTATCATTTGATGATCAAAATATATAATAGAAACAACTCAAAATGGAAAATGTAATTTTTTACTTGCCAATTCCATGATTTCAGAATCGGCTATGGGTGTTGCTCTAGATAATACGGACACCGATGTAGAAATGATCAAAAAATATAAGGATGGAGTATATAAAATGGGTGCAATTACTTTTTACAAGTAAGATACGCAAATGATCACTTATTTTTGAGAAATTTTCCAGTTTAACTCATTATTTTTTATCCTAATAGAATGGTGAGACCGTATATTCACGATTGGATATTTCCCCTATGGCGTAAAATCTATCTTGAACAGAAAGAAGCTCTTCACAATCTCTTCACTTTTACTAATAAGTTGAGTAAAATAATTTGAACATTATATTAGTCAATATTTTTTTTGCGAAAGAAATTAATAAGGTATGTACATACATGTACCTAATGTGCGCGACCTAAGCAAGAAAGATCACTATCACCGCGTCAAGTATGAATTTTCCAACGTGGTGGCAAATGAAAAGTCTACTCAATACCTTCAGATTGAACTAAGCTGTAATTAATTTAGAATCTTACACTGAAATACAGAAAATTCAAAAAATAAATATTTAGAGGAAAAAAATCCGAAGGTATCCAATATGCGCCAAACGCAGAATACTTTAAAAATAAACGCACCAGTTATGGATACGATATTTTATGTTATTAGTGATCGTTTAAGGGACATTTAGAATATGCTAGTGAGTGGAATGCCATTCCACGCACTAGTAACATCAAATAAAATATACTAAGTTTGTGAACAAAGTGAGTAATAAAAATTGTAAAAATAATCAACAATCGAAACAAAATCTGCAAAAAAGGCCCTGGGACTTTTTGACATACACCAATTGAATTATTTGATAGAAACATAACTCGTATGTAATAGGCAAAGTGATTGATTTGCTGGTAAAACAAATAAAAAAAGAACCAATAAAACAGAATCAATACGAGAATATGTCAAAATTTTCGCAACGAAAAATTAATTAATTACAAAATTCACTGTTGTCTTCGTCATTACTGGCTATTGTGTTCAATCAACCACGATTGTATTCAGAACTACGTCTCTAATAATGATTCAATTATTTTTTCTAACAGATTGTGGAAGAGAGACGAGAGTATCACCAGAACACAAATTATGCTCATTTGAAAAACGTTTACGACGATGATGATTCTTCTGACAATATTTACACTGGTAACATAAATATAAATAATTTGATTAGAAAAATAAGAAATTAAGTTCTTGTTTCATGAGTACATATATATTATATCATCAGAATTCTTAAGTTGAAACTAACTGCACATAAACTCTATACATATTATAAGTTTCAAAAAATGAAGAGAAAGAAATTGCAATTATTGTGCCATACGAGATGACTGTAGCGTCTATAGCGTGCTCGCGCGGCTTGTGTATCTCATACACGGTGCCTACATTCCGTATGGCACAGCAATCATACTTGAAATAATGGAAAAAAGTACTTTCTATCTAATTATTGAAAATATACTCTCTTCAATTGAAATATATGCTATTTGTCTAGGTAAAAAGAAGAGACTAGCTATGCTTGATCTACTTTTGTTATCCGAAAAAGATGGACTGATAGATGACGCAGGAATCAAAGATGAAGTGGCTAATTTCGTTTTTGCAGTAAATATCTTTACTTTATTTTTATCATTTTTAATATAATTTACGGATCCTAATTGTACATTCGATTGTATCACGGACTTAGTATATATATTCGATATAAAAATAAAACGAAGGTACTCAATCCCTAGAAAAATATAAAGTATCTAACATAGTAAAAATTATAATGCGGATGAATGATTCTTTGGATGATATTAAATTATTTTCAGGGACATGATACCACAGCCATGGCAATGTGCTTTGTAATACTCCTATTGGCTGAAAATAAATTTGCTCAGGTAAATTTCACACGTGGTAAAATTATTTCATTTCCAAGCTGTCACATACGATCGCAAGATTTTATAAATATAGATAACGATTCAACCATTCCTTTTATCCTAGGATAGAGCAAGAAGTGAAGTAGAGGAAGTCTACAATCGCACTGGTAAAAAACTAGACACATCAGACCTCCAAGACATGAAATATGTAGAAAGATGTATAAAGGAGTCACTTCGACTATTTCCACCAGTCCCTCGAATCGGTCGTATCTTGACTGAAGACCTGCAACTGAGTGAGATTTCTTAATCATTCAAATATAGAAAATACAATGAGCCTGGAATTATAAATGATAATGGAAACTATTTCTCATTTCAGAAAATGGCCTCGCTCCCAAAGGTTGTAATATAGTACTGCACATTATAAATACTCACAGGATTCCAGAATTTTGGCCGGAGCCAGATAAATTTGATCCAGATAGATTTTTGCCTGAACGATCACAAGGTCGGCATCCATACGCCTTCGTGCCTTTCAGTGCTGGATCCCGGAATTGCATTGGTACAGGAATCTGTATACATACTCATTTTGAAACCAAAAAAATCAAACATTGACATTTATATTTTCCTATAATTACAAATGATGTACTAACAGTTGGTGAAATGATTTGCAGGTCAGAAATTTGCAATGATGGAGCTGAAGTCTCTACTCGCTCGGATTCTGTATGAATTTCGACTAGAACCAGTCACTTATATTCGTGATATAGAAATGGTATCGGACGTCATCATAAGACCCAATCATCCTGTGTATACGAAATTTGTTAAAATAGACAGATAGGTCGTACTTTCTTATTTTTTAATAATTCGCTGACAAATGGGTGAAATGTGATTATCTATCGATATACGGGTAGCTGACAACAACGTTCGCTTGTGCTAATTGCCTGCACACAATTGCTTCTATGCTTTTGCGCAAAAGTATGGAAAATATTAATGGTGTGATATTTTTAGTGGGTGAAGTAGGTTATTAATATTGCAAATTTGTCAGGGTTTATACAAGGAAAAACACAAGTTTGTCCATGCAACTTTAAGCACGAGTGCCGGTGAAGCTCGCGCGAATAAATGAAAATATTGTTCTTCGATACTAGTACGAAAAAGGTGAAAATTACACGAGTCGAGAATTGCCTATTTAACAGCAGACCTAATTTTCAACACAATTTTCGTAAACTTTTGGGCACCAAGTGTGAGAGGGGAATATGTTTTCCTAACTGCGTGCGCGAAAATTTCATGGAGGATCATCATCTTCGCACAAGTATCGAATAATTAATACCCAGTATGCGCCACCTGAGCGAGAAAGATCACTACACTGAGAAAAATCTGGTTAGGGAAATTTACTAAGTCAACTTAGTACAGGAAAACCTAGTAGCCTTTACTAGATTTTCTGAGACTGAGTACTATATTTCTAGTAAAGTTTAAAATTTTGGATAGTAAAATTTACTAATATCGTTTACTAGGTAAATTCTAGTAAAATTTACTATTTTTTCAGGTTTTTATTATATTTCTAGTAAATTTTACTAAGTTGTATATGAATTTTCACTAGTTATTTATGTAATATTTTTACGGATGGACATATTTTTCGCTCCAAAATCTTATTAGCGTTTGTAGAGCAGCGAAATTATTTGACTTCGGATAAGCCTTGAATTACACTTGAAGATGGCGTTCGCAGAATTTCGAAATTCTTATATTATCTTAGTCAAATTTGCAAAAAAAAACCCTAAGTGGTGGCGCATTGGGTACAGTTACCTCAAATATAGTAAATTTTACTAGAAATATAGTAAATTTTACAATATATACTAGTAAAGAACCCTATTAAATTTAATAATGAATGCTAATTTTTCTAGTAATAATTACTAGTTTTTGCTTAGTAAAGGTTACTAATATAACTTAGTTGTCTCCGTATTCTACTAGAAAACCTAGTAAAAATCTAGTAACCATTACTATCTTTTTCTCTCAGTGTATACACCCCGTCAAGTGTGAATTTTTGCATGTTGCTGGCCGCAAATAATAGCATTTTCGAAAGATTGTTTTTTTTTCGGTCATTAGACGCGTAGAATCGAGAGAAAAATCAATAATCCATGAATTGGGGGTGGCGTATATTGGATATACCTATATTATTTTTCACGCACTCGTTGCACAATATACTATGTTTAAAGTCTTGCAGTACATCTTTGAATACATTACTCATGATTATACTGTGAATATTGATCCATGTGATAATGCAATAAAACTCGTGTGTTTTGGCTATTCATACAAGTTCAGTTGAAAAATATTTGTTTCCCATTCCAAAAGCGTAAATCGCAATCGCTCCGCCTATCATTACCTCACCGATAACATTTTATTGGTTCATTCTCGTTCATCAGCTCATATCCGAAAAATATTTACAGAAATAGATCATAACAAACGAACCATGTATTGGTTGAATTGCACCAAAGTTGTTGTCGCAGGTTCACTTCAATAGCTTCGGACGCAGTGCATTTATAAATGTAAAATTCATAACAGTGCCATTTTCCACTTCTCTGTGGTTTACAATTGATTATTTCAGTATTATCTCACAGATGTAGTATCTATATAATTTATCATAATATGATTTGAGAAATAAATTCAGTTGAGCTACAAATAGTACATAGAGTAAAAATAATCTTGCAATCATCGCATTTTGCTTTCTCAAAGAGAAAGCTTTGTAACGGGGTAAAAATCGACCCACCGAATCGGACTTCGGGACCTCGATTTTCGTAATCTACGGGTCGAAAAACATGGAAATCCGAAAATGTCTGTATGTATGTACGTACGTGCACTTTTTTTTGTCGTACGATAACTTTCGAAGGAATTGTCCGATCGTCCTGAAATTTTGCACACAGGTTAGTCGCCGCAAAATCTCGGTCGAGTTCAATTTTCAGCCAATTCCGTTGTTTATTTCTCTAGCAACCGTTGCTAACGTGTTTTTGATAAAAGCTCCAAAAATCATCATCAATGCACGATGGGTCTCGAATTCTTTCGACGATCGATGAGAATCGATAAGACATTCATTTTGGAACAACCATTGTTTATTCTCCTAGCAACCGTTGCTATGGAGATACAAAATTCAGCTTCAGACTGACTTTTTTTTTGTCGTACGTTAATTTTCGAAGGAATGGTCCGATCGTCCTGAAATTTTGCACACAGGTCGGTCACCGGCAGATGTGAACCGAGTTCGGTCTTCAGCAACATCCGTTGTTTGATTCCATGGCAACCGTTGCTAGCGTGTTTTCGATAAGTTCCCATATAATTCATGATAAATGATCATTTGGGTTTGTATATTTATGGGATTCTATAACAATCAAAGAGACCTTTCCCGTATAAACCATTGTTGATGTCTCTAGCAACCGGTGTTTATATCGGTTGCAACCGTAACTAGGGAATGGGAAAAGTCAGTTGGAGGTTCATTTTTGGAACTGTTGATGACTAAGAAGTAAGAACATCGAAGCTCCGACATTTACCATAGCAACCGTTGTTTACGTCCTTAGCAACCGTTACTATGGAGTGTGAAAAGTCAGTTGGAGGTCCATTTTCGGAACTATTGATGACTAAGAAGTAATAACGTCGAAGCTCCGACATTTACCATAGCAGCCGTTGTTTACGTCCTTAGCAACCGTTACTATGGAGTGGGAAAAGTCAGTTTGAAGTCCATTTTTGGAACTATTGGTGACTAAGAAGTAAGAACATCGAAGCTCCGACATTTACCATAGCAACCATTGTTTACGTCCTTAGCAACCGTTACTATGGAGTGGGAAAAGTCAGTTAGAGGTCTATTTTCGGAACTGTTGACGACTAAGAAGTAAGAACACCGAAGCTCGGATATTTACCATAGCAACCGTTACTATAGAGTGGAGGAAATGAGTTAGAGGTTCATTTTGCTTTCTCAAAGAGTGGTGATTAATGCAAGTTGAGGTTCAATTGCAATACTTTGAGAAAGCATACTGCTGAGGCACTTGGCAGCGGTTTTTACCCTTATTTATTGATAAGAGATGAGATACAATTTTTTTTTCACTCATACCTGACTGGAAAAGGTACGATAATACTATTTTTAAAATAATGTAAGTGATAGTAGTATATACACGAGTCAATTCTTTCTCTTATGGGAGTGTGATATTATCAGTGAAATTTTATTAGTGAGGAAAACCTCTCGTGAATCATTTTTTTATGCATGACTTCAGGCTAAATACGTTGATTTGGGGACAGGCCTGTTTGGGGAGCAATGAAAATTTTAAATTGTCACGATACAAGCTGGGGAAGTAACATGTTTGTGACTGGTATAGTGTGATCAAAGAGGGAGCGGTGTAAGACGACGCGACGCATTAGCTAAATAAAAACCAATTGCAACGTGTGTGGTTTTCAAATTCGAAACAAATAGCGCTTGCGTATATGAAGAAAAACAATAACACCCTTGTGCATTTAAGAGAGACAGTTTGAATGAGCCATCAGTCACTTCTCGGACACCGCAGTGGTGATGCATCGGGATTGAAATATAGTTCAATTGGAAAGCCTGCAATATTCGAAGACACGATGATCATATTGCAATTAATTGAGAACGGAGACATAACGCGGCTCTTGTTCTTTTTTGCTTTAACCCTCTTCACTTTCAATCTATTCGTCCGATTAAGAAGGAAAGGACGAATGACGGATGCTTTGCCTGGGCCTTATCCATATCCTTTGGTTGGGAATATGCTATCATTCGACGTATCCTCGCCAGGTAAGTTTCAATTAAACCTGAGTTGGATCATGGAATAGCATATTATAATTGTTTTGAGAGCGTTTAAAACTTTAGTGAACCAAATCATAAAAGATATTTAATTATTACATTAATTTTGTAAAGTAACTGGATCTTGATTTTACAAAAACTCGTGACACGACGATGATCACAATCACATTTACATTCTATATGTAGGCCTTGTAAACTTAGTTGGACTTTTTTCACTCATTACAGTACCAGTGGTGAACTTATTCTCCATTAATTACCAACTTTAATTTGTTTTTCAGAAAAAATCTGGCAAGAAATG
The DNA here is from genome assembly GCA_020882685.1 of Aphelinus atriplicis. NCBI lineage: Eukaryota > Metazoa > Arthropoda > Insecta > Hymenoptera > Aphelinidae > Aphelinus > Aphelinus atriplicis. The sequence continues at coordinate 18,896,460 of CM037075.1, read as the reverse complement.
CGTGAGCTTACTCAAAAATATTACCCTATTGCCAAAATATGGATTACTTCAGAGGCTTTATTTAGTATTATACATCCCGATGATATAGAGGTATTTTTATAGTTTTCCCATTTCAATCTAATTGTTGATAATTGATTTATAATTCTTTATTGAATAACTTTTCTTAATCTAATAACGTTTAAGATTATGATGTAATCAAATTAGGTCCTTGCATAGTTATTGTAAAAAACTTCAGGAAGAGTAAATTTTGCCATAATACGCGTAGAGTACCTGTTCTGGTCATGTTTTGTGGGAGTAAAGAACATTTTTACACCCAAAAAGAAGACCAAAAATATTTCACTCTTAGTATGACAAAAACCGCTGCCAAGTGCCTTAGCAGTATGCTTTCTCAAAGAGGCTTCAACATCAGCCACGAAACAAAACTTACGTGAATTTTCCTTCCCCTTAGCAACGGTTGCTAAAGAGCTAATTGGGAAGATTTTGTGTCCTCTGTCGTCGAAAATGATGGAAATGGGTAATAAATTGATCATTTCCAACCTTCGTAACGGTTACTAAGGAGGTAAACAACGGTTGCTATGGAGCAAATATAACAATTCAGTGTCCTTGGCCATCGAGTGTGACTTAAACTGATTTTCCAGCTTCTGAAGCAACGGTCGCTAGGGATGTTAACAAACGGTTGCCAAGGATATCAACAGTGGTTGCTATGGGAAATATCTCACCGATTCTCATCAATTCTCATTGACTCTCATAGCCCCAGTGAGAACTTATGAGGATTTGTGAGAAAACACGTTAGTAACGGTTGCTAGGGAAATAACCAACGGATTTGGCTGAAAATTGAACTCGGCCGAGGTTTTGCCGCGACTAACCTGTGTGCAAAATTAGAACGGACCATTTCTTCGAGACTTATCGTGGACGAAAAAAAAACGGGAAGCATAGACACACACACACACACACACACACACACACACACACACACACACACACACACACACACACACACACACACACACACACACACACACACACACACACACACACACACACACACACACACACACACACACACACACACACACACACACACACACACACACACACACACACACACACACACACACTTTTGGATTTCCATGTTTTTCGACCCGTAGATTACGAAAATCGAAATTCCGATTCGGTGGGTCGATTTTTGCCCCATTACAAAGCTTTCTCTTTGAGAAAGGAAATTATGTTCGCGACACAGACATACGGTGGGACTTGGACCTATATATCGACGAAGTTGCACTTTACGCCTTTGATACAAAATTAACTATTTCGTTTTGATGTACATAATAGGTCTTATTAACAAGTCAAAAAGCCATACAAAAAGGATGGGTTTATGACTACTTACATCCTTGGCTGAAAACTGGACTACTAACTAGCACAGGTAAAGTTTATCGTATGTTTTTTACGGCATTCGCTAATGCGAGTGATAATTTATGAGCCTATAACCTGAGTTGTGGAAAATGTTTAACGAAACTTGTCTTTTGGCCACGTCCAGGTGGGAAATGGCATCAAAGACGAAAAATCCTGACGCCAGCTTTTCATTTCAATATTCTCAAGAAGTATATGGAAATAACTTCAGAACAAGGGGACAGTATGATACGAGAGCTCCAAGCGAAAGGGGAAGAAACCGTCGAAAATCTGATGCCATTGTCTTCCAGGATAACTTTAAATATTATTTGTGGTAATCATATAGATCATTTGGAATACAACCTGACAGATAACATTTTTTATAAACTATTTATGAAAATCTCATGATTTTTACCTCTATTCAGAATCTGCCATGGGAGTCAATCTTGATAAGATAGATAGACACGAATCAGAGAATTACAAGAACGCTGTTTACAAACTAGGGAATGTCGCTGTTTACAGGTAGCTCGAATTTATGATTTATATCTATTTTTGGGTTATTTAGCATGAGTACTTTGGGACCAAGTCACACATCGAGTGCCAAGTAATGTAGAGTCTAATTTGAGCCAATAAAATTGAAAAAAAGACAAAGGGAGAGAGAGATTGCGCCCACCTCTCTCACTCTGGTAGCCTCCAACGAAAATCTGTTTGTGCCATTGTGCCTAATTTTTCTATCATCGGCAATTTATGGTATTATAAGTTCATGAATGAATTTACTATAATATTACACATTCTTTATAAAGGATGACTCGGCCATACATTCAAGACTGGATGTGGAAACTGCTTCCGTTTTTAAAAGTTAATCGAGATGAGGAGCAAGCTCTCAGTCATCTCCATAAATTCACAGACAAGGTGTGCAATTTCAGATTTAATTTCATTTAGTAAAGTTAATCCTTAGGCACTTGAAAGAAACTGTAATGGTTTTCAATATTTTGTTACATAATGCGAATGGATTCTATCCAAATTATTAATTTATTTCCATCGATATTTATAGATAGTTAAGGAGAGGCAAACCTATCATGAGCTTACGGGAAACGAGCCTCAACGAAAAGTTACCAGCACTATTGAAGAATCGGACGATGAAGTTTATATGGGTAAATATTATTAGAATCGTATCGTTTTTGTAACTGATCGGTCATCGGATAACACATTCAGTTGTAATACTAAAATTTACAAAATTAATTGTAGGTCCTAAGAAAAGATTAGCTATGCTTGATCTCATACTGTCAGCTGAGAAAGGTGGTTTGATCGACGAAGAAGGAATCAAAGAAGAAGTAGATACTTTCACATTTGAAGTAAGTTAAAATGATATCATACTTTATCACAAGTTCATTGATATTAATTTTTGTTATTTTATCTAGGGCCACGACACTACTGCAATGGCTATAACATTTACTCTACTCTTATTGGCTGAGAATAAAGATGCTCAGGTAAAAGAGCGTTTGGTTTTTATTATTAATGCCGAAATTCGTGGAAACACATAAATCAGTTATCATATTTAAGTGAACATGACAAAATGATTTAGAAAACATTAGATTTTATTGTTTTTGTAACAGGAACGAGCCAGATCTGAGGTGACAAGCTTATTGAGCAAGACTGAAGGCAAATTAGGAATTTCAGAATTACAAGAGCTTCGATACTTGGAACGATGTATCAAAGAGTCTTTGCGACTTTACCCACCCGTGCCAACTGTGTTTCGCTATACAGACGAAGATCTCGTGTTAAGTAAGATATATTATTTAAATATAAAAATAATTCTCAACTTCAAGAAATATTGAGGTGAAATAATCATGACCGCATTGTATTTTTCCAATTTCACAGGACACGCCACTATTCCAGGCAAATCTTCGATAGTATGCCATTTTTACGACGTCCATAGAGATCCACATTTTTGGTCTGAGCCGAATAAATTTGTTCTGGACCGGTTTACGCCTGAAAACAGTCAAAATCGATATCCTTTTGCCTATATCCCTTTTAGCGCTGGACCTCGTAACTGCATTGGTAATGCTATCATACATTCAATAATTTTCATTTGATCAGATTTGTTTTATATTTTGAAAATCAAGTGAGGGCCTTTGAGGACCAATCCAATGTATGTTTCACATTTTTTTCTACGAATTGGTTACAGGTCAAAAGTTTGCTCTCAATGAAATGAAATCCGTCCTTGGAAGGATTTTGTATAATTTTCGATTGGAGCCAGTCAGTCGTCTCAAGGATGTAAAATTGATAGCAGATCTGGTGCTTAGACCTTCTAAGCCAGTTTTTGTAAAATTTGTTCGAATCGCTAGATGAGATACAACAGCACATCATTTGCGATGAAATATTGATAAAATGTATTTCTTATGCTCAGTTCCTGTCATATTTTTAATGTTCGTTTATACGTGGTATGCTTTTTTACGTCAGAAATTTTTTCGTTACAATATAAAGACTGTAATGTATAAAAACATAATGTATAATGTACGTCAATGTATAAAATTATATATTGACTTTCGACAGTTAATATTAATTTAATAATATTGTTTTTCAATCTAATATTTATAACTCTAATTTAAGTTATATTACCGAATAAGTATTCAATGATAATTATTATATATTAAGTCAAAATGTCAAATAAATTTCAATACTACTTTTTAATAAATATATTTTTTAACAAACTTCAATCATCAGTATGAGTATTTCCTAAAACCAATAAAACTCTTATCCACTAAAATATCATTAGCTATATACTTGTAATATTTGTAACCAACTAATCTCTCTATTCATCACATGTGCGACTTACTCATTATATATGCAGAGTATCGTCAATTCAAAAAGTTGTATTGGACTGTTATCTACTGAAACACTGCATAGTTTAACTCATGCTTCTTGAAAGATGACTAAAGCTAACCATCGAATTCAAGTATTAATTATCACATTACCAATCAGTATGTGCCTTGGATTATACTTCTTTTATACATTGGATTAATTCTATCTTTTGGTTTTTCTGTAACAAACATCAATTGGGTATTAGAAAATCATCTATTGTTTGCGAACTTTTTGATCTTCTTTATATCCTCTAGTTTTCCAGAACGGGACGAATAAAACTTGTTTTGTATCATCAAAAATGTTTCCATATTATGAATAGTAGTAACTTGAGGAATTTATGATATCTTTATATATAACCACATACAAAGACCACTTGTATCAATATTTCGAAAATACTTTTGAAACAGTTTTATATGAAATACAGAACCAATAAAAGTAAAAGAACCAAATACACTACACACAAATGTTTCGATGACGCTCGATATCACGGGGGAAACACGCTCGAAAGTCTTGGATGCGGGGACGGGCTTCTGGTATATCTGAGCGCCGCTGATCACGATAGCAAGGAAAAAAAGTCTCATAAGTATAAGCATAGTCGATCTCGGCGTTTGGGAGTCAGTAGTGGTCCGTTCGGAGATCCGAACGTTGCTCTTTCAGTCGATGCTGCGAGTTTCATTTTGAAGCAAAATGAAGTTTCGCACATTGAAACTTTTTATTCTTGTCATTGTACTGTGTAAGTGTACCTAACATTTTACCCCCGTCAACACAAAATGGAAAATTTTTAGAATAATGAAAAATTTAAAAATTGTAAAGATTGTAAGACTTGAGTTATTCCATCGCGATTTTCTGCAGTAGCCTGTAGAATCGAAGTCATCAATCATTCGGCATGATTGTTCAAAAACTTATTTTGTATTTATTCCAATAACTTTGTAACTTTTCTGATTATTCATTGCATTGGCATTTTTGTAATAGATCATGTCGTAATACTCATCGTATACGCGATCAGTTTTCGATTTAATATGCATTGTATATCAAAATCGAGAAATTAAACGTGAATAAATCGAACTTTTAGCTGTAACCAGTGGTAAACGATACAGTGGAGGAGGTAGTAGAAAATCTGGAGGATGGGGAGGATTTGGATCGTCGCATAAAACACCAGGTAAGTTCATAAAAATGTTATCAAAGTTGTAGACATTATGTTAATGTTATTTTTCATGCAAATGGACCATGTTAAGATAAATCAAATTCTCATGGGTTGTTGCACGAGGTTCACTTCAAACTTTTTCTAAGTAATGAGTAAGGAGAATCTTTCTGGAAGTGCTCAGAAGCGTTATAGTGAATATTCTCGAATTTGTCAAAAGATAAAAAACTTTTGAAGTTCGGAAAATTTTTGTATGTACGAAAATATACATTAGAGCGCAACTAGAGATGTATTATAAAAATTAGTATGAATCAATACAATTTGTGATATGAAATAAATCGGTTGAAGTCTAACAGATAAGAATTTTAAAAATATATTAGTGATGAGTTTTCCTTTATACTTTTCCATATCATAACGCAAAGTTCGAGACGCAGTTTACTTTAGGAACAGTTGAATGATGTGAAAATAACAGGCTCAAGAATATATATTTCATATATCTGAATCACAACTTTTCTTAGTAACCAACGCATAGAACTTATTAAGCATCATTAGCATACTACATATACACAGGCATGTCGGACTGATTGATTTATAGCTTAAAAATATACTCATATACAATTCAAATGGATTCAAACTTATATTTAATTCAATGCGTATATCGAGTGATACGTCGAGTTTTACATCAGAAGAGTTCATGGCAAGGAAAACATTAATGAACTGTAGAGTCTTCAATACATGCACGAAATTTCACAAATAAGACTATCTTGACATTTGAGTGATCATTTTTTACGAGTACAGATTAGTCATCCATTGCGTCATTGTGAATTGCCGTTGAGGGAAAACCATTTGAAAATCGTTTCTATTCATAATTTCTGTATCTATATTATTCAGATAGCTGGTTTAAATGAAAAAGATCGTTGTTCCACTAAAAATTTTCCTTTCGCCATGTACCCAAAGAATACTCGAGTATCCGATGAGTAAATTATCCGTGTCAAGGGCCAAAATTACTCCGCATATATGATGTTTCCATATTCGCATCTCGTCCTTGTCCCCTTTTTCCTGAGTAATATATATCTTAAAAGAACTTCATCTTTGTTTGATCCCGTACAGTGAGTAGGCCGAGTGCACCGACTTCCTTCAATACAGGGAAGCATTCGTCATCGAATTTTTTGTCATCCGAATCCGGCAGGCCGTCTCAACCTCGTCCAGGTAACCGACGTGTGCTAAGTATAGATCTTCGTATTTGCTTGCTATAATTCAAGGTAGAATATCTCGCATCGCTAGAGAAAGAAAAATTTATCTCGGAATATATTTATCGAAGAATAAGTTAAATCGGTTAAAATTGGTCCTTCAACGGTACCAGAAGTGCTCAACTCGGTTCCAAAATTGACAATCGGATGGCTCGTATCAATCAAGAACACTTGAACATACAGTATTAAGCAACAAATCACCGACGAAAATCGGAAAAGTCATCAAAAAATACCAAAATCAAAGAAAGATGGGAGACTATTCTGAAAGTTGTAAGAGAACACACGGGATTTTGATTTTCTAATGAAAGCACTCAGTCAGCATTGTAGCATAATTATGCAATGATTTAAATTTCCCAAGATGACATCGATGGATCTTACGAAGAAAGACAAATGCAATTTGTTCGCGTAGAAAGACACATCACAATCTGTCCGCGAAGAAAGATACATATTGCAATCTGTCCGGGGAGAAAGACACAAATCGCATTCTGGCCGCGAAGAAAGACAAATATCGCAGTCTGTCCGCAAAAAGGATACATGGCACACATCCCACAATTTTTCAACATAAAAAATATATGGAATGAAAGCTTAGAATGAGTAGGTTATAATTGACAAAAACAAGCCTTTTCTACAGTTCGATTGCGGTTTAAACTATTCCTTCGTTTATATTCACGGGAGAATAATTCCGATATGTGTCTTTCTTCGTAAGAGCCATCGACATGACCTTCTGTGTAGGAAATTTGATTCCGATTGCAATCCAAGTATCATTGCAAACATGATTCTTTGATTCAAGTACATGTTGCATTTTTTTTATACCATCCGTTAATTTGACTCCCATTAACATGTGTAAACAGATGCGAATTTCCGTTCTCATTTTTTTTTTCAATTACGATTTCAGTGCAGACCCATTACCCTCTTTCGCACACTTCGAATGGTCATTATTCACCACCATACCCAACTGGATCCCACGGTTCATCACAGCCGTCAGGATTCCATAGCCCAAGCGCACCACACCAATCCAACACTAATACTGGACCCGTTTATGGTACGAATTTTTTCAAACATGATTAAACTATCTCGGATTATTGGAATCTCGCTTACGATAGTCTAAATCACACTTTATCAATTATAGGAAGACCGCCAGTAGTTCACGACACACATCAACAAAATAGCGCTCCAGTTTCTCATTCAGACCGTGAGTATATCATCTTTATAACTTTATCTGACGAAGTGAAAGTATTCATATTAGAAAACAAAAATCGAAGGGTCATTTCAAATCAGTACAAAAGTAGGGGGGGGGGAGTAATTCATCAAAATATTTGTAACTTTGACACTGTTTGGGGATTTCAGAGAAGACATTTTCGATTAGAATATAGTTATTATCGAATAAACGCGTAATCCAACGAATGACCAAACACTGCATGTTGAAATTATTGTAGAAAACGGAATAAATAACCTGATAGAATATTTTCCAATTACCATTGCGTATCAATGGAGCAAAATATTCATCGTGAGACATTCAATGAGAACATTTCGAGATACTAGAAGGTTTTGGGAACGATTGAGTACATAGTGATTAGAACTGAGGAAAATTGTAAGCAAACATCGAAACAGCGTAACATTTCTGCTCTATTAAGAGTTTTCGTTTCTGAAAGCATCCCCATAACGTTCGAACGAGCCCTTGTATCGTTCACATACATCATTGTCGCGACTTTCTTCCTCCTGATCTGTGAAATGAATCACGTTAATTAGCTTCTACATCGTCGTGAGAAGGTTCCTCAACGAGAACATTATCTGGTTCCGAAAAAAATATGTATTTTTGTGGGGTGTTTTCAACGGAATGTGCTACGTACTCTCTAAATTTAAAATAGTTATGAAACAATTATTTTTTTACTTGCGAATAGTAAATATTTACAATTATATAGTTATTGATAACTACCTCTCATCTGGAGTATTAGAAGCCGTATTACGAAGATCAAAAATCATATTATCAATAAATTATCCCTATTACAAACATTCGAGTGGACCGTTTGCTGAGAAAACGCGAATTGACGAATGAGCGCGGAAAAACGGAACACGCGATAGAGGCTTATAAGTAGATTGAATTGAATGGATTTATCCGCAGCGTACTCGAGGCAGCCGGCGCAGAACCCGCACGTGAACGCACCGTACGTGCCGAGCGGAGGGTACGGCAGCCACATCCCGGCGGCACCGCAGGGCGTGTCGCTGCCCTCGTCGTCGGCCGGACACGTGCCCTACCCGAGCGGCCTGCCCAACCACCCGCACCCCTCGCCGATCCAGCCGCAATCCTACCCGAGCAGCCACAGCGCGTACCCGCCCATGAGCCCTGGCTACCACCAGCCGTCGTACCACGCGCCGCCGCCCTACCAGCCGTCCTACCACTCGCCGCCCGCGACCCAGCCCTTCGTCCCGGGCAAGACGGTCTACGTCATCCCCGAGTCGTCGAGCCGGCACAGCAGTGGCCCCGGCATCGGCTCCATCATCGCCGGGGGAGTCGCCGGCGGGGTGGCCGCCGGGGCGACCAACGCCATCGTCGACCACGCGATAAGCAGCATCTTCAGGCCCAGCTCGAGCAACGTGCACACCTACCCGAGCGCCCCGCCCGTAGGAACTCCCACCTCCTCGGTCACCAACAATTACTACTACAACGGCAACGCACCGCCCAACGCCGACGCCCAGCCCAGCAACAACCAGCCCAGCAACAACCAGCCCAGCAACAACCAGCCCAGCAACAATCCGCCAAACAACAACAACAACAACAACCAGCCGGGCAACTACAACGGCCAGGACTCGGCCGGCTCCACTGCCCAGGCCAATCCAGGTGAGACCCAGTGGAACACCGATTATTCCTACAGAAACTGATAGCTTATTCATATGCGCATATATCCACGACGATTCGTTCAAACAAATGCTCTCTAATACAGTACTGATATACCGAATACTCAGTTTGTACTTGCCTAATAAAACTATGATATATATTTTCCAATTAAAAAACGCACTACGATTTTATTCGATGAGGAACCCCGCTTGTCACGCAATTAAATTTGCAACTCATTGCGATCGAACATGTATATACTGCGTGAATGTGAATCTTCAATTCAACGCTTGCGACATGACGAAGAGACCCAAGGATGAACGTCGCACATTATAGCACCCTAAATTCTAGACAACAAAAAACCAACTGAATACGGAAAAAAACGCGGCGAAATCGTGTTGAACTTTGCTCCCTTAAAATCTTACAGTGAAAAAGTAGTGTACGAGAGTGAAAAATCACTGTATCAAGGTGGACGAATGATTGAGTGGAATCGCAGTTGATTTTTCATATACAATGAAAGTGAATTTTCACTCAAGTCCCATGAGTTTTGATAGAAACCATTTTTACATAAAATTCGCAGTCAATTTTTGCTATGAAAGCTCATGAAACTAAATAATCATTGATCCACATTCAAGCAGTGATTTTTAACTCCGATACCCACTGCAAGATTTTTCACTGCAAGGTTTTAAGAGAGTATGCATGTTCGTTTGAACGAACGCTTTGCAGGTATCGCAAGCGGGGCACCGGACACTCGCGCAAGTGGAAACCCATCGTCCGCAACTAACGGCGTCGTCAGCAGGACTCCGGAAGCGCAGCCTGAAAATCCTCCGGCCAATGCCGTTATCTCCGACGACAATCTGATGAAATTCACCGAAGAACTGTTCGAGAAAGTTGACAAAAATTTGAATCAACACGTCGACCTGAATCTTCAGAAGCGCGTAACTGCAACCAATCAGTCGACCGTCCCCGACGAGGCTCCCGAACCGTAAGTCTCATCACGACTAGTGCGTTATGCTACCATAAATTCGTAAATACGACGTAAATGTCGAACGTTTATTTTTTTGTTCCTTCAGATTATTCAACGTTAAACCAGAATTGGATACCGTGCCAACTGTAACGACTCTCAAAGCACTTTACGACAACTACCAGCGAGATGGCACGCAAAAAGAGAACATCACACCCGAAAGACGGGCCGAGGAGAATGCCTTTATTGAAGAGGTTGTCAAGACTCCCGTCATGTCGAGGGCATTGAATTGGCTCGTCGAACAGAAGTACATCGAATCCGATGATTACGAGCAAAAGGATCTTCTGAGGCGCATGTGGTTCAACAATTTCGACGGCACGTCCTCCGGATTCGAGAGGATTTTCTTGTCGGAGAAGTTCGGTGACTCGGGAGTCGTTGGCATGCAGAACTGGATCTACTTCGCTCATCTGGAGGCTCAGAAGAATGTCGATTACTTGGGATACGTGGAAAAGTTAAACCTGAGCGGAGTGAGTACCTTCAAAATTCTTCGTTTTCAACGCGTATCGTGTATAGACGATGGCAGAGATATGATTGAACGGTTGTTCGTTTTGCAGAAGGGTGAGCTGCTGAAGCTTAATTACAAGACCGATGGGTTCACCATGCAGAATGCGACTATTTTCGTCGGGACGCCCCCGGAATTAGAGCTGGCTCTCTACACAGTCTGTTTCTATGCAAGACCCAACAACTGGTGTCCCGTGTCCCTCGGTGGAGCCAAGTTTTTCATTTTGACTCATTCCTTCAGATACTTCGGCAAAGATTTGATCGACTTAGGATTCCCAGCTTTTTAATATTTTATTCTACATCAATTTCATGAATTATCGAAAACCAATACTCCTTTTCTATAATGACCAATTTCATTAATTTTTTACATTTCTTTCTTAGCATAAACGATTTAGATAATTACGACAGAAACATTATTTGAAAATGAAATGCTGATATGTACTAAATTGCTTTTCTAGTCATAACTAAACATTTCTATATCTTTATAATAAAAACCTTGTACCATTTATACCTTTTTTGTTATTCGATGCGTGAAATGACATTTCACGCACTAGTGCATTTTTCAAATGTCCTTGAAACGAGTACTAATAACATAAAATCGTATCCAACTGGTGCGTTCATGTTCACTCGTCGCCGGTTTCGTCGGATATTCGTGGACATGTCCACATACGTCTCTAAAATTTCACGCACTTTTTCATTTCACTATAGTTGCACAATATGCTATTATTTGACATATCCTTCATACACTCACAATAATGAAATCTTGGATCGAGAAGAAAAATCTGCTTGTATCTTTAAAAAAAAAGTATCAAGAAAGGTGTCGTCCTAGATGAGTTTGTCTAAGCATTGATTTACGCTTGATGCCTGTATTTTTATTGCTAGTATACATGCTCGTTTGAATCCACTATTGCGGCGTGCTAACCCCAATAACATCAACACACTGACATGCAGGACTCATGTTCTAGTACTTAGAACATGCGTCTTTGGGAGAATGTTACGGGTCATCGGGATTCGACATATCTATACATATCCAGAACAAGGTAATCCCTCGCCGACATTTACAGACAACATCCACTGCGCCAAGTATAAGGCTGAACCCATTATCAAGTGACAAGGATAGTGAACTACACCCATCCGAATACCCTTTTATAACAATAATGTCTATATATCTCAACGAAAAACCGGAAAAATACCCATTTGCGATACTATCACGATTCCAAGCACAGGATATTTGTGGATCGTGACAGTTTTTACTACAAAGGACTTATCGTTGAGTTTGAAGTGGGGGACAGTCGAACCACTGCCTCCTCGAAGTGGGCCGGTGCTGATTTTTGATTCTAGAACATGGTAAGAAGGTTGACCCTAGGAACTGCTTGAGCATTATATAGGTCGTATCCCGGTGACGGACGGTCACCGAATAACGCGAGTCTTGAATGTCCCGAAGGACAAACTGAGACCCGGCGTGAAATAATCTTCAGCGTTGTTGAACTATCCCTTTGGTTTATAAGTTGGGAGAATATCGTAGAGTGGGAAATAGAAGGTAACAACTTGACTTCGCGTTATTAAGAAGCAACAACTAGTATAGTATGCTTATCGTATAAGTACGAGTTCGTATCTCTCATAGAGAGAAGCAGAGCTGTTATACCTTCTTGCTCTCCCCGGACGATATGATTGATCCGCAGAAAAATTGAACATGGGGAAAACCCACTCGTAATTTGAATCATCAAAAATTTTCGCCGTAACATAAAAGTCGGAGAAATGAAAAATAACGTCAAGATTCGAATCGGTCGCCTGTATCTGTCTCTCTGTCTCTTGTTGTCTTCATCAATTCTAGAGGAAGTTTTCTATCTTCCGGATATTTCATTACTTTCTAACACTACTTTCTGGAAAGGTGAAGTAATAGCCTACTTTGCTCACTCTAAACCAAACAAAAGAAAAAAAGATAAACTTTGCGCACTAAGTTACGAAAACATATGTCACTTCTTGGATGTAGTTTTGGTGTTTTCCACTTTTTTAATATGATATTACAATATACGCCTGTTTTTGGAAGCAATTTATTAAGAATGATAATAATAAGTCTTTGAGAAATAAGGGAATCCACCGAAACTCAATATGTAAGCTAATGAGAAATATTGCGAATTCTCTGAATTCACAGAGCTCAATTTTATATTTATGAATTATCATTGTAAGAAGCTGCTGGGTCAAATACAAATACAGAGTATTCTAATTCGAATGAAAATGAAAGTGTGTAAGCTATTCGTTGAAAATACTGATCCAACTGGCAAGGGGACACAAAGTTTCATCGTGATTGGTCTGCCGAAGACTGTGGTGTCCCTTTGTGGAATGAGAAAATGGGAATCAAAAAACGGGACCCAGCAAAAAAGTAAGAGGCATCAAACAGGAATCATCCAAAAAATTAATCACCAGAAATTATGAAGACATTAGTTGGCCTCTGTTTCCATATCCGATGGATGGCTATCAGCTCCATCAATTAGTTTTTTTCCAAGTATAGTTTGAGGTGCTGAACACAAATTACGATGGACAGTCGGGAAATATAAAGGGCAATTTCATCGAAGATTTTCCGAGAGTGATAGAAAAATTAACTTTTTTGTGGTAAAAAATATCATAAAAATGTCATATTTTCCTTGGAATTCTACATAAAAATTTTGAGAAAATGCAATATTCCCTATTTTTAGCGTGCTACTGTCCAGTTCCACCACGATATTTCCTAGTCCACGCGGTCTCAAACTATTAGTTTGGGCCTTTATCGAAAATATCGCTAAGATTTCAAGCCGGAAAAATTACTCATTCTAATTTCCAAGTACTTCCAACACGCTTCAATTATAATCATGTCCCAAATGACCAAGATTGTGTCGATGATCGGGTTCGACGCGATTTCACTCGATAATGTTTTCCTTCTCATTTGATAACGTTTTTCCTTATAAGTAAAGCAGAGGATTCTGCTCGTCAAACAAATTTCAATCAAAATTTCGTGCTAAAAACGTGGACGTTTCGGAGCGACCAATCGTTGCGCGCTCCGTATGGTGGGCGTTAACCAATGGGCATGCGCCAGCTGGTGATCCGTCGGCATTTGACAGAGGAATCAACGTGTATAAAATTGTGGTCGGGCAAGTGGCGGCTAGAAGGCATTTTCCCGTGTGTTGTGATAGAAAACAACTAACAGGCTACTTGTTGCCCATATTTTTTACTCCTCATTGTTAAGGAATAGGTGTGTGTTTTGTTGATTGTTGACTTTTCAGTTGTATCGTTTTTGCGAGTACTGTGCTATACTCATTCCGAACCAGATTGACAACTAACCTAAAACCGGAACGGATATCAAAACAATTAGTATCCCGTTGTTACTATTATAAAATTCCCATCTGGAGTTGATTAAAAATGTGTTTCTGACTTGGACATTTCGTTTTGTACCATTCAACATTGTTGTCAACACGCTTTTACCGTTAAAATAACACGAATGCCACGTCCTAACTAATTAGGTCTATCTTGTGGCTTTTCTACCAGGCTGTAGGTAATCTGTTTATTACTTATCGAATTAACTATTAACATTCATTGCAGATTCAAACAAGCCACAATGAAGTCAGTATTCTTGCTAGGAGTGACACTTATTGTGGCAGTAAGCACAGTGTCTGCTTTGAAAGAGGGAGATTGTGAAGGTAAATATAATTAGTTGAAATTAATTTTAAAAATCATTCTCAAATCATCCTTTTTTGAGAAATGATGGACGAGCAATTTTTATTTCACAGTCTTAACATTTATTTACATGTACATTTAATATTCCTACAGAATTGTAATATTGTTAGAAACTTCATATTACATATAATCTAATTGTATATTGTTTGTGATAAATTTTGTTGGTCACAAATTTCCATTAATAATTCTGTTCTTTCATTTCATTTCAGTTTGTATCGCAACTATCAATAAATTTGCTGACACATTGAGCGATGATGTAAAAAAAGATCCAAAGAAAATTGAAACAGCATTCAAAAAATTCTGTAAAGTTACCAAGTCTAAAGAAAATAGATTTGTAAGTATTCAACATGCATTGGTCAGTTTGATAATTATATTGAATCTAATTAAAATCTGTTTCTAGTGTTACTACTTAGGAGGTCTAGAAGAATCTGCGACTGGTATTCTAGGTGAAATGAGTAAACCTCTATCTTGGTCTATGCCAGCGGACAAGATTTGCGAAAAATTGAAGAAGAAGGATGCACAAATCTGTGAATTGCGATATGGTAAGTTTGCTAGAAACACTACAATGTTGATATAATATCTAAAAATAAAAGTGATATTTTTAAACTAATGTATAAAAATATCACATTTATACAGGTTTCTTTAAATTATTTTTTCATCTTGAGAACCAATTATTTTATTTCTAACTGTGCGTATATTCTTGCAGAAAAACAAATTGACTTGAATAATGTAGATCTCAAAAAACTGAAAGTCCGAGATTTGAAGAAAATTCTAAATGACTGGGATGAAACATGCGACGGATGCCTTGAAAAATCAGATTTCATTAGCAGAATAGAAGAATTAAAACCCAAGTACTCAAAGAGTTCAAAATCAGAACTTTGAGCATTGCCTTAAAACCTAGGTTACAATTACATTGCATCATCTCGAATCTTCTCATAGATCATTTCATCATGTGAAGGAATCTTGAGTGAATCAGAATTTCTTCTTGTAATTTAAGCCACATTGGTTTTGGCTCTACAAATATCAATGATTGAGGAAGATCTGTACAGTGTTTCTCAAGAAAATCATCGAACTCTTTTTGACAGTAGATGTTCAACTACAGAACTTATTGGTTGAGCTCGTCTGATAGAAATCTTCCACAATATAGTAGAATTAATTACAATGTGAATCGAGTAATCTTATTCATATACGTATGATTTTGTTGGTTCTGAGGAAGTCTTAGCACATTAGAAAACAATCTTCCCTGTAACTAGCTTTGAGGCTTGCATTTGAGATTCAATGATGATTATTTATACATTGCTCTTTTGTCTCTACAGACCTGTATGTCTGTGATATCAATACAGTTCATCCAAACTTGTTTATTCTATCATTTATGATTGATAGAAACGCATTTGATTGTAGAATGGTGATGCTTGAACTCTTAATTGTACTTATGAAAACTTTAACATGATTTATAATAATATCTTCATAGAATTCAAAATTTTCACTACAGAGCATGAGATACAATTTTCAATAGATCATGGGACTAGTACAATTAAATATTTGACCACTGTATATTTTTGCGAAAAAAAAAACATGACATGAAGATATACATTAGAAAACTGTAAAAGTGAATGTTAATGCAATAAGAAAAGATATATGCGTGTGTTTATAATAAACTGATTTTTATTTGTACAGAAAATGTTCGATAATATCTTATGTCACTTTCATCAACATATAAAATTACAAAATACTTTCATATTTCAAAAAGTGATGAGTTCAAAGACCAAATTCATTTATAATCCTCCCCCATCACAAATGATTTTAGATATTAAATAAATTAATATCTAAAATTCAATTATTTTCTGTACATTCTGGTAAAGTAGTCCATTTCCCATCTTGGTTGCACACAATAAAATCTCTGAATTTCCCTCCTGGGCAAACATAAATCAATCTGTCTTGGTATAAATAAGAATCTCCTTGTATCGAAGACCCTTCAATTAAATGTGGCTTTCCGCAAGATATACCTGAAATTAATAAATTCATTAATAGTTTCATAAAACACCAAAAACTAGAATCCCTGCACTGTAAAACAATGCATTGCAAAAAACCGCTGCCAAGTGCCTCAGCAGTATGCTTTCTCAAAGTATTGCAATTGAACCTCAATTTGCATTAATCACCACTCTTCGAGAAAGCAAAATGAACCTTTAACTTATTTCCTCCACTCCATAGTAACGGTTGCTATGGTAAATATCCGAGCTTCGGTGTTCTTACTTCTTAGTCGTCAACAGTTCCGAAAATGGACCTCTAACTGACTTTTCCCACTCCATAGTAACGGTTGCTAAGGACGTAAACAACGGTTGCTATGGTAAATGTCGGAGCTTCGACGTTATTACTTCTTAGTCATCAACAGTTCCGAAAATGGACCTCCAACTGACTTTTCCCACTCCATAATAACGGTTGCTAAGGACGTAAACAACGGTTGCAATGGTAAATGTCGGAGCTTCGATGTTCTTACTTCTTAGTCACCAACAGTTTCAAAAATGGACTTCAAACTGACTTTTCCCACTCCATAGTAACGGTTGCTAAGGACGTAAACAACGGTTGCTATGGTAAATGTCGGAGCTTCGACGTTATTACTTCTTAGTCATCAACAGTTCCGAAAATGGACCTCCAACTGATTTTTCACACTCCATAGTAACGGTTGCTAAGGACGTAAACAACGGTTGCTATGGTAAATGTCGGAGCTTCGATGTTCTTACTTCTTAGTCATCAACAGTTCCAAAAATGAACCTCCAACTGACTTTTCCCATTCCCTAGTTACGGTTGCAAGCGATATAAACACCGGTTGCTAGAGACATCAACAATGGTTTATACGGGAAAGGTCTCTTTGATTGTTATAGAATCCCATAAATATACAAACCCAAATGATCATTTATCATGAATTATATGGGAACTTATCGAAAACACGCTAGCAACGGTTGCCATGGAATCAAACAACGGATGTTGCTGAACACCGAACTCGGTTCACATCTGCCGGAGACCGACCTGTGTGCAAAATTTCAGGACGATCGGACCATTCCTTCGAAAATTAACGTACGACAAAAAAAAGTCAGTCTGAAGCTGAATTTTGTATCTCCATAGCAACGGTTGCTAGGAGAATAAACAATGGTTGTTCCAAAATGAATGTCTTATCGATTCTCATCGATTGTCGTCGAAAGAATTGGAGACCCATCGTGCATTGATGATGATTTTCGGAGCTTTTATCAAAAACACGTTAGCAACGGTTGCTAGAGAAATAAACAACGGAATTGGCTGAAAATTGAACTCGACCGAGATTTTGCGGCGACTAACCTGTGTGCAAAATTTCAGGACGATCGGACAATTCCTTCGAGAGTTATCGTACGACAAAAAAAAGTGCACGTACGTACATACGTACGTACGTACGTACGTACATACATACAGACATTTTCGGATTTCCATGTTTTTCGACCCGTAGATTACGAAAATCGAGGTCCCGAAGTCCGATTCGGTGGGTCGATTTTTACCCCGTTACAAAGCTTTCTCTTTGAGAAAGCAAAACGACAATAATCTTAGTTTTTACGAAAGTCTCTAAAAGGAATTGTATAAGGCGAAGAGATAACGGATTCTTCACCGATTAATATTATGAAATTATATCTGAAAAACTCACGTGCACAGCGTCCATTCACTCGAGACCATCTTCCATTCATTAAACACTCAGAATGCATTTGGCCAATGATTCTGTAGCCAGCAGTACATTGGTAGGAAATGGTACTTCCAAATGACAATGAATTTGATTTCATGGTTTTATTTTCAATTTTTGCATAGGGTACATCAGGTGGTTTTTCGCACATCGCCACTTGTTAACGAAAAATGACATTAAATTAAGTTTCAATCGATTGTCAATTTCTAAATAGTTTTTGGATTTTGCTCTATTAATTTTTTTTCTATATATGTAAAGGTATGAATTCTAACAGGTGGTGAATTATTATCATTGTAACTTATTCATACATAATATCAAATAATTTTCGCGCAAAGGAAAAATTTTTTTTGCAAATCTAACATCTCAAGTCTCATTATTAAATGAGCAACAAGAAAACTTACGTTGACAACTCGGAATCGACGACCACGTCCCATTTTCTCGACAAACTGATTTTTCAGAACCAGTTAGGACATATCCTTGATTGCATTCGAATATTAGATTTCGAATATTTTTCCTCTCGTCGGTTTCATTTCCAACCGAATCAACATATTTAATGGATCCATGGAGAGGCACCTGAGATTAAATATTCAAGGTAAACGATCTATTGGGAAAAGAGTTTGAATAAATGAATAGAAACGTACTATCGGTGGTCTACATTCATGCGATACACAGATGTTTTCGTTAACATTCAGTATCTTATCGGTAATGTCACTCTCATCTACATTTTCTCCAATGAATTTCCATT